>JAYKKO010000001.1:17512500-20012500 GCA_037074685.1 Glyphodes pyloalis
CGCCCTTGTAGGCGTGGCAGTCACATCTTTTATTATTTTTGAAGCTTCTATGTTCCCCGATTGCCTTTGACTTACACTGGCAGCGTATGTCAATTCCTGGACAGGCACTTGCTCTCGGACCTCTTTTGTTTTTCGTCTCTTGCTGCGATCTGTTAATTCCTGAAAGTTCTTCTTTGGTCGTCCTTTTTTGGATGCAGTAGGCATTGTCGACCAGCTGTGCATTTGTACGGAACCCTCTAGCCAGGTTTCATTTTTAAGCAAAAAACGTGCTTCAGTATTATTAGCTAAGTTCCATCTTTGCTTTAGATCTGATTTAAAATGTCTCAAATCATTCGACAATGTTCTTAACTCATTTTCTGGACATTTCGTAATCTCCCGTACTTTCTGTTCCATGTCTAATAATTTTTGATTTAGGTTTCGTTTATTGCTGCCTTTAAAAATCATGTATAATGACCTTCGAGACATTTGAATGTCATTTGGGGCCGAACCTAAAATAAAAAACAGCCCCTTAGATAAATGTGCAAAATGACGAAAAAATACGTAAGAAATATAAACTGTCTTAAAAAAAATTGTGGCATGATGGGTGAGATATTTTTGCTTTGATAGCATTACTAAGCTGTGTAGTTAACTATTTAAAAAAAAATTTTGCCCGATCATGCCCGGAACTTATACAAAACCACCTTTTTTCTGAACAATTTAATATTTTTTTTAAATATTTTAGTATAATTACTTTACTGCTTAAAAATAAACTTATTATAAAGAAAAACATATACAGTTTAGCATCACATTTAAGTACATACCCTGAGCTTCAGTTTCCATTGAAAATCTTCTCAAATATCACTACAAACAACATAAAGCACAAACTGCAAAGTTGTTGGAATTGAGGGCGTATCGAGAACAAAGACGTGCGTATTCAACATCGACTAGATTCCGACTACCTGTGCCTCAAGCGGGCGGTTTCCTGGCCCTTTTTGGAACCGGTTTATGATCGCCCGACTACTGAGCTGTGCAAACAATACAAATTGAGTGGCTTTTGGTAAATTTTATTTTTGTGACTAATGACCGGATTTTGAGATCAAATACTCTTCCGTGCGACGGCAGGGGTCTTCAATTCATAGGAATGGTAGCGCGATTCAGTCCCTGGCTGTAATATGCAACAACTCGTTTCCTACCATCGTTGTTCAATCGAATATGCATTTGCCCAGTAGTAACAGTCGCTGTGGCTGTACCAGATATCATGAACTCCGAATATTTATTGAGCACAGACGTTAACTTTTCAAAAGCCTCACCGGTCACGGAAGTTTTTATATTTGCAAGCTGCATGTTCGATGGAGCAGAAGATACTTTAGTCGAAGCAACGTTGTGCATAATACGCTGAGAGTTCTTTGTCCTAACGTATGTGAGTCCGTCTCTATTTAGTACATCGGTACCAATTATAATTGGGGCGTTCATACACTCACTCGGAACAACTAATAAATCCACTTCGATAGATATTTCCTCGAGCTCAATTGTCAGAGTAACATACGAATTAACTTGAACCATTGTGTCGCTTATTCCTTTTAACTGACGTTCAATAGATTTTCTATTACACGAAAAAGAATTAACTACTGACGACGAAATTAGTGAGACTCCTAACGCGCCACTATCTATCAGTACATCTATAGGAATACCCTGAATAATACCTACAACAATGTCATTTTTATTTAAATCAAAACGAGAGCAGAAATTAACGTTATTTTTATGACTGACTATTCCGAGTTTCTGAGCGTTGTTTTGCGAAACAATTACTTACATCATGCCCTTCCTTTTTACAATAACTACAGTTTAATTTTTTATCACTACTAGTAGAGGGTAACGCAAGAAATTTCGAGCTTGAATTAGGTTTTGGACACCCCGATTGCTTATGACCTATCTCACTACAAATAAAACATCTTGGTTCAGACGTTTTAATCGGGCGTTTATAAGGTTTTAAATTATCTTTGTTAAGAGAATTCAATCGCGTACGGTTATCACCAAACAATCGCTTTACACTGGCACTGGGTTTAACAAAAGTAGATAAATAGCTTACCAAATTATCCGGGGTGAGGTTGGAATTTGTGGCAGATGCTTTAATGAGAGGATCCTTAATACCTCTAATTACAATTGCCGTTGTAAGTTCTTCCGAAAGCCCCCTGACCATACGCAGCCGTAACAGTGACTTACGTGCATACTCTGCATACGTCGTATAATTATAAGAGTCGATACTCATAATCTCGTATAAAATGCCAGCCATATCAATTTTTTTTACGCATAGTGATCTGTAATCTCTCTTAAAACTAGTCCAAGAACGATCATCTGTAACCCACTCGTTCAGCCAAATCCTAGCATTGCCTTTTAGACAGTTGCCGACGCGTGATAAGCATTCACTATCCGACCACTTGTTTAAGGCTTGAGCCCTATCTACTTCGTCAAACCACTGACTTACATCGTGAAGATTTGGGTCAAAATTCGAAATATAAAAACTTTGAGAGTTTACTGATTTTAACGATTGAATAGCCTCGACGAATCCTTTCAGTACAGTGTCCCGAGGAAACCTCAACGTTAGATCCGCTCGGCGTTTCTACTTGTCCTGATCTATCCTCCAACGCCGATAAACGCGAAACAATGGTCTCTAAGGGCTGACAGTATTTTCGTCCTAGCGATAGGTCCCTAGACCTAGAGCGTTTACGCCTTCGGCTATCACGCCGATGACGATCACGCCTCCGTTCATGGGGAGACGTGCTGCGTGATCGCCTGTCCTTGGAATGCCGACTACGTGAACTTTCAACACGTTTGCGTTTACTTTTTGACCGAGAACGCGAACGACTTGACCTTCCCATAACGGTTAAATTTCAAACTACGAAAATACCTAGCGAGAATAACTGTAAGCATAAGTTGTTTATCGCACTTCTGATTTTAGGAATCAGGGTAGTTTTATATAAAAAAAATACTAATTTACATAAATTTAATTAATAATTTCCACAAAAATCATAAAACAATTCAACAAAGAATAACACTTCGAGCGAGTCGGCAGCACGTCTAACCGCACGGAGATCGAATGGCAAAATGGACGAGCCAGCACCCGTCGATCGTTTATAAAGAACCGGTCGAGCGGGCAGGTGACGTCAGACATGTACATCGGCTTCGGTGATGATCCCTTACAATATAGTATCAAAGTACTCGTCAAGACTAATCCAATGAGCTCAAACTGGATAGGGTTGCATCGTTTAATTACGGAGTTCCTATGGCCACCTTCCAACTCCAACATCAGACCCTGGATACCATATAGTATCAAAGTACTCGTCAAGACTAATCCAATGAGCTCAAACTGGATAGGGTTGCATCGTTTAATTACGGAGTTCCTATGGCCACCTTCCAGCTCCATCATCAGACCCTGGTTACCATATAGTGTCAAAGTACGTGTCAAGACAAATCTAATGAGCTCAAACTCGATAGGGTTGCATCATTTAATTACGGAGTTCCTATGGCCACCTTCCAGCTCCATCATCAGATCGGCTCTATGTCACAATAACATTGCATTGTCATCCGATTTATACATGCATTCTAAATTTCAGCTCAATCGGAAACCGGGAAGTGGAACAAATTTAAGTTGCAAGATTTGATTACAGACAGACAACGGGACAGGTGAAACTAAATAAAAGCTTGTAAAAAAGCTTGTAAAAACGAAATATAACGGATCCGACGACTGAAACATTTCGTTTGTTCCTTTCGTTTTTGGGAGTAGACCTCTTAGTCCTAAGGCAAGAACTTGTGTTGTTAATGTGATACAGAAACAAAAAAAGGGACACTGAAGGAAAACAAACATTCACTACCTACATGAACATAATGTCCTGTTGGGATAGCATCATGCGCATTACGTCAAACTCGCAAGAGATGATCAAAATGACAATATTATTGATTAGCATTTACACACCCACACTTATTTTCAGCCAATCAGTAGTTGATAAACTGTTTTGTTTTTTGTTAAAAATACCTCGATAAAATTTACTGGTGTGGCATTGTATCCTAAGCGTACTGATAGGATAAACTAAGTACATTTCTTCCTTGTCCAGTACTAAACGGACCAACACTGATTGGTTTAAAGACTAAAAGGCGCTGTGTAAATGACTGAAAATATTTGTAACATATAATGTGGCCCAATCAAGTCTTTGTTTACATTATTAATTTGCAGTCAAATTAAACCATTCTTGGATTGCAGCCAGCTAAACTTAATTGCCCGAGTCACTACGTCGGCAATGATTTGTAATGGGAAACTGATTTAGCACATAGTCGTAATTTTTATACACCATTAGGTAATACATATTGAAAAAATATGGCCTTGGATAATTCTCAGTATTAGTGGGAAGTTAAAACATTAATACAACAGTACAAAAAATATCATCAATAATTCAAAGAATTGTCATATCTTTTATTGGTATGTATATACAATCTTATTTCGAATTCAGTACAGAAAAATATGCATCGTAATAAAAAATATGACTGCAGTTCGTCAACTAGAACCACAGATAGTGAAAATACGTACAGCTTCATATTTAAAATTATCAGAATATGGAAAGAGATTCGAGACTAGGTACTTAATAAGTGTAGGATAAGGGCACTGACACAAGACCTGCTGTTTACAGTAGAGCTGCAACATTGTCGCAAAGAAAGTTGCACCAAACACACAAATACGGGTTGCAGTGTGTGTGTGTGTCAGATGCCTAAGCTCGGAATGCATGCACTACCACGTGAGTGATGTTTATGATCACGTTACTTCACACGAATGCATTCAACAGTGATAGACAGTTGTAAACACACTTACGTATGTATTTAAAAATATTTACTCGCCATTACATACTAATAAAGTAAATTAATGCACCATTATTGCAAGATCGCAAATGTGGAGAAAAGGCGGCTGTTGCTAGACAAATACCACACCAAAATCATAACGGATAGAGTTTACTATTCACCGGCATGAAGGAACCAACATATTTCATTCTTTTATCGAAAACAGATATTCTGAATTCCATTTTTAAATTATTTACAGACATATACGTCAAAAGTGTTTACAGAGTCTTTTTATTCTAATACTGTACGAGTATGTTTGTTATACGTGATTATCGTCAATACATTGGAATGGATCAGTGCCTTGTATCTCATTTTTCAAAATCAGAACTTGTAATGGGAACCTAGAAATAAAATCCCTAGCGCAAACAAAATGATTTCGATTACATTATTTTTTCTAAGTTAATTGTGGCAACAGTAGTTTGTAATATTTTGAAGCACAGTAAATAAGGAAAGAGCTATTCGGCAATAGTGCACATCAGAATAGTTGCAAGAATGTGTGAGCGTAGCTCGGAATAGATTTGCACTTTGCACTAGCTTTATTAGATGCGTGCGAGGAGACGGCAAAGGCATGAAATGACTGAATTCAATTTCCTTACCCCTAAAGTTAACGCTACTTCTTGTATAATGTTTCAGGTTGATATGATTTGAAAATTAAACATTCAGGTTATTGCTCAAATAACTATATGTAAAACAAAATCGTATCAAATTAAAATCAATAATTGTACAAAAAAGTGGAATATAATTTATTTAAGCTAATGCTGAACGATGAACCTGAAAAGGTATTTTTCATTTAAAATATAATACGACGTAATTCACTTATTAGTCTGGATAAACAAATTTGTATCATGATACAGAAGTAAAATTTAACACTTGTATAAGATTAACAAATGGGTTACTATACCAAAACCTACAACTAAGTAAAATCGTTATTAGTAATTAGATGACAGTGTCCTGAGTATATGGTATTTACCAACAACTTGGCAGGGATGGTTCCATTTTTTTATGCTACCATCAATAGGCGTTGGAAAACAGCACTAGTGATCGGAAATCCTGATCCGTCGATTCATAAATAAGACTACTAGACCACGCATACCAAATATACACTATGTAAAAAATTCTTCCACCCATATAATAAAATTAAATAAAAAAAATAGTACTAGTAATAGTTTGTACGAAAAAAAATATTTGGGACTTTTAATACGCTATTGAGGCTTTTATTTGTTGAGCCATTGCAGGACTAAAGCTGCCAGCATTTTACACCGCTATAACGATGTGTACCTACTAGCTACGTTGGAATACTCAGAAAAATACTTGGTTCAACCCTGGTCAGCCAGGTACACGACATTATAACTCGGTACCTTAACCACTAGACAGTCCAGGCGTATTTTTAAGAAAAACAGAAAAACTGTTTAAGTTAAAATTATTATGAAATGTACCATATAATTATTTAATAATAATAGGCGAGAAACAAATGGCTTTTTGCAATAGGTACAACTTCCACGACAAAACAGGTGCGATAATTTGTTAGTCATAGAGTGAACAGTGCCTTTACAAATGGATGGTATTACAAAAATATTATTGAAAGTTAAAGGTTTGTGTAATATAGACCATTGGAGAGGATTCAAGAGAGGCTCATCTCTAAAATATTATGGTTTAGTAGTCAAAAGTATTAAAAAAAGACCTGAAAAAAAGCTGCCTATTTTTTCTAAATAAATTCATTAAATCGATTTTGTTGTTCATTTAGAACGTTATTATAAATTGTTGGCGTTTGAAAAAGAGTGTTGTTGTATATTTTCTAAAACATAGATCTTATAAAGGTTTCTCAAGCACAGTATCACAAGAATAAATTAGGCTGTACATCAAGTTATCATTAGCAGTGGTCACGACAACTAGAACTCTTGGTTGTTCAATGTAAAAACACCAGCAGTGAGGTATGTAGGTATCTACTGTCCGTAAAAACTGATTAATAAATTGAAAGTAGTCTGTCTCACGATGTTCACAATTATATTATGAACTGAATAAGCAAATTACATATTTGTGGAACATTAGACGGAAAGTTTTATATCCTTTACCTATTAAATACGTATAGTCCGTGTCTGGCACACGATAATTAATAGGTTGTTTAAGATGTTTTAAGATTAAGATAAAATTTAATTAATTTTTTTCCTTTTTTTTGACGAGGGGAAATTCTTTGACGCACCGTACCGTCACCTGAGGGAGGTGCCCACTAAAACCCCCCCTATTGGACCTCATCGCCTAAGTGGTGGTGCTGAATTTAATTTACCCTACCAATATATGGCAATTATAACCTTTGATTCGTCATCTCGTGAAACTATAATATTTATCCTTG
Organism: Glyphodes pyloalis; assembly: GCA_037074685.1. Taxonomy (NCBI): domain Eukaryota; kingdom Metazoa; phylum Arthropoda; class Insecta; order Lepidoptera; family Crambidae; genus Glyphodes; species Glyphodes pyloalis. The sequence continues at coordinate 17,519,717 of JAYKKO010000001.1, forward strand.
ATCGTGTTACTGTAAAAGCATTTAGTAATATTTTTTCAATGAATCGTTTTAACGAACTCTTACGACAGAGATTTTTTGCGTTTTACTTATTAATTACCTTTTGTTGATTGCTTCATAAGATCTGCCAAGAAAAATATATATTTTCTTTAAGTAAACAGTTTTACTGCCCTTGAAGTTTGGATTGCAATTATCACTCCTTTTACTTTCTTCATGATAGTTTCGAAACATGTGATACATCTATTCCTGCAATAATTGTATACTGACAGTTGCTGCATTGTGCCAATTTTGCTTTTAGCGTTGCAAATATACTCATGCAGCTTCTCGAACAATGTCGCGTTTTTTAGCGCCAACGATCGTAAATTAATATTCTAATTCTATGAGTCACTTCACCAGTTGCGAGTAAACATTAGGATTGTACCTCACGATATAAACAAACTTAGATGTCAGTGTTGCTATTGATTAAACTTTTGAAGACTGTTCAATATAGCATTGCTTTTTTCAGATTGTTTTATCATTCTTTTGAATTAATCAATATTTTTTTACAATTTACACACCACACTGTATGTTTTAGTGCAAAACTAGTTAATAGTACAGCTTTATTTGTCGATTTTATATTTTTATAGTACGCGTGTATAGTTTTATAGTATTAAAGAGCAGAACGCGCGATACGTGAAGGTCGTGGGTTCGATTCCCGCACCGCAAGGGGAGATTAAATTTTTCTGTTTCTAATATTTAAAGCTTTATTTGTAATGTCAACTACAGAGTTTCTTGCATCTTCTCTGTAAGTTATAGGTTCCGAAACGAAGTTAGCGTCATTTGTATTATAGACGTTACATAAATATTACTGATGTTATTTATATGAATAAAATATTTTTGAGATTTGAACCAAAATATGGCAATAATAGACCTTGTGAGTTCATAAGGCGGTTCGGATTAGTTATCTAGCTATGCAATAAACGCTAGGCAATATATGTTCGTTTTATCATTGTTCTATCAAGTCAACAATAGCATTTTGGATTTTTTATGGCAAAATATGTTATTGTGTGAGGCCACAGTTTTCGACAAGAAAACACAAGTCTCGCAACTCAGTTGTTCTGCCCTGAAACACAACTATTGAAACAACAAATCCATGTAATACCAAGTCTGTTATTTGTTTATTTAGTCCAAACATAAGATCCTTCTGTCTTAAGTTGTTACGTAATTATAAACCGAACTAGTGAACTTGTCAATATTTAAAATCTATGACTTTTTAAATACTTCCCCAAACTCCATTGTTAATATGAACCCAGGTCAAGAGCGGACCGCAACTAGTTATCTGAAGTTCTTTCTAGATTATTATTTGAAATAGGTTGATTGTGATTCATACTCATTATTCATTCAATTTACAAATCCTTTGACATTGTTTGAATAAGTGATTGGAATTACTGATTAAGTTGTATTTGATTCATGTACCTTATTTTTGTTATGTTTGATATATATAAACATAGATGTGTCAATAGCTGATCTCATTGATTTTCATAGATAGAATGAGATTTCCATAATGCATGCATAAATTAGAAATGTGTAAAGGGAGCAAAAAGCACCTATCTTTTCTTGACACGTTTTGTGTGGTTCTTGACAGAGGTAAAATATCCAAAGTTTGACTATTATTACTAATTTATTTACCTAAATAAACCAAAAAAGAATTACTATGCAAAAACGTAGGTACCTACTTAGTTTTAATGGTTGGTTGGCTAACAATGAAATCTGCTCCAATGAAAACAACTGCTCCATAAAAGTAATAATACGTCAACAAGATCAAAAGTTTTCATGTACATGATTGATATTAATTCCTTATTACGCAGCTTTCATAAACGAAATCAACTTGATTTACGCCTTTGATCCGACCCTAGCATAGCGCACCTGCATTGCACGCTATCAACCCGCCCGTGCACACACGCATCTCCGTCGTATAAACACAAGAGACACATACAGACTTTCCATTTGGTCGCATAGTCCTCACTTAATTGCTATGGGTGGAGTTTGCATTCCAACACATAACAATTACTCTGTGGAATGTAGCGAAACTAGAAAATTATTCGTCGAAACGTAGGTAATGTTGGAGTGATCTACTTCTAAGGTGTGATGAAACTTGTATATAGACTACTGCGTCTTAAAAACTGATCTGCGCCGAAAGCATAGTTAATTAACTTGTATACTAAGAGGTAAATGTAGGTGGTTTATAAAAAAATTAAACACGGATAAGGATTACATAATGGTATAATTTTGGAAACAAATTTGATTGTCAATGTGGTTAAAATCTTCGAAATCTTGTTGATTTTATGTGAAAACATATTGTGATAGTTTCTTCTTTTCATTTTCGCAATGATCTCAGAAGATATTAGAAAAGTATCTTATGGCACGATATTAAATTGTAGAAAAAAAGAAAACTGCTTGAATAAACCCTGCAGAGATTTCAAAATTCGTTTCAGCAGTTCAATAAAGGACTTTGCTACGGAATCTCGATATAGGAATTTCGATAAAATTTGTTTCTATGGAAGTAATCGCGTTGTAAGACCTTCGACGTGCATAGTTTTGCTCAAAAATGTATGTGAATACGCTGTATGTTAGTTTGAAAGTCCACGTGAATTTCAACGTTAGGTGGTTGAGTTCAGTAGGATATTATAATACGAATTTACATGAGTTTGCAAACTTTACTGCTAAACAGCAAAGCGAATCTGCAGAGAGAGCATTTTAATTAGGCATTGTTATTAATCAGCAATAAAGACTTACATTAATTAATTTTGTTTTCCTGAACACTTTCTTATTCAAAACCACTAGACACACTTGATTTTATTGGCAACAGAATGTTGTTACAAAAAAAAATTACAATAAAATGGCCATTTAGGTTCTGCACGTCGCAACCAAGATACATGATGCCTGTACTGTACTCATATCGTCTTCACACCACTCATTCCCCAGTTCCATTCTTTGAAACCGAGCAGGCACTTTCGAATCCTGACTGTCAAGAACACACGTGATGTGTGCATACGCAGTTCGATATGCCTTTACATCGTGGTTTTCAAGTCTAATGGTTATAGTTAATCGTATTTTCGAAGAAGCGTACGTTATAATTCCCAAACATCGCTACCGTGCATACTGCAATTAAATAGAAACACGGAAATTCGATACTTTAACATTACGCAGCAGAGTTGGAAGAAATAGCTGTTAAGCACTTATGTTGTGGAAATCTGAATCGAAGTATTCTCCACGCAAAATATGGTTTAATACCCTACGGTCAAATAACAGCTGGCTGTTATAAAGTAACTAGATTGGTTTAACTTGCAACCCTTTTTTTTAGAAAGGTTTAACATTACCGTAACTTAGATTACCTAGGAAATGTTTTCGAAATAAGTAGGCTTAATTCTTGGCTAATGCACGACAGCATGTTCCAATCAGTATAAATAAAAATATTTATCGCACATTTTTGTCCTGGAGAGTGACATGAAACCCGGCGTTTCCTACGGAGCGCTATCACGTCTAATGAAAGTGTTACTGTTAAGTGAAGACTTTGGTATTTCTTTTTTTTATCTACTCCTAAAATAGAGTCTGTTGTAGCTTACCGTACTGGTGTGCACGTAGGTAATGAGCAGTTAAACGGAGAACGCCGGTCTTGTCAATCTTCCTGCTGGCTGCCACGACAGGAGGCACCATGTTGGACAAATCGGCTATGGACTGGTTGAGTTTGTCCCGCCGTTGCTTCTCTGCCTTGTTCCGAATCTCTCGCGGATTGTCTCTAAAAACAAAATAAGAAAATCGTCCTATTAAAAAAGTATAGGTAGGATGCTTTATTATGTACAAAACATTGAAATCTTGTTAAAATTCGGAGACTGTTCTTTTTCTATTTATTGATTTGGTTTCTAACATTTTATAATCCTAATACAGCCCACTCAAGGCAATCGCTCGAATATGATAGAATAATTCGGCTCGTCAACCGAGGATCATAGTCGAAGCGGACTATAGTACCTGTTCACTATGGATGCACAACCAAAAGGAAATTAAAAATTATATTATACTTTTATTGACCTTTTTTTAGTGCTTAATATAAAAAAGATGTATTAAATATATAAACACATCGTATAAGCTTCATCTCTAAAACGCAATATAAATTTAATTTCACTTTCATCATAGTTTTTAATTGAGGTAGGTTCATTTGCTTTAAATATAAATTATTCATATGTATTACTAATGTAATCTATGTCAATAAAAATGATTGACTTTGACTTGACTTTGACTATGAACCCATTTGTAAGTTAAATTACTTTTTGCTGGATTAAGCTTATAGATAAAAAGTTGTTTGTCTCAATAAATCATGCATATTTTTCTCAAAAGATACATATTGTTTTGATAGGGCATATTTATGACGCTATAAATTGTAATGACGTGATTAATTGCTATCTTTGTTGTATGAATGAAATTAAAATCAAGAGCATTTGAAGAAAACATCGGAATATTTTTGTAGAAAAATATGTTAAGTTTAGGCATCAAGTAAAAAATATCCTCAACTGAGCTATCCTTAATTTTCTTGCAGAATTTCAATTTTTTATTAATATAAGTTTACGCGCTATTGATTAATCATGCTGTGTGTACACGGTTTTGGGTTGTAATCTAGATCGATTATTTTTAAGTTTTTTTTTAATTAAATTTGTTATGATTGTAACCTGTTGTGTATGCCATAATAAATAAATAAATAAATATTTACGGAATCAGGGGTTGAAAACTATGCTAGGAATAGCATGATTGAAAGTTTACCGTTTCATGAATTTTGTATAATCAAACATCCCGTTGGGCGAAGTAATTACATTGTAACACGGACGCAGTATGCAAATAGCAAACACTTTGGGAACCAAAACAGAGGTATACTCGAAAACAAGTTGGTTTAAAATGTACGCTACAATTTATTGGTAAACTAGAAACTGCTGTTCTTTTCTAAGTTTAGTATTATTTAACCTAATTTTGTTGTGTAGGACATGGTAATAAAATCAATTTATCTTCGTTAATTTAATTAATCGGTTTCGACTTCGTTTTAAGTTAAAAAGAGATAACATATGAGTTTATTCCTAAAAGGCCTATCAGGTAAGACAGTGACAGTGTTAAGTTGAACTTTAAGTCTTTGCTTTAAGTGCTTTGTTTCTAATCAGTCTAATAATACGTCTCGGAACAAACAAAAGCCTGTATTGATATTTTTATGTTTGTTATATTGGACTCTCACTGCGAGACCGTGTTTCTTGCCAAACACTTTTCTAGGTCATGGAAAAGTACCCAATGTATTTTCACTCATTTCCTATGCGATTTTCACTTGAGCTTTTTTTTCAATTCTGTGGGGTCTCCGAGCATCTTGTTCGTGAGATAAAATGCAATTATGATGACTGAAATCAGTATGAAAATACCTACTCAGCATTAGTGAAAATTATTTGACCATTATTAATCCAAAACTGCTAAGAGCTTTGCCACATTAAATGTAGTGCCAATACCTCGTAGTACAATAATATGTATCAATGATAACTTCAGACTATTTTACACAAACATACGACAGCCCATGCATTTGCCAACAGACCATTTTGTTTGACTTTGTCAAATTGCCAATTAGCGACCGGTGCGAACCATGTTATCAAAGGCCAATTGCTAATTTATTATACGCCAACATGCTGTGGTGATGATGTGCACTACTTTTCATGAATTTAAAATCATAAAAGACAATTTAAGTCACCACAGACATTCACAAATGAAGTGTTTGCGTGATACAATTTAAATATGAAAAAACTTGAGCCAGCTTTAGTTTTAAAATCCTTTTTAGTATGCGGTAAAAGAGAAGTTACCGAACTACTTATTTGAGTATTAGATGGAAACTCGAGGGGAAAGGGTTTACTCTTTAAGTTTACGTTTCCCAAACAGTAAATTAATATAGTGCGAAGCTCTAACTTCTCAGTACATTAAAAATGTTGTGTTCCAACAGTAGGTTTACGATGCGAGTGAAGCGTTTGCGACTACAAAGCGGGCAACAACGCGGTGTTCCCTCAAGATTTTATTGCCCGCTTCAAATAGAATGCTTTTAACATTGACCTACGCTACTGCGATGGACATCGTGTATCAGTGCTGTGCAATGATTCAGAGGTTTTCAATAGGCAATCTTGTTGATAACTGCTTAAGTTTGCATTTGGTCCGCATAACTTTTACAACATTATCTCGACAAAACCAAACTTCATGAGAAAATGTTAATTGGATACCTAGTAAAAAAAGGACAACATCACATACTTTAACTTAGGACAAAGTAGGTAATATGAACATTTATGTTATGGATACAAGAATTACATGCAGCACCGTAATCTATACTTAATATTATAAAGCTGAAGAGCTTGTTTGTTTGATTGTTTGAAAGTGCCAATATCAGGAATTACGGGTTCAAACTGAAAAAATATTCGGTAATGATCTTGCCATCCTGGAATCAATGCCCAAGTCCTACTAAGTTTATTTTGGATTTTTCGAACATTGGCACGCGTAGTGATTTAGTCAGTAGCCATTGTTGCAAGGATATTTTTATCTGATCATGAATACATTTTTTATATTACACTTCAAGATTGAGCTCATCCCACTTGATGTTAAGTGGTAATGAGGTGAAAGGGTGACAAGTACAGCATAATAAATCTGTTACTGGACTTCTCGCCCTTACCTTGAAGGTTTGATTCCTGCTACTAATGTAGCACCCACCAGGAGCTCTGGAAACCTAACTCACGCGCAGAAACACAACAACACCGAATTGATTGTTATTTGGCTGCGGTCTTCTGTAAGGTGGAGGTATTTTACCAGGCGGGCTGCTCCAGTTCGAGCGATAAATCGCTATGCCCTACCTCTCTTAAACATAGGCTCACAATTTGTTTTTCACTTTATGCGTAAAATAAATTCCATAAAGGATGTGCAATACATATTGTACACCATTGAACCAAATACGATGAAAACAGTGACTACTCATACCCATGCGGCCATGCAATAAATCATAAATCTAATGAGCTCGGTGAATAAATGTCAAATGTTGGCACGGTAAAACATCAAACTAAAATCCATGCGTTATTTTATCAGTGTTCTGCATGCAATGTTAACACCTTGCACAACATGGACGGTTGGTAACTCATTAAATAGGTACCTAGAGAATAAGCATTCTATACAATGAACAGAGACTAGTGTAACAATAATAAAATTCTGCACCTGATTGTTGAGGCCCGATTCCTTTTAATTCTGACTTTGCGTCTGACTACTAGAACGGTTATGATTACATTAAAATACTGTTACTGGATATTTGTTATTTCTGACAAAAGTTTCGACTAGAATTGGTTCTAATAATCACACGGACAGACATACTACTACGTGAACTTAGAAGAGTACAATTTTTGCTTTTGAGATATGAAACCGTAAAAACTATAAATACCTTGTACACAGTAGGTATCTATGTTTGAAAGCCTAAAATACCATAATACATGTAGTTATGAGGAAATTATTAACTTTGTGCAATTTAGCATATTACTAAATACTTTCAAGATACAATTTTTTCAGGATACCAATAAATCCTGGTTGGCTATTCAATATTTGGTGAATATTTCTGAAACGCTACGACTCCAAACCGATGAAAATACGTTGTAAACGCAGAATACTGTTCGTAAATACTGAATCTTTGCTTTGTTTAACCAATATGTTTCTTCGAAGCGTTCTAAGTTGATCCAATTTATAAAGCTAACAGAAAAGTTGAATCGGTTTGTTCACAAACAATAAATACTAGAAGTAATCCTACATACTATGTAAAAATGGTTAGAATCTAAATATTTTGTATTACAGTCACGTGTAGAGACTTTTAGCCAAATTTGTCTTTAACTGGGCGTTTCCCTGTGCTTTAATATCCGCCCCATCTACGAATTGTTACCTAATATGTTTAATTTAATTAATTGGAATCAATGACTCGTCGCCCCGTAAAATTAACCGCCTTTATGGCATTCCCTAGTGAAAGACCAGTACTGCTTTGGGCACTGATGAAGTATGTATTTTCAAACATTAAAATGAAATTGGAAAAATGAACGCCCTTAGAATTTAAAGTAACTGAACAGCTTAAAGCAGCAGAAGAGTGACGTAAATTTAATTATGGGTCAATGAACATAATTTTTATTATAGAATTGCGATTGTCCTTGTGGATCTGTTTATAAAATTTCATTTTTTTTCTTTACTACTTAACTGCAATTAAATTATATTTTATAATGAAATGCTGTTTGAAAGAAGAAAGAAGAATGGAAATGTTCAATGTCTAAGACATAATAACACTGATGATGCGTTCAATTAAAATGTATTCTAGATATTTGTGTCTTGAAAATTGTATCTTATTACACATAATTGACACTTCTTATAATGAAAGCTATGAAAAACGGATTGTAATCAAGAACTGCATTACCAAGTTCGCTCAAAACAACGAAGTGTAAAATGATATTATGCATATTCTGCAATTCGACATAAACCAGTGGATAGGTAGTACTACAAAAGGATTGGTAAACTAAACCTGCTATCCTCAAATATATTTTGTTGAGCGTCGTGATTTCTAATCGTAAGGACAGTCAGCAATTTAAGTCGCTTCACATATTAGTAAGTATCCTCGTATTAGGTAAGTTAACTAGTAGTTATACGTATCATTGACTTTATTCTGAGATGTGAAGTATTTTTATTTATTTCACTCCGAAACTACTGACATTATTTTACATAATATAAAACGTTAACAGATACTACTTATGCTTAAAATTAAGAGATTTATAAACAGTTTTAGTGTGTAGTTATCAGTATTTTAGCACAAATGATAGAATGTAGAGTCTGTAGTACATCATACCATCCACCCGGCCTTCCACCTAAAAGTTTCAAATTAGGCTGGCAAATATAATAATTGTAGTACCTTAGGATGTAATCGCGCATTTATTTATATCATTCTTCACAGCGCAATATATACTAGCACACACGAATTTGAAAGCAAAGTAAAGAAATTTAATTGATAGAATTTGTCACTTATGATATTAGAACGCTGCTGGTTCTTTGGTTAGTGAAATAAGGCTAAGTAGGCTGGATTTTAGGGGCGGCAAATCTGCCCAAAATTGTTTAATATTGTCTTTCTTGTTGTCGGGGGGGGGGGGGGGGGGGTTAAGTGTTAATCCGTCACTAGTGAAGATAGTAGTAGATCAAAAGTAGAGGGTATAAATTGGATCATAACGTGCTCCGTTTTTTAATAACTGGTGTGTAACTTTTTAGTATTTTTAATTTAATTTTTGTTCTAATTTTGTAATCGGTTGTATATTATGTTTTGTACGGTCAATTAATGTATTTTCTTTCTTTCTTTCTCGCAATTTTGTACAAAGATGATTTAATCAATACGTTTGGATGATAAAAGTGTAAGTATGTTAGCAGGTACTTTTAGTACACAGTGATCTTCATGCCAAGTTTAAATATAGCGCACCACTCGCAACGGTAGTTCGCCTTAGGCGATAGCCAAGTCACATGTAAAAAAGTGCACTTTTGTTGAACGTTTTATTACGTAGATGTCCATTAATTACCTATACACAAATGTGTATTCTATAATAAATAAAAGGCCGTGAGCGGTAAAATGCCATGCTTACATGCTTCGATAGATAATGCAATGCAATTTTGTAATTGCCTACCTGAGAACGTTTATTAGGCCTGAGTTGATGTCTTGTTACTCGTACATGGTATTTTAATACACATTGTTTGAAATTTGTATCAAGATACTTTGATTTGAATCCAAATTGACCATATCAAAAAAATAAGAATCATCTTTCAATCATCTCATTCTTTTTAATTCAGTAATATCATATATTTTTACTATCAATATATTGATAACTTACAGTAAAGGTAATTCAAGGGTTTTGCATGTGAAACAAGAGTCGTAGATTCGAATCTCATACTGGAGTAACACATGAGATGAACAATTTATTTTTATTTTGTTTTGGCTTGCTGTGACTGGTTTTAAGTATTCACACTAATTAATATCATATATATTGTTTTACCGTAGTTATTTTGGTTTTCAACACACAAATGCTAATACAAGTATGTACCTACATACCAAGATATTAAAATCGATATCAAACTCGTACATTTAGTACCTGAGATTGGATAGTTATTAAAATAACAATCTAATCATTCACACTTTTCCAATTAAAAATTGGTTTCACAGATGAATTCGTCAGTAGTCAAATTAAAACCATCCTTTAGTTGGCAATGAGATCATGTAATCCCCTCATTTTAAAATCATAAGTAAACCTCTGTGGTGTGCATATCGAAAGAGTGACTTATTGTGGACACTCTCAGACCATTTTTTGGACTTTTGCAAAACCTTTAACTGTAAATCACTTAGCATACTAGTATACCAACATTTTCTTACTTATATTAAAAGTATCTTATTAATCTTTGGATGCCCATATTATTTATTACGGTAAAAGTTTTATTTTACAGCACCTGTTCCAATATCCGTCGGAGTCTCGCAAGGATTTTTGTGATTTGTTTCATTATAAAATGGATGCATTATCTGTTTTACGAACATGCAAGTTATATTTCATTTAACTTTATAAACATTTCAAACTGACCTTTACTAAAAAAAAATAGACTTATGCTTCCTTAATGTTTATCTTTTTATTCATATTGTTTATTTATTACTAATTTAATTCAATTTAAAACCACCACCCAGTCAGAATATTCTGAAAACTCATTTAAGTTGACTGACTTTATCTATACTAATATTATAAAGAGGAAAGATTTGTACCTATTTTTGTATGTTTGTAATGAATAGGCTCAAAAAGTACTGGGCCGATTTAAAAAATTCTTTCACCAATAGAATGCTACATTTTTCCAATTTGACATAGGCTACAAAATTAGGGATCCTTGGTAAAATTTGAAAAATTTCAACAGAAAAGCGGGAAAAATTCTCTAAGGCGAAACTAAGTTCGCCGGGACCGCTAGTTTAGTAATAAAATGGTAGACTTCACTGAATAAAAACGAAATCTGATAGAACCTTCAAATTACTCGTACATCTAAAATATTGATACGTAATTGCTTTTATAAATACGTGTCAAGTTAACTAGCTACTTACTTTAGATATTTTCGTGCAACCAGAGCAAAATCAAGCTATCCTAAACCCGCATCAATCAATCATTGCTTAATCGCAATCACGAGATCGTTGATTTAAGATATATTGTATGGATCTGGCAACAACTACGCTTGCCCAAATAGGTTATTGATAATCATCACAAGAGTGATCCTAAATCGTAACCCATTTTACCCGCATCATTCAATTACACCGTTTCTAGAATGTGGTACCAACAACACTTGTAAATTATAAATATATTATGAAACTTAAGCTACCAATTAAGTTCATGACTATAATTAGTTTAATTTGTATTTGTAATATCATAAAAGCATTTGGGATTATGAAAATTAAGCGTGAGATTCCTTCGAAAGTATGTCGATGTTTACAATCCGTACGCCGCAGATAGGTGGATAGGTCGCTTAATAAATTGTCACTGGCAAAAATTCACAGCTGCCATCAAATAAACGTAGCGGAGCGAACGATACTTGCTGCCAAAAGATGGGTAGGTATGTAGGTAAACCCTATCGTACTCACATTCGCATAAAGTACGGACGTTGGGGCCAACGTGGGGTTTTCATCTAGATAGTATTTGCTTTCGATTATTTGTTGTTTTGTTTCGCACAGTATAATGGCTATACTATAGTATTGACACTTGAAGGAAAACAATAATAATTGTATCGTCTACAATTTCACTAAGCCTAAAACTGACCTATTTAGGTATATTGCAAGAAGATAAACAATGGGGTCAGCAAAAAAAAAAAAGAAATATACTATAGAGGATATAACAATATAAAGTCGGTTAAAACATTGGTACAGCTCCAACCTGGACATTTATTTAATTTAAATTTTTGTTTCTAATTAGCATTGCTTGATCGTGTTTTCCCTACTTTTAAACTTACTACAAAGGTACTATTTTAAATCATCGATGGCTTCAGGAATTCGTATTGCGTATCTAAGTACGTTTTCTTTTACAGTTAAACAATTTTGGTAAGTAATTTAAAAAAATACGCACATTATGTCACTATCTATGTAAAAATATTAAATGGAATACTATATTTGCTTGCACTCGCTCTCTCTCTCTCTCCTTCATTTATTTTATTTTAGTATCTATAAATCCAACTAAATGTGTCAAAACTTTAATTAACTTGATAAACCTTGAGGATTAACATCGGTAGAATTTACCTACACTTTATTCTCGGGAGGAAAGCAAATACAATGTTACAATCTGCCTATCAAAATGTAAACTGGAAAACTTCATTCCACTGAGACTACAGGAAATAGAGAAAAAAGCATTTTAATTTTGCAGAGCAATATTTGTTTGTTGTTCACGATGACACTGCGTCGCTGTTTTAAGGATTCGCTAGGTAAATCAAATACAACATCGCGACGCGAATGAAGATAAAGGGATGAAAAAACAAGGTCAACTCGTTGCTTTATAAACATCCAACAAACCTTATTTGAATAACTGAACCTAGTTACGTGTACCGCTAACTATAATAATGTAATCATACTCTGCAACATTTCCCTTTGTGCGAACAATTTTGAATATATTCAAACTATTAATTTAATTAATTAAGTGTCTTTACTTGACATAAACAAAGCCTTCCACTTTTACCAAATATATACATTTGTGCACCTTAATGAAACCAAAGCAATGTAAATTTATTCTCGCTTAATTTCTCGTTTTCATATTACAAGTATCTAATATATTTGCGTAGGAAGATTTAATTGAAATACATGGTGCCTTTACATTTAGAAAAAGTAGAACAAAGGAAAATGAACTTTTAAAAACATCGTATTCAAAACTTTATAGATTTATTAATTGATGTTTTTTAGATGTATAATTGCCTCTGTGTATTTTAAAGAAATGGCAATCATAGGTGCAATGAAGATGTACAAAACTGCGGTATTTACAAAAGAACTCTAGTTTATAGAGTTCCGTGGAATAACTCGGGTTTAATCTTCGATCAAAGAATTTGTAGCTGAACAGTTGCCTTAAAAATGGCACCAGCGAAACAAGGCTTCAAGCCTTCTTCCAGTGTACGGCCGCGCACTTGACATTACGTCAATATGATTAATTTTCTCCGTCACTTAACCTTAAAATTATATTAGTCTTTACGACACTTAAGGCCTTTTATAGTTAGCCTTGGAGTTGAAATACCGACACCTATGTTCGTCAAAACGCGGGAGACATTAATTTTTATCAAAAGGGTTTAAGTTTGTAATATAAAACTATTATTTCACTTTACGTATTAATTTACGTGTAATTTACAGTCGAATGAATTTACTATGTAACAGCTCTAGCGGGTTAAGGATTTATAAACTGACCCTTCGCTAAATGGAGAATTATCTTTTTATATTAACTAAAGTTGGTATCTGTACAATAAATTTTATACATTTAATCTCGAACACCCAAAATGAGAAACATTTACTGAAAACAAGCGGGAAGATCAGAAAAAGGAGATTTTAGGATGGTTGGTTTCTTTCTACATCGGAATAATATTTCAATTTCCAATTTCTGAGTGGGTTTTTCATCTTTGTCATGGGTGTCTAATTACATTATTAACCATTGATTAGGAGTAGTCACCACCCATAACAACCGACGGGTTTCAATAGACTTGTCATATTTTGTCTCGTCTGGCCTTCCTACTGTTGTCTAATGAACTTAATTATCATTAAGTAGGTACCTACATTGAGCGCATTAAAGTAAAAGATATGACATTTATAGAACTAGCATTAATTTTTAATGCGTGTTAAAAGTCACTTGATAATAGGTATAGGTACCCAAGTATCAGCTTAATAAATTAATACAAATCTATTATTATTAAACTACACGTCTCTCTGACGTGAAGAAGCCTTAATACATATACATTTAGATATGAAAAGTTACATAGAACGCCAAAATGCAATAGGTACTAGTACAAAACAAACAATTTATTTCTTTAAGTAGGTATAAGCGAGAAAAGCCGTTGCATTGCCGATTATAACAGTATTATAGCAATGACGTGAAAATATGGCGTAGAGTGAGACAGTTGAAGTAAAAGTAAGTATTTATTAATATTTAAATTATATGTTTATCTATTTGAGATAACCTCAAACTATAGTAATGAAGATTAGTATAAAACAAGAAAATTTAATCGTTCTATCAGATTCCAGTATCTATTTACTGATGACGATATTTTCATGTAGTGCACCGCAATTTGTTATGTACGTCAAGTGCAACAATAATCAATCAAGTTCTCTTTTTACAGTGGCGTGTGTTGAAAAAAATATCGATCATCCGCAGGAAGATGACACTGCGCTTTATGCGTCAAAAATCTGACAGAAAAATTGCAAATGGTCGTTAATTGAGGTAATCACTGGTAAAATTGCTTTCAGTTGGACTTTTCCTAATAGAACAAAATTGTTGTTTAAAATCCTAAGTTAAATTAGTTTGTACGAGTTTCTTAAAATCTGAAAAAACTATTTTTGAATATTTTTAGACAGGACGGTTACAAATCGAAATAAATAAAAAAAAAATCTAACTAAGTATACCAAAGACGCTACGGCCTTATTATTTTAACTAAAAGATATTTGCATTTTTATTAAAAAATCGCTACTATAGGTTACCTTATGTCAGTTTTTATTTTTTGTTGCGTGCAGCAATAGGCAGCCTTTAAAACAAATGACTCTTTCTGCGAAAGAAGACACGTTTTCTTCTTTCGCAAAAAGAGTCATTTGTTGAAAGTTTTCTGCCATGAGATAGTCCACTTATCCGGTTTCAATTTTTGAAAAACGATCTGTTTTATTTACGGCTTGTAATAAACCATATGAAGCGTAAGCTAAAAACGACTGATAACAGTTGATATTATGTAGGAAGGAAGTATCCTTAAGAATTACATTGTGGAACGGTATTAACGACACGTTGTCGGTTGGAGAAAAACGAATAGACATTTTTGACACATTACAAATCGTAAAATATTGGAGTTCAAGTTTCTTGCATGAAGGCATCTGTTAGTTTTGCGTTACGTCAAATTTCGAACCTTGGCCCGGTTCCAATATTTTTGTTAGATTCGAATGTGTCAAAAATGACAATCCCTTTTTCTCCAACTGACAGCGAGTTTGGAACGGTTTAAGCTTACGTTTCGTACAATTTATTACTGTCCGTTACTAAAACGGTTCGGTTTTTTAATATTGGAACCGGACATTAGACATTACGTTTGAGTTAAAATTTACTTTGGTTAAATAACTGACTCATTATTTATAAATTTAACCAAAGTCGTTAAAAAGTAGGTTATTCTCGAAGTTCCAGAGCATATGGAATCGTCACATTACGTCGAACGACGGTGCTTCATATTTTCCTGGGACATTTAATGCATCGTGCGAGCCAAACGGCTATAATTTGTATTAAATATTATTGAATTGATTTTGATGATAGGGAACTTTTAACAACAACAACTAAGTACCTTACTTTGTAACCAAGTAGTTGTTACATTTAAAAAGGACACTTCAAATAATTTTAATACCTAATCACCAACACAATTAACTACGTACTTATCAACGAATGCCCAGGAGGCCTAGTTAAGTGGTAGGTATTTATCGAACTGCGAAGTAATTTCAACAAAAAGTAAAATATCAATGCCAGGACTTTAAAGTTTTCGTAAAGCTATTTAAGTACGATAGCTGCCATTTGGCTAAGCCCTCAGTATCCTTTAATATAAATTACAAAATATATATCCTTTACATTGACATGATCGCAAAGTAGGTAAAGCATTGCTTGAACACTTGTATTATGGAAACCAGGACTCAATAATAAAAATCAATCAAATAGAAAACAAAAACGTTAATTACAGTAATAATTATCTCAGGAGGGAATCGAACACACGACCCTTGTGTTACAGACAGAAGCACGATACTTTAAAATAAATAAAAAAGCGTTTGAACTGATTTAGAGAAATATTTGCTTCTCGCTGTTATGATGAACACAATTAGTAAAAATTCAAAATATTTGTAAAATAAATTTTGTAAAGACTGTTTCTTAATTGTATAAAACTTTTTCCAACCAGTTCGCATTGTTGGAGGCAAATCCAATTGTTGAAAACACTAACATTCCCTCGTTTTATTGCAACGCTCTGTTGTTTTTGTATAGGGGCAGATACCGAACGAAATAACATTTCTCGAAAAACTGTGTTCAGAACTACGTTTCTATCCGAATGATTAAAAATCTTTCACTGGTATCGGTCGCAAAAAATATAATCTGAGTTATCCTTCGCTTTCCATGTTTAGGTGGGCAGTTTGTACAAAAATATGTATTTGAATGCTTCCAGCTATTCATTAACATAATTATGCAAATTTTTACGTCAAGTTTGTATGCAGATAGTCTTAACACAACAAATTACTGGATAAATTTAAACCCGCAAATGCCAAATAAAAACAATGAACGTTATTATTTTGCGCGTAATTACATATTAATAAGAAAATGGTAATTACACTTTTAAATATCAGAGGGGATTTAAAAATTACCTCAGGGTGTATGTAGCATGTTCTTAAACAGATCTTAAAAAACTGTGTTTTGGTAGTATTATTAAAATTATAAGAATAACTATTACATCATAGTAAAAATTTACAACCAAATTATACATTTTACCTGTGAAAAACTGATAAATGTCAGTTACGATAAAAGTAATAACAGTAATTGAAATAAGTTGACCTTCTTAAATCCATGAATAAATAGTATACAATAGATGCTCAATATTTTCTCCATATTCATAGCTTTGTTCTACTACGAAGAACCCGGCGTAGTAGAAGTCCAACTGACTAGTTAAATTAAGTACCTATAAAATAACTAAAATCTCCTCTTCTTATAGGAGCATCCGCATAATTAAGATGAGCAAATACAAAACTCTACATTGCTCGTAGCCCAACACGCGCTTGTATAGTTTTTTTAACAAATCGGTTTTTTTTTTGGTCTGTTTGGAACTTTGCTCTCGGACTATGACTAGAAAGTTGTAACTTGGCATTATGTAAATATGACAATTGACTACACGTAAGTGATGTGATAAAAACTGTTAATTATCATCAAAAATAAAAAGCATACATAATTCTCATCTGAATCAGCATGGCTTTGAAAGTCCAAAAACTTAATATTTCGGATCCGATGACAAATAACTATTTTTAATTCGCATAATCATAATCAACTTACTTTAAACGGGAATAAAGCGTTTGAACAAAACAAAATAATAATTATTCAAATCAAAAACCAATTTAAATTACCAATTTTCGATTACTTTTAAAAAAACTTTCGTTTGTTCGTTTCGTTTTTTGTAGTTGACCTAAAGTTTAAGAGAAGCGCTCATTAGGGAACTGTATCTCAATTTAAAAAAAAGCTTGTTTTAACCTACCGATAGCAATAAGTTAATTCATAAATCTTGTTTTAACCTACCGATAGCAATAAGTTAATTCATAAATCTTGTTTTAACCTACCGATAGCAATAAGTTAATTCATAAATCTTGTTTTAACCTACCGATAGCAATAAGTTAATTCATAAATCTTGTTTTAACCTACCGATAGCAATAAGTTAATTCATAAATCTTGTTTTAACCTACCGATAGCAATAAGTTAATTCATAAATCTTGTTTTACCTACCGATAGCAATAAGTTAATTCATAAATCTTGTTTTAACCTACCGATAGCAATAAGTTAATTCATAAATCTTGTTTTAACCTACCGATAGCAATAAGTTAATTCATAAATCGATCAATAAATAATAATGAATACTGGAAGTACGCTATCCTTAAGTATTTAACAGAAGAAGGACCAAAATAGTTAAAGAGTTTCTAGTTGTTTATTTTCTAGTTGTCAGTTCGTTCATTTTATTTTTTAATGTTATAGTTGAGCATTTTTATTTTGAAGCTCCTGAAATGCATGATGAGCCCGGCTAAGTAAGGAACATAAACGCAATGACGCCAATATATAACCATTGTTAGTTTGTGTGGCCTGCGCAGGTGTAGGTAAGCGGCTTAACACGGTGTTAGGCCTCTTGATTATTTAATTCGGCCTGCAACGTGTGGTGAAACATAGGATTAATACCAGGAGCATCGTGATATTTTATTGTTCCTAAAAGTTTATCAAATAGGTCCTTAAAATTGCAAAATTTCCGGCTACTGTACCATTAAGCTGCATAATCCTTCAAATCGGCCCGACGTCATCGGCTTCACCGCCTATTAGCTGTGCGGCTGCTCTTTTTGCAGTCCGCTTATGACATTATGACACTTGTACCATTCATACATGCCTTATGATGACAAAAAATGCTGCAAAAGCTGCTATTTTCGAAGAAAGATAGCTTAAAATAATGGGGTTAATAAAGCCTTGGGTTATATTGCTGGTATGTTCTTAGCGTATGCGTGCTAGCACTTAAATACCATTTGTTTATTCGTATAAGCAATTGACCATGATGATTTTGGTTGTAGAAAAGAGACGTAGAGCGTAAAAACCATTTGCATTTTTACTAAAGTATGCCTTTTTCGCGTTAAAGGCAGTTAAGACTCTATACTTAGTAAATTAATTAGAGAGAGAGTGTACATATGTACACATATTTACGACAAATATTGCGTAGGTGGGCATCTAAGTCACAAATTAATTACCTTTGAGTGACCCTTCTATTCATTTTCTAAGATATTTGAGCCTACATGATTAGGACAATAGTACAAACTATAAATAGTTCGGCCAACACCAATGCGTTGGTACGATAAGTACCTTTTATATGGCATGAAAAGACAACAGACGTAGAACACATTTACGTCATTTGAATAGGTATAATAATAACTGAGGTGAATATAATTTAGCATGAAATTATTATGGCTCACTGTGCGTCTCCAAGCGATTAGAAATTGACCGCATATTACTGTTTAAAACAATGGCCTCGAGGTAAGTACAAACCTAGTTTCATAATAACATGAACTGCTCTTCTACATTTAAAAAATGCGACAGGTCGCGAGGAACACGTGGGTGCTAACTGCATAGCTCGTTCGCAATATCATCGCATCATGATTCGCATCGAGTTACCAGTTTTATTATTTATTACGCATTCGTTTATAGTGCTACCTACCCTCTGGGCGGCGGTGCTTGCTGCACTGTAGCATACTGAAGGCCAATGGATGTTGAAGGCTCCTGGTACATCAAAGAGTTCGAAGGCGGCGGAAGGAAAACCTGCGCCGGCGGCGGTGGTGGTGGAAGCGGTGGAGGTTGCGGTGGCGGTACTGGTGGTGGCGGTACTGGCGGCGGCTGGCCCGGAACCTCTGAGTTCTCGTTTTGATATTGATCGCAAGGGAATTGAAAGGGATCGAACTGGTTGAACAAACAATCTTGATCCATCGTCGACCATTCGGCCATAACACCGGCGAGTCGAGCTAGTTAACAGCGGTACTGCACGCGTGCATCGCCGAACGCATCGCGCGCGCACTGACTGACGCGCCCCGCCCGTTCCCGCGCCACCCATGCAACTTGTAAACAAACTGCAAATCCTTTATCTGGCGATGCAGTATAGCCAACCATGCGTAATGCAGTTGTTACATTTGCGACTTTATTTCTTGAGCGGTAGTGATAAGGTCCGTGTGTCCAAACATGGGACGCATTAGACGCAACAGAAGCTAGCGCTTGATAAAGGACGGCAAAGTGGCGTTCAACAAATGCCGGTTTCTCAATTTCTCTGCGTATCTCATCTAAACTATTCACCATTACGAACATAGTGGTTTTCTTTCCATACCTCAGTATTATTTTAAGCTATTTGCAATGAAATCAATCTTTATTAAAGAAATGTAACACTTGTTTATTAGTCATTAGCACTATGTATTTATCATGCACATATTAATCGTATAAAACAAGTTTGTAAGTTAACAAGTACCTGTGTCTTGTTATGGGGAAAAAGGGCAGAGTTGGGCTTATATTTTTATCAACATAGAAATATCATACCATTAAATTGATTAAGCTTTTTTTACACACTGATAAAAAGTAAAAACTATAAACTTTGAAAAAAAAAATATATAAAAAAACAGTTAATTTATAGGCAGTGTGGGATTCGACTCTATGATCTTCCTTCACGTATCGCGGGTGCTGCTCTTCCGCTTACTGACTGAGCTTACCGCTAGTTTACGTTTGGCATCGAACATTTTACACGTTTTGTTTTCTCAGTATACAGGTTATTTATTGTGAATCATTGTAGTATTTGACTATTATTCATATTGTCAAATATTTTTTTTGTCCGTCAATATTGAAAATTAGTGAAGTGTCATCAGCAAATCATACCTACTATTTCACAGAAATCTTCTGATACGTACGGAAGATCATTTATATAAATTAGAAAAAGTAAGGGTCCCAATATTGAACCCTGGGGCACGCCCATAGATAAAGGTGCGCCAGAAAAGGCAGTTCCATTTACGCTTACTTTTTGAATTCTGTCATGGAAGTACTTTACTAGAATTTTTTTAACACCATAATGTCGCAACTTCATCAGCAATGTTTGATAATCGACGCAATCAATTAGTAGTAAGATGTGATATTAACTGAGTGAATATAACTTTTTCGTAAATTTTGCTCAGTGCTGGTAGTATAGAAGTTGAATGGAAATGAATGGAATATGGGATTGAATATTTATTTTATTTAAATTAAATTATATGTTTTTGAATGGAATATACAACTGAATATTCTGTGAATATTTCAAGCGTCTAACTAACAGTTTTATTATCGGGCAAAAAACAAAATAACCAGGTTTCTTGTATAGAAAGTCCCATTAAATAATACATTTATTTCGTTTTTAGTATTTTTTGTTATGGCGGCAATATAAATACAAAATCTGTGAAAATTTCAACTGTTTAGCTTTTACGGTTCTTAAAATACCGCCTGGTGACAGACAGACGGACGGACGTACGAACAAACCGGCAGCAAGGTCTTAGTAATAGAGTGCCGATTTTACCCTTTGGGTACGGAACCCTAAACATGTGGACATGTAGGTATTATATATGTAAACGTTCTCGATAAAATACTCTATCTGTGAGTAGAAACTACATGAAAATCCGATTCAGTTCAAAAGTGACTTATTTCATGCGAGTCTTACTTTCATCTTCTACAAAATACATATGTAGAAGCGAGACATCTTCAGACAACCCAACATCACCATCAAGCGCTTGGTAGATGTTCAGACGAGTAATGACACAACATTACAAATCTAGTTCAACAGGGCATTACGCCGAACTAGCAAACTTTATATATTTCAAAGAAACAGTAAAAAATTATCTCCCCTTGCATCCATTAAAATGCCAAGGGGTCTTCGACTTCTCCAAGCAATTTACTGTGAGCTAATTAGTGTATATCGAGCCGAAAAACTCATACGACAGAGCACTGAAGACTTAAAGATTATAGAACAAGTAACAGAAAAATTCATCGTCACCGATGACTTTTATTATTTATTTATTATTATTATTTTAATAACACTTCTTAAATTCAAATCATAGGTCTCGCAAACCACTTTTCACCACCCGTATATAATATGTCGCAGTCGGATTGTATAATCCGCCGTATTATATTACAGCTAACTGTTATTTAAAACAGGGCCGTTTTGAAATGCGGCGGTTCAAGCATTAGCCAGATTGAATGCGGCTATATACTTAAAAACCGCCGGTTTGTATTCGGCGCCATATTTCATTCAACACAGCTAGCCATAATGTATTAGAGCAAGAGATTAGCCGCCTCTTCGAAAGTTTTTAGTTCCGATTCTTAACACTCGTGGCGCTATCTGACATAACAACAACAATGGCGTTGAATACGGAAAGTGTGTTGCTAAATTGCGAAGTCATAAGTAAATTAAACAATGACAACGTGTGAAATATGTCGGTGAACAGTGACTTTAAGGACAATTTTAAGTGCAATTAAATAATTTGTATTCTTCTCAATGTGGAACAATAAAAAAACCATAGTCAAAGCACCGAGTTTTAGAGGTTATAACGTACATCAAAACTGCTAAAGTGACTATGGGTTCTGGTGTTTGGCGGAATCCTACACAATATTATTGGTCTAAAAAAATATGAATGTGGCCGATGAAGATTATTTGATATTAAAGATAATTAATTCAGAAGATCTATTCGAGTAATCGAAATCGAAACTTACCAAAAAAAACCTTGTTACAAAACCAATTAATTCAAAAGCTTCTAACTGTAGGGGCCAGGTTAAATTTTAAAATTGATTTTCATATTAAACATTGATTTATTTTGTACGCATGGTCACCCTACAATTTAAGTAGTAGTACCATAGTAGAAAGAGAGAAGTATGTAATCCTCCAACAAACGCACGGAGCGTGGCTACTATGTGTGCGCGCCCCGCCCCGCCTACACTACTACATCTTTTTTTTGCATACCATTTGTGTCAGTTTTGAAAAGAGTAATTATCGTGTTTCTTACCGGTTCTTGTCGATAGAATCAACATTCCGAACACGGGCGGTAGTTTACCTAATTTGACAAAACATAAATGCTTTTGTAAAAGTTTACATGAATAAAGACATTTTCTATTCTATTCTATTCATACAAATAACGTGATTTTAGCCGGTTTTTGCTCGATGTTAAATAACAGCAAAAGACGCTTGAAATAATCTCAGAAAGTTTAGTTATAAATTTACTTCAAAATCAAATAATAGGCTTGTGTCAAGTAACAATGAAACCAATGAACGAATGTTTCTAGGCGTAAATTGTAATATTTAATCAAGGAAAACCGAAATAATTCCTCATAAAATAATAAGATTATTGTTATTTTTACAAAAACAAAATCAAAAAAATACACCCGTGGCCCCTCCGCCGTGAACGCCAATCATATTACGTCACATGGTGATATGCGCCATTGTTGTTGTTGACGTTTGGTTAAGATTTTCATACAACAGCACAAGTCACTTCGTTTTTTTTCTATTATTATCGTTTTTAGACAAGTTGAGAGTGTTGTTTCCACCCATATCGGATAATACTTGTATAAACTGTCATGGAACCTGGATTTATCAAAGCGAACAGCAATAATGTACCCAAAATTGACGCTGTTATGCTAGGTCGATTTTTCGCGTCAAACACTGACTTTTGTTCATCGGAATTTCGTAATGTTAAAACTTCTATGTACGTATAAACTATTCTAAAATACTGCTTATTATCATTTCCACGTATATTTCACTTTAGCAAATTTATTGATTTTGAGGTTAGAATTACAATGTAAATATAGAGAGATGATATTGTAAAGACACTACTTTGTCTTAGTGTCTTAAGCCCTATCGCAAGTTAGTGGAATAGTGGCTTTTTAATTGCCTATTTCGAAATGTAGTCGAAATGTTGCCTAGTTCGAAATGTTGAATATGTAGTCACTACTTTTTTAAATAATACTTACATCGAAATGATCTTCATAAAAATAAATTCTCGATGTTGTTGATAAACAATGAGCATGTTTCCTCCTTGCCAGTTTTAACCACTTTTTTCGCATATTTTTCTTGACCGGAACACGTATGAATAATTATTCATACGTGGACTAAATTTAGTCGGAGTTTTTATACTTGTATTTATGCACTGGGGCACTATACTGTTTTTAAAATACGAAGTTTCCATTTTTATTTAAACAAAACAAAATTTCGCCGTAAGTGAACACAATAGCTTGCAGCTATGTGACGTCACTCACGACGCCATGATACTTTCTTGTGTTTTTACGTCAGTTTAAAAATATTTTATTCAAACTTAAAATATGTGTTTTAAATATAATTTTTATCATGAAATATTATTTATTTGGGGTAATACAGACACTAAACTATGTAAATAAACCATTTTTGAAATTTACGAAAGGTCTATTGTGTCTAATGTTGAATAGATAATATTACGGTACCCTGCGAGTCCAACCCGCACTTGGCCGGTTGGTATAACAGAAAAGCCGGTAAATTTATTTTTATGTTCATTATCTCCGGGCAAAGCCGAAATGGATTGCTAGTAACTAAATAAAAAGAGAAAAAATATAACATTCAATAATTAAAAGAACGCTGATTATAACGAGGTTAAAAATAGGTATCATTTACCTTAAAAATAGTCCAGTAGAATCTTGGCAGAAGTCCGTCTTTATAAACGTATTTAACATTTGTAAACAAACACTGTCTTTTCAGATTTATAGAATCTACAAGATCAATATAAGCTAGCAAACAGGGTATGTTTTATAAGTACTTACCTAAAAACATACAAATATCAAAAACGCAAAACTTAGCAAGAATGTGTGGCGACTGGCGACTCTCCGCCAAACATGACAAAAGAGTTTTAGAATCATCAATCTCATTTGCAAGTATTTTAAAGTATATTGTTTTTATTGGTTGTGTACATGTGAGAGTGTGAAAAATGTATAAGTCAATTTTGTGGTAACTGCTTCAGATCCAACTTTATCTCTCCTATTATTTTAAAAATTAAAGAAAATATTTTATGTCGTCAGACTCAAAATATTAAAGATATGCTGACTTGGATCCCCGGTCACAGTGGCATTCATGGGAATGTGCAAGCTGATGTTTGGGCTAAAAAAGCTTCGCTTAATGTAGGTAGTTGTTTCCCGATCCTTATAGGTATAGCATAGATACCTTACCTCTTGCCGCTGCGTCATTAGTAGAAGCCTGGCAGAGTCGATTCACTGAATCTTCCACAAGCAAAGGGCGCTTGTCGGTACGCCTGGCTTTGAAGCCAGGCGTTTGGTTGACCAAAGATTCCACCAAAACCGTGGTTTTTCAAATACCGTTCTTCTGAGAAGCGAGTAGTTTCTACTATTTGCCGTCTTCGCTTTGGGCATGCTTGAACCCCTAGTTTTTTGCATAAGATCCGAATTAAAGATAATGATTTGTGTGAATTCGGTTTAGAGGTACTTCGGACCACATTTTTTTCAATTGTCATAAATATTCGCTTTCCCTCTATGACATACTGTCATCTAAAATTCCCCGTCCTATTAACATTAATTATCTTCTAACTTCTTTCTTCTTTTCCCGTATGTATTAAGTATTTGTGTAAATATATTAGTCTGTATGAAATTAAATTTTAATTGTTATTATGTAGCGGTCCCGGCGAACTTCGTTTCGCCTTAGAGGATTTTCCCGCGCAATTTTACCAATGATCCCTAATTTTGTAGCCTATGTCAAATTGGAAGAATGTAGCATTCTATTGGTGAAAGATTTTTTTAAATCGGCCCAGTACTTTTTGAGCCTATTCATTACAAACATACAAAAATAGATACAAATCTTTCCATTTTATAATATTAGTATGATGTACCATTTAGTTCTTAGACTTTGTGAGCGTCGCGTATTGTATTGTAATTGCTGTCAATACCGCGCAGTTTCCATTAAATCGTGCCTAGCTCTCTAAACACTTGACATTGGCGGAATCACCGCGTTATCATAAACGCGGGACAGAGTCCATGGAAAAAAATAATAATTCCATTTAATCGCGGTTACTTAACATTTTCTATATTCCTCCTACGTGTACAATTTTCACGCCGTATTTCCTCCATCCTTCGTACCTGTAAATAGTTCATTGTGTATTAACATATTGCCGAATCTTTTTCGACGTTCAGTGAAGCGTAGCGTCAGTCGAAAAAGATTCTGTAAAATGATATGAGCCCAAAAATGTCCTTGTAAATATGCCTGATATTTTCTTGAACAAATCTATTCCGAAGAGATTTGTATAAAATATTGAAGAAAGATCCATGGAATATTTGATTAACAATGTATTAATACTTTCTATCTCGAAATGACGCTATCAAACTCCCGAAAAACAACAATTACTGAATATTTAGCAGTTCCTACTGCATGTGAAGGTATATGAGTACAATGTTTTTTACGGCAAATAGTTTGGACGGTTAATCCCAGTGTTACGATTTTTGCAATGCAGCCAGACTGCATGGGTGCAGTAGAATGTACAATTAAGTAGTAAAATTTGAGCCCATTGTGTATCCCTTCAATTTATTTCTTAGGTCTAATTTAGTTGCCGCTTTGAGCCTCCTTATTGCGTGCATATGGCACGACCTTTTAGGCCTATTTCATTTCATTTTTCATGGTAATTGTGAGTTAAATATACAAAGTTTAACCGGTTGCTTAAGATCTTGAAACTTTCTTGAATATTGAAAATATAATATACATATAATCTTGAAATATTGTTATGCTGTTAGGGTTTCGTATTCCAAAAAAACAAAGCCGTCCGCCTATCTATCTATCAAAACGACATCGAAACGCATGAAAATTAAATTTGTTTTCAACTCGCACTATATAAACATATTTAATACCTTGACCAATTAAAATAAAAAATGCCTACTGAATATTACTGACTAAACTTTGGAATCAGGTCAATAATTGCATCAAACGTGCTGCAATTTTATATTTTAAAAAATGGGCAACTATTGAGAATGGTTTCGGGACAGTGAAATTTTAGCACCAAAAATTGATTTAACAAGACAGATAAACATACTACAAGTTTTTAAGGCATAGAAAAGGATTTTATCGGACATATTACGGTATAGAGTTCCTTACTTTAGAATTATCTGGCGTGCCGTCCCATAACTTGACACTCAAAGTTAGTGTTCCAGGCCTGTAAACGAGAAATCTTGAAGCACAACTACTAATTACGCCCTTGAGACGTTCCATTACAAAAACAAATATAAACGCTGGAATATCAACAAGTGGAAGTGTTCCTCCTATTCCAATAATTGTAAAAGAATTGCATTTCTGTAAAGAATACAACCTTCCTTGAAAGCAGCATTTGCAATTACAGTAGGTAAATAAAGCTCAAAGACAAACGCTCAGCGTTGTAGGTATTTAGAAAAAAAGGTCAAGTGTGGTTTTTAAACGTTTCCAAAATAAATAACACTCTGATTGAAACTCTAAAAAAGGTTTTATTTTCAACTATCGGAAAACTTTTAACATAACTGTTCCCTGTTATCTTTTGTACCAATAGGTTATGATTTTCTTTACCAATAAACGCGAAATGCGACCACGACCACAAATTCTATTGATTCCTAAAAAAATTAAATACTTATATTATTTCACCATTTCGATTTATAATCGATAGTTTGTTTGAGATAATACATTTTATTGTATTCTATTGGATTTAATAATTCTGCTTTAAGCTTTTCTAATTCTGATATTATTAGTTCACGATTTTCAGGAAACTACATTTTCATATACAATTCTAGGATATACACTCAATCTAAATACGGTACGCTTAGAATTTTTCTATTTTATATCATTTGAATTAGTTAAAATATCCAGGCTTCTATGCCTGGACATGTTAACTTTTAAAATATTTTTTATTAAACTACCATAAAGATTTAAAATGATTTACGTAGTTACCTAAGAAAAAATATGACGTCGTAACGAAACGTTCCAATCGGTTTTATATACTTGTTATCGAAATCTCACGTATTTAATAATGCCCAAAGATTTTTTCACCTCAGTAAACCCTTACTGGATTGACTACCCACATAATCTATTATGGCGTACCTTTGAAGGTTGTCTGAAGAACATGTTGAAATCTAGGGACTTAAAACGCTATTATTAGAAACGCTAGGGCGTTTTATTATTTTCATAAAATATGGACTTTTACTAGTAAAAATTCAACGCAATACTTTTGCTGAGTGAATTTGATATGAATTAGTAGTCATATTTTTTCGTATTCCATACACTCGTTTAGAGACACATTACGTGTGTATTATATGGAGAATCGTATTCTATCCTATGGGAATATTATTCGGGGTTCGACTATAAAATCTTCCGTAACCCACAGAAATTACTTACATAACACTGTGTGTTAGGAAAAGTACCACCTCAGAGCACAGGTACAGAATATGATTTAAGATAAACAACATTACTGGCAGAGACAAGCGATAACCTACTGATATCATTCCAGTTGAGTGGTGACCCGAACCTGATCCAAGGTGACTCGTCGCTTTACCATTTAATTAAATTAAGGTAAACATCACTCGGTAACAAAGTTGCATGAAAATGAATACAGTTTGTTTACCGTACGTACATCTGTCAAGTGGCTAATAAGATGATTTCTGATTACGTAGACACTCTTAGCAACGCAAGTCAAGTAATTAATTTTAACGACTAAGATTTGCCGGAGTCAATCTCTGATCAATTTTATATTGCCAACTCTTTTAGTATCGCGGTTTCATAATTGTTTTTAATAGTTTATTAAACGATGTTTTTAAAGTACAAACGTAACCAGTGTACAAAGCATACTTTCTGAATTTGTATCCGTTTCCGGCGAAAAGGGATTAAGTTTCCAATTACTAATCGGTACGTCAAGAAATAATTGATTTTCTTTTGTTTCCGGAATACCGGCTTAAGAAGAGTAAAAGGTGTTGGTATCATATTAAATATATTTATTAATACCAAGATGCAGAGCAAACAAAGGTTTATAACATGTTCAGGAAACAAAATGCATCTTCGATTGAGATCATAATCAATTGATTTATTCATGTATGTTACAAGTAACACTTATGCATCGTCAAAATGAATACAAACCAAAATTGAAGCTACAGCCGGTTCGGAACCTAATTTTACGAGACGGTCATTTACAATTAGCCAAGTGTATTTTTAACGAAAATCTTTTTAGATGTATTCTTATCCTTTAGATATATCTTATTTGTTTCATAAATAATTCTGCTAATTCATTACTAGCGACCCGCATCGGTTTCGTACGGGTGTAATGAGGAAATTAAAATGTTTGTGTATTTTTTCATGGTAATGTTGTTTGTAGGTATAATACTAATAAAGTTTTCTTATAAATATTTCTATCTATTCAAACCAACCCATCAAACCTTTTGCTTAGTTTCAATGATGGATATGGTTGGATGCATACAGTAGAAAGCGACTTTGTTTTACATTATGTAGTAAAAAAAAAGTGAACAGTTAATAAATGCCCTGTTCTTATTTCATTGTAAATATTGTCATTTGAAACCGTGGTTATAACACCTTATTGGTCTAATTGGTTGCTTTCATTATATTTTCTGAAGGAAAGCTAATAAATGGTGTCGAATGTATCAAAACACAAGATCAATGTACAAGTACCCTTGACCTTTTCTGAATGTGAAATACGATATTCAGAGAACTGAAAAGAATGGAGTAAAATATTTACCACCACAATAGCAGTCTGGAGTCTATTAGACACATGTATTGTTAAGATATAAATCTTATGTTAGATAAAAGTGACCGATTAGATGATCCCACTCTTTGGGAAGAAAACAAGGTGAAAAAGGTGATGGCGTTATTATTGTTTATTAGCAAATAAAGATATTTTCTAGTGCGATCGCGAAAGAGTGTAAGTCCTTATACCTTAGTTAAGTATAGCTACTTACTTAATTAAGTTTACTTGTACTTTCATTACGTAAAATAACTAATAATTTAATGTGCTGCGTTACGGACTCCTTTGTTCATCCTTTCTGTCAACATCTCTCTTTAAGTCTGTACTTTTATTATTTTCTTTGTAACAGGTCTAAGTTCTTTGTTTATTTTATTATTTCGCTCCTTAACATAAAGTTTAAGCAAAATATAAAAAAAATGTGATTAAAATGTACGCTGTATCTATTACTTTTTTTAGCAATATTTGTCATTTACTCAACAATAATTAGGTACAATCACGACAGTCATATCAATGACATGATACCATACACTTTGTACTTTATACCGGCCTTAAGCTGTTTTCATAGGAACTAATATCAAACTACTAGTATTTCCCGTGATATGCTGTTGACAGTACAGTGCCATAAATCATGTTCACCGAGTGAGCCTGGAAAAACATCATAAACGGCCTTTGATCTTCTCACGTGTGCTCCACAATCAATATTATTGATATTAGAAACCAAATCAAACCAGAATACAACATACTTAGTTTGCAACGAAGACACACTTCAGATCAACATGGCTATTTGTGATTTACTATGATATTAATAATGTGAATAATAAGTTTGAAGAATTTCTGATATTGTGGTGGTCACTAGGTTATATTTACGATTTATTATATTTTCGGGAAGGAAAAATATCTGGCAGACGACGACGAATCTTGCTAATATTATAAACATGGAAGTTTGTTTGTACTAAAAATATCGTATGTAGGTATGTATTTGAAACTGGGTAGGTAGCTAGCTGGACACACAAGATACTAGAATAAGAAATAGGTATTAATTTTATCCCTAAACATCGAAAACGAAGTTTTTAAACGAATGATAAATTCATAAATGACAAAACTTGTTAATATATACAGTACAGCTTTTTTGCTTAATTGAATGTCGACCAATTACAGTAATACCCCGACTTACGCTACCCTGTTTTACGCGAATTCGGAGATACGCGGTTTTTCATTGCGTTTTACTTATATTCTTTAATTATGTCATCTAAAAGAACGAAAAATGCGTACCTAATTGGAGCTTAACAAGAATAGAAAAACACTGTCTTTGGAGTGTAAACCGAATATAATTAAAGACTTTAAAGCAAACATTTATTTTTTTGAGTTGGCTTAGAAATTTGACCTACCGGAATCAACAATCCGAAGGGTTATAAAAGATAAATCAAATGACAATTGCAAACTTAATAGAAGGACTCAATTCAATTGAAAAGGGAATACAAATTTAAAATAAAAATTGTAATGAAGAACGCGTTTCTACTACAAAACTTACTGGTATAAAAAAATACTGGTAAAGTACGAGAAAATTTTGCGTGAGAAGAAGAAAAAATTAACTCGTCAGGCAACATTGTTAGAATAATATAAGCCTTCGATATCAAAATAACTTCGGTTTAGGTTACATTATTCATAACAATGTAAATTATTATATTATTAAAAACTTTATAAGCATTCTTCTTTTAAAATAATGTTTTCTTCAAACTCAGGTCCCGATTAAACAAACCTACTTTGCATGTATTTATATGCAAAGTTAAACCCCGACTTACGTGAATTCGACTTCGACGACCTCCGTAGCCAAGAGGCGAGCGGGCCGGACTTTGGCGTCGCGCCATCTCTGAGGTTCCGGGTTCGATCCCCGGTCGGGTCAATATGGGAAACGAACTTTTCCATATTGTCTCGGGTCTGGGTGTTGTGGTACCTTCGTTGTTTCTGATTTCTGTAACACAAGTGCTTTAGCTACTTACCACAGAATCAGAGCAATGTATGTGATGTTGTCCAATATTATTTATTATTATTTATTATTATTACTTACGGCAATCGCTCGGACCCACCTACCGCGTATGTCCGGGGTATTACTGTATAAATATTAATTTTGCAATACTTAGCTATTTTCGTTTTGTATAGTCAAATTTAGACTATCCACTCTTACTTTTAAACTCGGCGTTACAGGTACTTGCGCATGCACTACTTTGTACTTTATTAGAATAAATATAGGTAATACACTAAATCAGTACAGCTAGAGAAAGTGCCATTTGCTAATCTGCAATGTTGCCTACGAAGGATTGTAATTACGGATACCTAAAAACTTACAGATACACTCCTCTATACAGTGGTGGACGTCATGGAGCTAATCATCTCTAATAGTACGATGTAAAATTGGCGTTAGACTTCAAACTTACTTGGTGGTGGAGGTTGTAGGTGAGTCGTCATCTCCGGACACCGTGGACATCGGCGAGGGGTCCGGGGCACCATCGTCGGGAGAGACGGGCGCGGGCGAAGCCGGGGTTTGAACATAGTCCCGTGTGCTTCGAATGACGCCAGGTGTCCGACTCTGCGTATCCGCCATTTTAGTCTGCTCTAAAAGACAAAAAACAGTGAATGGTTATGACAACCTCTTTTTAAAATAGTTTCTGCCTTTTTTTTTAATTTTTATTTAAGCTTGTTTCATCTCACGTCATGCGTTACAAGAAGACTTTACTGCTTACTACTCCCCACCATTTTCAGGGTGAATAGTCAACATATTAGTATAAAATAAATATATTTTTTAAATTAACCTAGCAGCTATTTGGAAATGTGGAAAACATACTAATAAAGTCTAATGGATATTTCAAGATTGCGGAATCTTTCCACGTGAGATGCCACTTGTTGCGAAGATGATTACAGGACGGCAACCGGTAACCATGCGCCATCCACTAATAAAATATGAATAAATGTGTGAATGTTCTTTTTGTTAATCTTTTTGGTTCATACAAATGAATTTATAGGAGATATAATGTGAATACCGTGACGATAAATTAAACTTTACATTTTAATAAGCAAAAATATTTCAAGCTGTACATATAGGTTTGTACCTATTATTAACCATTAGTCATAAGCAATAGAACAAAAAACAAACAGAGCTTTTAGATCAACAATCAGATTTACAAGTCAATCACGTCATATTACAGTGTTTGACCGTACTTGAAGGTAGTCGTCCAAAGCGCAAATGGTCCGGTTTCGATAATAAGTAAAATAAGGTCAAGTTAATTTGTGGCTGAGGAGTGCTAGGTTGACGCCTCTAGTTAGAGTCACATAGTACGGGAAAAAGGCTTAATTTAAGCCCAGTGGATTGTTGGACTGGTCAGTTTTCCACCAATCTACAAATTTTAATGCAGCAGAACGGCATTGAAAATATCAATATTCAGTTAACAAGACCTCAAATACCTCAGATCATAGAAATAAATAGATATGAAACGGGCGCATGACCCGTGCCCCACAACATGCCCAAAACGAAATATAACTGCGCGCCGCTTAGTCAGTCGTGATTTTACCGTGGTGGTGTAATGATATCAAAATGCCAACTTGTAGCGTTGTTACATGTAATAATAGGAGTGAAACCAAAAACTACAAGAACTATGGGATCACATACCACATGAAAGTATTGTTTTTTTACTTATAACTCAATATAAGTAAAAAAACAATACTTTCACGTGGTATGTGATCCCATGTAAAAACTAATATTTTAACTAATAAACGCACTGCTATGTAGGCGAACTACGGTACCGAACGAAAATCTGTATTTTAGCTGTGGGAGTTGTACATTAAGTGTTTGGCGCGACCAGCAACCTTTACTGCGCTAAGCCACGGAGCAATGTATCAACCGCGATATGGGTATAGTCGCGACGTGATTTATTTCGTGGTGCGGCCGCTGCTCAGCGACGCAAACTAGACAACGTTTGGCTTCCACTAGCGTAAATGTAAAATAAATTGCTTTTGTTTAAGTGTGTGTTAAGCGCATCAATGACAATCACAGCTCTTGTTTATATGTTGTCATTGACTCGGTGGCTTTTGTTTTAACGTTGCTCAGTATGTGCGTGTTGGCGATGGTAGGAGAAAACTGGAGACATAGCATTTGGTTGAAAAGAAGCAGTATGGGACTTCTCCCTTGTTTAATGTTCTGTGTAAATTACCCTCTCATAATATGAACAACTTTCCTCCTACGTTTTTGTTACAGAATAAATATCAAAATGACGAACTGTAGCGAAAGGAATGTTGTGTACAATCGATCACATTGCATATTATTGGAATTCACTGCCTTCTAGAAATACGACACCAAAACGATAAAGTCCGTTCGCAGTGAGCGTGTCCGGTATACTCGTCAGCGGATAAAATATGGGCACATTCAATAGCCTAACAAAGAACTAGGTAGGGTATTGTTTCATGGGAAAGTGACTAATGTTATCCTAGCATATTCAGCAAAAATCTGACTAGGATAAAGTATCGTTTGTTGGTAGTAGTTTGGAACTATATTCTCTCTTGGCAAAGTAATAAAGAAGTCAGAGAATATCTTTTAACAAGAAGTAAAGCTCTTAGTACATACTTTTCACATAAAGTTAAAAACTTTCGCCTTCCATTGTAACATCCCTACTAATCCCTACTATCCCTACTAATCCCTACTATCCCTACTAATCCCTACTATCCCTACTAATCCCTACTATCCCTACTAATCCCTACTATCCCTACTAATCCCTACTAATATTATAAATGCGAAAGTAACTCTGTCTGTCTGTCTGTCTGTTACGCTTTCCCGCTTAAACCTCTCAACCGATTTTGATTTAATTTGGCATAGGTATACGTTGAACTTCAAGAACGGACATAGGCTACTTTATGTTAGAAAGTTTATATGGGAAAATGTTTATTTTTTTAAGTTAGAGATATGAAAGTTGGCACAAATATAGCTCTATTAAAATAAAGACTACTTTTTGTTTCAAATATTAGGGGAGACAGGGGTAAAACCGACCATGAAAGGATGTAGTCCACGCGAACGAAGTCGCGGGCACAGCTAGTTTAAAATAATTTGTAGTTAATACGAACTACTTACTGCCCGACGTTTCACAAGCGACGTGGTCACGAGCTGACATGAGGTTAACTTATTTTGAATATACTTTTTAAATTTCAGTATTGACTAACGGCTTTCACAAATCCTAAGTTTCATTTTAAAAAAGTTTTTGTAGGAACGACTTTAGTTATAATTTACTATTAATTTTAAAATTAATTAAAAGAAGACAGACCGAACCTCAAATAAGATCTGTACCTACTTATCGCGTTATCAACGTCAAACGTTACCAAAATAATCTTCTTTCTTCTTGAATACTTTGAGGTATTAAATGCCATTCAAAGCTACATTCGAAGAATGTAAAAAAATACATGCTTACTTTAGCGATTTATAGAATAAGAAAAATAGGGGTTTTCAGAATAAGTTCTTTGAAAATTTTACTTTCTTTTATTCATAGTGAAATTATCCCTCGCGTTTTGTTTAGCTGATCCTTTAAACTGTTGTCCTCAAGAAATATACAAATATCTAAGCCTTTGTTATATTTAGATGTATACCAAATACCAAAAGTTATTTGAAGGGGTAAAATAACGCTATAGAAAATAAGTTGCTGGTTTTTTTTTTCATTTTACATTTAGCGCTAATCATTTTATCACAATCTAAGGCTTTCCTGCCACTGAGGCTGTTGCTAGGGAATAGATCGCTATTATAACATATTTTGTGTTAAAATATTAAAAGTTTTAAACGAACTGTACGTTATGGCGTGTTTTTATATTGCATAGTTATGTGTTAAGCCGTCTCCCTCGATAGCAATATTGGTTTTATCGTTGTTAGTGCGCTGATTTAGTAATTTAATAAATTAACTGTCTATCCGACGTACTTGGGCTTATCAAAGAACTAAGATTGACACTGAATAAAGATAAAAAGCACGTCAGACAAAAATATACTACAAAGTTTGCCCCAGCCCTTAAGGCGTCGGCATAAGACCTAATATCGATCAGTGTCTCCGAAGTTCCGTTTTTGATCGTACTATAAAACCAGACCTCGCATACCAACTGCAGGAGTCATCCCAGCAGACACAAGTTCATTTAAAAATATTAGTTTCCCAAATTGAATTGGCCGAGAATCTAACCCGTGACTTTTCGCTCTTTGGTTTACTGCGTCAGTTCTATGCCACAGAGGTCGTCATAAGAAAGCTTGAATTGTTTTTATTTATAAATACGATATTTATGTTCGTATTTACCTAAGAATGGTAGAAAATAAGCTTATACAACCTTATAGAACCAATGCGTTTCGTCGAAGGAGAGTGTTGCCAACCAGTCGTCTAATTAAACCGTATTGAGATAAATAAATAAATATATTGGACAACATCACATACATTGCTCTGATTCTGTGGTAAGTAGCTAAAGCACCTGTGTTACAGAAATCAGAAACAACGACGGTACCACAACACCCAGACCCGAGACAATATAGAAAAATTTTACTAGCTTTTAACTTTTAGCACTGTAGTTATACGTATCTGTATATTTGCTCGTGTGGAATCTAAAGTAAACTGTTTTATAGATCCTTCTTTTGAATTTTGGGGTTGTGAATATCTCGTAAAAGTGTAAAAATAAAATAAAAGGTTGTAGTGAATAGTACAAATGATGCTGTGTTTTTGCACAGCCATGTTGCCAAATTTTTGTTGATAATAAAATGCGTGGCCGCCACATTAATGCAATATTGCAATATTTCCTGGACCACAAACAATCTAGACATTTTTTTTTCTTTCAATACTCAAAGGCGGCCGTTTAGAGGTTTATTGTTCCACCTAGCTTCTTCTTCTTACTCCATTGATGCTGTATATCCAGTAGTGTTATATTGTTGTGTTGTTGTGACCTAATTGTATGTATGTGATATTGTCCAATATTTATTTTTATATTTATATTTAATTGTTTAATATTGTAACTATGATGTTTTATTTCTACTTTTCTCAAATATGTTAAGTATATAAAACTACATTATTTAATATATTAACTCTCTGTATTGTTTACGTATATTTTACTGATGTTTGTTATTTTTTCTTTGTTCTGTTTTCAAATAAACTTTTCTTGTTACTTTTACATTGCGCCACTCACCACAAGGTCTCACCTGAAAACCAGCGCTGATGCAGCATTGCGCTGCAGCAGCTCATGCTGAGGCTGGGACCTTTTGGCACATAAATGTACCTTATCTAAGTACTTACTATATGTACAAAAGTTGTGTGTCTATGTGTGACAATAAAATGTTTTTTCTTTCTTTCTTTTCTTTCTTTCAATCTTCCCAAGTGGTATTAATACTTAATGGAAGTTAACAAATTTTAACTACGTTTCGTATCAATACGTTTTATATCGGATGTATAAGGTATTATGAACTCTGTATTAGTCTACCTTTAAAAATATATTTTGCACAAACGTAGATTAACACCAAGAGCAGTATCTACCAGTCAATCCTTGGGTCATGCAGAAAATTTGTTTAAGGGCGAGTCAATGAAAAAATATCAATAAACTGAACGCTATAAAAACTTTTGTAAAGTAAAATAAAACTACTTTTACATAAATCATTTAAAAAGAAAACAATACATTTTGTTTTTAGCAGTTAACATATTCTAATTCTTCTCTAAGAGCATAAGTCACAAACTCACGAAAATAAATAAAATTCGTCCAAGATTTTTCTTGACTTTTAAGAATTAGATAAAATCATGACGAACTACTTCTTGTCGTACAATAAGGTAGATGTATCTACCATATTACGTAAGTATACGAAATTCCGTAAGTTTTCATTTTAGGCCTAAAAATAAGAAAACTTCTAATTGTATCAAAAAGTTATAAAATTATCTATTAAGTATGTATAATAGAGCGTCAATTACACATG
This sequence comes from Glyphodes pyloalis, assembly GCA_037074685.1. Lineage (NCBI taxonomy): Eukaryota > Metazoa > Arthropoda > Insecta > Lepidoptera > Crambidae > Glyphodes > Glyphodes pyloalis. The sequence goes on from JAYKKO010000001.1 coordinate 17,556,991, forward strand.
TTAAAAAGAACTGTAACCATCGTCAGCTCAGTTGTAACGTCTCCCTCGGTCAGCCTGCGCCAAACCGCCATACAGATAGTGTGTGTGTGTGTTGCGTAGGCACGTATAAGCTACCGCGCGGATTTTCATAAGGATATAATAATGCGAGTGATATGTAAGTATAACTAAGTAATGTAATTATTTTTAAGGGTTTTAAAACAAACTGATTTATTACCGTTTCAAGTAACTTCATTTAGTTTTTAGCGAGTTAATTGAAATTTTCTGATTGCCGCAATTACCTACACCAAAAACCAACCGTGTCCATTATTACGTAACAATTACGATATAGAGGAAAGGAAGGTGATTTTGTTTTTTGTTATTTGTCAGGAACGAGATGATATAAGTAAACGAAAAGAGGTGTTACAGGTATAATAGGTATATAACATAGTTTCTTGGAATCAAATTACGTATTACGATTTTATATATATGTTATGAAATACGTGTGTAAAGAGTTACAAACGTGTGTAAACATTTTTTTACTGTAACCAGATTCGTCACAAATAACATCGGTACAAAATCATTAATTTGTTTAATTGAATTGTATCTTCCAGTATATTTTTTTGGTACCTATTACTAGTATGATTGCATTTCTATACAATTCAAGTCATTTTATGTTTGTAAGAAGAGTTACTAGTTAGAAATTTATGTTTATCTGACTACCGCAATTACCTACATACCTACACTGTTTTTGGTTGTGTCTCTTATTACGGTAGATATAGCAGTACCTGAGTAAGCTACTGCATTTTAATTTTTTACAGGTCGAAATATCAAACAATAAGTGCTCTAACGAGGACCTCGCCAAAGCTTTAGATGATAAACAAAATGGAACCATGACCATTTATCGTGCATCTAAGGTATATAACATACCCAACCAGACCTTGCATGACAAAATTAATAAAAAATACAAAAAACCAGAGTCAGCAGGAGCTCCAACAGTCCTGTCATCGACAGAAGAAGGTTTGTTGGTAAAATGGGTACTGCATATTGCCGACATTGTATTTCCATATACGAAAGATCAACTGCTACACTCATTAGCTAAATTACTGATAGGATTGAAGCGACAAAATCCAGTCAAGGATCCGTCTCTCGGAGTCCCTGACAGACATTGGTCGGAGGCCTTTTTGAAAAGAAACCCAATGATAAGCAAGCGAGTACCTATGTCAAGCATTGACTACTCCCCGTGTAATAGCTACTAAAGAAAAAATAAGGGGCTGGTTAAAACGAGTCCAAAAATATACTGTTTTCCTACACATACAAAATAAAGTTGTTTTATTTAGAAGTAGCTGTGCCCGCGACTTCGTTCGCGTGGACTACATCCTTTCATGGTCGGTTTTACCCCTTTCTCCCCTAATATTCAAAACAAAAAGTAGTCTATATTTTATTCCAAGTTTCGAGCTATATTTGTGCCAAATTTCATAACTCTAACTTCAAAAATAAACATTTCTCCATATAAACTTTCAAAGGTGGTATTACCCCCCTCCCCCCCTTATTTTCTAATAAAAAGTAGCCTATGTCCGTTTTTGAGATTCAACGTATACCTATACCAAATTTCTTCAAAATCGGTTGAGAGGTTTAAGCAGGAAAGCGTAACAGACAGACAGACAGAGTTACTTTCGCATTTATAATATTAAGTATGGATACGTCACATTAAATTTATGTTTCAAATTTCATGTAATCCTGCAGAAAAACGGCAGTTTTTTACATAGGTATGCCGGAATTATCAGCACCCATTTACTACCTACCTGGAGAGTCAAATTTTATACCGTAATAACGGACATTTACGAGGCCCAGAAAAATTACGATTACTTTTATAAAATAGTTTCTGTAGTATTTCATATCAATCTCATCTCTGAAAACATCTTTTTACTATTAAACTAACTTCAACTCGCTGATTTTTTCTGCTTTACTGGAAATTGTTAGGAAAGACAAGAATGCCTTAGTACTCCGGAATTACGTACATTTACCTTAATATCAGTTTAATCTAAATAAGTAAATAAGTTTAACTAACTAGAAATCGTAATATCCTTAGATAGCAAGCAACGCGTCTCTGTGCGCTTTATAAACGAGTAGGACCGTAACCATGGCAACGGAGTGCACCGCAAGTCGCCCTACGGTTTAGAATTCGGTTGTGAGGTCATTCACCTTCGCACTGCACCCAAGTATTAACTTTTTCCTTCAAATATGCACTTACCCCCATAATTATAGTATTATATGTAAATATAATAAATATAACAAAACAATCTAGATTTCTCAAATGTAATGGTAATAAAAAAATAATGATTTCTTACCTACCAGCGGTAATGATCCATCATAAAACTTTATTCCAATAAGAATAATAGCGAATCCCACTTAAGTTTATAGAAGTAAATTTCATCGTCACTTACATGACTCACTCTTATTAAAACATTTTTTTTACGAATTAACTCTAAAACTTTATGAAAAATACAAAACATTCACTTCCTGCTTAACAAACACAACACGCTTATTTTTATAAACAACTTCTGTAGCGTTACCTGTAGAGTTATTTGTGCACTATCATGTATCAAACCAACGCACAAGATAAGCATGCGCGTAGTATAAATTTCTGCTAGAATTTCATAGATGGCGCTAATATTGTACCGAAATGTATGATTTGATTGTAAATGTAAAATAAACGGTAGTGATCAATAAAAATGTATTAAAATAATAAATCAATCCAATTGAGTCACCGCAGTAACATTTTTGAACAATAAATCAAACGTCTTGATTATCCGAAACATTGTTAAATGTTTTTGCGGCGCTAGTGTGCAGTGGGAAAAAATATGACAAAACGTTCTCTTCATTCATATTAAGTGAACTAGATGGCATTAAATGGAAATATCATACAAACTCTACAATTTGGCTGTCTCTACATGCATTTTTATTCCATTATTTTTTAGTAACTTGAGCACAGTAATAAAATGTTATAAAAATTAATGAAAAAAAATATTTAACTTACTTTAGCAGATACAATATTGGCAGAAAAACTTACAATTTAATTAATGAATCAAAACCTGCTTAAGTTAATGGTTTATATTTGCTGAACATTAGGTACCTAGGTAGGAAGAGTTTTGAGGTTTAGTTCCGTGAAGTTTTCTAAATGCCCATTATGAGGAGTATTTTATATCTTAGCGACATAACTTAATTTATAAGTTGCTTTTTTATAGCTTTTTATAGGCTATGTTATTTCACTAAATATGCGTGTTCCTTCTTTTTTTCTTTCTTAACATAATTACTAAACCTTTAGTAACTTAAATTATGGTATTTTTAGGGTTCCGTTCTTTCAACGATGCACGGGCAAGAGTGTACTTTGTTTATATATTGAGATTCTCTCCTTCTACGACTTTTTTGCACTTGAAGGCCATGTTTGTTAACAATGAATTTACAGAAATATTTTAAAAAACTGATAACGCCAAAGAGCAAATCATCAAAATTTTTTCCGTTCAGAAAATCCATAATCCCTACCAATCCCTACTTAATATAATAAATGTGAAAGTAACTCTGTCTGTCTATCTGTCTGTCTGTTACGCTTTCCCGCGCAAACCTCTCAACCGATTTTGATGAAATTTGGCATAGGTATACGTTGAACCTCAAGAACGGACATAAGCTACTTTTTGTTAGAAAGTAAGGCAGGGGGGGGGGGAATGCCACTTTTGAAAGTTTATATGGGAAAATGTTTATTTTTAAGTGAGAGATATGAAAGTTGGCACAAATATTATAGCTCTATCAAAATACAGACTACTTTTTGTTTCGAATATTAGGGGAGATAGGGGTAAAACCGACCATGAAAGGATGTAGTCCACGCGAACGAAGTCGCGGGCACAGCTAGTAACATTATAAATGCTAAAGTTACTCTGTCTATTTGTTTGTCTGTCCGGCTTTCACGCCTCAACCACAGAACCGATTTGATGAAATTTGGTATAGGTATCTATACGTTAAATGTCTAGAACGGACATAGGCTACATTTAGTTTTGAAAATAAAGGGGTTGAAGTTACCCCTAACTTTTGATTATTACTATCGCCCTTGAAAGTTTATACGGGAAAGAGTTTATATTTTAAGTTAGCGATATGAAATTAGGCACGAATGTAGCTCGAAACTTAGATTAAAATAGGGACTAGTTTATCTATTATGGGGAGATAGGGGTAAAACCGACCATGAAAGTATAAATTTGGAAGAAACCTGGAGTTCACGCGAACGAAGTCAAGGGCATAGCTAGTACCGAAATGCGATCCTCCTCCATTTTGTAAAATTGGTTTAAAAGTAATTTGAACACTAGATATGATAATAAATAAATAAAATATTGGACAACATCACATACATTGGTTTTATTCTGTGGTAAGTAGCTAAAGCACTTGTGTTACAGAAATCAGAAAAAACTACGGTACCACAACACCCAGACCCGAGACAATACAGAAAAGTTCATTTCCCATATTGATCCGACCGGGGATCGAACCCCGAACCTCGCACAAATAATTATCACAACCACGCTCGCCTTTCGGCTACGGAGGTCGTGATAATTATTTGTCGCCTATTACCAGCACCTTACCTTTTTAATTAGAACTTATTGTTTCTTGATAATCTGTATTTAAAGCATCGGAACGTGGTAGCTTTATAATTTAACGAAATCTTAATCCCCAGGTATATATTTTTATAATGAAAGTCGTGTCGAGAAGTTAAAATATACAATAATAGCATATCATTATGTTATGGAGATATTGTTACATAGATAGTTAATATCACTTACTTATTATACATGAATATTGAGCGATATCACATATATTTCACTGATTATATTGACGCCCTTGTGTTTCCTAGACCTGAGACAATTTAGAAAAGTCCATTCTACATACATCTTGAACCGGTAGGGAATTGAATCCGGGATTTAATAATAGATAATATAAAATGGCATTTTCACACGTGTTTGTGTCGGGGGTTTTTTAATTTTAATGTTAAAAGCACTAAACATTTTTAATTGGATAATTTTTGCATGAGTTTTACTCGTGCCATATTTTTTTTGTTGCCAAGCACTAGCTTAAACAATGACGGTTGTCGTATGAAATATTTTTGTTTCTTATATGCGATAGGACTAAGGTTGCCATCCGTCCGGGTTTCTTCGGATTTTTCCGGGTCCGGGTCCGGTTCCGGGTCCGGGTTTTTTAGAGGGCATCCGGGAAGCTTCCGGGTAAGGTTTAATTCGTAGACATGGTTTTAAAAAAAAAATTGGACCGCCCGCATGCCACGCACCATGCTCGCACACCACGATCAACCGACGAACTTAGCATAATCACCGTTCCCCCACCCCTTAAAAATTGTAAGACAGACCCAGAATACTAGAATGGTCTAAGTCGGTACTTCTATGATTTTAATTAATTAAAATATGTTTTTGTTTAATATTTCAACAAGTTTTGTTTTCTTATTTCAAGAATCAAAAAAGCTGATTCATATAGATAACTTGTAACAAATTGTATTATGATTATGTTTTGTTCAAATAATGAATGAATAAAAAAGGGTGATTTGTGACATTTTCAACTGTTTTTTTATTATATTGAATATGTTTAAAATCTCTGTTGACATTTCCGGCTTTCGGACTCAAAAATCCGGGGTTTTCGCGTTTCTTGTTCTGTTTTCCAAATTCTAGAGCTGGGAACCCTAGATAGGACCTGGGCATACTTTTAAAAAAATTAGCCATGAACTTGTAAATGCATCAGAGTTCACCTCGCTGTCTTTTTTGTTGATGGCTACATTTAGATACTTCCTACAGCAGAGACGTCGGTATCAGATGGTCTTTCTTGGACTGCTTCAGTCCCTAAAAACGCAAAGGCTTAACCAATATATTTTGTAGTTCCCGATGCCGTTTGCACGATTGTTAAATATTTTATTAGCTTTCCCTAATATATGTTAAATATTAGGTAAAGGTAATTTATTACTTATTTATTACTTAGGTATTTTATTACCTTTCCCTAATATATGTTAAATATTAGAAAGAGGTAATAAAGGAGTACGTATTTTTAAATTTCTTGATATCAACGACGCATTTATACTCTGATTTTTAAGTGTACTAAAGTGACAGCTGTCGGCGACATATTAATGTTGCCAACAGTAGAGCAAAGTGCTGTAACGCGAATGATTTTACCGATTAAATTGAATTACCGATCCCTCAAGGTTCACTAAGATATTATTTAAATAGATACGTTTAATTCGCAATCAAACGTGAGATATAAAGTTTTAAATTAAATATACGTGTTGTGGTATCGCCATTGTTTCTGAATTCTGTGATTTAGCTGTTTATGCAAAATAAGAGCAATTATGTGTTTTCGTCCAATATTTATTTATTTATGAATTAGTAATTACCGGTTTTCTTACAATCTGTTTTTCTGAAATTGTTATTTAAAAACATAAATATTATAGAATATGGTTGTATTTATATTTCCTAGCCATGTTGATTTTATCAAGACAACACAGTTCTAGTGGTTTTCATTTACGATTACGAATGTTCGAAATTGAACAATCAATTGAATTATGATAAGCTAAGAGCACATCACTAATTTTCATTATCCTTAATGTGGTATCATTTTAATGACACTTTAGTAGGTACACGTAATCCGAGAGAGAGACTCCTCGCAGGCCCTGTGAGGCACTCCACTACTGTAGAGGCCCCTGACCACAGATATAATAATATAAGGAGATTGGTCAAATCGCCGAGTTTATAGGAAGTCCTTTATGCAGCTGTGTGTGTAAATAACAGCAAGTATATGGGCAGCTTTATGTCAATAGATATCGATACTTTATTTATTGACTGTACGAACTGCGAAGTAATTTATTTTATAGTGTATGTAGAAGATTTAAAAATTTAGGAAAATAAATCGAATTGATGCAATAATGAAAATATATTATTACAATTACTGCCCACTGAAATACAAATATTTATTAAGAACTTACCGTTTCGACAATTTCGGCGTGGCAAGACGTAATAGTATTACTTTTATGTACAAAAATGATTAAATGAAAACTTACTTCTGTCTCCCTATCGACAGGCAAATCGATAAAAGTTGAATAAATCACAATACATGTACTTCGAGTAACGAACGCGATCAGCGGCCATACTATGAAACATGGTTCTATGAGCATGACGTAATGTATGCTATTCATTGCGCGCGTATTAAGGATTGCGATGCAATAAAAGCTATGCACAGCCGCAATGTAATACAATTTGTGAAATAGTATCATAGAATTTCACGCGATTAGGTTTTCTTGAATAAAAATCGGACTACTCGTTTAAATATTATATTTTAAATGTAAATCAATGTTTTTTGGGTTCTTACCCGTAAAAAGTTATTACCATTACTTGTTAAATTCACTAATTCACTAATATGATTGCATGTAAAAATTGAACAGGACGGCATTTTGGAAAAAAAACGGAAATTTTCTTATTGACATACGTGCGTCTTCACTCTTATTGGCGGCAATGTCGCAAGTTAAAAGCCGGCTTGGCCTATTTCCTTGTATTAATAAATCTGTGCCCTTGCACCAAGTTTTTTTTTTCAAATAAAATAAATAAAGCCTATTGTCAGAGCTCCTATTTTGTGAAGGCCACGGCTGTTGTCCCGATTACGTGGGGTATCAAGCTGTACCTATGTGAGCGCTCGAAAATCCTTTAATCCCATTGAATTAACCATTGGTAATTTTGATAAATTTATTGTGATAATTTCATGATGTAGAAGATTTTTTAGTCAATGTTTTGTATATCATAATTATTGTCAACATAATGATAGTTTTTTCAAAACTATAAACAACACAAAAGACGTCAATGGTACAATCAACATTCCATCTTCAAATTAATTTGTATATTTACAACAGAAGTTACGAACGGCGTTAGAGCTGTTAGCTGTTGCTAATGATTATATCATAGTAAATCATCAACACAGTAAATACATCGGTTAAGTCAGTCGGCTGCCTAAGTGCATGATTGCATGCAATCTCTATGTTATTACATTATAATTGAATTATAGCTTTAAAGCAATCAATTCATTTTGCGATTGGCTAGGTCGACCTTGGCCCTGAAATATGCGGAAGTATTGATTATTATTCGCGATCAATTAAAGAATAACTGTGACTGTATTGGGTCGAGAAGACTCTATTGCATTTATTGTTTTTGAATTATTAGAGTGTGCATGTACTACCAATTTCCTTCTACATATAGTAACAAAATAACAATGGCCACTATCTTAGCACACTTAGGTACTACATCGCACATCTATCTTCTATCTATATTAATAATTTCGTCAAGGGTTACGGTAGACTTGATTGAAACCTTAGATGAATAACAAAGCACAAAAAAATATTGATTTCGAGTCGACAACATATAGCCGTAAAATTCGGAATATGGAGTATCTATATTAATAATTTCGTCAAGGGTTACGGTAGACTTGATTGAAACCTTAGAAGAATAACAAAGCACAAAAAAATATTGATTTCGAGTCGACAACATATATCCGTAAAATTCGGATTATGGAGTATTTCGTTAAATTTTAATCGCACTGACAAACAAACCACTGTCGCCATCTTAGGTACGCCGTACGCCTTGCCAAAATTGACGTTTCGCGAAAATATTGTTCTTGACACTTTTTATGATAAACTCTTCGGTGTTTCTTCTTTAAACCTGAGATTGGCCGATTGCGATAACAACCGTAGAAAAAAAAACCATAACGTAGAAGTTTTAGCTCAAATGTCATTTAGTTTTACTTTTTTTGATATCATTTTGTTAACCGCCGAATCTTTACTAAATTTAAGTAAAAACGGGATCGTATTACAAAGACTTCGCTGTCGGTTCATCCGTCCGTACGTCCGTCTATCTGTCATCAAGCTATATCTCAAGAATCGTGATAGCTATATAGTTGAAATTTTCACAGATTATGTATTTCTGTTGCCACTACAACAACAAATACAAAAATAAAAATACAATTATTATTCAAGAGATTCTCCCATACAACAAACGTAATTTTTAGGGTTCCGTAGTCAACTAGGAACCCTTATACTCGTAGTTTCGCCATGTCTGTCCGTCTGTCTGTCCGTCCGAGGATAATCTCAGAAACCGTTTGCACTAGAAAGCTGAAACTTGGTAAGTACAAATATACAGTATATTAATCACGTCAACAAAGTGCAAGAATAAAAAATAAAATAAATGATTTTTTAGGGAAACAAAACCTACACGTAAATTAGGGAGTGATTTTTTTTTAATTTCAATCCCAACATGTGATATCGTTGGATAGGTATTTAAAAATGATAATTTTTCGATAATTTTAATATTTTGGGAAATAATCGCTCTAAAAGAAAATAAAACTGTGTCCCCCCCCCTCCTCTAACTTTTGAACCATAAGTACAAAAAGTATGAAAAAATCTAGAATATAGAACTGCTTAAAGGTTTTCTAGGAAAATTATTTTGAACCTGATGGAATTAATAGATTTTGAAATTTTTGAAAAAATATTTTTTTAACTAAAGTTGTAATTTAAGCGTATATGCTAGCATTTTTTTTTCTTAATTTACATATTTTTGTAACTTTCAGTGGGGATACTTAAGTATTGTGATGCACTGAAAACTACGGAGCCCTACACTGAGCGTGGCCCGACACGCTTTTAGCCGGTTTTTGCTCGATTAATAAAAACTGGTGTTAGAAAAAAGTTCACATAATATTTGGCTATATTTATACTTCAATAATAAATAATTGTGTCTAATGTTGAACAGATAATGGTACGGAACCCTTCGTGCGCGAATCCGACTGGTACTATGCGGTTTTTCACCGGATTTCACCCGAGCGAAGCCGGGTGTTCATCTAGTACCTTTATAGATTTCGTGATGGGGTCCGGTCGACTCGATCGAAACCTTAGGTGAATAACAAAGCATAAACAAATATTGATTTCGAGTCGACAACATATATCCGTAAAATTCGGATTATGAAGTATTTCGTTAAATTCTAATAGCACTGACAAACAAACCGCAGCCACATATCTATGGCAGCCACTATCATTAGCTTAGCCGAAATTGACGTTTCGCGGAAATATTGTTTTTGACACTTTTTTATGAAAAACTCTTTAATATGTGTTGTTTCTTTGAACCTGGGATTGGCCGATTGCGATAACAGCCATAGGATTTTTTTTACCATGAACTAAGAAGTTTTATGTTCAAATGTCATTTAGATTTGTGTAGTGATTTACTTTGTTTGATGATGCCTATTCAATAATTTGTTAACCACCGATATATTTGTCTTTGCCAAATTCTCAGATGAATTGTAAAATTTCAATTTTACATACCTTCTACAATTATTTTTGATTTAGTCCATTGGAATAAAGAACAACAATTTCCTTTTTTGGGTTCCGTACCCAAAGGGTAAAAACGGGACCTTATTACTAAGACTTCGCTGTTTGTCCGTCCGTCTGTCTGTCAATTTTCACATATTATGTATTTCAAAAAATAAATCTTAAAATTTATAAGTTTTGTTAATTTACGTTAGTTTATGTTGAATGGTTATTTAAAAAAAGATATAATTTTGTATAAACTTTTGCAGTTTTTATTAACTACATTTATTAAACACAATGAACGAAGCCATACGAATTTATGCCTTGCTTACCTTGAATATTCCTTGAGAACCGATTACTACATAAATTATATGTATCTACTAGCTAGCTACATTTTGTAACTGGATGTGTATTATAGGTCCCATTCCAACCGAGCGAAGCCGGGTTTTCACCTAGTTTAGTATAAAAATTCCCCTTCATATTATAATTTTTGGTATGGCTTATTACACTCTAGTCACTCTTTCTACCCGAAGGACGTCCTTCATTTTTGTCCAAAACATGGTATCCACCTTAGAATCCAGAGGGGTTGTACGAGACACTATAGTGGTTACTGGTATTATGGCAGATGTAATCAACTCGCTGCCACTTCTTTTCGTGCCTAAGTAATTCTGACATTGTCGATTGCAGCAAGACATACACATTTCATGAAGCTTTGAGTAAGCTACAGTTGCTATTTGTAGTAGCTACATTTGTGTTCAAGCTTAGAAAATTAAAACGTTTGTGTATATTAAATTCATAGTACTGTCCATTATGTAAATAATATAAGAGTGGCCAACTAAAGAGTAGTATGGATGTAGTTAGTAACTGGAAATCACATACGTGGTGTGAGTCTAAGGAAGATCCACATCAGACTTGCTGAAGGCTGAATTCTTAGCCCAAAATAAAATAAAATTTCGGTTTTAAATTTTTCTTACACATAAAAATCAACCATTTAAAACTAAAATACTAAATTTAAACATGTCTAAGCGATTTTTAAATGGGACGATTTTCGTTTATAGAAATCGTGTTTTTCCTCAATTAACATTCAGGACGTAGGTTTAAAATTCCTTGTTGTGGTGGTTCCTAAAAAAATTCTTACAGCATTACCATTAAGGCGATGAGGTCCCCCGGGGGGTTTTAGTGGGTAGGCCTGTCTTTTTTAGGACAGGAGAGTCCCACACACGCCGTCAACTCCCTCGATAGGTGTGACGGTACGGTGCGCTAAGCATTTCCCCTCGCCAAAAAAAAAAGGTTTAAAATTCCTATATTGAAATTAAAGGATTGTTTTAATTTTTCTAACTCGTCGTTAGCCAATGTTCGTGTTTGAGATGATCTTGACATGTCCAGTCACGCATTCGCCTACTTATAGTTAGTTACCCGGTTTGACCTGCAGTGCAAAAGCCGTCTAATTTACCGCATTGAAGGCTATTGTGTCTACGGTGCAAGATTAGATAACAACACAGAGTTTTTACTTATTATGTAATGGAATTTTACACGTTAAATGGTAGCTTTTACAGTTTTTGTGTTGAAAAATATATATTTCGAGATGGTAAAAGTAACTTGAAGTTGAAGCGAATCTTAACGTAATAGTTATAAATGTCAGCTAAAAACAAATAATTTAACAGATCCGCATAACGTCATACAAACAGTGACAGTTAAAATGAAGTCCTAGTTGGTGCAACTCCCACAAAAAATTGCGAGTTACCTTTTATTATTAACAACTACAAATAAAATATTTATCAAACCTACGCATGTATCTAGATATTAATATTCTTAAAAGGTATAAAATATGAAGACTGATTTTTATTACGTTGGATTTGTCAAAAACTGGAGACATTTCTGCCAAAAAATATTTTTACATATATGTATGACATATGACAATGGGAATATCGTACCTTAAAGTTTCTTGATCAAATATCATTAAAAATATGAATATATATGACTGCAAAGTATATACAGTAGAAGTTGACAGTTTTTAGCATAAATAGGATTATGTTCTTCTCCACGTAACTATAACATTTTTTGAACGTCTGGAAAGTATGATAAGGGTTAATTTCTGATTTTGATTTGGCCAAATTGTAAAAAACATATAAAATATTCATTGACAAATCGAATTTCTTATATAATTTTAAAACTGGTTAAAATAGACATAACATGCAAAAAGTTAAGGCTCTTAACAATTTTAATCTATTCTAGATTAGCACGTGTATAAGATTAACCAGCCAGGTCATTGTACATGGTTACTAAGAGCTCAACTTATTCACGACAGGTTTTTGAAAAAAAAAATGTAGTGGAATTATTTGACCCCTTTTTGTACGGACTGATATGATGATGTGGGGGAATGTGGCTTAGTAGCCATTTATTTTCATAGTCACATTGCTGTTTTGCCAGCTAAAAGAAATGTGACTAATCTAATAAATTGGTCAATGCCAATGGTAAGGTTAATCATAAGTTTACTTTAAATTGGATATTAAGTACGTGAAAAGTGAGAAAAATTTAGCTTCTTTTGTAAAGAGACGCTACGCACATGCGATATGTTGATAAATCTACAAACAAATCGATTGTAATCTACATGAATAAAGCAAATTTGTAAATTGCATTATAATACACAACACAGTAATTACCCTACCTTTTTTTTTTTGACGGGGGGAAATGCTTGATGCACCGTACCGCCACCCTGAGGGAGGGTGGCGGCGTGTGTGGGACTCCCTTCCAACCAACCAACCCGGTGTACCCACTAAAACCCCCCGGTTGAACCCTTATCGCCTAAATGGCGGCGCTGTGGGAAATCGGCTCAACCTTTGCTTCCACAGCGCCGCTGGCGAAATTACCCTACCTCTTACAACAGCTATATGTAAAGACAATTAATAATGGTCACACAAGCGTGACAGTCCTACAGTTATTTTAATTTAAATATTTTTGTTTTATTTATTTCATTATTTACTTTTTTTTTGTTTTTTTACAACTGACAAGGTAACTGTATGTCTTGGTGCAAAAATAGTAATAAGTTTAGCTTTTTATTTGTAAAAAAAAACTACTGAGTTTCTTGCCGGTATCTTCTCGGTAGTAATAGGTTCCGAACCGGAGGTAGCTTCACTTGCATTGTATAGAGACGATTCATAATTATGACTAATGTAATCTATATGAATAAAAAAGTTGACTTTGGCTTTGTGAATAATTTTATTTAAGCATTTTTTTCTAAAGCCCAATTATTGCCTAAAAATAAAGCCTTAAAAATGTAATTCTTAGCCTTAATATTTTCTTAACCTTAAATTTAAAAATAGCTACACTTGAAACACTGATATTCATTAGGTCACATAAGAATTATAACGTCATTGCTTCACTATGTAATTAATAAGCAACAAGTAATTACTTTTTTCTTAAACCGTGTGTTATTATTAATGTGGTTCCATAGAACTGAGTATAGCCTGCCTAAATCAAACCTTTATGCATAATCCTTTTACTTCATTAGTTTGTAATGATAAACTTTCGTACTAGTGCCCTTAACACGAGCAAAAACGGCAATAAACAACAGTAGTTATAGTTAGGGAGGCGAATAGGGGAATTTTCGGTAATACTCGAGCGAGGCAGTTTAAGATATGAGAGATACCTTAGACCTAATAGAACAACCTTGTAAAGTATTTAGCTCTATATGAAGTGACGCGCGCCTAGGATAGACGATCAGATTAGTAAAAAAAAATCGATAGTCTGAAATACTCGAGCGCGTCAGATTAAGATATTGGAGGTTGATTTTAGTCTGACGATAAGCCGAGTTATAGGGTAACGAACTTGTAAAAAAACGTTAATCCGGCATTCTCGAGCGCGATTTTTTTTTTTTTATTTTGAAGAATATAATCTAAAACTTACTAAAAATACAAAATCTGCCGGTTTCCGCATGACCGGAAGTGTGGAGGAGCCAAAAACGCGTTGCGGCATATAAGTCGCGAACGATACATTTTACAAAAAAAAGTTTAAAAAACTTAAAAGGTAATTTTATGTTACACAAAAAAGGTCTCTTTACATTTTTGTCCAAAGTTAAAACTTTTTGAGTTGATGCATCATAAAAACTCGAACTCGCGGTTTTTTGAGTAAGTATATCTCGAAAACTGAGGGTGTTAAAAAAAATAGATATGAAATAACGACGATTAAATTATGTGACTTTTATTATATCTTAAAAAAATATTTTTCTAAAGTTTCTCGACCATTTTCGTGGACTCGGAAAAAGTTACGCGTATCTGTATACAAAAATATTATTAACATGTACAGTTTCATGTATGTATATTATTCAATAGCCTGTTGATCCTCAAATTGTTTTTTGGACGTACCGTAAGCAAAAGAAGTGAAGAATTGAAGCAAAAAAGAGGAATTTGCCATAAACATGTAATACAGACTGAGCGCTTCGCGGAAATATGCCGTCCTACCAGTATTTTTCCTTTATTTCGCAACATTTATGGTGGGGAAAGAAGCGGTAGAAGGGAATTTTCGGTACACTCTAATATATATATAAAGTCCCCTACCGTAGACCTATGTGCCCTCAGTATGACGCCGATTAAAGAGAGAGAAGAGACCCAACGGTATATTTGGTATATTTCTCGAATGTGCTGGAAACCAGAAAACCTTTTTTTTCTTTTTCGGTCAGATTAGGAGAACCCACCAATATTTTTGTCAGATTAAGAAAATATGCTTTCGTGATACTGAGATAAACCTCCCCTATAAAAAACTGACGCGCTCGAGTATTTCAATTAAACTTTTACTTTGCATTTTCAAAAATTCATCGTAAGTTGTCGTCACGCCGAAATCGTCAGTTTTTTTAAAGGGAGCTTCCTTGGGGCCTACTTAACACCCCTTCCGAAACTACTTGATATGCCTACCCCCACCACGCAAACCGGCAGATTAGTATACCGTTGTTATCAGAGGCACTTGGGGTATACGTAGTATGAATATCTGACGCGCTCGAGAAGACCCAAGTAACAGTTTTTTTAACATTTTTGAAAAACCGTACACGCCAAACCCAGCGCTAAAATGGTTTTTACCATACGAGCTTTTATTTTCGAAATTATGTTATCTTTAGATTATGATAGGTCTCGACGGCGCCGTTGAATTACGCCATTTAGCTACCTCGCCTCCCTAACTATTACGCTTCTCCCCGCTGCAGCGCTCCTCAGATTTCTATATTATTTTCACAGTAATATTATTTAATTATCGTTTTTGTTAAAGCTAGGAGTGTAAGTAACTAACTCCATCTTCTTTTAACGCTAAAAGGGCTAACTCAATAAATCAGTTGGAATAATTATGTGCTGGGCTTAAGACTGGAATTTATTATACATACAGTGTAACCTATGAGTTAGAATAAGTATACTTCTCACACCGAGCTAATTAAAAGACGATACCTTAATTAAATTCGCACGATAAACTTTAATTAAGGTCTCAGTAACATGAAGGCGAGATTGCAAATTAAAATAAAATTGAGCATTGTGTAAAAACTGTACCTATTGAGTGATCTAGTTGAATTAAACTTTAAATATCAACAACCAGTATCGAGTCTCACACACATACACATCTATTTAAATTAATTTAAATGTGTCTATGGTAATTTGAAGTCAATGTAATGTCAAAATCAAAAACCCGACAAAAAAAAAGTCAATCTATAAGTAGGTTATGCCTTCAAGATCGCAACAAAATGCCCGCAATATCAAATTTACATGCAAACTTGTAAGGTAACATAAAAAATGTACCCCAGTGTCGCGCGGGCAAATAGTTTTTGTAGCTTGGATTATATTATTCGGGTTTTAATTAGAATCCCTATTTTATTTTATGAATACAATAAACAGGCGGCTTTATACCTTTAAATTTCATTATGTTTTAATTTCGATTTTTAATGTTGTAAATGAGGCTATCTATCCTGAACCATAAGATAATATGCAATGAATTTAAACATCTCTAGTATTTTTTGTAGATTTCTGTCTGATTTCTAACTAGAAAAGAAACACTACATGCCATTGTATTTTTGCATATTCATCCTATCGTGTAACCCAGATACAAGATACATTTATTACGAGGCCCGGGGCCCACTTTAATTATGATCTGGATTTGATACTCAATGAGTTAACATTGTAGGGGAATAAAAGATTATTAAAAAATAATTGCTAGAAGTACTATGATCCGTGCACAATCTTTTCGATTCAACTTATAGGTACTTGAATCAAACAGATTGTACTGAACACAAAATAATTTGATTCTGATTTTAATATTTTCTAATAAATGTATAAAATGTCAATACAATTAAAATGTACACTGCCTTTGTTTAAGTTTTCCTTGTACTACTAATTACAGTATAATTCATCACCTCGTCGAGTTATCATGTCAATGTCAAATCGATCGTAATGGCAACAGTTTATAAGGAATCTTGAAGCGTTTGCAAGAACCCAGTATGTCTTGGAATTTCGTGTAGATAAAGGTAAAATAAAAATAACAAATTTAGTAGTGAATTCTAAGTATAGAGTAAGTCAAGAGACTATCCATTAATGAGCGCAAGCGGCGCGGCGAGGCATTGGTAAAACTACGAAATATCACAGTAGTAGGTACCACAATAGAAAAACGGTACCTTAATCGTTTCTTCTGCTTTAGCAAACTCAATTTCTGCGAATGTTGCGAAGGAATTGAATCAATATTACGTCGTTGGTTACCTAATCATTATAAAAGCATTATAAACACCTAAGGAAGCAGACGTTTCAAACAGGAATTGGAATATTACTTTATTAATTTACCATAATGACATGCAACCTAAGCACCACTCGTCCTTCAAGTTAAAAGTTAATTCCCCTTATGTTTCATAATTAATAAACCTTAAAGCTGCTTTCAACTCAAACAAGAGGTTGCGAACCGGGCTGGACCCGATTCCAGCCATTTATACCGGGCCCGGTAGGTTCGAAAACTGCCCTAACATGTAGAAAATTGGCATGGAAAGCGCTGCGAATCGTGATGTTGCCATTCTGACCGAGTATTAGTCTTTACTCTCGTATTCCCTAATAATTAAATTGCAAGCGGTTTTTTATATAACAATATTCAAAGGTTTCTGTAACTAATTTCGAAACATTTTGTCGAAATCCTCTGCATCCAGGCATTTCATCAGCGCGAGACAGACCACTTCTATAGTAAACTTAATTACTGAATACGAACTTACTTATTGAATATAAGCTCGCTTAAACTGAATAAGTAACACTTATGTTACTAATCCGTTCAGAAGTCAAACTAACTTATTCTGTATTAAAAACTTGTGATTTTGAGACTGACTGATTATGTTTGATTTGCTGGGTTAAAACAAAAATTATTCTTTAACCTTGAATTATTTTGTTTATCCTTCATTTACATAAACCATATTTTCATAAAATACTTTGGAGGTTTCATTCTAACACAGCAATACCGAGTTGTATTGCAATCTCTAACTCAAAATCACTCTTTTATGAAAATTGTGCAAAATTATTGCAACTTCTTTTTCGTTTACAATATTTCTGATGTTAAAAAGAGAGGCATTATAATCTGATTGATTTGGTTACTAAAATCTCAGTGTCCGACTTACGCTGAGCCTGACTTTTAAAACATGAGTATAAATTAAATTTTAAACTGATTCGTACAGATATTTACATAGCCATGTTTGTTGTTAACTAGCTGTCCCGGTGAACGACGTGCCGCCTATTTTTTTAATTTTTAAACTTTTGTTGGACCAATAACAACTATATCAAAACCAAAATGAGCTGAATTGGTTTGGCCGTTTTCGAGTTTTAGCGAGACTAACGAATCACGATTTCTATTAAAGCTGATTATTATATTGGCTTCTGTAGTGAAACAAATATTACGCGATTAAAATATTTAATCAACTTTTTAGATGAAATCTAAAGAAGGGAAAACTACGCTTCAGTGCATTCAGATCGATGGTTATCTGAAGGCAAAGCCAATTAAACTCAGGAAGAGCGTGTAAAATAATCACTAATAAAATTATTAAGAACACGTTTTAATAAATGATGATTTTGTGCCGACAATTTCAATTAAAATCAACTAATTACTTAATTGAAATAGGTGTGATTTTATCAGTACTTATTAAGTTTTTTCTTAACCCTTTTATACGTAAAAATGTGTTATATTGAAATGATAATCTAATTCAGAGAATCAAACTATTTATATTATGTATTATTTTGGTGATATTAATGAGCTCCAAGTTACTTAATGTCCACTTAAACATAATTTTATTCATATTTTATTACATCAAAATATCATTGTTCTGGCATATCTATTTTCCAACTTATTTTCATAATTTCAAAGTTTATAAAAATGAATGCAAATGCAAAAAATTGATAAAATTTATTTTTAAAATAGGGCTAATTAATAGCGATCCTGCAAAATGGGATACCGCGTTGTTTATTTTTTTAAGCTTCAGTGTTATAGGCCGATTTGTTCGGCGACGGGGGGATTGCCTGATAAACCGTACCGTCACCAGAGTGAGGTGAAAGCGTGTGTCAGACTCTCCAGCCACTAATGGTGACTCTGTGGAAAACTCTAAGCCTTGTGCTATTGCCAAAAGAATAAAATAAGACCACACCTATTATGTTTTTATAGAAATATACCAGTGTAACGACTAAATTTTGATAAATATTTTTAAGAAAGTAGGATTTTGTGCAGGGTCTCTCCAGAATCCCTTTGATCAGACTATCAATCGTGTAGCAGTGCTGGCCTGTGGACAAAGTGACGGGCAATCTAAAATCCCTACTACTATTATAAATGCGAAAGTAACTCTGTCTGTCTGCCTGTTACGCTTTCCCGCTTAAACCTCTCAACCGATTTTGATGAAATTTGGCATAGGTATACGTTGAACCTCAAGAACGGACATAGGCTACTTTTTTTTAAAAAGTAAAGGGGGAGGGTAATGCCTGCCACCTTTGAATGTTAATTTTTTAAGTTAGAGATATGAAAGTTGGCACAAATATAGCTCTTTTAAAATATAAACTACTTTTTGTTTCGAATATTAGGGGAATAGGGGTAAAACCGATCATGAAAGGATGTACCATGTAGTTCTTTATAAAACAGCATAACGCAACAGAGGAGAACATGAACATTACTTTAAAATACTTTTGCCATTTGCAGAAAATATTACTCACTCTGCCGCCGTTGATTATTTATGTGCATGATGGATTTATTCTTATTTTATCAATTTAAATTTATAACTGAAGATATATGTACGTGTTCAGTGTTTACTTGGTGACAGCAAAGATTTTTTAAATAATATAGTGACGGTGCATGAAGTTTATAAATGTAAAGTTAACAGATAAACATAAATACAGAATATATTTTACATTGAAATTAACAGTACTCATACTATTACAGTAGGTACTCATAACTATAACAACGAAAAAAAAAAACTTCAATAACTTACACTTTTCGGCTTACAACCTTGTGGGACCTAAAATACAATAACTTACACTTTTCGGCTTACAACCTTGTGGGACCTAAAATACAATAGCTTACACTTTTCGGCTTACAACCTTGTGGGACCTAAAATACAATAACTTACACTTTTCGGCTTACAACCTTGTGGGACCTAAAATACAGTGTGGTCTGCGTAATGCAATCAATTTTTAATGTGTTTTTTACAGAAACCTATGAATATGTATTAACATATTACATAAATAGAACTATTTAGCTCTGCTTACCATATCTAGAAAAGGAATGTTAAATGCATATGTCTAGTACAGAATTTTTTATTATTAGGTAAACTTACGTTGAATAAAAACGAACGAAATTAACATTTAACTAATACTCGTAAAACAAACATGACCAGTCACAATTGGGTAACGTGGTGAGGTTTCATACACAATCCTATTATTAGCAAACTGTATAGTGTATACCTCGTTTGATGTTCTGCTAAAATTATTTCTTTAAATGTTCTACATTCCACAATTGTTAAGTACTCAGCATGGGAACGCTCAGTTTCGAACCAGATAAGTGGTGTTTAGTTAGTCCATTTGTTAAGCAAATTACACGTGTTTCAAACAAGCGTGTACTGGAATCTGGAGAGCTACGCAGGTATAGATACTTCCCAGCGGGACGTATGTAACGAAGAAAACCTTAGCCTGAATGTCCCTTACGTATTCGTGTCCAATACTCAATCATAAATTGCATCTATATTGTACAGTACAGGTGGTATTCTTAAACTTAGATAATTATAGACTGCGCCTAAGAAATCTCTTTACCATAAATCATAAAATAATACAGCAGGCTTATATCGGCTGGTACACACGGTCACGTAGTGTACCGACCGCTAGGCGCGGATTAGCCAAAGTGTACCCGAGAGCGGCGTACTTGACCGTGGGGGCGTCTTACTGAGACCTTAGCCTGAATGTGCATCAAATGATTGCCGCGTGCATGACTCGACTTTTTATGCGACAGAACCTCGCCCCAGTAAAGTGGACACGGACTCTCCTCCCAGCCTCGGTGTAGGAGCGCGCGACATCGCTCTTGACATTGGAATTAATAGCTGGATTACATCGATGATGCAACGCAACTAATATGGATTTAAAGTTTCAAACTATATACCCGTGTAAATGGTATAGGTGTAGGGGTTTTGGTGATCGCCCATATGATTGTAGGATGTTTGATACCTGTAAGAACTGCTTGAATACTTGAGTTTTGAATTATAGAGCTACTTTTTCTTAAATCCAGTACGTTTTTAGTTTTTTGTGCAGTCACTATCAGATAGATTGTAGCAGGCCAGGTAACCAATAACTTCTGAACAGTTTAAAATATCACTAAGTTAATAATATGTATCACTAAGTAATACACTGTATGTACCTAACATACAGAATGGACCTACTAGTCAAATACTATAGTTAGGTACTGTGGAAGTAAATTGCCAAAACTACCGAAATTTACGTTTTCTGTTTCAGATGAGATAGTAAAAATCTTCCAAGCAGGAAACAATTATTCGAAAGTAGAATCATTCCGATTAATTATTTCTCATTTTACATTAATCATCCATTTGCGTCATAGTACTAGTGTTGCCCAAATTCAGTCTTGGTCTTGCAGTCTTGGTCTTGTTCTTGCGTTTTTGCAAGACCAAGACCAAGAACAAGACCGCGTATTTTTAGCAAGACCAAGACCAAGACTGACCGTGCAAGACTTGAGCAAGAACAAGACATAGCCTGCAAGACTCTTGCGTCTTGCAGCTAGGACTTAGCGCTATTTCACGGAGTAGTTAGGTGTAACAGTTCGGTGTATAGGTAGGTACGCTTAGGAATTCTATGAGACGCAAAAAACTGTATCAAAGAATATGAAAAACTGGACCTATGCGCATTACGACTAATTCCATAAACATTCTCAAAGAAATTTGCCGCTTTTCGGAAGTACATGGTTATGATACATGCGCCGGCGGCTTCTTTTGAAATCTAAAACAATCGTTGCCGCCGCGCCGAAATCATAACATTTGACACTATTTGATTGCCGCCACAGGGCGTAGGTAATTGCAAGACTTGCAAGACTCTTGCTGCAAGACCAAGACCAAGACCAAGACTGGGAGCGCAAGACCAAGACCAAGACCAAGACCAGGTGTATTGGCGCAAGACCAAGACCAAGACTGGCTAAGTCTCGTCTTGTTCTTGCATTTGGGCAACACTACATAGTACTCATACCTACCTATGTAAAGCGCAACAAAAAAGTAATTCGTGACTAAGTGCAAAAGAAGCAAGGTAGAGCGTACCCGATCAAAGAGTAACAGAGAAGCACGCAATAATTATGACAGGCACAAAATACTGTGTTTACCTACTTTAAATGAATTTTAGTTTCATGTTGGATAATTTTATTTGTATACTCTTTAAACGCCCTAAACTACGTATGATCATCTAAGAGAAGTATTAATCTACTCTTATTCCAGTATTGTAATTATTTGTCAGCAATAAACTGCAAATACTGCCGCTTTATACGAACATAATTATGATGATTAATTCTAGGGCAAATTTTATAACACGCAGCTGTTCGACTTGTTTATTTTCTTACATTACAACTTTACTATTCAGAGATTATCCACATTTACTTTACAAATGGACATTTGCATAAGTTCGCATAAGATGGATTACAAAATTGCCCGTATTCAATTTTATACAATCGTGTGCACACAGGTGTGACTCACTTTATCCCATACTTTATGGTTACCATGTAAGTATTAATATCTGTTTAGCAAATCAAGTAAACAATTGATCATAGGGTCCTTACTATGAATGATTATATTAAGAAATTACCTACATATATTATTTTGAATTTTACAAGTCACAATACCAACAAACTTAAACATAAACTAGTGGAGCCTTGTGAAGTTAAAAAAGGATCATGATTAAAACTGCATTACTTATTTTATCGGCGTAAAGACCCTATGACGCACTTGCTGGCTGTTGGGTTGCAAAAAAAGGAATGTCTGCTGTGCTGCATTACTGGCAAACGTAGCCAAGGGGCAGAGTCCTCTAAGAGGAAATGAGAAATTATTCTTCTGTTTCTGCTTGAGAAAATTTCTTATAATTAAGAATTAAAGTGAATGTTCTCCAAAAGTTCGTAGAATATGATAAGGACAGGCAGGAAAAAAAGATCATTCCATA
Organism: Glyphodes pyloalis; assembly: GCA_037074685.1. Lineage (NCBI taxonomy): Eukaryota > Metazoa > Arthropoda > Insecta > Lepidoptera > Crambidae > Glyphodes > Glyphodes pyloalis. Next base: position 17,580,016 of record JAYKKO010000001.1, read on the forward strand.
ACTCAGATGTATTTTTAAATAGCATCAAATTGTAAATAGCACTATTTTACAGGTTACATAAAATATTAAAAAAAAATTAACTAAAACATACTTTTTTGAGATTTGACAAACGTCAAACTGTCAGATACAGTTAAAATAAATCTTAGAATAAGGAAAGTAAATATATCTATGAAATAAATTACATCCAAAATAAAGCTTGAAAGCTGTTAGCCGAACAATATGTTACTTGCAAAAAAAGTTTTATTCATACTCTATGCATCTTTTATATTGTTCTTTCTATATTAGACATTGGTAGCATCTTAGAATAAGGAAAGTATATAAATCTATGGGTAGCATTGACCTCTTATAAAGAAATAGACTTACGATCCATAAATAATGTTGATTAGAACGTGTAGTCAGTACGTTGCATTGAAAGACGTCAAAACGAGGCGTCATCGTGCGTAGCGTGAAAATCCTGCACCGCTGTGAATCTGAAACCTAAAAGCGCTGTCACATAGCTGCGCATTATAAACGACCTACGTGTACATACGCCTAAGTCACATTACATTCTGACCCTGTGAAAAAAGGGGTCTTTAAAAAGGGGAATAACGATTAAGTTGTTTGGTTAAAGTCGCATTAAGTCTATCAAGTTCTTCAATCGAATGTTCCGTATAGGTACTACAAGTTCCCACCTACATCTAAAACGTATATAATAACATTAGGTTACGATGCCTGACTTTAAAGACCTCGGCATTGTCCAGTGGCAGTTGGAGTGTGCGAAACCGGAACATGCACGGTACATGTTCTTGAAAGGGTCATACCAGTGTGTTATAATACATTATGTAAATAAACTAAGTGTGGCCAGCAATCTGCGAAATGTTCACCCACGTGCCCTTCAAGTTGCGGAATATGATCGGTACGAAAAACAAAACCGGCTTTCAACCGGAAAACCTTAAGATGTTTTATCAGCTTTTTTAAGTTGAAGTGCCTAACTTTTGAAATGTATTTAATATCGTGTGTGATGGTAGGTTAGTTATGATATTTAATAAATGAATTGTATAAAAATAATATTATGATGGCAGAAAATAGTATTACCCATCATTATATACAAGAAAAAAAAACTTACATGAAAATATTAAAAAAAAAAAACAATTACCTATATACAAAATATATTTACAAAAGATAGTCCGCTCCAGTGTTTAGGGTGCCCAGAATGCTAGCAACATTGCCTCTTTGAATGGTCAGACTTAAACGTTGGCCGAGGTATTTACCAGAAACCCTTTACGAGGCGAGCGGACAATTCTTTGAATAAAGTTCGGGCCTCTGGACCCCACGGCTCTAAAGTCTCCACTCCAAATGGGGCGAAACGATAGCAGCCGTCGAGGGCAGAGTATTTCAAACGTTTACGGGTCTCCGCCGCGGCAGCGGCTGCCCCCGCACTCCGAAAGGTGGAGTGGATGTGGCTTGGAACAAAAGTGTCAGCACAAGTCGCATCCCAAACCAAAGCTTTGCCTTTACTCCATGGAATGAGTGTCATCCCATCAGCCCTCTTTCCATCATGCAGACAGATACCCAGAGGCTCTAGGACTGCCGGAACTCTGGAAGAGGCAAAGGCTCGACTAAGGATGTCGTTAAGGCAAGCGTGGCGAGGAATGCTACCAGCGCTTCGGACACATGATAAGCCGTGGAGACCAAGGGGCCCTACTAACTCACCGCAGTTGCAGGTGTGTGTGGCATTCACTCTCAAGCCGAGACGAAGGGATACCGAAATGGACAAGGTGACATTGTCCATAACGGTTCCCATGTTAGCTGAGGGCAGAGCATGCAGCCAAAAGCCAGATTCCCTCTTTGCGACAGCAAGGAGACGAGCTCGCTCTAAATCACTGCAAGACGTGGAAAGTAGCCCGTCAAAAGTTATCTTGCAGAGAAGCTCGTCCCATTGCCGCTGTGAACTATTTAAATTGGAAGTATTGTTAGGGCAAACGTTGGTCCAAGCATTCCTCGCTTCTGCTAGGCATGCAACCTCAGCATCGCCAAGCGACGGATTAATAATCGTTTCGACGAGGTTTAACGTGCTGTAAGCAGAAGAGAGGAAAGCTGGTAATGCAATGCTGGATGTTTTGCGAGTACCCAGGGCTCCAAAACGAATTGGCAGGGACGCTTGAGTCCATGACCTATCGGGGCAATTTAAGATTTCACAAAGTTTTTCTTTTAAAATATTGTCCAAAGTTGACAGCAAATTTTCAAATTTCCAAAGTGGAGAGCACCGCAAAACATATGTAAATTTAGGGACAAATGTACAAAACCGAATTAATGTTAAAGCCATATGGGAGTTTATATTTAAAAGATTTTGGGAATACTGCTCAAATTTTAATATTTTGTCCGAAAAAAAGTTAGGAACAGATTCGTCAAAAATGGGAGCTTTTATTCTTTTATTTTTTATTCAATATAATTATGTTGGGTGCTAAATCAGAAAATCAATTGATAACTTCTTATTTATTTTGGGTATTTTCCGAAATATAGAGTTCACATTTTGCAAAATTAAGTTCCAGACAAATTGTTTTAAATTCTTGAATTATTTTTTCTAAATCTTTATGTACAGTATAAACATCTCCACCTAGGGTACCATCATCCAGATACCATAAGTTTAATTTAGAATTTAGTGTCGAGATTATAGATTGTATAGCAAGACTAAATAAAGCTGGCCCAAGAGGGTCACCCTGCTGACAGCCGACGGAAGAAAAAAGTAAATGGTTTTTATAAATTAATTTTGAAGGTTTGCTATAGCATTGCCAAATGTATTTATAAATATGTCCGGTACTATTTTTGACTTGAGACAACAGGGTGCCTCTGTCTACAGAATTGAATGCATTTTTAACATCCACTTTCAGCAACACCTCACCCCCATTATTGAAAAGAAACAAAACGAACGGAGTGAACGGCTGCCTCACAACCTTTAGAAGTACCAAAGCCAAGTTGGGTTGGATAGAAAAGGTCGTGTAAATCCGGCAGTATAGATTTATGATGGCAGAATATTGTCTAAAATTAGGCTTTGACTGCGTTCTATACCAATGAATATCAAAGTACCTTTTTATCTTACAAGCATGTCATTACAAAATATAACAAAAAAATAATAATTTAATTTGGCCAATATTTATTTATATAAATATGTACTTCTTAATTTGGCATATTTTTTAATTTATTTAATTGTTACTAGGTTTATGTCTAGTTTATCTTAAAATTTGGACTGATTGACTTTAATATTATTTCCTTTTTTAACACGCTTTTATTAGCTCGGGTTGTATGTATCTATGTATGTAACGGAATCTTTGAATCTTAATTTGACCCACTTCCCGGTCTTTGATTAAGATGAAATTTTGCACACGCTCTGAGTTCTGATGACAATACATGACTAGCTAAGAAACGTCATTACAAATCCAATATGGCGGCCTCCCCAAGATGGCAAACTGACTGTTTGAAATGCACTTCCATGATATGGGTATCAAAAGAAAGGGTTTGCTGTCAGGAATACGAAAAAAATAGTCACGTGATTCACATCCAATATGGCGGGCGTCCAAGATAACGGACAGGCTATTTGAAATGCACCCCTATGATATGGGTATTAAATGAAAGGGTTTGCTGAATGGGATACGAAAAAGAATTATATAATTATTGATACATGAGAAAACTAAAAAGTAGAAAATAAAAATAATAGTTTAAAAAACTAAAAAACACGCTTTTAGCTCGCACTAAAAATTACAAAATAATTCAGACATTTAAGAAAGAAAGGGTGAAGCGTTTTGTCCAAAAAGAGTAAAGATAACATAAACGCTCCACGCTTTCTTTCTTAAATGTCTAAATTATTTTGTAATTTTTAGTGCGAGCTAAAAGCGTGTTTTTTAGTTTTTTAAACTATTATTTTTATTACATCAAGCAATCATGTTTTTAAATTTAAGTGCAGGTTATTATCGCTTAACATTTACAAGGAACTTGATATTTGGACTTAATCTAACATTAACTGGGGCACGTACTGAGAAAGTACTAACTTCTAGATAAGTAGCCCTTAGGATAAGTAGAAACAAAACTTAAGTCTCGGAGGTCAGTTCCAGTTCTAGCCATGACCCCGAATGACCGAAACCAGTACCGGGCGCTCAAACCCATACCGGTTTATCAGCTGTAGTTTAAGGTCTTTGAAAAGAGCACGCTAGATCCCTAATGGTACCCTAGAAGCGTTAAGAACAAGTCCAAGATTACTGATAAGGGAGTACGTGGTATCACTCGGTGTTACATAATGCATGGTGTCTATTAGATCACCGCCGCTTAGCCTTGACTTTCACCTTCGGCATTGGCAACTGACTGCGAGTGTATTACACACGTAGCCACGCTAGCATTTTAACACGTGGGTTCAGCAATTTTGGCTATGCATCACAAAATCGCACATTTCATACAACCTTTATCATTACATTATGAATTTACAATATTTAGAAAACTTAACCTAAATTAAAATAAGTTGGAGGTGTGTAATTTCGGTAACGCTGTTGTTGTTGTTTTTGTTTGTGTAATTTTGCAATTTTAAACTGAGCTTCGCGACCCCCAGGGGTGTTTGAGGTCATTTGTTGGTCAATTATTTCAATATTTTATGTTAATTTTTAACTGGTGATGGGAATAACATATCCAACATGTTTGATGTAATATAATAATCAGTATAAGTAAAAATTAAGTACGCGCATAACTTCAGAAATACTGGACCAAATCAGATATTTTTTATTATGTCCGTAATTGTCAGATAAGATTTGTGCAAAAAAGTAAAACAATGACCGGAATTGAACGCGTGCGAAATACCGCTAATATATTTGTTAAACATAACAACGTACACTTTAAACTATTGAAGAGATATCCCTTACAGGACTCGTCCTTAGTTAGTTGAAATGAATAGAATGAATCTAACCGGAGCTCCGGGCAACCACTAGATTTAATAATGACGTTAAGTATTGTAAGTAACACATATTTCTTTCTAAAGTTAATAGAAAATTCTTGAATTGAATAGGGGCATTATTATCGAATATCGGTATTACTGATAGATTTAATTGCAGATTACTCTGCAATAAAATTTACAAATATAGAACCTGCCCAATTATATGCATCCAAAAACGTATTAATGTCAAAGTCAACATATTAAATTCTGAAAGGTGTATTTACGATTTTAATACTCAATAATAATCATCTTTATTAACTAAAGTACTGCTTTAGTTTTCATGCTTATGCTAATGACTATTGCACTAACCTTAGCTTGTTGCTTGCCAATAATATAAATTTATTTTTTTTCGCTTTTGTTAATTTTTTTCCAATCGATATCCGAAGAGCAATTTAAAATTTTTCATAATTTTTTAGTACGTCACAATGGTAAATCCCCGTATTTTTCGAAATTGTATATACGTTTGTAGTTTCTCTTTCATTTAACGTATACGATTAATAAAATAGGTACATAAAATGTATTTTTCAAACCAAAACTGGTCAGTTTATGTTACAGCCAAAGTTATAAATAAGGATTTTATAAATTCTTACTGCTGTACTTTTATGAATCAAATCATCTCGAGTTCATTGAAATAGTGAAACTACCGGAAATATTTAACCAGATTCAAAGTAGGTGAAAAAATTTGTTTTTTGATTACCAAATATAAAAATAAAAGCTTACATTATTCTTCGGCTATTAAAGGAATTAGGATGATGAAAACTTTAGCAAAATTACAAAATTAAAAATTGAATTAAGATAAAGGAAGTTAAGTATTCTTATAGGTAGATACTCAGTTTGTTTTCTTAAAGCCTTGAAAACTGAAATAACAGACACAACAGGAAACCAATTATTTCCGACTCGATCAACGAATTTAACCTTTACCTATTACGAGTGAATTTAAAGAATAACAAATTTCAATCAACTTTTTAAGATTGTTGTCCAATTAAAATGAAAAAAACGGACTATCCTACTTATTACTAAACACAAGTTAGTTACTAGTGCAACAAAGGTGGAAAAAAAGCTTCCCAGTAATTATTAGACACTTTAACATAAATAGTCGTACCAACCTCTATGAAAGAAATTATTGTTTCGAGTCGTATTTTACACAACATATCATTAAATTGTTTTTAGAAATAATTCCATCAATACCTTAGCTAGATCCCGTATCCAATTCAATCCAATTCTCGATTTCTTTTCTTCGGAAACTTAAAAAAATCTTATTGATTGAACTTAATTATAGTTAACATCCATATAAAAAAATTATAGTCTAAAGACCATTCTGTGAGTTATAATATTCTTACCTAATAAGATCATCATCACAATAGTGAATGTTCTTCCTTTGTCGTTCGAATATAATAAGGTAGGTCACATGCAAAATTAACAAACAGGGTCAATTCAATTTACTTCTATTAAGTTTTGTCATGCATTGTTGATAAGGCATCGTCATTATCTAACAAAGGATGCATAGGTACTTAGTAGAGATCAGTGGCCGTAACAACTAAGTAAAAAAAGTATTTATTTCATACAAAGCACGCGCACAAAACACTATTTATATTTGCCAACTTGCATGAGGCTATTGATATATTTAATCATGGTCATGTAAATGTAAAGATCCACCAAAAATTAACTGCTTTCCTTAAATACCCTCTTAGGAGCGCTACATATTACGTTTTGAATCGTTATTTAGTCAATGTCAATACATAATGCATATTGACTCTTGTTCTGGTTTGGATCTATATCTACCGAGGCTGATCCCGTTAGCTTCGATAGCACCATTACAGACACGTCACACTCTGGCCTTTCTGGTTTACAATTTTCAGTATCTGATACCTACAAAGCTTTAAAACGTCTTGATATACAGAAGGGAGCCGGTCCTGACAGGATCCCACCTGTGTTTATAAGGAACTGTGGCTTGTTCTTATCACTCCCTCTTACTCTAATTTTTAACCATTCACTCCCGCGAAGGAGTTTTCCCTGATGAATGGAAAAAGGCCAAAATAACACCTGTTTTTAAAAAAGGCGAAACCTCCAATATAAGAAATTATCGTCCCATTTCTATTTTATCAACTTTTTCAAAATTGTTCGAATCCTTAGTCAATCCGGTATTAAGCGGCCATCTTAATAATCATCTTTCCGAATTCCAACATGGTTTCCGCAAGGGTCGTTCAACCCAAACAAATTTAGTCGAATTTATCACTGAAGTTGCACGTGGTGTAGACAATGGTACTCAAATTGATGCCATATACACTGATTTTGCCAGTGCTTTTGATAAGGTCAACTCATAAAAAAACTACACTCAAAGGGTATAGTTGGTAGTTTGCTTGACTGGCTAAGTTCTTACCTCCACATGAGGCCTCAGGCAGTTTCTGTGGATGGTTACGAGTCTGAAATATACTACGCAACATCAGGAGTCCCTCAGGGATCACATTTGGGACCCGTGCTATTTTTAGTTTTTATTGACGACATCACATCGAATATCAAGCATTGTAGGTTCAGCCTTTTTGCTGATGACCTAAAAATTTACCGGCAGATTAAATCCTCGGAAGATATTAATCTCATTCAGAAGGATCTTGATAGCATTTACTCCTGGTGTAACTCAAATGCAATGTATCTTAACATAGACAAATGCTTTCATATTAAATTTACAAAAAAGAAAAATCCTTACATCTCTACTTACAAAGTAAACCAGAAATCCATTAACGAACTAGAAGTGATACGAGATCTAGGAGTTTTTATAGATAAAGAATTGAAGTTTACGTCACATATAGATAATATTGTTAAGAAGGCTTTCGGCATGTTGGGTTTCCTGAGAAGGAACGCTGCTGAGTTTAAGCTGAACTTCACCCGTAAAATTTTATTTAATGCGCTGGTCAGAAGTCATCTCGAGTACGCAAGCGTGGCCTGGAATCCAGTTTATACAGTTCACTCTCAGCGTCTGGAGAGCGTCCAGCGTGCGTTCACCAGGCACTTTGCCTATGTGTCCCCAGGTATCTCGCATCGGGCTCCTTATGACCAACGATTGTAATTTTTTAAGATGAATACGCTACGGGACCGGCGTAAGCGCCAAGATCTAGTGTTCCTGCACGGATTGCTAAATGGGAAAATAAAATGTGCCGAACTCCTGGCACAAGTTGGGTTATCGGTTCCAGCTCACTTACCTCGCCACCCCATCAAGAAAACCTTTTATTTACCTGCGTCTAGGACAAACCTGGGACGCCATGCTCCCATGCCGAGATGTTGTGACAAATACAACCAGAATCTCAACATAACTGTGGATATCTTTCACGATTCCCTAGCCAAGTTTAGACGTAATTTGGCGGACTCCTTGACGTTAACCAGGGAATCAGCTAAATTATAAAAAAAAAGCAAATAAAAAAACTAAGATTTTTCTAATTTAAACTACCCGTTTCTAGTTTTTTTTTATTTTTAGTCATTTTAATATAATTCTAGTTATTAGTATGTGTTTTTATTTTGCTCAATGTTGTGTACGCCTGTAATAGGCATATATAAAAGAATTTTACTACCATACCTAATTTGTATAAAAGTTTTATATATTATGCTGTTGGTGTACCTATTTAAATAAATATATAAATAAATAAGATAACGCTAAGAAACTCCATAGATTTGTTACAGTAGCGTATTATACTTATTGCTAAATTTATATCATTTTTAATCAATCACATATAATTGTTTCGATGAGTTACTAAAACTTAAGTATTTATTTTAGAGAGGTAGGCTAGAGCAGACCAGTCCCCAATGGAGGCACTTAAGCACGACGTATGTGCCATTTATCTGTTTAAAAATATATAAACTAGTTTGTTCGGAATCCTCGGGACGCGAGTCCGAATTGCACTTCTCAGTGAAATGGAAACTACCTAATTTGTTAAGTTTATGTCTCGTCAAATAAAATAAAAACATTCTGTTGTTTACCCATTTTGAAAGGAACCCCTGCAGCAGAATCACCGATGCCAGTTTTATGATTCTGAATTTACTAAAAAGTATAATCTCAATCCTAAAGAGGAAAAAACATTAAAGATAACATTATGATACTAATTAAATATCAGCAATATTTTGTTAATGAATTCTGCAATCAGAATTTAATTATCCACTGAACTTTTTTTAATATATACCACCAGTCCCGAATCTTTGAAATATTTAATAAGTTGCCTGAAAATATTATGTTATGCAGTTGCCCATGCATAGATTTAAGTCTCATACATATACATATACAAAATATTAAAAAAGATCTACTACAAAATAGTTCAGTACTTAAATGACAATTATGGATCTAAAATATCTTATTTTCATATTAATATAACATTATTCATTATCTTTAAGTATCTTCCTAGTATAGTAAATCACTGTTATTTTGAAAAGAGTACCTACCTAAGTGTCGTGTTTCTTGCCGGTTCTTCTCGACATCGTCAACATTCCGAACATGGCGATAGAATACTAAATGTAGCTACTGACGATTCGTAAGTGTTTTTGTAAAGCTTACCTATATGTAAAAAGATATATTAAAATACATTTTTCATTTTGTTAGTGATTGATTCATAGTGATTATTTTGAATACCCGAAAGTGGCACTGTAATTGGTAATATTTAAATGAATAAATGCGCCAGACAATCACACCAATCACCTGGTCTCAAACTAAGGTTTTCCCTTGTACTATGAGTACCAGACGACGCATACTAACTGGGGGCGTCATCCCAGCACACCCAGACTCAAGTCAATTTAGAAAAGTTCGTTTTCCAAATTGACCCGACCGGGAATCGAACCCGGGACCTTTCGCGCTTTGGCCGCCTACCTTAGCCACTGCGCCACCGAGGTCATCATTAATCGACGAGGTCATCATAAAATAAATCGACGCATTATGTTCTATCTATACCTACATTACTGTTCATCTTGTCCCGTAGGTAAGGGTTATATTATTTTTAAGATTCTTCGTGAATAATTTTTAAAATGGAAGGTTTTTAATTTATTTTCCCAAAATGATTAGTACCAGGCGTCGCGCATGTAGTCTAAGTGGACGAAGCATCAGCTAGTTAATATCAAATTTAACAAGGTAAATTTCGGTGCTGAAACGGCTCGAGATCAAACATGAGCATTTTGTATTTTTATTTATTTTAACGGTCGGTCGGTACGGTCTACAGCACGTGGTATTCAACATTAGTTCTTATTTCCTCGAGACTAGTGCGGTGCAAATTTCAAAGTGTTCAATATTACTTGCTTTTATGCATAAACGGTCAAAATAAAATTCGTAATAGGTACACAGATAGAACACCAACAACTGTAAAAAGCATTCAATAGAGTTGTTCTCAGGAACCATTTTTCTTTAGACAGTTGCTCAACTGATTACACGTGTTTTCCACTTTATAATAAACTATTAAAAATCGTTTCGGAATAAGGAATGTTAATGAAAAATATTTTAATCATTTTTAAGTTATTTCTCGCAAGAATACATTAAAATGTTGAATTTTATTAATAGAAAAATATAAAATTCTTTGAAACAATGACCCACAACACATGACAATACAGAAAAGTTCGTTCCTCATATTATACAGACCGGGAATCGAATCATTAAAATCCGCTTTAATAGTGATGTTGAGTGCGCCCTTTCGCAGCGTAACACCGTGTGCGAAACTCGTCTATGACTTTCACTTTTGCGTTTGCTCACGCAATGCATCCGCTAAATCACTGCCCTGATTTGGACTTTGCTAACCTTGACTTTAACCTTGCAGCCGACCTCATGTACAACGATGCTTGTTAGATAATTAGATAAACAGCGTTACAGAGCGGTAAATTTTATAACAGCAGAGCACGTAATCGCAGTGTTGCTGTAATATTTGAGAGCTCGCCGATTTTATTTCCGCGGCCGAATGGCATTTGCATTTTCTTTGAAATAAATATTTGGCACAAATGCTAATGTTTGGTAAAGGTTCACGTAAAAAATGGTTTAAAATACTATGTACCTTCTTAAAAACCTTTAAATTGGCAGAACAGGCAACCCATTTAGAACTAAAAACTTATCAGGAAATAATTATCATTACAATAACAGATATTCTGAAGCAAACTTAGTTATACGATATAGCTAAAGACTGATGGTGGAATACCAGGCTTAAAGTGAAGAAAAAGTTATAGTGTCAGGTGTGCAAAAAATAAATCAATTAGACACTTGTTTTAGTAACATTTTTTACATCACCCAATCATGCTTGCGTTAAAAATAGATTTCAGACAAAAAAATTGCTTAGTCAAATGCTAGCTACCTACAATTTTGAAATTAAAATTGTAAGTAATGTTATATCAAAAGGTCGTAATAAGAGATACAAGCACTTGTTTATGGAAAATATTACCTTTTAACTTACACTGATGAACTAAGTTAGATTGTCTGTTCGAATATTAAAATAACTGCTTTTTATCAAATTATTTATATATATTACTTTAATGTAATGTTTATTGTATACAAGGTATCATATTTGGTGTATGTCTGTTTATTCCAGGTAATCACTGAAACGGCTGAACCAATTTTGACGGGCCTTTATTAGCAGATGGCTGACGTAATAAAGTGTTTATAAGGAGATATATTGTATACATATATATATATATATATATATATATTGAGCTTTGAAAACAGAAAACATTAACTTATTTCTAAAATTCCGTGCGTGTTAAGTCGTGGTCACCATACTAGGTGCCCGCGACTTACATCGACCGACTATAAAGGTACAATAAGCATTCGCAACTCTCGTAGCCAGTTGAAGCTCGTCCTAATTTGTTCAGTTTCCCTGTAAATTCCAGAGAGAAACCATACAATGAACTTAGTGCTAAATGACAAAAGTCAAGGCGTATAATTTAGGCATATGTATATAAAAAATATATATTTTTTATATTTAGACAAAATTTCGCACTGAACTACTTTGAAAGATTGAAATAAGAAAAATTTATAGTTATTAGCAAATATACCAAAAATAAAACAAATGTCTTACCAAAATACAAATAATATGTTTTGTAAAATGTATTATTGCCATGTTTGCATAAAATTTTGACTTTACCTAATTAATAAGAAAAAAGTTAAAACTTTGAAAGAAGGAAACTTACAAAACGTTTAAGGTTCTGAGTCTTACAAATATACACTTTTTATAATGAGCCATCTACTTACCACCCTCCGTGAAAAAAGTATGTGCATAATCAATCATGGTACACTGCAGTCATCATATATTATACTATATTTGCACGTACTGCCTTCCTATAACGTCATTGCTTTCCGCCAATGTCTAGGCAAAATCGATTAAACTTAACCTTATCCATCTTAATCGCGGTTCTAAAAAGCAAATGAGATAAATTACTGGGTTTTACAATAAGTTATCGTGTCACCTTGACCCGGCCAACAGCGATTGTCGAGCAGTATGAGCAGGAAACACTTACCCCGCGCACAAAGTTATTACTTTAACGTCTACGAAGCATATGTAGTCAGTTCTTATTGAATCAATTATAGTCAAATAATCGAACAGAAAGTATGCATGAAAATACGCTATTGGACTCTAAATTATTCCAAAGTAACATAAAAAGTTGATCTCTTCACTAAAGCTCTACTAATGCAATCCAACGAAAAGGTTAGCGGAAAAAAGGTTCATCATTCATGTAAACTTTTACAAAATCATTTATAATTTATTTTAATTTATAAATCTTTAAATTAAGTTAAACTACCGCCGTGTTGTTTATTCGAAATGTTCATGTTATCGAGAAGAACTAGCAAGAAAGTCGATACTTACTATTTTTAAACATTACTAATTAAAATGAAAAAAAAACATACAAACAATAATTCTTATATTTAATTATATAAAAATGGCATTAAGTCCTACAAGTTATCCCATTAAATAGTCTTCCATTATGTAACAACCCTTTGTCATAAGACAATTTTTAATCTGAGACTTATGTCTACGCGTAGGTAAAACAGTGATCTTATCCTGCAGCTTATAACATCTCCAGACTGAAACCCCTTGACCGAATTACTCATTTTATGGAGTATTGGACTAGAAAGTTAGTGTTTATTTTTCGCGTTAAATTTTTAACTCTTGAGCGAAGACCGTAAATAGCGCGTATGGCACTCGTTTGCCAAACTAATATAGTTTGCAAATCAAAGCAGAGCTGCAAACCCCCATAGTAAAATACCATATAATATAACGCCATAAAAGTACCTAACTAAAATAAATCTCTAACCTTTTCAACTTCAGTCAAACAATGTATTTTTCTGACTACATATGCAGCTGAACTAAATCTCCCTGCCTGCACGTTAGTGTGAACAATTGGGTTCACATAACCCCATTGTTCACACTAACGTGTAGAAAATATGTCTATCCTTACGAAGCTGGGGCGGACCACTAGTAGTAAAATAAGATATTTTGCAAAAACCACACAAAGATTGCGATGATGCTTCAATTTTGCTACTAACATACTTTGCCATGTATGATTCTATGTAAATATCGCTAGGTTACTTAATTCTTATTGTAAATAATTCTTATTCAACGTTCTTATAGAAACCATTAATGAACAGAGATACAAATATGGTAGAAATATATGATCAACGATCATATGACCCGCACCTTAATAGTCACTACTTACATTTATATCGTAACCTAGAGATAAAATTATTGGAAGTTTTTGCATTGAAGTCAATAATGGCGATAACCACACAAACAATCTGTGAATGTTTTACTTTTAAAGTTAAATCTGACATGAGTTTACAAATCCTCCATCAAAAAAATATAAAACAGAATTAAGGTGTATTTTTGTGTTTGCCTTTCTTAATTTTCCGAGAACATGGATCACTGTTCCAATAAACGTCCAGCTTATGAATCTCAAATTGTTATCAACACTGAAATCAACTTTTAAAGATGATGCATTACGAGTACCATCGAACTCACGTGGTATAAGACCACAGGGGCAGTTTTACTACCACTGGCTGAGGTGTCTTAATAAAACCCAAAAATAATGTTTAATAATGTCTTTTCTGGCTGTGATTTGATCCGAAAGCTGTTTTTTTTACCCTATGACGCATCGTTAGAGGTAGATAAAACAGTTGATTACCATACATACTCCGTGCTACACCGAGTGCTTACGCTAAATGGCTAGTAGTACAATAAATGACAATAAATTTTATAGTGTATGTCGGAAACTGAATTATTATTATATCTTCGTGACCGGAAAAGACCAAGTCCTTGTTAGTTAGTTAGTGTATCTTGATAAGCACGTCAGCTAAACGGAAGGTGTATGCCCCTCTATTCCGTCTGCCTGAAATTAATTGTTGGCCAGCCTTATTACCAGAGGTTGAAAATATTTTGAACGGCTTACGAACAGTATTCGTACCTAAAAGAAACGAAATTGAAATGATTTTTAAAAAGCCATCATCAAAGCTCAAAAGTTTCGTTCATCAAAGCTCCATCACCCGGCTGTATAAAAATTATAATTTTGATACGATACTCTAACGGTATTTAAGAAAAAAAAAATGAAAAGTATCTTCAAAAATGTTTGATAATCGAATGCGTAAACCATTCGTCACGTTCGAAATCGAAGCCAGAGCATGCTTACGTATTTTAGGCGACAGCGTCATGATTAACATAAGACAATGACAATCATTAAGTACAACTTTACTGTTTGATATAGTTGAAAGTCAACCTTACATAAGAAAGTAACATACGAAAATGGAAACCAAAATATTGTTTAAAATTGACAACCGAACCTCTTTAAACAATTAAAATATGTTCAAACAATAATGTATGCTATCAGTTTTTTTGGTTTATTGTACTATTGTTCTTGATCGCAAAAATTGCTTTAATTATTTATTTATTAATCTAGGTTAGGTACCGAACTTGTCCTGTAGTGCAAACTTCCGTGGTTTTTGCTTTAAATATACACAGATTATTTAAAAATAGAAGAGAACTAAAAATACCAAGGTCTTACGATCTATAACTTAAAGGCTTTTCTCTCACGGGAGCCCATGCAAGTAAATTGTTATTATATTTATGACTAGCTGTGCCGGCGACTTCGTACGCGTGGACAACATAAGTTTGAATATATTTTTACTTAAATAAAAGTAGCCTAAATTATTCCTCATTTCATCAACTATATGCCAATAAAAACTTCTACTACTGTGTATCTAACAGACATTCCAATTTTATTTATATGCCTATATATACCGTAATCTATGTAACGGAATGCTCGAAGTATGTATTAAAAGAAAAATACGTGAACTTGCTGCGGACGTGATTTTACAGGTTTCGGGTAAAGACGAACCTTAAAAAACCCAGTAAAGTGCGTGTCGGACTTGATTATAGTTCTTAATATTTAAAATACATAAATGGTGTTTACATGAAAAAAATAAACCATGTAGGTTTAACAGTTCTCATAGTGGATACAATTTATAACATTCTAAATGGCATGCAGGTCATTAATGAATACTTTAGGCAGTCAGGTAAATATTTCTATGTTCCTAAGTTATCAAAATATCCAAAAAGACTGTCTATAAGACCCTGAATATCCTAAGATAGACCTATTAGTTGTAAAAGTTAATAGTCTTGGATAAACAGAATTACCTGCAGTTACGTTAGTTCTGCCTTTTGGTATCACTAACGACCAGGATCCGGTTTTGAATGGGCGGAACTAATCAGCAAACGATATACAATGTGCTTTACAATGACAAACAACATTATGAATACTTATAAAAAACTAAATATTTTTAAAAGGAAATTCAGGAAACCATTCTGTAAACTTTTCAATTACCAGAAAACACCCATTAACGCGGTCTCAAATTGGTATGCATTATAATCAGTCGATTTGTTAAATTTAATCTTAAAACAAAATTTAAATAGTTTTACCACAATAATAGCAATGTCATGTTTTTTTTCTCTATGTATCTAGATCGTCGCATACGATGACGAGTAAGTAATCTTTATTATAAATTAGGTCGACCTGGATAATTACGAAGTCTAACCAATAAAACAGAATGGACCGTTTGATTTATAACGAGGAATGAAAGAGGAAGTCACCGATATTTTATACAAACAGCTGTTACTATTTACGTTTATGCTAATTCTCGGCAAATAAACAATTTTTCGTAACAGACACAAAGTCCAATGGCCTTCTTATCGGCCCCGCCTAAAAAATAACGCAAGCATAAGTCACAAATATGTCGCATTAGTTACCATAACATTTGTACGTCTCAATTTATGTAAACGAAAGTGACGAAAAACGTAAATTCCAATACAAATGTCAGTTTTGTGAGTCATCTCTATGCGTTGATGTGTTTAAATATTATCTGGGAATTACCTTACGTTCGGAAAAGTGAGTCTATAGCAAACTGTCGTTAGAACATTAAAATTCGCTTAATTATTACCGGAAGATCAAATCCTGAGAATTCATGTAATAGTCTTTGATTTGTCACAACTTTGACGTCACTGAACATGGTCAATGACGTCAAAGTCACACACCAGTCAGTACACTTTGGCACCTCATTTTTTCCTCATTAAATCTACAAAAGCCCCAAGATTAGTCTCTCAAAAAAGAATCGTTGAATGGACCTACGTTATACATCTTATTGAGTCTGTGTGCAAAAACCATATTATTTCGACTTAAAATAAAAATGTTAACTGGATAAAATATTGAGGTACCTACGCTTTTGATTTGCAAACATTTTGTAACATAGGTTTTCCATTCTTTTCTGATCAAACTTTGAATTATTGATAGTTTAAAAAAAATACGAAATGACTTACCTAATACTTGTAAAGCACGTTTATTTCTTCACTGTTAACTCTAGCATAAGGCTGCATTAAAGACATGTAGTAAACTTTTCACAATTATTTGGTTTTAAAGAATTTTCCCAAAGAGTAAAATTTAATCATTTTAAATTAGGTTTAATGAATTGCTTTTCGTTTTGTTTTTAATCGTTTTGATTTTTAGTAGAACTGGGCAACTCAACCAAATTATATTAATAAACCTACGGTGCCCTGTAAGTTAAAAAAAATTAATAGGTAAAGATGCGTAACTACTATACGAGGGTGGATTGAAAAGTTCGCGGCCTCAGCAAGAAAACAAAATAAAATATAAACAAAAGTAATTTTATATTTCCACGATTTCCATTTTACAATGTGACAACCAGAGAGTAAACAAATCGAATGAGGATTAGTTAGATAAAAATAGTTCAAGTATTTATGTGTTAGGCCACGAATATTTCGATCCACCCTCGTACCTACACAGCCCTAGTAACCTTGACTTTTAAGTTAACCATATACAGTTTTTTAAATTTTACTACCAAGTTTTTCTAATCAACAAATCTTTTTTTGATGATTCCAATTTCAGACATGTTTTGTTTTAATTCTGTCTCGATCTCCAGGTAAGAGTTACCTCTTGAAATCCAAATACGAATCCTTATTTTTCCTTGAAAATGCTTCATCCTGACCCATTTCTGTCTGTCAACATCATCCTTCACCAAGGTACACTGCCTACAATAGCACCAGAGTTAAATCCTGTAGTTTTTTTGACATACATATAGTTATATTTGTTTATAGTTGACGAAATATTGTGGTTTCACCACATATCGCCATGCTCACAAGTTATTGGCCCTCTTCATTCCATTAGTACCTATCGATACAAAATATCTTACAGTGAACTCAAGTCGAATGTCAATCTCAAAGCGTTACCGACGGCTAGAGGGCTGAAGTTTATTAAAAATTAGATCTGGTTTTGTAGATGAGATAGCTGAAAAATGCAAACAAACCCATTAGCCAACCAATACCAATGCACCCATTTGGGGTTATTATCTATATTAAGACAAACCAACTTTATATGTAAAATTCGTTCTAATTCAATGCGCAAATATTATTACGCGTCTTCTAAAGGTCATTTAGCCTTGCTGAAAACGTATTAAAATATTTTTATCATAGATAATATCGTGCTCATGAAATGATCAACTCATTCCATTCATTTCTTAACACTTCCTAAAGTTTGGACTAGTTACTAAACAATATAAAAATAGATACTATATTTTGCGTGCGATTTCGTTTGTGTTTTTTTCTGGATAAAATGTTTCCGTTATGATTGATAATATACGCTTAAATATTTATTTCTTTATAGAAATAAGTAATTGCTATCAATACGTTAATACCATACAATATGCTTCAAAAATATTGGAATTTCGTGAAAACGAACATTCCTAGTTTTAACCTCAAAGAGCGCTGATTTCTAAAGATACAGGCACTCAAGTCGGCGGCTATTTTGCTCAAAAACTGTCGATTTTTTACAGAGGGGCAATGCCGCCAGCGTACCTACTGGGTACTATGCCACAAGATGGTGAGCTTCGCGACGAGTTTATTTTATAAGTATTTAGGGTCGTTTTTTTTTGGTTTTTGAATTTTGTATATTTATACATATAATGTAGTATTACAGTTGGAAGAGCACCACGCGCGGTACGTGAAGGTCGTGGGTTAAATTCCGGCACCGCAAGCGGAGACGAAATTTTTCGGTTTCTTTAAAATTATAATGTAGTAAATATTTAATGTTAATTTATATACGTACACTATTTGTTGTTAAATTATTGTATTTTTTTTAAAATAAAAATATACAATAATTTAACAAGTCAATTTTCAAAATCATACCCTTCATCATCAACCCCCATTTTACCTCCTCATATTAAGGAATCCCTCGATTTCTATACGGTTCACACACATCTGATCTTGAAGAAGTGCTAATGGACTTCTTTTTTAAGTTAGTTAGTTATCATATTAAATAATTAAAACACGACGTAAGTTTTTAAAATAAATTTCACCATTTATTTACAATTAGAGTGTGCCAACTTCTTTTTCATACGTTCAACTGATTTCACTCTAAATATTATCAGATCTGCAACCGAGGTCAAGTCTCAAGGCATTGGTTACCGGTTTCGGACAATAAACTGTGAAATATATCAGAGATAATAAAAAAAAGTCTGCAGGACATTATCAGGCACACCAAGGTCCTAAAACCGCGTTGCCGTCGGGGTTATTACACTGAGACGTTTGTTGCCAATAACACTATCATATCGGTCCGCCGGTCTCTATTACCGTAGGGTTGACAGCAATCTTAATGCGGACGCAGCTACGGAATATAACCCCAAACATAAATCCTACCTAAACTAACAAAGGTCACTAATTTCAAGGATGTCTAGTCAATTTTCGTCTAAGTACTTTAGTGCGTAAATATGTTATTTTACTTAACTTGCCATCATACTTTTTATGTTATTTTCTGTGCTTTAATTTAAATAGTACTCAATGTACCGTTAAGGTTTTTTTAAGAAATATATACTATTTTCTAGGTTGCCTAAATTTGAGAGCGATACTTCAGGTAGTTTTCCTATTAATTTATAGTAAAACTATTAGGAAGACGTCGACTCAAACACATGGTTCTTTCAAACAGCGTGCAGTTCAAGAAAGTACTGAGTACCCATTCAGCTCTCGCAAAAATTGCACATGTAGTGCTCGTAGTGTTTCAAGTGTTTTAACTTGTAGTTAGTTGTGCTTATTATCAAGATTGGAAAGAAACTATGTTTAAACTAAAATTTTAAAATAACTTATAAAGATCTTAGATTAGGTAAGGCACCAGGTAGGTACTAAGTAGACCTTGCGTTTGACATCAAAACGTATTTTTTAAGATATTTTTGTTCATGAATATATTAGGCTCTTTAGAAGGTGCCATGATACTAAAATACAATGTTTTTATAGAGTTTACATTACACCCTCACATCCAGCGGTCAATTGCCGATATATTTTTGTAAATTTTTAGATATGTTATTTTGTTTAGTTTAGAAATTACACAGCAATATATATAGAATCTCACTTACTTACGGTATATTTGGATCTAACCTTCCATTGTGAGTTCGCCGCACTCGGCTAAAAAGGTGTTACAACCCTAAAGATCTGATTTATGCGAACGGCAGGCCGCGCAGCTGTCGAGCGGGCGGCGCAAGCGGAACTCGGAAATAACGCAATTTGTGACGTGCTAAGGCACTCCGCTCCAATTACTTGCGAAATCGACAAGACAAAAGATAAAAACTAAATTTTCAAGCTGAACTTATAAAACAGTTTACATATTTAAAAGCACAAATTATTATAGTACAAGACCCGCTGCGATAAAAGGTATCGATGGTCCGATCTCGGGTCAAGAGTTATATTTCGGGTCCAGTATACTAGATTACGGATTTTTCGAACCACCTCGAATTTGTATTCTCCTACCCAATATTACGCGATTGATTAGCATAGGGATAACGTCAGTATCAGTAATTGCGAATATGATACACATAACAGAGATTTCGTTCTTATTTTTGTATTGATAAAGTAGAATTCATCCCTATGGTATTCCCTAAAAAATTTGTCCTAGTAAATTTTTAATACAAAACTATAAGAAATAATTTTAAATGCTTTGAAACACTATAAATAGCATTAAAAAATCGAATACATCTTAAGTGTGTAAGGTCGCTATTTTTGGGAATTTTGACCTTGAATAACGTTGTTCAAAAGCATAGGAGGAGTAGGGAACTTTCGCAATTCCTTTACAATCATATTCTGAGTACATTTTTTTTTAATTTTTCTAACATGTGAGTTACGGCGACATAACCATCATTATTTTAACTGAATTGGCCGGTCTATCAGGTAAATGAAAGCAGTCAAGCGTTCAATATTCACTTTTAAGAAAATAATTAATGTAACCTCGTACAGTGTTTACTGTCCAATCTGTGACCGATATTTTTATAAAATAAGTAAGGTTTCCCAATTGTGTAGCCTTGAATTTAAATGAAAACTAAAAAAAACCGTGCAATGACTCCCTGGGGTGTATATTTTTTATACATTAGACTGGATTTTTAAGACACTGAATTCGACTTTTATTATTAACTGGTTTCTTCATTACCTACTACTTAATAGTTTTTAGATTTTAGATGACAGACAAAAAAAACTACTAATAATCTATTTTCCAAGAGCAAAGAAAAAATAGCGAGTTTTGAAATCTTGGCATCTCTTTACATTCTCCGTTACGGTGAGAATCCTAACATAATTACCTAACGTACTAATAATACCTGTTTTAAACACGCATTTTATATGGATGAATACTTGTTACTGTATCATAAAAAACAGCTGAATGGATGTAGGTATTAATAAGAAAATGAGGCTATTTTGTACTAATTAATAAAAAATCTTAAGGTATTTTTAAAGATATTCTTGTAGCCCAAAATAAACGTGGAGTGCAATTTCAATCTATAGAGTAGATATGAAATATATTCTGAAGGTTGATTTGCATTGTCTATACCTACTCAATAATAAATTTGATTGCGCTTAAGGTAGTTAAAGTTAATTGGTGCAACAAAAGCTTGATGGGTTAGAATCGAATTATTCCTTTTATTTTATTAAACCTATAAGTGTTATGCCTAAATTGCATTATGATGGTAGTAGGTAATAATTGTCTTTGAAGCGAACAATATTACTATGGAAACTATGGTTAGCTATTGTAAATTGTTGCGTAATATATAATATGTTATAAATTGCTTACTGAACAGTATACATAGGTACACACGGTCTTTTAGGATTAATTAAGCAAACATTTTTATTAGAAACTAGCATTAATTTAATAGGTAACTTGTAACCAAAAAAGGATTGGAAGGAAGTTTTTACGCTTAGGTAATTGAAAACGAGATACATCTTGGTTGATTTTTTGTTTTAAAGATTGGTAATTGATTACGTTTTACATTTATGCGATTAAAGATACACCATTGATTAAATATCAAACTTAACTATTGCGAAAGATCCAGTTAAAACAAAACAAGTGCAACGTACAAAATTGCAAATCCATTCATCAACTATTACCATTATATATATGAAGACTCACTTATTAGGGATATTGTACTAAAGTGACGTAAACTAATATTTTAAATCACACAATTATCATAGACTTCGACTTTATTGTAACGTTGATATGATCTTATTAAGTAAAAAAAAGTTTATTAAGATGGATGGACACTTAATGTTGGTTTTTACTCTTTCACGGAATGAATATGAAAGATTACTTAACCTCTTCATAATTATAGGATACTTTTTATTTCGAAACAACGCAAACGAAGTCGCAGGCAAGATATGTTATATGTATAAAATTTATGTCAATATTATTCATGATAAAGTAGGTCCCTCAGCGGTGTACGCGTAAAAAGTGAGTGTTAATTTTTTAAATTGAAGTACAGTTGTCGATAAATAATTAGACATGTATTGAGAGTTAATCCATTAAGGTTAGCAGTAAAAATGACTCATGTTTGCAAACTGGTTGATTTATGAAAGAAAACAAGCCTAGTAGTTCTTAGTGAATTGGCGTTTTCTCATTAAGTGGACCTCGCAAAGCCTATATAGGCTTTTGAGCATCTTTGTGCTCCAAACAGGGAATAATCAGGTCGGAGACTGTACCCGAGTGAATAAAGGGCAATCTATGGTTGGTATTTTATTAAAAATAGAAGGCTTAAGGGAATAATGATTCCTTTGTAGACGACAGAGGTGAAACTATAAGACCTACACTGTTGAAACCTGTTACGTAGAGGTATTCTGTGAACCACATAAAGATTTTTCACAAAAATAGTTTTCTATTTTAAAACAATAAATTTTAAGGGCTTCCTGTACTACAAACTTAAAGTCGACGTTTTTCTTTCTTCAAATCAATACGTGTGGGGTATTTATAGATAAGAAAAAGATATTGAGGCTTCCAATATAATTTTTCTTTAAATTGAATACTTCGCAGAGTCTTTCAAAATGGTAAAATGTGTCAAGAAAAAGCAACAGAAGATTTAAACCTTAGTCTGTAAACGTTACTAGAACCTTGACAAATTAAATACCTAAATCTTGGTCACAAATTATATTATCTACAGGTGAACCACTTAAATAGTTTTTTTTTTCATGCTGGCTAAATGTACTCGTAAATCACTGTACTGTGTGACTGTGTACATAAAAGAGTGTCCGCGTCATTAGATACTCATGTCTCGTTTATTATTATCATATATAATTATAATGCAGTAAATCTTACCAGTCTTAGTTTCAAATAGTGTAGGAATATATTTATTAAACATTATATAATTTTGTTTCAATCAACATCTTATTAGATTAGATTTATATATTAACGTAGATTAGTATTATTGTACCAATCTACGTTAATATATAATAGGTCTACTATATTTAAAGTTGCCAGGATTATTGAAAAAAACCTTTTTAAATAATCCTGAAAATAAGCTTTTTGATTGCGTATCCGGCTAAAATAACCGATGTCCGGCTTGTTCCGCTTAATTTAGATTTTTTACGTTTCGCAAAAGAGCGAGCGAGGTGACTTTCAGTCATTTGCTCTCGATTATATGTAACTAGCTATGCCCGCGATTTCGTTCGCGTGGACTACATCCTTTTATGATCGGTTTTACCCCTTTCTCCCCTAATATTCGAAACAAAAAGTAGTCTATATTTTAATCCAAGTTTCGAGCTATATTTGTGCCAAATTTCATATCTCTAACTTCAAAAATAAACATTTTTCCATATAAACTTTCAAAGGTGGTATTACCCCCATCCCCCCCTTATTTTCTAATAAAAAGTAGCCTATGTCCGTTCTTGAGATTCAACGTATACCTATACTAAATTTCATCATAATCGGTTGAGAGGTTTAAGCAGGAAAGCGTAACAGACAGGCAGACAGACAGACAGACAGAGAGACAGAGTTACTTTCGCATTTATAATATTAAGTAGGGATGAAATTTTAAGAATTTAACCAGATTTATAATAGTAACAGGAAAAATTTGGATTCACTAACTATTGTTTGGTCATACCAATTAATACGCATTAGCCTAAGGTATCTGGCCTTTTCATTCAAACGTTCAGCCAAAATGGTATGTTCGGCTTTTAGGTTTGGTGACCTGACAACCCTAGTTAGATAGTTTAATAGGCATACGAAAACATACGAAGTGTTGAATAAGATAAAACCTTTTTGAAGTAGTAATAACATTGCCCACACGGTACGGGCAACGTTGTTTTAACTTAAAAAATTGTTTGATAATAACTTAAAATTGAAATATAATAGTTAGTAGCTCATATTTTATTTATACTTAAATAAGGTAACTAATGTCACACGTGAATAATTTTATCGATGATATTTGTTTTTTAAATCAGGTTAACTCAAATATTACTATATTTGAGTTAACTTGATACTATAGAATCTTTTATCTTTACATTCATAAGAAATAAAAAATGCAATTGAAATATCAATTATCCCAATCC
The DNA here is from genome assembly GCA_037074685.1 of Glyphodes pyloalis. Classification (NCBI taxonomy): domain Eukaryota; kingdom Metazoa; phylum Arthropoda; class Insecta; order Lepidoptera; family Crambidae; genus Glyphodes; species Glyphodes pyloalis. The sequence goes on from JAYKKO010000001.1 coordinate 17,604,322, forward strand.
AGATAATTAGATTGATAGATGTGTGCAAAATTAGTAGATCAGTTTCAACAGCAATACCTAACTTAGTGCTATTATTGTTATGTTTGAATTACTTTGCACGTAATATGTTATATAGTTTTGTGTGTTGTTTAAGTGAAAAGATAATTAAACAAATAAGTATCTTTAAGGTAATCTGGGGCATGATTTATGAGCCATCGCTTCGCTCAATCATATCGTATGTAAGGAAATGTAACGACAGGCCACATAGCTTCACTATTCAGCTCACAAGTCAGTTCAGCACCATATTTTAAGGGTTTGGTTCATAGCCAGATTTCCGTTTTTAAGTCAAAATCGAATGCGATCATCAGGAACTTGAACCACCAATATTTGCACCTACTCATGTGCAACACAGCCTAGCTTCCTAATAAAAAAAATGTTATTTATTTGAAGGTAACAGGAAAATTGAACTAACCGCAAATTTAACCTGAAATGAACGAACTCGGACAAACAAGTGAGTCACAAAAAGAAATTCACACGTTGTCACTTCCTTGTTGCCTCTATTTATGAAGGATTTAAAAAAATATTGTCATAGTAGTTCTGTTATATTTTTAGATACTAAGAAGTGTCTTAGTAAAAGTAAGTGAGTAAAGTGGGAAGTGTCCCACTTTACTCATATTTATATGTTCTATTCATATTCAAGTTGGTTTATTTTATCAAGAAAATAAAATCAGCCAAAACTTGAATAGAAATATCACCTAAATTATTTACTCTGTAGTTGATTGTATTCTGAATTAGGTACTTTCGAAAAAAATCTTTAATATATAAATGTTGTACTATTTTGATTTTGAACATAAGATATAGTTGACAACATTAAAGACAACATGAATAATATTTACGTAACAATTTAACAAAAAACAAGATACCAATAAAGGACAATTCCAAAAACAGAAATCCACAAACTAAAAATAATCATATCGATCAACAGGCATTTTATCATTGTATAATAATAATTAAAAGTTTATTTTACCTGCTCAAAACACTTGAAATATCAAATATAATTACGAAGATAAAATTGCGACCTCTAATTTTCAAAACAGTCAAACAAAGGTTATTTCAATAATATTGACATTCACTGCATTTAGTGCGACAGATTGTGACGAGTCACTTTAATTTAAACAAAAACCATACCTGATGACAGAAGCTTCCACAAACACCTTTATTGCATAACAACCGCGCCGCCAGAACCACAACAAAATTAAATAAAAATAGGTGGTAATATTGAAAAACTAGCTTTTTGGTCGCACAAAAAACCTGTAACTAATTTGAGCAACAAAATAATATTTGCAGCGTGAGAATCGTTCAGACTACATAACTATGAAGCGCTTGTATAAATTACATTATTAAATAGTATTTATACTGTTTCGACCTTGAGCTAAATTGATAATTTTTTAATAAAATCGTTATTATTTCTAAAAGCCTGTTAATGATTTAATGAATTAAACCCATTTTAAATAGATACTTATAATAGGTGATATGAAAACGGTTGCTAAAGCATTCAAAACCAAATTTCTCATTGACATGTTTATTTTCTGTTGTGTCCAAAATCTGGGTATTAGATTGGTTAATTGAGGTTTACCTAGTTGATAACCATCGTAACTATTAGTGAAAGATGTACTTTGGATTTAAAATCAAGGTTAAAGAAAAAACACATTAAAGCTATGTGTGATTTTTTTAAAAATATCAAAATTATATAAAATGGGGTTTCCTTATTATAAAACAATGTAAGTATATATGAATATATACCTACTGTAGAGCACACATACAGAACCTACTTTGTAATCCAATTAATGTAATTTTTCCCACCTATTATTTTAACTTTTAGGACTTATAATAACCGGCTGAGCACATAAAAATAAATGCTTCCTATCTACATATAATAAATCATCGAATCCAGTCCGTTCAGAGGATATTATTTAAATATATAAATACATATATATTACTTCTCAATCTTTTTAAGTTATGAGACATGAACATCTTTCAAATTTTCACGGGCATGCGTTAAAGTCTTTTTCTAGTTACAAGCTTTTCTTTTTAGTAATAACTATTATAACAATTATCATTTGGGCGATTTAAGTGACGTTCGATCAATGCTCTTAAATAAACCGACCACCCTCTTACCCAAGCTCAACAAACCAACATAAGTCAGAAACTAGGATATCAATTCAGAGGGCCGGCGTCGTAATAAATGTCAACCTTAGTGATGGATAGCTCCGTACCATTATAGCGGACGATATTTGGTTGTTTTGAATCAGAATCGAATTAAGTTATAATACTTAATCAAAATAATGAAAACTCAGACATCTATACAATGATCATGTTTATTGGGATAATGCATTCATTTTGATTTGATCACCTCTATAGCTAAGAGGTGAGCCGGTCGGATTTTGGTATGCCATCTCTGAGGTCAAGGCTTCGACTCCTGGTCGGATCAACATGGAAGACAAATGTAATATTTCTGGTTTTTGTAACACAAGAGCTTTAACTACCTTAGTATCAGGGAAATGAGTGATGCATATTTTTGTATTTATTTATTAATAAACATAAAAAAATACTACTAATCAAACGAATACTACCTACAAACAAAACGCTTTGAAGTTGGCAGACTCATAATTGGCTACTTGACAGTTTTTGAAAAAGTTATGTAAAATGTGCGCCCGTTCATTTTACATCCCAAGCAATTCGATTTATCTGGAAAAAATGTAAATAACCAGAGAAAAATAAGATTTTGTGTTTAAAAAGCACATTTAAAAAGCGCGCGAAAACGCCAAGTCTCGTCACTGTTGCAATTATGACGTCAACGTCCTAGACAACGAACCGATACGCATAGGAACGACTTAATTTAGATAAACGGAAAATGTTTCAATAAATTCTTAATACGATTAGAGACACAATAATTCAATTTAATCGGTAAAATAAGCATTGTTTCGCCACATTAAAATAAATAATTTTCGCGACAGCAGTCATTTCCGAATTGCAATGGTGGTTTCCGTTTCGGTTCTTTTGTTCCACAGATAAAAAAAGTAAAATTTATTTTGCAAAAATAATGTTAATAAAACCTGTTTTATAATCACAACACTGGCAAGATGATTGTTCCTTCTAGGATTAAGTTTAAACTTTTATATTGTCTAATGTCTTTTATAACACTCTGTCATTCTGTTACGTATAAATCTGTCTCTGCTACCTTTATTATATTCTTTTACCTGAAGTTTCCACTTGGTTTTTCATTCCAATTTCCAACTGGTTATGGGCCCAGGATTGTTAACTGAATAAAGTGTGAGAAGATCGTGCTATGGAGAACCATCCATCGGACTTAAAGCCGGCACCAAGTTTCACAGGTATTCCAATTACGAAACTAAACGGGAGGAATTTTATCAATTGGGCATTTGCAATCCAATGTTTCTTGACGGATCAGGAGTTATGGGAAGGTGTCATAAACCCTGTAGACGACGCATCTAGTCCTGACGCTAAACGTAAGGATGCTAAAGCGCGTGCAAAGATATGCCTAACATGTGAAGAGTCCATATACCCTGTGATCAGAAATGCAAAAACCGCGTTTGAGACATATAACAATCTCAAAAAAGCCTATGCTGATAGCGGCTTAACGCGGAGACTGCAACTTATGAAAAGGCTTCTCACGAACAAATATGAAGGAAAGATGGACAAGTACGTAAATTCCCTGCTTAGTGTACAACAGGAGCTACAAGAGATAGGAGCTGGAGTGGAAGATGAATTTCTCGGAATTATCATCTTAGCTGGACTTCCTGAACAATTTCAGCCACTCGTCATGGCCTTAGAACATTCCAACCCGAAGATTACTTCGGAAGGCGTAGTGTCAGCTCTTCTGAAGGAAGACTCTCGATCTGCCTGCACTACGAGTACTCGACCCCTGCCTGAACCTGCAACTACGGCGCTGCAAACTAAACAGAAAAAGAAATTCTTCTGTACATATTGTAAAAAGTTAGGGCACCTAGTTTCTGAATGTAGAAATAAAAACAAAAAAGTTTCGGCAAAGGTTTATTCAAACAATATATCGGAATTTACACTTTCATCTTGTTTAACTTCACCTTCATCCACAGGTTCACAAGATTGGTTCGTAGATTCTGGTGCAAGCTCACACATGAGCAACAGGAAGGATTGGTATGAGACCTTATCGACTTGCATTATTCCTGTGACTGTTGCAAATAAGAACCAACTTCTTAGTCAGGGCAGAGGTACTGTAAATATAAATATTTCCGATAGTGTAAATAAGATTAGCGATGTTTTGTACGTTCCGGGTTTAGCTACCAATCTTTTATCTGTAAATAGTTTAGTTAGGAAAGGATTCGATGTTTTGTTTACATCCGAAGGTGCGACAATTACTTTGTCAGGTGGATGTCAAATGACAGGTAAAGTCATAGCGACAGGATCGAACCATAAAGGTATGTACAGACTTAACGTCAATAAGTCGCATGCTCTGTACACTCCTACCAAAGAGTCCGCCATACTTTGGCATAGACGTCTTGGTCATGTCAATTCTAACGCCATGCAAGTTTTAAAAAACAAATGCTTAGGCATAGACTTTCATGGAACTTTTACAGAAAAGTGTATTCCATGCCTACAAGGGAAATTTGCCAAAAAAACCTTCAAAAACTCGAATACAAAAACGAGTGAGGTTCTCGAGCTAATTCACTCGGACCTATGTGGACCCATGAGTACACAATCTTGGGGCGGAGCACTTTATTTATTAACTTTTACTGACGACTTTAGTCGCAAAACTTTTGGATATCTTTTAAAATCGAAATCAGAAGTTTTCAGCAAATTTGTAGAGTTTAAGCATCTGGTGGAAAACCAAACTGGCAAGCGTATCAAAGTTCTGCGTTCAGACAACGGTCGCGAGTATGTCAATAAGGACATGTCTACCTTCTTGAAAGAGAGTGGTATCCTACATCAGACTACTATTCCATATACTCCTCAGCAGAATGGAATTTCAGAAGGCGCGAATCGTACTATTATTGAAAAAGCCAGATCAATGCTTAAAGACTCAAACTTGTCTCTTGCTTATTGGGGAGAAGCGGTAAATACGGCTATTTATTTAAAAAACCGTACTCCTACGGAATCATTGAAGAACGAAATTCCAGAAGAAGTGTGGACTAGGAAAAAAGTTAACCTTTCGCACTTAAAAGTTTTTGGTTGCGAAGCCCACGTTCTTGTGCCTAAAGAAAAGCGTACTAAACTGGAATCTAAAACCCAGACTTGCATATTCGTAGGTTATGCTACTGAAAGCAAAGGTTACCGTCTCATAGATCCCCAAAACCCTCGAACTATCGTAGTTGCGAGAGATGTAGTCTTCATAGAAGAAAAAACGACAATTATGCCTAAACCAAATCCTTCTGACAGCAAACTTTCGCCATCACCGCGACCGCAAGAAGTATTTGTGCCTTTAGAAAATGAACCAGTTCCACTGTCACATTTTCAACCTCAGCCAGGTCCATCTGTAACGCCTAGTGCGTCATCTTCAGATGAACCTATAATACCTGAAGTTTCTGCAGATGTTCCAGTTTCTTCGGTGGATTTCCCCCTTGGAAATGGAGCACCTGAATCTCAAAGAAGATATCCAACTCGTGAAAGGCGACCTCCTGAAAGATTTCAGGAAAACCTTAACATGACGTCGGATCAAGAGCCAGAAACATACAAAGAAGTCATTGAACATCCTCAAAAAGAAAAATGGATTGAGGCAATGAAGGCTGAATTTAATTCCCTAGAAAAACATGGGACATGGATGCTAGTTGATCGACCTTCTGGTAGAAAAACTACCAAATGCAAGTGGGTCTACAAAATAAAAAAGGACACAAGTGGTAATGTTACGAAGTACAAAGCTAGATTAGTCGCAAAAGGTTTTACTCAAGTAGCCGGAGTAGACTATGGCGAAACCTTCGCACCTGTGGCTAGAATGTCTTCTGTGCGACTTTTATTTGCTTTTGCTGCTCATCACTGATTATTGGTAGATCACTTAGATGTTGAAACAGCTTTCTTAAATGGAGATCTTGAAGAAGAGATCTACATGGAACAACCTGAGGGTTTCTCCACTGATCCAAAAGGAAAGGTTTGTTTACTTAAAAAGGCCCTTTACGGTCTTAAACAAGCACCGCGTCAATGGAACGCGAAAGTGTGTGAGGCAATGCACGAATTGTCTCTCAAACAGACAGCAAATGAACACTGTCTATACTATCGACGAGACGGAAACGATCTTCTTATCGTAGCTGTATTTGTGGATGATTTTTTCGTTGTCTCTACAAAGGACAGTATGAAGATCGAATTCAAGAACAAACTTAAGAAAATGTTTACAGTCAAAGACCTTGGAGTTTGTAAAGACTGTCTTGGCATGAGAGTAGAACAGCATAGTTCTGGAAAGATATCTCTTGACCAAACTAAATATATTGAAAAACTTATAAATAAATTCGGTTTGACAGATGCAATTTCGGTGACAACTCCTTTAGAACCCGGCATAAAACTGCTGCCTAGATCTTCAAATGAAGAAAATGCAGAAGTTCCATATCAGGAACTTATCGGCTCACTAATGTACATTGCAATATGTACTAGACCCGATATTGCCCATTCGGTCTCATACCTCTCTCAATTCAATGCACATTACGGGGGGATACACTGGAAGGCCGCTAAGCGGGTTCTTCGGTATGTTAAAGGCACCAAAGACCGTCGTCTGCATTTTAGGTCATCTGAAAAATTTTTGCCGGTAGCATATGTCGATGCGGACTATGAAAACAATCTTGTGGACCTAAGATCGTTCACGGGATATGCTTTCCTAATGAGTGGAGCCCCAATATCTTGGGAAGCCCGCAAGCAGCGTACTGTAGCCCTGTCCACGACAGAAGCCGAGTACATGGCTCTTGCGGAAGCTTGCAAAGAGGCTATTTACCTCCAGTCACTCATTAGGGAAATGTTGGCATCTCACAACCCATCGTCATTCATACAGACAATCAAAGCTCACTAAAACTTGCCCACAACAACACATACCACGCACGTACAAAACACATCGACATAAGACATCATTTCATTCAAGACTCACTTTCACACCATAACATTCGGCTACAGTTCATACCAACAATCAACATGATCGCTGACATACTTACTAAATCTTTGCCGAAACTAAAGCACACCAAGTGTGCAAATAGTTTAGGGTTAGGTTAGGTTTGTACAGTGTTTTTCATATTATCATGTATTTTGTAAATATTATGTAGCTAGGTGTAAAGTTAGTGATAGGTAGATGTCTTGTACAGTATGTTTTATTTAATGTGTATATACAGGGTGTACATAAGTGTTGTGCTTACGGGGAGGTGTTAATAAAACCTGTTTTATAATCACAACACTGGCAAGATGATTGTTCCTTCTAGGATTAAGTTTAAACTTTTATAATGTCTAATGTACGTATAAATCTGTCTCTGCTACCTTTATTATATTCTTTTACCTGAAGTTTCCACTTGGTTTTTCATTCCAATTTCCAACTAATAAAATAGTAACTATGCTTTTAATTAAAAATGTAAAATTATTACTTAACTATTATGCTAACATATCTAACACTTTTCATATTTTATTGTTAACACTGTCAAGTAGCCAATTGGCACAGTAACTATGTGTTTACTAATGGATATTAATTTGATTATGAGGTACAGACAAAACCCATCTTATTACGTAACAATGATTAGTGTATAGTCGTGCATGATGTAATTTTGGAAATATTTTGATTTCATTTATATTTACTAGGTACTGATATAGAAGTCGGTTGAACAATTCCTTTTTAACCAACTTCAATACAAGGAGGTTTCTTTTTTCAACCGTATGGTACTTTTTACGTCAGTTATGTCATTTATGAACCGATTTTGATGATTTTTTGGTTGAAAAGGAGATAATTCAGCAGTTGTATGATGATAAGAAAATTATTATCTGGTGATAGTATCACCCAAAAATCAAGAAAAGTAGTATTATTTTCATAATGGGCATCAGCTTTAACAGTTCTTTGGTATATTGGATCCCTGGGTTAAATCTCAATGCATGAAACTATTACTAACAGTTAAGCCGTAATGGTAATAAATCAATTTATTTAGTGCAACTCCCACCCAGCACAACCTTCAAATCATCAGTAGGTAGGTACTAGTTAAAAGACAGTTGATCATCTTCCACAAGGACTTAATTAGAACACTTGTACAGAACTAGACATAAGGACGACTTCAATGAATTAATGGCGTTTCATTGTTAGCTACTGATATAATTGATTTTCATAGTTTGATTTTAAGAGAGGTAGGGCATAGCGATTTATCGCTCGTACTGGAGCAGCCCGACTGTTGAAATACCTCCACCTTACAGAAGACCGCAGCCAAATAACAATCACTTATTTGGTTTAATTGGCGCTATGTGGCGGGTCGTTACATTCCCTTCAATATGGTTGAGTGAATATGACTTGGTCCAAAGTGAGCTACACATGAGCAATAAGTTAGATACTGCTACTGTAACTGATCTGCTGAGTTTCTTACCGGTGTCTTCTCGGTAGAAATAGGTTCCGAACCGGAAGTAGAAGCACTTTGCATTGTATTCAATGACGACGTTATATGTAACCTACTTGAATAAAGAAATTTTTGAGTTTGTTGTTGTGTTTCTGCGTGTGAGTAAGGTTTCCAAAGCTCCTGGGGGGTGCTACGTTAGAAGCAGGGGACAAGCCTTCAAGGTAAAGGCAACAAGTCCAGTAACAGATTGATTATGCTGTACTTGTCACCCTTTAGTTAGGACCTCATTACCACTTAACATCAGGTGGGATGAGGTCAATCTTGAAGTGCAATATAAAAAAAAATTTAATAAATATTATTTACATACACAGTTTGTTTTTCAATAAGTTGACTGAATGCCGGGTGTCCGACATTGTAGGTTGTTGTAGGTAAGAAGGTAATTTAAACTTAATACCTATGTGGAAAATAATGTTTTCAGAGTTACCGTTAAAAAAGTTAATCGCATTGAATGTCCTGAACCAAGCCAGAGTGCTCGCTATCGAGATGTTATGCGAAAGAGAAGAATGCTGTTGTTCGTTATTCGAGAGAACTTACTCACGCTTTCGGCCATTGAATGCATTTCCTACTCGCGCCGCCAGATCGCGCTCTCATCGCTGGGTTATTGACCCACATCACACGTAGCATTCACACATGTACAGATGTAAAATATAACATTCAATGGCGATATTTTTAACCAACTTCAATAAAGAGGAGGTCTCACTGTTATCATTAAAGTTTCCTGAGACGATCGTCGCGCGGAATTCAAATCGAAGTGCTAACTGGTAGGTACAGATAAAAACACGTCAGGTTACCATGGCCTTTACACCGCCCTTATGTCGTATTCATAAGATGTTATATCGAACTGCAATGTTTATCTTGACAGCTGTTGACCGTACTATGTATTAATTCTGCTTTAAATAATATTACTTTAACAAAGGATTGGAAAAAGTTATCTTTACCAATGGATTTATTATAAAGCTTGGTAGAAAACCGCCCTAACCCTAATTTGGGTTTTATTGATTGCCATGCTTTTATTGATTGCATTGCACGTCAATTTCGAGCGTGGGAAACAAGTTCTTTATGGGATGTAATTAGGGAACATTTGCATTTTCTAGTCTATTCCTCATAGATACAAACAAATTTAACAAACAAATTAACAAACAAATTTTTATTGCAAATAAACAAATTTTATCTTATTATAGGATCGGAGCTGTCTTTTAAGCTATAAGCCTGTGCCAGGCAGCTCCGCTCTTCTATCTCTTAACTAACTTATGCTATAAAAAAAAAAAAAAAAAAAAAAGAGCTATGGATGTGCATGTATGCAAGCACGTGCAGGCGCGCACGTTTGTTTATGTGTGTGTGTGTGTGTGTGTGTTTGTGTGAATTGTGTGCGTGTGTGAGTTTGTGTGTGTGTGGTGTGTGCACGTTTGTGTGTAAGTGTGTATGTTATATATATATGTGTGTGTGTGTGTGTGTGTTTGTGTATCCTACATATTTGTTTAAGTTGGTATAAATCTAACAGAATATAATTAATTAAATTAATTAATTAATTAATTACCCATCAACAAACAATGCTTCAACATCAGTATAAGTTTTAGTCTCTAGCCAGGTGACAATAGTTGCTTTACATTCTCGATTTGTCTTGCAGTATATATCTAGTTCTTTATTTATTTTGTTATACAATACTGCAGATCGTTTATAGAATTGCCGTTTCGCGAAAGAAGTATTAGTTCCTGGTATTGCCACTACGTTCTTTTTTCTCCTTCCTCTAACCACGCTGGGGTCATAACATAGAGCTTTATGTACCTTCAGAATTACGTTTGTCACATATAATTTTCTAACCGAGAGAAGGTTACATAATTGATAAAGATCTTCCGTAGGAAATATTTTTTTCTTAAAATACATAACCTTGATCAAACAGCGTTGAGCTCGTTCCACATCTATAAATTTAGTTTTTACAGCACCACCCCAAACTACAATGCAATAAGTCAAAATAGATTGGGCTAAGGACACGTACACTTCCTTAAGCAAATCTCGTGATCCAGCGGTGGATTCTCTTGGCAACACATGTCTTAATGATTGAAATATCCATACTAGTTTTCTAATTCTTTGGCTAACGTGTTCAAGCTGTGGGATCCATGAGAGTCGTTGATCCAAGAGAACCCCAAGATATCTACAATGTGAAACCTTATTAATTACAGGGCAGGAGCAGTTGCAGTTTGAGTCGTGTACAGCAGTGGTAGTGGTACAGTTATGTATTTTTAATTCGTAATTTCCTTCAGGTTGTGCGTTGTTATAGATGCTGAAACATATATAATTAGTCTTTGTCGTATTTAAGGTAAGCAAATTACATTCAAGCCATTTGTTCACTCTCTGCAGACCCCTCTCTGCATTGTCTTTAAGGCAATCCCAGGAAGCACCAGAAAATACAATGGCAGTGTCATCAGCGTACGAGAATATTTTTGCATTGTCTATTTGCATGTTGCACAGATCATTTAGATATATTAAAAACAGTGTAGGGCCTAGGACACTGCTAACTATGGAAATAGTAGACTGGTCCGACCATAGAAATTACACGCAATCGAACAAGGGGCATTTTAATGTTAATAGCAAGAAGATAAGAAAATATGTATATAAATTAAAACTAAATAATAACTTTAACAAGTACCTTTATGAACATTAAAGTCTAGGCAGCATTTTAAGCTCTATCCTAGTGAACCAAGAGTCGCAGATTTGATTCTCTCCCAAGAAAATAATTCATGAATAAACTGTATAACATGAATATACTATAATAAAAATGTGTTCAAACATGATAATTAATAACAATGTAATGTTAATAATACCCTTTTTAAAACCAATAACATATTTTTTAATAAAGAGTAGTTTTCTAGATAGCGGGAGTACCACCGTTGGTACTGGTTTCCATAAAACAAGTGTTCCAGCTACTTACATCGGGATCAAGTCAATGAGCGATATTGCCTAAAAAAAATCTTTAACTTTATTTGCCTGAGGCTTATACTAAGGCTGTAAGCTATACCTATTTTTCACTCCAAATATAAAACGTGACTTAGGTAAGGTACCTACCAACAATTTAATATGATACAAAATCTTCTTTTGGAAAGAATTTCTTAACTCAATCTCAATATTTTATCTGTTATTATTATTCAATATTGGGTCAATATTGAAAATATAGCTGTTTTACCTTTATGTAGCAACACCTAATATTTTACTTATCTTATGCGAGAGTTAATTACAGATATTTAATCCTTCTACGATAGCTATAAAGTTAGTAGTTAATTAGGCATTGCAAATGGATTGCACTTGTTATTAATCTACATTTTATTCAAATCCGTTAAATAAGAACCTCATTAACTACACTTTAGATGGAAGCTTAACCATAAACACATTGTTCCAGTTATTATTTATATGATAGTTTACTATTAATATTAAGCGAGAAATACAAAGTTTTAAAAAAGGCAATGACATCTCAGGGAATTACAAGAAAGAAGGTTTTATTTCTCTAGCTAAGAAAAAATATATATGTACATTGTACGTACATAAGTTTGCACGAAACCCTCAGTGCGTAAACTCACACTTGAAAAGTTTTTTTAATGAGACTCATACAATGACGTAGTTACTCAACGACTGCTTGACCACGCGTGAGGACTCCCAGCGATTTAGACAGTTAACCCATTCCCTCACATCTCTCATTGCTTCAGCGGCAGCGACCATGAAGATACAGATTAATAGCAATATTAATATAAAAGTAACGGCCACGACATTCTAATTACTCTTCCTCTGGATAATCTTCGATTTGTAATTTGTCGAATCTCGGATTGCGGCTAAAGTATTAACTTAGAAGTGCACTGCGTGATTGATTGAGAGCAATTCCTTAAGGCAAGAGGGGAACTAGCAAATTTGCAGCTATTTTAATCATAATAGAAAACAACGGATCCATGTACAGACACGATTTTATGAAAAATCAGAAATTATAGTGATTAAATATTGAACTGAAAGTTTTTTAAAAATTGAAAAGTAGTAGTTGCATTTTACATAGTAGGTACAACACAAACCAGGCTTGGCTATAAGTAGCCAAGGCTATAATACCTTGGCTATAAGTAGGTAAGCCTACCTGCACCAGTTTTTTTCCAAAAAAGTTCGAACTAAAGCTAAGATTAGCCTATAATTAAAAGCAATGAGCGGACTGAATCGATTCTTACATGTCTTGATCTGATATCATAAATCAGAAGCTTCTATTGAAATTAAACTCTTGTTCAATTTCAAAATATCACTTTTAATATACGAGAATATCAATAAAAATTATAATGATTCGCAAAACATTTGAACGAATTTTACAAACATGTAAAAGAATAAACAAAAACGTGCGAACGTCTGTTCGTATCATCGCTAACTAAATTGTAATTAACTTCATAAATTCAAACTTAATTAGAAGCATTAGGTATGTTTGCAAATGAATAATTATAATATCTATGAATAGTGAAGATTTATTTATCTTACATAACAAGATTTTTATAACATAAACGTGATACGACTTATGATTAACAAAGCGATAATCTACGAGTAAACCACTAAAGTATCATTGAACACAATTGTAAAGAATCGTAATAAGATTGCAGTTGCAGTGCATATTTCTGCATTCATGAATTATGGATCGAAATAACTGCAGTTAGCTGACCTTGGCTGGTCATACCATATGTCAACATTGTTATTCCTTTTAGGTACCTGCGCGTAACTTGGACAACAAAAATATTAAAAATACTAATATCATGCAGCAAAAGTTTGATAAATCATATATGACTATTAAAAGATGTTTTTCTGCACAATCCACGGTATTGAGTACCATTTTAAGTTATTTTGCTTAAACAATATTTAAAACGCAAATTAACGACAGTTGCATACCTTCAGATATAGATACCTTCTTATATAGACATGTACCCCTTAGATTAAGACTCATCCCGCATACAAACAGTGTCAACAGTTTTGTCAGACTTTACCTATTTGTGAACACTTGCTTAATTTTTTAATAAATGTAAAATAATGAAAAATATAACGGACCTTGATACATCTGACAATTAGAATTACCAAACTAGTTTGTTTTAGACCCGATTACGTCCTGAAATAAGCATTATCTGGATCATTGGCCTCAACGGAATCCTTAGCAAAATACTGAACACGAAAAAACTGTGTTCTGTCATGAAATGATGTTGCTCACATTGCCAAAAATAGGTTTCGCTAAAAAAGTCTACTTATCACTTAACATTAAAAAAATCTTCTCATTGTGGAAAGTGAATAACGGGGTGTCGTATGTTGTAGATACAGAATTAAGAAGAAATTAGTCATTGAAATCACAGGTATGAAATATTATAAGGTTAGATATACTTAGGTAGTTAGGTAAGTGTTAGTTAGGTAAGTAGTTAGGTAAAAAGAACGAAAAAGATTTTACTGACAAATTATAGTTACATAATAATAAAATGATGTAACTTATACAAGCTTTTGGTAGAGAAAATACTAGATCACAAGAAACGGTACAAAGAAAATATTTGAATAACTTCATTAAAAATAACCATAACTTTAGTATGTCTGTAGGCCTTTAATATTCAACCCAATATTACAATTATACGATTTTCAAGGTCTTTAAATCTGAGTGAGACCAGACTTTTTGTTTTAGTTTTCTATCGTTATTATGATACCTAATTAGGCTCTACCACATTTTTAAAATTACTTTTATAAAAACCAAGGACACATGTTATCAGGAAATAAGTATCTGCAGAATATATATCACGAATACAGTTGAATCAAACAATTGTTCCAGCTATTAATTACCTGTATAATTAATGCATTCTGTGTTTGACTAGTTTTTACATACACCTCTACTAAATTTTAATTGGGTTTGCGTAAATTAGTAATTGTGTCTCAGAAATATATTAATAATATCACGGAAATTCCTTAAATCCAAAGAATAATCGTTATTTAATAACTACTAATGCTATATATAATGTAATCCAATATCATTTCATATTGGGTTACATAATCATTTTATTCGTTTTAACAAATATTAAGTATATATCATACAAGCACTTATTTAAATATCATAACAATGCACAAATTAAATATGCAATTGCAAAATTGCATGTACTTAGATGAAGTTTATCTACAACAATGTCGACAATAATAATTATAAAATATTTATCTGATTGACGATATAACTGAGCATAAATTAAAATCACACAAAGCCTTTGTTACGACCTCTAAATGCATTCTGAAAGTAGGTATATTTTTATATAAAACTTGAAATGCTTATGAAATTAAAAATGCATTTTGTTTTAAGCAGCGCAGCGCAAAAACAACATTTAAGTAAGTATTCCAAAAAACATGTAATCATAGAATGGATAGGAAGTATTTAAAGGTCGCCAGGAAACCCTGTAACACGCCTTTTATCATAACATTACTAGGTGGGCTTTATTAATCATCTAACTATTGTCGGTATAAACAGTCTTTAAAGTCTTGGATGAAAAACCAACTCAGAAGCCTTAAAAGTCTTAATTTATTACTACAGCTTGATCACCTTAACTCTAAAATCAGTTCGCAAAACGTTTGACAAAAGATGATTAAAAAAAAAATAAAGTGGGCCATTCTAACACGTATCGAGTGTCGAGCGACTTATTCACGTGGACAGGTTGTTTTATTTAAACTTGATTGTGCCTTGAAAAAAGCTTTAACTGGTCGTCTACAGAGTTTTAGCAAGCTTTAGAGCACCGAACAGCCGTGTTTATCGTGAAGTTATGAAAATTATTTACATGACTTTGATATAAATGGACTTGAAAATGAAACTTGAAGTCTAGATGCCATGAATCTTTCCTTCCGTGTCTCTCAGGTAATTTGTTCACAAAAATGTATGCACATAAGCATTCCATTCCAGTAAAAAGTACCCGTAAAACAACAGTCTTACGCGTTCTTTGTACTCTAATTTATGTTAATATGCATAAACTAGAAGATCTTGCGGTAAAAACGTTTTTTCATTTTAGGTTTCAATTCTAGATAAACTCATTGAAAAGTAGAAAAAAGCTGTCGGATTTTTTAAAAATCAAACATCACTTCATCTTTATGACCGAAAAAGTGTTACGGAATCCTCTCGTGTCAAATGTACCATTCATGATGCATGTTGTGAAAAATAAGTATCAGCAAGGGATTAGGACTCTAACTCATGAAATGACAAGAAAACTCGCAACTTGTCAACACGCAATGGAACGCAGTATGCTAAACGTCAAAAGATCAGACAGACTAAGAAATCGTGTCATCAGAGAGAAAACCAAAATCTTAGATGTAACTCTGAAAATCAGAACACTCAAATGGAGATGGGCCGGGCACATGATAAGAGGTTACGACAAATGGAGCAAAAGATTGACACAATGGTATCCTAGAAGAGGTAAAAGGAAGAGAGGAAGACACCAAAAAAGGTGGGAGGATGACCTTAGAGAGGTGGCAGGAATCACTTGGAACAGAGTGGCCCAAGACAGAACGGAGTGGAAAAGGTTGGAGGAGGCCTTTGCCGATTGGCAAACAGACCTTCAAAAAACAAGCAAGCGGCAAATACTAGAATAAGTTAAATTATAAGTTAGTGTTATTCATTGTAAGATATATTGTAAAAAAAAAAGAAAAGATCTGAATAAAAGGCTATATTATATTATATTATTATTTAAGGGATTAGGATCGATTCAATGATAAATTATTGGATTATAGATCAATTAAAATATTCCAAATAAGATTTTCCCTAAAGACACTTCCAGTTTATGATCACTAACCTACATTTAAATAGCATGGTGATCAGAACACCCACCATCCGTGACCAAGCAATTAAATAATAATGCGTTGTTACGTTTCAGCATAAGTATTAACTTGACCTAAACATACGTAATGATAAAATAGGACAATATATTTATTTCTAATTTTCGTATGGATACTTGCTTTTAATTTAATAATATTAATTTATTATCACAATTAAATTTTAAATTTTATAGGCTAATTCTTAAGGTTTTCACAAAATAAATTTTCTGTCATCCAACTTCCTAGCTTTACCAAGAGTGTAAACTTAACCATCACACAGTTTTCATACTTTGCAAACACACATACTTGTACACCCACAAACTATACACAGAGAGAGAGAGATAACAAATACTACACTGAGAAACAAAAATATCAGTGTGTCACAAATCGCACACATTCTTACACTAGAGATAATATTTTTCCGTAATACGCTTAGGATTCATCTTAAGCTTAAAACTTACCAAACCATGCTCAATGAAGTTCGGGTGGGACCTGGAGTCTAGGTTCCCCTTCAGTTAAGGCCCCAAGGTGTGAGCACTATTATTGTTATTACATTTAAATGTTTATTGTAATATGATGTTTCTGTTAAAAGAATTTATAAAATTTGGAGTAAATTGACGAATTGTATAGCACTTGCCAGTTAATGTCCAACCAAAAGCTTCGTTTTAATAATTGCATTTATTTATTTTTATTTAAAAAAATTATTGCACAAATAAGTGTAACAGGTGGATTTAATGCTAGGGCCATTCTCTACTAGTCAACCCTTGGGTCATACAGATAGTTTGTATATGGGTGCGGTAATAGTGAAGAAAGTGCATAAATAACTAGTACTCTTTTTTTATCAACTAGAAACCATAATAAACAACAATAAATTAAGCATTAAACGTAACATTACGGTATCTATTAAATATACATGATGCATACACATACATGATTAAATAAAATAAAATATATATTTAAAATATGAAGGTATACTTAGATTTAAAGATAATTTACCTATATATAAAAACCAATACATAACTATAAATTCAGTAGATAAATAAAATAAATTGGTTCAGCAATTGACAAATTCATGACTATCATTACTTGTTAGCGAGAGAGAAGAAGTATTCACGAAATTTAATTTAAAAGATTCCCTTAGTCAGGGATTGTCGAATATCAGCGGGTAGAGCGCTCCAAAGGCGTGCTCAGTGAAAGACTTGGAGAAGTCACTTTGATGTTTAAGCTTAGGTTGTCTGAGGAGCGAAGAGATCGGTCATGAGATTGACAGAGATATTGAAATTGTTTTGTTGGATAGGATGTGGACAATGGATTGTGAAGAATATTAAACAGCAGGCAGGGTATCCTGGTATTTCTACGTTGGCGTATCGGAAGCCTTTTAAGTTCGTTGCGAAAATTATAAATGTGATCATACTTACGGAGCCCAAAGACAAATCTGATACAGTTGTTTTGAAGACGATCAAGTTATTTCATTAGGGTTTCAGAAAGTATAAATATAATAATGCCAACAAGATCTTTGATCTCGTAAAGTCGTTGAAAATTTTGTGGGAGTTTTGTTACATCATGTTTCAAAATTATAATAAGCCTGTAAGATACTATTTTCCTAATCGGCCCCGATGATCTAAATTTATTGACATTTTTGTTTAAAAATCTCTATTTGTGTTGCACTCTTACAATGAGAATAATATTTTACCATTTATTAAAGGTCACAAAAAGTATAAGCCAATCCATAAAAGCTCGTTCTATTCGAATTGGCTTGACTGAGAATTTAACCTTGGGAAGTCCTTCCCAAAAATTAACCTCCAGCTCTTATGTTTCTTTCTTATATTAATGTAAAGATAAATAATAGTAAATTAATACATATTGGACAACACAAAAACCAGACCCAACACAATATACAAAAGTTCGACTTCCATATTGCCCTGACCGATAATTAAACCTAAAATATCGTCTCTCGGCTAAAGAGATCGTCAAAAAAAAATAGGCACGTTTTTGTTTTGCTTAATATTATTTCCTACAAATTTTCCTGTGAAACATTTAAAACCTGTACCTGTACGTTCTAATCTGTTCGCGTTTGCACGACGTTGGATTTTCCCCGTTCGATTTTGAATGTTAGTAATACCACCGACGTGAATATATTACTTTAGTAAGTATCTGTACGTTAAGCATTCATTCTTAATTATCACTTGCATGAGCACAGAAACACAGAACGTAATATTTTAAGACTTTTCGTCTTCCGCGATTTTATTTACGTTATTTTGGGATATTTAAACTTTCGTGTTTCTATTTATATTTATATTATACAATTTTTTATTAAAATGGCTTTGAACGGGGAAGTAAGTCTGCTGTTGTGGGCAATGGCTATGGCGCAACGACGTTGGCGCACGCGCCGGTCGACGCGACGCTCCGTCTGCGCAGGAGCTGTGACTCACTACACTCGGGCCTCGCAGGGTTGGTTCTTGCTCTGTTTTTGGTATATAAAGACTACGTGTCAAAAAAATTAACTGTTTTATTTTTCACAATAAAATAATATGATACGACAGACATTTACTTTAGACCCTGAACAAACCGTGCTATCAGTTTTGTAGGACTGCCTATTAGATACCCATTTGTTAAATAAATAAATTAACTGTTAACAATTCTATTTTTTTTATTTTCGTAAAAGTATTTTTTATCAGTATTAGTTATTGGAAAAGATATCTACTTCTTAAGTAATAAAATTAAAATACTCTTTAAAATTGTTTCAACGTGGTTGTTAAAACAATTCATACGATAATATAACCAGTTTTTTTAGTTATTAAAAAATTAACAAAGGTTGATAAACAAAAAATAAGTAATTTGAACACTATATCTAGTAAGACTACATGAGCAACACTGATCTGATAGAAAAGCTGAAGAAGCTATGTTATAAGAGAAACAAGGGTGATCCTTATTAGGTAATGCTATAAAAATATACTTCAATTCAAATATACCCTAAGCAATATGATTCTCACACAGGTGCGCCATAATGTTCATTGTGGTACATGCTTACCTATCACATTTTACGAAATTCGTATACCTATGACACTCGCATGAGTGTATACGGGATTTCACCGACTTCTGACGCAGAGGCAAGGCTCACTTCCATGAGATATTAATCCTAACTGACAGACAACCCTATATTACGTTACTATGGTGGTGCTAGTTGTTTTTCCTTAGTCTTCTGATCGCACGGGCAATCCCCGTGCATTACTTTCTTCATGGTATCGTCTATGCATATCTACAGCTCTATACAAAAAATTATAACGAGGCCATATCTTGCTCACATGATTCAAATATCAAATCGCCATTCATCTTTCTCACTTTAGATGTTAATCAACGTAAAGGTACTATGCATCAATTGAACAAATAAAGTAATATTATTTAGCAACCTTAAAGTTACTTTTTATAAGACATTACAGAATTTATGCAATGTATGTTAGCTAGTCGTAGTAGTTAGCTGATTTAGTATTAGTATTGCTAATCAGTTTATTTATAGTCGTACTTGTCTTGAAAAGCATGTAACCAGTCTTACAGTGAGATGTTCTCAAACCACCAAATTACTTCTGACCAGGCTTCTGACTTGAGATATCTACTAAATGACTAGTGACTCTGGCGCACTTCTGAATGCGAATTTCTCAAAAATAAAATTTCGTTACTTTTTTCTCTTCGGACATACAATAAGATAAAAATGTTTTGATTATGGTTGTTGTTCAATCAACCACCAATTACTTTTTTGTTGACCAAATTTTTAGAGCCTTTGCAACTACAAATGTGGAAAGAACCGCGAACCGTTTTTCTTGAATGAACGTCATACAAACGCAATTTGATAATTGATTCCTTTATACTGTGGATCGAAATTGGCTCAACTCTTGGAAATACCCGTACATTAAAACTTCCACGACGCACGGCGCGACCACCGGAATTTTTCGTGACATTATTGCAAGCTGATTTATATGTGTCTATAGGTGTTTCTGCATTATGTATGTTGGATTCAAATTATATGTTAGTGTCATTGTGTTTAATACTCCATTATTACTTCTTCTAAGCCGCATCACACTCTCATCAGACTTTTTGGTGGCTGGATTATCGGGCAGATTTTTATCAAATTCGTTCATTCATTTGCTTACAATTTATAAAATAATATTTTATCATTTATTGCTGACTGACTGTTCCCAGTATTTATTGTAGTATAAAGATGTAGCTTTGCGTTATTAATGCATTATCTGTTAATTTATCTTAACAAATTTTATCCATCTCCATTCAGTAGGTTTAAAATATTATAAAAATACTTATTACTAAAAATTTACCGTAAAACTATTTCGTATCAAATATTTTACATTCTTCCTTCAACTTCTAATCTCTACTATTATTATAAAGCTGAAGAGTTTGTTTGTTTGAACGCGGTGATATCATGAAGCAAGTAGTTGTTCGATTTTATTTATATACTTTAATGTTCGAATTTCAAAACTTCAAAATCGGTATACCGAAGTTTTCAATCGCAGATATATTTTTTGACATAATATTGTAAGTAATATATTTATTTTACATCTGTTTCATTATGTAGAAAAACTAATAGTCGACTTTCAAAACTCCTTTTTTTTCTTTTGAGAACTTACAATATTTTTTAAATCTGTCTGATGTCTGTAAAAAAAATATTGATTATTCTTTAAGACATTGGTTTATTTTGTGCTACAAAATGTATTGACAGAAGCAAATCGCGGCAAAACCGACTTCACGTAGACTTGTCTGCCCTAACCCTTGAGTGTTATATGAGCCCGCGTAGGCGCGGAGGGGCGAGGCGGCCCGCAAACTGAGGATCAGGTGGTTTTTACGGTCGCCGCTGCGGCTGAAGCTGCGATGGTGAACGAAAATCATCTGCGATGATAAGCTCGCGTGGGACCGCCGGAGTCCCGCAGTGCCGGGGCCGTGACAGAAGCCATGCCTGATGCATGCATGCTTGCATGCTCCATGCCTGCTGGCATGCTAAATGCTTGCTTGCTTGCAAGCCTGCTTGCATGCCTGCTTGCATGCTGCATCATGCTTGTGTGTTTGAACTAAGTCATATCACTAGTCGAATTATTGAAGAGTATTATTAAAATATGTACTTGTAAAAATAAGAATTTGAAAATTAAACCTTTAGAAGAGCCCAGTAGAAATAAAAAGGTATTTTATCTGGAGGCAGAAAAATTACTTGTCTTTTTATAATATTGAAAACGATTTTCTGGAAACTAAATCACCTATAAATGTATATTTTTCAAAGGTTGAGTGAGATTTGTTGGTTTGATTTTAAAAATATTTAATTTGAAAATCTGATTATCAGCTATATAATATGACATTCGTTTTATCGGTAAAATGAAAATATAGAAAACAAAAATGTGGCGAAACGTTTTCGGTCTAATGAAATTCGCACTAAAAACATTCGGATTTTAAATAGGTAACCATCGAGGAAGGCTATATAATATACCGCTGCGACCAATATGATCGTAGCTTCAATGGAAAATATAGAAAAAACGGGATCAATTGGTACGCGAAGCCGCGACAGTCCCCTATAATTCATAAAATTAATAGTTACATACTATTAAAACGACTTCTTCTTCTTATGGTGCCGTCTCCTTTCGAAGGTTGGCGATCATTAAGGCTATTTGCATTCTGGACACCGCCGCACGGAAGAGCGATCTAGTACTCTTGCCGTACCACCAAAACGACTACAACCGTTAATGTTAGGCGAAACTTAAGTAAAACCAAACGTCGTCGTACAAAACCAGATAATCGTATTTTTAAAGCAAAAGACATTAGACAATCAGAAACGTTACGCGTTTTTTAATACCCTGCAATAACGTTGTTAATTGATTCTTGTAATTTAACGATGCAGTAATCGAATGGATCTTTGTTTAAATTTGTTAGAAATTGTGAAGGTGATTAATACCAATAACATCACATTGATACGAAAAGTATGATTTTCTCTGATTGGATTTTTATCTTGATATTTAGAGAGATATAAAAACCAAACACATTTGTTTAAATTGTTGGTAATTTAGCAATATTTAATGATGTTCAAATTAAAAACACGGACATAAAATTACTGATAAAAGAACACGTTTTTAGGCAGTTGTTAAAAACCGCTTATGGACGAAGCTAAAGGTACACAATAATATTTTTCAACGATATTGTTTTCCAAATATAATTTAAACGCACGAAAAACATTCGAAATACTGGAGTCCCGTTAAAAAAATATTATGCAACATTTTCTAAAACCAGTTTAAGACGACACAGACCTAAGAAACTCAAAGATTAACATTTAAACCGCATAAAATCTGGCGGTATCGTCATTTATTTAAATATGCATCTTCTGTATTTTGCGCAAAACACGCGTCATTGGAAAGAACGATGTTTGTTTTTGTAAACCGTTCGTGACGCAGACACCTGCATGGTTGGATAAGTAAGTATGTACAGTGACGTGCCCTAATTTGTATCCAAACTCATTCTAAGTTAAACCATATTGGATCGTCATAAGAGCGGTTAAATTGTTTTGTTACTTATGTATCATACTATTACCATTTCGGTTTTTGGGATTTACTCACCTTACAATCATCGCTGTTGGACGCAACTCGTTGATAAACTGCGGTTTCATGACAATTTGCATTGTAACAGTGTAATTGGATGACAGATTGACATACCAACCTTTCGAAAAATCTTTCATGAGGACAGGTACCTACACAGACTTGTACGAACGATTTTCCTTATAAATTATGAATAATGTTTCTTTCAACCGTCTATAGTATTTTCTATATATAAAAGATTTAAAAAAAAAACTTTAATTCACTGTTGTTTGAATATAAATTATCTTCTAATATTAAAAAAAAATTAACCCCGAAATATTTGTTTGCATATAACTTCAGAGCTACTTCACTTTATAGAACGTTTTTTTTTTTTATGTGCGTAATTATCATAGTTTTTACTCAACTGAATATTAAAAAGTAAGGAAAAATGTTAAACTGTGTTCGATGTTAATATTACTAGTTAATGTTAAATTATTAGTTAAAAAAATTGTTTTTTTTTTCATTTATGTTCAAATTAGATAAACGAACCTTACTTAATAAGAATTTGGTTCGATCCCCATCCAGGACACATATTCATTCTATGTTTTTACTGCTAAGCGTATTGGGTAGGTATGTTTGGTTTTAGAAAAAAAAAATTGTGTTTGAAGAGTTTGGAACCATCACAGCACACACTCTACTTATTTGGGGACATAATATAACCAAACCATGTGTGCAAATGTTCCAAAAAAGTTTACTTCACCAATTACCTTTAAACAACCAATTTTAAACATTCGTAGTACTACTATAAAGGCGTTCATTCACAACTTAAATAACCACGATTCGTCTCCGTGATCAGGACAAAGTCAGTTAATTATCTGAATCAAGGCAAAGAGAATAATTATTCTTCATGGTAAAGCAAACAATTTCTTTAGAAGGCGTCTTTAAGATTTCAATTTATTGACCTTTTGAATATTAATTTTAAAACAATTAACAATGTTTTACTTCATGCAAAAATGTTAAGTAAGACTAAAATAGTTATAGGTAGATACTTTATTAAAGTGATTAGTAAATCACACCTCAACATGATAAATCTATTCTCATAATTTTAATATATTCTTTCTATTAATATAATAGGTAGTGAGAAATTTAAGTCTTTTTATGACTGACAATGAATGCCAGTCTAATGGAAATTGGGAAGACTTCAAAGCTCCATATCATATCTCTTACGATTTTGGCCTTAAGACCATTTAATGATTCAATAAACGAGTTTCTTCACATTATTCCGTTTACTTAGGAAAATATTTGTTGATTCTTACCTCTTAACAATTATTTGAAATCTGTAAAAACGAAATGGTGTACTGATACCGAAGACTCATAAAATTAACTTGTTTTCTCTTTTGCAAGGATATAGAAAATTGCACATAAGACGTTCCTCAGAAAAAAGTGTTTTGCCAAATAAATAAGGAGTCCAGTTTTCTTTTAAGCCTAAACTATTGGTAGAATAGCAAAATATTTACCTAAAACTTTTGTGCTGTCACTAATATTTAATTATTATAATCATTCGGTATTAATAACAATAATAATTGTTCTTACCGCTTATTGGTCATATCACGTACTGTTTGACTTTTTATGGTTAAAAACCAATCACACACACGCACACAAACGATTGAATGTTCCTTAAGTTTGATTGAATGTTTTAAAGATTAAAAAAAATAGGTAGGTAATATATCATGCGTGACTCACCACCAAATCTAGTCCAATTGATCACTTTGAACCATAACAAGTTAGATATTGTTCCTGCAACTTATAATATACTGATTTTCTATCTATATCTTCTCGGAGATATAGGCTCCGGTAGAAGAGTCACTTTGTTAAATGTACTACTTAAATAAAAAAATTTTTGATTGATCAAATTAGTTTCAACATCTTTTGGCTTATTAAAACTACTTGAATAAACCGTGCGATTCCTCCATAAGATATTGAAGAATTAAACATAAGGTCCAACCATCATTTTTAAAACAGTAGGTATTTTTGAATAATGGAAGCCTGAAAACGGCTAGAATCGATGCGGTTGGCCAAAAAAGATATGGATAGGTAGATAGAGATATGTAGGCTCAAGCCTTCAGAAGAGAGCTGTGGAAGAAAAGTTTGGGACAGAATTTTGCTTCAAACAGTGGGACAATATAGGTTAGAAGGTATTTTATTTATGATTTTAATTCTTTGGAAAATAGCTACTCGTACAATGACATTCGTTTTATATTGCGATGCGTTAAAGACATGTTTTAATTGCAACCTGTTAAAATTTGCTTCCACATGTCAGCGGACAATCAAAATGGGCAACTCCGCGTAGGCCTCGAAATGAGACACTGTTGACATACGTTTGATATATTATTCCACATCCTGCACAACTAGAGTAGATCGAGTCATTCACTTCCTGAGATAATGCTGGCCAATCAAGGATCTATATCTTGATTCGATACTGTATCCGGCTTTCAAAAGTTATGCTATGAATTTCATAGGAAGTGTACCGTATTGTTTACACAGTTTTCATTAACTAACTAAACTCACGGACTATTAATATATTTGCGTTTAAATCAATTCTGTTTGAGATTAGAGTAGATATATTCTGTAAATATCAGGATTTAGAATAACTTATGTGAGCATTATTATAATACTAATTATTTCTCGCGACTCTTTTCGCGTCATTTTGTGATAAAAATAATCTATACCTACTTTGATTAAATATCTTATCCATCTTTAATTTAAATCCATTTAGCAGATTTTGCTCGAAAGAATAACAAAAATACATCCATAGATTCTTACAAACGTTCGAGTTTTTTTTATAAATAGGATTGACCTTTAATATGTAGTATGTAGCGCGGGTCCCAAAATATGTGTGTAAATACCTGACTTTTACTGGGTACCTTATTTTTAATTTGGCAAAAAGTGGTGGCGTAATTGAATTTATTCAAAAATATCCACTGTTGAATCCAGCTTAGTCGCTCAGTTAAACGCAAATTTCATACGACATAAACTCCAACCAAAATAAATTACGATCTCTACACAAAATGATAATCAATGTATAATGTTAGAAAGAATGTTTTGTATGGAAGCAAAGAAATGTAACTCTTTTTTGTTTGCCGTGTGTAACGCGATTTATTTGGTAAAAACTTGTTAAAAAACTACTCAAAATATAAGCTTTCTTAAATATCTCTAGTTTCTTTATAGAGTTACTAAATCAACGAGAACAATAATTAATGGAAAAATTACTTACTTAAGTCTCAATTTGATAATTCGATTCGATTTTATTAAAAATATGTTTAAATATTCCCACGAATAAAACTATCGAAATTTTAAACGTTTGTTAATAATATTATATTTTTTTAAGATTCGCCATGTTTTAAATTGATAGTAATCAACTCGATTCAAAAACTTATACAAACTACCTATATTATAGTAGCTCAATAACCAATTTTATTCAAATATTAAACCACAATTAAATAAAGTCAAAGCTATTTTGGGAGTTTTCATAGGAAGCTGTCAATAAATACTAGTAAACCACAAAAATAGAACAAGGTAAGAAAATTTTATTAAAATAATTACCCAGCGGATTTACGTATAATAGAATAATGTTTCTAGTACAGGCAAATTTTGGCAAAAAAATTGTTTGGTAAAACATATGAATAAATACTTTCGGAAAACTTTTCCAAAGAAACATTTAGGTAGTTAGCTGGTGGTGGTAGATCCTCGACGAGGGTGCAAGGGTTGCCGGAGTGCAGACGGTGGGAGGGGGGCGCGGGACGCGGGCGCTGACGCATGCGCGACGAAAGGCGCTGCGGGGTGGGAGGCGCGCGCCTAACACTATTTAAACTGTTCTTACGAACGGTCATCATGCATTGGTCTGTTTGCAATCCAAAGTTTAGTTAGCCTTAGTAGTCCGACAGCTTCAGTCGAAGACAGACAGGCTAGAGCCGGTGGTCGAGACAAAGCTCTCGCAGACTTACGCTAGCTAAACGCGCAGTGAACTTCAGTTCAGGCAGTACCGTACCCAGTGGTGTGTTCGAAGCTCGAAATGGCCGTCGCAGCTGCTCAGAAGAACCGCGAAATGTTCGCCATCAAGAAGTCCTACAGCATCGAGGTGAGGAGTGATGCTTCCGTAGGATTCCTCCTGGATCCTCCCGGATCCTACAGGACCCTGTGCCACTTGCTTAAAATAAGGGATAAGTTTTGAAAAGTTTTTGTCGACGGTTAACAATCGCTTATACAAATCGTAGTTCAACAAAGTTTTGTTAACAAGTTTTGTTTTTAAATTCAAAATGAATTAAATTTACCGTCGACAAATTCTAAACGATTTAAATTAATATTTTAATATTCATGGAAAACGAAATCAATAGATTACATAAAAAATTACGTACTTGAAGGTAAACTCATTATAAAATCAGCCTACTGTACATTGGTTTTACCAAAACTAGATAACATTTGTGACCATTTTAATATTCAATGAGATTATGAGTAATTTTAGTAAAACCCAAATAGGTTTTTATAAATTGTATTGTTTAAAAAATAATTTAGAAATCACAACTACATAAAAAGGAAATAATAATTAATTAACTACTGATCATTCAACTTGATTGTATTGTTGATTAGATGCATATCAATAACACAGGTGCTTAGTCATATAGTAAAACATGACCCAGTTAGTTAGGCTGTGAGTACATTGTAAAGATATTATAGAAACAATGATAATTAAGTAATAATTTCGTGACTGCCGACGTCCACGCCGCGACCTCCCGCGAGACGCACGTCATCTTCGCTAATCGCATTGCCTACTTGTTGCTTGTCAACTCACCTATCGGCCTTGTACGAAAAAGCAACAATAGACGCAGCCATAAAACAGAAGCTTTATAGCAATTATCAACAAATTACCGACACCAATTTTAAACGCCCCACTGACGATCACTTTGTTTACACTTAAACGTACTAAATGTCAGGTAGTTGAAATCGCGTGAAAGCGCCACTTGGATGTGAATCCAGTTGCATAAAGAATATAATCGTTTTCACTGCAAATTGCTGGGTTATTCTCGAAAATCTCGAGTGTCGGTACGCGAGGGTCGGTACTCGGCCCGGGTAATGTCATTATTCCGACTTAATTAATTCACTATCAAAGCGACATCGTGAACACTTTCTCATAGACATAATAATTATCGTGTGACAAATTACATAACACGTCGCGCAACAATTACCTTAAAATGAGGTAAAGTCATTGTTGGGGTTCTCGGCGAAATGCAATTTAGTTCAGTCGCCCCAGAAAATGTTCCGTTAACAGTCTCATCATTGTCTCGTTTGAAATTAATTGCCATTGTCAATATTCAAGGTGCTTACTCGTAGCTAATCGTTACCTCACTTCTGCTAATTTGTTATTGCGTTAAGTATGGCGGGTGATTTCCATGGTACGTATCTACCCAATGGTTATCATACGATTCGCGGTCACAGCTTAAGCGATTGTTGCGACTTATTTTCGAGTTTGTATACACATTTGCAAAATCAGGTCCGTCGACCAGGCGCAATTAACTTACATTTACATGTGTATGCAGGCTCTGAACTGCAATGCTTTTGTTTGTTTACTCAGTTGCTTACCACACAATGCTGTGCGATAACCCGGTTTGCAACTAAAGTGTTATAATTATCATGTATTTTATAATTGGCGGCTGAATGATTGTATTTCCTTGACCGTCGAAGGTCGGAATGCTTGAAGGTGCGACGCTCACCAGCTTCACCGCAATCAGTAAAGATCGTTAAAATTCAATCATGTGACACGGTCGACTTATTACGGGTGCACAAAGAGGTAACAAATTACGACAATCACCTTCAAATCCTTTATGCTGTGTTTATTCTGCCTCAGAAGATTAGTTCCGGTCTTAATCAGTTAACTACACGCAAAAACAAGGACTCCGCCAAATTTATTTATAACAGAATCGAGGTCTAGTTTCGCCCTTGACCAACAGAATCTTTGTCGCGGTCATGTTGGAACCAGTATTGAAGCTGTGTAAGACAGATATGTCTTAAGTACAACTAGTTCAAATCGAGTGGGACTTTCTTTATGCTCTTGTTTTAGCATTGTATAGGCAACTCGTTGACGAGGAGCAATGATGGATTGTCGATCGAGCGTTCTTGTTTGAGATAATAGTAGGGTGGGCACAGGTCAGCGGGCGGCTCTCGGCTCCGCTTAATTATCCGCCGACCGATTGGAGCGGTGAAGTGGCCACTCGGACAAACCAAGGCTATATCAACCGGATTCCGAGTCCTGCCCGCTCCAGTTAGGCGGACCTTTAACTTCACAATGCGAACATTTCCGCAATTTTGTTGACGGTCGAGGTATTAATTTCACACGCGTAAAACACAAAGCTTTCAGTTATTATGTACTAAGGTTACGTTTCAGGGGCTAGGTAACAATCGTGAGTGATTAGCGCAACCCTTGACACACATAGTTAGGCTGGCGCGGCCATTCTAGTGGAAAATGCTAGGTCTTTACGCTGGCACACGTAGGCTCCGCGGCCCGCGGACCAAGTCTTGCTCAGACAATGCGGTAGACAATCAAACTGATAACAATAACATCAATATAATGTAAACGTTATTACAACGCACTTAGTTAACATTAAACTAATTAAACAATTATGCACTGGAAACTTGTAAAGTAACAATAAGTAGCTGCTACTTCATTGAACAAGAAAATACATTGTTGGGAAATCGTTAAGAATCAATGTGACTAAGATATTTATAGCTAATTAAATTTTCAATAAAGTTATCTTAAAAGTTAGTGCTCGAGAATCAGAGATCTAGCAGAGAGTGGTGAAATGCCTGAAAGTTGGGAGATGCAATAATTGGCTCCATTCGAACGCGCTGGTCCAGAAACTGGTGTTCCTTTGTGAGATTTCCATCGGGAGAGTTTCCGTCGCGCGCCCCGCCCTCGGGATAATGGCAGCACTTTACGCCCGGCCGCGCAGGAAATAAGCTTAGGAACTTCGTAAAAGCAATTCCTGCTCTCACATGAAATATAATGCGATGTGACCGCTTTATATTTATAAGGATTTAGAAGATCCAGCTATTTTAGTTCGCCTTTTGTGTTCGTGAATGAGACGGCCTCTATCGATTTCGTTTTCAGTGTCTCTACCATAACTTATTGAAATCGAAAGTTAAAATAGTCACTATTTGTTAGTAATGGCAGTAAATTATATCTTTTTACTTGATCTTTGAATATAACATTTGAGCAAGTCGGCAACAATCTGATTTGTTGAATAGGTTAAATAGGTTTTTTTATTTGTAAAACGATAGTATGCTTATAACATTATTTTTTCCAGAACGGCTACCCTTCACGCCGTCGCTCCCTCGTAGATGATGCTCGCTTCGAGACACTAGTTGTCAAACAGACCAAGCAGAGCGTCCTGGAAGAGGCTCGCGCCCGCGCCAATGGTAAACCTCCGTCAATACCAATAACATCTTCACGCTAGGTGCGACTAGCAACTTCAACTTCAGCCAAATAGTCTTATTAAATTAGAAATAAACGAACACTTACCTGCTAGTTTTTTCGTTCAGTATCTATACAAAATTATGTAGGTACACTCTTTCTTCAATAACTCAAACCGTTTTATTTGGATTATCATTTTATTTATTTTTCTTTTATTTTTATTTCGTTTCATAATTTAGACTCTGGCTTGGACTCGGAATTTAACCAAGATGGAGTATATATTGGAAACGGCGATAACTCTCCGACTGTCGAAGATGGCACCCAACAAGATGAAACTAAGAATGGTCAGCTTGGTAATTTTTATTCTTTTACCGTTTATTTCTTGTTTTATTTTTTGTTTTACTTGATTTTTATTTTTGTTTTATTTTTATTTTATAGCTGACACCGATATAGGCGATGACGCAAAAGCGGACGAGGGTCAGTATGAATATCTTACGTTACGATGATCATAAAAATGAAACTTTAATATTCCATAGGTAAATGTAAATAGGTATCCCGCGCAAACTAAATTACAATTTTCCCGCAGATTATACTCTTACCGAGGAGGAAGTAATCCTTCAAAATGCTGCAAGCGAGTCTCCGGAGGCGGAGCAAGCCATCCA
This sequence comes from Glyphodes pyloalis, assembly GCA_037074685.1. NCBI lineage: Eukaryota > Metazoa > Arthropoda > Insecta > Lepidoptera > Crambidae > Glyphodes > Glyphodes pyloalis. The sequence goes on from JAYKKO010000001.1 coordinate 17,635,427, forward strand.
ACAAGCAGCTTTGCTTCTGCGTATGCGCGATGGCATGGGATCCCTCGCACGTATCCTCAAGACCATTGACAACTACAAGGGCTCCGTCCAACACCTCGAAACTCGTCCTTCTCAGCTTGCAGACATCCAATTTGACGCCCTCGTCAAAGTCAGCATGACCCGCATCAACTTGCTGCAACTCATTAGATCTCTTCGTCAGTCAACTGCTTTCGCCGGAGTTAACCTTATGTCCGAAAACAACATTTCCAGCAAGACACCGTGGTTCCCTCGCCACGCATGCGATCTCGACAACTGCAACCATCTTATGACCAAATTTGAACCCGAACTAGACATGAACCATCCCGGTTTTGCCGATAAAGATTACAGGGAGCGCAGAAAGCAGATCGCAGAAATTGCTTTCGCTTACAAATACGGTGACCCGATCCCGTCTATCACCTACAAGGAAACTGAAAACGCTACCTGGCAGCGAGTGTTCAACTCTGTGGTTGATCTGATGCCTAAGCATGCTTGTAAGGAGTACATGGCTGCTTTCCAAAAGCTGCAAGAGGCTGACATCTTTGTGCCTCATCGAATTCCTCAGTTGGAAGATGTGAGCAACTTCCTGCGAAAACACACCGGATTCACGTTGCGGCCAGCCGCCGGCCTGCTCACCGCGCGCGACTTCCTTGCCTCTCTAGCGTTCCGCGTATTCCAGTCCACGCAATACGTGCGCCACGCCAACTCTCCCTTCCACACTCCCGAACCGTACGTATCTACTTTCTTTGCATGCTCATGTATTTGCTTATATGTACTTCCTGATATCTAAATAATTAACAAAAATAATCGCACAATTAACTTAGTTCCATAAAACTTGACTGACGGGTCTTGACCATGTGTCTGTGTGTATATGAATACCGCTTTATTTTGAACTTTATCTGGCTGCCATATAGTTGAAAAGCAGTAAAGATAAATTCTTCTTACGGAACTATTACGTAATAGCAAGTCCTTGTAGACTGAATGTAAATTGGTATAAATCGCACCTGTAAAAATACTTGGACCTACACGTACATAATGTTTACTTTAGCATATTAAATTTCAACGAGAAACGCTTTGAACATTGCATCGATGCTGGGACGGACTAAGGCTATGCGACGGAAGCATAACTTTATTACGGACGTCGCTTTAATTCACTTTTCTCTTCATTCCTCCCTTAGACAAAGTTTGAACGTCAAAGCCAACTTAATAACCATATAACAGAATTTCCTTGACATAGTAACTAAATTAAAATATTCTCGTAGTTACAATATAAACAATGTTTGACAATTTACAGAGACTGCATCCACGAGCTTCTTGGGCATATTCCCCTGCTGGCTGATCCCAGCTTCGCCCAATTCTCCCAGGAAATTGGTCTGGCCTCTCTTGGTGCTTCTGATGCTGAAATCGAAAAGCTCTCCACCGTAAGTTCAATTCATTAAAAAATATGATTTAGTAGTACTTATGTATTTTTTGCAAAGCGACTTGAGTTTTTATTTATTTTTGTACCTTTCAACATTGGGCCCAGCTTATGCGAAATGAACTGATAATCGCGAATGCAGTCGTTTGACTGTATGAACGATTTCCAATGGTTATTATTTGTTTAGGTTTACTGGTTCACCGTTGAATTTGGACTATGCAAGGAGAACCAGCAGCTGAAGGTGTACGGAGCAGCTGTCCTCTCCTCCATTGGTGAACTACTTCACGCTCTCAGTGACAAGCCTGAGCACAGACCTTTCGACCCTGCTTCCACTTCGATCCAGCCCTATCAAGACCAAGAGTACCAGCCGATCTACTATGTTGCCGAGAGCTTCGAAGATGCCAAAGATAAATTCAGGTACATACGTTTTGTCCATGAAGACATATCAACTCCAATATTAAAAAGTCAACATTGATTGAACATGTCAGTTTGAAACAGTAAATTTGATTTATATGGAACATATTTGCGCGCCCAATTTCAGCACAAAAACAGAAGTAAATCATAAACCGTCGTGTGGTGGTGTGATATCAGATGTTTGTTTGCAGACGTTGGGTGTCTACCATGTCCCGCCCCTTCGAGGTGCGCTTCAACCCGCACACCGAGCGCGTGGAGGTGCTGGACTCCGTCGACAAGCTAGAGACCCTTATCTGGCAACTTAACACCGAGATGCTGCATCTCACCAACGCCGTCAAGAAGCTGAAGGGATCCCACTTCGAGTGAACACCCTACTTAGTACACATCAATGGTTCAGTGCACGCGGCCTCGCCGCATTCTGTATAGCTAGTGATATTATAGGTTAAGACTGTTGTTGGCGTGTGTGTAGCGTGCTTGAGTGTGTGAAAGCCATCGGATGGTACTTCGTTGAATATCCTTTTGTACCTTATTGTATTATTTATTGCCGAGTTCATTGCCCGGGCTCCCAAAACTGCACCGTCCTCCCGATTGCCCATTTACGGAGACTGTGTGGGTTTTGCGAGACCTCAAAACTACTACTAGTTTTATTTATAATTTAAAAACACAACATAAAAATGGAGCACCAAAATGATAAAAAATCAAACAGTAAATATATATGTTTGAGTGGACGTTCTTGTTTTATTTCCTCACCATTTAACAGTACCTATTCAGGTACCCATTAAAAACGAGTTCGGAACTACCTAACGATTTAATGACAAAAAAATTACACTAACAGTTAATATTGACACTGAACCAAAATATTTAACACGACTGATATAAGACGTCATTAATTAATAATTCTAGTAAACACTTGATACAGCCAAAGTAGGTAAGTAGGTACATGTAACTATCACATGAATTTCCAATGTAGACTGTGTCACATAGTACACATTGTCATAAAAGATCAGAACATTTCAATCAAGTACGTCTATTTTGATATAAATCGGTACTTTTAAAGGAATTTAAAGAATAAAACGAAATGAAGACAGAAACCAATCAGCAATGGGAGCGCAGGCTCACTCTCCGCGCACCTGTAATAAGATTTTCTCCGGTCTCGAAGGAATATGATCGCTTCTAATACGATTGAGAAAGGTACAATTCTATACATTAATCGCCTTCAAAGACAATCAGCCCGCATTCACTAATTAAATCTTTATTAAAAAATAGCTTACTTTTGATTTGCCCTTCCTAATTATTAATACTTAAGTAGGTCCATAATATAATTGTATTTAATGATAGTTATTACTAGATGACACAAAAAGTTCTTTGGCCAAAACAAAGTTTTTCAATGTGGTATAAAAACGGTTTAATCGGAGAACAGGTTACGCCAGATCGAGAGCAAAGCCGTGCATATGTAATGAAATTTAATAAAAAAGGCAGTAATAAGGAATGAATTAATGTGTATTTTAATCACACATGTGTGCTCTGACATTACAGAGCCAAGTCGAGAGGTTTGTTCTTAAGTCGGGCAAGGGCACACTGCGTGCAATAGGTATTGTTACTTTTTTGATATTCCATCGAAATGCTGGATTAGTACCTATAATTAAGGCTTAAATATATTTAATCTCCATCTTCATACTCCTTTGTACTGAATATTAGTTTAGTGTTGACAAATACTCGCAAGTTGGCAAAATTATTATTAAGCACAATGCGCATTAGGACCTACAGTTTGTTTTATTTGATTGTCCTAAAAATATAAATGTTTAAAAATTTTTCTTATTTTTTTGAATCAATTTAAATTTACACTCCGCCCACACTGTATGTCTTAGTGCAAAACTAGTTATAAGTTCAGCTTATGTTTGTAATATGAACGACAGAGTTTCTTGCCGGGATCTTCTCTGTAAGATATAGGTTCCGAACTGGAGGTAGCGTCATTTGCATTATATAGACGTTTCATAAATATAACTGTTGTAATTTACATGAATAAAAGAATATTTAATTGAATTAATCTAAAAAACAGATATCCAGAATACTACTAAAAACGAAATAGGTATGTCGGATCTGATGCCGGTTAGCCATTTTTAATTATCTTAATCGTAATCAAGTCACTTCTAATTCAATTAAAGCCTTATTAAAAACAAAATAATATTATCCAAATCAAAAGACACGTTTTAACTTCCGAATTTAAAACTTTTATTTGTGCTTTTCTTTTTCCAGTTCTCAACCCGTATAGCTAGCACCGCCTCGATTAGAGTTTTATGCATGACTCAAGAGCTGGTCTTCAGTAGTATTCAGTACCTACTTTATAAAACATTTATTATTAAGATGTTCACTTTGAAATAGTTTAAACAAACATCTACCATTCATGCATTAATACGCAGCAGTATAACGCATCAGGCATCGGAAAATAAAATAAAAATATAACTACCAGCTACTTGCCAGTGTTATTACGATGTCTTACGCAACCAAGTACAATAGAATCATCTAATGGAGCAAATTATGAAACATTTGAAGTCCAAGGTTTAACTAAATAAAAAATAATGATAATTACCTACAAAAACTGCTAAGACTTGAGGTTTGGAGATGAATAAAAAACTTGCTGAATGAATGGTTTTTGGGGTTAACCTGCTAACTACGATTGCTTCGCTTCGGCAACATAATCGTGAGTATTGTACCTATAAGTAACAGTAAGGAACTAGGTATATGGTTTAGTCAAATTTCAAATAAAGAAGTTTCTTCTGTGATAAGAGGCACAAAGTAACTACATGTTTCTTTCCATTATGATGAAAATTTCTAGTTAACATTTGAGAACAAAACGTGGTGTAATGTATGTACCTATTTTCATGAACTGTGAACAAAATAAAACTTTTTAACGCAAAAGTCCGATGACGATTTATTTAAAAAAAAATATTGTAATCAAAGGGCGTAGATAGTGTTATTTGCAATTTTGCATTCGTGTATTTCTGATGGAGAAAATGGTATGTAAGCAATGTCATTATTAGTAAATAGAAAATAACTGACCATCTTAAAACAACCGACGGCATTGGGGGCAGTAGCTAAATAAAAACCGCATGTTCGGCGGTCGTTGGGTGAATTTAAGAAAAGAACCACCAGTTTAATTTGCTTGAGGTAGGTTGGAGGTTGAAGGTAGTTGAAGTTTATAAAAATCAATCGTACCTATACAGGTAAAAAACAATACAAAATTATTTGATTAATGACTATTTTATCTTTATATAGTGCTCCCATATGCCATTTTATCTTCTTTTAGTTCATAATTAACAGTTTGTATTTATTAAACAATCTGTATTTATTAATAACAATTACAAAATCACATAAATTGTTAACATTCAATTTGAAGACGTAGTCGCAATCTTAAATTCGTTGATTTCGTCTTCATCCGCCAAAATAACAGAGTAACTACTCTTTAGCGACGCAACCTGATTTTGCAGAGTTCGAAGACGAATCTCCCCCAGTTCGAAGTTTTCCTGCAGATTATTGATTTGTATCTGCATGCGTTGGCGAATCTGAGGAAATAATAAAGGCGAGTTTCTTAAATCGATTATATATATTTCTTTTTTCAAATTTGTTCCACAGTATTATGAGCTAATCTCAACATTGTTTTACTTTAGTTGCATCGTTGTTCCATCTCTAGATTTAAAAAATGAATTATTGATAAATCGGCAGGTTTCTGAAATTGAATCTAGTACATTTTTAAAATTATTATACGGCTTCACGCCGCACTAGAAAACTTAAAATATATTAAAGAAACAGAAAAAAAAAATTTAGTACTTAATTTGGGGTGTTTGGACCAAAACCCTTTTAGGTGTAGCTGTATAGGAATAAAATAAATAATGTGATATTTAAATCGCTAATAATGGAAAAAATAGTCATAGCCATTTGATATTCACAGACAGGAGCTCAGGCGCGATTGTGATTTGGGTAGTACTGGGAAAGTAAAGTGCTCTAGAATGTCATAAATATTAAATAGAACAGGTTACCCATCCAAAATTAGGTCGTGACTAAGTTAGAATTATCATAGTTCTACCTGTTAATGTTAAATGTTCCTCACAGGACAGGCTTAGCCTAGTGTGAGGGACCAGCAAAAATGTAACATGTATTATAATTATCGAAATGAATAAATAAATAAATAAATAAATAATAAATAACGACACATAAGAGAAATTTTCCTACCTTGGCCGAAAGCAAAACATACTCTAGTCAAAGCCTTAGCAACGAAACTAGTTAAAAGAAAACTTAGGTTAAAAGCTAATTCCTCTTTTTTCGTGTAAATTACCTGTAAAGATTAGTGTTTTAATAAAATATTACAGTATCATTAGGTATAGTGTGTCTCAGTGGGTCTTGCCCATCAATTGTAAGTCTGAAACTTATATGCCTTTTTATATGGGCTACGATATTTACTTATCATTTGGGCCGGGCATTGGAAGCGCCTGATTAGCAACGATTCACGAGGTTGTTATCCGACTATTTTGATTGAGGTGATTAGCAAAAACTCATCATTAGCAACTTTTCACCCAATCACCACCTCTTGACCCTAGCAACCCAGCGCCCAAACTGCCAAATATGTTTTTAGGATTTGGGACCGGTAATTAATTTTTATAATTTTTCGGTTACTACAGAACAAAGTGCTTTTTAACATGTAATCTAAAGCAGTAGAATCGTTATTGTATTTCTCCAACATTCCTTACATAGGCAGTTCAAAATTTCATAGATTTTATTTCAGCGAATAGGTATCTAAGAACCATTAATGAAACAAAATTTGACATTACCCTATTTGGTGCACTTTTGACTTTTATTTATTACTAGCTCTGCCCGCGACTTCGTTCGCGTGGACTACATCCTTTCATGGTCGTTTTTACCCCTTTCTCCCCTAATATTCGAAACATAAAGTAGTCTATATTTTAATCCAAGTTTCGAGCTATATTTGTGCCAAATTTCGTATCTCTAACTTCAAAAATAAACATTTTCCATATAAACTTTCAAAGGTGGTATTACCCCCATCCCCCCTTATTTTCTAATAAAAAGTAGCCTATGTCCGTTCTTGAGATTCAACGAATACCTATACCAAATTTCATCAAAATCCGTTAAGCCGTTTAGGCGTGAAAGAGTAACAGACGGACAGACAGACAGACAGACAGAGTTACTTTCGCATTTATAATATTAGTATGGATTATAATTTGACGTTGAAAAAATATTTTTAATTTTATTATTAAATATCGACTTATCCCTGCTAATTTTAAGTTTGCTTCGAAAATTGTGTTATTAAACCCATCGTAAATTTAAAAAATGTATATACATATATATATTTCATTTCAAATTTAATTTTAAAACTGTCAATTAGTAAATGTGTAATTTTCAATATTTTTTTAACGTATGTATGTATTAAAAACAATTATTTAATATTTGCACATCGATTAATCGGTAGAAAATATTGGATAAACTTACATTTTAAGACCAATCTCGTAACCATGCAAATAAATGATATTATTATTATTAAAAAGGCAATATAATGATTAGACATATTGTGTGTGATTATAAAACTTATTGAGCGCTTTTTAAATTTTGTAAGAGGACAACAGATTACCCACGGCATTCGAGTACCTTTAGTCTTTATTCGCTCAACATACAATTAAACTGTGGCCACCTGAATTACTTTAAACCTGTCTAGAGGGTTTAAAGCAACACGACTCACATAAATAATGACACTTGTTTAAGTTAACGACCGCTCACTAAACACAAAGCCGACGGTTTGAGAAGGCAAGACATTGTTTGATTAACCTTTCAACTGTCGTAAGCAGAAGCTTAGTGAACTTTAAAGTTAAGCCAAATTAATTAGAACATAGGTAAAACTCAATTTATCACACATAGACTTTCAGGACCTCAAAAAGTAGGTATATCATATCGAGTAAGTGACGTTATCGAAAACCTCTCTCGAATCCTATCACCTAGAATAAAAAACCAAATATAATTTAAAAAATCTAGTTCCTGCTATTTTCATCGAGGGCTGCGATGTATTATTTTAATTTTCATCTGTACTACCAAGAACAATCAAAACCGAGTTTGTACAACTCACTCCAAGACAAATTTATTTTAAGTATGACTACTAAGCTAAAAAATTTTTTAATTAAACCTGAAACCTTCATTCCACAATTCGAAAAAGTACGATTTTTTTTGTAACTCTTCAATTTATCATCTACAAATTCAGAGGCAGATTCGTACATTCAACAAGGCCAGTTGTTAAATTTGATAATTTACAAAAGTTTTTAACAATCTGTATGCGGAGTAATTAATTTCAATTTCATTAGTCACCATCAGAGGAGTCAACGACTCTTGTGACTCAATTAAATACAAAGGAAAAAATTATTAACCGTTATTAAACCTCTTCCGTCATTGAAGAAACCATAACTTCCATGATTGAATTCCAGCACTTATTGAATTTTTGTTTTTTTGTAGGTGCTTAATAATATGGTAGATACATGTAATAAGCTCCAAAGGCAAAAAAAACACTAAAGGTATATTCACATGATTAAGATAAAACAGCACAAAGACCTACTGGACGAAATGAAAGTATATTTTGTTAAGCATGTTTCAACGGCACACTCAAAGGCAAGGATTTGTTATAAATTTCAATCTTAAACCTGTGTATGGTAGAATTCTCAAATTAAAGTTTAATTGTAAACAAACAGCAGGTATTAGTACTTATTACGAAATCCACTTGATACAAGTTTAAATGCATTTCGAAAGTATGACTCAAAAGCTTTATGCAACACTTTCAAAAAGTGATGTAATAGGTTTTTTTTTTTTTCATTTTCCATAGTAACGCATATGGTAGTCATTAAAAAATTACTAATTAGTTGAGTTCTAAGATAAATAATTAAAGTTCATAGAAAACATTAAAATTCGACTTTCAAGCGTCTTGCAGATGATACTCGAGAACAATCTTAGTTAAAAGCTCGTCAGCCTCTTCACTTTGGACTTTGTACCGTCAATAAGTCTTAGGCATACGTATTAATACCGAACTGCAAGTGTTTACCGTGATGTGAAAAAAAAGTGGGAAAATTTCACATGTCACAGATAATTGATAATGCTAAGATAAAATACGGGTATTCGAAAATACTAATAAAGGCCAAAAATACAGTATGTGTTCGTTTCAAGGTGAAATAAGGTCTAGAATACGATCCTTGGGTAATTTTTGATACGACCACGACTAGAAAGGATGTTTTATCTTCAAAATAAACAATATAACTGACATTCTTAATGTGCGTTTAGTGTCATTCAAGCCAAGAATTTGAGCAATTTTTTTATCAAAACTTCTATGCCATAAATCAAGATTCATTTACAAATGCCATAAATTAAAATCGTACAATTGACAAAACATAACAATTCTGTTCAGAAACAAAGACTCCCTTTTTGTCGTAGTCGGGTCAAAAACCACGTAACCTCGTGACAAGTCGCTTGAGATACAATGCACGTTTAGATTCTGTCCACTTTATTTCCTCTAGCACTAACCATTTGGAAACAACCTTACTTTCAAATATTATCTCGCCGTTATTAATCGAAATCCTATTTAAGGGTTATTTGATGACTTCTGAATGGCTTTTCTGACGGCCATCTACATGTCAAATTGAACAAGTCTTCCATTTTCGTAATATCAAATCAATCCACATGAGGGTTATTTTTAATTTTAACAACTCCGTACGTAATTAATTTACGAATACAGCCCCGGACAGATATTAGCAGATTAATGTAAGAAATAGAGGGCCAATACAGTTCCTTGGTAAAATGGAAAATATTTTTTTGGTAATTTGTTTTGCAGGATCTATAATAAAACATATGGATGAATTTTTTTCTCCCTGTTTAACGTTGTTATAATTTTATTTCATTTTAAATATGTATTTTAAAACATTATTTTTATCAGATTACTAAAATAATATCCCTCGGTACGGTGAGGACGTCACGGTTACGATTATCATGGATGGGTAGGTCAATCAGCGTACCTTAAAAACATAGAGTTCTTCGGTCAAGCGCGTGACTATTGATATAAGGTTATGTTATTTACGATGCTTATCGCTCCATCTACCACCAGATTAAAATTACATCACCAGTATCGGCATCACACCCTCGGTCTCCACTGTGACAATTGATTTTGTTGGATCGGCTATCATCCCTGCTACTCCTTTGTCATCTCAGGGGGAAAAGATTGTTCCGCACATAGCGGCTATTCCTCCGGTGGTACTGTAGTGATTATGCCACATAATCACCCTAAAGGCGATGTGGTTAAACAGAGTGTTTTACTGGGTAGTCTTTTACCCAGATAGGGCAAATGATCGCAATCACCTTGTCTCAAGAGGTGGTACGGTTTAAAAAACTGATTTTTATGAAACTGAACAGCTAGGCAGATAAGTTACAACACGTAAGATTTAAACTAAACGTTCACTACTTTACCTCATCCCTCTCTTTCTGGCACGCTCTGCACTGCGCCCTGCTCTGGATAAGCTGCCTCTCAATTTCCGATATCTGCAACTGCAGGTGCCGGCGCATAGAGTCGGACCTGTCCTTGCATCGGTTCAGTGACCTGGCGCTCTCCGCCTTAAGCTCGTCTAGCTCCTTCAGCGCCTGTACACACTCAGCTGTCTTCTCCTTGAACCGTATGTCTTGCTGCGTCAACTTCTCTCCCAGACGTAGCACTTTGCACCTACATGAGACGAACTGTGGTGACTATAACTGATTAGGAATACTTGTATATGATTGAAAGAAATCAAGCATTTGGAAAACATCATTTAAAATTTCATAGAAACAATCATTCAAAGTCATTTTCATAAACGCCAAATTTATGATAGTTTCAAGTCAAAATGATATTTTGTCACTTAAATATACTCATTGTACATTATTTAGCAAGTCAAAATTTAACTTAAAAACACGACATGCCGGGTATTTCAATCAATCATCAATGTTTCTCAAACAACTAGTTTTTTATAAATAGGTATGCGCCACTTATGAGATGTGACTTATCTTACAAAATACGTATTTGACATACATACTTTAATTTTTGGAAACATTTTGCAGGTATTTTGTTATATTGAAGTACCTTTGTTCCCTGAGATACTTTTACTAAAATGAACTTCGTAGTTTCGTAGTTTAGCCAATATTGTCAGGAACACTATCTTTCTCAACTATAAAGATTTAAAGTCTCAATTTTAATACCTTCATATTTTGTTTTGTCACATTTGCCTGATCCTTGTTATCAACGCGAACTATTCGAAAATGTTAACTTCGAACAAATAAACTTCAATTTTGTGTAGTAGTAAAAATATTTTCTGTATTTTATCTTTAAAAAATATTTGGAACATAAGTAGGTATTTAGTATCTAGTATTTAAGGTTATTTGTATTGATTTATAAATATTTTAGATTATCAGAGAGATAAATCTAAACAGACTAATTACTTATTGAAATAAATAATAATTGTTATGCTTGTTACGCTTATGTTAAATTTTGTAGTAAAAGAAAACTTTCTGGTCGGTGATGTATTATTGTCTACCTACGAAGATGTCAATAGTCATTTATATGTAGAACCATGTGGAAAAACTTTAAAGGTACAAAATTGTACTTCAAACATCATATTCACATCACACGAAAGAGCATTTCATTTTGACAGGAAAATGAATCGGCAAAGGTGCGTTCAATTAATAGTTTTGAGTTCAAGTTAAAACATACAGTATATATAAAGCTCTACTCAAAAAGACAAAATATGTTTCCATACAAATTTAAAGAAACTTTAAATAAAAGGAAAAAAATTAAGTAAATTATTTCGGTCTTAATGTTGCGCCTTAGGGAAAAGTGTGTTTGACCAAGCATTCAAAAAAATTCTCCGATAATATTGCCGCCATGGCATGAGGAAAATCTTTTTATCCTCAATTCAATTTATCCCGATATGAACCAAACGAAAAAAGCAAGGCTATTCTGATACTTTCCTCTCAGTCCTACTTAAAAGTACGAGGAAAGTGGAGTTGGCCCAATTTTATTTCCATACAATGTTACAAGTTAATGAAAGAATTCAAATTAAATTTACAAAATGTAAAAATGAGAAGAATGTTACGATTGATTATTATTTAGTTAAAATTCAAGATTCAATAGTTTGTATAGAAAAAAAAAGTATCTAATCTTGTCTTCCGCTCCCCACTCCCGCAACTATTTTTACATTTTAAGCGTTTTTAGGCCCGGTTCCAATATTTTACGATTCGTAATGTGTCAAAAATGACTATCCGTTTTTCTACGAGTCGTTAATTCTAATTTCAAATTTACTTTCCATATCAGCTGTCATCAGTCGTCCGTCAGTCGTTTTTAGCTTACGCTTCGTATAAATAATGACTATCCGTAACTAGAACGGATCGTCTATCATACCTATATTGGAACCGGGCATTATTCAGCAATGCGCGAGTCATAACACATCGGGAAAACCTGCCTAAAAAGTACCTGAGCGCAGAAAATCCCGATGAAAAGCGTTAACTGTCATTCCTACCTGCATACGCATAGTGACAGGCAATTTGCGACGGAGCGATAAGTGGAACCCAACTTTACGCGATGTTCGAGTGCATTCACCCCATCAATTCATCTTGTACATCTGTTATGAGCAACTCAGAACAGGTATGACCTCAGAAAGCCATATAATTCGGATTTTAATAAATAGGTACCTTTTTATAATTCTAGTCTATTAGAAATATCATTAATGACATTAAATTGTTATAATAACACTTTTATGACTAATGAATACAGTAACCGCAAGGCGTCACTTATCACATTGTAATTAGTCGTTTGGGATGTCCCTGACAAAACCTTTGATGACGTTTTTGATTTCATGTTCAAGGAAATATTAAATAATGTTTATTATTCAGAGAACACAGCAGTGATCTTGACCTTGGCATAGTCATCTTAATTAGGTGGAGAACGACCTTTAATGTTTTATAAATCTCTATTTTGTAATCAGCTAAAACAATTGTCGTCGGTTGCCATTTAAAAATCTGATACAGAAGTGAAACAAAGTAAATGTGTTACGTTTGTTAATATTGCGTAATTTTTGTCATTTTGGTGACATTTTAATTGAGCGCAACACATAATAATAATTTGACTAATTGCCGGGCTCTTGTCCGGCGTAATCACAAGTAGATATTTGGATAATTTATTTAGTTTCCTATCAATTAATGCATTCACAGAGTGACGTTTACTTAATGTGTTCTTTGGTGTTTCTTTTATGTAAGTATTACTGTCGGCGCCTTTGAAGTACCTTAGCAAAACTTGTTTTCTTCAGGTTACCGGAGCGCGTGCTCGATATGTTCGCTTCTTGACGCAGTAAGTACCTATTTAAGAAACACGATACGCTAAAGAAGAATAAAAATAGTAACTCCTTACTTGTTATCGTCCAAATTCTTCATTAGTTCCTCAACTTCTCTTTCTTTTTCATCTAAATTCATTTGCAACACTTTATTTTCATCAAACAATTTTGTACGGTCAGCTTTCTCCTGGTTCAAGTTATTAACTGCTATAACCAGCTGAAATTAAAATTGTTAAGTTGATAAACAGTCACATATTAAATGCGTTGATACAACATTTAAAGTTCATGAATCTGTTCAATAAGAGAGTACAGGTAGGTGAAGTAGCTCATTACTTCATAAGTTAAAAGATATTTTATTGAATTTAAAATCATAATAATCGTAAGCCAACTAAAGACAAACTACTTGACTAAATAAATCTGGCAGACAGATATACCTTGTCAAAAAGCTTCAGGCTTTCTTAATGCTTAAATAAATGTGAAAATTTTAATTAATTGCTTAAAAACAACAAAATAAATATAACATAAAAGGTTATTCATAATTCAACGTTAGATATCCTGACAGAATGTGACAGGGGATCAAAGTGCTGAACAAATTATTAGATATCCTGTATAAATGACCCATATTCAACAGAGTTGACGTTACCCACTCAGCCTGCACAAGAAATATTTGCCCTCATTATTTTTTAATTTATTTTAATACTAGCGACCCGCCCCGGCTTCGCACGAATCTAATGTAAGTACTTAGAAATATTGATTTTTCTATTCTTTATTGCAAATAAAAACCTACCTCTTAAAACACTCTATCTATTAAAAAAACCGCATCATAATGCGTTGCGTGGTTTTAAAGATTTAAGCGTACAAAGGGATATAGGGACAGAAAAAGCGACTTTGTTTTATACTATGTAGTGAAGTAACTTTTATTTTTATGCTAGTTATTGTCTACACAGCTTTGTGGAGAAAATAAATACTTTTTTATCATATTTACATTGCAAATCCTACTGTTATAAATGGATTTAAATTGGATACTTTTTATACCGAAATAACTCGAGCGAAGGAAATTTACATCATCCTGGTTTCTTTTTGTGGTATTTTTATAGTACGGTACTTTTCCAACAAAAAAGTAATTTGATATACACTAACACACATAAAAAAAATCATAAGGCCGTATTGACAATCCTCCTTTTTTGTCTTATGAAATATGTACCTACCGCACTTATTTCTATGAAAATATCCCCAACATTCTATGCTACGCATACGGATCACAACCGGACACCTCATGAATGCCTCCTTTGATGATTTAATTCGTCATACCGGGTAGAACAGCGGTGTCTGTAGGATTCTGAAATTAGACTACCTACCCACCAAACGCCCCCAAAACTCTTACCGCCAAAATGATGGGACCATTAATAAACTTTAATTGATTTTTGTTGAACGGGTGATTTGTTACACCCACCGTACCTTCACCCGAGGTAGGTGACAGCGTCTGGGACTCTCCTGTCCTGATGGAGAAAAAGAGCAGGTTGCGGTAGGCCTGCTCTTCGCCTTAATGATAATGCCGTGGAAACCCCCAAATCCAACTACAGCACCTGCACTTTTTAAACTTTTATTAAGATCTAAGGCTAAATCCGGAATTTACAAAATAACCTTCTCCTTGACCCGATGTAGTTCATTGGAGAGTTGGACGGAGCTGTCCTCGGCCAAGCGTTGCATCTGCTTGGCCTCCTGCAGCTGGATCTGGGCACCTTTCAAAAGGTCCGGTAGCGGTGCCAGCTCTTGGAGTTTCTCTTGGAACTGCATCTGGATAAGTTAATGAATCGAACTAACACAAACGTCATCAGGCTATTTAAATGAACAAAAAGAAAACATACGTCAATACCTTAAAAATACTTCATGTAATTGCAATCTGGCTCAAGACAATAGCAATTTAATTGAACTCTTCTTAATAATTATCAAATTGGAAAGTGAAAAATATTCAAATATTTTAAGATACATAATATCAAGATGACAGAAACAGATTTGTTGCAAATTATTTTTTAATCGCTTTTATAAACCGCCAACATCAATTTAAGATTGGTTGCCAAACGCAATTTGTAAAGCCATAAGTGAAATACTTAACCTGAAGGGCAATTAATCCAAAATCCCACATCTACAAAACAAATGGGGAAAATTCGGTTTTTTTTATAATTAATAAACTCAAATACGATTGGACTCGTTTAAATAATCTTCCACCTTGACAATGATTGCAACATAACAGTAACACAATCACTATAGTACTAGATTTTTCTATCAAAAAATATTAGGGCACGTGCAAATTCGCAAGTAGAAATTACTAAAATGTATTAAGAAGCAATGAAATGCATATTTGCTTACAAGGACACATACCTTCATTTTTTGAATTTCTATTTGGATTTGATCGGAAACTTGCTTATTATCATATTCTATAACATCTAACTGTCTTCGCAATTCTTCAACTTGCTGTTGTGCCTGAAGATACTGTAATGAAAATTTTTTAGATATTAATTTATATATTCAGATAATTTTTAGATATTAAAACGAATAAGCCTTTACATAGACGGGTTTATTTACGTTACTAAGTGTAATCCCATGAAAACAAATCAAGAAGTCCTAATGAGTTTTCCTTAAATTTCATTTGAAAAATCATACCTGCCATCGATAGCTCAAAATATTTAGGTCAATTAAAGGTACTATCAAGATTACCTATGTATAATCGTATGTGAAACAACGTCAGACATAAGAACTTATATTGAACTGCAAGTGTTTACAGCAATTTACTTTGACTGTAAATGACTAATAACAGAATCAAGTGGAAGAAAGAACACGGACAACACAATACAATCGATATGTTAGTAGGTATTGCATTATTTCAGTTTCCTAAAGAACGTATAAGAGAACAGTAGGTAAACTAACGCCCCGACCGAACGCTGTCAGTGAATCCTGCTTAAGGTGAACCAGTGAAAATAAGTGTACTCATTCTTATTCTAAGAACAAGTAGGCATGATTGGCATAATTTTATGTCATTTTGGGATATTAATAAACAAGCATATAAAACCACTGAATGATATTGCCAATACATATCTTTCTATGCAACTTCTGTGAAGTCGAAGAGGGTGTTTTCAGCCATGGGCAACATCCTTTATGATCGGAAAAGTCAACTGCAGTCTGACGCTGATGTTATGCTTTTTAAATGAAAACTTTAAAATCAACGAATAGTAAAAAATTAAAATTTTTGTCATAATAGTAGCTCTGGGCGCATGTTAAGAATTCATACATATATTTTTCGTTTTTCTGTTAAACAAATATTAAAATTATAATTTTGTATCTTTTTGTAATGTTTTGCAGTGTCCATTAAATATTATAAATGGTAAATTTTTGATTTAGAAGGTAATTTAAAAAAGAACAAAATTATGCACAATCTCCGGTGGTTCACCGGTTATGTCAAATTCACCGGTGATTTACTCCGGTGCTATAATTTTGCTCCGGTGCAAAGCCCTAACTGAAGTGACTGAAAAATTTTGTGAATATTTGTCAGTGTGCGACACGCGTCGGTAAAGGGCGGGGCGGAGCGCGCACACATAGTAGCCACGCTCTGTGCGTTTGTTGGAGGATTACATGCTTCTCTCTTTCTACTATGCCGTATATCTTTTACCTGCTGATAGAATATCGACTGTCGACCATCCATCGCTACATAGGTCTTAGAATTATTAAATAAATAGAATTTTCTCCTCCTCCTGAAAACCCTCATAATTTAGATAATGGAGACAACTTTTCTCAATCTTACCCTCTTTTATTGTACCTACCTATTTCTGCATTGAAAATAATCTTTGCTAACATGTATGAAAAACACTGTTTGGCAGATCGAAGCGCACAGATTGGCCGATAGGAGCGCTGAATTGGTGATCAATTTACGTTTTTATTTCTGCATTGAAAATAATCTTTGCTAACATGTATGAAAAACACTGTTTGGCAGATCGAAGCGCACAGATTGGCCGATAGGAGCGCTGAATTGGTGATCAATTTACGTTTTTATTTCTGCATTGAAAATAATCTTTGCTAACATGTATGAAAAACACTGTTTGGCAGATCGAAGCGCACAGATTGACCGATAGGAGCGCTGATTTAGTGATCAATTTACGTTTTTATTTCTGCATTGAAAATAATCTTTGCTAACATGTATGAAAAACACTGTTTGGCAGATCGAAGCGCACAGATTGGCCGATAGGAGCGCTGATTTAGTGATCAATTTACGTTTTTATTTCTGCATTGAAAATAATCTTTGCTAACATGTATGAAAAACACTGTTTGGCAGATCGAAGCGCACAGATTGGCCGATAGGAGCGCTGAATTGGTGATCAATTTACGTTTTTATTTCTGCATTGAAAATAATCTTTGCTAACATGTATGAAAAACACTGTTTGGCAGATCGAAGCGCACAGATTGGCCGATAGGAGCGCTGATTTGGTGATCAATTTACGTTTCGAACAACAAAATATTCAATCTCGCACTTTTGACTGTTCTTGTAAGATGATTTTATGTTAATTTTACCTTTAAAACTCTATGACACTAACTAATCTGAATAAGAGTTGTAAATAAAGCAAAACAAAGAAACATATAAATTTCCATGTCCCTTTCTATTTCTATTAACTTTGAGAAATAACTAACAGAACTTATTGAAATAATTAGATTCATATAATCATACCGCGACGCATATATACTTTGCAAGAGCGTTAGCCACTACACACTAAGAATAGGTATATTAGGTATGGAGGTGTTTAATGTAGGCACAGTATTCATCTCAAAACCGCAGACCATTTAGAAATGTATCTACAAACAATGGCGACCATAGGTCCAACAACACACCTTCATGCGATATTCCTGTAGCTGTTCGGTTTTTTCCACGACAGTTATCCTCATTTCTTCCATCTCTTCTTTCATGTCTCTGATCTGAGTTTTCATGGCATTGACCTCATCGTCGGAAAATTTCCGATGATCCTGTTGCAGATGGCATGTAATTGAATCATTAATAAACAGTTATTAAATCTATTGTACCTTCCAACAATGTAACTACGATATTGCAAGCAACTGTGTCCACGCCCTTCCCACGACAGTAGGTTTGTACCTACAAATTACAGAAATATCGAAGAAATATTAAATCTTCGCTGATTTACCATTATGTAGCAGTTAAATATCTCAAATATGTTATGACGTGTGTAGCGCACGTGTGTAGCTATGCTGTGGGACACTACAACTATACCCTATAGATACCGAACTCAACTTTACATAAGTTTCCAAGATTTATTGTTGCAACGATTCAACAGAAATCTCATTATCATCATTATTTTTCTTAAAAATACCATTATAAATATCAGACAAAACGACTGGAGTGAAGTATGTATGCCTGTATTAATGAAATCTAACAACAAAACCGTTTTTACGGTTCTGTGCCTAAAAAGGAAAAAAATGGATCCCTTATCAGATCTCATTTAGCCCGTTTGTCTGTCAAGCCCTTTTTTCTCAGGAACGCGTGGAGATTACCAATCTGAAATTCATATCAAATATAAAGCCTTCTGTCCGTTGGACCTGTGAAAAAATTAAACTTCTAGGCCAACAAAATCAAGAGACATGGTACGTCCCGTGAACTCGGATTTTTTGCGAAAATTTATACGAAGAAAGTCTTATAGCACAAATTAATAAAAAAAAGGCGAAACCGTCAAAATTTTTGTTACATGTTTAAATAAAGTAGGTACTTGTAGCACCGAAATATAAAAACAACTATGGTAGGTATCACAACGCTTCATTTCCATATTTACCGTAACGAGAATAGAACCGTGGACATGGTATGGCGCGATGGAAAAGTCAAGCCCGCTCGCCTCTTGACTAGGGAAGTCATCAAATATTATTGTTGTCGGTTGATAGACGATTAATTAGGGCAAACAAAGACTAAAGACGAAAGAGAACTAAAGACTCTTACCACCCGCTTTCGTAATATTTTTAAGTTAGTGAGTACGTAGGTACTATGCCTACCTTTTTGTCAACAACCATTTCAGCGCAGCATATAGTATTCAGTTTAAGTTCAAGATCTTTTAGCTTAGTCTCGTACTTCTCCCTCTGAAATCTTTCCTCGTCAGCAGCATTCTTCGCTCTGATCAACTCCTCGCGAAGCTTACAAATCTTAAAAAGAAAATACCTAAATAAAACATAGAAAGATAGAAAGAAATATGGCTGAGATAAGTACTAGATTAATATGTAGGGTACTTTATATTCCGGAATGACGCAAACAATGTGGTCGGCCACGGCTAGTAATAGGTAGGTATATAAATTTAGCAATAGATAACGTTGACTTCAAGCTATATACAAACACAAATGTGCAATGATTATAAATAAGCAAAACGACGACATGTGGTTTAGGCGTATTTTGTGGTCTCTGGCTCATGCTTTGCTGTCAGTTTATGTCCTTTTTGAGGATAACACTATGTAGTACATATGGGTAGGTAGCTATGACTTATTTCACAACTAATCTTGACCGGTATTACCTACTTAGGTGTATACCTACCTTCACTTGTTGTCCCTATTGTAGGTTTGTAGGGGACATCTCCTTCAAATGTACAGTGCGGTATGTGTCTTTAGACAAAGGCATAATACATAGGTATATTTTGGCTTTTAGGATAAACATTTGATGATATCCGCTCGGCAAATAATAAACTTTAAAGTATGGTGGTGAGTAGGTACTATTATTGGTTAGAATTAAGTGTATCCACATATTACGTAATAGTTTTAGATGCATTTTTAAATAGGTATGTTTAAGGAATAACAAACCTAATTGGCTTACGCGTTCATTATGCTGAGGTCAAAAGCAAGTCGCTCCATAATATAACTGCAATATTCGCAAGCTATAAGGGTCAGAATATAATATGATTATTAAAATACCTCTGGATACCGTCCAATCTCTTCAGGCATCTTGCATTCGGCATACGTGGCAGTATTTTTGTCAGCGTCGTCCGTATTCTGAAATATGGTCAATGCGTTTGGGTAAATTACTTAATTAAACTTAGACCAACCAATTAGAATATTATCATGACTGTACGGACTTGTGATATTAAGATGGATAGATAAGAGGTGAGATAGGCATTTGATTGCAATTTTAGATCGCACGAGATAAAACATTAACTAGCGCCTGGACAATATCTTAGAGACAAGTATACTTTAACAGTGTTTTGTATTCACCTGTGTCCCACTTCTTTGACCAAGTCATTATCACAACATTGGGAACTGGCTTTTGCCCGGTTCCAATATTTTATGATTCGTAATGTGTCAAAACTGACTATTCGTTTTTCACTAACCGACTACGAGTCGTTAATACCGTTCCGTAATTTACCTACTTTCCATATCAGCTCTCATCAATCGTCCGTTCGGCCATTTTTAACACGCTTTTATTAGCTCGGGTTGTATGTATCTATGTATGTAACGGAATCTTTGAATCTTAATTTGACCCACTTCCCGGTCTTTAATTAAGATGAAATTTTGCACACGCTCTGAGTTCTGATGACAATACATGACTAGCTAAGAAACGTCATTACAAATCCAATATGGCGGCCTCCCCAAGATGGCGAACTGACTGTTTGAAATGCACTTCCATGATATGGGTATCAAAAGAAAGGGTTTGCTGTCAGGAATACGAAAAAAATAGTCACGTGATTCAAATCCAATATGGCGGGCGTCCAAGATAACGGACAGGCTATTTGAAATGCACCCCTATGATATGGGTATTAAATGAAAGGGTTTGCTGAATGGGATACGAAAAATAATTATATAATTATTGATACATGAGAAAACTAAAAAGTAGAAAATAAAAATAATAGTTTAAAAAACTAAAAAACACGCTTTTAGCTCGCACTAAAAATTACAAAATAATTCAGACATTTAAGAAAGAAAGCGTGGAGCGTTTTGTCCAAAAAGAGTAAAGATAACATAAACGCTCCACGCTTTCTTTCTTAAATGTCTGAATTATTTTGTAATTTTTAGTGCGAGCTAAAAGCGTGTTTTTTAGTTTTTTAAACTATTATTAGCTTAAGCCTCATATACCTACCAAATTTATTACTATCCGTTACTAGAACTTATCGCTTTTCAAATATTGAAACTGCACATTAATTAATGCATAATGAATGTGTAGGTTGTTGATCACAAGCCCGAGCTTTTGTGGGAAAACCCCAAAAATTTTAGCTTGAACCAGGAATGAACCCAGGTTACCGAGATCGTAACCACCATAGGTTATAGGTATAGTTATTTAAACCACTAATGCGTTTAATATTAGAAATACTCCAAACGCGAAATTATTAAAATAATGTATGGTTAAGAGCATGCATGGAAGTCTGGATATGTGTTCGCAAAACTACATAACGGATTTGGAAGTATTTGGTAGGAAGAGAGATGATATAGGCTAGATGGTCTGAAAGGATACGTTTTATCCCAAACTAACGCGGGCGAAGTCACGGGCAACACAATATAACGTACACTATAAATAATTTTAATGGTGGTTAATATGGTGGGCCGAGCGAAGTGGAAACACTAAAAGCATTTACTCCAACCTCAACGAATCTAACCGTAAGAAAATCCTTAGCCTGTTTTCGTTGATGAAGATCCATCCGGTCCCGCTTTATTGCAGCAAGTTCCATTTGTATTTCTTTCACCTCACCTTCCATATCCCCTACCTGTTTTTGCTGAAAATGGAACAAATTAAATTGAAAAAAAAAACAAAACGATTAATAAAACTCATAAATGTCGTTAAAAACCACAGGTGACTTACTAAAAATACGAGTGTGTATACGAAGTTCCTATAAATGTTTGTTTCACTAAAACGGAAGAACTATTGAACTTATTTAGTACTAGAATAGCTTTTTAAATATTTTTTTATTATTATTTTATTAACAGTTACAGACAGAAGGTACAGAGGCATATTTTAAAAATATTACATAATAATAAGTTATTTATTTCTATCTCGAAATAGTACCTACTAGCAATATTTGTAATATTTATGTAATAAAATTCTAAATAAGACAATTACCTATGTATACATAATTTTACTGGGTTGTTACAGATAAGGATCAAAGATTTGTTTAAATAGTCTCGGGACCGAATGTGGCGGTACCGACGTTGTTTTTGACTACCTACCACAAATGCTTTAAGCTACTTACCACAAGAACAAAACAATGTATGTGATGTTGGCTAATTATTTATTTACCAGCAAAGAAGCTTCTCCGTGAAACTCCACATCTTCCAATGGTTTGTTCGTATTTCTAGAAAACGGCCAGAAATCTGACTGCGGCATTAGTCCAATTTCAAACGTATAAATATTTCTAAATCATCAATAAAATCAGGAACTGTAATTTTATAGACCACAAAAACTAGTTATTCTAGCTATATTTATATGAGCTATAATAGTTATTCTAAGGCGTTAGGTTGAATAATAAAATCTAAACAATCGTAGAAAATATTTTAGTGAGCGTTATCTATTATTGTCATTTTGTCAGACTTATTTTTTCATTTTAAGTGGCCAGCTCAGGCTTGACGTAGAAAAAGTCATATTGGAAAAGGTTTGTTTAATATGTATGTAAAACAATTTTGAACTGTTGTATTAAGTTTTTGAATGAGCTTGATATGAAATTACTGACCCGTGCCTATAAAACATATTTACATATAAAAACCTTTATTCCATTAAAGATCATTTATTGATCAGTCTAACAAATGTAATGTAGCTTATAGTACAGATATACCCTTCAAACCCACCCATTGGATAAAACATGAGTGTCCGCGATTACCCGCCACCTGTAGAACCTTATGTAAATACTCAGGGTAAATACAGTATGTAAGTAAAGTTTTCTAGATAAACAAATTTAACACATTGAACGCAACTAGTTTTTAACAGTGACGTTTTATTTCCTTTTCTGTGGGTATGGTTGGCTGAATGTCATAAACGTCAAAAACTGAAAAGGTTTTGCACGAAGGAATGCAGGAAAATCATCGGTGTTTCTCAATTTTAAGTTTCTTCTAAAGCTCTCAGTAAAGGGTAAGTAAGTTTAAAATTTACTACTATCAACAGAAATTATACAAACCTATTTAAACGATATTTATTTGATGTTTTCACATTTTTATTGAAAAATTTAGTGAACAGTGGGACTACATCAACTTCGTACCTAAAATATTATCTGCAGACGTGGAACCTAACTGAATGCATTAGGAAAAAGAAAGAACATTGCTATAAATAATCCTTGGTCAGTTTCAAACTTGTCTTTACATCTGTATTTACTTGCTCGTCAAACCGTTTTTAAGAAAATGTTATAAATTAAAGAAATTCAAGTGTCTTTTAAACAGATCTTACTTAGTTAATCATATTTAAATATTACCTGTTTATTTGAATTTATTACCTACACAATGTTCCATGTGTGAAATCATTCAAATGTTACATGTGAAAAATGTTTC
Organism: Glyphodes pyloalis; assembly: GCA_037074685.1. Taxonomy (NCBI): domain Eukaryota; kingdom Metazoa; phylum Arthropoda; class Insecta; order Lepidoptera; family Crambidae; genus Glyphodes; species Glyphodes pyloalis. Next base: position 17,659,154 of record JAYKKO010000001.1, read on the forward strand.
TTGAAAATTCGGACATAAACATCCTACCGCTGAACACAGGTATTATTTCAGCCATGAGTTGGAGTAAACCATTCTGAACCACAGATTGCAATGGTAGAGGGCTGTGTTCAATAAAGTACCCAACCATACTTTCAGCAGATGTTGATGCAAAAAACAATATTTAAGCTTTCTAAAGTATTTAGGTACTTCAGATTATAGATCAAGACATAACAATACTCTCATCAAATTATCTACCGTTTTGTTATTTTTCTTCTATTTTAAATAATATATTAAATCATTATAGGACACATACAAATTTTCGCTTAGCTCCACCCATAAAAGAGTGTTTAAAATGTATTAAAACTACGGAGGGGCTGCTCCTCCAGGGCGCGAACTGATGCGGAGCTGAACCCGATCAGAAAGCGCCCTCCATCCAGCACGGCTTTGGCTGCAGCCACGGAACCTAACCTAACCTTTTTTTTTTACAAGGCTTGTTCATAATAACATACATAGCTTCCCTATCTGGCAACATTCCTCTAGTTTCTTAAGATTTTGTTTCTGGAGACTATACTTAACCCTTAGATTTGTAAATTAAGTACATTTGATCTCTTTTTATTTGTTTGTAATTTTTTACACATAATAGAGTTATCAAAAATATTAACATCGATTAATTTTCATTTTCTCAAGAGAGTTATGGTGCAAAGTGCCTAAAGATATGTTGGTTCAAGGTCCACAATTGATTTAATCGCATTTATGGCGTTTGCTTCTTTCTCTAGGACTTTATGATGAGTGTGTCATAAAATGGTGCTTGGAATAAGTCATCTAAAATTTTAATTATGAAGGAGTCCAGAACAGAGACTCGTATAAACTTTAAAGCTGGTAGACAACATGGTATACCTCCATATAACAGCGGGAGTGAGAAGTGGGATGCTAAATTGGACACATCTATTTTTATCACTGATCAAAATCAGGCAATATCACATAGGAAAATTATTAGGGTAAGTGTCAAACAATAACCATAACTTCAATGGGTATATGTTGGAAAAAACTCAATTTTGGTTTTCTAAACACAGAAATCAGTAAATCAGCGATGACTAGAGTGCAACTAAAACTCATTAAATTTAGATCAGTGTATGATTTATACCCATTTATCATTTTGTTTCAGCGATGGAATCAACTGTCCCGTTTACAAAGATCCTTAGTTTATGCTCTACTCATAATAATTGTAACAGTGTTAGTTTTGTTATACTCTTCTAAATTCAGTTTTGATAGTAGTAAAGATAGTGATAACAAAATAGTTCAGGTAAGTTGCTATTAAATTATTTATAATTTGGTTAGTAATATTTTGTAAGTAGGATATCCTGCTAAAAGTAAGAAGCATTAAAATTTAACTTATTACAAATGAATAGGATTGCAAAATTTAATCAATAGAGACTCATTGCATTGACTGTCTTATTCATGTTGGATCTATAACTATTGTTAAAATTGAAATCTAAAAAGCAAATATCATTTTGATAATATGAAAGTTTAAAGGTATCAAGCCTAAGGACAGAACCTCAAAATACATTAATTTTATTTAGACTCATTAAATTTGGTGTTTGTTGTATATTTAGTGAATTATAGACTAAATACACAATAAAAGCTCATAAAAATGATATTCTGGGTGAGACGAATTGAACATCCCTGAACCGAAGCATACATTATCATTTGTGTGAAATATTCCTTGTATGTGATACATTGTCTTTGTACTCATTTTCATTACTGTGAAATATTGCTTGTATGTATTGTCTTCTTTGTTAACTGTTTAATTTACAGAGTCAATGAAATTGTTATTTTCAGGAACCTATGAAAAATATGTCTCTAGTCAATGATCAAGCGCAAGCAGCAGCAATTGTGCAACCCATAAAGATTGTTATGGAGAATGAACTCAAAGAAAAACCCACCTTTACAGGTAACTAGGTACATAATAGGCAAAATTAAGAAATGCATTAAAAACTTGTGTAACCATTGTTCACAATGGTGCCATTGTAAATTGTGTTGATGTAATAGGAAATGGTTTTGTTTATAGATCTAGGGTTTTAAAATTTAGAACTAACCACAAAAACTCAAGCGACATTCTAGGGTAAAACCATATACCCACTAGTTATTTTACTTTGTTACTCAAGTATTATTAAAATATACTATATTTTAATAATTCTTCTATTACACTTTTTCATATGGCCAATAAGTAAAGAAATTTGAAGATTCTGGTCACTTCGCATTGTATTCAATCCTACTATATCTAGATCATCCATGGAAAATTTTCATGTCTTTAGGTTGCTAACCTTTAATGGGTCCCCGTAAAGAATTAAAGAGATCCTGCATAGAAAATAACATTATGTTTGATCCCAGGTCCGGGTAACACACGACAGCAAGCTGTTGTGCAAAGTTTCAAACACGCATGGAAAGGATATAAGGAGCATGCTTGGGGACATGACAATCTTAAACCAGTCTCAGGCATGGCCTTTGATTGGTTCTCTCTTGGACTCACTATTGTGGACAGTTTAGACACAGCTTACATCATGGGATTAAAAGAAGGTAAACAATGTTTGTAGAAGGTAAACAATATTATAAACATAAAAAACATTATACAGTCATTGTCAAATAGTTAGTGACAATCTGGGTATTTAAATAATAAGATGCAACCAAAAAGTTAGTCCTATCAGTGCAAATAAAGTTTCTTGATGTCAACAGTATATTTGCTTAATAGGACGAAATATTGAAATGTCATTAATTATTTGATTCAATCTTATTGACTTTTTGTTTGTATCCAATTATTTGAATACCTTAACTGTAATTAATTATTTGATGTTGACTGTAAACGCAAAAGGTTGATGCTTGTTATGCTTTCACGCTAAATGTACTAGATTAAAGTTAGGAAACTGTTTTCCTGAAATAACACAAAGTAGCATGGAACATATAGTTTAATCTTATTTGACTGTTGCTTATAACCTTTACTTTACATTACAGAATTTGAGGAAGGCAGGGAATGGATTAAGGACCAATTGATTTTTTCAAAAAATAAAGATGTGAATTTCTTTGAAGTCACTATCAGAGTGTTGGGTGCATTATTAACAAATTACCACTTTACTGAGGATGAAATGTTCCTAGATAAAGCTGTGAGTATATAAAATGAAATAGATATTTAATTCCAAGACTGTCCAAATCATTTTAAAAGTATTTAAGGCTTTGCTCTGTACTTATGCGCTCCTCATGAGTTGTCCAGGCAAAAAGCGCGTTTACGTGGACTTTGCCCTTTGCTTCTACCTAACACAATGTTAACAATACACAACAGGTTAATGGTTATATAAAACTATAAAACTAAAAATCTTTTAAAGATTTCTTTGGCGTAATCGTAAATACGCTCATGTTAGAAAATATGATGACTCTCCTGATGACCAATGTCAAAAGTCTAAGTAATCAAATCTAGCCACTTCACCATTCATTGTTATTGTAGTTAATCTGATGTTAAGACTCAAAACCAAGTTTTAATAGCATCATTTCTAAATTACAGAAAGACCTAGGCGACCGACTGATGGCAGCTTTCTCGTCGCCTTCTGGTATTCCGTACTCTGACGTTAACTTAGGGATGAAGACGGCTCACGCGCCCGAATGGTCTCATTACAGCACCACTGCGGAGGTCTCTACGGTCCAGCTCGAGTTTAGAGAGCTGTCGCGTGCCTCGGGGAATCCTGCATTTGAGGTTTGGCTAATTTTTTATAATTTGATATACTCTAAGTGTGTATACATATATGCTATAAGAGAGGGCCATTCGAAAAATGTATTGCAAATAAACAGTTTTTAATATTAAAAAGTATTATATTAAGATCGGTCTATAATGATCTAATTCTAAAAATACCATCTGTACTAATATCTACGTTATAGAAGCAATTTCGTAATGAGTATTTATGTATTACTCATGCAGGAAAGATACAATTTAATTTGTTTTTATTGCTGATACCATTTACATTATTGTTTAAATAACTTTAATGACTTTAAAAAATAATTTACTTACACCATTTATTTTGCCTGTTATTCTCAAGATCAGTTTGTTTAATGACTTTCCAAAACACACACAAACAAACTTTATATCAATATATTATTGTAATTAAATGATTTGTTTAGCCGTTGACGAATATCCAAATTTTACAGCATACTCTTTTGTATTAATTATATAGCATAAAATACAAAAAATATTTTTCTTAACCATACACTCGACATGTAAAATTTTTTGTTTGTGTTTCCCACATTAGTCAATTTGTATTATTTTTGAGAAATAAAAGTCTTAAACCATAAACTTTCAGGACGCGGCGGCAGCTGTCTCCGAGAAAATCCATCAGCTGCCGAAGAAGCATGGTCTGGTGCCAATATTCATCAACCCCAACACTGGCCAGTTCCTGCCCCATGCTACCATCACCCTGGGAGCGCGAGGCGACAGCTACTATGAGTACCTGCTCAAACAATGGTTGCAGACCGGAAAAACTATCAATTAGTAAGTGATTGTAATTACTGTCTCCTTTTGCGCAAACCGAAGCAAGGTAACAAATATCCCGCTATCATGTTGTGTGTGTATGCCTAGTGCCCAGTTTCTTTTTTGAAAACATCATTAGTCTACCGATCAGATAACGAGGTGTGACTCAACGCTTAAAATACAGTTCGAAATTAACTTTTAAAACTCTATTTTACTTGCCGCTTAAAAAAGATAGATAAACGAATTTGTAATTTTTATTGAAACTGGACATTCGTTGTTTAATGTACAAGTTGTTTCATTTTATGTATAGATAAACTATCTATCCATCACCAACCTGTGTAATGGGAAAATTGGCCATTTTTTTTATCATTGTTAGTCGTTTCCGATGATAAATTTTTTTTTAGTTATTAAAGTGATAATAATTATATAATCTAAGATTATTATTCAGCATGGCACTGATAAATAGTTGTGTGTTCGTTCACAAATGCTTCATGTTGAGCTGTTTTTCTTTTTATTATATGTATAACTAAATGCTGCACCAAGCGCTAACGTAAAAGGCTTTGCGATTTTAATGTATGTGCGAATTTCGCCGCATATAAACGCATTTTTATATCATAAAATATTGTTTTGTGTATTTTATTTAGCAAATTGTGGAATCACATTACCATTATGAATGTACTGATCCGACGAAGGTGCCAATGAAGTACCTAATACGCTCAGATATTTTCAAATTCAAACAAATCAATATAATCAGTTTTACATTTAGCACTACGTCGAGTCATTACGTTCTAAATGTATATAGGTAGTCTGTATCGAATAGAAATAATATAAAAAAAGAAGTTGTCTGATTAAATAGGTAATATGCAAGAATACAATTTTTATCAAAAAAAAAATATAATATCCGCTCTGCTGATGAAAACAGTATTTTTTTATGAAATACGATATACATCGTTCTTGTGAATTAAAGGAACTTTCCAAGTCGGATATCTCCGTCTAAGGCACGCACTATGGTTAAACCGCTGCTGATTTTAACCGGCTTATTTTGTAAGGTAAAGAAACTACCTAATAGAAGCGGCCGCACTGATGTTTTTTTGCCGCGACTGTATTTAAAACCGCTTTTTGTAACAAATAGTTTAGCGGAAAAAACCTTGCCAAAATTTGTAGTCCATAGAATTATATTGGCGTCGCGGTTTTTAACCGTAGTGCGGCCTTAGCCTAACCTAAATTTTGAGGCGTTCTTGCTCTGGGCATTCTGGAGATATATTAAAATACAGTACATAGGTAATCTGCGGGCCGTGGAAGAGTTAAGAATGTGCATACTTCCTATTAATATAATTTTCGTTATCGTCGAAATTAATTCATGTATTTTCGACCCTACTATCATAGTCTAATTTCCATATTCTTTCACAGCCTATTGGATGACTATATGACAGCGATCGAGGGAGTGCGAGAGTTTTTGGCGAAGAGGTCGTCGCCTAATAAACGTCTGTTTATAGGAGAATTGTCAGCTGGCTCTGAGGTAAAAATTAAAAGTTGCGATGTGTCCCCATACATCTCTCAATCTCCTACAAATTGTTGACGTTATCCCAAATTATTTACCTATAACTTAATAATTTTAGAACCTAGTGGCACTAAATACCTCCAGTTGATTAAATATAAAAAATGATTTGAATTTAATTTCATTCCTAAGTTTACGGGGACATAGGAAGGCTGGTCGTGTTTGGTCGCTCATACAACGGACGATACAACGACCAACCAGGAAGAGTTTTCGGACAGTTGACAGTCTGACGCAGGACAGATTGCAATTTAACGGTTTCACTTCGATAGATTACAATATGTATAAAGAAAAATAATGCGTTAAATTTCAATCCTAAGTTACGGTTCACAATCTGTCGACAGTTTACAATCTCGCGAGATAGATTGTAATCTAACGATTTTTACATTCTTACGGTGACATATGTATATACCATCTAGTGTATGAATACACAATTATTTATGTTGCAATAAAAAAGTGGTTCAAATACAAAGACTTGTAGCTTTTCTTTTTCAAATAGTTGCTGGGGATACCTATATGTAAAGACTTATTAAATATTTATTTAACAAATCGTTCGTTTATTAATAGTTAGGTAACATTTTCGGCTACAATTCCAATACTGTTCAACTAAGACCTTCAGGTTAAATGAATTGTTTTGTTCGTTCCCTTGACCGTTTAAGTTAAGCATAGTGAATAAAATATAAAACATATCATCTGTTTACTTTTCAGTCTTTCAATCCCAAAATGGATCACCTGACATGTTTCCTGCCGGGGACTCTTGCGCTAGGCCACTCGAATGGCCTGCCCGACTGGCACATGACCATGGCAGAAGAATTGCTCTACACCTGCTACCTCACCTATGCCGCCCACCCTAGCTTCTTGGCACCAGAGATTACGCATTACAACTTGGTCTGTACTCTCCTATAAATAATCAGAAGTTTTTAAGGGGCTGTATGAATGATATGATGATTTCTGTTCTACCTGACTATCAATGAAGCCCTATCATCTTTCAACTTTCGGGAGAACGGAAAATTTAATAAATCTGGAATATTTGTCATTTGTGTTTTAGAGACCTAGGAAAGATATAGGATTTGACTAGACTATTTGGGCGTATAAATGGTCACGCGCGTTTAAGCTCTTTGTACAATGGTCCTCTTTATACTCAATTGAGATTGGTCTACTACCCAGATATTATTTTAGTCCCACTGTGAATTGCTTAATATCGGTAATTGTATTTTGTCGCTCTCATTCCAATGAGATAGGATAGGAGGACAATACCAGGAGAATAAAGCAAAAACCTGTACAGCGTTGATGTAATAGGTAGTTCTTATTGGATATACACATACTTTTTAAATGCCACGCGAGTTTATTTTATCGTACTCTTAATATATATCAAAATCAATGCGTCAAATGATGATTGATTGAAAATACGATTACGGTGTACTATCGCCCAATCAACGATATAGAAACTTTTGTCGGCCGAATAGATATAAAAATTCAATACGATTAGCTATCCCGCTTCGGTCGCATTATTTCATGATAAAAGCGTCTTGGATATGAATATATTGTCTCACTTATCTATCTACTAAATAGCATCCAAATCCAATTATAATAATGCCTATAAGCAGATTTTGCGTCACAAATATAAGTAAGAAGTATCTTACTTATATTTGTGACGCAAAATCTGCATAGTAATGCATCGTCTCTTAATAATACAATTTAAATTGTTTAGTGAAATTTGTATTACTTTTATTGTATTTATTTAAATAGGCCAGCGCGACAGACGACATGTACACCAAAACCGCAGATGCCCACAACCTGCTGCGGCCAGAGTTCGTGGAGAGCCTCTGGTACATGTACCAAATAACCGGCAACACCACCTTCCAGGATTGGGGATGGCATATATACCAGGTATGATGCCAGTTCCCTTTAAGATTTTAAAATAAAAGACAGGACTCACAATCATAGGTTTAAAAACCGTGCCATAGCCATCCTTTCATTTTCTTGGTTTGACGGATGTTCTTAGTCTTACAAAATGATACTGTAAAGATAGAATCAGACTGAGCAATAAAATGCCTATTTTAACAGTAGAACCTATTATCTTTGTAAATAGAAGTACCATTCGCTCATTTAGCAACACTCAACATTTATGACAACACCATTCAAAATAAAATTTAAGCAATTTAACCCGCTAAGCCAAAAATGACGATACAATGGATTTTTTTCTTTTTTTTTAAATTATATTAAACTTGTTTTTTTTTTTTAAATACAATCTGGTTTACCGATGTTATGACATGATTTACATATCCGTTCGAAATCATACCTATTTATTATTAAAGTCCTTTGCTCATAATTATCTCGCTTTTCCTATCTCTCAAAGTACGAACACATAATTTGTAAAAACAATTTTGGACAGGTATTAAAAAGTACTGAACTGATTGGCCAAACATTATTCCCATTAATTAGCACTTCTCGCCTTCTCGTTTACAAATCTATCAATATAATTGGGTAAAATAAACTTTTCATACAATTCTACTGACGTTTACTACTACTGCTTGTTTACTACCACGCTAACTCGCTTGTGACGCTCGATAACTAATATTTTTAATTTAATATTCTTACAGAGTTTTGAGAAACATGCCAAAGTGCCAAACGGCTACACTTCCTTGGCTAACGTGAAATCGGAGAAACCGCTACAGCGCGACATGATGGAGTCATTCTTTCTTTCTGAAACGCTCAAATACTTGTACTTACTGTTCAGTGACGACAGACATACTATTGACTTAAGTAAGTACGTCATCAATTCTGAAGCTCACGCCCTACCTATTCACAAGAATTAGCAAAATTGTCCATACATTTAACTGAAGTTATCACTATGCTATCGTTTATTGGTAACTCCACGAATTTCTACAATGATGTGTAATTCACAGAAGGTAACTACTTTCTCATTTTTATTAAATTTGTATAAATGTTAAGAATATACCTTCTTTGTAAAAAGTTTCGTGATATTCCTAAAATAAACTTTAAATGGAATTTCCTTGGTATTGAATGAAAGCATTTAGTAGGTACCCAGTAACACATCTTGGTAGGAAAATATTTGGTCACCTCTAACCTTGTACTATGTAGATAAGGTAGAATAGAAAGTGAACTAGGCCACTATTAGCTTGGTGTTGCATTTTTGTATACGTATAAAATCTTTCGAATAACTTTATCGAAGCTTTTTGACACAAAATTTACTTCCAATTATGAATTATTATAAAATGTTATGTGCAATAAAATATGGCTTACTATTAATTGTAGTATATAAGACAAATAGGATTTTTAAATAAAATTTCTAAATACAAAAGTGAGAAAATTTTAAATTATATTTTAATTAAGTTACCTAACGATCAATGTTGACAATACACCCACTGATAAAACTTTTAGTGAAAATACTTTAGGTTACAAAGCTACTAAAAGTATTTTCACAGTTTTAGTGCTAGATTTAAACGACGGTATCCATATTCATGAGAATTGTCAGAACAAGTCATTAACAATAAATATGGCGGCAGTAACATTGATCGTTACGTTTTATATATGAAAAAAGAAAATACTTAAGTTCTATGCTCTAGCCTGACACCCTTTTATCTTCAAACATGAAAAGGCAAAGAAAAATTTAATGGTTTCGGTCAAATAATGAAACAAAATTCTTTTTATGACATATCTTCAAGCATCATAACGTTATGTTATAAAGGTTTTCGTATCTTCTGTAATCGGATCTCAATTTATCCTGCATTTAATCTTGTTTATTAAAAATATTGCTACTAGCATCGATTGAGTAATATTTTATGTTGAAAATCAAATAATTGATCCACCATTGAGTTTTAAATATTACCGTTGGATCTATTTGCATTGTTTTTTTTATCACTAACAAAATTATATTTACTGTCCATATATAATATAATTTTCATCTTATCTATTACATAGAGATAAAATAAACAATTAACTATGCCAGTTTTACTTATGTACCTTGTAGACATACCTATATTATGCTAATGGGACCTAATTTTCATTATAATTCATAGAAATTTCATAATTGCAACATTCCATAGACACCAGACTGTAAATCATAGGAGAAAACATATTCATAATATTCTTCATAATCACCAAATTAAAGTGAAGTAAAAATCAGACATTTGTTTCACTTGATATCACAATATATGTTTGCCTAGTTAATAATAGTTGTACAGTACACATTTTTTATATATTATAATTTTTTAATAGTTTGCACTACTTATTCTTATATTAGAATGTACCTACGAAATCCGTTGCCAAGTCGGCTTTCGTAATCTAATCGATGTAAATTTCGTTAGATAATGAACTTATTTATTACTAAGCTCTGTTCTGATTAGTGCATGTACTTACGTTTTCGCTGACATTTGACTGAAGTTAACAAGAAAGGATTCGAATCATTTTATTTGAAAATTTAGGTATACATCATTATGAAATATTGAAACTTAGTATCCTTTATAATAAAGATTACAACGGATTGAAACGGCTTAACCACTGTGTATATTATATAATTTTGGTGAAAAGTAAATTATTCTTTCATGTAGAAAAGATTTCAGCGTATTGCCTCACGAACTTTATATAAACAGTTCAGTTGTTTAGTTGGAAAATGAACTTTAGGAACTGGTACCTAGTACTTAAATTGCATAATCCTCGAAATCTCGTATTATCTGATTCTATTATTATTAATGCAAAACTTTACTGTCAGAGACTCAGAGAAATAAAATTAACACTATTAATGTTAACAATCATACTTTAAATGCACATATCTATACTCGTATTTCGGATACGAAATGATTACGTATTAAAAGTGTACTTCGAGTTTTAAGAGTTTAAGGTATTTTTGTTTAGGATTGTTGAAAATTTTTAGTTTTAAAATTTGTCGTGAAAACTTCTTTTATTTTACACTTATAGAGTAAGAACCCAGAGCTGCCAGAAATATCTTAAATAAATCAGCCGTTTACATTCCACTGATGGCATAGGCCACATCTCAATTATGACCCGACATGCCTTATTTTTCAAATTTACATTGAATTGTTTTTATGAGCGTTATATGCCAGCATTCCTTTTTAAGTTGAACAGCGCTCTCTTATAAATCCTACTATACTATAGCCAGACACAAGGTGGCAAAGGTGACTAAAGAATGAAATATATTTGTTTTATATAAGTAAATTGTACGGTAATATCATCACAATATATATATTGAACACGCTAGGAGTATAACCTCGGCTAGGCACTATAGAGTAAGAAATGGAATAAAAATTCTAATATGAAGGTATATTTCTTATTAGCTTTTAATTCAATTTCCTAGCGTTTTTATTAATATAAGTCTAAAGTCAATTCATTTATTAATGTAGGTTACAAGTAACACTTATGCATCGTCAGAATAAACACAAACCAGAATTGAAGCTACAGCCGGTTCGGGACCTAATCCTACCGAGAAGAATCCGGCAAAAAACTCAGTAGTTATCCTAATCTTTACAATGTTTAGAGCTAGAGATTTTAAAACTATGGTGTGCGAGTGAACAGACAATAATGTCCATATATGTTAACAAACTGAAGTAGCAGTTAATTTTATAACGAAAAGTATTGAGATATACAGCAACTAAATATAGTGATCGTACCTAGCAATCGCCCCTTCCGAACTTAACAGATATACTGGCATACAATGAAAATATACACTTATATGTCCAAGATATTAAAAAAAAAAGATATGCCTGTCAGCTTTGGGCTCTTGCGCCATTAGTTGTTGAAATTATGTTACTTATTAATTTACTTGTTAAATTATGAAATGGTGAAGGTTGGGATGTAAATAAGAATATTAATTTATAAAACCCGATTAATTTACATATTGTAATTAACTATGATATTATCTGGAATTATTCTTAAAATGTTATATATTGGGTGACATGCTCTAACGGAATATTGTAAGATCCATTGGGTCGAATTAAGTCAAACATATAAGTGATGTTATTAACATTATTATTAATTGACATGGTGTTGACTGCATGAAGGTACCAAAAAATAGGCATATTTTAAATTAATGATTTGGGTCTACAGAGCCTTAATGTAAATTTTTTATCATAATTTTACAAAACTATTTATTTTTAGAGTTTCTCAGGATAATCCACATAAGGTTAACAAAGTCGATTAGTCAAAGCTAATCGTTTATTATAAATTTATATATATTATACCCGTATGAATAATATGAAATATATAAATGAAAATAAGCGCAGCATAATCAGAACCATACATCATTTGAATCAATGAATTACGTGTCAAATATTTGTAGCAATGTTTATAAATAATTTACATTAAAAATAATATTTTAAAACAGAACAGACCTGATTGTTTAAGGAATCGTGCATTAACAGTTTACATTTTCAAATCCGGTTCCAAAAAATAGATTAAAATAGAAAAAGCATTTATTTAAATCATTTGTGATCATGAATTTTTTAATACATTTCTTCATGTCCACTTATACTGTTCGTTCATATTTTAAAAATATATTCATTGAAGATTGATCCAAAAGCAAACTATCTTAATTAAATATCTAATTAGTCATTTGTTATAAGTTTTGGCGATATTGATAGTTACCAATTGCTAGTTTTTAAAAATATATGTGTACATTGTATATAATATGCAATCACATTATCTCTCCACAACAATATCCACACTCTAAGAGCTAAAATTATAATGTATTTTTATATTATATAAATTTTCAACACTCATTAAGCTCTTTTAAATATTATCATTATTTATGTCACTTGTAATGTTTACACTCTTAACAGGTAGGAAAAATAAAACTATTTTTTACATTAAGATAATAATCTTAAAATTAAAAAATTATTAGTATAGTTCTGTATTTCAAACTTTTTTCCATTAAAAAATTTTTTTTCATACAAAAATCACAACACATCTGTTTCAGGGTAAAAGTTTGTAAAATATGTATGTGTTTCTGAATTGCTATACATAATTTTATAAAAATTTAGTACTATTAATTAATAAAAAAAAACTTCATAAAAACTTGACTTACTTTGTTGTGCCGTATTAAACTGGTTGTAAGGAATGTATAATTATGATTATATTTTACTCCACAAATACGAATGGTCTTTTATTCTACCTCATAATAACTACAGTTCCTACTTTCAAAATAGGCATTATTAAAACAACATTGTAGTAAAGAATTAGTTACTATGCCCATGAACTTCAGTCAAACAATTTATAAGTGCACGGTTGCGACCTAAAAAACGGCACTGGCAAACAAGGCAATAACTGGTAATAAGCCTTCTTTTGTTCTTATTCGCAAATTGAATTAGATAAATATTTTGCATCATAATGCGGAAGAGTGCAAAAAACAGCACACTAATATACATCGAATAATGCCTGTATTAGTGTGCTGTTTTTTTGGTCTTTATTAACATAAACTGTCAAACGCTTGAAATGTTTATCGAATATTAAGTTATTTATTTGCTTCAAATAAAAACAATTAAAATAAAATAATTATTTAAGGGGGACTCCCAAACAACAAACGTGATTTTTAGTCGGTTTTTAACAGGTAGAGGCTTAAGGCATTCACATTATATTTAGTTGTGTATTATATTGTGTCTTATGTTGAATAGGTATTGGTTTGGAACCCTTCGTGCACGAGTCCGAATCGCACTTGGTTGGTTTTATAAATTACTAACGATTTACCCTCCAGTGTTTTTGTAAAGGCACTTATTTAAATAGGCAGTAGTAAATAGCAGTTTTGGTACGTTTAAAATTATAACTGACACGCTTTAAAAACGACTTTAGCAGTTAAAACTAATAATAAAAAAATATGAAATGGATCAGTCGAAATATAATTGAGCGAGAAGAAAATAATTAAATGGGCGGTAAAAAATATTGAACGAGCGGTTACGTGTGGGCAGTAATAAATCTGAATTTGTCGGTAAGAAATCTCATTCTAGGAGAGGAGAACAATGCTGAGCTGAGATGGTAAAATAAAATAAAATAACTCATATACCTAGTATGTACCTAATGAAAAATTAAATTACTAGGTACCCCTAATCATGTGGTACTACTAGAGCTGTAGCAAACCGTATGTATTCGGTACTGAGTAACGGGTGCGCCATCTAGTACCGAGTAACCAAACGTTACATACGAATCCGTTTCGTTACTCGTATTTCTTTTAGTATCGATCGCCGATGATAAATGTTAACGTTTGCCCATAACAATTTCGGTACTTTTGGTTCAATTTCTTTATAAGAAAAAATATTTTCTTCGTTGTTTTGGTTTTGTTTAAAATATGTCTTGAATATTACCTTTAATTTCGTTCCAAGAACAAAAGATTTTTGTTGTTGTTTTAGCTATGTCTAAAAAACATGTTGTATTTTATTTTTTGTTTAATTTTAATTCTAAGAAAAACGGTTTACCTATATGTGGATTTCTTGTTAGAATATAGTTTGGATTGTTTTGTCAATACATACTTTTCGACACCTATTTGCGATGTAATTGAGCTTGGTATGTAATGTATAAGTATGTTCTTTGTTTTATACAAATTACCGATGTTGATATGCGACGCATACTGTACGCATACGCAATACGATACGATTTGATTCGTTGCTCTAACATGTTTTATGAGGCATCAAGGAACGAGTAACGTAACGATACGATAGTAACGAGTACTAATTGTTATAGTACCGAATACATACGGGTACGTTTTTTTTCGTTACTTTTACAGCTCTGGGTACTACTGACAAACGTCAACCGCACGGACAAGTGTTGCCGTCGATTCCATTGTATTATCGATTATAATCGATTATTGCAAAAGAGGCCTTAATAATCTAATAATCGATTATATCGATATCAAGTTTAAAGCGATACTATCGATGTAATCGATATAATTGATTTTATTTACCTATCGGATAAGATAGTATCGCCATGATGGTATAGTTTAGGTAGGTACCAAGAAGAATCAATCAACACAACTTAGCTATCACGTCTTATGAATAAAATATAGGGTAAAATAACTTTTTCACGGTTTCATTTTGAATGTGTTATGTCTAAGAAGACATAATATGAATGACGATTAAATCTAAAAATAATTGCAAATTAATCGATTGCAACATAATAATCGATGTAATCGATTATATTGCCCTAAACTTAATATCGATTATATCGATACTATCGATAGTACAATCGATTATTAGATTATTTGAGGGGGGGACTATCCGGCAACACTAGCACGGACCATGCTAAACCGAACACCAAACCGAGTCCATCCAGCAGGTCTAGCATGCGCAATACGTCAAATTTCTCGCATGAGACGAGAAAAGTTTCGATATTATTGATTGGCCAATAGCACGACCCACTCGTATTTTCAGCCAATCAGCAGCTGACGCACTGACTTCAATCGATTCTGACGATACCATGGACCTAATGTTTATTATACTAAGTCCAGAGACGATACAAAATATTATCGGGCTCTTAAGAAATGTCAAAACGAAACTTTTGTCGTCTCATGCGAGAAATTTGACGTATTGCGCATGTGGGCCCTAAATTAGCATAACGGGACCATATTTTTCATGCATGCAGCCCGTAGTATCGAGATATTAGACTTTCAGGCATAGCATACGCAGTATGATATAATATAATAAACACCTTTCAGAAGACCGCAGCCAAATAACAATCACTTCTTTGTTGTTGTGTTCCTGCGTGTGAGTAAGGTTTCCAGAGCTCCTGGGGGGTGCTACATTAGTAGCAGGGGTCAAGCCTTCAAGGTAAGGGCGACAAGTTCAGTAACAGATTATATGCTGTACTTGTCACCCTTAAGCTAGGACCTCATTACCACTTAACATCAGGTGGAATGAAGACAGTCTTGAAGTGCAATATAAAAAAAATATATATGTCACATTTATCGCATGAGACGACAAAAGTTTCGATACTGTTGATTGGCTAATAGAACACCGCACTCATATTTTCAGCCAATCAGCAGCTGACGCACTGACTTCAATCGATTTTGACGTTTGTTAAGAGCGCGATAAAATTTAGTCGCGTTGCGTATGCTAGGCCTGTTTGTCACCTTAATAACTATTATTTTACCGCCAATTTGTAAAATTGTATTTACTTATACTAAATCTAAAAGATAATTAAAAGTTATGTTACTCATGTTAAGTACGCGCGAAGAGTAGTTTGTGGTTTTACTTCTTTACTGAAAAACGATTAAAATTATTACAACTCTCTCTAAAGTCGCGTTCAGTTTAACACAAACAAAGACGGACGTTCAACCGCTTACTTTGAGCTGCATTCCGCTAGCGCAGCATTACCTACCTACTTTTTGTGCAGTTTAACTCCGCGTAGTTCCGTTATCCACCGTTTTACCTACATTCAGATATAGTTTGTTAAATTTAGGTAGAGTTTCATTCTCTTATGTCCTTTATTAAGAAACTTATTCCAATTATTTAATGATGTCTTATCCTAAGTAGCTAGAATTAAATGTATGACTCCTGAACCTGCCTGGCTAATAATTCAAGTATTCTGTCCTATTAGTTAATATTTTTCATGATAAGTAAAATTTCCAATGGTACGTTCCGTTTTAATAAATGGAATTTATTACTTTGTTGAATTCGGCTACGAGACTGTGTCACACTGATTAGCATTTTGCGCTCTCTAGTAGTCGGCAACCGCCGAGCGCATTGTAAATAGCGTAATGTAGCGTAATGTAGCGCGTAGCGTGATTCAGTGTGAACGAATAACTTAGTTATCTAAAGAGAGCTCAACGCAAAAACGCCGCTTACAGTCAGCGGCCGACAATACGTTGGGTCAGAACGCGTCTTTAAGCATGCGTTGTGTCGCTGACTCTCGGCGACCGATTATTGTACTACGCCACTGATGCGATTGGATACGTAGGTATACCTACGTGGCCGACCGCAATTGTAGCGTAGCGTAGGATTTAATGGAAATTGGGTTTTCATGAGAATCTATTAAACTAAGCTTAATTCATTATGTTCGACACCGAAAAATTTATTGAAGAAGTTCATATTCGTGAATGTATTTGGAACGCAAATGTAAAAGAATATTGTGAAAAACCCGTACGTAGAAAAGCTTGGGAAGAAATAGCATCTGTCACTTTTCCAGATTGGGGGGAGATTGGAACCAAAAAGAAAAATGAGACCAGTAAGTGTTTTTATTTACCTATGTTTAATAAATTAGAAGTGATAAAAGTTACGTTAAGTTAAAGTTCTTTACCCCGTTTATCGAACCGAAAGGTCGCTAGTAATCATTGTGTATTATTGCGTACCTTTCCGATTCCTTTTAAACGCACAGCTGGCAAGACATTTATACCTACCTACCTACATATTTTACAGAGAAGTGAAACGAAAAAAATATGCACGTTTGACGCATTTCTGGTAAAGGCAGGTTACGAAACATTACGTTTGTTTTTAGTTTATTGATGTATTTTATGCACTAGGATAGGTAGGTACATACTTTTTAAGATTTTGTGGGAGAAGACCGAGTGGGCGCGCGACGGAGCGATCCTGTTTGCATTCTATTAACTTGTTGTTGCAAAACAGTAATTACCTGATTATTTACAAGCATTGTTATTTTGAATTTTCGAATAATTTCTAAACTGTGCATTTAATTGACCAACATTATTTTTTTATTAAGTAGTTAATGTTTATTTATTTTGTTTATTAGTAGGTATAGTTTCGATCTATATCGAGTAAAACAAAGACTGATTGATTTTTCTGTTGATGGATAGATTAGTAAGGATAGTTTACCACTCAGTTTTGGCTTAACAACTAATCGTATCCGGCGTTACATCATGCTTCTTAGATTTTTCCGTGGAAATGAGAAGTTTTCTTAAAGTTGTGCTTTATACCGCAATATAACCGAATTCCACGAGTGCGAAGCCGCGGGCGGTTAGCTAGTTACAAATAAATCACAAAGTTTGTCATCTCTAAATCAACTGCTTTATGAGACAGTCAAATAATCCTTCAATATAGAAGTTTTGAAATAATTTATAATATTAGTTGTTGCTTGTGGACAGTATTGAACAAAATTATTAAGAGTTTATAAACCTTCGGCTTCGGCCGAAGGTTATGGCGATTGCCGATTAATCGGCTTCGGCTTCGGCCAAAAATCGACCTTCGGTCGGACACTAGTACAGTCAGCTTCATAAAGATCTAAGTGTCCAGAGTGGTCAAAATTATCTGAGGAACAGAAGTTCATTTTTATGTACGTTGTCAGGTCGTCATATTGTTGTAAGCGTACAGAGTGATCAATATTATCTAAACTACACGATTCCATAAATATGTTATGTGTTAAGATGAGCAATAATATATTCGCGTTCTAAGTATTCATTGGTATCTAAGCATTCAAAGTGATCATAAATATGTTGGTAGTAAAGAAAAGTAAACTTTAATGTTTACAAGATACGATTGATTTCATTGTTATTATTGACAGTGACGTTCTAAGACACATCGATAAACGAAAACTAGGATGTCCAATTGCGTCACAGCCTACAAATATATGGATATGCCATAAAATTACGTGCATGCAAGTGGAAGTTTGTAAAGATAGGAAACTGAATTTAAAGTTTTTGTAAATTCACCCGGGAATTGAACCGACTACAATCTATACTCGATTGCGATCTGTTAAGTTAAGTCGATTATAAGAATTAATTCTCGGTACTAAACTTGATAAATTAAATGAAAATGATAAAAAAAATGCTTAAACTTTACTATTTCTTATTAAAAAGGTTAAAAATTAAAATATGGTTTTAAATTTGCATTTATAATATTTGTTTTTTTGAAGACGCATAATTCGCATTCGAAAAGAATTGGGTACAATTATGAGAATTATAAACTGCTATTAGCATTCGGATCCGACCTATAAATTAAGTTTTTGGGAGCTGGCCTCCAGATTTTTTGACTATGTGGTATTAAATCTAGGAATCTAATCACTTCAATGTGTAGTTAAAACCATAGTCAACTATGCCAATGTATTTATTAAGTCTTAAGTATTCTTACTGGAAATTATTGCGGCTAACGATTTATGACATACCTATTAAAAAACCCGGCTAAAAGCGTGTCGGGCCACGCTCAGTGTAGGGTTCCGTAGTTTTCAGTGCATCACAATACTTAAGTATCCCCACTTAAAGTTACAAAAATGGGCTATCTGTGTGTAACATTGACTTGGCATAGGTAGGTATACACTAAAAAAAAGATTTTTTCAAAAATTACAAAAACGATTAAACCCATCAGGTTCAGAATAATTTTCCTAGAAAGCCTTGATGCAGTTCTATATCCTAGATTTTTTCATACTTTTTGAACTTATGGTTCAAAAGTTAGAGGGGGGGGGGGGGACACAATTTTATTTTCTTTTGGAGCTAATATTTCCCAAAATATTAAAATTATCAAAAAATAATCTTAGTAAACCCCTGTTCATTTTTAAATACCTATTCAACGATATATCACATGCAAATTATTCAATTTAGAAAAAATGAAAAAAAAAAATTAGGTATGGGGCGCCCCTGAAAAGTATTGTTTTTTTCTATTTTTGTGAAAAACGTTAATACGGTTCACAGAATACATCCACATACCAAGTTTTAATAGTATAGGTTTTATAGTTTCTGAAAAAAGTGGCTGCAACATACGGATGGATAGATAGACATGACGAATCCATA
Source organism: Glyphodes pyloalis (assembly GCA_037074685.1). Classification (NCBI taxonomy): domain Eukaryota; kingdom Metazoa; phylum Arthropoda; class Insecta; order Lepidoptera; family Crambidae; genus Glyphodes; species Glyphodes pyloalis. The sequence goes on from JAYKKO010000001.1 coordinate 17,678,897, forward strand.
ACGGATACGTTTTTTGCCATTTGGCTACGGAACCTTAATAATCTTAGATGTTTTTTAATAAATTAAGATAAGTTAATTTAGTAGGTATTAGTAACCTACTTAGTTATGTCATAGTAGCCATAGTAGGCAAAAAGTTGATTTTTTTTTATACTGCACTTCAAGATTGACCTCATCCCACCCGATGTTAAGTGGTAATGAGGTCCTAGCATAAAGGCGACAAGTACAGCATAATAAATCTGTTACTGGACTTGTCCCCCTTACCTTGAAGGCTTGACCCCTGCTACTAATGTAGCACCCCCCAGGAGCTCTGCAAACCTTACTCACACGCAGGAACACAACAACACCGAATTGATTGTTATTTGGCTGCGGTCTTCTGTAAGGTGGAGGTATTTCACCAGCCGCGCTGCTCCAGTTCGAGCTATAAATCGCTATGCCCTACCTCTCTTATTGAATTTTTACATAATGCGTAATAACACATTATGTAAAAATTCAACTATTTGACCGAAAACTGATCAAAAGTTATAGCCATGGGATTAATTAAAACACTCCCGTTAGGAGTTCCTGGATTAAAACTCTGATAAGTCGTAGCCTCGTTTATAGGTAAGTTAGATCTGCAAAAGTAAATCTTGGAAAACTACATTAAATTTGGTGCAGTTGTTCTTGCGTGATGTCGTCACAAACACACAGACAGACAAAAAATCTTAAAACTCAAAAAAAAGTTTTGGCCTCAATTGCTTACGGACCTGTTACACTTTTATAATAGGAATAGAAAATATCAATTGAGATTATATTAGAAAAATATTTATTGGTAGGTGAAAATATTTTATAAACAAGCTTTTATTATGAACATACAAAGCAAACAAAAACCAAGATATACATAAAACTCATTGTTTTTTAAACCTTACGAAGGTGTACCAATGTTCAATTCAATAGGTCCGCACGAACAGGTGTTCCTATGCGTATCTTCGAACTCCATTATCTGACCAGCTCCATGTTACCATGTTAATGTATTGTTATCGCAGTTACCTAAGTATACCAAATTTCAGCTCAGTTGGTCAACCTGAACTGAGTCAATTCTTCATTTTAAAAATTGTAAACATACATACCTATAATGTAGTACATACAAAATTGAAGTTAATATAAACGTTTACAAAGAGATGTCTAAGTTGCGGGCACAGCAAACGAAGAAAACAAAATTGGTGAAACAATTGTGGAACACCGACACTTTACGCACTCGAAATTTAAAAATCTGCCAAATGTGTAGATATTTATGATCACTCTGACCGCTTAGATACCAATGAACAGTTTGGATGCGTACATATTAATGATGATTGTAATCGTGTACATGTTATTGGAGACTTATGATGAGAAGATATTTATGACTTGTCGGATGTGTACAAGATTTAGGTGACTTTGAATGATCATATATTATTGCACCTTTGTTCCTCATATATTTTTGACTACTTTCACACCTCATATCTTTATGAACGTGACTGTACCTACCTACTTCGTGAATTGGTTTTATATCAGACTTTTTGTAAGGGCCTTATCCGTTAAGTTGCAAATTTTATTTTTCCTTTTGTCCTTGTGCTGTATAAGTTTGTACAGTCGCCGTCAGATATATCGGAGCAGACAAAGTGACCAAATACTTCTGAACAGTTAAAATATCAAAAAGTTCCATACATCACAAGTTACCATTAATATCTGAACATTCATTACTTCAATAATATCTGAGCAGATGCTAGTCAATAATTTCTATACACACAACTTACTTACGTTACCAATATTATCTGAACACTCATCTATACAGGTAGCCAAGTCCATGGCTAAATGTATAAATATATCTATGGCTAAAAGAGACACATGACGACGTGCGTGACACATTTTGACGTTATGAGTGTTCAGATGTGATTGGCATCTGCTCAGTTAAAGTAATGAATGTTCAGATATTAATGGTAACCTGTGTATGGAACGTTTTGACATTTTAACTGTTCTGAAGTAGGTATTTGGTCACTTTGTCTGCTCCGATCTGACGGCGACTGTACCTACGTAGTGATTTACGATGTGCGTGTGGATTGAAGGCCCGTTTGTTAAAACTCTTTGAAAATGTCTCAGGATTTAGTGAACATTCCCAAAGAATTGTGAAAGTTGGAATCAGAATTTATGAAAGTCAAATAGTCGAGTTATAGACTAAAAAGCTAGAAAACGAATGTTGTCCACTGTATTGAAGTTGTACCTATGTGCTTTTAAATACTTACCTATACCTACCTAAGAAATATTTCTTCATACTCATATGAGTATGAGTCAGGAAAGCAAGTTCCAATAAGATTGGTTTAAGGCTTAGGCCGCACTACGGCTAAACCGCCTGATTTTGTGACTAATGGAAGCGGCTACACTGATGGTTTTTTGCCGCGACTGATTTTAAAACCACGTTTTGTTATGTTCAGTGGCAAAAAACCGCGCCAAAATTTGAAGAACTTATATCGGGGTCGCGGTTTTTAACCGTAGTCCGTGCGTTTACGGCGATTTCGCGTGTTACCGCTTGCGGAAAAAAGTCGTGGTGCGACCATAGCCTAAAATGAGCAGTGTGCATCTGGATTGAGGGCCCAAATTTTAAATCTTTGCAAACAAAATCACAGCAGGGCCACATAGCATCATAAATTATTTGTAACAAGTCATACAATTCTAATCTTTATTACAGTACACGAACTTCAAAAAAAATGGAAGCATCTCAGGGACTACTTTGTACGGGAGAAAAATAAACAAAAACGTGGAGGTGCCCCAAAGAAACGCAGAGCGCCATTTTTGCAAATGCTCCAGTTTTTAGACGTTTCACCTGTCTCAAGTCCTGCAAATAAACCATATCCAAACGGCAGTAATAGTTCCTGTGATTCTAATGAAGACACTGGTGATAGTACACACATGGATAAATCATGGCAGCAGTCGCCACCGGCTACAACTTCAAAAGCGTTAACAGTATTTCCGGAAATGCCAGAATGCTTAGTATCCATGAATACTCCTGAACAATATAACATGAATCCACATATGAATTTTCTTTTGTCACTGTTGCCGGAAATGCAAACGATGTCTGAAAGACAATTATTTGAATTTAAATTTGAGATAATGAAGGTAATACAAAAAATTAAATATAGCAACGACTAAGTCGACGGATTTGGTTTTTTAATACTGTTATAAAGAAGTCGTTGCGGGTGAATTAATGTGTTCAGCACTGAACCCACTAAAATATAACGATTCGATTGATCTCGTTACCACGTAGGTATTTGTACTTATATTTTTTGGTACTTACCTACCTAATATTTAAGGAATAGCTACTTACCTACCACCGTGAATGCTAGTCCAGAAAAAGGCAGGTACCTACAATGGAAAATCGATTTGGATATTACTGAGGATATCTATAGATCGGAATTCTGCAAGGTGATTTTATAGGTACATGTCAGCATTTACAGATTTTTTAAAGAAAATAGAGAGTTACAAAACAAGTATTAAAGGCTTTCATTCACACACTCTCAAGTAAGGTTCCTACCACCATAGCTAAGGGACATTCGCTACATAAGTAGTTTGTTTTTCTTGGTAATTAATTTTAAGGATGTAGGTACCTTTAAATTATTCTTATAACAGAACAGCTGTTTTATATTGTGTTAGCTTTTGCCTGTGAGTTCGTTCACTTTATTTCGTTACAATAATCCAAATATTCATCTAGTACCTAGGTAATTATGGTAGTGTTGCCGTCGATTCGATTGTATATCGATTATTCCAAAAGAGTCCTAAATAATCTAATAATCGATATGACAATCGATAGTATCGATACTATCGATATAATCGATTATATCGATACCTATTTTTATTATTAATCTAAAAATAATTGCAAATTAATCGATTATAAGATTATTTGAGGGGGGGATAATCGATTAATCGATTATCCGGCAACACTAAAGTATGGAATGTCATCTTATTTTTATTAAAGTTTTTGCTTGAAAGAGTTACAAACCTACATCCAGACATTTATACGTTCTTACACATTTTCCGGTTTATAATAATAGTCGGACTAGACTATTGGATAGTCCAGGGATGGCCAACCGGTCGATCGCGACTGTTAGTCCAGTCGATCGTGGCCAGAAAAAAAATATAAATTAGACTAGTTTGCGCAACGTAATTATTATCAACCACTGCAGCATCATCTTGCATCATTGTTCAATAGCTGTTCCGTCACGGTATAAGAAACTACTAAGACTAGCTAATAAGAAATACATGAATGTGTACCTACTAAACTATTATGTTTCAATTAGGATTCCAAGAAGCATGTACCTACTTGGTATATCACACAGGGTTTCGTTAGTAAACAGTACCTAGATCTTAGGTCTAATTAAGTTGGCCACCCCTGCTGTAAGACCATGGCTCCGTGGAAATACTAGGTACTTTACATTAAAAGTACATATCCCATGTCACACAGGTACAATGTAGCTTGAAGCTACTCACCCACTACTAATGGCACTACTCCTTTTCGGCGACTTTATTCTAGAGCGACTTTTGGAACGGTGGGTGTTGAAGTACTGAATTCTAATATGTAGTTCCTTAGATTAAAGATCGAATATCCAAGTACACAAACTTTACCTGTGAGTCAAGAAGTTATTTGAAAATACTATGTCAAACATAACTCTTTTTTTTCTCCTATAATGCCGGATGGGCATCCTATGTGACTGTCCGCTTTGAGGCTAAAATAACATAATTGCCCTCAAATAGTTAAGAGAGGTAGGCATAGCGATATATTGCTCGAACTGGAACAGCCCGATTGGTAAAATACCTCCTCCTTACAGAAGACCGCAGCCAAATAACAATTAGGTACTTCGGTGTTGTTGTGTTCTAAACTAATGTACATATATTAATAACAATTTTTTTTTAGCTTTTATTAAATAAAGTACAAAATGTGTACAGATCTTTTATAAATAAATCATTCTACATACTACATTAAATTACGAAATCTCTGGTATGAGACTGGTTGCTCATAATAGTTTCTAAAGTTTTAATAAGAAAAAAGGTAAAATGTTAAAAATTACATACAAGGACATTTTAGGAGAAAAGCCTTCTTAAGTTGTTACTTGTGGTCACATTACATAAGTAATTGGCAATTTATATATCGAGCACCATTTTCGTTAGTTGTCACAGTATCTTGAGAATTTATTTTTTTAAGTTTATATTTACTATTGCATAGTCTCTTAAAATCACTATTTGATTCCCAAATATATTCACAATAAATGAGTACAAAAATATCTTACTTTTTAAGGAATGTTAGCACAAAGGCTTTTATACTAAAAGTAAATAAAATCTTATGCTAAATGCATTAATACAATGTTATTAAGAATGATACAAAACTAATGATATCTAATTTCGTTCAAAATTGCTTTTCAATACACTGTTTCTCATTTAGTACATTTCATGTAATATTGCAGTTTTTTCTATATCAAGTATAACAATTGTACCTTTATTATATGGGAGAGTTTAAGTTTGTAAAAAATAATTACCTTTGGCCATTTCAGTTTAGTCCAGGGTTGTAGCTTGAAAAACAACTCTCACACATAGATCTAAACAGAGCTAACTCAAAAAAACATTTAGTGAAAAACAAATTTGCGTGTCCCTGAGTACAGTTGGATTTTCTGAATAGATTTATGCTGTAATAATGAAGCTAAGTCATTGACATTTTATTTCAAACCACTTAATCGATCTAATAATTTTTTTTTCAGATATTAGGAATGTAACAATAAAAATAAATAGATATTTGGTGGGAGGAGGCGTGCAATTGGTTTACGGCACGATCTAGCAGCGAATAGCAGAGATATTTTTAAATCTGTTTTAACGGTAGACGGGTACTAAGTTAATGAATCCAATGAGTATAGCTAAAACTTCAACTTTTCAGTTAGCTCCTTTAAGATCTGGGTGTGTGAACTGGTTCATGCTACTTTTTGTAAAATTAATTAGTTTCTTTAATATAAATGTCAATAGTTTCCTATTAGTATATTGATATGGAAACATGACTTATATAGGATCACAAATTGTAGTCCCAAAATATGAACACTTGTCATTGGTAATTAAAGAGAAGATTTAATTAATAATAAAATGGTGTAAATATAAAATTTTGAAAAGGAGTTCTAGTTTCCATAAGTATAAACCTTAAAAATTCTATATCACATATTATAAGAATATTATAATATAAGTATACCAAGTTAACTTACTAAGGCTTACATACTTTTTGGACTACAATTTAGACTACGAATATAGAAAATCCTACAGTTTACAACATGAATACTCATAAGCAAAATATGTAATATATTCTTGAACAACAATACATTCGATGCATTATGATTGTATGTTTTGTGGTGCAAGTATGTACTGCTCTGTACTAAATAGTACTTATACACAAATGTATTGATGAGGTTTCTTAGTTTTGTCTATTACGTAGCATTAATTTTGGTCTATGAACTATCATATTGATTACGATACTGTTATGTCATGAGGTACATATGGCAGTAATACACATAATCATTTATTGATACACTTATGATTATGAGTAGTAGTGTTTACTGGCATCTAAATTAAACCTTACACTAAATTCATCAACAGTATATAGTGGGAACAAAAACAATATTGGAAAAAATAATAATATAAAAGTGTGTGCCATAATTAATAGCCAATTGTTAAAGTACAAAGTAAGTAACAAATTTTAAAGTTTTACCAAAACAATAGCGGTTGATTCTAAGCAGGTACTTGAATTATGGCAATTTACATCAAAACACAGTCACAGCATTGCAAAGTGTAATAAAGGCACTTGATACCACAATCCTCATCATCATTGGTGGATGCAGCCGATCGTGTTTTATGTGGTGGTGGTGGTCTGAGGTAAACACTATCTACTTTATCTCCCTGTTTATCTTTATCCCATTTTTCATCCTGTGCCTTTGCATCATTGTCTTTGTTTTCATAATAATCACTGTTGTTCTTTTTGGCACCCTCAATGGCATCACCACCGCCTTCCTAAAATTTATAATAAAAGAATTTAAATTAAAAAGTAATTAATCAAAAATGTACATCTCCAGTTCACGTTTTTTCGTTCCGGTGGCAAACCATGTTTGAATATAGTAACTTATTTATATAAGTCACTGAGAAAATAGTATGGTAATAACAGAAGCAGCACTGCTATTGAGCAGTAGAACTACTGAAGTGGCCAAACAACACTGCCACTATGTACCACTACTCAATTATAGCTTAGGGTACTGTACCTCAAATACTATGTAAAAGATGATTGTGTTTTTTTTCACGGAAGTGATTGTTATTTACATTAATTTTATTTAAGGTGGAGGTATTTCAACAGTCGGCATGTTCCAGTTCGAGCGATAAATCGCTATGCTCTACCCCTCTAAAAGTTGATGATAATGATTGTGTAGTAAATTCACATTGAAGAAAAGGTTCAGATTACTTGTATCAGGATTAAATTGCAATTCAGCTTGTTTGCAACTGCTATGTCCCAGATATGTCAAATGGTATCACATTTATAAAGTATTGGTTGTCAATGTTGTGCAATCGACAAATAAAATGTAACACAGCGAGCATTGTACAAAATAAATTTAGATCATTCTAAACAGAGCAGCTTCAGATCTGAGCAGCATTTCCCTTCAGCAAAGCATTTTAAAACGTTTTTTCAACATACATTTCACAAATGATATGTGATAAATGGAATTTAGGCTTTGGTATCTTTCTAAAATCTGGATAGTAAGACTCTACGAAACTTGACTAAAAAAGCGCTGTGAAAAGAGTTATTCCCTCACTAAACGTTTAGACGTTTGTTTCCTTTGGAGGAATAGCAACAAAAAGTCTTTAGGAGGTCCATAGTGTTATACTTTTTGAAGGACACATACTAAAAGCTGACTTACATAAATGAATAAATGATTACATTAATCATTATCAAGAACATGCATTGCACTAATATTATAGAAAACAATGGTGTTATGGATGGAGATATGAAAATGAAAAATGTCCAGACCACATTAGAACCACCATCCTGATAGCTTTAGCAGTATAATATACCCCAGAGGCAATGGTGGTATCACAATATGGACATAAATACACACATAGTATAAATACCCAGATTTATAGACAAAGACAAATGTTTAATGATTGAGAAGTGTTCATTAAACAGGTATAGGTTGGATGTTTGTTAGTCATTTTTGATACATATAAGTCATAAAATATTGGAACCGGGCATTAGTAGAGAATGATTTGATAGCAGAATAAAATTTAGTATTAATTTACCACCCAACTAAAAAATCCTCTTTTTTTCACTTAAACATATAATTAATTCCAAACTCACAAACACAATACAATTCAAGTTACTGAGCATACCTTGCCATCTTCAGAGTGGTGCTTTATAAACTCCTGCTTCTCCTCTGGATTGCTTGGATTGTCTTCTGATGGTAAATCAATGCTAGCTGCTGTGATCCCTGTATTCACTGCCACAGTTGTCACTTTCGGCCGCTCCGGAACCAACAAGTCAGTCTCTTCCTCCTTTTTCTTATGAGGTTGTTGATAGTTAGGAGAATCACCAGACATACTGGAATAATTGTAAAATAAAATTGTCAAAGTAAACCTCAAAGCGAGCCACACATTGCGTGTTAGACAAAAATGCTGAACATGACAGTGAAGATGATCCTAATTCAATAGGATCGCAAGCATAGTGCCTACGAAGCACATATGAAAACAATGGGACATAAAATACACGATTTCATTTGATTCGCTGTTGGTAACAGAATTCACCTCATTAGTACAGGAGGCTCTATTCGTTCTCCAGACAAACGTCGCCATGTGCTGATGATTGTTTCAAAGTTATTGTTCTCTTGCATCTTGAAATAAAAAGCAAAGCTGCCAAAAAGTTTGTATTTCAAATCAAGGCGTTTTCGCCGAAATCACAGGTTTAAATTCTTAGGAGATTCAATATAACAATTCATTTAAAAAAGGTTCAATTTTAAGATTTACAAAACATTTTTATAATTTAATTCCGTTTATTTTGGTTGAGTTCAGATGCGAATGAATGGTTGTCACCTCCTTGTTTACTTTTTATAAACTTGACAGTTCACCATTTCTACGAAATGACAGCGACCTTGGTGGCGTCTATACTGTATCTCGCTTGCACTTACCACTAGACGCACGCTCTATCTCTTTTTGGAAGCTTTTTTTGCGTTCAGAAATCGTAAACAATTTAATTTTAATGTTAAAAGTCCATGTGCATATAACACATTTGTACTCTTTTATTACAAGCTTTTATTCCGATTTTGTATTGAGTCTAAGGACTTACCTGCAGTGCCTACATTAGGCAGACCTATAAAAAGTGAGGCCTCTGTCTTTTTCAAAGAAATACTATACTGCTATAAAAGCTATAGATAAGGACCCAGGGATCAGAGAGGCAGAAATGAATTCAAGAGGAAATTTGATGTATACCTTCTTACTTATTTGAATTACATCATTTAAAACTCAAGTAGGTACCTAAGGCAAGAAGTGGATCCCACTACAGGTTTCTTGATTTCAGAGAAAATTGTAGGGTGGGACCACCGGGGCAGTTATAATCATAGCTGGGCACCGTTAATCAAACAGTTAACTTCGTTAATCGTTAATTCGTTAATAAAAAAGTTAGCTTCGTTAAACGTTAAAGCGTTACATTTCTGAAGAATTAACGCAAGTTAACGTTAATCGTTAATCCGTTAATCGGTAATCAAAATGGTTCCAGGTCCTTGTGAGAATCTATGACCTTAGGTCATGGACCTAAGACAGGGACAAGGACCTGGAATCCGATTCCATGTCTTCCATGATAGGGTCTTGATTACTGCACTGCAAAGTACACTTTTTTAATTTACCTAATATTACCTACACACTTCCTTAAGCACACGCAAGTGTTCACTGACAGTCATTTAGGGAGCGTTCAAGTATTACGTAATTGGCGGGGTGGAGGGTGAGGGGGGGGGGGGAGTCTATGTAAAACGTTAGGATGCGGTCTAATTAAACTTTAAGATATGAAACTCCCATTTGGAAAAGTTTTGTTTCCCTACGGTTTACGGAGAATCCCTCGATTGTGATTGTATTAGTGTGGTCGTCTTTTTTTAAAGAAAGGGGGAGGGGGAGTACAGAAAAACGTTACGATGCATTACATGGGGGGGGGGGGGGGGGGAGAAAAGAACATTCGTGAGATAGATTTAAGGTTCATATTAAATCATGTGTAATGCCAAAAGGATACTACAAACTTGACGAATATATAAACGATAAACATATATGGACATGATTGTCTGCTCGCTTACACACCATAGTTTTAAGTTCTCTAGCTTGAAATTTTGTAAAGATGAGGATAACTACTGAGTTTCTTGTCGGATTCTTCTCCGTAGAATTAGGTTCCGAACCGGCTGTAGCGCTAATTTTGGTTTTGACGATGCATAAGTGTTACTTGTAACCTACATAAATAAATGAACTGACTTGACTTGAATCTATCCGCAGCTTTCTCGCATGGCACTCGCGGTGCCTTGCGGTGAAAATTAGTCATTGGATTAACGATTAACGGACTTCTGAATTATTAACGGAAGTTAATGAGTCCGTTAACGGTTTTTAAAGATAACTTAAAAGTTAATCCGTTACTCAAAATGTTAACTTCGTTAATTAACGATTAACGGATTAACGAGTTAATGCCCAGCTATGGTTATATTAACTAACCTTGAAAATGGAGTGGGTATAGTTAAACTAGTCAAAAGCACTTAAACATTGGACTTTGTGACGTCCTCAATATGACCTGGGCTTAAAAAATAATGTAGAACTGCAAGAGCACCCTTACGTGTGCACCTTATGAGTTATAGATCGTAGGTATATGAAATGAGCAGTTAAAATAATAATAACATGAAATACTTACAAAATAATTTTTAAATAAGTCAGGATCATGATACTTTAGGTTGAAGAGAGAAGAAAAAAAGATAATACGTAGGCAGCTAGGAAATAGGCAATTCGGATGTACATACTTAATGAATAATAAAATTGTGTATAATGTTTCCAGTTACAAGTTATACATACCTACTTTGTAAAATAATCGAAGGTTGGGAATTCTTTAAAGATACCTACTGTTTCATACATAAATGTAGTATATACAGTATATATTACATACATACCTACAGGTATTCTTAAGTATATTATATACTAATCCCTAATGGAAGACGTGAAATTTGCGCGATACTTACCTTAGAAGTTTATATTTCAATTTGTTTACGGTTACGTAGATGAACTATGGGAGTAAATGAAGTTGGTACAACTTATTACTTTCCTACTTAGTAGACTAAGGCGTAACGTTTACGTTAGGTAGGTATTATGGAAGTATTTATTTCTCTTTGTTTTTATTTGTTTTTTACATTGTACTTGACTTGATCTACTTACTTTGTATCTATACCTACTATACTTACTACTTACAACTGCTACTAAATTGACTTAAAAGGTAAAATGTAAAGATTTAAAGAATTTAGTGATATAAATGACCAGGCCAGCATTTGTTTAAATCTTAATAAATCTAAGCTAAGTTTCTAAATTGATTTATTAAGTAGGTAAGGTTTTCGAATCCTGTGGTGCTTAGGTACTTAGGTACCTACACTACGCCTATGGATAGAAATGCTAAGATCTTTAATAACAAACATTTAGGTAAATAATATTTTGGTTTATACATAGGTATAAAGGTACTTACTAACTGTACATCGAAGGACTTTTTTCGTGGTAGCGATCGTAGTTATGCGGATTGTACACCATGTCTTTTTTCTTATTGCGTTTCCTTGTCGGTATCCAGATTATACCAATTCTTGTTTGTGACTTGTTTTTCTCGGGACTTATAAAAGAGGGATATTCCCTGCTTGGATCAGGTGAGACTTTCCCACTAAAAGGTGAATGTTTATTTTTATCACTTGGTCCTAAAATGTTACCATTTTTTCCGCTCCCACCAAGAAAGCTACTTTTTTCTGTAGTACTTGAGAGTTTACTTTTCCCACTTAATCCAGAAGCGTTATCAGTTTTCGCTGAGTATCCGAAAAAACTGGCAGTTTTCCCAGATTCTAACGTTTTTGCGCTCGAAGGCATTAATTTGGTGTTCTTTCCCGATGACCCGAATAAACTATCGTTTTTTCCACTAGATCCTAAATACGATGAGCTGCTTTTACTGCCGTAACTGTTGCTACCGGAGCCCATATAACTTTTGCTACTGGATCCAAGAATGTTGGAGCTCTTCCCGCTTGACATACTAGTATTTTTTCCTATGGAGGAAGATGACTTGCCGAAGACACCGGATCCAACTTTCGCTGTGGATCCTGTTGTTGGTTTCTTGGTGATAGGAGCCATTGTGTCGTCTGAAAAATGAAAAACCATTTAAAATTATTAGCTACGTCATTTAAGTGATTAACAGAGATATTATAAAAAGGGATATGTGTCCCCAGGTTTGTTAAAATGGCGATAGGTGTCAGCAACAACATGTAGATATTAATCCTTGATCAGACCTGTAGTAGGTAAGTACTGTTTGGAGATCCAAACAGTACTTACCTACTACACACATCACACAGATGTGTGCTGAGCTATAAAGAGGGCGGATGAGAGTCGACTGCATGCAGCACAGATATGTGTGGAGTAACGGAAATATTTATGTAAGATAAGAAATTTGTATAAGTATTAGATGAACTATGAAAGTAGGAGTGGCTGAAAAGATGAAGGTTAATCCTGGTATGGACATGCAATCACTAGGGATGATAGGTAGGTACTCACGTGATCAATAGAATGAAAAACCAATAAGTATGAGTGTTTGTGGATGAAAGGTTAGAGGGAGTTTGAATTTAATTCGTATATTTATTACAAAGAAGACCAAAATATTTTGGCATTCGTCTTTTTGTTTGTCTTGGTTTTCTTTGGTTGACTCTTAAAAGTATTTACCTACCTAGCCTACCCTTTCAGTTTTTGAACCAAGTTCTAACATTCAAGTCTTTTATGGGGCCATACCTAACTTTTTTTTAAAAGTCAAAGCACAAACATCGTTGTTCTTGATCGAGCGAAAAATAGTCCCATGCGCATACAATACCTGAGTTTAAAGTAAAAGTATCTTTAAGATATTGTTCTAATTCAAGTCATGGTCTAACTGTGTACCAAGTTACATTATGCACAAACATTGGGTATATGTTTTTTAGGTTTTCTCAATTTTTATGTTTACCTTCTTTTTTTTATATTGCACTTCAAGATTGACCTCATTCCACCTGATGTTAAGTGGTAATGAGGTCCTAGCTTAAGGGTGACAAGTACAGCATAATAAATCTGTTACTGAACTTGTCGTCCTTACCTTGAAGGCTTGACATGACCCCTGCTACTAATGTAGCACCCCCCAGGAGCACTGGAAACCTTACTCACACGCAGGAACACAACAACACAGAAGTGATTGTTATTTGGCTGCGGTCTTCTGTAAGGTGGAGGTATTTCACCAGTCGGGCTGCTCCAGTTCGAGCGATAAATCGCTATGCTCTACCCCTCTCAAAATTCTTATATATGAGTATGGCTTCTGTGTGCTTAATTAATCTAAAAGCTTTATGATATATTTTGGTGTGGGTATGAGCTTAATAAAGATAGCCTGGTATAGGTACCTGGGATTGGGTACCTGGGATATTAAACTACGTGATATTAAATGGTCTAATAAAACGATTTCAATCCTTGTTTTAATTTAAATTCTAAATAGTGATTAATATTAACGTGTCAACTTGAAAGGAAACGTAACGACGTGTTCTTACGACGCTTTATCATTCCATGACAATTGGATTAAAATTAGTCAGGCAGGCAATTGTGTGAGTTTTTTAATCACTGACAGCCCATCTTCCACAAGGTGCTTGCGACTAATGTCAGTATTTACTTACCTACCTATGTACTGGTTGCTGTTAATAATTATCTGGATTCCTAGAGTACTATTAAGTTCAATTGTCTACTATGTTACTACACACACCTACTGATCATGACTCTACGTATAAATGTTTCTCCAATTATACACTGAAGTGATTAATGGTGTTTTCAAATTAAGTAGGGATAGCACTATAAAATGATAAAATAGAGTACAGAATATTTACAAAAAGTAGTCCGCTCCGGGCATTTGTTGCCCAGAATGCTGACAACGTTACCTCTTTTTTATTTAATAACCAGACTGTGGCGTTGCGCGTTGGCCGAATGTACCGCATTTCAAATTTGAGGTACGTTTTTGTAGAAGTCTCAGAAATTAAGTTTAATAGACAGGAAATAAAAAATTCTTAGACTAGGGTACATGCAAACCGGAGTTGAAATAATCGACGATGTAAATGTAAGATATTAGGTGCAGAATGGCACGATGTCATTATCAAATGTAGACTTAAATTTAAAAGAAAATCGTATGTTGTGTGTAGGTAGAAAGGCAAATATTATAAGTAGAACATTGAGAGAATAACTGACCTAGTCCGAAGTGTGGTGACGAACCTAAAGCACTAAACTAGTTTGGTGTAGCATATCAAGAAGAATAATTTGGATTCCCACTCTTGCATTTTTTGTCATTATTTTGGTTAATTGTTTTGGTAACATGATTGCCGCCGGGAATGATTCATCAGCACTTTTGTATACTGACACAATTCGCTACGTTATTATTTATTAGAACATAGTTTTCTCAATTCATGTTAATCTTTGTGCATTAACCTGTACGCGTTAGTAGCTGTGGGCAAGTAAAGCCATGTTTTTAATGTTCCGAGCAAAATATAGAAATAAATACGCTAATATTCAAATTAGTACTAATATGAATATGGTCTTAGGTTGATTTATATTTGGTTACATAATTATCGATTATATTCCCTTTGGCGATGTTTATGGCTGGTCCCTTAGTTGCCAAGGTTAAAACGCCTTGGTAAACTATGAAATAGAGAAGAAATCCAAGGGATTTCTACAAACTACCTACCTGGTAATGATATCTAATACATGGGTACTTTCACTGGATAAAATAATATAAATATGCACCTGCATATAGGTAGCAAGGCTATTTTTCACTCATTATTGAATCAGGGCACATTATAATATGGGGCCCCTATAACTGCAATAACGACTTCAAACTTCGCATTGCACGCTTTGTTTTTTTAGTTTCATTTGAATGAAGCAGTTCACCACTATTCACAAAACAAAAAGAATAAAATTTCAATCAGTTAAATTTTAAGACATTACACTAGGTACCTATTCGATTATAATATATTTTAATTTTTTTAAACGTACTGTAATCAGTATGTCTGACTTTTACTAAAATACCTCCACAGTGAGAGTGTCATTATGTTTCAATAATCGGGTCAGGACTAAGGGTCCCAATGCTTCGCAGGGTCCTGGGCACGTGCCCACTATGCCCAGCGGGAAATAAGGGCCTGTTAGGTAGGTAATATCAGTTGGAGTCATTTATTCACATCACATGATCGAATCCAAGTAAATGAAAAAGCAAATGTCTCTTGTACCTACTTTATATGCAGCCTATGGTGTTTACGGATTGTTACACACAAGTATGGCGATTACGCCCCATTTACAAAAAAACATAATCATGGACTTCAATACGTTTTTTATTCAAAGTCGATGCACCATAGTTTAATGAAAAGAAGCAAAGGAAATGATGCAACGGTTTGCCCATTAAGTATGTTGAAAATAAAAACCTGTAGCAACAAACCATTGCTGTTCCTCAGAAATTAGTTACAATTGAATGTTTTGTTAAATTCAGATTCCACCACCGTCAATGATCAAGCAGCAGTAGCAGGTATTGTAGGTACCTATGTAGTCAGCACGTAGGCAAATAGGCAATTACCTTTTTCACATATTACGGATTTACTGAACACGTGTACCTAATAAATATCTTCATTGTTATTGTAGGTACCTACTCGTGCAAGTAGAGTCGAGTTGTTCGCAGTCTATTGGATTTATGCTCTATTTCACACGTTGTATGTTAGAGTTGATAAGATTTTAAAAATAAGTTACCTATGTTATTCCAAATTATTTTAAATTATAGCGTGTATTACACAATGCATAATAATGTCTCGCACAGCTTTAATTGCCTTCAAAATGGAAAAACCGATTAATTTTATTAATGGGCACCACTTTACTAAGTAGGTACCTGGGTGAACAAACACTTAGGTAAACCTTAACAACAGAGTTATTTGCAACTGACTGTTTCTTGCGACTTTATTTCGCGATGTTTTGGGATAGATATTAATATTGTTTTTCTATCTGTCTACCAAATATTGTACCCATCCATTCTGTAGATCCTGCATGAAAGTGAACAAACAGACAGCCATACATTCCTATAAACATTCGCGTTAATTTTATTAGTAAGATAAGTATAAGGTAGGTTTGTTTGTATGTATTAGTTAAACAGCTTAAAAGGTCGTTTTCTAGGCATTCAAAATTTAACCGTAGAATTTCGACTAAAGCCCGGTTTCAGTATTTGATAAACGATCCATTTTAGTTACGGACAGTAATAAATTATACGAGGCGTATGCTGAAAACGACTGACTAACGATTGATGACAGCTGGTATGGAAAGTAAATTATCGCATGTAATTAACGACTCGTTGTCGGTTCCAAAAAACCGGATAGTAATTTTTGACACATTACGAATCGTAAAATATTGGAACCGGGCATAAAAGGATAATGCCTTCCAATCAAATTTAATAGAGGTAATATTTTCAGACATACAAGCTTCTAGCGCACAGCACACAGCTTAAGAACACCAATTAATGTATACAAATTTATGTATCTGCCATATATTCCAATAGTTATCTCAATTAAGCACATATGTATTTCTTAGGTCAATTCGGTCGAGTAAATAATAAGGTTTCACGGCGAGCAAAAAAGGATTTTTCTTCTAAATAGAAGTTATTTTTATAATAAGCGCTTACCTTTAAAGCGTTAGTGATTGTATACCATACACAATGGTGTTTATTGGGCACATTTGTAAGTGAAACCGCGTCAGGCTGCGGCGCGCGGCGAAGCGCGTACGGACGTGTGTCGGCTGCGTTGCGTGCGCGCAGCAGATTTCGCGCCGGCGAACTGATGTGGCGGCGGTATTGCCAGAACACCTGTCGCGTTTTGTATGTACCTGATCCGTCATCTGCGACACCACATGGATAACGACGATTTCTATACACATTAGTATAAAAACAGGTTCTCTTGAATCAATATAGAACATTCTTAATGGCTATACGTGCTTGCTTGCGTTGTGCTTCTAGCGTTATGGTTGGATTTCAGAGTGTTTAGGACGTTTTAAAGGGGTCTTAAGAAATTAAAATAGTGAGATTTTTTTAAATTAATTATTTATGTTTAATATTAAAGCTATATGAAATGACTCGTTACTTTACATACCTACTTACACTGACATATGTCACAGTTTTCTAAGTCAGTCAAATGCACGCTAGGCTTTTATACAAATTTGACTTCATTATTAATAGTGCCTTTGATCGTATATACATAAGTAAAAACTTTAACAAGAAAAAGAACCATACCTACTATTAAAAATACTGAAAAATATATAATACCTAGTTATTTATTTCTGGGTAAATTTCTAAATTATGATTTAAATGTAAGTAATCTACTTCACTTTTTGTTGTTTTTATTGCATAAAACTTACCAATTCACTTTTTTCATTAAACTTATTTTTATTTCAATAACATGGCTCGTCGCCAGATGTTACTTCTGCCAAGCGTCATTTAACAATTCACTAAATTAACTTTTCAATTGTTCTAATTGGTTTGGTTCTTCCCTAATTGTTGTCATACTCGTATGATGGTACATCGTGGTCCATTAATTGAAGTCGCAATATAAATGATGAAGGAGAAATTCCTGAGTTCAAAGGTAGCTTAAATACCCGAAATCAAATATCAATAAAATTCCTTATACTAATTTCATAATTATATGTTTAACCATAACCAACCACTGATAAAATTGTAAAAGCAAATTCATTAATTCGATGAACTTTTTAATTGTGTAAATAGTCGATATGTTGGCCGATACACGTAAACTTGATTATGTATTAATTATTTTACAACCACGCATACAAGGGTCTGATGGTGTGGTAAGTAGCTAAAGCACTTTGTTGAGCAAGAAATCACAAACAAACGGTACCACAACACCCGTACCCAAAACATCCCTGGACCTCAGAGATGGCGCAATGCCAAAACTCAGCCCGCGTGCCTTTCTGCTACAGAGGTCATCAAAATGTTAAAAGAGCAAACAACGTACGTTACTACTACTTGTCTATAAATTTAAAGATATCACAAGAACGACAAGTCTGATAATATATAAATTGCAATCCTATATATAAAAGGGCCTTGGGCCCGTTTGCGTCCGGCCCGGCGTTTCATCCTAACACATACCGAGTTACAATGCGGTATGTAAATTGCGGTATGTTTTTTTGCTGCACTAAGCACATTTCATAAATCAGACAATCATTCTACACTGTCAAAAAGTCAGAAAAATATTACAGCTAAATTAAGATTCTCATGCTTTTAACAGGTAAAATCTTATTGAAGGTACGTATTTGTTTTTAAGTTTCAAGAAAGTATAACGGTTCGTGCAATCAGAAAAATTGCATCGTGCACCTAAATCAATGAGTCATTTGACAGTAACTTGTTAACAGAACCCTACCGTCGTCATAGCATCGAAGATAAATATGGTCGCGACCATTCATTTCATTAAATAACATCAAGTAAATTCTCACGACTTTGTGTTCGCTAAACATAAAGAAGGGTGTGAAGGGCATTTGAAGTACTAATATATGCTTATACTTATTCATAGATGTTCCTTGAAAGAGCAACATCTATGAGCTTCATGTAGTTTTTTTAATTCTCGTAGACCTTAAAATTTGTTTTCATCCTTTTCAGGGGCGTTACGTGAAGTTAGTGTACAGTCAAAAGCACGTCATAATACACATATAGACATTGTACATATGATCATATTACATGTCACGGGCAAAACCAACCCTACAAAAACCCCCTTTAGAATTATGTTAGTTAGAATATGTTTGTGTTTCTACGCATTTTGTATGATTAGTGTCGGCTGGTAACATTTTCAAACATACAATCATGGCCCATGGTCCCCGATACTCACGATCAACTTTCGCTATATATGCAGCTATTTTGCTTACGTCACCTTTAACGAATATAATGACCGTAAACGAATGAGGACACATAAGGGTCAAGCTCCGAGTTCTGATTGCTGACTCAAGTTTATTTATACTAATTCGCAGTATGACTGGCTTTTGACTTCATACCCTGAGGTCCGAGTTGCAAAAGGTTATGAGGCTAGAGTCACTATTCAAGTATTTATTGTAGGTATATTTCAAGGTAGGTAAACATTATGCCTTAGGTAGGTATTTGATATTGCATTTGAATTATTATTGTAGGAATGTCATAGGAATTAGAAAATCTATTTGAATTATGTACTTTGTTAATGAATAAATGAATGTATGTCTATGGAAATGAATGTAAGTCTACGACTTATATGAGAGTATAGAATTTAGTCAAATAGTAGCTTTTCTCAGGGTCCCGCTTGCGTGTATTACAAATATTCTTCTTTACCTATTTTTAGTTGGACAGTATTCTTCGAGTTAGTTCAGTTATCAAATTTCAGGCGGTGTTGTGGAAGTCAAGGCTCGGCCGATCTCCCACAACACCGCCACTAAGGCGATGTAGGTCCAACCGGGCGTTTTAGTGGGTAGTCCTGCCCTTTTCAGGGCAGGGAGTCCCACACACGCCGTCACCCTCCCTCGGGGTGACGGTACGGTGGATCAACGCATTTCCCCCCGTCAAAAAAAAAGATCTCAGATTTTAACTCTAACGAGTTTAATCTAAATCCGAGTTATCGTGCTCATGCAACACCATTTCATATGTTGTTTAACTTTTCTAAATATTGTGCTCTCTAAAATTATTTAAGTACTTAGCAAACGTTAAAAAACATTACCCGTCCAAACTTCCCAGTACACGCTGATGAAGCTACTAAGAAGCAAGTGTCGCAACTTTTCTAGACATAGTCGTAGCGAAGGCTGTACTCGACGTCTTTACGCCAAATTAGTTAAGACTTTAGCTGTAATAATTAGCTTATACTGTCTGGATATTACACGGTTAAATTTCCGCACATGTAATGAAAATAGCCTACAATGTAATGAAAATAACCTTCCTAGGTTACTGCTTATTATAGGTATGATTTTAGTCTTGTGGAACAA
Organism: Glyphodes pyloalis; assembly: GCA_037074685.1. Taxonomy (NCBI): domain Eukaryota; kingdom Metazoa; phylum Arthropoda; class Insecta; order Lepidoptera; family Crambidae; genus Glyphodes; species Glyphodes pyloalis. The sequence goes on from JAYKKO010000001.1 coordinate 17,699,201, forward strand.
TGGGGAAATCCGACAGAATTAATAAAGAGTCCGGGGCTTGACAAAGTTGAAACAAAGGATAATATTCAATTACAAGATCATGATTAGTCGCAGCCGTGTGTTATTCAGTGCATGTTTCTATATTATTTCAAAGTTTATTTACAGAGTTTTGTTATAACAACTAGAGAAACGTTTAATATACATAGGTACCTAAGTGTGTCACCAAATGCGCTTGCATTGAGTTATCGAAATGTCGCACAAAAACATGTTGACAATGTTGTTATAATTTCAACATTTGTCAACAATTCCAAAACAAAGTTGTTGACCAATAAGTTCTTTTCAGGAATAAAATACCTACTAATAGGATTATACTAACTGGTACGGAACAAGGACTTAAAACTGTACGTAACTTGGACCTCATTGTGAACCTGCGGGCTATCATGTTTCAATGCTATTGTTCGGCTCTCTTTCTCCCTTTTACGTTTTGTTTTATTAATCAAAATTCGCTCAATAAACGAATGGTGTAATTTGTACACTACTTGTGGTTGTGAATTAATGGAAAATCGAACTAGCCCGCATTGTCAAACAGAACGATAAGCTGGGTAATAAGTACTTACTACAGCAAATTTTGTTACTATTAGGTTTGTTTTGTTTCTTGGATCTACAGCCAAGGTAATAATTGAATGCAGACGTACCTGGGTAAAAAAATGAGCGTATTAGGAGTCCATTATAGTTTGGCAGTGTATCCTTTGTTGGTAATTACCGGCGATCTATTTACCGCAGTAGGTATAACACCTACCTATTACCTTTGTTAATACTATTTTGTTAGCAGGATTGGAGCACAATTACCATTTAACACAAAAAGATGAAATTTACACCTGTACAAAGAATGGGATCACTCATAGAATGAACTTATTATTCTCACGAACGCGGAGGTTTTAGTAAGTTTCTTTATTTTTGAAACAAAAAAGGTGTTAGGTATGTTTATTCTAATACATTTTTGAATACTTAAGTTACTTCTAAATGTCTGGTAAATAAATATAGACTAAATATTGTTTTTGAGGTTGGAAGTAGAGATGATTAATGATATATGTACCTACTTTATGTATATTTTATTATTATTCGGTAATTAGATTTATGCATGTTTTGAATAAAACGAACATCTTATTGGGCTACTTCGACAGCAAGCGAAATAAATAATAATATAGGAGTAAAAGGTATCAATCAGAATTTGATACATACCTGTGACTGTGACATGTACGAAGTAAACATTATCTTAATGGCATAACTTACGACCCTATCAAACTATTTGTTCCGACTTACTTGTACCTACTTGACAAAGAGTACAAATATTATGTGGACGGTTTCCTTGGCTCGAGGCCACAAGTACATTACGTTTGTTCTTCGTGAGTTACCAATTATTCCACTATTTATTTGCTGGTAGGTCATGCATGAATACTACATATACTAATACCTATTACAGAATGAATTATAGTTTGATTTAAAGCGACTATCATCATAGATGAAATACTCTAGTTGGTTGGTAGCTTTTGTTTGTATTTTAATAAAAAATTTAAATGCTCTTCGCAATTTGTATACGTTTTCACACGAATGATTGGGTATATCGTACTAAGTACCTACTGTGTAGAAATGAACTTTTTTCAGAATGATGCAGTGTACGTCGGGATCAGTTTAAAGGCGTATTTATTTTAGACATCACCAGAGAAGGTGGGGCACGCCCCATTAATTATTATTATTATTAGATTTAATTTTACATTAAATCCAAATCAAGGCAACCTAAGCAATCTTAAATATTCAAATGTAGTAGATAGTTTCTGTAACAGTGATTTCTATATGTTAATTAAAACAATAAAATAGTTCACATTTTTATTCACGTTATGTATCTAGTACAAGTAGTGTAAAATTTAAAAATATTTACGAAAAGTCGTCATTACCTTAAAACTTATAATAACGAACACAATATATAATATCAGTCAGTTCTTAAAGAATTTTTATAAAGTAGGTTGAAAATATAGTAAAACTAAGACAAAAAACTGACAGAAATGTAATAATAGTTTTAGTGTGTATATGAGAAATAGTAATGTGTACAAAGTATTTTATTAATAGTTCGGCAATGTAACAATATGAACTACACCAGCACTCTTGTTAAGTTAGTTTTCTTATTCATTTTACTAAAGTTTTCTTCAATTGTTTTAATAGTAAAATAAAAATATAATTTTTAATTGAATAATTAAAAAATGCATTTTTAATGGAATAATTAAGAGTTCCTACCCACATATTGAGCACCTTCTTCAGTATAAACTAAGGAACAGTATGGCACTAAACTACTCTTGATTATATCTATATCATATTGTTCCACGTGTAACTGTAACGAACATTTTTCCAAGTTCAATACTTACGTGTATGTGACAAAAGATAATATATTTATTGATATATGTACGTAGACATATATGTAAAACATTATTGTAATTAACTCCAAGGTACTACTGCTAGGAGTGAAAGACAGGTATGTTTTAGACACAACTAAATTTTAAGTGTATTTGCAAGAAATGTTTTGCGTAAAAATTACCCGCATTTTTAATTACAGGGTTAATTGAACCTTTTTTAAGAAAATATAGTTATCTAACCATATTTCAGTCTGCAGAGTTTAAGCCCAGAAATCATAAATAAAGTTGGACGGAACTATAAAAACAAAATGTATCTTAAGACACAATTGAACATAATAATAATCAAATTGTGTCAATAAAAAGTGAACCTATTTTTGGTGGTATCGTAACTTTGTGTACACTCTTAGAAAAAATCGAACTAAGTTATTGTAATTGGCAATACATGTATTTATATATATGGATACACAGACAAATAGGTAGGTAATACATTTATTTTATATTTAGTGGAAAATACAATTAATCCAAGAATAAAGATGGTAAGCAGTTGAAATGTTTACAAAATCCTTGATTTTCCGTTTGATATACAGAAAATTAGACCTCATAAATATTTTCATTCAAATATTTGGTCGCTGTATGTAATTAGGACTTACACAAATCTAATTCTTAACCTATTGGTCCTCATTACATTAACCATAAATACTATATAGTTCTACAAATGCAATAAATTTAGCTCCAATGTATTGGGACGATAAGAACATCAAACAGTTCTAATTTATCATCCTCGATCAAACTTTCTTACAACAATGACAACTTACTGACGACTATCATCATCCTATCAGTTCTAACGGTGATGATGAATTATAAACGTTTCACACGTTGTACACTACTGATTTCTGATTGTGCGAATTTGATCGATCATTCTTTGTTGCGTATCTACCTATTATTTGTTTCAGGAACAAATATTACTAGTCGATGTAACTAATCAATCTATCAAAATACGATTAGGGAAAGTACCTACTTGCAGATTTTGTGAATTTTACTTAGCTCTATTATTCAAGGAGTCACTCACCATGGGTTGGGGTCAACTTTGAAACATTGTTATTAAATTTTTATATTCCGTTGAAATTATCTCTTCATCACACAGAACTGTGCATAAAACCAACAAAACATTATTGAATTGCTTTCATTTTTAAATATATTATGAAATTTGAGGTACCTACCTAATGAATGTAATGGATTCATACGATTTATAATAAGGTCTCCCAAAGGTATCCCTAATGAATTAATAAATCACACACAAACCACGGTATTTTTTTTTCTTTTGAATTTTATTTACTTATCTTCTGATTAAATGGCATCATATTAATAATATGATTTGTCTCACTATTGCGTCTTATGGTGCGATTCTCTACAAAATTAATTTCTAATAATTAACTACTTAATAAATGCTCAGGACATAATTAATTTAATTAGTACACATACTTTATCTGTTTGTCCTGGAATCACAGAAAAACTAAAAAAGCAAGTATTAGAACATTTTGTCCAATGAAAATTTGGACATACATGTGTAACTTACAATTAAAAAAAGTCTATTCAATTTCATGGTCATTAATATTTTAGATTGTAACACGTTGATTTAATGTAATACTTTTCAGAGCCGTTAGAGTTAATAAACTATTTTACCCCTGAAGAAATAAAAACGTTCAAGTAAACAACGTGTCATTCAATGGAAAAAGATCCTAAGTAGGTTGATTGAGACTATGTAGTCTTATCAACCTAGTTAGTTTACATGTGTAATCTTTAAAAAATCCCTAGGCCTACTTCTTAAATAATACTCAATATCACTAATGATTTTCCTAAACATAAAATTAATTGAGATTACAAATTGCACTATAAATAATTAAACCTCCTTTACACAGTGTTGAGTTCAAATGTATTAGATTTTTCTGTTCACTCAAGAAAACTATGAATTTCATCATTAATTTTCGCAAATGCGCAATTACTGAACAATGTGTAAACAAGGTAAAAGTGAACGCTGTTCAATATTTTCAGTTAGAGCATCATACTTTCAAGAACCATTCACGATGCTTCAATTTAAATGTCCTTGCCATGGCTTCGCCGTCGTTAATTTCTTTTAAAAGAGTTTTCAGAAGTAGCAGGTAGCCTCTCTGATGGAAATCTTTACATTCTTTGATCCCATATCATTAAAAATATTTAATATAGCATGGCTTTAAACTCGGGCTTGCGTCAGGGAATCATTGTCAAAATGATAACTTTTAATCGTGCAATAATGCTATCAAAATGTATGCATTTGCATAATTTTAACTTAAGGTTTGATTCCTAAATTGCATCATTGCAATAAGTTGGTATGTTGTTTTAGGACTCATGAGAGAACATACCTAACAACGTAAAACTTTTTAACCTTTTGTTTTTTCCTACGTATTTTTCATACATACTCTTATTACTAAATGATAAACATAAACTAGTGATATTGTTAATTTGGGCAACAATCCCGTTCAACAATAACATCAAATTGACCAGTTTACCATTTATAGTCACTACAGGAGGCATATGGCTTCGCATCCGATAAGCCACCGCGAAGGATGTTTTACCCTATACAATGGCTTAGTCATTGCAAAATTCTTCTATTCTGGTGCAACACACGTCAAGAATTTCTACCACGTGGTCGCAAGCTACTTCCAGTTCTATGTTTCTTTGGCCTTGTTTAACTGCGACGGTGTATGAATTGGTATGAATACAGTGTTTCTCAATATTTCTTGGCAAAAAAATTACGTCTTACTATTAACTATTATTTCTTCTCACCATATGGTTTTCTGATAGCGATCACTCAAAGCAATGAGATCGTCTCATTACAGAACATTGGCTACTGCAATTCGTACTTTATTTTATGATACATAAAATGAAAAATAGTACCTGGGTAATATTTCCCCGGATGTAAGCTACTTCATTCTCACGGTCCCCATAAAACTTATGCGGGCCACCAATGGTCTGGCGACTAAGTGTTGAGAAACAAGGTATTAGTATGAGCACCTGTCTGATCATTATGTGCCTACAATTCAAGTCATGCCCGTGAGTGTCGTTTCTAGCTAATTTGCGACAACACCACGGCGTAATGGTGTACCAATAGATTAGGCGTCTTGAATTGAGTATAGTAGTGGCTTGCGAGGCCTATGATTTTAATTTAAGAAGTGTTATTAAATTAATAATAATAAATAAATAATAATAATTATAATAATCTGTTTGACGGCTCCGGCTCGGGGTTGCTGTCTCAACATACTCTGTGTCAACTTGTTCATAACATTTTGGTTAAGTACGTATAACACTCATGAGATGACCTTTAAATTGCGTATGTTGGTAGCCTTTTTTTATGGAAACTAGCCCTAGAGCTCCGTCACATTGGAACGGAGACCCAGACACCGCCTAGATGGACACAGCTTACAGTTTTTTTTTTCAGAAAAATTATTTCACGATTCTCATACGGGATGAATCAATGTTTTTATTTATGACCCTCTTGTTCGAGTGACTATATAATTCCGATGATATACCTTCTTGTTGCATTTTATGACAAAGTAATCTAGAATGCTGATATTAAATAGGTACTTACTAACGAGTTCGACGTAGATATAGCAATCCATCTTAATGTGCTGATACGACTGACTCAGTATAGTCCTTAACTTGTAAACAAGTTCTCTTTTGATAACGTTTCATGTTCATCACACCGAGGGCAAATCTATCATATAAATCAATGTTTCCGGTCAGCTACGATGATTGCAGCTCAATTTAACTTCGTAGCGGAATACACACAAGTGTCACAATCATACACATCACATAGATATACAAATGTAATGGTATCAAAAAAGGAATTATCTTGATATCGCTTGGAGTATAGGTGTGATTGAAATGAATATGGTATCTTATTATAAGTGATCAGAATTAGTTACCTATGCTAGTAGATTAATATGGACATGACACTCAAAATCGAATTTATTTAATTGAATTAAATATTAATGAAAATAATAATTTAAATAATAAAGGTATTTACTAATTTTATTCACGAACACGCATAAGATCGCAGGAATTCAACCGCAATAGCAAAAAAGGTATTAAATAAAACTGACAGCTAATTACAGGCTATATAACTAAAATATAAACTCAATAGTTAATTTTAATAATGTTTAGTTTGGTATTGTAGTATTGCGGGATTTAAAAAGGCATCTCCATAATAATCTCTTTAAAATGTTAAAAAAGTAAAGTTTAGGTAAATCACTTATTTAAGCGACTTCCCTATCGCTACTTACAAGTATTATCATCTAACTCACTACTATCTAATAATTTTGCCATTTCTTTCTTTAATTTGCTTGGAATCAAATACACAAATGTGAAGCATTTTTTTGCTCGCGTGTAGGTATGTCTCTACAGATATGTCAGACAGTTATCTGTTTATTATGTTTGCCCCGGGCAATTTTTGGGGACCGCTCTTAAATAAACACAATTTATCTGAAATATTTGCTTTTCCATTAAATTAACACCAGCATTTTGAAATGGAATGTTATTTGTTAATAAAAGAGCAAGAATCGGTGACCTGTCAAGGGTCAGCCGATATTGCAAGCGATATGCACATTGCAGATTCGCCCGTCCGCTATTCCAATATACGCCACCCACAGTTTTCAGATTTCTATCACGGATTTTTTTCTTTTACCTGTCTCAGTCAAACTTGGTTAGCTTCAGTAAATTTGAAAAGTCTTTGATAAATGAAAACCGGTATCAAACATTGAGTTTCAGTATTTGTTTCTACAAATAACACCTAAGTGACTGAGCACATTCTAAAACCGATCTCTCAGTGGATTGTCAGACCCAAGTCAAAAACTCATTTAGAACAGTTCCATCATGGTCTGCCGCTTGTCTCCCCGGGCAGCAGTGACCGTGAAAATCTGTGTACGTTTGCTACGGTTTTTATGTCAAGTATTCATTGATTTTCTCTTCAGAAGATTGGATTCTGAAGACAGTGCAAAACAATAAAAAAGCTGTCTAAAGCCAGGTAAACTGCGTACATGATAATGAACATATGAAATAGTAGTTCGACTACCTATTAAAACGAATTTTTATTAAATTCATGTTTAAAACTTTAAATAGGTACGGACTTCACGCACTTTAGGCATGCTGATTGAAGTTGAGTCAAATGTATTTTGATGCATAATTAAATATTGAAATACTAATAATAAATTAAACACCTGTTACAGTGTTGGCAATACAAATGTTCAAAATACATAATTTAAATACTATCTATACCAGACAATGCCAACGTAAATACATTCATCTTTGTACTAGGAGTATATAAGTATGTTTGCAGTAGGTTATACATTCGTCTAAGGTAAGTAGGTCTTAGGTAGGTATTACCCCATTCTTAGCCATTGACGATTTGAACAGCGTCACTTATTAATCTTAACATTATAGCAGCGTGTGCTTGTTGACTATTGTCTTTTTCCTAGTGAAACTGATCGGGAGTAGCCGGCGTTTCTTCTTGGCACCGAATTGAAGAAGGAATCGACGGAGTTCAGCCCAAGTGGCGGCGTCTGTGCCGTCCTCCATGCCGGACACGAAGCCGCTTTCTGGTCTCGAGAGCGCGGGTGCATCGCTCGGCAGCAATGAGAACCACCGGTCAATCTTCGCACTCGACGACAACTGTTCAACACAAAACAGAATATGGATGATGACAATGAAAACGTGTTGTTAGCTTCAACAAAAAAAAAAGACGATTATAGTGCAACAAATCGGAATCCATTCAATAGATTTTGCGAGAAAGAGTAATTAAACATTAATATAGAAAAAAAACAATTACCTATCTAGTAAAATCTGAATTTAACAAATTACCAAGTGCGTCTTCGTATTCGTTATCAAATGTGCTCAATTATTTTTTGGTTGTGCTCAATTATTAGATTATATATTCTTATTAGATTAAAATTACAAGGTAAATAAGGTGGATCAAGAAAGTAGAATTTATGAATAGTCGTGATCCATTTTTGACAGTCAATATCTCACGCATTGACTTGATGTGGAAGCAAGTCCTTGCATAAGTACCTACTCCTCGTGTTACGGAATCGAGGACTAACGTTGTTAGTCGCCATCATTAGTGTGCGGTAACTAGTGTACCACAAGATATAGTACAGATGTAAACATGAACAAACGCAAATGTTTCTCTGGCGCAGAGGGCTGGAGTATGATAGTAACATAACATGGTACCTCTAATCAATAAAATTTAAATGTTCATGCTAACTTACCTTGCCCTGGTTATTTGTTTATGTCTAGCCTCCACCCAATAAAGCTGATAGTCCAATAGCTTGTGCTTGAAACAACTTTGAAATGCGTTACTATTTTAAAAGCTATAGTATGTAAAATCGAAGTTTAGAAATTATAACAAATGTGAAAACGATAACTTCCGACTAGGTATTTGTACTAATAATTATCCATATTTTAAATATTTTTAATGGGGAATCAGCAGAAATATCATACAGCATCTGTATACATCAAAAAATATAAATAGGGAAATCCAAGGAAAGTAATTAAAAAAAAAAAAAAACGCTAAATGTAAGTGGACTAGGGTTATGGTGAGAAATAAACGATAATATATTACTATTATAGGTAATTATCTTTGATTGGCTAGGTTCAATATCCAAAGGTATTCTTGAAAGGTTTCTTAAACCAAGCTCTCAAAATCTAGCTGTGCATTGTGAATCCATCTGACTCCACGCCTACCTTGAGGTAGCTCTTACCCAAAGGTCAATAAAACTGCGTCGGCCAAATAATGAAGTTGTGTTATCTGGTAAGAGACCAAAAGTATAGAGGATCATTCCCGAAAGTTTATTTTAATTTGTTTTTCTTTCTATTTCAAATTACAGTTGAAGTATAGCCTTCCAAGTCTTACCCAGTATAAGCTAGTTTTAAGTCGAAGTAGGGTCTAAAGTAAGTTGTCCACGTAGACAATCACTTAACGCTCGATTCGTGTTTGAATGCGGTTCACTTTATAAATTACATTATTTACCATTCATTTCAAAATGCTAATAAATAAATGAGCACCAAATCTATACACTAAAATTCACCAAATTTTAAATGAATGGTAACAAATCAGATCGACCACGCTTTTTCTTCCGTTACCCTCCAACGAATCCGCAATAAATCTTTGTTTTTTTTTGTTCCTAAATTAGCTTCAAGACGTCGGAAATTAAGATTTAGACCCAATATTGAGCTCCCAATTTAAATATGTCATGAATGTTTAAGAGTTCATAAGTTCTTGGTAGTTGTTAGCTTGTATGAAAGATTATCTAACATGTTTATTTGACACTTATAAAATTGCCTAGACTCTTGAATTATTTATCCTAAAGAAGTGTTTTCTACTCCTAACAAGTAAACTTAGAATGCGAGCTGTGATATGTTGATTGTTTGTATTTTTAAACGGTTTTATTTAGCTCGACCCGTACGGTATTTATTAAATATATCAGTAATTAAAACACATAAAACCATGTGCTCGCGATATATTTTTACTAAGAGGTCCTATTATTTAAATAAAAGTAGTCTTTATTTCTTCTTATTCAGTTATCTGCTAGTGAAAGTCATTTCGAAATCGGTCCTATAGTAAGTAAATAACTGTTACATTTTATATTATAAACTGATACTCCAATTTTATTTAACTGTGTGGACTAAGAGCTGACGACGCCCGGGGTCGAAGGCCGGTTGTGGTCAAAGTCTCACGTCATCACCTTTGCGATCGGATTACATTATCTTCTACGCAATTGAAATATAATATCAAGTTTATGTTAATTGTGCACTATGCAGTTGCGTGCACAAAGTATTCAATTTTCTGTTTCTTCTTTACTTTATTATATCCTCTGCCATCAATTTTCAAATCATCAAAACAGAACAAGCTTCTGTTACCTCTATCAGAGTCAAATGAGTAGGTACCTATTGATGCTACTTTACTATAGACCACGATAACTTGATGCTTTATAGTTTTCCAAGACTTTATGAAGGATGTTAACAAGGATGTTATCTACTATTTCTTCTACCTAAAGGGTGTCTGGAAGAGATTGCTTTCTAGCAATGAGACCGCCTAAATTGTACTACATTATGTCTGTAAAACCAATTCAGTAAATTTTTCTGTGCAATAAAGTGTACCTATCTATCTATCTATCTTAACAAGTTGAAGCTTGTTATAAGGCATAATCGGGGGTGAAGCATGTTGGTAACGTAGACAAGTGGCTTGATTTTAAATGCGCATGCTGTCCTTTCTAGTTTATATAATAATTTACTTAAACTCACGCTATCATAAACATATAAGCAATAAAACAATCTGATCATGGTTTTCCTTCCATTGCTTCACAGAATCCTGCTTATGTTAGGTGTTATGATAACATTTTCTATGCTTATAATAAATCTGTAAAGAGTTTCTATTCTGTATTTGATATATATTTTCTAAATAAATATCAGGCGTGATTAGTGATCGATACCGATGCCAAAAAGGCAATCAGTCATATTTTTGTCAGTGTGTATGTATGTTCGTTATAGAAACAAAAACTACGAGACGGATTTTAACGAAACTTTGTACAATTATTTTTACTACCTCTGAGAAGGTTATAGGTAGTATACTTTTCATTACGTTACGATTAATAGGAGCAGAGCAGTGAAGGGAAATGTTGCGAAAACGGGAAAAGTTACTTCATTTTTTCTTAGCTTAGCTTCCATCGCGTGTACAGCCTCAATAGTTAAAGCTACACTGAAATCATGTATTATGGAAATGTTATCTTTAAGAATATGTAAACAAGCATTCCATTACATAGATAACGGTATTTCAAGACATATTATGTATAAATAAAATTGGAGAATCTGTTAGTAATATTGAAATAACGTTTTTATTGCATACATTTGACTAAATATTTTTTTTTACAATTTTTGTCTGTTTGTTCCGGCTTTCTAAAATGGCTTGACCAATTTTGACGGAACTTTTATTGGCAGGTAGCTCATGTAATCAAACTGATGAATACCTTAGGCTACTTTTAATTTACTAATAACGAATTTCTTAGCGCAAAAATTTATAATAGCCATGACAAAATCCTCCACATTCTCTCACACACTAAACACACATCCAAACACTTAATTTCTAAATACCTGAATACACTAACATATGAAGAAACAGAAGAAATCATCAAATAACAATCATTTTCATTATTTATATACCACACCACATACATATACCTCAATAGGTATACGGCGAATTGGCAAATTGTAAATTAAAAATGTTTCTTACTTTACTTTATAAATATTCATTGTGGAACTAATTAAAGTTATGATTTACCTATATTGTAAAAATACATTTTACTCAAATATGGCTACTGAAATGGAAAAACCGAGACCACTGACTTTCAAAACACAGGGTAGGTATCCTAGCTTCAAAGTCAGGGGATTTTATCCCTTATATTGTTAATTAACAGCCTAATAATAAGACAAACCAATGTACTGTAAATCAATATGTTGTACCTGGCTATACAATAAATATTTATTATTATTATTTAGAAAAAATAAATTCAAAATGATTTAGTCCACGCAAACAACACGGGCATACCAAATCATTTTAAGGTATCAATACTTTAAAAGAGGACTATAATATAACATTAGTCAAATTTATTGTTAGCAAATAATGAATATCCGAAATATACTTTTTATGACACGGTAAGTACTTAAACTACTAAACCTACTAAACTGGATAATAAGTAAGTAACAATAAAATAGATCTCACCTATCAAAAATCTTTGAAACAATTTTTCTGAGAACTTATTTGAACTCAAACGTACTCGTTAAAACAAAATTATTTCGTACTGAGAGTTCTTTCATAGTATGAGGAATATATTTTTCTTTAAAAAACTTATTTTGACTTGGGCTTGTGAGTCGTGGAATATCATAGAGATTAAGCACCTAAATTAAAACATTTTTGCAATTATTTATTGTGTCTTAGTATGTATTTATGTCCCTCTATAGATCAGCTACGATTACGACAAGTACGAAATTTAGAAAAGAAGTGTGGTAGCCATGCAAAGTTGTTTAGGCTAGTTTTTAGCAGTTCTTATTCAATCATATTTTCGTAAAAGTATAAACATTTGTCAGGAAGTTATTTCATGAGTCCCATAGAAGGCAATGATCTAGCAATCGCATTAGCATCGTTATTGAAAAAAGTCAAGTGCACGAATATTTGCGATTTATGAAAGAAAGAACCGAGCAAGATCGAGTTTGTCAAGTCGTGCAAAAAGGTTTTATATTTTCGTCGTTATACCTTCAGGGGAATTATCTAAAACTAACGTAAAATAAATTGCTGTAATATGGTAATATATAGATCAGTATTATAGTTAACTATTCGTAGGCGGATGATAGCAAAACATTTATCAATCTGACGATCGACAAAAATAGTATTCCACTCATGCCATGGACATTATTGATAGATTTTCGATAGTATAATTTTTTGAGAAAATTACGGTCATAATATTATTGTGTCACACAGAAGAAACATTATTCTGATATCGATGATGACTGAAAATGGCAAGCCTTATTTTTGATGAATTAAAATATGTTTTTTAAATGTTACTATCCTGATAAGGATCTTCCATCAGCATATTGTGTTATCAAGGTTATTTTTATTACATAATGATGCACATGATAATGAGGAAAAATACTCTTTAGGTTGCATAAAGATGTTTTTTTTTGCTTTTTTATTCTTTAGATCAAAATAGCAAATAATAATACTAGTGTCTGCAAGAACTGCTACACAGTTTTACTTTCATTACACTTTGTAGTTTGAGCCGATTTGAGGTGAGGCAACCTACCAACCTACCAACCAACCTACCTACGATCGAATCTTTCAAATTAATTTTAACCAATTTAATAAGATTATTTCAACGGTGTAAGGTTTTAACAAAAATATTTAAATTTATACCCGACTCAGTTCTTGGGGAAAAGGGCCCTGAAAGACGGACGGCGAAGACGATTATATGTGCTTTTCGTCTTTCTTCTTTACGTAATACAGAACCCTAAAGTTAACCCTTCAAGAGCGAATATTGTTACGAGATAACGGCTCTTGAGATTGAGGTTCAGCCGAAACTTCTGCGTTCAATATTCGTATCTAGGAAGACGGGTGATTTGTTGTATTTTTTCAGCAATCCTTTTAAACTACCTATTTTTTCTAGGAATCGTTCAAGTTTAAAATAAATTTCAACACCTTTTTTAAAAATTTCAAGGTTTTGAGAATCATGATTCTAGACCAGTTTTTAAAGGAAAACACTTTCAGACATTTAACTCAGAAACCTAACTTCTTAGCCTCCCAAAGACTTATTAAAATTATCTACAATTTTACATGCCTTATTTTACTTGACGGAATCATTTTATTTCTTTTCTGTATTTGGTAAATTTTGGTTCATACAACATTTCGCAAACATATTTTAAAGTATTGTTGTTATATGTGTGTCATAGTACCTATATACAACCTATATTCATATACTAAACAACGCTGCCATCCAGCTCTCTATGACAGGTGTTATCGGTGTTGATGTTTTCTCTGGCGCAGTGGCTAAGGTAGTTCCCGAAGCTGGAAAGGTCCGGGTATGATTTTCAGTCAAGCTAATTTTGGAAATTAACTTTTTTGAGGTCTGAATATAGTGAGTTGACGCCGCCATCGCCAGCTAGATTGCGTCGTCTAGTAAATGTAGGCATGTATACATACATATAGCTCATGGCAAAAGCATACTTTGAGACTAGCTGATGGATGTGAATATTGGCGCATTTTTTATTATGTAGTAGGTATTTATTTATTCGAGTAAATCACAAGTTTTAACTATCCCGTAAAAATACGTGTATAAGAAAATAAGCATTAAAAAAAACTTATTTTATTATACTGTTAACGTATCAAATCAAATAAAGCGAACCTTTTCTTTGTTTTTTTTTAGTGAAACAATTTTACCTCAAGCAAAGAAACAACGTTAGATGTTATTAGGTACCTTCTATTGTACTTCGTGAGTCGTTAGAATATAGACTGTTATAAGCAAGCAGACGTTATATCTCCCGAGTGTACATTAATAATATAATGTTATTTTATTCCAAGGGTAGTGGGGTGCTGACTCAAGTGTATTCACTCTCTGGGCCTGTTAGGATACGGCGGTTAGAATGAAACGCTGTTAGCTAACATTACGTGCGAAAAGTGACTCCCTAATTCTGTTGATTATTTTTGATAGCAGTCCTAATTACGTCATGTTTTTGAACTTCAGAATAACTTACTAGATGGTTAGAGATTCATCGGACTATGATCTCGGGGTCCTGGGTTCGATTGCCGGGTAATTTAGTGTTTCGGATTTTTCGAACATAACTCGTGTAGTTTTTATCTCAACGCAGGAACCGGCTTTTGCGTTGTGATAAAATCTACGCATTGTTCTCAAGCTGCCTTTTCGATCTTTTTTCCTAGTACCTGAATAGCGATCATGGCTGCTTTATAACCTTGATTGAACTTTCTGGACGCAGAAAGCTAAAGCTCAGCTCTATGTTTACGCAGTGACCGGAGGACGGTCTCTGACGCGTCTTGAATCTCTGCTTGGGTTACAACTGGGACTTATTTTCCTAATTAACGTTTGGGAAGAAACGCGATGTGCCGGGAACGCGAAAATGACCATGCTGTTAAGGGATGACGGGAAACGGGCCCGCAACGGCGAGGACGTGTTGGATTGTGACGCGAGCTGTTCAGCCGTCGTCATGGCCACAGTGATACCATTGGCATCTAGGAGGCACGTGCCTAGGCCGACGCTTGCTACGGAGAGCTACGAAAGGGATGTTGATAAACTTAATTTCTTTGAGACCTTAGCCCTGCAGTGGGACTTTTAATAGGCCGATAAACTACTTACGAAAGTTTATTTGTCCGTCTTGCTTCACTACTGAAAACACATACTATCTTTGGATATGAAACTGAAAAACGTGATACACATTAATAACTTGTTAATTACATATATCTTGGTTATTCATTAAAATACTTTATACACAACTACAGACGGATGGTATAAGTGACTTGACTAAGAAGGCAATACTAGTTTCTTTTGTTTGGGTCTTTTTTTTTCTTTCCTGAGTCCCAATTTTTGGGGCTCCCTTAATTTTAACCTCTGCATGTTTTAACAGAGTCTTTGTCTACTTTAGTGTTATATTATTTTTCATACTCTTTTTGTTTACGGTTCGTATATAACGTATCGTTTTTCTTAAAATTTTTTGAACTATTTCTCTAATGTACAGTCGCCGCCAGATATATCGGAGCAGACAAAGCTACCAAATACTTCTGAACAGTTAAAATGTCAAAAAAGTCCATACACTACAAGTTAACATTAATATCTGAACATTCATTACTTCAATAATGTCTGAATAGGACTAGTCCTAGTAAGTGGCGCTTCTGGCTACCCTATTAAAAGGCAAGGGTAGGTATAAATGTAAGGGCGTGCATGATAGTACCTATGTAATTACATGCAAAGGCATTTTACTGAAGGTAACTGGAAGAACGTTGCTATATTTATGTTCTGTAAACCTTTTAACGAGAAAATGCCTACGTAATATGTAGGTAAAAATAGGTACTGAGACGTTTAATTGTTACCTGTAACGTAGATGAAAATAAAACTAGGGTTATATTAAATAATTTCTTGTTGTTGTAGTGGCGGTCTGAGTTAATATTAAATAACTGCATTTGAATATTTTAAAGTTATAGTGAATAAAAAAAACCACTGCCACGGACTTTGTAAGGTTAGGTTACTAAAAATTATCTAGTGTTTCATTGACCTAAATTCGCACAAGTTAGCTACGAGTAGTAGGTATTTAAGATTGCCATTTACCATTCAAAAGCTTTAACTATTTGTTTAGTTTAAATAATTATAATTTTGAAAGTTTTATAAACTTTATTCTCATTACTATAAAATACCTTGGACATTTTCTATCTTAAAACCAAACTTTCTGTAAAACTTTATAGTATTTTTTGAAATACAACAATAATTTTGGACTCTTTATTATATAACATAGTTCATGTAATGATTTATATTTATAGAAAGTTGTCAATGCTTAAATCCATAAGTCTATGGTTATTGAAACAGACCCGAAAGGATTCAATGGCTGATGAACGTTTACAAACAAAAAATCCCACGTTTTAGAAAGTTATTTTAAGTTATAGAAAGCTATAGCCACGATAAGTCATTTAAGGGGATTTTGTATGTTCTAAGCGACAACCAAAAAATTATAACTACCTATATTTAGGTACCTACACAGAGACAAATTGCAACAACCGAAGTGTCCAGTAACAAGGAAAACTCTCTTGGGATTAACTTGGCGTACACTTACAAATTTTGGGGTCAGAGGATAGACTGCTTAATTTATCGAGCTCGTATTACGTTTTAATGACCAACGGACTCTCCAAAATAAATAGAAGAATATCTATAGGTTGACTGGGAAAGGGTGTTGCGTGAAATGTGTTTGGTTTAAGTCAAAATCTATCAATGGAATGATAACAGTCGCCTATTAACATTCCTTTTTTATGGTACTATCGACATACTAAAGGGTGAAAAATATCTTAGTAGTACAAATATAATATGTTTTATGTCGCGGGAACTTTGAACATTAACCGCTATAGTGATCTTTAAACAACAACAACAATGGCGAACGCAAGAGTTGCGTAGGTTTTTGACGACCTCCGTAGCCGAGAGGCGAGCGGGCCTGACTTTGGCGAGCGCCATCTCTGAGGTTCCGGGTTCGATTCCCGGTCGGGTCAATATGGGATACGAACTTTTCCATATTGTCTCGGGTCTGGGTGTTGTGGTACCGTCGTAGTTTCTGATTTCTGTAACACAAGTTCTTAAGCTACTTACCACAGAATCAGAGCAAAGTATGTGATGTTGTCCAATATTTATTTATTAATTTATTTGTTTTAGTCTTAGTTTATATTCCTACCAACTTGTTACTTAGGTTACACAGTAGGTGTATCGTCTGTTACCATGAAACTATTCGTTTGCCTATCTCAGTAAACTAAAAGGCCAGAGGTGTCAGACATACCTTTTTTCTTCTAGATAAAATGTAGGTCATAGTGTATGAGTGATTATACGTACGTACATTTTACACTAGCATACCTTCCAAGTGAGAAGAGGTAGTAATAAACAGATACGAAATATTGAAAGTGAAAAATTGAAGCTAAGTTATATTATCCTGTTACCTAGTAGTTGATTCGAACATGTTGCGTCAAAAATGTTTACAAAAGGTAGGTGTAGGTCTTGTAGTTCCGGGCTCTTAAGTGACCGTGATATCAAAGTAAAGGCAGGGGTAGGGGTAGGTATATTGACTTTGTTGAAGAAATGAAGTTACAAAAATATTATACTTATTGGATTTTTTTTTACAATAAAAACACCAATTTAAGGGAAATCAAAAAGTATATAAGTATATACGTACTAATGAAACCCTAAAGATGCATCTCAATAGCATGGTCTGTATAAATAACAATATAAATGGAATTGCGCTCATAAAACAAAACTCCGAAGTGATATATCGGTTTGATTTTCCAATTCACCTTTATTGAAAATATTATACGCGGCGTACGAACGAAAATTGAAAAAAAAAACAAATAGTAATAGCTTACTACGGAGCAGAGGCTTGTTGCCTAACTATGGGGCTCGCAAGAAAACTAAAGATCGCTTTAAACGCGATGTAGACAGCTATGTTAAACATTTATCCATATAACACTCACAAATTAGGATAACCCTGTATTCGCACTTCCATGCACAATGGAAACATTTTATTGACAGCATCATTACGTTTATAGATGTTAGTATATTAAAACTGCATACCAAAAATTCCTAAAGCTATCTTATTTTAAAGTATTTTAACCTTATGTGACAGATAAAAGTCGACATAAATCATTTTTGACGTAATGTCACACAAGCGGCCACGAAGCAAATGAAAGTAAAAGAAGGCTGTTTGAAGCCTTGTTTGCCGAGGCCATTTCTTAAGTCGCAGCTGTGCATCTACAAATTTCCTAATCGAAGTGCACAATAAAAGCCATCGATATTCTCGTAGTAAAATGGTTAAGGGCAGGTCTAAAAATAGTATGTTGCGTGGAAGAGATAGAAAAAGTCGTTAACATTCGTGATTGCAGAGAGTTTCAGGTAAATAATACGACAAATAACATCACAAGTCTATTTAATCATTTTTTGATACTATGTTAAATATTGTGTCTGCGTCTATTGATAAAACCACATCGATATTTTCCATAAAACATTTAAAACTTGAATACATTGATCTTAAATAAACAAATAGATACACAACGGTGGGATAAAGTTCATCAGAAATGATATACGCAATTTTTTCTTATAATGTACCTACAATGCAATACGCCTAATTGGCTGGGTGACCAAAATAATTATGATTTTTGCCCGAACTTATGTATTTTTATCTGTTCCCTCATGTCTTCTTATTCCCGGTCCAATATTTGAAAAACTATCCGTTCTAGTTACTGATCGTTATAAATTACACGAGGCGTAAGCTAAAAACGGCAGACGGACAGATGACAGCTAATATGGGAAGTAAATTTTGGAACTGTATTAAAGATTCGTAGTCGGTTGGAGAAAAACGGATAGTAATTTTTGCCGCATTACGAATCGTAAAATATTGAACCGGGCATTAGCCACCTACTTATCGAACATTCATAATTACTTAAGAAAGTTCAACAATTAAATTCAAACCTTGCGCAATAGAAAATATACTAAAACAATGACCAGTTCAATTTCAAATGGAAGTTTAAGAATATTGTAGAAATACCGCCACACGGTTGGCATTTTCGCACAGCCTTACTTTTAATATAATCCATTGTTATCGTTATTAACTGATCTATGGACGTACAGCTAAATCAAATCACTGACCAGATAGCGATGGAATCTGGCTCAAACAAGTGCTTAATTAGGCATCCGTTAAGTCCGTTCTCCACCGCCATAGAGAAATATACAAAGGATGTGTAACGGACCGGTCTTCCTGTACATAAAATGGAATTACTTTGCCACCGAGAAAGGGTTCGGGAGTATTGATTTCATTTAAACTATTTTGCCCTTTTTGTTATTTCCGCGCGACTCTTTGTTTGTGGAACCAGAAGCATGCATAGATTTTTAAAGGTTTTATTGCGCATCATACCAATATCGTGACGAATTAAAAAAAAATGTTTCTTTAAAATTTTAGGTGTAGGCATGTTTGTATTGTGAGTTTAACGGTGGCGTTAATTTCCTCTCTGCTAGCTATCTAGTGGAAAATCATCTAAAAGAAAAGATTGTTAAAAATGAACATTTGAAAAAGGTTTTAAAATTTCACAGCGATTAAAATATAGCAGGAGGTTGCTATCAGGTGGCTATATTAATAACATTGGTTCATTTATAGAAAGCATGATGAACCTGTATCTTTAATTGGTTTTTGTTTGACGAATTTTTGCTTGTTTGCGATTATTTTCTCCTACACAATGAAATGGAATATGAGCGATTTTTTACCTTTAGTCTTTATCGAAACAAAACCTGTAAACACCAAACAAGTCTATACAAATCTGTTTTCATTATTCTTTTGGCATTTTGATGTTTTCGATAAATTATAAAAGGTATACCTATTTATTAGTATTTTAAACGTAAATAAATAAATTATTAGGTCAAAAATATTTTCATACATATTCCCGATTGCGCCGATGGCACCTTTTGAAAATAAGGTTGAACATTTGTGAGTCTATTTGTTTATATAATCAATGCTTGAATATAATATACGTGTTCATTATACAATAACTAGGTTTTCTTATTTTAATTAACCTATATAATAAAACACTGGCATCGTTTTAAAGAACAAATAACATTTTGATTAAGTACTTATTTTGATTCGCTTCGTAAGTCTATAACGACATCCGGAGCCGAGACGCGAGTGGGCCTGGTGGCCGTGCTGGTGACTTTAGCGTAGTGCCGTCATTGATCTTTGGTTTTGGTTTGATTCTAGGACGTGTCGATACTTACAAATATGCATACTGTCTCGGCTCTGGGTGTAGTGCTACCGTCGTTGTTTTTGATTTCTGCCACACAAGTGCTGTAGCTATTTGCTACAGTGTCTAGGTTACGTGACGTTGTCCAATATTATTTTAATTAAAAACGGGATTCATTTTAAAACACTGGCGTTCATAAATCTCTCATCCTGCATATTGTTAGTGATACAAAATACATTTCAAGCTTTCTTTTTTAATATGATTTTTATTTTTGAAGTCGTAGAACAATTGATGACCTCTGTGATACATGGGGTTTAAATAAGAACCCGGAAAACTAATGATAGGTATGCCATATATCAATTTGGAAACTAAACTTTCTAAATAAGCTCAGCTCTTAGGTTAGTCGTGACGTAGGTACTCATTCGTACAAAAGATAAAATCATCGTTTATATGATCCCAATCCACTGATTGCAATTGAATTGATTGGGTTTGACGGTGTTCATTTATTTATAAAAAATTCATAGAGCAAATTAAAAGTAGCAGTATACAATTTCGCTGTTAACGAGCTACGCTTCAAATTGCTCATCATATTCGCGTTTTCAGTTTAGAGGATAGATGTGAACTCAAACTATGCGGTATTCGTGTAAGCAGGTAACGTCAAATGAAATGAAGTTAAAACTTCTCGTATGAAGCATCTCTTCGTCCCATCCTTATGACTGTAATACGGCTGGTTAAACATTTAACCATTTACTTCGAACATATGTGTCAATTAAAACATATAGGTACCTAAGTGATTTTATGTTATCGTTTAATATTAAGTTTAGTTAGTTCTTAAACCTAGAGCTTCTAGTAATGATATAAAAAGTGGATTGAGGCGTACTGTGAAACATTTAAAACATAGTCTAAGAATAACTTGGCTAGGATTTGGCGAATTCATCTTTCAACTTAATTATAACAATATTGCAAACAAAAAACTATTTAGTATGTATTATCCTCGCAATAGGTAGGTAGCTTTGACATTTTTAAATATTTAGGTACGAAGTGAAAAAAATAGTTCTAACTTAATCGTAAACAAAACACAAGGATATAAACTTTAAGACTTTCACGTTCCATTTTAAACATTTAAAATAAGTTACGGGTCAAAACGCGACACCATTTTTATTTAGTAGTTAATACGAACTACTTACTGCCTGATGTTTTGGTTAGGTTGCACCAACCGTGGTCACGAGCTGACTAACGTGGTCGTATCTACGTCGTACGTCGGGCAGTAAGTAGGAGTTCGTATTGAAATGGTGTCACGTTTTGAACCTTTAACTTATTTAAAATACGCAAGGATGTCAAGTTAACGTAACGACGCGATGATAAGTTGCTGGAGTGAATTTGTTACATCTAGAACACAGATGCATTGACTATGAAATATTTTAAGTGCATCTTATAGCATTTGTCGCCATCAAAGTTACCTATTTTTTTATTGTATTTTATTCACCCTTAATGCTGCTAACGACGGCGATTGAATGAAGGGCTTAGATGGGAATGTGACGCAACATGGCCTTGACGCGATGCGATAAGCAGTTGTCGGGCACTTGCGAGAACTTGCGAGATTTTAACAACACCTACCCACATACTGCTGTATATTTTACACCATTGACACTACCCACTTTCATATTTATTTTTGTGTAGGTATATTAAAGTATCATCATATATTTATGTACAGATACTATAATTTATTTTTATTTTTTTTTGTTTATCATACCCAAAGTGAATAGGTATGTCACTGTGCAACCTCGCTGGCGTCCGTGTATAATCACTCGGCAGGGCCCACTGAAAACCAGCGTCATGGCCTGCGACGTGGGTTATGACTTATGCTGAGTGAGGCCCTTTTATTTAGAACATTACGACATGTCATGGTCTGCGCCGCCCCCCCGGTTAACGAGGAGATTGCGAGGAGATCAATTTCACGCTTTTTTTTTGTATGTATATAATTATTATTATTTAAAACGATGCCAATGCCCCTATTTTAAACAGTTTTTATGTACCCATCAAACATTACTATCTATTGTTCTACGGGAAATTCATGATAATACTCTTATTGGATATCCAGTGATGAAAAACAGTTAATCTAAAAAGCGCCAAGTTGACTTTGTCATACATTTGTTAGCATTACTAAGTCCGCCGTCTGAAGGATTAATTTTTTTTTACATTTTAGATGTGGAACTTTCGAGACTCGCCGAAACGGGTTTTCGATTCCCAGCTTTCAGATTAGAACAGATTCTTCAGATGGCGGTATTTGAAGTATATGTTATTTTGCACATTGGATGGGGAACTGTTCAAGGCTCGACCTAGGCGGGTTTTTAATTTTCGTAAGGTTGATAATTCAACGTACTGAGACCATGTATGTAGCTAGTCAGTGGTTTCATGAACACTCCCGAGTTAAACTACTGGTAGGTTATTGATATCGTAATTAAGTTCATTGTACACAAGGCTTACCAACTCTTTTTTGCCCTAAAAACGATAGTAGTTTCGGTTTTAAATAAAATATAACATTATGGGTTAGATGAGTATTTCTTACTGTAAGCTTTAGTTAGTTATTTATTTTAACGATTTTTCGCCATTTATAGGAACCGCTCTTAGCTAACCCCGAAAAGATTATAAAACTTTGTATGAGATTTTGTATCATACAGGCATCATGATAGGAACGGATGTTAAGAAAAACAAACTTTGCTGTATTGTATTTGTTTTGCCTACATTATATTGCATAATTCAATTTTTTTAATTATATTAGACAACAGTGATATTATATGGATGAGTTGGCAACCCTGAACCAATTCTAAAGTTTCTTAACGATAACAAATTGTATTCACATATGTTAGCTTGGCGTTTGTACAGTTACTAAAGTTTGTAATTTGTGTTGACAATACCAATATTAGGAGTACGACGAAAACGTAGGTACATCTATTTGTGACAATAAGCATAAAGTACATTTTGTTGTAGATAGACACAAGTTTACGAGAAAAGTTCATCTAAAATATTACCATTCCGGGCTGCCGTTCATGAACGATGTCAAAATTGTAACGAGTGATAATTTCCTTCCATTTTTTTTTACAAAATCTTTATAGCTTTGGATGATTCATTGTATGAAGTGATGTTACATCCTTTGGTCCATTTATCTAGCCTAATTTTGGCATAAAACAATCTTTGGTAAATATAAGCTTCTTCTCGTGATAACTTCAAGTAACTAACTAGTAACTACATACAAGAACCTTTATTCAAATATATAAAATATATCGGCTTGAAAAAGTAAGTAGACATTTCTTGCTTTAATATTTTCCAAGATATTCTAGGCAAACTTTATTGGCTACAACTATAATTACGGCTTAACAAAAAATGGGTTCGATAAGCCAAGAAACTACCAGTTTATTTTCTATGTAAATTACAATTTTTATTAAATAAATTGCAATGGAAAAAAAATCGAATTTTTTAAAAGCAAATTACATTGTATGGAAAAACATATTTTTGATCGAAAGAAAAAAATGTTTTATCTGTATTTAAGTACTTATTGAAAAAAATACATTACAGAGCAATCTCATTAAAACAGTTAATATTAGGAATACAATTGTGTAAGATAATTGACTAGAAACTTAAAAAATATTTTACCACATTCAATATTTAAATAATATTTATTCCATGATGTGTACCATGGCAAATACTGAATTTCAAAGAACCATATTGTTAGCTTTGATTGATATATTCTAGATCTTTATTTAAATTTGTTAAAACACAATATTATTTAAAATTTACGACAATGCATTATTATTAGAATTTTACAGCTCATCGAAACGCAAATAAGATAGCTGGGGTAGCATTTTATCATCTACAATATGGCCCATAAAACTAAACAACACTTTTACCTTTGATATGACGAGATATGCATCGAATTTATGCGCGTACAAATAAATATACGGTTTCTAAACAAATACCATCTGATATGTAAACATACATTTTACTAATTTTGTTCTATCCTAATTTATTAATGCACCTCTCTCTTAGGTTGTCCCTAATTTTGGCACCTTCATTAAAGTCTCAATCTCAAATCTCAAAATTAAAATGGAAATTTAACAAAAATCATAATTATTGATGAAAAATATTATTCTCAAGATTCTTTGAATTAAAGTATGTGTTGAATTACATTGTACGACTAAATAAAATTGGGCCTCGAAAAAAAAAGTATTTAGATAAAATAAAATTAAACTAAAAATGTATCTATTTTGTGGTGTGTCTTGTCCATTGGGATCGTAGTGCTGTCATCATTTCGCTGCGGTTCGGTACTTTCTCGCTAGTGGTACGAGTGATGGGCGCGGCCGGTGCGGTTAATCTTTCTGGTACCTTTAATGTCATTCCGGAACTGCTCTGTGTTTCCTTTGGTAAATCGGCTACGTCTGAAGCACTCTCAGAGGGACTCACTGGTACAATTAGCCGCACACGACCATCATCCCCCGTAGCAGTCAGTGTACCGTTGTGCGATAAAGGCATTATGAACGGCAGCCCGTCGTCTGAACTAAACGCATCTGGTGTAGAATCCTTTGACGTAGTTGCCTGGCTATTGCTACAAAGCGAGTTTTCAGATTGGCCCAAGCTCATAGCTTGAGCCATAGCCCCCAATTCGTCGGTGGAGCTGCTCTTGTCTTTATAAACGTTATGATTCAGCAAACTAGCAATATCAGTGTGGCTGTAATGATTGGTTAAAGGTGGTATGTTGGGAAAAGCGTTGCAATTTTGAAAGAATTGTTGATTACCCACTTTTGATTCAAACGTTTCATTAGGAAATCCACCCATATTTTGAAATTTTGAAATCAAATAATCTTGTATTTGTTCGTTTGTCATTCCACCAAAAGAAGGAGCCGAGCTTGACCCATTTTGTGACATTATAGGCGTGGTGCAAAATGGGGTAAATTTGTTATTATTATTTTCAATATTTTGAGTGATTTTGTTGTTCTGCGCGATCAAGTCCAGAAGTTGATCTGTGTTGATCTGACGAGCGTCGCCGTTGACAGCCGGCTGCTTGCTGGATTTTTGATTTTTCGATCCAATGTCCGCTTTAGCCTAGGTTAAAAATAAATTAGAAATGTTGGAATAGTAGATAAACTAGCAATTTACTTTACTTTTCTGAACAACATGTTGCTAAATATGTGCAGAAACAGGTAACAAATACAAAAAATCCAACTGTACAAATTTTGGTCGATTACATAAAGTGATGCTAAATTGAATTTTTGTATAAAAACTAAATGGCACATTACCATAATAATTAAATGATTTAGAATCTATATTTTACCATTCTCTAATTTTTTTTTTCTCTATTCTAATAGTCATGCAAACAATCTCCCTAATGGAATACACTTTGCGCTGGCCTGGCTGAGTGTTTACTGATTCTAGAGAAAATTGGATTGTATAAAAAATGTATTAACATTGCAAGTTTTAGAAGCAATGCAGAGATGATTAAGAGTACACATTTACTATGAACTAGAAGCAAACCGAGATTAGTTCAAAACCAAGGTCTCGTTCGAGTACAATTTCAACAAAATAAAATTTAGTACATATACCATGTAAATAAACTATGGATTAGGACGGCACGTTTCGAGTTCAAGTCAAAATTTAACATTTTATCAATATAGATACGAATAAGATTTACGAATTCGCGATGTTTCATTATAAAATAATTGATTGAACCAACCTTAGATCTTCAATGTGAAAACATTCATCAAATGTGCTCCTAAAATTTTCACAATTTAGACGCACTATCCTTTGAAAAAAGGTATAATATTATTGATAGTCTTTCATAAAAAATACAACATTTCAGGAGCATATTATAATTTAACACATCTAAAATCAAACGAAAAAGCATAAGTTGCAGATTAATGACAATTTAATTCTCTAAGCTTTTTTGTGACGTTACATGGATTACACCTAATAAAAACAACACTCATGCAAAATATCTTTAGACAATTCAGTATCAAAAAATGTAAAATTAAAGTAAGTGCATGAAACATATCAACTTTCACAAATAAATTAATTCATTTCACAATTAAATGAACACAATAGCTTTCTGTATTTACGAGTAATAGAATTAGTAGATATGATTGATGCACCAGAATATAGTTCATGCTATTAATTATATTTCGAGAAGGTTTCACATATTATAAACACATAACAAACATGTTCAAGCAATCAAAAAAAAAATATCGTAAATCTAAAAAACAACTACGACAATATTAGCTAAGTGTCTCAAATCAATAAAAGTAGTAAAAATATTAAGATCTCATATAGAATTATTTCACTCAGTACATCTATACTTATAATAAATCTGTAGAGAGGTCAATTCTGTACATGAAATATATTTTCAAAATAACTATCAGGGGGTGATTAGTGATCGATACTGATGCCAAAAATGCAATCAGTAAATTTTTTGTCTGTCTGTCTGTCTGTCTGTCTGTCTGTCTGTATGTTCCTTATAGAAACAAAAACTACTCGACGGATTTAAACGAAACTTGGTACAATTATTCTTCATACTTCTGGGCAGGTTATAGTATACTTTTCATTACGCTACGATCAATAGGAGCAGAGTAGTGAAGGGAAATGTTGGGAAAACGGGAGAAGTTACTCCATTTTTTAAGCTTCCGTCGCGTGTGCAGCCTTAATGGTTAAAGTTACATAGAAATTATGTATGACAGAAATATTTTACATAAAATTGACTAAAAAATATCCCGCAACAGCATATGTCTATCTTTTATGGTTGACTCACAATAACACGTGTAACTCCTGATAGCTTAGCAGTTCGGAGCATTCTGATTATATTTGTTTACTCTTACGTTAATAATACTCTCATTCATCCCTAATTTAAAAAAGTTATCATTATTACCTATTCAATAAAAAAAGAATCATAGAAATCGGTATAGAAACACCAAACTTATACATGAAATAAGCCATCGCGCCGTCGCGGTCGCACGTGAATACTGAATCATGCTATAAGGATTATTTTTGTGTAACGGTTGCCGCGCTCGACACGGGTCGCGGCGGCGCACAGTGGTCAATTTTACAAAATTAAATAATATAGAATATCATGCTTAAACGTTAAACACTTTTATTTCATACATAATTTAGATAGGTATGTGAAAGTCATCCCTCAATGATTACGACTTCTGGTTCCTGTAACAAATTTAGAACTTCAGCTGGCAAGGTATTCTTATTGTTCGCGGTTATAGATCTCAAATTAGACATGATAGGATCTGAAGAAAGAAGCTATATTTTAATCTTCTCAAAGATCTTCATTGGTTAGTTTTCTGTACATTTTTCTGGTGTTGTGTTCCCTATAGCAGCGTACTCCTTTATGGCGACTTTCTTGCGCGTCTTCTCCGAGCATGCCCATTGGTAGTATGAAATTGACTATGATGTCTTTGCCGTGCAATCGTTTCAGCCTGTTCCTGTCCATTGCTGAACATAGGCCTCTCCAATCGATTTCCAGCGCGACCGGTCCATTGCCACCTGCATCCAACGAGACCCAGCAACTTTCAGTAGTTTGTCGGTCCATCTGGTAGGTGGCCGTCCCACACTGCGCTTGGTGGTACGTGGTCTCCACTCAAGAACCTTTTTACCCCATCGACCGTCCGATCTTCGTGCTATGTGGCCAGCCCATTGCCACTTCAACTTACTAATCCTACGGGCTATATCAGCAGCTTTATTTCGTCTACGGATCTCCTAATTCCTGATTCGGTCACGTAGAGAAATGCCAAGCATACACCTCTCCATAGCTCGCTGAGCGACTTTGAGCCTTCTAAAAAGTTATTTTGTGAAGCACCACGTCTCAGAGCCGTAAGTAATCACTGGTAACACACACTGGTTGTACGCCTTTGTTTTAAGGCACTGAGGGATGTTGGACGAGAAGACATTTCGTAGTTTACCGAACGCTGCCCAGCCGAGTTGGATCCGTCTCTGACATCTCTCTCAAAAGTGGACTTACCTAATCGGACTGACTGTCCTAGGTAAATGTATTCGTCTACAATTTCAAGACAACAACTCTTCTTTGCTTTTTGACTGTTCCTCGCTATTCAACTTTCTGCGTTTGATTTTATCAGTTAAATCACGGAAGTTTTTGCGCGGACGTTCCGGTCCTGTACAAATCGTAGAACTAGAAGGTGTTCCACCAGTTGATACGATTGTTTTATTAAGCCATTCAGTGTGTTTATTTCGATTTTTTTTACTGTTTCGAGCAGATTTTAGCCACAATCTCGAAGTACATGTACAAACATTATTTATCGCATTTTGAACATTTTTTTGGTTAGTTATGTTCAATTCTGATACTCCAATAGAGTCTAAAATGAAGTTAAACAACAAATCTTTGCTATTATACTAAGACATCGGCTTCATCGGAAGAGTTTTTGATAATAATTCAAATAATTCCATGTTTTTGATAGCAGTACACTTGCCTAAAAAATTAAAAAATCCAATGAAACCGCAAATTTCCGCAAATAAAACTTATATTTTTTAATAGGTAACACTTCAGCCTATAACCACATATTAAGAGTTTTTATTTCTAATTAGTTCCTAAAAACGTATGTGCATTTTTATCTGCTAAATTTATGTAAAAACGGTAGTCAAGTTCCCTATTTATTTATGATATGAAAACCTACCAGATATTAAATTGTTAATATGAAAATAGAATGTACTGACCTTCATTAATTAACACCATTTATTACTTAACCAACTATTGGATAGGTACTTAGCAAATGCCAAAAGAAAACTCTCACAAATCCGTCTTTTTTGAAATCGAAAAACTCCAACACCCAGATTTTTAACTTTAAATTGATGAATCTTAAGAACCGATAACAGAACACTTATGATATTTCTTAACAATGTAAACAACATACCCTGAAATATAAATATCATATGTTTTTTGGATTACCTTCACATTGATAAAGTTGAATTATCTACCGCTAAAGTTCGAAAATTGATCACCGTGCGGCGGTAGGGTATAAAAAGGCGGGAGTAATAAATCTGTAAAGAAGTCAATTCTGTATAATAAATATATTTCCAAAATTACTATCAGTGGGTTATTACTAATAACTTATTAGTGATCGATACTGATGCCAAAAATGCAATCAGTAAAATGTATGTCTGTCTGTATGTATGTCTGTCTGTCTGTCTGTCTCTCTGTCTGTCTGTTTGTTCTTCAAACAAACAAAACAAAACAAAAACTACTCGACGAATTTTAACGAAATTAGGTACAATTATTCTTCATACTCCTGGGCAGGTTATTGTGTACTTTTCATCACGCTACTATCAATAGGAGCAGAGCAGTGAAGGGAAATGTTGGGCAATCGGGAGAAATTACTCCATTATTAGGTATTCGTACATCCGTACCCAAAGGGTAAAAACGGTACCCTATTACTAAGACTTCGCTGTATGTCCGTCCATCTGTCTGTTTGTCTGTCAACAGGCTGTATCTCAAGAACGGTGATAGCTAGAGAGTTGAAATTTTCACGGAATACTTATTTCTTTTGCCGCTATAACGACAATAATTAAAAACCAAATAAAATAATTATTTATGTGGGGCTCCCATAGAACAAACGTGATTTTTTCCAATTTTTTGCTTGATATTAATAGAAACTGTTGTTGAACGCTTGAAACATTCACAGAATATTTGATTGTATATTTTCTTCGAAAATAAATAATTAAAACAAAATAAAATAAATAATCAAGGTGGGGTCTCATACAACAAACTTTATTTTTAGGCGTTTTTGCTAGATGTTAGTTATAGACAGACTTCAGCTGATGAAATAAGGAATAATTTAGGCTACTTTTATTTAAGAAAAAAATCATTCAAACTCATGTAGTCCACGCGAACGAAGTCGCCGGCACAGCTAGTACATACTAAATCTTTAAATTTCATTGAAATGTGACAGCTGGCATAAAACATTTGCAAATTGAGAACTATGTAGATAGATATTATATTCAAACAAACACAGACGCAACGCAATATAAAACGAACATTATTGAATGTATTTTATTTTAAAATCATCGTCATTTTGTGCAAAATGGAGAGATGAGTAAATTGGGAAACCAAATGACTCGGCTAAAAGAAGTATATTCAATCTTTATCAAATTTTGAACAATAGGCTGTAGTCAGTTTTCTGTCATGTCAAATACAGAATGGATTAATTCTCCTGCTATCTATTCACATAATGTCGGGATCTGAGTCGAATACGGAAACTATGTTATGTGTCTCTCTTAATAAAAAAGATTGGATAGAGATATAACATACACTATCTCAATCAGAATCATTTCTGACGTTTGTGAATCCAGCCACCTGGTACCAAATATCCTATCCTCAATAAATATAATGAATAAAGTTAACGTAGTTTTTGGGTGGGTAATTTTCACAAAGAGCTATTTAATCTAAGTAGGAAAGCCCCAGTAATAATGCTAGTGAGAAATAAGCTACTTTATTTCCCTTCATTAAAAAAGGCGGTCTTAACTAAGTTGGTTAAACATATTGGTACTAGAACCGATTGCATATTACGCTGTAATTAAAACATAGTTACATAAATAATAATTATAATATTTGTAATTTTTTTATATTAGTTAATAATTCCTAAATAATGTTCTGTTTTGTTTTTGTTTAGTTTAGTTTCGCACTCGCAGACAACCACTCAAAAGTGGTTTGCGAGGCCTTTGATTTTAATTTAAGTATTATTAAATTAATAATAATAAATAAATAAATAATAATAACATACATACTTTCAAAAGCCACTGATGTCCTTTGTACATATGTTCAATACGTTATTAGTAGGTATATTTATATTTCAGAGACTTATTTAATTCATAGGTTTATTATATCAGTGAAATAATAATAGGCCAATTTAATTATCTTTGCATAAGATAGCTTAATTAGGTAACGGTAACCAATATCATTGTACCACTGTGGATCTATGTTGCAAGACATCTAATTGGAATTAGCACACATAGGCTGACACTGAGTTATCGATAACCATTTCACTATCAGGCATGCTGCAAGCAGATCTAATACGGGCAACTTACGAGTTAAATGAGTTCTATGAAAACCAAAATAAGATAAACACAAGGAATATTATCGCTTTAGGATTCCTAGATAAAGCAGATAATTCTTCGCAAATTTAAAAAGATGCACGTGTTATCAAACGCATTCAATAAAAAATGATAAAAAAAACTTTAAAACTAGGGAACGAAAGACAGATGGATGCACAAATTCGATTTCTACTCAGAATATGGATTATCGTTTTCTCAAACTAAAATACTGCGATCGTTAAAAAAAAATAATGAGAAAATGTACATGACGCTAACACAAGCGCAAATGCTAGCGAGACTTTCAAGTTTGCTGAGAGCAAACAATCTGATGCTCAATTAAGCATTGTAAACTAACCTGCGGCAAAAGTGTCAGTTGCTGAGCGCTAATTGGCCGAGAGGACCCCTTTTCGCGCTCCTGTAAATGTGCGACGAGGGCAGCAATGTGCTCAAGTAGCTCCTTGTTGTGGACCAGGAGTTGGTGTGTGCGCGCCTGGAAAAAGTAAACAAAGACACATAACACGCTGGAGGTTGTTAAGCGATTCAGTCGCGGAGTTAGAGCTAATCCCGGCCGTAAAGGTCGCGGGTAGTCTGAAACACTTTTCGCATTAGATTGTTACAATCTGTACTTCACGCTGCACTAGTAAACTTTAAATATATTAAAGAAACTGAAATTTCCTTAGCTTAGTTGGAAGAGAAGCTCGCGAGATACATTAAGGTCTTGGGTTCAGATTCCACACCTTTAGAGGATATGAAATTATTCTATTTTCTTAAAAAACTAAAGTATGTCGCATATCAAGGGTCAGACATCCATGATTGAAATCAAGTTCTCCTAACAACAATGCATAATTACTAAATCACCGTGCTAGCTAAATCCTAGTAGGCGATTTGGTGGAAGGTATTGGAGAAAAAACCTATCCGATTTATTTTTTTGTAATTATGATTTCGTAGCTTTATTGTATAAATTTAATGTTGTAAGTTGTATAAATATAGAGCAATGGTCAAATCGGAGTGATAAATAACATAATCTATGAGTGGACTGCATTTAAATACACATCGAATGTCAAGCCACTTGTCCACGTGAACAACTTGCTTTAGACCAGATTTTGCCTTGAACGAATTTAAACTTGATATGGCTTCCACGGAATCCTCAGAAAGCTACCACTGACCACACGTGTTCTATTGTGAAGTTGTAGTATTTCTCACGTTACACTGGAAGAGGTAGTTTATCAGATAAAAAGAAGAAGAATGGTTGGTGATGATCACAAACGCGTACCTGACGTGTAACCGAAGTAAAAAATGAGTTAGACTGTTATTGGCTGAGCGGGATATTACCTTTGTAAACAGTTTCTCTTGCCATTAATGAGAAAGAACTAATAGCTGTTCAAGCTTTCGCTGAAATAAACTTCGCCTGCTAATTTCGTGACTTAGTCGCTGAAAAAATACCAGTATGTAGGTAACCGGTATTACTAGCAATGTACTTAGCGCTCAATGCTCCGTGAACTCCGCTCAAGCGTCTAATTGTTGAACCCAAGATGCAATTTGAAAAATCGTGCTCTGACCTGTATTTTCGCAAAGTATTTTCAAGAGAAACCAAGCTAAAAAAAAATTAATGTAAGTGTTTCCGTTGAATAGTACAATCAACCATTGCTTATAGTACTTAACAAGTTTTTGTTTGGTTTCTGATTTACGTTTGTTTGTATCAATCATAAATCAAATTTTTTTCATAAATAACGAATTTATCCGCGAACTGATAATAAATAATACGCTCGGATTGAGAAACCTCCTATTTGTTTGAGGTCGTTTAAAAAGACTATACGCTTGGCTCTGTACCGCCCTTATGTCGTTACAACTAATATGGAACTGGTAGTAGGTAATCCAACCGTAATATCCGTCCAATATTTCTCATTGGACTCATTTTTATTGGTAGTACTACCGTGCAATATTTCTCATTGGATTACCAACTGCCTCCTTGTCTGTGGTCTGTTTTTAAAATCTCTAGTCAATCATCATCATCCATCATGATCATCAGAACCCATAATTTGGCTATCTCGCTTTTTTACTCGACGATTTGGAGCTTTTATAACCTGATTTGACATGGTCGTTTAGATTCAGTTAAACTAATTGTCAGCTGTATTTGCTTGACTTGCAAGCTTTATACGATTTTATAGTTAACGTATTAGAATCGCCTAGTCCGGTGGGAAAATGGTTAGCGTTCGTGGTTCTGAACAAGAGTCGTATTTGATTTCCACCCAGGCTCAATAACATTCATAATTTGAACTTTGTGTTTGCTCAGTATTTAAGTGTTTTAAGGATATACTGTTTTTCTGGCTTTAAAAACCCCATTGCTTAATCTATATACTTATTTGGGATCAGTTCGATGTACCTTTGTCATGTTTTCCAATAGGTAGTCATTAAATTAAAGGGCACCTTTTGATAACTAACATTTTTACTTTAGGGCTTATATTGGAGACTCTGTTTTATTCCTAAACCTACAAGGCTGGTGATATATCAGAACATTTAATTTATACACATGTTGTATATGTCACCGTAAGATTGTAAAAATCGTTAGATTACAATCTATAATGCGTTAAATTGCAATCATAATGTTACGGTTCACAATCTGTCGATAGTTTACAATCTCGCGAGATAGATTGTAATCTAACGATGTTTACAATCTTACGGTGACATATATATTAATCAGAACATTTAATTTATACAAATGTTGTATAAATTAAATGTTCTGATTAATCTGAAAAAAAAACCCAAACTGCGACTAACATCGTAACATGAGCCTAATCTAAAACAAACTATGGTATGAACTAACTTATTTTATCAGGTGTGCCTTTTGAGTCTCTCAGAGAAAAGATTATTTTTTTCATTGCCTTGACACCATATTAATTGAGTAAATTATTTTGTGTTAAATGTGAATAAATCAAGAGATTTAAAGAGAGGTAGGGCATAGCGATTTATCGCTCGAACTAGAGCAGCCCGACTGGTGAAACCCCTCTATCCCTCCTAACCTTATAGAAGACCGCAGCCAAATAACAATCACTTCTGTGTTGTTATGTTCCTTCGTGTGAGTAAGGTTTCAAGAGCTCTTGGTGGGTGCTACATAAGTAGCAAGGGTCAAGCCTTCACGGTAAGGGAGACAAGTCCAGTAACAGATTTATTATCCTGTACCTGTCGCCCTTAAGCTAGGACCTCATTACCACTTAACATCAGGTGGGATGAGAACAATCTAAAAGTGTAATATAAAAAAGTACCTCTGTTTGAGCGGTGTCAAATCTAATTTCTCCTGGTGTACCCTTACTCAATAGCTGAAGGAATCACTTCGCTCGCTAAAGTGCCTTACCTGAGCCTCGCATCGAGCGGCTTGTTCCGCAGCAAGCTGGTCCCGTAGAAGTAGCAGCTGCGCCACTGCAGCCCTGGTCTGCTGGACTTGCTGCTCGAGCCGCTCACGTAACAGCTGTAACTGGTGCTGGGCGCTGAGCGGCGTCGCGTCCTCTGCCAGCTCACTCGTGCTCAGGTCGACGTTGAGCACGCACTGTGGCAAGTCTGGCAACGTGATGCTGGGCGCTGGTGTCGTGCGCTGTGGAAATTAGAGAGGTTACTACTTGTTAACTTAATTACTAGTGAAGAGAAAGCTGAAACATATATACTATACATACTAATATCATAAATGCGAAAGTAACTCTGTCTGTCTGCATTTCAGCCTATCTGTCTGTTTGTTTGTCCGGCTTTCCCAATCCCAATTTCGATTTGAACTAATTTTCGTTTCGAAAGTAAAACCGACCATGCACGTATTTAGTCCACGCGAATGAAGTCGCGGGCACAGGCAGTACGTTATAAACTCAGATCATAGAAAGAAATTTGTTTGTTTAATGTTCTGTGGTTATAAATACCTGTCTCATCGGTTGCTATAACTTCCGAAGCGGTCATTTTGCATCGTGTTTTATAACGTCACGAAAGGGTTATATGTAAGTTACTTGAATAAAGAAATATTTGTTTGATTGACTAAGGTTTTGAATGGTGATTTGCTTATTGATAATAAGCGTATGTTATTTTACATTTGAATCGCAAAACCCACCCCGTTGTTCACGATATGGACAACATTCACGCATAGGTCCGGAGGCATTAAAAAAATTACAGCAGTTTTAAAACGTTTTTACATATTGACTGTTCTTCGGAAACCAGCAATATAAATTAAACAACATTAAAAGCTAAATACAAAAAGAGAACAGGCTTTTTAATACTGTGTGGTGGAACGTGTCATACTCTACCACAGAGGCAAAGTGTGTAGGATAAATATTTAAAATTGAATATGCCATTCCACGAGTTTTTTTACTCGGATGTTGATCTTCAATTAATGTGTCCACTTTTGATACGAGGATAAAACAAATTTTATCTCCTACTTCTTCACTCTCATTCGCTTTGTGGCTGCTCTCTTTATATTACCTACGTTAAACTAGGTTCAACTTAGGCCTTTTTTATAATGATTGTATTGATTTACAGACAACTATGTACGTCTTGATACGGTACGGGGTCAATCATTTGTTTCTATGTTGAAAGGAACTGTCAATCTACTTGCAAAGGTTTATTTTAATTACGTAACATTAGTAAAATAACATTGTTTCCTACTGCGCTGCCACTGCTAAGTACATTATTTGTATTTAGAACGATACAAAAAATATTTTAAGTCATTACTTTATATTTGCTTCTATTTATTTGGTTGCAAATAGCAGAGTACATCACTTCATGAATTAACTAAGCGAAGTTAAAATGCGAGAATTCGTAAATGTAGCTTGTGTGTATCCGCGCTACACTAAAAAAATAAAAGGCAAATAATATTCGGATTTCAGCTGCATTAAAACTTTAGGAAGAAAAACATCAATTGTATTGCCGAGTACCTAGATTAGGCCTTTCAGATTGTTTGGATATTTTTTAGTATCGGATTAAGTCAAGTCTAGTAACCAGGGCAGGTATTAGTAAGCGCCTTTATATGAACTCAGTTGCCCTTTTCAAATGATTAAAGTTTGGCCCTAAATACATCAAAACGTTTAAAACGTGTAATTGAATTAAGAGTAAAGTGCACCACTACGTAAAACATTTGATAAATCATCAATCTTATGAGCGAATATTATACCAATGATAGAAACCATTTTGAAATATGAATATGAGAATTTCCAATTATAAATTTCACATTTGCATGTTCCAAACCATAAATAAAGTTCTTGCTGTAACTATCGAAGCAATCTTCGATAAAATAGAATCAACGAGATGAACTCTTGCTGAAACGTTTTACAGATTACAGTTTGCGGGTACAATGTCGTGACCGGAGTGCTAGAATGCACTTTCTTTGTTCCCCAACGTTCACCTAAACATAACAGAGCAGCCCCGGGCTTACTGAAGCTACTGCAGAATGTGCACCGATTTTAAACTCGAGTCGTTACGCGGAACCTTTGCATAATTACGTGTCGGAAAATTCAAAGCCCGACAGACGATCAGTATCCAAGTAGACCCATTTGAACACATCATATTATAGCATGAAACCGAGTGGTTGGAAAGTAAAATCGTTGCTCTAAGTTCAGACACACTCAACACAACGGTCCATTTAATTCTCTAATCTTTTCAGTCGAGTTCGTGATCACTATGTGCAACGGAGTAACGAGTCTCTAGAAAACACATTTTCCTGCGGACCGAGGAAACCGGGTTCCATCTGGTAGAGTGCTGCTTAATTTTTTTCCGCACCATTTATATTTTACAATTTATTTAATGCTCGTAAGGAATTTGGAACAATGGGTAGCTGGTATTACAAATTGAATAAATCCCGTATTACTTTGCGTGCCAGAGCTGGGATGTATAATTTCTTAATGTTATAAAACATCGAACTTATCTTTTACATAATAAGGCTTATAAGTAAAATAAACATAAACTAGTAATCAATAAATAATATGTACTTACCTAAGTGGCCGTATTGAGTAAATCGTATGTTTTAAACATAACCAAATGACAATTTGTGTACCCTAAAATGGTTCTTTGTAGTGAAGAAAGAAGTAGCATTTGATATTTCAATACAAAATTGGTGTTCTGTTTCATATAATATTTTTCGAATTATTAATCACTATATAGCAATTCGTGTGAAATATGTTAAATTAATCTCGATGTCATAACAATTTGGGAATTTTCTCTTACACGACAAACGTTAACTGACAGGTACGAAATACTCGTAACAATTTATCACGAAAAACTTGCCCGCTTTGAAATATTAAACGTAAAAGAGATGTGACAGGTAGGCCTATTTATAAATCTTGTACCTACATTTAATAACGTTAACCTTTAAATAATGGTGGTATTCGAAATACCTTAAATAAAGGGATAATAAAGATTTTTAAAAATAATGTTTCTTGCCGATTATCCGCTAGACATACAAAGCTTAGACTCGATTATTCCCTGAAGGAGGAAAGGGAGACATTTCGTTTTTCTGATTTTATGCGTAATACAATACTCTCAATCGCAATACTCTAATCAACAGGTGAGTAACATTACTTAATTTATCTTTGAAACCTAACCCGTTGCGCTGTCGCAAACGTGTAGCCCGGTTCCAATATTGCACTACCCAACATAATTATGACCGTTTTGGAATAACGAGCAACGAGATATAATAGATGTAATAGATAGGATCCATGCGTCTTACAAGCATTTTCTATTGCTAATTGGTAGACCTTGTGAGAACAGATAATATTAATGTGTATAACACTTATAGTATTTGGTCATTTGCAGCAAGCATCGCTAACAACTCACTTTATTTTTACGGAATAAGAGTAAAAATTGAAAATACATTTTAAGAAATAAAATATAATGGTACTCATAATGTTCATTTAATTATTAATTATGTCGCAGATGTTCTGTGTTAAAAGGCATGGGGTAGCCATGACTCCGACCCACACGAAAATCAACCAGTTTGAAAGCTCAATTTTTATTAACAATTGCGATATTGCTTACTTATTGGTGGTGAATAGTTAAATTATATATATATATATATATATATATATATATATAGCGGGTGTATTAATTAAGTTTGGATGTCTACAAACAATATAAGGCCTCTCCATAAGTGGCATGATTTTAACATAATTTTCAATATGCTGAAATGAGAAACGATATAAATTAAAACTGAATGAAAAATAAACGAAAACTGAATGAAAAAAATGCATTATTCATTGTATGTACAAAGATGCTGGTAAATGATATTTTGATTAAAATAATAATGTGTTCGTTCGTTGAGTAAGTAAATAAGAAAATGTGTATTTACGTTTCCAACGATTACAAAGATACAATTGAAAATACATTTGTATAATGTTTGGAAGCAGTTAAATCAAAAACAAAATGCGAATACTCAATTTTCCATTTGCAGATAATCCACTGATCGCTAGGCGCGGTGTACGCTTACAGCCCCTATGGAGATAATCGTAGAGATTCATGTTGAATTTAACTGTCAAATGAATTAACGACGCAAAACGCAGTTGTACTGTATTGTGGTATTCTAAAATAAAGTTAATGACGCTAAATTATATATCATCTGTATTTGCGACAATAAAGTAAGTACATATTAACTGATTCCATTAATTTTTAATTAAGTCCTTTCATTTTAATAACTTCCCGTTCATATGTTTTTTTCGTAAGTAAGTAAAAACTGTCAATCCTTTGAAAACCCAGGAAAAAGTATCATGATAAAGTATTATGATATCCCAAAACTCAATTAATTCGGTTGATAAATGAACATTGAAGGCCGCTTTTGATTCACATTTAATTTTGTAGATTTATTGTTCGGAACTCGAGCTAGGCTCACGTCAGCAATGCGATAGCACTTGAAATATACATCGGTTGAAGTTGCTTCCAAGTATTATTTCGGGTGTCGATGGTAATATCGATCTTTATTGGTTTGATTTATTGTAACAAGCAGAGTTGGTATTTGATACAACGTGGGTGAGCGATTATTTTGAGTAAGTTTATGCTATTTTCATATCGTGTGTCTATTTTAGTAAAAGCTGTACTGTACTTCTGGTGATAATTTTGTGACCTAAGGTTTGATGTATAATGTTACGCAACTCTCAGCATTTGGTATAGTTTAGTTTTATTTGCATTGCGTAAAAACAACTATGGCATTTTTAAATAAGTTAACTGCTAATTCTGTCAGACTAATACAGGTGGCTGGCGGCTACTCATCTTAAAAATTAAATTATTTTTCGACAGGTTTCTTAAAAAATATTTACTAAAAATATAATGTTTTTATTTAAAGTTGACCTGTTAAACGATTTGGTTATAAGTTTAATGTCTACTTTATTTTTTTTTAAATAATTTTTAATAACGCTCTTTATGAACATTCCTGTATTTCTTTGAAATAATGTCCAAAATATTCAAAAGTGGAAATGAGTGCCGATTTAATAAGACCTCTTTTTGTTCGTTAACTCTAATTTCTTCCATTCATAACATCAATATTTATTTAGGAGAAAATCGTATGAGTTTTCCTACATACGCTTTGTTTGGAAAGAGGGCTAAAATTATGCTCCCAAGTGTCAATAATTGGATGGCAAAACGTCGTAATTTATTCCTATATCTCGATGATTATTCTCGGTGATGTTTAAAATTTATTTTTCCCCTGGGCATAAACTTGCAAATACCGTACGTTTGTTTACATGAAAAGAAATTAGGAATAAAACAGATCTTTCAGAAGTAGGATAATACAAAAAAATTCTAGATTCTATTGTGCTTTTGTTGAAAACTGGAGAGCTTCTAAGGTACGCCGAAGAAACACTTTATACGTGTGAAAAGCATAAATGGATCCTATTCAAGTGTTAATATTTTCTTATTACTAAGTGATTATTTTGTAAAATTTCATATTTCTAAAAAAAGCGTACGGGATCATTTCCCTGCCTATTGCAACAAACGATTGAAAATACGTATATTTCACTAAGCTTAAGTTTCTTGTGCTGATAAAAATAATATAAATCAGTCGTACATTCATGAGTTTTATTAATTTGAGATTAACAAAAGGCTAAATAATTTGGAAATAGGTAGTACAAAATATTATCAAACAAACTTTTCCACCATTTTTGCTGTCCTAACCTATAAAGTCACAAAACATATTACTGAGAGAAAACTATTGTAATGACGAAAAATATTTTTCAAGGAATCGATATAAGATTTTTTTAAATGGAATTATTAACACGACATTTACGGAATGACATAAGTCAACCACCTAAACTGCATATGTACCTACTTAAGATATACATTATAAAAAAACATTTTTCTAACGCTTGCGACTTGTTAAAAATATTATGGCTCCTGTTTATTGACCTAAGCATCTTATATGTGATAAATGTCGCAGTTCTTACTTCACTCTTCGAATAAAGTTAGGTATTATTAGTCCGACCCAACTTTGAAATGATACGGGCCTAACTCGGATTGATGTAAGGATCTCAAGTTAGGTACCACACTTGGTTACAGGAATGTTTTTGTCACGTAGTCAATGTGAAAGGACAGCTCCGAGTTTTTGGCTAGGTATGTAAGTACCTATTTGTAAGAATGACACTTCCTTCAAAACTTTTGGCTCTGAATTTTGCCTTAACATCAATCATACTAACGTAATAAATGCGAAAGTTTGAAAAAAAATATAGGTGTCTGTATGGTACAAATAGTTATCTAATTGTATAGATATTGTTGGTCCGCGAGGGATTTATTGAGGGATCAGCGAAGAAAAAGATGATGAAAAGATGTAAAATCTTGTATTTTCCAAGTGATAGCAAGTATGTACAGAAGGAATGAATGTGACAGCGAAAAGTAAACAAAAATAATATCACAATAAGACGTCAAATTTAAAAGTAAAAGTAAATCTAAAAAGTATGTAGGTTCGGTTGGCCACAGATATTTATTACTAGTGTCCGTCCGATATTTCGGTTTCGGTTTCGGTTTCGGCCAGTTTCGGCCAAAAAATCAAGTTTCGGCCCGAGTTTCGGTTTCGGCCAAAAACGGCCGAACCTTTCGGCCGCGCTGAAACTTACAAATAATGTATTTTTTTCACTTTATTTATAGGGTAGTTAAATTTTCAAACAGAATTTCTGTAACTGTGCTGATATTTCATTGTGATAAATCTTTGAAAGTAAAAATCTGTAATTATACGTCGGCGAGATATTAATTTTAGAAAAAAACGGGCATACTAAAATTTTTTCGACTTTTTAAGGTTTTTTTTATAAAAGGTTCGGTTTCGGTTTCGGTATCGGCCGAAACTACAATGAAACCGAACATTCGGTTTCGGTTTCGGTTTCGGCAAAATAACATGTTTCGGTCGGTCACTATTTATTACTCTTTTACAAAATAATACGAAACAGATTTAGACGAAATTTGATAGGAAGAGAGATGACATACTAGATATACAATCAGCATTCTTTTTATCTCGAAATATTCGGCAAAGTCGCGTGAAATATTTAGTGTCAAATAAAAGTATTGCATGTCAAAGGTGTCCAATATTAAAATTAAGTCACCGATATAAAACAGGGTACAAATTTAATCATTACGCTTTCCAACTGCGGTGTGTCAATCAGTAACCCGAGTTGTGTTCAAAATACCCATAATATAGTTTGCTAGACCTATATTATGGGTATTTTGGTTATCTGAGGTAGTAAACGCAGGATCTCGAGATATAAAAGATTGGAAAATTATACGTCAGATTGCATCATCCAATACTGAAACCACTG
The DNA here is from genome assembly GCA_037074685.1 of Glyphodes pyloalis. Taxonomy (NCBI): domain Eukaryota; kingdom Metazoa; phylum Arthropoda; class Insecta; order Lepidoptera; family Crambidae; genus Glyphodes; species Glyphodes pyloalis. The sequence goes on from JAYKKO010000001.1 coordinate 17,741,494, forward strand.
GATCATCAGGGTGTATCAGTAGGTACGGATACGGTATGTATACTATACATACATGCCTTCTGTTACAAGACTTTGGGCATTGGAAACAAACGAAATTTACTGTTAAAATAAACAGATAAACGTGGCAATAATATCCAGATGTCATGGACTCGCAATTAATTACAATTGCCGATGTTAGATTATGGTTTTGTGAAGCTGGAGTGCACCGATCGAATGGCTGAAAAGTAGTAATTTTCAGAGTAGAAAAAACTGTAAATGAGCATAAAAACTGATGATGACTGATGAAAATTATTCTAAGCTGCTAGTTAGCACTTACTGAATTTTTTTCCTTTGAACATACAAATACTGAGATTCATACTAAATGATGTTGATGTTGTCCAATATTTATTTATTTATAAGATTTGAAACTAGTACTAAATATGTAAAGGGGTGATAGAAGTCACGGTTTGCTTTGTAGACGATTACATAATGCACATGAAGAAATGTAAATTGATTGACTTGATTTTTTTAATTCGAGATGAGAATGGTTCGCCCTAACGTCTTCAACTCTCAATCTATTTGGGCTTATTCTGCAGAAACAACCGAAGACATTTCAGATTTTATGTTATCGCCGAGTTCTGTTACAACCCGATGTAACGACAGGCTTTTTCATTAGGGAGATACTTATTCTGAGGTTATTGTTTCCCGTTTCAACTTACTTTTCAAAAGACGTTATCCTTCAAATATAATATTACAATACTACAATTTAATAATTTATCTAAGTATCATTGTTTGACTGCTAGAGTTTTGAAATATTTTAATTCAGTTATTCATGTGTGGTAATCGAGTTGAAGTTGTAATCATGTCAAGAAAGAAATAAACGTTTGATTAGTAACATGACATTCATTGCATTTATAAAATACCAACTTATAAATAAAATTTTGTCACTTAAAGGAAAATACTCTGAAATTTTCAAAAATGAAATTTATACGGCACTTTAACTCCCAGCTGGTTTAAAAGCAAACAAAATAATATTTATACTTTGCGGCGAGTTTTAGAAAGAACTAAAAAGTTTTCACTCATAGGTTAAAGAAAATAGCACCGGTGCATTAAAACACGTAGTACAACAGTATTTTACTGCTGTATTTTAATACTGTTCGCAAAATTAAATTTGAATATAATTGTGAAGTATTAAAGATGAACATATTATATAGATCTATTCATTTCTTAATGTTAAAAGGATTGTTTAAATGAAAATGTAGGTATGTGTTACAATGATTGAGTATTCCTACCGGAACAATTAGTAGTAAGTAGTAGTTCCATTTTAATACAGGTAAATAATAATGAACAGCCAAATGTGTTCGAAAATCGATCCACCGATCCGATTTTCGAACACATTTGGCTTTTCAATGTTTTCGTTAAACCCCATCCAGGTACTATCCTACGGAAAGAAAAACGGATAAAAGCTTATTAGATATCTTGAATTTGCATGTCTTTTAGTTCCTTTTTTACTATTTCACAAAATCCTCAATAAAGTTACAAATTATTAATGATGTTAAAGCATCCACAAATGCTTATCTCTTGAAAAACCTTGATGGTATGTAAACATTAACGAGAGATTTTTTCTAATAAGAAACGTTGTTTAACTATTCGTAATGGAAGCTATAATGGTGTGCCAATTCTGCGAGATATTTTTTAGGGAAAATGGGCCCTGATTAGAACGATAAAACGGTATTTTTGCGATTGCTTACCGCTTGCCAACTGTTGACTTTTCCACAACTTCTCACAATCAAATATCTACACTTAAGTCTATCTTATTTTGTTTTCAATATTATGAACAACATTTTGAAATCTCGTGACCAATGTTAAGGTAGGTAACTGGAGTTATACAAAATATACATCGACACTAATACTACAAAGAGGAAAGAATTGTATTTTTGTAGTGAATAAACTCCAAAGATACTATGTCAGTTTTATGAAAATCTTAATATACCTCTTTGAGAATTCAAAGTGACATTATTACAGGGTTTCTATTTTCCCTTTGATGATCCAGACGATCCAGGGACCTTTCGTGTGTCTTAGCCACTGTGCAATCGAGGTCCTTAAGGAAACATTGGCAGATAACAAAGTGCTAGCGCTGTGGTCAGAAGAGTGTGGAAGAAGAAGTGGGGTTTTAGTCACACACAAGCCACTGTCTTAGCTAGCCACCAGTACGGAGTGTCAAAGAATTCCCCTTAGAATGAATTTCTTAAAGTTCAAAAATTTGCAAACAATGGAAGGGCTTTATGCTGATACCATACATTTATGCCTGAAAATAAACATACAAGGTTATTTTGATGAGAAACCGTAAAATCTCCTTAACTTGATTGACATTATAACTTAAAGATATTTTAAAAACGTTAAAACATATTAAAGGAATGCGATTAAAACTCGTGAAAACGAAATGGAAGTTGAAATTAATCAGTATGTATGCCATTCAATAGTTCGCAATGAACTACTAAAATGTTATCGCGTTTAACTCGTTAATTTTAAATGCTTAAGATTGTCAAGGGTTAATTTTTGTGACGGTACCGTACAATGGAAAAACTTCTACTTTTTCTATTGAAAATCGTTGAGTGAATGCGTTCAAGTATAAGTTTAACGTATTACGCGCGCAAAACAAACAAAGGATCCGCTGTTTCAGGCAATTAATCATAATTTCTATCACTGGTCGAGGTAGGGTTAACAAGTAATCTCAGTAAGCGCTTGCAGTTTGATATTCATTCTAATAAGGACGTTAAAAAGTCTAAAGTGTATTATACTCTGACATTCTCGACTTTTATTTCATCGTCATTTTTTACTTTACATTAGACCTTGTTGATACATTCGTGAGGTATCTACATAGTAAAATCGAGCTAGACTGTTAAAATCGGAGCCTAGCTGGATTGAACATCATGAACAGAGACACATTTGACATATTTTAAGTTGCCAAGGAAAATATTTCATAAATGGAAAATTTCACAGTAAAACAAATGTTGATTCGTCTGATACATACGGCTATCTAAATAGAGCGAACAGGAAATATAAAATAAAGCAGATAGAGCTTAGAGCAGGAAATATAGAACAAGCAAAAAAGAGCGAAAATTCATCCGTCATATTTGTTCTCTACGTCTCTATGGTATAGTGGTACAAGGAACGATTTCAAGGTCCTGGTTTCGATTCCCTGGATGAGCAAAAATTTGTTAGCGATTTTCTAAACAAAGCATAATTTGTGATCACCCATCTGCATAAACTGTGGTGAATGTGCCAGTTATAATTGTAATGATGATTTCAATATAATAAATACAGAAACTTTTATATAACTTAATAAATATTTGGTCAAATCATAATCTGTTTATCATACGTCTTTATTTTTTACTTAAATGTATGATTGAACTTATTCAATTATATCCGTCTTCTGCTTGTTTTTTACTTATCATCAAATAACCACATTGCTGCCATACCGATCAAACTGTGGACTAAAATGTCGGATAAATTCTGTCTCTCAAATTTCGCGACGTACTTGGCAGACAGGAAGTAGACAAATTAACAGGTTTTTTAAAAATATTATAAATCACATCACTTGTGAAAATTATATTTAGAAAAAAATAACACTTTGCAGTCATGTTCTTTGTTGGTTATGGAAATAACCCACCTATTATTAAACAAATGAGGCGTAGACCGCGAGACGTTGAAGACCATTTGGTCATCTGAATGTTTTTTAAATGGTTTTTGCTTTATTAGTAAACTAGCGCCTTCCTGCGGCTTTGCACGCGTGGAGTTAAAATAATAAATGGTTAAGACGTGATTCCGTGTATCGTTTCGCCTTTGGAACGAATAAAGTTTAATTTGTACCTTTCATTGAAATCAGAAAACTTTAATACTATCTGAACCCCCCTTTGACCTCCCGAAAATGTTTATTGCAATAACTTAGGAATTTAGAGAATTTTCATACAAACTTCCAATTCTCGCTTTACCCTGTCAGGGAATGAAAAATTAACACGTCTTTCATGACTGTCGATGACGAACTTTCGTACCGAATTTCATTAGGTTTATTTCAATAATGGCAAATTTCATACTAACATTTAACACTTGTTTTACCCTTTTGATTAACAAACATATTTTCTTAATGCTCCCCTACGTAATAAAAGCAACCCCTGTGAAAAATTACAAGTTTGGTACTCTCATAGTTCAGGCCCTGCATTGATAGATCTGTCAGTTAGTCATAAAGTCGCTTATTATATTTAAGTATTGTAAGAGATTGTACATAAATTATGTTCCACTTACGTTTTAAGTAGTTTAATCCCTCTATTTATTAATTACAGTATTTAAGCTTTCATAACAATAAATAAGTAATAGATTACGCAGCTGTAGGAGCCCGATTTGTGGTTTAATCAACCGCAATACAATGTGAATAATTTGGCAACTAAATAGGCACTCCGGGCGATATTGACCAACATTTGTGGCCGGTCTGTACCCTAACCAATGTTAATACTACATTTTACAGTTGTAATTTGTGTAATCGTCATACCAACTCATCATGACGTTATTCTATTGTTACTTTATGCTCCTACCCACACACATTAAACTTGTCAATGTAATCGTACGGATGATAACATAATTGAAAAATAATAACTTAATTTATTAATTTGATTCATACAAAGGTCCAAGTCTATCTGTAAGTGTACTGACTCAAATACAGGACATCACAGCTTGTCTAAACTATAAGCAATAAAATTTAAATCATGCACGATGAGTTTGAAATCATAACAAAACCAGAAAAATCAATACTAAAGACACAAGTACTTTTACGCAGAATTAGAAAAACGAAATCTAGGCCGTCCCAGAAAAAGACTTGGGCAAAAAAGCCTTATTGTTTTATAAATAATGCCAGAAATAGGAATATTGTTTTTCATGGGTCCTGTTGTCAGACCTAAATCAAAAAACCGACCAAGAGCGAGTCGGACTAGCCCATGTAGGAGTTCCGTAGCAGCAAGTAACATAATATAAAAGTTTATATAGGAGTTGATTCAATTGAACATATTAAAAAAACTACTTAGGTACTGGATCTCGCTCAAACTCATTTTTTATGTAAGTTTGCATGGTAACGTACATCCTAAATTTTTTTACATTTATTATTCCCTATTTTTAAAGTTACAGTGGGATAGACACATTTTACACTTTGTGTCTCTTGCGCAAACTTATCAATTTAGAGAAAAATATATTAGACACCTTAATATCCTTTTTTAAGACCTATCCATAGTAAGTATCCAACACGTATTGGTTTGAGGGAAAAACATTGAGTTTCTGTTTGAAATATGGCGCCCCTAAAATGTAGGTATTGTATTTTTTCTATTTTGTAAAAAATCTTCATGCCGATTACAGGATAGGTACATCTACATACCAAGTTTAAACGGTATAGACAGTATAATTTCGGAAAAAATGTATGGCTGTGACATCCGGACTGACAGACAGACATGATGATTTCGTTTTTGGTATTTGGCTATGGAACCCTAAAAAGGCATTCTGTTATACACATGTAGGTATGAATCACGTTGGAATTTCTCTAGGTGTGAAAATACAAAACTGAAAGATTTTGTGTTTATTTGTGGTTTATTAAATATAAGATTTAAGTTATGAAAATACGTGACTGTATTTTAGGCGGTAAAATTAACAGTGATAGAACAGAGACAAATACAGTGGTGCCAACCTAACCTATTTGACTGCTACCAACTTAGCACAAGAAAATGATGCGTTGACTATTAACAAAAACAAACAAACATCTATGCTTGGTCTATCCCGCATGGAATTTTTGTGCGTTAACCAAAATAAACAAAATGCATATCTTTACGTACCCTGGCCCACTAACATAAGAAATCAGTCGTGTAAGCATTGTCTTTTTATTATTATAGACAAGAAAACATATGAATCTTGAACAGCTATAAGCCTGTTGGGAAGCTAATTTGTTAGTAATTTCCTTTGACGACGCTGCACATTTTATCACAGTGTTTCGAATAAATAATCATTACTTGGAAACTGTATTGATAAACATCGAAAGCAACACGTTTTTCGACGCTACGGCGAGGTTTAAATGTTCAAAGATTTGCATTTCTCAGCAGCTATTTCTGGCCGGCACTAGAGAAACTTGAAAAATCGAAACCGATTCACAGGCACGGACGATTGTCAATCAGTGTCAAGGGCTATTAGACAGATAGAAAGACTATTGTAGTAGATGAGACCTAATTCCAAAAGCATAATTTCGATGGTTTGCAAGTTTAAGTTTTAATTACAAAGTTTGTTTTAATTTTTCTGTAGTTTTACTTATTTAAACCAAGAATGCTTATGTGAAACGAAAACAATGACTTTGAAATTACTGCCTTAAAGGTAACGCTGTGGGAATTTCGAGGACATAACAGCAATAAACGTTATGACGTAGTCTATCTTTTAATTTTAATAAAAATCAATCGCCAAAATATAGGTATGTTCGCGCATAACTTCCCAAATGCTGGACCAAATTGTAAAATTCTTCTTTGTTATGTTCGTAACGGCCAGGACAAGCTTTGTTAAAAAAAGTTTACAATTCGCCTGGGTTGTACAAACGCGAAGCCGCAGCGGGCGGCTATCTAGCGAAAAAATAAAATGAATTTGTAAAAATATTTTTTGTTTTTTGTTTAAAGTCTGTACATGACGCTATGTCATAGACTAAGATTTTGTGTAAGTAATTTTCAATCGAATAATGCTATTTATGATGAAAGATGGAAAATGTTGTAATTCATGATATCTCAAAAGCTGATGACGTCGTAAGTACCCCTATCAGACGCAGGACGCAGTGACGCGTGCAAGTGACATGTTGACTGACATTATAATGTTCGGGGTTTCATTAAATCAACACGTAAAGAAAAGAAACGATATTTTACCGTGAAAGGTATTTTATTGTAAGCCTTAACACAGAAGTCTCGGTTTATTAAAATTTTTAGGAACGCATATTACGTAGCATTCCTTTAACTTTGATACTTAGTTTTGTAAGAAAATTAAAAACTACATATGGGTGTGCCTATAACTACGTATTTCAAATAAATAGAAACTACAATAAGTCTGTTAATTTAACAAATAAAGTAAAATACTGAGTAATTCATAAATTTTATAGGTATTACGAATATTTCATAGGTTCTTCCATGTGTTTAATTTATGAAGACTCTTTAAATGTATGATCTGTTATTTGTAAATATCGGAAAAAAATCGCCCAGGAACTTAAACGAAATACTGTTTTAGTCCTTGAAAAAAACAACAAAAGAATGACATAAGATATTCGTTTTTTTATTTACAATGGGTTAGAGTAAATTTTTAACATATTCATTTTTAAATGGTTATAAATACCTCTGGCGCGGCATAAAAAGGAATCGTTTCATTTAAACGTAATACGGAAAATTATATTTTGTCATTAAACATTATCTGTTCTAGATCCACTTAAGAGTTGCTCATAAAATCGCCCCTGTGGTAATTCAACGATAAAACGAAACCGTTCAATAGGTACTAGGTACTTAGATGACCGGAATAATCTCCAATTTATTTTGGACGAGTCCGGTTACTAATTCGTACAAATACTAGACTTGAACCCACTTTTTTAACGATGAAAAAAAAACCAGATCATGTCGACGCCTACATTTTTTGAATGTATTTTACAGTAGTCAATTTTTTTTTAACTTACATGTTATAACTAGACCAAAAATACAAGATTAAGTCTTGATCCAGTAAATGCTACAGTATTACACACATTAAGTGGTCTAAAATTAAGGTTCAATGTTGTACTATTAGCAATTGATGACGAATATTGATAGGGAACGTCAACCCAGATTTTTTCCTCCTAATTTACCCGAACGTAAATCGATCCTTTCGTGTGTCGACCTTAGCCACTGTGCAATCGAGGTTAATAAGGAAACATTGGCAGATAACAAAGTGCTAGCGCTGTGGTCAGAAGAGTGTGGAAAGAAGAAGTGGGGGTTTAGTCACACACAATCCACTGTCTTAGCTAGCCAGCAGTACGGAGTGTCAAAAAATTGCTCTCAGAATGAATTATTCTAGTACTTTAACTATGATTTCTAAAAACCAATATTACTTGAAAAAATGTATTTTTTTTAAAACCCTACGGTTCAATTTTATAACGATGCCAACGAAACACACAAGTCAAACTTACAAAACCCCGTTGTTTTTGCGCCAGGCTAAAATAAGCTGTATGTGTTGAAAATAAGCGAGTCGGCATAAATTACGCACCATTGGCGATCTCTTTCTGTCCTTCCTCGGTGGAGGGGGCAGCAGTTCCAGATGGTTGGGACGCGCCGGCTCGCTCCCCCCGACAGCTCCCTCATCGGCAGCCTTCGACGTCGATGCTCCTCCTGATTCCGAAACGCCACAATCTGATGCCGCTTCTGAGGGTGGTACGTCTCATTTATCTTTTAAATATAATAACCTTAACTCCCTTTAGGATCCCAAGATGCGATTCCCAAATCCCAAGATTGTTCAGGCTTTATCTAGAACTCTTAAAACTTTTGAGCGCTACATAAGCACAGCTTAAAACATTACATTTGCCACAAAAAATCTTTGAAACCATAACATTACAAATCTTATTAATTTTAAATGAAGAGTAGCAATATGATAATTGATATTATAAACGAAACAAAATAAAGGTAAGACAAGCACACCGCAAGAATAGGAATTACTGATTTTACAAGAACAAAAGTTAATATATGAAAAAATAATGGTTTGAGTTTCATAATGTAAAAATACGAGCAGTATTTTACAGCGTAAATAGCAAAAAAAGTATTAACCGTCAAATAAAGTGGATAAAACAACTTCATTCTACTTTTGCTTTTATGTATTATAAAAGGGCAAATACATTCGGCAAATATAATGCTCTTACGCTACACCGTGCCAGTTAGTGCTTTTGAATTGTTCATAAGTAAAATATACGTTTCCATATAGCAAGCAGACGAACCGAGCCGGATATATTGCTAGTTTTACTACCTGCAAAACTCCTCTAACATTTTGCTTATTACCTGCAGTTAAACGTCAGTAAATTTGTACGCAGTTGATTTCTATGTTTACTGACTATAAATTTATAAAAAAGAATTATATAATCTGACTTCTCTATCTAGGTTGGACCTATCCATGTACGTTGACTAACGCCGTAGAGAGATCACTCAGCTTACGTTCATTAAAGGAGGCGTGACCAGATTAAAGCTTTTTGGTTCGGAATATTATTTCTTTTTATTCTTAAACTTTAATATACTCTTATTCCATTCAACTTTTTGCAGGATTAAAAGAGTAGATGCACCTATACAAATTTTAGTTTCAAATAATCCGAGAAATGGAAAACATTATACTTTCCTAGTTCACTTTTATTCGTAACTAGCGACCCGCCCCGGCTTCATACGGATGTAATGTAAATACTTAGAAATATTGGTTTTTCTATTCTTTATTACACATAAAAACCTTCCTCTGGAATCACTCTATCTATCAAAAAAAACCGCATCAAAATCCGTTGCGTAGTTTTAAAGATTTAAGCGTGCAAAGGGATATAGGGACAGAAAAAGCGACATTTTTAAATTAAATGATGCTATTGACGTCCTAATTTGAACTAAAAAAAAGTTGTTGTAGTGAAATAAAATGTTAGTGATCTGACAATATTTGAAGGGATCAGGGGACCTTCTTTTGACTACTTAGTAGTACCTAGTGACTACCTAGTAGCACTTTTTTATTATTGCAAACAATGACAAAATAAAATATTAGAACAAGTTTTGTTCGTTTAAGAGGCGGGCTATTTAAACACGCAACCGTTTCGTCTGTGAGCTTACCCGGCATGTATTCGTCACAGGAGATGAAACGACACCATAATTTAAGTCGAGAGTAGGGATGTAACAATATTGGACGACCGTAATATCGATGTGTGATGTGAAAAAAAGTGTATCCGAAAGATCTAGGTAAATTAATGCGCACAACGCCACCGAATGGGCTTTTGTCATTATGCTTGTAATTGTTAGGCGAAGAATGAGAATTTCCAACGATTTTATCATTGGTAATCATCGAGATAGTAGGCAGGTACGCCTGCGAAGCCACGCGGACCGCTTGTAATATACAAAATTTGGAACAACTAACGTGCCCATATATTTATTAGTCGACACTAATGATGAACGAATTGCCTCCTAAAATCGATTTCGTTCGCAGTTTGATTATTAGGTCACAGTGTAGGTACTAAATCGTACTCACTAAATTGAATATTATGACAATGTGACAATGTTGCTAGTGGTAACCAGATTTTGTAAAACTATCAAGACAAGATTGATTATTAGTATTCTTAAAAGCTACATGATTACGAATGACTCGAAATTGGGACTTTCCTTTGGATTTGCAACTGAATTTAAAATTATGTAAATTTTAACATTTTCTAATATTGTAATTTTTAACAAGAAATATATATTTTTTTGATACTTTCCTTAATATTAACTATAGGCCGATATTCGTGTGTTTTTTTTCATATTATACAGTTCACATCCCTGGCGAAGAGATGCTGCAATTAAAAGATTACGTCCGTTTTGCATTCATCTACATGTAGGTGACGTGGCTAGATCTCCGCACCTTATTTAAGATTATATCTCATTAATTTATCAATCCATACAAACATACTTTATCACCTGTCAGTCATAAATTGTTTTGTAATTTGTTGCGTGTAGTTGACTGTTATTTTAGAGTAAAATGAAAATGAACGCATGATATACTTAGTATGAAACTGTGTATAGAACGACACTCAAGGATGCTTCATGAAAATTTAAAGACTACCGCATTATACTTTATTTAACCGTTTATTCTTGTTTTATCGATGAATATTAAGTCATAAGAAAAATTCAAAAATAAAGGAGAAACCAATAACGACGAGTCGTGACAAATATACTAAAATAGTTAATATGAGTTCATTTCTAATCACTGAGTAAAAAAGATATCCATACTAATGTTATAAATACGGAAGTAACTCTGTCTATCCGGATTTCACGCCTAAACCATTGAACCAATTGTAATTAAATTCGGTATTGGTATACGTTGAACTTCTAAAACGGTCATAGGCTACTTTTTGGTTTGAAAATAAGGGGGCACGGGGGCCCGCCATACCGCCCTTGAAACTTTATATGGGAAATAGTTTATTTTTAAAGGTTAAGATACGAAATAAGGCATAAATATACCTCGAAAATGGGATTAAAATATAGATTACTTTTTATTTAGATAGGGGTAAGTAAACTAACCATGAAAGTATGAACGAAGTCGCGGGCACAGCTGGTGGTGATATATTAGGGTCTTTCACTTTATATTTCAAAAACCAATTGAATGCTATATTTTATTTTAAAAGTCAAGATTTTAAAAAAATATTAAGATTTGCAAGTGAAATAACCATGGAATTTTTATAAACATTAAATGCTACATTTTGTCTAAATGAAACTAACAAATGAAACGTTGTATAACTTTATTGTTTTTAATAAAGTAAGTTTGGCACTTAGCTCTTTATTTACTTACTTGAATAGGTGTGTATGTGCGTTACCACATATAAACATTTAAACCCATTTTTACGGTAGGTAGTTTTCCAAAACATTAAACACTCGCTTGCATTTAATTGGTTTCTTTTAATTCAAAATAGTGTGTAAAACTTATAAAGAAAGACAAATTAATTAATAAACAGCAACTATTCTCAAAAATAAAACCATGGTTAGTTCCGATATTAAATTTATCCCCATATTAGTTATATTTTTTATTCAATTACTGTTTAAACTTATCAATATGAGCCAAGGGTTATTCATAGACATAATGTTGACAAATGGTGTAACCAAGATTAAAATATCCGTATATAGACCCATTAATTAACTTAAATACGTAATTTAACATTGGCATAAAGTAGTGTAATCTTTGTAGGTGAAGGTGCAGGCAGTAAATTATGACGTTGCTAGCTAAAACAGCTGTTTCATATACGTTGCGTCGGATGTCATAAAACGATACATAAAAGCTAATTATAAGCGGCCCACGTCAAAGTAAAGAGAATAGACGTGAGGTAAAATTGTGGTGATCTAACTAAACAACCCGATCTAAAATGACATACGAAAATAAAGAAAAACTTGTTTACTAATCAATGAGGAAACTGATCGTGTTTTACAAAAAAAAAAACTACTTTTAAACTAAGTAATACCAGCAAATATACGTATAAGTTACACCTTTAAAAACTGTGGCAGTAGAAACTTTTACGTAGTGTTTAATGGTTTCTCTAGAAAGCAGTATTTTTTTGCTAGTAGTAGTAGTAGTAATGAAGAACAGGCAACACAATAAAGAGACTAAAAATCATTTATTGTTGCTGCATATTATTTTGAGCTCAACGATATAAGGTGCAACTACCAAATTTAATGATTTCTTTACTTAAACAAGTGTCCAATACAGAGCGATTGATCGTTAATAATTTCCATATTTAAACTTAAACTTAAAGGAGAGTTAATAGGAAGCATTTTATGAGTGACAAACGCAGCTGTCGTTATTAATTTGTAGGCTAAATTTAAATCGAAAGATGAATTGGAAATTAGGCAGTGTTGTCGGTTCGATCTTGATAGACATGAACAGTTTAACTAACTGGAATTAATTATTTCTGTAGACAATAAACAGTTTTATACTTAGATCAGATTTCGATAGAATTACATTTTAAATCTTTTTATTGGAATGTACACATCTTACTTATATGGAATTCCTATCAGATTGAAGAGGCAGACTCAGATTGAAGGAAAATTAATAGAGTTATTCACAATTATCAAAATAATAGACTTTGTGAATGCTAGTCAGACAAATGAATTAATAAGAAAATATTTTTTTTATTATACAGCAAAATAATATATTATATAGAAAATACTTAAGCTATTTTGAAATTAAAGCTACGTGTCTGCTCTTAGCAGGAGAATTAATCTTGAATTATGTTAATAAAATATTCAACTCATGTTTGAGTTACTTGTATTTAAATTACTCGCCCGTTATCGGGGCTTACGTTGAATTAATTTGGATTGTTTCAAGTGGACAAAGAGAGTATCTAATGAAGATTAAAGCAAAATGTGAAGGAGTTTTGAAAGCTACTAGTACACGTGCGGGCAGTTCTATTAATATGATTAAATGTTAATCTGCTTGCTATAACACAAATGTAATTTTAATTCAAGGTAGGTTTGGTAGTCTTGTTTTGGTATATTTAGGAGTCAGATTGAATTGCTCGAATAAAAAATAACAATATTATAAAAATAATATTAAAAAAATAACAATTGAAATGACAAAATATTTACAACTTGTTCGAGTAATTTGTATTTTTTATTTTTAAAATATAACTTAAGTTTTATGTTGTAAATGTTTCCTTGTTTGAACCAAACTGACGCTGGCCGTAAACTGTCAGCCTGCAAGAAACGGAAATTACGCTGTCACTTCATCTCCACGACTTCGTCATCCAGTCAAATAAACGGATCGTCTGTAATAATAATTACCCTAGCTTATCATAGGAAGACCAAATTTCAAAATAATATGAACTATAATGAAGTCGTGTAGTGAACAGATAATAAAAACAAGGCTATCAAACAATATCGCTTCAGCTTTTCGCAGGAAGGAACACCAATTCGCTGAGCGCCTAATCGCCGCAATGTGCCATGTTGAATAGACGTGGAATAATCTGTCGCCAGCGACATGGGGTAGATAAGAAGATTAACAATAAGCATGAATCTGAATGCTCCCAACTACACCAAGTGCTCTGACAAGCCAGTAATTGGATTGTCCTCTTAGCACACGCTTCGAGGATATCTACAGATCTCAAACAAGTATTGATACTAAGTGTTATAAATGCAATCAGATTGATGCTTAGGTAGTTTTTTATTCGAAACGGGTGCATACATGTGTTTGATGGTTATTCTTGATTAAAAATAAAACTTGATTATAAATAACTTATAAAAAAATACTAAAAAGATTGTAGGTTGAGTTACCTACGTAGTTCTGATATCCTTATTCAAAACTATATTTGTTGAGAATAACGATTAAAATTACCTTACATTAGCAAACGAATAAATAGTTATTCGTTTAATAGTTTTTCGTTTACTCGGTATTTTGAAAACGATAAAGGCATATTGTTTTTTGAACGAGATAATCTCATGTAGGTAACCGATATTGACCTTTGGATTGGGCTGGCTCGCTAGCGAGGTCAGTGGGCAGCGGATCGTCGATAGCCGACGAGGTGGAAGGAGCAGGTTGGTCCGGCGAGTTCGACTGTTGTATCTTGTGGCACACTTCGAAAGCTTGACCCACGGTGCGGACGATCTTCATCGCCTGACTCTGTGAAAAAAGTAACCCGATTAGAAGATTACAAATAATTTACGCCAAAAAGCATTACTTTTCTTTTCAAAGATCTAAAAAACTACAGTCCTTGTTATGCGACGCTACGTCTTACCTTCAGAGTCAAATTAACAAATTAAAAATGCTAGAAATCTTTTTATAAATGTATTTTAGCTTCAATGGAAAATAAAATACATTCATACTTGTACTCCATTCAGACGTGAAAACATCAAAAAGAAATGTTTTTTAAAGTCATCTATAAAATAACAAGAGCATTTCTTTGAAAACATCTTTTTAATATGTAAATGCGTCTTCAACATTTTAAATATCAAAAAGATTTTAAAATCAAAGTTAAAAGAGAAGACTAATGGAATGACTACTTGAACTTAATTTCGTGCGTAACGCTAAAATTTCTATTTCACTTATACCAGTGAAATACAAACGCCGAGAAAAGTGGCAATCCCAGGTATAAATTGCTCTAGAAAATTAAGTACTAGAGATAACATGAAAGTTTATTATTTCGAAATGAGTATATAAATGATTTAATAATTTGCATATGTTTGCAATCGTATTCATGAATATATTGTTTGCATGTATATCAATGATACCTCTGGCGAAAAATAACTAGGTAAACAGGTAGGTACCCAATTTCAGAATAAATAACAAAAAGTACCTCTATTTGAGAAATAGACTTAAACCGTCTTTAAAAACATGAGGTTTCTCAATTCGACCATATATATATATTTTAAATGTACGTCGATAACTTCGCCATCGATAAACTGATTTTAGTGATATTTTTGTTGCAAACTCCCAAACAATATTTTTATCCTAGGTAACAAAGGAGATATTTCGCCCCTGGTATCATAGTACGGAGACAAGGGTCTCATGATGATATACCAGACAAATCGTGGGGAATTCGATTTTTGTTTGCTTAAAATAATTACTAGTTAAGGGAAGTAAGAAGGCATTCATATTTCATGTTGGAAAATGTTTCACCGCTATAATTTTTTTATTTTTAAACTTAAAACTAGTTAATGTTCCAGTCATCTCATTCGTTTAGGTACGCAAAAAAGAAATAAAAATAAATTCTAAGCGATATTATACACTGTGTGATATCATCAACACAATAGAAAATCAATTTTTCATTGATGTACCACTGAGTCGTTGGAATTTAAAGGATTAATTAGTCCTAGAACTCCCAGTAAAATGATACATATAGGTAACGCTCGTACGCCTATATTTTGAAAAAAATCGGGAAACGTGTCTATAAACAATGAATAAACATGTATCTATGTTCTCTTTACCTGTTCCAGATGACAAAAACTGTTTTAGTTAACACATATGGAGACTTTTTATTGAATAATCCATGAGTGGACACTGTACAGACACTTTGGCCCAACGCCAAAGATCGATGCGATATTCCTAAACTAAGACTATCTTCAGGTAAATATGTTTGGTGATATTTTGGCTGCGGTGTTCACACCGCATCTATTTAAATAAATGATATATATTTTAATTTACATAAATAGCTTGCAGCTCACTATTCGTGGTAATAGGAAAAAATATCCACACAACACACACATTTAAGGATGTTGAGTTAGAATCTTTTGTACCTCTGAACAGTCAGAAAAGTTAGGTAAAATACAGATTTTACCTAACTTTTTGTTTAGCTGTTGTGAAAACACTTCGATTTTTATAAAGTATTTTTGTTTGTATGGTAATGATGAAAAATTTTTCGCCTTTGCGCTAAACTACAAAAGAAAAAGTAAGTCAGTCTATTATCTTGATTAAAAATTAAATGTAAAACCAAATTTAATTTTCTCGGCAGCATAAATTTATACAATAAATGGAGAAATTATTGGACCATTTTTTATGTGGTTTCGCTGCATAACAGGAAAGTGGAGGTAGTCATGAATAACTTTGACGCTGACCGATGATAGAAAATTCACAACACGTTTGTCCGGAACCTAAAATGATATTACCGCCCAATATCTTTTATGACAAAATAAAATTTTCTCTGATCATTTTTATTGATGATCTCGATCTATTGAATGAAATAGACATGGGAATAGAGGAAAGGTATTTTATTCAGTAAGTAGTTGGTTAGCGGTTACGAGTTTAATCAGGGAGTATCCAGTCGTGATTGTGCATTGCCTGATGTACTCCAAATATAAGCAACGTATGTGTATTTATTTAACTATTGAATATACAGACCATTTCTTCAGTTTCGAACCAAACTTTAGCGGTTTCCAGTGGATTTTTTCTCACATCACATCTCATGTCAAATTAGTTCTACTAAAACTACGCATTTTAATCACCGGAGCAGTCGTCATAGATGGCTGATATCATATCACAAACCATTAATTTTAGATGGATAATAGAAGATATTTAACTAAAGGCGGATAAAGATATGTCTGGTGACTAACTTTATTTTTTTATAGTTTATCTAAAATAAAATATCATATTAAAAATTCAGAGTTTAAATAAAGCTTTATAAATCAACCTAAAAACTTTTTTATGCCGGTCAGCTTCTAAATGTGTAGTACCTACAACTTAATCGTAGAAAAATAATTAGTATCTACTAAGTATTAAAAGGCAATCTTCATTTCATTAAGTTTATTTACAATATTTGTACCTTCTTATTGGGAACAATACTTAAAACTGGAAAGTTTTAAGTTACATTGAAATGAATTGATTGTCTATAATAACATAATCTTACTATAGTTTCACAGAATTTGTAATTAATTTTAATCCGCTCTGAAACGCTAGAGCTGAATCCTGATTAAGGTCGTTGAAGACTTATAATTGATTTATTTTACATGTCGGCGAATTATTACATAAGATCTAAACAAAAAAAAAATAAAGTACACAAATGAAAGCAGAATATATTTTTTTGTAGTGGATTATAAATTTAATTTTTGGAAATTGTTTATTGTTCCGAACAAACGCTTTGAAGCTCATTGATAGCGAAAACACCTGCTTGCGTAGGTTTTATGTATAACATATTCACTTAGGTTCAATGAATAATATACGAAACTCTTGAATTTTACTAAACTTACTTTGAAAGCCAACACATATTGATGTATCATTTAATGAAATTGAGAGACTAATTCCTGTTAACTTAAACCATATCGTCAAAATGGAACACAATTATTTATGTCCATAAATTCAACATTATTGCATTAGACACTTTGAAATATGACTGTGTATTATGTGTGTGTGTGTGTGTGTGTGTATGAAAGAGATACCTTAGTTTTATGCTTATCAAACCACACAACGTTTTAAACTCGACTACATACGAGAAAGCATTTCTAAAAAGTGAAGCTACACAGTAAATTGTGAGACTTAAGTTTCATAATAAAAATTATTTGACGTGTTAAACTATATATTTTGTCAACGCTACTGTAATAAAATTTGGTCAGTTGAGACAATGACCTTTATACGCCGATCATAATAATTCTGGCTACCTCATCTCGGTGACTACGTCAGTATTCTATTTTCGCGTGGGTCGTCACACACGGAGTGAGGTTAAAGAAATGCGGTTGGTTGGGTTAAAAGCTTTCATACGTGGTGGCACGGGATGGTCGTAAAGCGCACGCGCGTTTATTCCCTGCACTCAGCTGACAGTGAATTACTTACGATCACACAAAAAGCAACAGAGAAGTTTGACACGGCCGATGACATCTTAGGCCCGACACGTGCCGCCGAAAGGACCTAACCTAACCAAGGGTAGAGCGGGATTTGTTTTCATGGATACCGTTTTTACCTTCTGTATAAATAAAAAAAATGCTACGAATCCGAACAGTTAAGCACCTTTTATTTTATTTTTGTAATATGTTTAGACTTTTCGTTCCGTATTAAGGCGTAAAAAACAAACAGGCAATTCTTTCATACCTAAATTAGTTGATTCTGTGATATTTAAATCGAATCTTCAATAAAATAAAAATTGTGGTTTGACAGTTGAAGATTTATTTGGTTTTCAAGGTCATAATCATCGCGTCTTTAATCGACTTATTAAAACGTTAAGGTTTTAAATTCGACTGCATATATATTTTGACTCGTTAACTTATTTGAAATGTTTATATTTGAAGTAATCGACTATTTAGTGCAGTAGATAACAATAATTGGCTACTTGACAGTTTTTGAAAAAGTAATGTAAAATGTGCGCCCGTTCATTTTATATCCTAAGCAATTCGATTTATATGGAAAAAATGTAAATGACCAGAGAAAAATAAGATTTTGTGTAACACATTTAAAAAACGCGCGAAAACGCCAAGTCTCGTCACTGTTGCAATTATGTCGTCAACGTCCTAGACAACGAACCAATACGCATAGGAACGACTTAATTTAGATGAACGGAAAATGTTTCAATAAATTCTTAATACGATTAGAGACACAATAATTCAATTTAATCGGTAAAATAATCATTGTTTCGCCACATTAAAATAAATAATTTTCGCTGACAGCTGTCATTTCCGAATTGCAATGGTGGTTTCCGTTTCGGTTCTTTTGTTCCACAGATAAAAAAAGTAAAATTTATTTTGCAAAAATAAAATACTAACTATGCTTTTAATTAAAATATAAAAATGTAAAATTACTACTTAACTAATAAGCTAACGTATCTAAGACTTTTCATATTTTATTGTTAACACTGTCAAGTAGCCAATTGGTTATTGTTTGTACCAATAAATTTGAGGTGAAGCCGTGTTGTTTCGTAAATATCACGCTGTGTTTACATTCATAATAGCGTTTCCCGTAACGTAGGGCGACCAGGCGGGTCCTTGTGATTTTAATTGGCAGTCGTTGTGAGGTGAATTTATTGTAAGAGCTATTACCGCAAAGTTATCGTTAACTATATTGTATAAATTGTGAATGGGCTACAAACTCCAATTAGTCGACAAATATTTGTTATACAATTTCGTTTCGATACAGATGAAATTAATCGTTGTATTTTATTTTAATTAACTATGAATATTGTCTAGTACAACAATGTAAAGATGAGATTGTCTACTTTACTTTTCTTATAGGATCGTATTTACAAATAATTGTGTGTACTACTGATCCCGCCTACATTGTGTGCTTTATTTCACTCCATTAGCACTTGTATGTTGGTCTAACACGTAAACCAAACGGAAAGGAAAATTAATGATAGCTACCGAGACTGTTTCATATACTGCTCGACGCCACTGGTTCCAAAATATCTCCACGTACAAATAGAGCCCGTTTACTAAAGTTTTCTAAATAATAAATGAAGTTGACGACGGAAGTATCGCCTTTGACGTAATACGCAAATTAATACGCAGAAATGTCACTTGAGTGCTCGATTTATTAAAAGACAAAGCTTCCGTATGTGGGTGCCAATATTTTAAAACACACTAATAAACCATAAAAATAAGTAATACTCCGCGTCATATTTTGAATTTCACAATTAGTTTCCAAAATAGATCTAGACAAATTTAAGTATACAGATTAAACAAACTTTACTTCAGTGAAGACCTTCGAAACTATTAATATCAGGTAGGTGAATTCAAGGCCGCAACCAGAAAAAATATTTCGGGAATCTCTCATTCATTACTTCGTTTCTCACATCCCATCAATATTTATGGAATTTTTAAATATCCCCTTTGATACTAAAATTGGCTCTCGTGATGCCGCAGAATGACTACTAGATAAATAAAATATGTTTGTAACGAACATTTCCAATTAAAATTATTATCTCTAATTGATTCCTCAACGCACAGATCAAACGCCGAACGGATAGCGCTCTCATTTGACGCACTTGAAATGACTTTCCAAAATTTACCTGCTAAGGTCATGAAATGAGGTAAAAATTCATGAGGACATAGTCGCGGGAAGCTGTTTCTTAAAATAATAAAAATATACCAATAAATGAAGGTATTAACATATATTAATACTCTATAAACATACGGACATATAAGATTCCAGGGTGAGAGCTGATCCAACAACTTTTGGTTCAACTTGGTTCAGTCAGGAGCGCTAAAGTCCAATGGGATCGTACAACCAATATGCACGCAATTTGTCAAAGTTAGATGGAACAGAACCAAAAATATTTAACTTGGTAACTTTTTAGGTAACATCACGCATACTGTCATATTTGTTGTTGTACACACCTACGCTTATTTTATGAACACATATGTAGGTACACATAAAGAAATTAACTGCCTATCAAAAAAAAAATAACGATTCGGTTATTGTTATGACAAACACGTATTGTATACTATTGGACCCGACAAACTTCGTCTTGTGCTGTGTGTGGCTTGACCCTAAATTTTAGTTAGAAAACGTTTGTACTGGAAAAAGAAAAGGTCAGGTCTGTCTTTAGAGTTTTCCCGGTAATTATTCGATTTTTTCTAAAAAACCATCGACGAGAAAACTATCCTTGGACTTCAACGAACATTTAAAAAGAAGAATTATCAAAATTGGTCCAAGGGTTGAAGAGTTATGCGCTTACCAATTTGCGATTCATTTTTATATAATAGTGTGATGTGATTAAAAATTAAATAAAACCCCCGACCCAAAAAAAGTACGCAATTATTATGACAAAAGGTTAAAAATGCTAAACCCTATAAAAAGCAAAAAATAACTTTTAACACTACGTAAGTACCAACTAAAGCGTGTCAGACTATCTATTCGGAACTTTGTGCCACCTTATGTCGAAGGCTAATTTTGAACTGCAAATGGTTATCTTGGCCTGCTGTTGACCGTACCTATGAATATTTTGATTAAATTTTGTCGCGTTTGGGGGACCGATTTTTACCTTCAAAAATACTTACCTAAATCAAACACTCTCGCGTCGTGCAGCCGCCGCCGCGGTGCATGGTGGTAAGTAAGCTATTACAATTATATTTGTATAACAATGGGATGACTTCTTAACGTGGGCTTCAAACGTTTGGTTAATAAATATGAGCGGTCCCCTGACGCGAAAAAATTTAATCAAAATATTCATAGGTACGGTCAACAGCAGGCCAAGATAACCATTTATTTAATAAAATTTTTTATTTCATGCTTTTTGAAGGAGCTCTTAAATAATTTATTCTTTCATTTAATTTCTTTCGTTTTATAGAAATATTTATACGTTTTGGTTACAAAAATACATTTATTGAAAATAGGCTGAGTGGCCAAAGGATGTTGTCCAGAAGAGAAAAATGCAGAGATTAAGGAACAATAAAGATTAAACTTTTGTCATTCTAGATTTTCAGCATAAATATAAATCGGTTTAAGGCTCCCACAGACTCATGCGATATCGCATCGCAAGAAAATCGCGCGATATTATTCGGAATACATTTTGTTCTAAATCGCCTGCCGCAGCAGTGTGTGGGGTGACATGCGATTTAGAACAAAATGTACTAACAATAATTACCGTGCAATGTTCCTACGTTGCGATAGCGCATGAGTCTGTGAGAGCCTTTATACGTTTAATTCCGGCATTCCAGGGTTTCATCTGCCACATCCCATTTCCAGCATCAGGTCCTCGTCAGTTAGAAACACGAAGAGAACCACTTTAGACAAATTCAACGAGCCCAAACTCAATGGGTTTACTAAAAGGCAGGCCAGGGTTACATCTCCTATCTTCGAGCCCTAACAGAAGACCAGCTCAGTGGTTCCAGAAGACATTAGTGTTTCAAATGTCAGATCTCACATATGCTTGCAAGCAAACTGTGCGTGTAACATTCCTATCACACCTAACAAACGACCTAATGACCTTGAAGACCTGAACCGATTTCCACCAAACATAGCTAAGAACACTCTCGACGGATATTCCTTTCAAACAAAAAAAAACCGCAATAAAATCGGATCATCCGTTTGGGAGCTACGTTGCCTCAGACAGACACATACACACACTGACTCACACACACACACATAGACACGTCAAACTTATAACACCCCTTCGTTGTTACGTCGGGGGTTAACAAAACGGCGAGCATGCTCGACGTTCGGTTTATGATGGATGATAAACCAGAAAAGTTCATAGAGCGGCTCCTTGCTCTAGTCTATACCTAACTTACCTTAGGTTATGGATTTGATTTCCATCTTCGATTTTGGCGGCCATATTGGATTTAAATTGCCGTAGTGTGCCGTATTCTGCTACTAAATCTCTTTCATTTGATACCTATATTGAGGCAGTTGGACCAAAAAACAAATGGGTTATTCGTCATTGTCTGACGGCGGCCATCTTGGATTTGAAATTGGTCACAATAAATGTATTTTTCTACTCAAGCCCTTTTATATGATACCCATATTGTGGGAGTTGTGTTAAAACATACAATCCATATCTTTGTAACGGCGACCATCTTGGATCGATTTTTATCCAACATAGCTAAGAACACTCTCCGCTTATTCACCTTTCAAACAAAAAAAACTAAATCAAAATCGGTTCATTTGTTCGGGGGCTACGATGCCATAGACAGACACACACACACACAGACACGTCAAACTTATAACACCCCGTCGTTTTCGCGTCGGGGGGTTAAAAATAGAGAACACCGTGTTTTCTACATACCAATTTTCTTTAGCCAGGAAAGAGAAGTATGGGACAGTGAAAATAAATTGTTTCAAACAATTAAACCGCTGAGTAGACTACGGTCCATCGAGACGCAAAACTGAGCTCTTTTTCTTTAAAAAAAATAGAAAAAGCATATCTAAACAAATAGAGTAGGTACTTATTGAACAAAATAAGTTCATTTTAACTCATAATCATTGTAATGATACTTCTCTATTTAAAAAATGTTTGATCACAACGGCAAAATAATACTTATATATCATTCAAAACTAAAAAAATTAAATGTAAGTTTTCTAGCATGCCACTTTATTTTGTTCTTATTTAATTTTCCACATTTCAAACGTTATTTCTGTGGAGCAGACAATACTTAAACAATAATCTTGTACCATATTAAGGGCAAAACAAAAACAAGAAATCTCTAAAAGAACGTTGTTAATTAATTTACCTTTAGTAAAATTACATTTTTTATTGTTTGTTAGTCGCCCAGCGATTGTAAATCGCCATTCAACAAGATAATGCAGCTAGTAATTTGGGTATTTTGCCACATTCAATCTTTGTATAGTTAAAATACATATCTATGGTTATATATTTTTATGTTTAAATTAGAAAAAGTTTAATTATTTTTAATATAGAAAATTTTTAACGTGTCTAGTTCTTTCGCCAACAAATGAATAAATATAACACTAAAGTGTGTGATCAATAATCTCTTTTATCGTACCGTACTTATTACTTTAATCTTAATTTCGTACTCTATATGTAAGACAAGGATGTATTCGTACCTCTAAATCTGAGTCTAATCCTTCTAGAGAAGTGTGCATTTCAGGACGCAACGAAATCCTATTAGGTCTCCTCGTTAAGCTGTTTACACCCATAAGCTTGTGTGATCGATCCAGCGTTGCATTACCACTACCAACTATTTCTGGTTCACGAAATGACAACTTTTTTCTTGGTCTTTCACCATTTTCTTGTACATCTTGGGTGCCCAGCCTTTCAGTGACCGGTATAACTAGACGAGATTGCACACAAATATCTTCAGATGATCCAAACAACCTTTGTCCCAACGGAGAAACATCTTTTGGAAAACTTCCACTTTGAAATTCATCCAGTTCTTTATCGTAACGTTTTATTGCACCAACTGATAAAGGCCTCGGTTTCGCTCCCACTAAATAATCCTGAGATGTGCCATTATCTATCCGGCTTTTGTGTTTGCTCTTACGCATTTCACTGAATACTGGTTCCGATCGACTTATTTTCAGTCTATCATATTGCTTTTTGTCTTTTGAGTCTTGTTTTACCAACTTAGGTCGTTTCGGTAAGTCATTCTTTGGCTTTAAAGCTCCACCAAGGGAGACCAGCGTGCTTCTTGCTTTTAATAAGACTTCAGTGGGTAGATTCTTGAGGAGGTGTTCGTTTCGTCTTTGTTTCTCCCGTTGTTGAGACATTGCTATTTTTCAGGTCTACATGTGATGTCGCGTCGCGTCGTGATATAATGTTGCAATCGTACGCGCGCATACGCATGGCCTTTCGCGAGACAACTGAAGTGCTAGCGGCATCGTGAGAGCGTGCGACGCGCTTCGCTTCAAGCACCACAAATAAACGTTCACGTACTTCTGAACCGTGAGTACGTTTAGACGATCACTGGTCTTACCTACTCACTGACAGCTTTATGGAGGAATGTTTTGAACGTTTTTTCATCGTTACATGCCGAGATGACAGGAATTTTGATTCCAAATCTCTATTTGTCACTTTCATTACTTGACAAGCTATAAATTGTAATAATTTTAACTCTGTCACCTGGAGCTACTCTGTTTGTATTCTAAATGCTTAAATAGAGGGTAAACTCACATTCTAAGGCAATATTTATCTTATCTTACTACAAGTGGTTCACAAAATCAACACCCACATCATACTATGCGAGTACATGCTAAGTAAGTAATTTGCCAAAATTGGAGGCACCCGTCTGATTCAAAGGCCAACTCTGGATTTCTACCTAAAGTGATCGTTCAGCATTTCTCGTATAGTTTCACGAAACGTAGAATAGTAATGGGTAACTATAAGCATCCAATTAAAGCTCCTCTATTTGTTCATGTATGTGATTGAAAATAATGTGACAAAGGCGGTTATCCCTGAATTTTTAAACCAATTACTGACAAGTCCGTAACGTGTGGTTTAATAAAACTCCTCATTTACCGTCGTTTCAATTACATAGAATTGTATAGTTTCTCAAATTACACTTATATATTGAAACTGCTTTATTGTTCGTGTTGGTGGAAAATTTCAAAAGTTTGAAATAATTAAAATCTTGAACTTGTAATTGACGTCCTCTAAAATAAATTCCAATCAATTGGTATAATTAAAAAGATACCGCAAACGGCTTCATGCACATATTTCTGTTACTTGTTGAATATTTATAGCGTTCGGGAGCGAGTGATCGGAGACTGTGATTGATTATAAAAGTCGGTAGCTTGTGGAAAAGAAGATTTATAATGTCTGTAAACAAAAGTATATATTTGTAGTGTGTCAGTCTAAACCTGTGAATTTACTCGGGTCATTATCGCAACAAGTATCTATTGTTTTTTTTAGTGCGTCATTATTAATTTTAAGAGTATTACTTTAGGTAACTGTTTTAAGTATACAAAGAGCATAAGGGTGATCTACATTTTTCAAGTAAAAATTATTTTATTGCCTGGGTAAACAATCCGTAAATTAAACGTAATAATATGTTTACGTTAAATTTAAGAATAGTAAAGAAAAACTTTTTCAAAATACGTATGAAATTAAGTTATAAATTTCAAGGAAAAGCTGTACGATTAATAATTTTCCTACAGACCGGGACTGGCGGTATGACCTTTGTACGGATCAGAGGGTTCTGATCTTAACATTTACTGGGAAATATACATTATGTCGAATATTTGAATACCTGTCGATGTACACACAATTTTGGGTGTTTATTTACAGTTCATAATTCACATGTAAACCTCTCACTTGCCACTTCAAATATGTAGAATGAAATTAAACATTTTTTTTGTTATCGTCAAACAATAGGTTTGGACTACCTTTGATTATTGATTAGAATATAATTTTGCCATTGTGTCGTCGCGCCGTGTTATGTACCTACACGATTCGACATTAAGGGAAAAAGGATTTCGAGAAAATATACCAACTGGTTATTATATATGTATTTCTTGGACAGAATATTGCCTTTATTTATTGATTAAAAAAACATTCATTAAGAGTAACAAAATTGCTTTTTGGACTAGCAGTGGCTTCAAAGTACCAAAATATTGTTTCCAATGAAAAAATAAAAGACCAGATCCTACTGAGTGTACCCCGTACGTAAAATAGAGAAACCCCAGAACAAGTGGCTTTTTGACACGTGGCCCAACTAATAAAACATGTTTTAGTCATTTTAAGGAAACAGCACCCGAACGTCCTCTTAAAATTATTAGCTCAAAAGCAATAATGACTTTACTCAGCACTGCACAAATTTTGTTTCCCTTGATATCTTCTCGTGATTCTTTAATAATAATAAAGTCTGCTAAATTGAAAACATTGCGCAAAATTTACTCTACATCCGTTTTAAGAGAGGAAGGGCATAGCGATTTAACGCTCGAACTGGAGCAGCCTGACTGGTGATGAAATACCTTCACCTTACAGAAGACCGCAACCAAATAACAATCACTTTGGTGTTGTTGTGTGGCTGCGTGTGAGTCTGGAAACCTTTCCAGAGCTCTTAGGGGGTACTACATTAGTAACAGGGCTGTACTTGTCGCCCTTAAGCTACGACCTCATTGCCCCTTAACATCAGGTGGGATGAAGTCAATATCGAAGTGCTTTAAAAAAAAACATAGAAGCATCCAGTATGAAAAAGAAATAATTTGGTTGGTTTGGTTTGGTTGGAAAACACAAACATGCGGAAAATATGAGTATTCTGTCATAAATTATCTGTTAAAGTCTTAAAATTGTAGATAAATGAGGATCGAATGATTTTTGTTTTAAAAGAAAGAAGCAAAACTCCCATATAATGTCATACCTACCTAGTCGTAATTTGTTTAAGAAATAGTCTTATGTCTGACGCATTATGGCAGTCTTCTAAAAATCTGAATTTGCTTTAACTTCTTAGAAATCCTGAAGAGGTTTTTTTCATGAGAAAAATCTTTTATGAATAGAGTTATGTATAGTTTCAAATAAAAACATGCTTTCATCAAACAAGAGTCACATATCAGAATAGGACGTCATATGACTAATTTTATTAAATCTTTGATGTTATTTGCTTTATCTACAAGGCAATATTTCAAAAGAATGTGATGTCATGTACGAACGTCGCTCAGAGATATTAAATATTCTCTGATTAACCTATAGATTGCGCCAGTCATGGTATGTACGCTTTGATCTAAACTTATTGTCATCATTTCGTTTTCAAATAAACTACCTACTGTATTTTTGGCATCCAGTAAAACCACACCACATTATAATATGGGTAATTTACTTGATTTGATATATGTTAAATATATATATTTGTATATATTTATAATGTTATATATTTATGAGTTTATGTATGTTTATCATGTTATACTACGAAATAATTCTAAAATAAAAACTGTATTTATGTTGCACGGCCGTACCCATTTCTCGCCATCTACTATTTCCTCTACCTTAAGGTTGTCTGGAAGAGATCGCTTTCTAGCGATAAGACCGCCTAAATTGTACTATATTTTTTCTTTAAAACCTATTTCTGTAAAGATTTTGTGGAATATAGTATATCTATCTATCTAATTTACACATGTTATAAGTTGTTTCTTAGTCTTTCTCTGCACAGAAAATTTCCCTTTTCCTTCAAGATAAAATACTTGTATTGATTCAGATGATTACACGCAAAATTCGTTTTACTTACAAAAAAATCTATTTAATGTTTAGTTAACTATCATATACGAGTAAAGAAAATGCCAGTAGATTTCCAAGCTAACAAACTTTTGCCATTGAATAAAACGAAATTCACGGAGCTACGGAACAAAAAGAGTCACGGAAACAAAGATTTCATAAAACTTTCCAAAGTTTAGGAAATTTACAAATCTTCGATGTCAAGATCCTCTCCTGCCCTAGTTGTATTTTATTAAATTTTTACTGCTTTGTTAATTTCGTTTAAGATTTTATTTTACAAAGAGATAACTGTTCGGGAAATTTTTAACGAGTTTGTAAACATCGGTGAATCTCTGTAACCCTTGAGAGAGTTCCTTAAGTTTTAGATGCAATATCTTCTGAATATTTTTCCTTGTTTTTCCTTGTAAATTGAATTATATTTGAAGATTGTGTATTTTTAGACGACAACAAGATCAAAAGATAATAACATGCCAAAAATAATTGATCAGCACAGGTATTCTATTTTGAAACAACATGTTTTTGATGAGTTTTTTTTTTCAAATTTAATTGAACTGCAGCTTAGCCATAGGTAACCAATGAATAAACACGTGATACGGACGTTTTTGTTTTTCACTTCATTCAGGGCGAATCTAAAAAGATAGAATTCATCTATCAGTCTTGTATAATTGAGCGATATATTCTGACAAAGCGGTTGTTCTGATAAGCAGCAATTCCCCACTCTTATTCCGTGTAAGAATGACATGCCAGCTGCGTTTTATAGCTCGACCAGTGTTTATGAGCCTTTGCTATCTTCACAAACGGAATATTCTGCTGTGCCCATAGATGTCCGCACGTGTCTCGAACACGCGGAAAAATAAAAAATGCAGTTAATTACATATTTTCTTCATTTATTTGGGTCAACAAATAATATTCTTACATCGTAAATCTATATGCCAATTAAGTTGTTGTTAAGTCAACGTTGTGTGTCAAAAATAACTAGGTACCTACGGTGGAACTAGATGGTTAGTTAACAGATTTTTATTTTTAGTTAAGCTTATTTAATTTATGTGATAAGCAAAAATAAATAATAATTAAGGTATCTTTATATATAGTACCTATTCCTAGATGTTATTTATCCTGTCTTAATTATATTTTCTGTAAGCAGTTACAGTGGTCGCAAATATTTATATGTTGAAATGTTTAATATGCATGTTGGCCGTACGGCATATAGGTGAGCGTATGCCTGCATTCGTGTGTGAGTGAGTAGATGTGAACAGTACTATAACACGGCTATTACGTATAATTACATAGACAAAAGAGATAAAAAAGCATTGCTTGTAACTGTAATCTTCCTTAAATTTTATGTAACTAATTAGATATTAAACCCCCACAGTCCCGGTACCTATGTTTATTAATCATGCTAGCAAGAAAGAATTGGTTCGAAACTGTTCCAAAAAGTGACTCTTTCCCCAAATTTGTACAAATACCTACTTATGAGTAAACAGAAGAGGCTCTTCCTCTTCATATACTGAAAGAATACATTATATTACCAGACCAGGCTGTCTCATCAATGAGAATTAATTTATTTTGTCTGATAATTATCCGAAAAGAATCTTTGAAGCTAATCAACAAATATTGACAGATTTTTCCTGGAAATCTTGGAAAATATAAATGTAATTCATGGGACGAACATTTCATATTCTCTGTGAACTTTTACGTAGAGTATTATTTCATTATTTATTAAGATTTCATTCAGAGGAAGTCTAAAGCCATCTAAGTTCGTACATATGAACATTATTTGGTAACTATTATTTCTAAACTCAAATTAGATACTTTTTCTTATTATAATTTTTTTGCCGCAGATGAAGAAGTGGTCTTTACAATTAAACTAAAATAATAGTAATAAATGTGCCATAATAATTTAATTTGTATGAGGTTTTCGAGACATCTGCTCGCCTTACGCGGTCGGAGTTACGTACGTTGTTAATGAAAGCTCGTAGAATGATTTGTAAATTGCATCGCGTTGCATTGAAAACAATCATCTGCTGAAGCACCATACAAAAACCCCGACTGTTTAGTTATAGGTATTTGCTCACATTTGTATTGCCTGATTATCTCTACTTTATCGTTCATGCGAATGCCAAACCCAGAAGTCATGTTAACGCTGTTATAATTGCATTATTAGTTCTGTATTTTTTATTTTTATGGCTCATATTTTTTACCTCCGTTATCACAACTTAGTAGGAATGCGTTCAACTACATTGGGATATCTATTATGTACTTTAAACCTAATAATTTTTAATTTTTGTGAGAAATTGTTTTGTTTTCGTAGTGAATGCTAATCAGATTTCTAAAGGCATATTTTTAATTAAATTAAGTAATCGGAATACTGGCAGTAAACGGACCGGCTGGAATTTACTACTTGGTGCCTCTTACAAGGCGATTATCATAAACATTAACCCTTTAATAATAAGAAAAAAATGTACGCGTTTAACTTAATTTCCGTTACTAATCCAATCCTGTTTAATCCGTAATATCTTTAAGAATTAAAGTAAAAAAACCTTTCTAAATCAAGCTTTTATTTAAATGCCCTAAAAAGAAAAAAAAACTTTAACACTTAAACTTTTACTGTTAACTTGTAGTGTTAGTTCAAATTTAACACATTTGACACAATTTATATGATATAAAACCTTGTCGCGAGATTTAAGTAGGTACTTGCATTTACTTGCTGCCTACTAAAATTTGAAAACTAAGAAAGTAAATATGAGTACTTAAATCTCGCGACAAGCTTTTTATAACATATAAATTGTGTCAAATGTGTTAAATTTTAACGGTAAAAGTTCCCCGTTCATCGTCAGACTCTCATTATCATCCAACACCAAAGTGCTCACCATGACAAATCAAACGAGCCCAAACTCGATGTGGCTGTGTCGTTTTTTTACCGAGTTCCTATGGCCATCTTCCTCGTACATCATCAGACCCTGATTATTACCATTTAACACAGAAGTACTCATTAAAACAAATCAAACGAGCTCAAACTCGATGGGGCTGTGTCGCTTCATTACTGAGTTCCTATGGCCGTCTTCCCCGTACATTATCAGATCAGCTCCATGTTAGGAAAATATTGCATTGTCATCCGATTTACATGTGCATGCAAAATTTAAGCTCAATTGGTAAACGGGAAGTGGCCCAAATTTAGCTCGCAAGATTTCATTACAGACAAACATCGGGACAGGTGAAACTAAATAAAAGCTTGTAAATAATAAAAAGTGCATTACCAGTTGTATTGAAATCTTAAATCTCCTTTTATTGCCATTAACGTTTTAGTCCAAAAACTTTAAAGTAAACTGAGAAAGAATAACGAGTTCTTAATTAAAATAATGAGTTCTCATTATGTGTTGTTTCAACACAAGGGTCAGACGGACATTTAAAACAGCTGCGCAGCGAATGAAGATTCTGTCCTTTCAGAATTTACATACTTTACTAAATTTAATGAACAACCTACGTGGAATGTTGCTTTCAACGTGTAGCTGAAGAAATCTTTTTACTAATATTCTTTTTAGTATTTTTTTTCAGGTCTTCAAATCTTTGATGAAAATATTTTTTGTGATTTTTGCCAGATTTAGGTGAAACAAATCGAAAGAGTAGTTTGATAGTGCGAACGGCTAAACCGAACCGACATAATAGAGCTCGTTTTTTTTTGTTATAAATGAAAAAATATGGAACTTATTGACATTTGAAACTGTTTAGAAGGATTTGGTAAGTTTGACTGATAAAAATGTTTCATAATTTTTGCATTTATTTAAGTATCAATGAAGTTGTTAAAAATGAATTCAATCCGATTTTTTCAAGATTGCTAAAAGTATAAAATAATGGTCATCTTTGTCGACAACTCCACAGGTACAAAGACACGGGTGGAGTTGGTTAGTACTATTATTCTTTACTTGATATAATTATTCACATTAAATGAAGATGATTGAAAGAAACATCGAAACATCTAATACCCATATTCCTAAATTGCCATATGTAGGCGCTACAATGAACTGGAATTTCGGAATGCCACAATTTAAGAAAATACTTTTTGCATAGCATTAAAATGTTAACGTATCTTTAAAGTAGAAAAAAAAAGTAATATAACGACAGATTTAGATATTTATAAAGAAACATAACGCAGGACGTGAAAGAGAAGTGACGAAAATGTGTCCGACATCAACATTTGATACAAAATAAATGGCATTTTCATTAACGTTCAAAGCGTAAAAACTGGAAGTTACGATAAATGTAATTAAATCTATAAGTTAATATTTTTTTATTAGTTACTAGCTGTGCTTCGACTTCGTTCGCGTGGACTACATGAGTTTGAATGTATTCTTTCTTTAATAAAAGTAGCTTAAATTATTTCCTATTTCATCAGCTACCTGCCAATAAAAGCTTCATCATAATCGGTCCAGCGATTTTAGAAATTAGTTTCCCCTGACTCGAAGTCCGTCTAAAACGAACATCTAGCAAAAAACGGCTTACAATAACGTTTTTTGTATGGGAGCCCCCCTTGAATATTTATTTTATTTTAATTTAATTAATTATTTTTGAAAAAAAAAATATTTAAATATTCTGTAAATATTTCAAGCGTCCAGCAACACCTTCAATTAACAACAAGCAAAAAATTGAAAAAAAAACACGTTTGTTGTACGGGAGCCCCACTTAAATAATGATTTTAGTTTTTAGTATTAATCGTTATAGCGACAATAGAAATACACAATCCGTGAAAATATCAACTCTCTAGCTATCACGGTTCTTGAGTTACAGCCTGGTGACAGACAGACGGACGGACGGACGCACGAACGGACGGACATACAGCGAAGTTTTAAAAGTTTTTATTATTATTATCATTATTAAGTCTTGGATATAGGGTCCCGTTTTTACCCTTTGGGTACGGATACCTAAGAATGGAGTAATTTCTCCCGTTTTCCCTTCACTGCTCTGCTCCTATTTATTGTGGCGTGATAAAAAGTATACAATAACCTGCCCAGGAGTATGAAGAATAATTGAACCAAATTTCGTTAAAATACGTCGAGTAGTTTTTGCTTCTATAAGGAACAAACAGACAGACAGACAGACATATTTTTCTGATTGCATTTTTGGCATAACTATCGATTACTTACTACCCCCTGATAGTTATTTTGGAAATACATATATTTAATGTACAGAATTTACCTCTCTACAGATATATTATAAGTAAAGATTCTCTCGCAACCTTAAAAAGACTAGAAACGGTTTCATGTTTGTATTTATTTGAGTATGTTTTTCATATTAAAATTAAAATAAATACATATTATTTTATACCAAAAACCCAGTGTTCTTCGAAGCTTTTATTTTATTAAGAATTTAGGGCAGATCTTTAACCAACATTTCTGTGACAACAAAATCCTAATAGCACTTAGGAACCATTAATGGCGCTGTCACTCGCGATTTAAGAATATATATCGGAGTTATCTTGGGAACAGTAAATGAAATTAACGAAAACTTAAATTCTTAGAGATGAGGTGGTAATTGGCTACTTGACAGTGTAAACAATAAAATATGAAAAGTGTTAGATATGTTAGCTTATTAGTAAAGTAATACTTTAACATTTTTATTTTTTAATTAAAAGCATAGTTAGTATTTTATTTTTGCAAAATAAATTTTAGTTTTTTTACCTGTGGAACAAAAGAACCGAAACGGAAACCACCATTGCAATTCGGAAATGACAGCTGTCGGCGAAAATTATTTATTTTAATGTGGCGAAACAATGATTATTTTACCGATTAAATTGAATTATTGTCTCTCTAATCGTATTAATAATTTATTGAAACATTTTCCGTTTATCTAAATTAAGTCGTTCCTATGCTTATCGGTTCGTTGTCTAGGACGTTGACGTCATAATTGCAACAGTGACGTGCTTGGCGTTTGCGCGCGCTTTTTAAATGTGTTACACAAAATCTTATTTTTCTCTGGTTATTTACATTTTTTTCTGATAAATCGAATTGCTTGGGATATAAAATGAACGGGTGCACATTTTAGAATACTTTTTCAAAAACTGTCAAGTAGCCAATTAAAACATTAAATTGAGATTTCAAGAAAAACATATTAAAACATATAGATATACCTCGTGAAGAAAATTATAAATGTTTATGCGTTAACTATTTGTAGTTTTACTAACCTTCCTATTGCTCTTGAAGACGTTACACTTAAAGACGTTGGTGGCGCCGTCCCGCGCAATGTATGAGAATATCTTGAGATCGGAGCTGTCATGTGAGACGTAGAATATGCGGTAGATGGGGTGGTGCATTATCTCGATGCACTCGCTACTGGTGCTGTTTCTGCTGCCGCGGCTGAACAGCTTAGAGCTTGAGCTCCGCTAAAACATACAAAAAATTTACTTCAAAATTTTTATTTCAAACAGCTTACGATATCGGTTTTTAAATTTTTTATTTGACGATTAAAAATCAGCCCTAAAAATACGTTAAGGATATTTTCTTAAAATTAAGGCAAACAATAACATATTTAGAATACAAACCCAGTACAAAATTAATACAATACATGACTTTGATCAATGACTAAATGGGATTATTTAATCAAAAATTTTGTTAAGACGCCTTCCTATTAGTCGTTAAAAATATAGGGGCGAGCAGAGTACTATATCAAAAGTTATTAGAGATGGATTATGTATGAGGAGTAGGTGGCCAACACAGGCGCCCCCACTATATTCTATGTTGTTATCGGCACCCTAGAGTCCGCTTGTAATTACGTCTGAGACGAGCTCGAGGGTAATTGAGAGCTATTTCTTCCGCTCCCGGGCCTGATTTGACCGTTACGGCGCTAGAGAGCTGTCATCAAGGTAATCTCATTTGTTCTCGATACGATACCCATCTTATATATTTTATATTGAAAACTCTGTTATCAATAAACATACAACATTTAAATAAGTAAATCTTCATGAAAAAGAAATTGTAAATCGTGGTGGATGTGAATTTGCAAACAATATAATATACAGATTTCGTTAAATATTATCACATTCCGTCTCTTTTATTATTTTCACATTTTCCTCGTTTACCCCCGTAATTTTCCACTTTGTCCGAAATAAGTTTGAAACTTTCATATTTCTTTCACCTCCGCAACTTTATGATAACAAAACATTAGATTTCCCCGGAGATTGGTTGAGCTCCATTGCTCAACTTC
Source organism: Glyphodes pyloalis (assembly GCA_037074685.1). Lineage (NCBI taxonomy): Eukaryota > Metazoa > Arthropoda > Insecta > Lepidoptera > Crambidae > Glyphodes > Glyphodes pyloalis. Next base: position 17,776,466 of record JAYKKO010000001.1, read on the forward strand.
ATGATCGTGATCGGGCAAAGTCGCCTAAAGTGGCTAAAACGTGAATATGAATTGAACCCTCGAGTGGGGCTCGGCAAAGTTTTCAATTTAACTCGGGATCGAGTTAAAAGCTGCCAATTTTTATTGGAATATTATGAATAAAGGACACATAATCCCCTGAATCCTTTTTGGAGTTCCTTTTATGGCTACGGATAGACGTCCATTAGCATGATTTCGATCTGTTTGTACTTTTAACGTTTACGACTAACGACTTATGTATTTAAGGTCCACTTGTAGCATTTATCCTAATTTAGTTTAACTTGGGAATAACCGCAACTAAAAATTTCTAACAAAATATAGATACAGAACGATATATAAATTTTGCTTAGCATACATGTAGGGAAAAATTAAATGCTAAGATGCTAGTTTGGTAAACGCCTAACTCAGTTATTTGATTGGTTTGGTCAAAACTGGAACTGGTTAAGACAACAATATACAACATAGACTAAATCTGCATGATGATCAAATCTACACTTATATTGTAAAACTTAAAATGTTTGGGTCGAAAGCGCCAATCTCGGGAATTCTGGTTCGACTCAAAAAAGGAATATTTGTGTTGGATATCCATGTATCGTGGAAGGCTTTAGAATATACTAGCGACCCGCCCCGGCTTCGCATGGATGTAATGTAAATACTTAGAAGTTTTGGCTTTTATATTCTTTATTGGAAATAAAAACCTTCCTCTTGAATCACTCTATCTATTAAAAAAACACCGCATCAAAATCCGTTGCGTAGTTTTAAAGATTTAAGCGTACATAGGGATACAGGGACAGAAAAAGCGACTTTGTTTTATATAAGAGCCAAAAATCAGTAGTAAATGTGAAAAAATTAAGTGAATAAAGGATTTATCTAAAGTATTCACAACATGGAAATCAGTGTTAACAGTGATGTAGTCGGTATAATGAGTTGCTAAAAAAAAAATAAGCACCATCCTAAATAGTCATAGATAACACTAAGACTTCAAGATTTATCGAATATGTTTCATACCTTGACCTTAGTTTTCTTCTTACGAGTTGAGATACGAACTCCGTCGGTGGACACGTCTACGGTGACCTTGCGCTTTTTCACTCCCTTTGCCTTGAATTCATACTGAAACAAAATAGTTTACTTTATCATTACATCTCATTTTAAACTTGTAATACACGTTTCGAAAATTAACAGATACCAGTTATAACAAATCTGATTTTCAAAGTGTTATCAGAGCATTTCTGAATTTGCGCCGCGTTTGAGGTCCTGTGCTCGATTTCCAGTCGGATCAATAAAAAAAGGAACCTTCTATATTATCTCGGGTCTGAGTGTTATAGTACCAGAGTTGTTTTTGATTTCTTTAACACAGGGGCTTTGGTTTCTTACCACAGAATGAGAGCAATGTATGTAACGTTGTCCAAAATTTATTTAATTTTTTATTTGGCAAAAACTACATAATGAGTTTCAGATTTAGGCCTGACATTTTATAAAGGTGAAAGATTGGATGTATGAGGTTTGTTACTCTCGTATACAAAAATTGTTAATAGTTATTATATGATTTGATGCATTAGTTTAACAAAGTACAAGATACCTTTCATTCGAAATAACACAACGAATTCGCGGGGTTTCTTACAACAACAAATGGTAGGTTATACTACACAATATAATACTAATAGTTATATAGTATATATATATATACTGGAAGTAAAACGGATAGTTATTCACGGAGTTCCTGAAAATTCAAACTATTTTAAACCGGAATTGATTAAGATGAATGTATGTGCTTTTGAAGCACAGAATATAGTGTTCTCTTTGGACCGGCAAAAATAAATAGTCTCAGATAGAAGAAACACGTAACTAGCGACGGCTATAATGAAAGACCGAGCGAGCGAAACCACTAGTCTATAAATGCAAATATCCACACCTATCTTGAATTCCGGGCAAATTAAAATTGAATGACGGAATTAAATCGATGTGGAGTTCAAGGGCGGGAACGAGATATGCGCGCTTTTCCAATTTACAGTTGCAACACAAGGTTTACGTTAAGAATTACGTTGACGCATGTGTGATCTATTAGTTATTTACCCGTTAGGTGCGGTTTAAAATCGCAACCACTGCAGTAGAATAATTATCCTGTAAGCAGAGTAAAATAATTTTCACACTCGTGTAGATTTTGCGGCTAAAGGTAGGAAGTCGTCTTATGTTAAGAAACTTTTTCACAAGAGGTAAAAATTAAATAATTCCATTGAATACGAACCACTTTTTAAAAAAAAATTATGGTACCTATTAATATGTGATCTTAAATCACATATTAAATTTTTGAAGAACACTGAAAAAAGTACCAGTTGAAAAATATTATAATAGTCTTAATGAATTTTATGATGATAAGGATAAAGGTAGGTATTGCATTATTCATAACTATTAGATACTTGATATTGATATGCCTAAACAGATCCCATGTGCTGTTACCAATTTCACTCCACCTTGGATCACATACGTGAATCGCAAGAAACACTGACATTTTACCATCTCACATAATATTTATTTTTAAGTAGCAATTATTTTTAGTAAGTACCTAAGAAATTTGTTAGATTTGTCAAAAACAATAACTACAAAAATGTGAAGTGTTTTCATTCTTATTATTTTTCCTAGCAAAAAATCTGATAAAAACCTCCCATTTTCAACAAAACACAATGATGAATATAATGAACACCATTCCTGTAAGTAAAGAGGTCTTAATTATAGCAAACGTTCTTATCTTCTTGATTGTATTAATAATATTCACGGTTCGAGAATTCGTTACTGGCTAACAAGTAGCTACGGCATTACCTAAAAGCCGAAATAATTTCATAAAAGCAGAAGTCAGCGCACAATTAGCCAGAGAAAAGGTAATAATAAGCTAAGAGGATTTTTATTATGATCTCGAGAACACGATAACTTTGCATTTCATAAGAAATATCATAAGATATTGTAGCAATAAAATAATTATTCCTGTTATGGATTTCCATTTATAAGAGTTTGGATAATTGGATGTCTTTGTTGCTTTTTCCGTTTTGTTATTTAATTGTGTTTCTTATTTTCAATTAGCAACCTTCATTTTTCTCATTCAGTTTAAAAGAAATAAGCTCTTATAATGTATAATAACATTTAGTCGACATTTAATAAAATAAGTAAAATGGAACATTTTGTAGTAAAATATCATAATTAGACCACTTCTTTATGTTTAAACAAAGCAATCTGTAACCCCTATAAATGTATATTGTGTTTATCTCTCATAATTTCATCTTCCTCACCTACAAAGGGTTTTCGAGAAGTGAACCTGGTGCTATTAATCATGTTTATCTTTAGGTACTTTAAGGTCTGTGACAGTGACAGATACCGTAGCTTAGCCCGTTTCTTAGCAGACTGTGTTAACTGAACGGATTATTTTCATATCAATTTAAACAGTCTGTTCCAGTTGTACACAAGTTACTACAATATCTCATTTAGAGTCCTTACTCTAATTTTGGTCTATAGATTCAAGATTCTAGTGAATATATTATGAGAAGTACAAGTTAATGGAATGCGCAAGTGGAGTCTTATTAAATGCAAATAGACATGTAAATGTTGGACTTAAACGTTTGTTAGGTTGTTCGCGTCAGCTGTTCCTAAGTTGCCAACATTATGTTCAGCATCGTCTAGAGGTCGTAAGTGCTTACCAGGTGACTACTTCTAAGACTCTGAAGATACCTAATTAGGTTTAGGATCTATTAATATTACCTGAGAATGCTTAGAACTGTGAAAAGTTGAACATGTTGAGGTAAGGAAATATATACTATAAAGGTCCCCCTCTGCACTAGTGAGATGTGCACATCTATATGTTCAAGTTCAGAAGTTGCCGTCAAATTATCCAAATTATTCATTATATTGATTTTACATAATTCCACTTTTGGACGAGTCAGTGTTACCACTTTACCCGAAATTATCAAGTTCACTTGTTTGATGTTGATGATCATCTTGCTCTTAATTACCCTTGCCTGCAAACTTTATGGTCAAACGAGTATTTTTCCAGGAAAAATATCACATCAATCTATAAACATAGTTCTTTATAATTTACGTAACTGTTTTTGCATTAATTTCAGTAATAGTTGGTTTGTTTTAACTGCATCCCATGTCATAATCAGCAATCTTCGTTGCTTAACAATATAGTCTATATAGCGATTTTCGAGGCATCAATGAATAAAAAATAATCCTCTTTAAACATATATCCGCATAAAATCGGTCGATTCATTTATATTCAGGGGGAATCGACGCCAGGACGCGTGTCATATTCATATTTCAATGTTACCCGATCAGGCCGGGAGCGCGCCACGCTCCTCGCTTATGCGATAATAATGCCCCTTCACCAGATCTGATCCTTTACTTACTTATAGTGAAGAGGAAACATCCAAGGACAAAAGTCTTTGTCTCTAAGATTACATGCAAAATTTTGTTTATCTTTAGTTGGAACTATTGCCACTTCTTTAGTTAAATAACTGCTATCAGCAACCATCGTTGTAACATTTATTTGGGTTTGTTAGTTACTGTTTTCTATATTTTTGTTGTAAGACTTGCCTTCCTAGTAGTTTAAAGTTGATGCGGGACCAAAATGCTTACAACTGGAAAGGCATATACGGAAGATCAGTTAGTATATATAATGCCACTCCGATACCTCGACAAATGCTGAGTATTTCCCTTTTTAGTGCCATAAATTTATTTTTAAGCTGCTGTTCTATAAATGCTATTTAATTTTACTAAATAAAAATACATTCCTTCAAAATAAAATTCATTATGCATTTATGTAGGTCACTAGCCACTACATGCAATTAATCCAACACTGAGTGGTAATGAGAAGCGGATTAAGCAGAGACTGAATCAGCCCTAATTACAGGGATTGATCAAATTTTCACAGAAACTGTTATAAAAGATAAAACTGTTATTCAAACCATGACAGCCGCCTATTTATAAAATAAGTGCCACTATATAAAACTGTGTGCAATATGTATCTACTTGGCAGGTTGAATTAAAAACTTGATGTTGCAAAAGTAAGTAAAATAATCTTTAACTGAACCGACGGTGTTTAACTTAGCTGGTCTGCGATGTTTCATCGAAGACCAGCTAAGTGAAACACCTCGGAGTCGCCTTAACCGCTCTGAATATAGGTTTTTCTTATTATATCTGCGCGGTAAAATGTAATAAAGAATAGAATTGACAATTCACTATACCACTACAAAACTTAATAAGGAACTAGTTTGTTAAAAAAGAGCTATGTAATGAAATATTGTACTACGCTTCCGATATACGATCAAATGCAATCAAATGTTAATCATAAGATTGTATGATGTCCAAATGTTGAACATGAATTTACTAAAATTTGTAGCTGAGCAACCTATCTTATTACTACGTGCTGACACTACTAAAGCTGCCAGCAGTATGAATATCTTTGAATTCAAAAGCTTTAATTCCGACTATTTGCATACTTCCATGATAACATGTAGATGTACGTGTGCACATTCAGTGAATTTTAAAAGGTCGTTTGTACATCCTTAACAGAGAATGCCTCCCTCAGAGGAAATGTACGTATAATTGACAGGGAGGCAAATGAGCATCCATATTGGGAGGAACACTCTGCTTTCTTATTAAATTCGTCCCTAGGCGCGTTTTTGTACAAAATAGAAATGGGACGTTTTGTGTTGTGGGCTGTTGTTTACGCCTATAATAATAAATGATTCCGTACATTTTCATTAGCCCACTATTTGCTGATGGGGATAATTAATAATCAGACTAACTTTACTTAGGATTATTTGCGTGCATTAGGTACCTATGTATCTAACACAGCATTTTAATTTTTAAAATCAATGAAATCATTGAAAAACAGCACTATAAATTCAAATAAAAACAGATTTAATACCAAGTTGCCATGGACTAATTGCACTTGCCTGGTTTAATGGGGGGGGGGGGGGGAGTGTACCTTATATCACATGTTAAAGTTGGTAGGTATGAGATGTTTAAAAGCCTTCATGGTCTACGGCTAGGCTTAACGTGACTTCCAATGCAATTGCTCACGCATCTAACCAGAGAAAAAGTTTTTAAATAAATAAATAAATTTCTACAAATAACATTACATTTTATTCATGCAAGCAGATAAAATCAGTAATGCTAGTGACAAAAAACATTGAACTACACCACAGAGAGACTTTTTCATCCGGTTCGGAAACTATAACCAAATGAACCCCGCAAGAAACTCTAAAACTTAAGGATCTCAGATTAAAATAACATTTTGACTTAGAATTTTGAGTGACTATGGGACATTTTGATCTTGTTTCAACATGCCCCAATTAAACCATAAATTTGCAGTTTCATAAGCACTAGTTATAATTTTCAAAATTAACAAACATTTTACTATTGAACAGGCGCTTTATTTATTTTGGTATTACTCCTTTTCAGAATTTCCTTTCTAATAGAAAAACCGAAACTGCAAATATTTTGAAAAAGTTGGGGACTGATGACAACCGAATTTATTTATTTATATCTACACGTGGGGAGACGGGGCGGACCACAAGTATTACCATGAAGTAATTTCATGCCGTATAGGTACGTTGCATTTCTCTCAGTAGGTAGCCAGTGGGCACTTGGGTAATTAATTAACTCAAAGTTATTACGTAGCGGGAACCAAAGGAACACCAAACTGAAACTCCATGTTTTATTCCGTTCAAATATTCTTACTTTCACTTTCTCTGTATAAATTCGTTAGTAGGAGATTAGTCTTGACTGTTGAAAAGTAAATGAGAAACAACTTTTTTATTAAGGGTCTCAGCGGTACAAGTGTTTAAACTACCTTTTTTTATAGTAGCGCAGTATATTGGCTCCTCCCAACCTGATAGTAAGCAAGAGAGGAACCCACATCGCGATGACAACGGATTTGATGTCAAAATATCCTATCCGTTAGCATCGCCATACTGGCCCGCAAGATGTTTCTTCATGCTACCTGTTTTACGTGAAGGTCGTCATCGAAAGCTATCACAATACGAATACCAATGGTAATTGTTGTAATACAATGGTAATTAATAATATCCTAAAAACACTTTAACATAATTGGTTTAATATTATTATTTATTATAGGTATTTCAGGAAATATAACTGTTGGACCAAACAGAAATGTTTATTAGTCGTTAACTAGCTGTTGCGTGCGGTTTTATCCTCATTGTTTCTCGTTAGATTGATCTAGTAAAGAGCCACATGTGATACATCATGTGAATTTTTAGTAGGTAATCGAGGAATAAGCTTCTTTACCATCCATCCACACAAACTTAGACGCTTATACCTAATGTTTTTGGGAAATCGGTTGGTACTGGTTTTTTATGTATTTGTCGGAAAAAGGGGGTAGACATCAGAAGTAAATGCAGACTTACAGGTTAATAAATAATATCAGTAACCTTATTTACTTAAAGTAACTAATTAATAATCTAATAATTTACAACGATTATGTAATATCTAGTCTCTGTATGTAGGCGAGCCTATGTTCAGAGTGGCTGGTAACAGTCCGGGTACTAAAGACCACAGTCCGTACACCAAGACGCATCCATTCGAAATGCGTGCCGATTGAGCGCTGCCGTGCCCTTTTATAGGTAAGTGGTGGGGATTAAAGCGAAGTGGGAAGGCGATGACGTCTTGGTGCACGTGCTGCCGGCGTGAGTCACGCTGTCGTACCACTGTGCCGTCACGGCCATTCTGACGATCACTCGTCCTCGAGAGTATCTGTGAGACAGAAAACCACTTAAAAAAATGCTAGTCTAAATCGTTATCCACTGAAGTAGATAAGATCCCTTTAGCCAGGCTATTATCTTGAACAAGATCGTTACCCACAAAAGCAGGCAAGATCCCTTCACTCTATCAGTGCTGGACTAAACCGTCATCCACAGAAGCAGATGAGGTCCCTACAGCCGAATGCGTTGGACTGGGCTAAACCCCATTAGCATCACTATCAGTGCTGGACTAAACCGTCATCCACAGAAGCAGATGAGGTCCCTACAGCAAATAAAACTGGTCTAGGTTATCTTATCGAGATAGCCCCTACAGCAAAAGAAACTGCTGGACTAGATCATTACCCTTTGTTTAAGGTAGATCCCTTCAGCATGCCAGAGTTGGCCTAGATCATCATCCACCACGTAGATGAGACCCCTACAACTATAATGACTCAATTAGTTTACAACATACCAAAGTTGGTCTAGATCGTCATCCATTGTGTAAATGAGATCTCTACAACTATAATCGCATAATAAAGTCACAACATATCAAGATAGTCACCGAAAAGAGATCCATAAAACAACAGTATACCAATCATCATCACCATCATCACTACTATAGTTTTCCGATATTTCAAGAAACCCATTCTGTCCTTTAGGTACTGCTCTTAAGTTTTCGTGAGCATACTTGTATATTCTATCTGTACCATTAATATGCTTAAGCTCATAGCGGTCGTTATTTAGAACAGTTACAATTTTGAAAGGACCTTTAAACTTTTTATCTAATTTAGTTTGATGTCTTTCTTCACATCTCAAAAACACAAAATCTCCTACCGAAAATGGCTTTACCTTTGCTTTACCTTTATTAAATCGTATGGCGTCATAATTTGCTACCTGTTCAATATTCGCGGATGCAGATAAACGGGCCGCTTCGACATCAATTCTGTCTGTTTCAGAGGAACAAGGTGAAATTTTGGCAAGATTTAATGAATTGGCTTTAACGCCAAACATGAGTTCTATGGGTGTAAATCCCGTAACTCTAGACCTTGTACAATTAAGAGCCAGTTGAATTTCACCCAGTTGATCCTGCCAAGCATTGCACTCTATTACAGTAAATATATTTTTCAAAGTTCGCATGACCCTTTCAACCTGACCATTGGCCCTACTTGTGCCAGTAGCAATTAAGTGAAGATCTATGTTATTATCTTTGCAAAATTTTTTTAAACTCGCTATAATCATAACAACGTCCCCGGTCTGCGATTATACGTTTTGGGGCGCCGAAGAGATCAACAGCTTTTTTTTTTATAGCTCTTATTGCACGAGAAGAGCTAAGGTTGGGGGCATACTCCAAAAGCACAAATTTCGTAAAAGCATCTATCAAAACTGAACAATATTCTTTGCGTTCGCTCTTGCCACTTAACTTTCCTGTGAGGTCTAAGTGGATAGTATGCCAGGGCATAGGATTTTTAGGGATAGAGTGTAACTGCACTTGTTGTGCCCCTGATGGGCCTTTTGAGGTTTTACAGACAACACAACTATTAATAAACTTCTTGACAAATTTTGACATAGTAGGAAACCAGTACAGTTCGTATAATTTATCGAGGGTCTTATCGACACCCAAATGTTTCAACTCATTATGAACGTGACTAATTTATGAACGTGACTAATTAAAGACTAGACAAGAGAGCGTGGCATAATAGGTAGCCAACTAGAAACTCCTCCGCGCTGGATTTTTCTATATAAAATGCCCTGTCGTAAATCATAAGTGTGAGATACATCATCCGGCAATTGGGCATTGCGTAATTTTGTTATTAAATCAGAAAGCTCGGAATTACGTTCTTGCTCAACAATAAGCCATCCTTTATTAAATTCCAGAAAATTTACATTTATAGGTTTTGCGCTAGTATTGGATAAGTTTCGGGATAGAAAATCTGCATGACCCATTTTACGACCCTCCCTATACGAAATCTCAAAATCAAAAGCCTGAAGCATTGCCCACCACCTATGGACTCTCGGAGTTAGATCTCGTTTGGAATGAGATGCTTTAAGGGAATTGCAATCAGTAAAGATAGTGAATTTGCGCCCATACAAAGAATGACGAAAACGTTCAACTGCTCTAACGACAGCTAAGGTCTCAAGCTCGTAGGAGTGATAACGACTCTCAGCATCTGAAGTCTTTCGACTAAAATAGGCAACTACATGAGGTGCATCATCGTATTTTTGTATAAGAACTACCCCGTATCCTTCAGTGCTGGCATCCGTATGCAATTTATCTGGCAAAAAAGGATCAAAAACTTTAAGAACTGGCTCTGAAGTCAATATTTGAATTATTTTCTGATGAATTAAGTCATGATCCGATGTCCATCTAACTGCACCTTTACCTTTTGTTAAAGGGCACAAAGGTCGTATTACCTGAGAGAAATTTGGAATAAATTGACGGAAATAAGTTGCCAAACCTATAAGTTGTCTAACTTGTGTAACTGTTTTTGGGGTAGGAACGTTAACAAGAGCCTGTACTTTCTTTGGGTTCGGTCTTATTTCCCCAGCGGAAGAACATTTTTTTATGTTAAACGAAAATCCTGCTTCACACAATATCTTTAACAACTTATCTAGACGGTCTAAGCCTTCATCAACAGTTACAGATATAGCAAATCCAGTAATTACACTATCAGGCAAATTTGCATCTGGAATTTTCTCAATTAGCTGCCACAAACGTAAGCAAGCCTGGGCTGGAGACTCCCCAGAATTAATTTGGAATTTTAGTATCTGGTCAAAATAATCCTGCATAAGCATTGGGCGAGAGAACTGGGATATCATTAATTCTTTTACTGCTGGCCATTCGAATTGATCTGGGGTAATTTTAGTCAAAAGTGTGGCTGCTCGTCCTTTAAGGCAATGAGTCAGAGCCATAATTAACTCTATGCCTTTTAGTTTTCGGTTCAAAACTATAACTTCAGATAGTTTGCACCAGCCTTCTATGTCTGAATCTGGATCATCGGGATCAAATTTAACTAATGGCGTAAAATTCTGTGCTTTGGATCCCGATGACAGGTTTTCAGCTATTTTAGTAAAGATAGTTTCCATACTGTTTGAAAAAAACGACATCTGTTCGCTTAAAGAATGCGGGGGTGGTTGATTTAAAGTTAGAGGTGGGGATTCTTCTGATGTCGGAAAAAGGGGGTAGACATCAGAAGTAAATGCAGACTTACAGGTTAATAAATAATATCAGTAACCTTATTTACTTAAAGTAACTAATTAATAATCTAATAATTTACAACGATTATGTAATATCTAGTCTCTGTATGTAGGCGAGCCTATGTTCAGAGTGGCTGGTAACAGTCCGGGTACTAAAGACCACAGTCCGTACACCAAGACGCATCCATTCGAAATGCGTGCCGATTGAGCGCTGCCGTGCCCTTTTATAGGTAAGTGGTGGGGATTAAAGCGAAGTGGGAAGGCGATGACGTCTTGGTGCACGTGCTGCCGGCGTGAGTCACGCTGTCGTACCACTGTGCCGTCATATTCATGATACCTTTGTTTTCCTTAGCCGTAATATTATCCTAAGACAAGAAGCTATGTACCTGGCAATGCACGGGGCAGGGATGATTAAAAGGGTTAATCAACACTAATGGCGTGAATTTTATTCTTAGTCTTGTCGATTTGGGTAAGGTAAATATTGTAGTTAGGAAAGTTAAAATCAATAAAAGTAAAAATGACTTGCAGCTTTAGAATCGATGTATTTAACGTGAACCTAACGATTGCTTTCTGTTAAGTTAATTGAATTTTTTGAAACGTATTTTAAAGACACAAAATAATCAAGACGAAAGTTGCAAATGACATGAATGTGCAGAAGTACAATGAAAAGGGACTTCGTGCCGAGTGAAGTGCTAAAACGTATCCCGTAAAAAGGGAAATCGAAAGGGGATACGTGAGGTCGCAGATCCATTCAATGGACAAGATAGAAATTGATGAAAATGCGGCGTGGGTGTATAAATGACATTCTTCTAATGAAATACGTTACGGGATAATTTATGTTATACTTTATGTAAAATACTTTTTAATGGTCGGGTTTACTTTTTGAACTTATCCTTGTACATTATGCGAATAACGTAATATTTACTGCTTTTTTACATAAAATACACAAGCGTAACATGTTTCAAATGAAGAACACATTCCTTCGAAGAGATATGTTTTGTAGTTTGTGATATTGGAAAATGCAGAATCTATTTCAAACAATATTTCACCAGTAGTAGTTTTATCTCTCCTCTTCCTTGCAACCAGACAGCGCATTGAAAATATTCCATCCACCCCATACCTATGTTTAAAAAGGTTCCCTTATGATCAGGCGAGCCATGTTTCCTTTACAGTACAGTGGTGTAAAAAACATTTTAAATAAATATAAGACAAAATCATACAAATCGAAATAATAAATGATTAAAAAATGTATGACACTGTCAAGTACTTGTAATATGGTGGAACGAAGGTACCTCGATGTCCTACTACTAATAAACAGCCTTACGTCAAAAACGTTTTTGTATCGTCTGAATAAATATCGTATGTACAATAATATTAAAAGACAATCACAACCAAATGAGCCACGGAAACAGTAATTAAATTTATGAACTAAATAAAACTCACGCGCACTCGACGCATAGCTGCAACAATCTCCACGCGACTAGTAGGTCTGGGCACGTCCATTGTTCCGATGTACTGCAACAACAGATTAAAAACCTTATTTATGTAATATAAAACAGCTTGTGATTTTGAAGACAACGGTTTGGAAAAGATGCCGAATGTTAACCAATTCACGCCGCGGTCCAGTTATTCCGACCAAATTTACATTTGGTACGAATCGGTAACTTTGGACTTCTGAACGCACTTAAGCTGCTGGTACTGTCTATTATCTCGATATATCAATAAGCCTAGTTCAATCTCGAAATTAAGAAGAAATCACTATCATAGGGAGTCTGAATACTAATTACGTAATAAAATATGAAATTAATAAATTTCAAGTTATTATCAGTAGATATCATAATGTAGGTACTAAGCTATCAAATGTAATCCAAATCCAGTTAGTAGTTTTTACATGAGATATTTATCAAATATCCGTATAAAATTTGTACGTTATTAAATGTTTCACAACTACGTGCAGTGCAGATTGCGGAAACAGTGTGCGTAAATAAAAAAAAAATGATGAAAATCTTGAAAAAAAATGTCCGTAAAAAAGTAGCAAACTTGTTTAATACTAATTCATTAAGTTGTATAAAACAAGTAACAATAACATTATAATTACGCATTCGTAATTCATATTATAATTAGTTATTTTTCTTTAAGATTTGAATGACGTGATATTTTATTTTTCTTCAAATATTTTTTTAGTTAGACGACCATCACCTACTAATTAATCGAGGAACCTGTTTTTCTATGACACTATTACATCCACTGACTATAATTGAAATACTTTATTGTATTCTTTAATGAATCTATTCAGATGTAACGGCACAGATTAACGTATTAATATGTAAGATGTTTAACTTCCACCACTCGGTAATCAATGCTCAAAAACTAAAGACCGAATATTTAGTATTTGAGCTTGAAATGGGACACTGAACATAAAACGTAACCAGATTCAATGTACAAGCAATTCATTGTCAACAAGTTATCCACAATTTTGTAAAGCCCTTAAAGATGACTTGAACGTTACAACTTATAACGAAAACTCGTCACGCACATACCTAGAACGAATGTGTGCGACAGGCATAATAATCAGATTATATCAATGTCAAACACCCAAAGTAAATCATTTAAATCGAATTCCAAGTTGAAACCAAATCGTTTCATTTGTGATTTTTTATGGATTCTACAACTTACGGACCTACTTTAGCTTTGGTTCATACTTTGTATCAATTATTACCTACAAAATATAGGTAAATGTGCAAAATATTGGGTCAGTAAGTTGTAAGGGCTACGAATAACATTAAACATTGAGCTAAAAATGTAAAACAGCTTATTCTTGAACATGCATATTGCACACTATGCCCACTAGGTACCCTTTTCAAGTATTGCGAATGTGTTGTCCTTTTTAAATCACCAGATTTTTCATTAATAGCACCTAAACATTTTTTTACAAAGAACAAACAATCTCCTATAATCCATTATTATGGAACAGCAAAACAGATTGCAGACAGTCCACAATACGATGCCAGAGATAAACCTCACAATCACAAAGCAACTTTTCGGCTTGATAAAATATAATTGAAGAAGTATGAGTTCCCCTAACAGTTAATGGGCCGTTCAACAAAAACCTCTTCTGTAGGTATCGGAGTAACTGATACCCCAGTGTCCGGCAGAACAGGCAATCCTAGAATGCAATAACCTAGATTTTTAAAGAATAAAAAACCTTGGAATTCCTACAAAATATGCAGAAATATTTATGAAAATAAAACCGTTCTTGGAGGACTTTGCCTGGCAAGAGTTGCCAAAAAATATTTTCCTACACACGCACAAAGGCGCTTGAGCCGTCGAGTAACGGAACTTAGCCCGTATACCAGTTTTATAGGACTCAAAATTTCACCTACCTACATAATAATAAATATAATTCAGATCAGTTCATACGTTCTGGCATGATTACCCTACTCATTATTTGTCTCTGTTGTATGACTATCTACCTGTGAACTGTCTTATTTTGTTTTGTTATGTTCAATGTTTAACTGCGTACTATTTGCTTAGTGTACCTAAAATTGGTTGTAATTCAGAATGGGGGGTGTAAATATATTTTTATTTTCTCTTTCCATCTCTTTCCTTTTCGCCATTTTTCTGCTTCTTTCTTCCGTTGTTTTTCGTTTGCGCCACTCAGCTTAAGGTTTTGCCAGAATACCAGCGCTGCTGCAGCATTGGATCCAATGTTGTAGCAGCTCATGCTGAGGCTGGGACCTTGTTAGCTGCGTAATCAATATGTTCTTCCTTTTTTTGTTTGTTCATTTTACTGTTTATCTTTTGTTCGTGTTACTTTATTATGTATGTACCGTGTATTGATTGTGTGTGCAAATAAAATAATTTCTGATTCAGATTCTGATTAAATACTAAGCAAACATCTATCTAGGTACTAATATTTCATGTTTACCTAGTATTAGCTGTTTCTCGGGTCTTTGTCCATATTCTTTGAGGTAATAGTATTTTGTATTGGTAAAACTAAAATTTACATCTACGTACCTACCAAATTTCATCTTCCTGGTTTTGATGACCTTTAACCCCTGAGCAAATATTTTTAAATTGAACCATCCTAATCACACGAGTTCAAAAATGAATTGGTCTATTATTTAAGGAGATAGGGATGCCACGAAGAGCCTGCCTCGTTAAAATTTTACTACCTCTCTTTTCCGTCCAGGTTTAGAATGTGTTATGGATCGAAACGATATTAATCAATACGGTTCCCGACACTTACATAACAAGCCGGTAAGACTAAATAACCTTTGACCCAATGGCTAATAACCTTGCACGCGTGGCATAACAAAATTAATTAAGTGCTTCCGAAGCAACGTGCCCGATGTCATTCGTGTAGGTAGTAGGTATATAGGAGTACCTAATATTATCTGCTTGTACGTACGTGTCTAACGGTAAAGTAATAAATGTCATCTACTCGTAAACTACCCGAATAAGTGTCATAAAAACGCAGCCTATAAAACGTCAAATATTTAGATAAACATGTTTAACACTCTTTGGCGGATTTAACTGGCGCCTACATAGGTCTGCCCGAAAAAAATCTCATAAATTATGTTTAGGTTTTAAGTACTTAAATTTTGTACCTAATGTTAGGTAGGTAGCCACGTAATGTTTTGATAACTGGTTAAAATTAAGTTAATTTCTCAAATTTTTATAGGTAATAGCTATAAGGTTATTTGAATTCTAGAACTCAATTAAAAATATAAAGTCAAGAAATCAAAAAGTACCTAAATGTTTATGCTGTGGTTTTTGAGACGACCAAAAAACTTCTCGAAGTTTCATGCAAAACAACGTCGCAATTTTAAACACATCAGGTGTAAATGTGATAATTTATTTCCTAAATCGAGACTAATATAGACTACTTATTTAGTACGATTATTTAATGAGGTATTGGCGATTGCGTAGATACTTATTAACGGATTTAAATGTTCTACTGCTTATCTCTTCCACCCGTCCCATCATTAGATTTAATTTAACTAATTTTATGTCTATTATTCAACTATCTATACCATAATTAAACTAAAGGCAATTTCTACCGTTCTATCTCCTTATTTGCATTCTAAGGCGTTTCTAGGTAGTGCAGCGCCCGAGTTCAATATTAGGTACCCTGGCGCCCTGTAGTAGGTAGGTACCTACATAAATATACGGTCAAGGTTGAACTAGTACAAATACCACCTTGCACCACAGGTGGAGCAGTCCCTATTGAAGCCTTTTTTTGTAAAATGGACAGGCTAGCGTCGTTTTATTTAGGATATTTTTGTGTCTACATATTTTTGGGTAGATAGGCATAGGATGTGCTTAAATCACAAGTGCCTAAATTCAATTAAAACTTAATCTACATCATTTTAGGGATAATTTGTTTCATTCCTGATGCATCATAAACCTTTTATTACATACCATTCAACATCAAACAAACGGTGTCGTAATTTAACTCCTAAAGACCTCGACACAACACATTGAAATTTGAATCCGCTCCATAGCTTTTTGCTGGTTCACATCAATCAGGCGTTTTCAGTAAATTTGATGCCGAATGAGATTGTAGATGAGTGAACAGAATGATTTTTCTTTATACATATGTATAATTTGCATAAAATATTTTTAGTCGTCTATCTAACCAAAAATATTATTATAATAAGTGTTTGAGCCGAAAGCATAAAAACTTTAAATAAGTAGGTAGGTAGGTTATCATACCTATCAGTAAGTCGGTATTTGCAGCGAAAACGTCGATAAACTTTCATCTCCTTTTCTAACCAGTAGGTATTTTGTTAAAAATAATGAATGTGTTGAAAATTGGAATTACCTAACATAAATACAAAAGATAAGTAGGTACCTACTTTTTATAATAGAAAGGTAGGTGTTAGTTTAGTTGTTAACGTTAAAATTTAACGTTTCGATGAAAATAAGTACCCAATTACATATGTAAAAATGTTGTTCTCCCTAATTATAGTCACCCAAATCTTAAAGGTCGCCTACCAAACTTTTCTGTTGGCACATTTATCAATCTTGGCAGACGCGTCCCTTGCGGTTGCTTTTCCATCAATTATTTCGCGATACACTTTTGACACCCCCGCGTCAATCTCACGTAGTCGCGATATTTTCTTGCAGACGCAATTAATTTTATTTCTTCGAGCGTTCTTTCGTAATGACAGTTGATATTTTTATTTAATTCACTAAAATAGTTTCAATTACTCGTACCTACCTACATTATGTTCAAATTTACATAGGTAATTATAGATAATCCCCTTAAGTTAACCAAACCTTTAAGATTAGAAATCATTAGAAAGTTAATTGCGTATCCTTTAATGACACGTACCTACTTGTCTACCGTCCGACATAATTCATAATACCTACATTAAATGGTCCAGTATTACCTACATGTACATAGCTAGATAATTAATATCTTTTTAATGTTATTTAAGATTTGTATATGTTATTAAGTAGGACCTGGAAAACAAGAAGGTTTTTAGTAATTATGATGAATATTATTGAAGCTAAACATACGCTTATCCTTTTTTTCAGACTTTACTCGTACATTGAAACAAAATTAATATTAAAATATTTACCAGTCTAAGCGAAAAGTAACGATACTTTCCTACTAAGTAGTAACATAAAACGTATTTTTATAACTGTATGTTATAAAACTACGTGTTTTGCTTCTTCTTGATCTAGTTATCTTAAAATTAATTTAATGGAAGTTCATAACGGTACTGGTCACGAAACTATACATAGTGTACAAAACCGCATTACAATGCACGGATGGAATAATAGCATCATTCAAAAAGCAGACTGCCAAAAAATATCTAGGTCTCCGGTTTTATTGTCAACGCTGCATACCACCAGTAATTTCAGTCGATTTCCGGCGAAAGGAAGCGAACCCTGTAATGTGATGTCGATTTGACTTCGGGAAGATTGCTCGCTCTGAATTGACGTTTTTATTCAATGAATTCCAGCCGAAAACCTGATTGCCAATAGTCTTGGCCACCTAAGATGATTCCTGTGACACTTCTAAATTAGTCAAAGACCGTTTTCAAGAAACAAAGATATTTTTATCTGATAGATTGTATTTTGTTGTTCTTAAAGTGAAAACATCTTGACATCGAAGATAAATATTAAAGTTTAATAATACGCAAAACTTAAAGGTTTAGGTACTTGATTACGGCTTAAACACGGTGTAACTGATTGTTCAATCAAATTATAAAAACTTCAATTATTTTTGATTCGTTTATTAAGATAATTACTATGTTCAAAATTGTACTTCTGGTGCAGTAAATTTTTTTTAAATTTTTTTATTGGATAACATCACATACATTGCTCTGATTATGTGGTTAGTAGCTAAAGCACTTGTGTTACAGAAATAACGACGGTACCACAACACCCAGACCCGAGACAATATAGAAAATATCGTTTCCCATATTGACCCGACCGGGGATCGAACCCGGGACCTCAGATATGGCGCGACGCCATAGTCCGGCCCGCTCGACTCTCAGCACGGAGGTCGACGCAGTTACATACGAGGGTGGATTGAAAAGTTCGCGGCCTCAGCAAGAAAACAAAATAAAATATAAACAAAAGTAATTTTGTTTTTCCACGTAATCTCCACTTAGCTCAATGAACTTCTTCCATCTGGTTTCCAACGCCTGTATGCCGGTCATAAAAAAAATTTCTTCAAGGCCTTCAAAAAAGTCCCCCACCGCAGCTTCGACCTCCCCATTTGATGAACATTTTTGACCTCCAAGGTGGTTTTTTTGGTTTGGGAATAAATTAAAGTCTGAAGGTGCCAAATCAGGGGAATAGGCGGGATAAGGCAGTATAGTAATTCAAAGCCACAATCACAAATTTGAGCCTGAGATTCAACAGACGTGTGAACGCGTGCATTATCCTGATGGAACAACACTTTTTTGCTTAGTAAGCCTGGCCTTTTCTCTTTGATTGTTTCATGTAAACGGCGTAAAAGGGTGCAGTAATAAGCCGAGTTTATAGTTTCACCTTTTGCAAGGTAAGTAGTCCACCATAATGACACCCTTAGCATCCCAAAAAGCCTTTTGTCAGCTTGCCTGCTGACAAAATTGTTTTGGTTTTTTTGGAGTCGGTACATCAGGTTTTTTCCACCGCTCGGATTGTTGTTTTGACTCTGGGGTGTAGTGGTGTACCCAGATTTCATCCATTGTCACAAATCTAGCCAAAAAAATCTAGTGGATGAGCCTCAAATATTTCCAATCAGTTGCGAGAAATCGTGAGCCTTATTCAAGTATTAGTTCATTGACTTTGATGTTTTGTGTTCGTTCATACGAGATGCCAATAGTGTCTGCAATCTCCATGATGGTCAATCTCCGATCTGCCAATATCAGATCACAGATTTTCCCGATGTTTTCTTCAGTCGTAGACGTTCCGGCCGGCCTTCGTAGGCCGCTTCGTAGCGAGGGTCATCTTCAATACTCTTTCGTCCACGTTTGAATTCTGCAACCCACTTTTTCACAGTCGTATACGACGGAGCAGGTTACCCTAACGTTGTTGACGTATCTTCGTGAATCTCTTTTGTAGATAGTTCTTTTTTAAACATGTATTTGATGACCGCACATTGCTCAATTTTCTCCATTCTTTAAAAAGGCTGCACTCGGGCTCACAAAATTCAGTCTAATTAAAAAACGGATAATGCTATTGCAATGGAATTTTACAATGTGACAACCAGAGAGTAAACAAATCGAATGAGGTTAGTTACATTAAAATAGTTCAAGTATTTATGTGTTATGCTGCGAACTTTTCAATCCACCCTCGTAGAAACACAAGCACAACACAAAGCCGCTTTTCATCTATCTGACTACTTTGTATATATAGAAAGTGTCGATTGTCCATGTTCTTACAGAAAATTCGTTCTTATAAAAAGTAATTATTAAAAAATGCCATTCTAAATTACGGGACATTCATCTGAAGCCGGGGCAAGGAACAGTAATTAAATTTCCAGCTAGCTAGCATTAAAAAGAAATCCATATAACTTCAAACGCAAGTAATAAAGAATGAAAGTACATGTACAGTCGCGTGCAGCTCGAGTTAAGAGCTCGAGTGTTTACATTAAATTGCTCGTGACTGTACACAATCAAGTGCTCCAAAAGTCTTCGTGGGCGCCTAAATCTAACTCTTAAAGTCTAAAAGGTCCCCTAACAACATTATGTTTAATTCGACATGAACAAGAGAGAAAATGGAACACTAGAAAAGCATTATCTAATTGACTCATACAAGTCTTCAACAAATATTATTACAACTTGTATCTGATTGCATCTCTTAAACAAAAACTGACGCAGATAGTTTGTGATTTTTTTTTCATGAATAAGGAGTGCCTATAAAACCCTTTAAATAAAACAATCTCTCACGGCGACGGATATATCTGTTTCCCATCCTCACTTTACGAGAGGGCACAAGGTAATCTTACGAGGTTAGTAGTCACCGGCTCCCCTATAATGTTCAATTTATGACTTTCATGGGTTCTGAAAGAAACGATAATAACGTCGGCTAGGTGCACATTGTTTTATTATGAAACCATGAATAATCTACGCAGCTATCATTGTAAAAATAACACCAGAATAACGTTAACCTTAAATAAAACGGGACGGCTTAATGCCTTTTGTGTTTAGAAAGATTTAGGCTATCTCTTCTATTTTATTTTTAGTGTATATTTAAGGATTTTTATTATGTAGTTTTGTTATTTTTTTGCCATTTTCAAAATGGTGGTTATTTTCTCACTAAGTAGCAACAGCAAAGTTTTAAAACAGTGTATTTTTTACTTGCCAGACAGATATTGTTTTTCGTTAGTACAGTTCCATTTTATTCGACAGCGATTCTGATAAAATTTACATAGAGATACAGATGCACACTGTTCGTAAATGTGAACACACAGGTGTTAACCATTGAGTACGCTAGAATTTGTGGTGCATTGTAAGCTTAAGGTAAATTATTCAATCGATTTTCAATAGTGGTGAAACCCATGTTAGTCATTTGTTGATCTATTCCAATCCATCACGCGCTGTTTCACATCACATGCAATAGGGATGATAACTAAGTTAAAATACAGTGATTCTATTTAACCTACCAGTTTGATATTCAAAATAATTTAAAACGTATTCTTTGCTCAACCAAATATGTAAAATTAAAAAAAATAAATTTATGTTAATAGAGCGCATCAAAATTCAGTAGATTGATGAGATTACGTCATTATTCGTAAAAAACTGTGTTAAGAAATAACGTGGCGTTTAACGCAAGGTATCTCAGTTCATTTTTACAAACGAATAATATGTGTCTAGTATTACTTTGTAATCTAACAATCGGACCAAACATAAAATGTCATGTTGCATCTGTCTTATCCCATGCATCACAGAGAAATTCAATTTTCTAAAACTATAATAAAACGCCTGATCTCAACTATGAGAGGGAACCCATTTCACTCACTATGCAAGAAGTGTTTGTTACGCAAATAACCAACCAAAGTAATAGTTGTTTTTGAGATTTAGGCCGGTAACGACCGCTTAAAGTGCTTTTCAAAGTTTGGAGATGCTCGTGATAAATGTCGCTAACTAAATTTGAATCGAAGTGGCCACCTGACCCATACGTAAAGTGCCCACACGTCCCCTCTTGAACGGGACTGTACCTTAGCGATTCTGTCTTTTTGTACAGGAGAAAACTTTTTTGATGTTGCATTTTTCACCGAATGAAAATTGCTTCATGTGTCTAGACTATTCATAATGTGTTCTTGAGATTCCCTTGCACTTTTTGCTTACAACGTAACGATTAGCCAAGGCCAAGCGTAGTTTAACTACCGATAGCTTTTCCGGACCGTAGCCGCTCTGTAGTGACTACGGTCATGAGCGCCATGAGTGCCAAAAGACGAGAACGAATAGTTTAACATCGTGAATACTTATTTTTTTATTATATTTCGTTATTTTTAATATTGTTAAGAGCTACATTTGGGTTTTTAAAATACACTCGTTAATATACGGCAGGCTGAATATATTACACAAAATTTCATAGTGTTTAATTGACATTACATTTTAAGTTTTAAATAATGTCATTTTTTCCACTGACTTATGTATTCCTATTATTAATATTAAAATGCTTTTTTTTCCAATTACTTAAAATGTAATCAATTATACATAAACGAATAATGATTGTGAAACGTTTGCAAACCTGAAACAAAGCTATTAAAAGGCAGAATGAAAATAAATGAAAGAATAAAAGAAGAAATGAAAGAGAACGATTTTCGTTTGACACAATGACAGCGTCATCCCTTATATAATCTGAAATTAAGAATAATAGTAAAAATCTAAAACTGAACATTGTTTCCCTTATGATTATTAAGCTTGTAGTTGCTTTGAACTCAAAATCAATATTATTATGTTTTTTTGTAACAGCGTTGTCTGCTGCCTCTTTGTATGCAAAAATTATACTACCTACTATAAAGAGTAAAGAACAACAGCAAGCAAAGGCATAAAAACCTACTTACATAAACTATCACTTTGGCATGTGGATAAAAATAAATATGAATGTGGGTTTTATTCACTCATTATTTGTTTTTCATCCTTTTGTGTGAGAAGGAAACATATTCTGTTACCCAAAAGTTGAAATACACAAAAGCATAAAACTGTTTATTTTATGGCAACCGCGATAATTGCGAGCAGAGAAAAAGCTTGTTTAGGTAAATTTACCTTTGAATGGTAGAAAAAAGACACGTTACAATTTATAATAGCACCAAATGAAAAAAAAAACGGACGAAATTAGATGATGGAAGAAGCTATGACTCTTTTGTGTGATAATGCCTTAAACACAAAACAACACAACATCTTTAACGTTATTTTCTTTTCACGGTTATCAAATGTGGCGTGCAGAAACAAAAAAAAAATTGGATCCATGTTCATACGTAAGCTATGCATACTGCGGTATGATCATCAGGGTAACCATACCGACCAAATTTATGACTTTTGTTAAGAGCTTCTCTGTGCTTCAAAAGGCGTGTACAGCTGCTGGCCCCAGCTGATATTTCGATACTTGCTGGTAGGTAAGCCTAGACATAGACTAGTCTTTAATGGTGGTCCTTACGCACACCCCATAAACATTATGCACTTAGCCCACTTAGTGGTATGAGGCCTGTGCCCAGTAGTGGGAGGAAACATTTTCAAATCAGGAGGCATGAGGATCTTTTCCCAAAAACGAATATGACGGATAGCAATTTTATATTCTCGTAATCTTTA
Organism: Glyphodes pyloalis; assembly: GCA_037074685.1. Lineage (NCBI taxonomy): Eukaryota > Metazoa > Arthropoda > Insecta > Lepidoptera > Crambidae > Glyphodes > Glyphodes pyloalis. Next base: position 17,799,693 of record JAYKKO010000001.1, read on the forward strand.
CCAATTTCCTTAGATTGTTAATGAAGCGTTTTCAGAAAATAAAATATTATTTTTGCAAATTAAAAACCACATTTAACTCCCAAACTTTCTATTAATCTTCAAAAACGGAAGCTTTCGTTTGTTCATTTCGTTTTTGAGAGTACTGCTACCAAAAACAAAATAATGTCGGGTCCGATAGTGAATAGAAATTGTTTAAACCTTAAAATCATAACTTTGAAAGGATCACTTCGAATGCAATTAAAATTTGAACAAAAACATTATTTATGCAAATCAAAATTCCCATTTTAAATATCAAACTTTTTCAAGAGATTGAGTTTCGATTTCCTTTGTTGGCCAATAGTTTATTAATTGATTAACAAAGATGTTGCGTAGTAACAAACGCACCATAACCCTGTAACCCTTTTGCTTTATTATTAACTGTAAAAATTAAAAAAAAAACAAAAATGTTTATTCAGCAACTACACACGTCAAAAATATTTCTAGATGTCAGAGATAATAATAATTTTCTAAATCAAATCCAATAAACATAGTTACGAAAAAAACATGGTATTGAAACTAATGCACACGAATTCCCTAAAAGTAGATACGGTGTTAATTAATAATTCAAAGTAGCGAATGTTACAATAAGGAAGTTCAAGCACTTCACAAGCATTCAACAAGTGATTATTTCAACAAAATTTCAGACGCACAGATTTACAAATGATTAAGGATATAGAAAAATCCCTTCCAGGTAGTTAAATGGATTTGAGCTTGTCTTCCCTCTCTCGGGATTGAGTCATACAAAGTGGTACGTATACCAAAGCCCTTCCTCTTCCTTAGATTGCGTCTACACTAAACCATAGTAGAAAGAGAGAAGTATGTAATCCTCCAACAAACGCACGGAGCGTGGCTACTATGTGTGCGCGTCCCGCCCCGCCCTTTACCGACGCGCGTCGCGCGCACACACTGACAAATATTCACAATCTTTCAGAGTCACCTCAGTTTGGGCTTTGCACCGGAGAGAAATTATAGCACCGGAGAAAATCACCGGTGAATTTGACATAACCGATTGATAACCGGTGAATCACCGGAGATTGTGCATAATTTTGTTCTTTTTTTAAATTATTTTCTAAATCAAAAATTCACCATATTATAATATTTAATGGACACTGCAAAACATTACAAAAAGATACAAAATTATAATTTAAATATTTATTTAACAGAAAAACGAAAAATATATGTATGAACATAACATGCGCCCAGAGCTACTATTGTGACAAAATATTTATTTTTTTACTATTCGTTGATTTTAAAGTTTTCATTTAAAAAGCATAACATCAGCGTCAGACTGCAGCGGACTTCTCCGATCATAAAGGATGTTGCCCATTGCTCTCCGACTTCACCTTCACCCTCTCCGACTTCACAGAAGTTGCTGGCATAGAAAGATATGTATTGGCAACATCATTCAGTGGTTTTATATGCTTGTTTATTAATATCCCAAAATGACATAATATTATGCCAATTATGCCTACTTGTTCTTAGAATAAGAATGAGTACACTTCTTTTCACTGGTTCAAATTAAGCAGGATTCACTGACAGCCCTAGGGGTATAGGCAGTTATCGTTCGGTCGGGGCGTTAGTTTACATACTGTTCTCTTTCTACTATGACTAAACTTATTCTAGAAGCTAAGTTGATTTACGCAATCGTGAATTTTATACTATATATTTTTGACGACCTCGGTGGCGCAGTGGCTAAGGTAGGCGGCCAAAGCGCGAAAGGTTCCGGGTTCGATTCCAGGACGGGTCCATTTGGAAAACGAACTTTTCTAAATTTATTTGGGTCTGGGACGACGCTCCCAGTTAGTATCCGTTTTTGGTACTCATAGTACAAAGGAGTTTTCCTTTGTTTAAGACCAGGTGATTGGCGTGATTGTCTGGCGCATTTATATATTTATTTATTTATACAGCACTATTCTACTCATGCTCATATGGAGCCAGTATAGAATATAAAAAAAATACTTCTTAATTTGATTTGAACGTTAGTATTTGACGCTTTCTAATTGGCTCACTATTATAAAGCGAACGAAGTTTGGGACAAAAGCTAGTTGATAAATGTATTCCAGTAGGAATACAAATAATTTTTGTGTAAGTTTATATCATTATTTTGCTTAAATATTTTAATGAAAATAATAATTCGAAAAATGTTTTGACTTAATTACTGTTTTCCAGTTAATTGCTTATACTAGGAAAAAAATTAGATTAATTTTACAACAACAAAAGCCGTAGTTATGAAGGCATTATTTTACTTTTTATGTATTTTTTACTTTACCTCAAGAAAGACAATTAAAATATTGCTCAGCTGAAATCACTCAAAAAGGTTCAACTGTATGAAATGCCCAGTCAGGTGCACCATTATTTAAACTGACGATTAAAGCTCCCTTTGGAGCAGGGGCCGTTTAGCGGCATTACGCGTAACACAGTTACCGTGTAATCGAGTTGCTGTCACGCAAACGGCCTTAAATCTGGCCATAACGAAGTTGGCCCCACAAAGTAGTTCCTTTTAGCATCATTTTTTAGTTCCGTTTGTCCTGCAGCTAATGAGGGCTTCTTGTACAGAAAACTAAGGAACCTTTTTTTTTCAAAGGGGGAAATGCATTGACGCACCTTAACGCTACGACAGTGGCATATGCGCTCTTTTCAGAGGTACCCATTAAAGCTCTCATTGTCTAAAAACATAATATAAATAAACTTTAGCAGACACGGCCACAAATAAAAGAACATAGCTCTATTTATTGACAAACGTTAAAAACGAATCCGACACGAAAATCATGTATTTATGTTGGAGAGGCATAGTTTTTGATTTCGAAACTGATTTCGACATTTTGTGAGTATGGAGGCAGGAGGGAGAGGTATGATATCTATCTTTATTCGATATGAATCTTGGTCCACTCATAAACCACAACTAAAATATAACCCTAAATCTCAGCCCTGATGTCAGGGAGTTATATGTGATTTACGAACAATAAATATCTGATAATAATAGATAGTGAGATAATGAAATAAAAATGCGATAAAATTCTCTAAATCCCTTTACGTTGATGAGTCATTGGGGCCTTACAACGCACTGTTGAGTTGAAAAATGAAACATTTTGGTGACTGTTACAGAAAAGGATTTAGATTTATGACATACCCAGGTGTGCCGCGAATTTAATTGCCGTTTAAAGGTCCCATTGTGGAGCCGACACGCGTTAGCGGAATTACTGGTAACGCAGTTACTGCATAATAATGTGGTCATGTGGCTTCTTATCGAAGCTGTGCAAACAGATTGATACGAGTTAATTAAATCTAGATAGGTTAACATATTGGACTTCATAAGCTTTAGAAAGTACGAGTATTATTTTAATGAAAAGTTGAAATCTGTAATCTTCTTTCTTTTCGAAAACTCGTAGTTATTTGGAATTAATCCAAATACAATTTTCTTTCAGTCCCACTGTTATATAAAAATTTAATCAAATCATCCATGAAGGATAGTGGGTCTACTACGGAGGCCAGCGGAAAACTGATCTTTTTTGAAAAGAAAACAATAACATCACTAGTTCAAACAGTAAAAAAAATTTAAAAATATACCATATTGTATTAATAAAAATGTTATTCTTATCGTAATAAAACAGGTACGTTGAGAAAGACATTTTGAGACCTCCAACAGAATTGAAGACAAGTACCGCCCTTGTCAGGTTATCCACTTCATTTCAAAAATATCTCAATATTAAAGTACATCAATTTTAAAACTTTTTGTACAATAATATAATTAAGTGAAGGAATGATTGAAACAAAGCAAAACTCAGTTGCTGGGCAAATAAAACATCAAAAATCGCAAATTTGTGGGGTTCCTTTGATGTCTGCGTTGTTGGAAGCTCATCCGTCTCAATTTGTACGAACAAAGTAACATAATGTGCATAGATGCGTTAGATGGTACTCTCAAACAACGTCTATCCTTATTTTGTTTGTCAAACTATATGTAACAACATCAGTTATATATATCCACCAAAAACATAAATGTAAAAAAGGAGAGCCAAGTTCAATAAAAAAAAAATCTTGGATAAGGGCTTCGCCGTAAAAAGAATAGAGATCTAAATGAGTGCCAAGTTCTACGCTAAATCCAAATATTTATTTATAGGAACAAAATCACATTAGGAATAAAAATTAATCAGTATTTATTTGCTTTATTGGATACCTATATGTAACAACATCAGTTATATGTTTTTATAAACTATCAACAGCGCTAATTATCTTCCTGCCTTAAACTAAGCACCTTATCCTTGTGATATTATAAACTGGTTGAACATTGTATGGAGGTTTGTTAATTTTCACGCAAAATCTTCTGATTTGGATGAAATATGGTCAGCACATAATGAGATGATTATATTATTTACTACATAATTGGCAGTGATACTTTGTATCCTGAAATAAAATGAAACTCAAACCACGAACATAATCTATTTCCGTTGACCCCTTGAAATTGGTACTGATGATTTTATTTATGTTCATGTCAGTACTTCGATGTTGAAATTTTTCAAAAACCGACCAGCAGAAGGGCTCAAACAAATACCTTAATATAATCAAAATGAAGTACATATTTAATTTTTTTTATTATTTTAAATAACCTTTATCCTTCTTAGGGTATAAGAAGGATCGACAAGATCAGCAATGCCATCATCCGCTCATCAACAGGCTTACGAGATGTGAGTGTGCAGACCTCTAAGCTCAAGTGGGAGTGGGCCGGACACGTGTGCGGAATGAAACCAGAGAGGTGGGCCAGGGTTGGTACCCAATGGACACCAGAAGACGGACGACGTCCACGAGGAAGGCCGAAAATGCGTTGGTGTGACGACCTGGACCGTTTTCTCAAGGTTGGCAAGACTTGGCACCTGATAGAGAGCGCTGGAAGTGTATGGGGGAGGCCTTTGCCCAGCAGTGGGGCAGTTTATAGGCTAAGTAAAAAAAAATACCTTTATAAGTTTAAATGATTCATACAACCAAGAGAATTACAGTAAATATATATTTACTTAATGGGACTGCTGGGCAGAATGGGTAACCGATTTCTCGAATCTTGCAACATAGGAATAAATTCCTTTAAACTTCATCATTTTTCACTTCACAATTACATGCCTACCCGTTAACACAGAAATGGCAATATTAATTCCACCACGATGCCGTAGAACAAGGAATGTGAAATCGAACATTGAAACAATATATTGGTAATGAAATCACTTGTACGATTTCGCACAAGCGATATGGAAGCCTTTTACACTCGCGGAAAGCTTTTTACGGTTTATTTACATTTTACTGAAAATACTTTTGCACGGAAGAGAATTTTGATATATTATGCGTAGAAAATAAACAGCGCAACGACGCTTTCACAAGTTGTGTCAATGTTTGCCGTTTTCCTAGAGATATTCGTGAGTTATTCAAATGAAAGTCGAGTTCGAAGATTAGCTGCCTAACTTTTATGAGAATTCCACTGTTGTTTTGTACTTGAGAGGTTTTATGTCCGTATTTTAGCTATATAACACACTTTTGTATGCAGCTTCGTGTATATTTTTTTGTTAATAACAGTCAAGAAGTAATTCGTAAGATGATTTCTCTTCTCATTCATTTGTAAGACAAATCCACGTGTCTTTCAATCATAATGTTTCATCCATTTAAATACCATGGAATGTGTCGAACTAAAAATATAAATCATTCGTGGCTGACGTTGCCATGAAAATTTCATACATAAAAAATGATTAATTTATCATTGAATCCAATTAAAGCAAATAAAATGGAGCTTTGTTTCCGCACTGGTAGTATTTTCTGTAGGAGATAATAAATATTGACCAAGCCTGAGGCTATGCGTAAAATTATGGGTCATGTCGACACGTACATAATATAAAAGCGGTGGCGACAGGAATCGAGAGACTCGGGAATAAAAATAAATGCGCATGTTAACAAGACGAGAGAGCTCTGTGTCACAAAAATATTCAAAAGAAAAATCAGTAAAGTACGCAACAACTCAGACAGACGTAAATATAAGTTTATTTAGATTTTTTTACGGTCACCTGAACTGACAGAGACGTTGACATAGGACAAGAATGACGGTCCGGTGGAAAAATTAATAAATTTTTGGTGTAAAATGTTTCGGATAAAAATACTTCGTGGTACAAACTTCCGCAGCGTCCAAAATATATTTGCATTTGTTTCTGAAATGCCCCTTCAGAATACCAGTCGACGTTTATACAAAATTAAACTGCAGAAATTTAAAATATTGTGTAGTTTTATGACTTAAAATTTAATTGAAACATATTTTGTTTCAACTTAATTTCACAGAAGTACCTACAGTTTTCAGTCTGAATGACGTAGAACACTATGGAACGGCGTAAATAAATTTGTTGCGTAGCACTCTCTTATTAATTATTAATAGGTACGTTTACTTAAATGTTTCTGAATAACATCCAGCGTTGTTATTTAGAAATCTTTTAATATAATCGCCAATTACTCCAAAATTCTAATTTTCGTTGAACTTTCATAAATACTCGTAGATTAAATTGTAAGATTGTAAATAAAATTCATATAGGTAGTGTCAACTTAGTTATGTTATATGTGTAAAAAAGGACAAGTCTAAGTATAGTTTTGATGCCATGAGTCCATGAGACTAAAGTCTAAACCTACGCTTTAACTCCTACGCTAAACTGTCTTTGTAACTATACCGAGGCTAACTTTGTATGAAATGATATTTAATCTTCAGAGCAATAAGCACAGTTAAACCTATGTACCTAAATATGTACCAACCGTCTTTAAATACGAATTCGGGGACATAAGTTAGAACCAATACCGATTTGCAAGCGTGTATTGTGAAGAAGTTTTGGATCGATTCTGCTAGGTGCACATAATGTCGGAAGCGATTTCGTAAACTATGTTTTTGTTTCTTTCTTGGCATGAACGATTGGATAGAGACAGAAAGTAGACTTTCCGAATTCGAAATGCTTCTGACAGTTAGGAATCAGTCCCCATTATACACATTCACAAAAAGTCTAAATCGGATCCGAGTTCTAAAACTTTCTCTTTCCTGAAATAAACGATTGAGCAGAGACAATTATATAGGCATTCTGAATTGGAATTATGTCGACATTTGTGAATAAGCCCCTGATTTATCTGAATGGGTTAGGTGACATCTCGCCTTCTTGAAATCTCGCCTGCGGGCGAGTTGTACCCTTTGCTAAAATGCTAAGGCCGCACTCGCCCAATAGTATTTTTATGTTTGGGCCAGCTACACCCCTGAAAAATAACTAGGAGTCAAGTGGACATTTTGATAGATTCTTATACTGATATGATCTGAAAACCTTACAGTATCAGACAAAGTTTTTACAGACATGGTATAAATTCAATTTGTATGTGCGACTTCATAAAAACATTAAGAATTTTAAGCACATGATATTTATCATTGTAACAGTGATTAACAAACTTAAAAAGATTATTTCAAAATTAAATAAATCAAGTGTAAAAATTAGTTTCCTACCAAAAAAAGCCTTATTCAAGCATTTGATTCTAATTTGACTTAAATCAAATGCAAATAGTTTCCTACCAAAAAAAACTTATTCGAGCCTAAGGTTTTTTTTGGTAGGAAACTAATTTTTACACTTGATTTATGTGATTTTGAAATAATATTATTAAGTTTGTTAATCACTGTTACAATGATAAATATCATGTGCTTAAAATTCTTAATGTTTTTATGAAGTCGCACATACAAATTGAATTTATACCATGTCTGTAAAAACTTTGTCTGATACTGTAAGGTTTTCAGATCATATCAGTATAAGAATCTATCAAAATGTCCACTTGACTCCTAGTTATTTTTCAGGGGTGTAGCTGGCCCAAACATAAAAATACTATTGGGCGAGTGCGGCCTTAGCATTTTAGCAAAGGGTACAACTCGCCCGCAGGCGAGATTTCAAGAAGGCGAGATGTCACCTAACCCATCTGAATGGCGATTTTCATAAATTTCAAAATGATCTTACTTGTTATGCGCTGCAGTCAATCTATTCCATACAAGTTTATAGTTTGAAGACATATCGCAAAATCTGTTGAGGTTCAAAGAAACCTTTTACCTACAGCTAGCAGTTCTCCGGACATAATGCAAGTAAACCGTTTATTTTATGCAGTCATTAAAATAGAAAACAATTAAGAAGCAAACATCATTTTTTCATCTCTAAAGCCCTTTTTGTAAAACTTGGTACCATGTACATATAAAATAGCCTTTGCTATGAGTCCATTGTGACGGTCGTTATAATACATGAATTATTAAACGACAACTCACATCATAGGAGTCGCTCCCACAGAATCTTTGAGAGCAGAAATAGTGTAATAAATTAAGTAACCTACCTTTGTCGGTTTCCAATTCTTTTTTTGAAAATGTTATTAGTTTGAATTGTAAGAAGCGCGGTGAATAATAATGGAAAAATTAGAAAAGTTCTGTCATAAAATTTGTATCCTGTTTTAAACGATTATCCTGATTTTTATGCGATTTCCATCAAACACAATTAAGAACACTCCCGACAAATTCACCTTTAATATTTGTTTTATTGAAATTAGCATCTTTATGGATGTATAAATATAATATCTATACCTTGAAGCTGATAATTCACAATACTCCTTGATTGTTTTGATTTGTTTTGATTGTTATTCAATGTACACTAAGTATATGGTGTGGTGTGTGTTTTTAAAATTGAAACAGCATAAAAACTTGGTATTAAATGTATATATATACTTTTAAGAATTGGAATATCTTTAATTTAACCTATCGTATAAGCACCACAGTTTTCAATAGATTTAACTAGAACCCTGCATTATACCTCAGACACATAGGTGGAGGAATATTTTAAAAAGTTAGGTAAAAAATAAAACTTAAAAAATCCTTTAGGACTTATTTAGCGTTAGCAAATATTAGAGTTAAGTCATGAACCGGAATAACTCGGACGAAGTCACGTGCAACAGCTATCTAGTAGTAACTACAATAAAAAGCTTAGACACCTACGGCCGCCTTCCCTGTACTGTGGGATAGATCAGATGGGCCGTGGACCGGTTCGCCCAAGGACGTTGCAAGTCACGACCACCACAATCACTCCCAGGCATGTCTACTTAATCGACAGTGAAATTACTTTATCTACCCACAAGCCGGACGAATAGAACACAGCGCCTTTATAAAACTTAGATAGGTGAATGATTGAAGTAATAAAACTTGCTTCAAATAAATTTATGTTTTGGAATGCCAAAGCGAAATAAGAAAAGTTAGATTAAATGTTAACTTCACGCGTCTAGTCGGTATCCCAAAAGTATTTGTTTGTTCAATTTTATTCTTAAGTCGCCATTCTACCATAGGAAAAAGACTACGCCATAAATACTCAGTAGAGAGTCCACTCACGCATTCGAATGTTTTGCGTCAACCTTCATCTTCAAACTGCAAGACTGGCACTCCAGGCTCGAATCTGTGTTTCCTCTGAAGTACTTACAATATCGTCAAATCATGAACTATAAGGTGTCTTCCGGACAAGTATGTTACGTCGTAGACTACATTTCACGTATCATCTGGTGAAGTAGTGGTCAGATGCAAGCCTATTACAAAAAAATGGGATAACTACGGATTTTTCATGATCAGTATTCCAAAATTTACTTTTAACCAAATATTCCAGAAGACTGCTTTCGGCTTGCCTTGATCCCGTTTTTCCTGTTCCCGTGGGAAGCTCGAAACTCCTTAGTAGCTGCCCGCCTACGTTATTTCAGGTTTGATAAGCTCGTCAAACATTTTCGCTCTACAAACTTTGAAAACTCATTTAATTTTTTGTGTCAGGATTCAAAGTAAATATTAAAAAAAATGCTTATTAATATTTTAAGGTCTTTGATCTTACTAATTAAAATGAATATCGATCAGGAGGCAATGAGTACTAACGTACAATGTCGTGAAGTGTGTGAAGTGAAGAATCCATGTAATAGAAACATTATATCGTTCGCTTGTGCAAATCTGTGCAATGGATTATGGAATAACTTCAAAATTATGATTTTAAAATTGTCATATACTTAGTAATTTTACAAATAATTTAGAAATATTTCTCGGTAAAACTAGTCAAACATTCCGAAGCCTATGAAGTCATTCAATGCGACGACGCATGAAGGGAAACAAAATATGTACTCTTAAAATAGAACTCGTGTCTTTAAAATGTTCCTTGTTTTTCTCTTTTGTAAGCCTTAGATAACTATGCAATTATCTTTTCGTGAGCATCTTCAAAAGCCAATCGGTGACAGTAAAAGAAATCGCTTCTAAAAGGGTCGTAATTGCTCACAGAATTTCCGTATTTAAACAAATTGCCAGCTGGATTTGTTGGGAATTTGTAAAAATGTTACCCTCCGGGGCCACGACTAAGGCTTGACGTCGAAACTTTTAAGTTAGCTCGAAAATTGTCTCTAGAAAGAAATTAAGACGAACTTCCGCTGAACGTAATGGAATAAAAGGCGTTGACGGAGAAAATAATGATTCTTTCCTTTCATCCTTGTCTGTATTTACTATTTATTTACCTTGTTTATAACAGTTACTTTTGTGGCATAATTATTACGAATTTTGTTGCTCAGGTTTAAATTTGTTTTACAGGAATATTGGCAGGTAGGGTGGGTAGGCTACCTATTCGCGCGCAAATGGATCGAAGAAAGATTACAGCTGAGCAGGCCTAAGATCAGTAAGGTGATAAGATTATGTGACTGAGAATCTTTAATCGATAAACAGAGCATCTGCCTTGGACGACACATAGATAAACCGGAAAAATAAACTCTGAAAGTGATGAAGATACTAGATTTTCTAGAATCAATCCGCCTAAAAAAGTTACATTGAATTGGAAGCGAGTTACAATAAACTTAATATGTTGCTGTGACTAAAGACCACAAAAACTACACAGCCCCAAAAACATATAAAAAATAATAAAAAAATACAGGAATATTAAATAAATACTAGTATTGCCCGTGTGTGACCAGCAAAAGTATTTAATATGTTATGTCGTAATTCTGTCTATGAAAGTAAACACATCATGCATACACAAACTTTTAAATTTTTTTGGTAATATTATAACATAAAAAGTTATGCGTGGTCATACATAAAACATAAAAAAAATAAAATATACGTGTTGACTTGAGAACCTCCTCCGTTTTTCGTCGGTTAAAAATAACTATCGATCTATTGGCTTTGAAGATAAGCAAGAAAAGCTTTAACGGTTATCAGTTGTTAAATTGAATTGCGGATCATTTCGTAATTAAGTGGATGCCTCAGTACATAACTTTAAAGCGATACAAAGTGGCATGAGTGATACGCAGTAGTTCCCAGCAAGCTTATATTCCAATCAGCTATGTGTTTGTTTTAAACAACGTAAACACGAGGATAAATTGAAAGATCAACATCTAAGCGAGCCCCAGCTTTCAAGATTTACCTTGTAAATTTGACCCATAATCTTGTCTTTGATTATATTGGAAGAAATTCAGGAGTGAATTTCAGCTGAAAATGCAAACTTTTTAGGTAATAAATTTACTCTATTTTTTAGATCTTCCGCACACTCTCACACCAAATGATTTAAAGCATTTTGTGATAAATATCTGTTGATACCAATTTGAGTAAATATTACTTTTGCATTTGTAATTCTCATTATTTCCAACTTATTGAATGGTAGAGTAGAATTAGTAATTGATTAGTTGATGATTTTCCGCTAAACGAAAACAACAATTAAAGCATTGAGTGGTATCGCATAATCTATTGAAAATTATGTGTCAGAAATAATTACGTAGGTATTACTAGAATTCAACCTATAAGTATGGAATTATTATCATTTCTAATTCTACTCAACTTTTAGGCATTTACGAGGTAAGGGCAAGAACAATAATTTGATTGTTATTCTCCAGTATTAAAGTTTGTTGCATCTCTTTAGGTGATACGATGATTAAAATATATTATTGCAGCATTAATATTAACCGCTTATGTAACCGAAGGAATACCTTTAAACAAATGTTAATTATTAATAGGCTAAGAGAACGTCACTTAATATTATGTTAACAGGAATTCGCAGTTTCATGTTCTATGATCTTCCTCACACGTAAAATTTAGGCTAGAAAGGATTACCAATGTACAGTTCACAATCGAACTATGTAAATGTCGCCTTTGGTCACTATTCTGTTTTTTCACAAGAGGGAAATGTCTACCGCACCTTAACTCTCTGCGGGGAACAGAGAGTGGTGTGTCGGGCTTGCACCGACTAAATTCCCTCGATGGCCAACGCAGCGTAGTTGTTGGGAGAGTTAGGATACCTTGCAGATTATACAAAGGCTCCTCCACCGCGCCTCCTAACAAGCAACCCACCTAGCCGCGAAAAAGCAAGCTGGAGCGTGCTCGGCCTCCTGAAACGCCCACCCTCGGAACCGAAGTAACGGATGCCAGACTTACTTCGGTTCCGAGGCCGGGCGTCTCCGGTCTCAGCAGCGGATCTGCTGTACGGCTCTGCTGTCTATCGCTACTGCGTACCCCTGGGACTCACTCCAACTCTCCCTCCGAATGTCAGATGGAGTCACGAGAACAACTGGCAGATTCGCGCCCCGCGAGGTAGCGCACCACTGCCGGGTCGCGGAGGACAGGGAAGTCGGCAGCGTAACACTGATGTCCTCTTCTTTCTCCGTGATCCACCTCTGCATTTGCGGGTTTGCTGCAGAAAGCCACCAGCTCCGCAGCCCAGCTCGAGATCCGTCTTTGATTCACCTTGTGCATCTGAGTCGGGGCTAGTGAGCCCCCCAACACGACAAGATGCGGAACCCAGCGGGAGAATTGGTCACTACTCTTCCGTTATTTAACAAATGAAAGCTCTTAAAAAAAGAACAGGAAGTTTCGCAATTTAACCGTATATACTTTTTAAGGTAGAACTCTCTGCTCTCTTGTTAAATTAATTTGTCTATAAGTTATTTTAATGACCAAGTATATAGGTAAGTAACATTACTTACTTCCATCTACATAGATGTAAGTAATTGCAGATTTCAGTATTTTATTCGTAGGTTTTATGAAGTATATGAAGTGTAAGGTGTAGTTTGTAGATATTGTGATTAGAAGTATTTGGAACATCGGTAATTGAGCTAACAAACATTTTAATCTTTGACTTTTATAAAACAACCCAATTATTGTTTTGTGGTTTATATACAAGCAGTACATGGCGCATTTTGGTAATTTAGTACAATCAGTTCTGGTAGACTAATAAATGATCTAAAATGGTTTAGTAGAAGCTTGTGCAGAGCTAAATGGCTTGATTGCTTACGCACCAGGTTGTCGATTGCTGACATTGCAGTGTGCTATGTTCTACGTATGTTTGGGAAGCCAATTCAATTAGAGTTCTAGTTCGAGTAATCAAATGAACAATCGATATTTCACAGTGAAAAGAAAAAGCAAGGATTATAAACATAGGATTGAACGTAGTTTAGCATTATTGGATTGTTAAAATTGGCAAAGAAAGTTATTTAATTTCACTGTTAACCTTCGACTATGTTCAGGTCATTTGTGTTTTATTAATTTCTGACCGCACTGCTCATAACTGTATTAGGTGGGTACAAAGGGTTGATAAATTGTTTATTAATGTCAAGTTTTGAATTGAAAGATAACTCTTTTATATAATTGTATATTTTTATTAATACATTCGTTATCAATGATGACCGAAGTAAATGACTTAAGTAAAAAAGGGTCAGTTTCAAAGGCCATTAAACTTCATTTTCTAATTACATAAACACTATAAATGAATAATTGAAATCGGTTGCAGCTAACGTACTGCAAACACGACTTATTAAACTCGAAGAATTGTATAACAAATTCGACGAAGAGCAGTTTTGTAGAATATCTGGTTAACCAAATGGATGCACAGAATGCAGATAGTTTTTAATGTAATTAACACAGAGCAGTTGCTAAGCCTCAAGACCTTCTTAATGTATATGCCGAATCTAACCACGAGTTTAGCAGCGGCGCTAGTTAAAATTCCAGTAAAACCGTAAGTAACAGACTTGTCAATTTCTATTCCAAAATTCAAACCGTTAATGACATAACGTATCCATAATAGGTATAAGATCTGTATGGCAAATTTAAGTACCACATCCAAAGTAAAGTTAATTGATCTTCCGAGATTCTTACAGCGCAGCAAGAATGCGGGGGTGCTTAAATTTATTACATGTCTCCTCGCTTTTACGTTTCGTGTCGGCAAATTTGTAGGAGAACACCTCACATAATTATCGAAGGGCGTTTCAAGTAAGCATCAGCTTTCCGGGCTTCGTTAATTAGAGGTTTGCTACAACTCTCGAGTCTACTAAATTATCCACGCAGGTGAGGAATATATGCGGCAGCTGAATTGAACTGAATAATACAATAAGTAAATATTGGACTACACTTACAAACTAAAGCACTTGTGATACAAAAATCAGAATGAACAACGATAACATGACGTTTAGACCCGATACAATGTAGAAAAGTTCGTTTTCCATATTGACTCTACTGGGAATCGAACCCGGGACCTCAGAGGTCGCATGACGGCTAACGTCTTTGCTACGGAAGTCGTCAAATAATTCAGATAAGGAACAATTAAGATATTTTAATGAACTCAGTGTGTGCCTTTTCATCTAGAAGTCTTAATCCATACTAATATTATAAATGCGAAAGTAACTCTGTCTGTCTGTCTGTCTGTCTGTCCGTCTGTTACTCTTTCACGCCTAAACGGCTGAACGGATTTTGATGAAATTTGGTATAGGCTTACGTTGAATCTCAAGAACGGACATAGGCTACTTTTTATTAGAAAATAAGGGGGGGGGATGGGGGTAATACCACCTTTGAAAGTTTATATGGAAAAATGTTCATTTTTGAAGTTAAGAGATATGAAATTTGGCACAAATATAGCTCGAAACTTGGATTAAAATAAAGACTACTTTTTGTTTCGAATATTAGGGGAGAAAGGGGTAAAACCGACCATGAAAGGATGTAGTCCACGCGAACGAAGTCGCGGGCACAGCTAGTTTTAAATATAAATAAATATATATATTGGACAACATCACATGCTCTGATTCTGTGCTAAGTAGCTTAAGCACTTGTGTTACAGAAATCAGAAACAACGACGGTACCACAACACCCAGACCCGAGACAATATAGAAAAGATCGTTTCCCATATTGACCCGACCGGGGATCGAACCCGGAACCTCAGAGATGGCGTTCGCCAAAGTCAGGCCTGCTCGCCTCTCGGCTACGGAGGCCGTCGTCAATTGTGTCTATTAATATTTGATATCTATAAATTAGGTCGTATTAGGTCGGTACTAGCGGCGACTTTTTCTCTTGTAATCCAGACGCCCGTTTCATTCTCACGCGGTGAATTTTGGAAATTCCTTTCTTAACGGATGCCTACGTCGTCTGTTCGTTAAAGTTATATACGTGCCAAATTTCAGCAAAATTCTTTTAGTCGTTAGGAATGCTATTTCATAGGTTATTCTGTAACAGTTAGTTGATTTTTATTGCTTACATTTTTTCTAAATGATTATTGACTAGGTGCTCTAGCGTATGATTTTATTCCTTATTCTCACATCCCCTAATCGACGGATTCTGTTTTTTTATTCACCGTAGATTAAATCGTTTGATTTTGTTTGACGGCAACTCAAACATAAAGTTCCAATGTTGGAAAAAAAACTATTTCGTTAATGTTTAATTCTTTGTCCATTTGATTCGAATGATAATATAATCAGATTTTGTATAATAAATAATTCACTTATCTTCCTACAACAAAGGTAGACCTAGTAAATTTGAATAGAAATTAAGTTAGTTTTTATTATTTATCACTTATTCACTTACAGATAATAAAATAAAAGCTACAAACTAAACACCTATCATATTTTTACAAATATAAATTTATTAGATTTTTTATTAGAAAAAAGCGTGTTAAAAAAAAAGTGGTTATTTAATTTATTTTGATTCTTACCAAACTATACAGTCAAATTCTGTTTTTAAATATTGGTTTTAAATTTTTTTTACACTGAAGCCTTTTCAACATAGTTTATAATAATTCAAAGATAAAATAATTGCAGTGACAATATAAAAAAACGTAATTTTGCTTAAAGTAGGCAATTATACATAGATTAGTTATTACGTCATATTGAAATCAGACAAGCACATTTTTTGTGTGAAATTATTTATTAAAAGAGGTAATATTTTACAGTTATGTCGACTCTGAATCTTACCAATATACTTCGCGAGCTGAATATGAATATGGGTCAGTTTAATAAACCGAAATACTCTAAAGGCGTCGCGTGTTTTTTTTATATATTTCCAACAGATTTTTTTTAGTACTATTATAATAAGGATGTAGACTACCTAGTCAACATAGATACTTTAAATACCTAAATCACAACAAGATTTCTTCAAAGATTTTCTTTTGGAAAACTGTATCGTCACAGGCTTACTTATCAACACACGGACTCTGAAATATTTTCGGACCAGCATTTATATTTTTTAGCACTAACGCTGAACGGATCGAAATGGAATAGTTTCAAAAATATTTTTTATCCAGAACAAAAATCAAAACGCATGTGCTTCCATATTAGTTTAGTATAATGCACATGACTTAAAACATTGTAGGTTAAAACGCATACGTACAGTAGGTATGTAATGAAAACAAACAACAGCCCTGAGTTAGCCAATTTCCAACCGCGGAACTCGTAAAAAGTGTTTCCCTCTCATAGTTCTGCCACGTTTTACATTGTTAGACCATTTCCCTTTGAGGAAAACTCTTTAAAAACCATCTACTAATTTGAAAAAAAGACTGGTTGGTGGGTTCGGTGTTTTTTACTAAAGAAAACATTTTCACATTGTAGAGTGTGCTTTTATAAGAATTCGGCGCAGCAAGTAGCGTGCTTAACACTTCATAATATGTAAATAGGGTACTCCAGACAGACGAAGCATTCATTGCACCCGCTTGTGCCGCCCGCCCAGTTTCAAATAATGTAAGCTATTTTAGTTCTTTTATTCTTTTGGAATGAATACGAGCTTTTCAGGTCAAAAAAAAAGAACAATCTTATACGTGAGATAATTGTTATAGTTCCTCCATACTTGTACCTTTCTTGGTATTATTTCAAAAAACTCCTAGAAATTGAAAGGAGAGCTAAATAGCTTTACCAACTGGGGTTAAATTAAAAATCATGCTTAACGCAGGTAATTAAGTAGGCACTAAAAATGCTTTTAACACGTAAATTACGACATAAGCACGGTGGAAGGCATTAAAAAACAATCCTTGGCAAATTCGCGCTCCCTTATTTCAATTCTGATACCACGCGTTTACTTATATAAAGTAATGTTAACATGTGAGCATTGTACATTTGAAACTAGACGAGACCCGGCAGCCTGTTCATTACTCATTCATCGGCACCTTATTTCCGCCCACTGCGACGCTGCCTTCTCGCGGCTCTATCTTTTCATGAAGTATTCATTCAAACTTAGCATTTTTCAAAAGGGTTATTAGTCCACTGAGAAGCTTGATGCTTGGTAGGATAGATTGAACGTTTGAAAAAGACATGACAATGTAATGTCTAAAATTAACGGATTGATACCGGTCTTTAAAAAGTTACGGCAATGCGATTTGGTTATCTTATGAAGTAAAACAACTGTTCTTTCGGGTGGCGTTTTATTACGTTGCCAACATTGAACAATTTTTTTTAATAGCGCAGTATCCTAACTGTTTGCACTGTGCTATACATACTTTGCTAGCTATGTATAGTTTACACATCGTCCATACGTCATACCACGTCTTCTTCGACATCCACTTGTTATAACTTCCCTTAGCTAACTGCTTGCTGTGCGGCGTGCTGTTTCGTATATACCCTCTACCAAGGATTATGATCGTCTTCTCATAAATACAATATCTCATCTTGATGAAGTATAAATACATCTAGAAACTTTTATAGGTACACAATGGACAACAAAACCTGGACTGACGTTTCCGATAGTATATGAAATTGGTATCTGGCTAATGACACCGAGGCTAATAAATCAAAATTTCTGACTGTTTTTTACGAAACATTTTTCAAATAACGTCAAAAGATGGAGGGCCTAGTCTTTGGCAATTATTGAACATCGATATCGTTTCGAATAGATTGAAATTAATGGGATTAAAATTAAGACGTTAGTTTTTCTTGTGTAGTGCCAATTCCGTACATTAAAACTTGTTGAACCGATTTCGGAGTCTGACAACTGCCAGCCTGCTAGACCCCTAGACGATATATAGAACTGTTGAAGCCACCCTTCACATGCCTCGAAAAAGATATTACAGAAAATAGTCCAGGAGAATAGGTGCACGAGCACAAATACGATACGAAATTGAGTTACTGTCTGATTGAATCGGTTGCATATGTCCATGTGCATCGCGATTGTAATGAAATATGTTATAGATGTACATTTTTCCGTAAACAACTTGAGTTTTTTTAGTCATAAAGTTTATTTTAATCAGTAGTAACTGATTTTGAGTGGTTCTTAGATATATGCAATATTTAGAATAGCTCTTCACTTAAATCTATTTTAAATATTGCTTTTTTTAGTAACTAATACGAACTACCTACTGCCCAACGTCTCAGTTAGGTTGCGTCAACAGTGGTCACGAGCTGACTAAAACGTCGGGCAGTAAGTAGTTCGGGTTAACTACAAAAAATGGTGTCGCGTTTTGAACCGTTACCTTATTTTAAAGGATATTTTTTATCCTGATTATAACCACGGCAACAGCTAGTAAAATAGTACTAAAAGCATGATTCAAGTGCCGGATCATCGCTAGTTCAAAGGTATAGCGTGATAAAAAGAAAGGTGGTATCATCCTTACACAATTAATTTCCATATCTAGTAACAAGGAAAAATCCTTATGAATCATGATTTTTTAATTAAAATGCATGAGTTACCACTTGCCAAAGGTTTCGTGTTCAAATTACGACGAAACAGGTGGATGATATCTACAAGGGAAATGTTTGCATGAATATAAATTAACAGATTTAACTCACATAATAAAACATTAAGCTTATGTAAAACAATATTTTACTATATACATTTATGAAAATTATTGACATTCTTAATTAATCTTTATGTCTGGCAACCACACCTGACCATCGAATGTATGAACCCAATTAATTTATTTAAGGTTTGTATAACGTGCTGTTAAAATCAACATTAAACAGTATTTAAAGAATCACCTTATCCCACAGAAAGGTAACCGCAGGTAAAATAAGCATTGGGCTAGCAATTAAGCTGTCATTTAATTTATTCACTCATTCTGTAACATTAAACGCGCAGACACCTTCCCGGCTTACACGCATGACTATCCATAAGTACCTTCCTATCTCCTTTGTCATTAATTCAAGGTACGGAGACATGAATTTGGCGGAAATTAAACTATTTAAGATTAAAACGCTTGCTTAAGCTACGACTCTCAACATGACAGTTCCTATAATACAAGGCTCAAGTCAATTCTAATGACTGAAATTCTAATAACAAGTTGATTTTTGTCAGGTAAGTATGAACAGATTAGCACCACGTATCTCAAATCACGTTTTCTTTTGAAAAATATAATACAAACAAAAAATTTAAAGATATTTTCATAAATAATAATCTATTATCGTTATGGGAATGGCTTGTCCTTTCAACCCTACAACAGCACAATAGGCCTGTATGACAAAAATGTGTACAGTGAGAGGGCTCTATCGGTCTTGGCTTTCAGTCTTGGGTACAATGGAAGGGGTCCGAGTAATTTTTGATGTATAAGGGGCACATTGTGGCGTCTTTGTCGTACGTTCATCGCATCGATTTCAAGCCCTATTTTATTAAAACCATGTGATAAGGATGAAAATATGGATGTCTTCGATTATACGTACCTCACTAAGTAGCGAGAAAAAGCCTCTTTTGCATTTAATGTCACTTGTCATGTGGATTGGTCTGGTCACGCTTACTTCAAACCTTCATATTTCATTGCCAATACATACCGAAAGAAAACGTGTCCA
Source organism: Glyphodes pyloalis (assembly GCA_037074685.1). Lineage (NCBI taxonomy): Eukaryota > Metazoa > Arthropoda > Insecta > Lepidoptera > Crambidae > Glyphodes > Glyphodes pyloalis. Next base: position 17,819,769 of record JAYKKO010000001.1, read on the forward strand.
AAAAAGTAATTACGCAGCGTAATCATATGCAGCATATAACTAGCTCAGCGTATACGACTATCGATAGAAATAGATTCCGAACCAGTAGTAATCCCTTTTGTATAGTATTCAATTTGCATTAACTTAACCTAACCTACCTGAAATTATTTTGATGCTGACTTTGAAAGTTTAGCTTTGTTAGTGGTTAGCCATTGTGTGTCGCACGAACTTTACTTAGATTTATTACACACAAATATCAATTACAAAAAAAATTTGACTGATTAAACAGCTTTCAAACCGTCTTAGCTAAAGAGGTTGTGGAACCCACACTAAGAATCGAAAACTAAGAGTCCCACAAAACCACGTAGATTTTTCATTATCATTCATTAATCTTGTAATTTAACATTTTAAACAATTGTTTTAATTAATATTATTTTATTACAAATACCTTTATTTAAGAAGGCAAATCAAAATTTAACTTAGTTTGCTTACATAAAATCTTTTCGTAGACATAAACCTAGATTACTAATCTACTTCCCTTGTTAAAAATATTTAAAATATTCATAAATGACCAATTTATTCTCTGCAGAATTCAATTCACTTCTTAAAAATCATCAAATGCCTATATTTTGACAGACACGAAGTGTGGCCTCAAATAGGGATAAAAAGATTTCGTTATTCCCTCGAAACTTGAATAACGCTCTTTATTTCACGGAACTTGATTTATATTCAACACATCGGTTCCAAACAGGCGACGAACGATGTCTATAGGTTTCCATTGGGTTAAACAAATCGTTAAATTATTCAATGAGATTACTGAACGATCTTCGTCACCTCTTATAATTTCCGAAGAAACGGATAACGCATAATGTAGCTAGAATATTAATGCTCAGCGGCAATCAGGGTAAATTGTGCGATAATTAAGAGATGTACCCTGTCAAATGCCCTCTGTGTATTTTCATTAACGTCGGAGTAAAAACAGTGAGGACGATTAATGCAGAGCCTGTTGGGCCGATATTTTCTTGAGTTTAGTGTTATTAATTTCTTAAAATTCAAATTATGAAAGGAATCATGTGGACGGTTACATTTCAGAAACAGCTTCAACGAATTCAGTGCACTAGACTATTCAACCAGTTTCAAAAGGATGTACTTACTCGTACTACTCTTGGCATTAATTAATTACTTAATACTGAACATAACTTATGAATGAGGTTTTTTCAGTTTCGTGGGTGTTATAAGTCGTTGCAATGAGATAACTTAAGATCTACACACTTTGTCTTTTGAAATATTATTTATGAAATAAACATGATTGCGACGACTTAATGTGAGCATCGATTATAAAATATGAAATGAACCCACAGCAGTATCTAAGCAATAACTTCGTATTTAACGTAATTATTAAATATTTAATGTTGTCATATAAAATAACATGGCAAAATTATTGTCGATAATGTATTGTTATACCCACGACACTCCTTCCTGAACTTTGGCAATAAGATGCTTGAAACTTTGAAGGTGTCAAAATCTAATCATAGTTTGTGAAACTAAGATGATCGTCAATTACTGAAATTACAATAACTTCTGGATAGATTGTTAGTTCGTTATAAAGTTTTTAAGGACAATTTAGGGAATAAGTGGCTATTGAAATTATGAGTTGAGTCATAATTCTGTTTTTGTTTATCTTTAGTTCGATGTACTTATTATAATTTAGACCTGAAAATCCCTACTAATATTATAAATGCGAAAGTAACTCTGTCTGTCTGTCTGTCTGTGGGTCTGTTACGCTTTCCTGCTTAAACCACTCAACCGATTTTGATGAAATTTGGTATAGGTATACGTTGAATCTCAAGAACGGGCATAGGCTACTTTTTATAAGATAATAAGGGGGGAGGGAGGTAATACCACCGTTGGAAGTTTATATGGAAAAATGATTATTTTTGAAGTTAGAGATATGAAATTTGCACAAATATAGCTCGAAACTTGGATTAAAATATAGATTACTTTTTGTTTCGAATATTAGGGGAGAAAGGGGTAAAACCGACCATAAAAGGATGTAGTCCACGAGAACGAAGTCGCGGGCACAGCTAGTAGGACATAAATTGATGAAAGGGTATACGACATAAGGTATTGTAGAGTAAGAATATTTAAAAAGTTTTTAGTCTGCGCTGGCAGCGGTGGCCACAGCTTCTGTAGAATGCAGATATGTAGGAACGTAATAAATCGAATGGCGGTAAACTTGACGATGAAAAAAGTTAAAACAGATTTCAGGGCACTTTTTATGTCCGCATCGTGCGCGATTGTTTGCGGTTTCCGCTGCTCCGTGGACCGCGCTTCTGCAGACTCGTTGGTTTGCGATCGCTCCACGGTCCGCTCGCTCCGAGATAATCACCCGTAAAGTTTACGGACGAAAATCGCAACCGCAGCTGCAATATTACGGCACAGTTCTGCGGCCTCATGATTTTTAAATAAAAATCTTCGATAAAAAATTTTGTACGAACTGTTAAAATAATTTTTCATTGACTAAAAACCGACACCAGTTATATAGTCTTAATTAATTAAATGAACGAAATCCATACACATTGATGCAGCATAATAAAGGAAAACTATTACCGGCAATCGCAATGTAGCTAGGTATTATCCGGGAGGCTTTAAAATTATATTTGAAATCTGTATGTACTAAAGCTTTCACAGTTCTTTGATACCATATAATATTAGATGCTGGTCATACTAAGGCTGTGTTTCGAATTAAAAAGAAATGTTGTAATTAAAAAATGTATTATAACTTTCCTGATTTTGTGATTCCACTCTTTTAATCCATACTTGTGACTAGTAAGAATTTCGGTACTTAAAAAACATTAATTTTTGAAACATTATTAAAACGTCGTTATGTAATGTTTAGTGCATTATTTAAACTTCAGTTTGGCGTCAAGGATGTGTCTATGTAGTGTTGTTATAATACTTTATTAAACAGCTACGTTTTTTCTATTATCAATCGTTCGCTTATTGGAATGCTCACCACACTTCACTGCACCACTCTACTCAACTTCGTCTCAAGAGAAAACACCCTAAGTTTTGCATATAAACGAATCTCTATCAATTTCTATTGTAGCAGTTCCATGAATTCTCGTATTTTGTATAAAAGTCGTAGCACATCAAATACTTATATAGCGCCGTATTCATACGGGCTTCAAAGATACGGAATCAGGGTTGTTTATTTAAAAAAATAAAGGATTTATGTCAGTTACATTTAAAAGTGATTTTCCTATTTAATTCAATCAAATACAATGTCAATAAACTTTTACGTACCATTTAATTTATAAGTTTTATTAAAGGGAAACATTTAATGGGTACATCATTTTTTCACTTATATTGTATTTCATATGATATTTATGTAATTATTTGTAATCTCGGTACAGATTAAAGAGACATAGACATGCTACCTACGTACAAACTTGGCACCATGTTAAGTTCAAAATGTAAACAAAAGAAAAATACAATAGGTTCAGCCTCTTTGTATCTGAAAATGGCACTCTTGAGACCCCAAATCAGGTCAGAAACGTCCTAAACAGCCCTTAAGTTAAATCGTGGCACAACAATAGCTTGAATTAAAGGGGATTTTACAATCAAAGAAAATTGGCAAATAATAATTACATCGCACCAAGGATAAAAGAAGAATCAGTTTTATCGTAGCTAAATTACTATTAATGTTGGATATTTTACTGCTTTTACATTTGCATAGTATTTGCATCTGTAGTATGAAAATGTATCCCTACTAATATTACAAAATGCAAAAGTAACTCTGTCTGTCTGTCTGTCTGTCTGTCTGTCTCTCTGTGTGTCTGTTACGCTTTCCTGCTTAAACCTCTCAACCTATTTTGATAAAATTTGGTATAGGTATACGTTGAATCTTAAGAACGGACATAGGCTACTTTTTATTAGAAAATAAGGGGGGGAGGGGGGTAATACCACCTTTGGAAGTTTATATGGAAAAATGTTTATTTTTGAAGTTAGAGATATGAAATTTGGCACAAATATAGCTCGAAAATTGGATTAAAATATAGACTACTTTTTGTTTCGAATATTAGGGGAGAAAGGGGTAAAACCGACCATAAAAGGATGTAGTCCACGCGAACGAAGTCGCGGGCACAGCTAAGGCGATTCACTTAAAAAAAGTTAAAGTAGTTATGTTATTTTCGGAACAATTGATTTCCATTCTTTATCACTAGTATTTCTGAAATAGAGAGGCAGTGGCCATAATTTCGGTTTTATATTGTGGTTACTGTCGTGTGTTTTCATTGTTGTAACAAAGATGCAATACGAGAAATTAGGTGCGTTTTGATATGATAAGAAAACATTTTGTATATACAGGTATATCTAAGTATTTCCAATCACAAAATAAAAGCAAATAATGTGTTAAATTGTTATCAATCGCACAGCACAACCGCAAAATTTTCAGGTGTATAATGCAATCGCGAATGCGGCAAATAAAATGTATTCCATTCATCGTTACCTTTAGAATTTTAATTCCTTAAAGTACCTGCAAATTATAAAACATTCTTTTAAACACGAATAAAATGCACACGATCCGTTTAATGGTTACATTTTTCAACCCATGGATTCATTTTTAACCCCCGACGCAAAAACGACGGGGTGTTATAAGTTTGACGTGTCTGTGTGTGTATGTGTGTATGTCTGTCTATGGCATCGTAGCTTCCGAACAAATAAACCGATTTTGATTTAGTTTTTTTTTGTTTGAAAGGTGAATAAGCGGAGAGTGTTCTTAGCTATGTTGGATAAAAATCGATCCAAGATGGCCGCCGTCACAACGATATGGATTGTATGTTTTAACACAACTCCCACAATATGGGTATCATATAAAAGGGCTTGAGTAGCAAAATACATTTATAGGAATAAGAAATTAAATAAACCGTTTGAAGATTACAATGCAACGTGATGTTTCGCAAATGATGCGGCGGAAGCTTAGCTACGGGCGCCTTAGTCAGATTTTGCAAGAATCGTCATTTCGTCTGAAAATAAAGGCATTTCATTTTAGCATCCGTGGTTTGAGATTGTTATAAATCTGTAGTTTTAAAGAAAATATTATTTCGAGGTATTGATCGAATACTGCAAAACGTGAACAATACCAATCCTAACTGATCTGACAAAAAACAAAAAGAACACGGTTCATTCATTTATAACTGGCATGAAAAAAGTATTCATTCTGATATTGGATTAAATTGTTATAACCAAAGAAAAAGTAACTTAAATTTTTGCAAAACGTAATTTTATTTTAGAGGTTAAATGGGTGAAATGTGCCCCGTGCATCTTTGTCTTCTTTAATAGTTTATCTACGCGCCAGAAGATACATTTCTGATTCTAGGTCGTCTCGTTTTCCTCCAGGCACACCCAAAGCATTCTGACTCACAAACTTGGAATTTGTTCGGCTAGAGACGTTTCGATCGTGTTTGCAATACAAACTAAGCCGAGTCCCAATCCATTTCTAATCGGAACCGTCAAAAAAGGCAAATAGATGCGCTGTCTTACGTTCTTAGCATAACAGGGTACCGTACTTGGTCGAAGTGTCAAGGTAATACATACATACATACATATACATTATGTCGCATTTTATGTGAATCCGCCGTTTACATACGACGTCGTCAGTATAGAAACGCTTGCTGTTATTTTTAATCCCCGACGCAAAAACGACGGGATGTTATAAGTTTTACGTATCTGTGCGTGTGTGTATCTGTCTACGGCATCGTAGCTCCCGAACAAATAAACCGATTTTGATTTGGTTTTTTTTTGTTTGAAAGGTGAATTTTATCGACAAAATTTAATCAAAAAATTCATACGTACGGTCAACAGCAGGCCAAGATAACCATTTGCAGTTCAAAATTAGCGGTTATGCCTCCGACATTAAGGTGGCACAAAGTTCCGAATAGATAGTCTGACACGATTTAGTTGGTACTAACGTAGTGTTAAAAGTTATTTTATGCATTTTTTAGAGTTTAGCATTTTTGACCTTTTGTCATATACATGGAAGCCAAAATATAAGTCATTCAATTGTTACTTCCAACAATGGTGTAATTTTGGAATGACCATGCATAAAACACAGTTTCGATAAATTAGACGTTTATCAGATTTCGGTTCACTTTTAATACTATTAAATGTAACCAAAATGACTTCAACAATAATTACTAAACCTAAAGTAAAATGAACTAACGGGTGATAGTTAGTTAAGGTAAGGCTATTGACAAGCTAGTAGAAGTAGGATTCCTATCCTCCGCTGCCGGTGGGTTAGGACTCCGTCTGGCTCTTGGATGAAGAGCTGAATTGAGAGTATCAGATGTCATCAGTGGCGGTAGGCAGCGGAGCCGCACCGTAGATCCGCTCCTGGGAAGGGAGACGCAAGGCGTGGGGTAAGCCTGGCGGTAAATTAATGGAAAGTTCGCAAGTGTCACGATTTGAAAAACACTGTACCGTGGTCCTTTAAAAACCAGCTTCTATAAATACAACAATTAAAAATCTTTATTGCATAGAGTTTTTATAGCTAAGCTTGTAAATATAGCGTGTCAATTGTCTATCAATTACTTACGCAAAATACATAATGACACTGAAATATGCATTTTATGTTTTCGTGTCTGATCGTACGCCACCGTAAGTAAACGGCGGAATCGCACAAAATACCTAAAACACACGGTCTTCTAGCAAAAAACGGATCACACTTTTTTCTTATGAATTTACAATGGTAAATGGAGCTTATATCCAACCTTGAACATCGTTCAGCTGAAAATGCTATTGATGAAAACAAATGCTAGGTATCTTACGAAACTAAACCAGTACATGGAAATGTACGCTTCAGCTCTCCGGCCATTATATGACCGAAAACGTGACTTGAATCAATTTGCCAATCAAGAACGACCTGATCTGGACGAAAGATTTGTTAATGCATAAAAGCGAATATTTAGACAAGTAGAATGCTAAGTTTGTAAGACGTTTGACAAAACGTCACTACTTGAGCCACAAGAGCCTCTTACGACGCGTAAACGGATTACGAGGGTTCACAGCCCCTTGTTAAAATCAAAGTGTTGACTGCGAACCTAATGGCTGTCAAAGTCAACCCGCCGTCTCGCCGGCCGCTCCGTCATCACACATCACGAAATTGTTTTGTTTCGTCGAAATCCTTTTTGAGCCATATACTCCACCCAACTTAATGCTGCCAACGTAGAAAGGATACATACAGCAAGCTCTAATAACACTATTTTAATTTGCTTTTCATGCAACCAAATACGAGGCTCCATATGTTGCAGCTGTGCATTTGCAGTACGATTTACATCCAAAACTAGAAAGACCTTATTTAGATTGACAGCAGGTCTTGGAAAACGAATTTCCGTGCTCTGTGTTATCCTTGAAAATAATTTTCTTGGTGACTTCTTTTTCGTCCCACGCTGTCAAGAACAGGTGGCACCGATTTTGCAATAACTTCCATCTCGTGGAGACCACCTTAATAAACTTTAAGGAGAGTTTGTTATACAATTAAACTGTCGTCACTTTCTCTGATCAACGGACTGTACGTACTGGTGTTAAATTTTGAGTAACAGAATTGTTTAGAAATAAGCTTAAACAAAATAGAAAATTATTTATCCTGATTATTTTACTCAAAGAGAAAATAGGTTGAAAACAGTTATTCACTGTTTTCTCTTATAGTTACATACGCGAACAATTGAACATGCAGGAATATTTTTACTTGAAATCTATTAAACAAAAATAGATTATTAAATTCATTCATTAATATACTATACATTCACAGGCGGCTTACTAAAATAACGTGAGTACCTTAGAAAATTAGTAGACTGAAATAGGCAGCCTGTGTCGGCTTGAAATTGCTGCATGGGAGCACTAAATGTACATGAATCACATTCAACAATCCTTTCCCGTACCAAGACTGGTACCTAAATTTTATCGATTTTAGTAGGTATTTCAAAATATTATAAACTAGAAAGATGAAACTTTTTATGGGCTTTGGACTAGATTTAAATAAAAATGTTTTATATAATTTGTTATCAAAATCCCTAATTGAAATGCAAAATAGGTTTATGTATTTACATTAAAACTTTACAAATAGCTGTGGCGTGCCGCTGGGGAAACAGGAACTAGGAGTGGAGGGGGGAAAGGGACGTGGTGTGTAGAGAGGAGAGGGGAGCGTGGTGTACCACAGGCAGGAGAGGGAGAGGGAGCGAGAAACGTCGCAATAAGAGGGAGAGAGGCTTGATTTAGGAGGGGAGGAGCGTCTTGGTGCAGGCACCATAGAAGTGATTATGAGGGAGGGATATTAGCGCGACGCAACGTTCTTTTCCTTAATTTTTTTATATCACGTTAAAAAGCAGTTTTAAAAGAATTTTAACATGTATTATAATAGGACATTAACAATCCTTAACAATTTAAAATGCCAGCCAAAGTGACTATTCCACGCGGATAAAGTTGCGGTTACAACTAGTATTAAAATAAATGTTTATCGAATGGCATGTCTATAGATTTTACAAACGATTTGTGATAGGACCATTATTTTTTTAATTGTGGTGAAAAAAAAAATATTAGTTTGTACTCATTGTTAAGTTCACAAGATACTACTCCAACACCACTACCGTTGTTTATTTTACAAGTATAATTATATTTCATCAAGTTACTCTATTTCTTCCTAAGCTTAACATTTTTCCGATCGAATAAATTCCTTTGTATTATATTGAACCTAACCAACTTTCCTTTTTAAAGTAATATCTAAAGAGCGGAGCGTCTGTAATTTTTCTTTGTTCTTAGAGAAACGCATTGTCTTGTCTAGATAATTCATGGGATCTTGCGTATTTATTAAACAACGCAAATTATTAGTATGTAGCTGTTAGAATTGTCGAGGAAATATCACTTAGTGTCTATATGTTTTAGGTTGTTAGTAGGAGTAGAAAAAATCGCGTCCGCGTATGTGTTTTTTGTGTATTTAATGCACAATTTAATCCAAATCTATTCAAGTCATTTTTATTTTTTTTTATTTTTATTTTAAAAACTTTATTGCACAAAATAAAAAGTACAAAAGGCGGACTTAATGCTAGAAGCATTCTCTACCAGTCAACCGTTGGGTCATGCAGATAGTTCGTTTATGGTTTATTTTTACGTGAAAGTATAATATACATACATACCTCCAAACTTTTATGTCTTTAATAATAGTAGGTAGTATAATGAAGGATGATTCTACTGAAAAACAATTAATAACGAAACTTAACAATTAAATGTTTAAATGCAGAATACGTTTCAATTTCCCATAAATTTTAAATCGTAAGTGAAGAGAAATCATATCATCTATAATATTACCAAATTTCATCGAACTCCATAAGATACTCGTAGTTTTTGCGTGAAAGAATAATAAACATAAGTACATTAAAATATATACAACCAATATTCTTACAAACTTTCGTGCCTTAAATATTAGCACGATTATATCCTGTAAAAATATATTTTAAACAAGGAGTTATGTACCCTAATTTCTTTATAAAAACTAAGGAAAATATTATTATATGCAAGGCAGACAATTTTGCTATGCTCGAGTGTTATCAGAATCTGTCAACCCAAGTCATCTCAATTTTCTATTAAGAATTTTCTAAGCGATGTTACTTTACGAGCTCGCAGTATGCTCGTAGAGACTTTTATTTTTTGTATTTATTAGTGAACCCCTTACGATTTTAAACTGGCAAGTGTAATATTTGGTGTATGTATACAAGTACGTCTTGATATCGAAACGTGGGAGTTGTTTCAATTTCACTTACGAAGTTTGCGACGATACAGCAAAATTTTCTCCGAAGTAAACAGAACTTTGTTACATTTCAATTACAGTTGATTATTTTAAACAACGAATTAAAGTAATTTGTAATTTTAGTTGTAAAATATTGGAGAATAAATATAGCTTTGTTTTCATGTCGTCCATACTTAACAGAACATTCATCTTTGCGAGGTAATAATATTCTGGCTATTTGTCTTGTATTTAATTACTTAACTAACGGTCCCGGTGAACTTCGTTTCGCCTTAGAGGATTTTCCCGCGCAATTTTACCTAGGATCCCTAATTTTGTAGCCTATGTCAAATTAGAAGAATGTACCTTTCTATTGGTGAAAGAATTTTTTAAATCGGCCCAGTACTTTTTGAGCCTATTTATTACAAACATACAAATATAGGTACAAATCTTTCCTCTTTATAATATTAATATGATTAAAGAACGAAACCCTTCAAAAATTATATATACCTAGTATATCGTATAGTGACAAAACAGTAGTGCGTTTAAGTTTGAACAGTAAATTTTCAATGATTAGGTACTTATTTGAATTGTATGCTTATAATGATCTTGTAAATAAACTTTCGAAGATAAGATATATAGTTTTACGTTTTAATAATTTTAGATGTAAGACGTGTGCCAAAATACTACTGTGACGGAAAACTTGCTAATTTTATAATTTAATTTTTGATTATACGTTTTATGATAAGCTTTACGATGACTTTGACTAACCATTGTAAGGTATGGTAGTTCTAGTTTCCCCAAGTTTTGAACCATCTGTTGTTATGCGTTATACTAGTATGATAATGTAAATCTTGAACAAAATTAAACTCGAAATGATGAAATGTTCCTACATATTTAAACAAACATTCCGACAGGCCGAATAGCGCTGTGGTTATTCATAACAACACCATAGGAACGTTGCAACGTGTCCCTTGAAAAGTTGCCTGGCCAGTTCGCAACTTCACGCAGCTTCCTGAGCTTTTGTTGTACTGCTGGCTTTGTTAGCTAGTAGATTTGGCCTGTATTGTGAAGGCTACCTAACAACCTACTCATTCGTTACGTAGTTGGTAGCTTACCAACTACCTAACGAATGAAGTTATGCTTTATTAAAGATTGTTTCAATGGATGTGAGTGAGTCGTTCATACTTTAAGAAACTTATTACCTATTTAATTTAGCGACTAAGTTTGATTAGTTTGAATCCTTCTGATGTTATTAAAGTTATGTTGATATTCGATACCTTTATTAGTGGACATAGTAATACGCATTTAAAATGGCATGTTAGTGATAAATATCCTGAAGGAGAATGTGGTTTGTTTTACTGTAGGTAAATTATCGCTTGCATGTGATCCTTAAACATTAACTTTAATAATTTATTTTTTTCTCTTTTCTTATTTCTTTGTATTTGTAATGTAATCAGTTCGCAGTTTTCGAAGTTTGTTAAATAATATCTTAAAAAACCAATTCAATCCAGTCTTCAGTCGCACGTAGCTTCCTACGTCGTTTTAGTGAAATATTATCAACTTTTGAATATCTAATTTTCGTTGCCCATAAAATATCTATCAATTTCAGCAAAATGGACCTTTGTCTTATTTCCATAATTCAATGCGAAACCCCGCTTATAGTAAACAAAGGATCGCAGGCATGACTCGCGGGCTTGGTGCGAAATAATACCTTTTTACTGAAATAATTAATTTGTGACTCACATTAACAGCTGTTGGCAAATTATTATAAATGGACATCTACAACAAACTAGTTATAGCTAAATGTTTTTAGTCCCGGATTCGATAGTTTTACGGCGTCGGTGACCTAAAGAGTTTGGAAAAAATGTACATAAATTTGGGTGTATTACATACACACATATTATGTAAATACATTATTACGCCTTACTCCCAGAAGAGAAGGCAGCGTAGATCAAAAAGTTTTAAACCTTGTTGTAGTAACTTTTTTGATAGATTGTACCTTAAAACGGTAATTTCTCGATTTGTTTTTACTTTGTGACTCTTTTCCCATCATGTCATTTGCTACGACCTAACCTCACAACATTCCCATCTTCCGCATACATTATTTTTTCATGTGTGTTCGTCGGTTTTGGATACATATGATGTGATGTGTTTTTTGTGTATGCAGTTTTGGTAAATACAATCGAAACGAAGTTGTGTTTTGTAATTTAGATACACCGCCAAATTTTTGCCTTGTAAGAATACTAGATTTCTGTTTGAAAACTTATTGCTAAATACCTGCCAACCTTAATATGGCACGTTTTTTGCATGAAACTGAAAATTTTAGTGAAAGTTGTTTACAGATAGTGAAAAATACCAACTGCTGCAGATAAAGCGACACAGATTATCACACAAACTGAAACTCGCCACAAGATTGGCTAATTGTAAAATAAAATCGATACATTAAAGTAAAAAACAATGCCCTGACTAATCACGAAAACTCATAAACTACAAGACCACTGAATTTTTTTTATATTCCTTATAGTGCGTAGACGTCTACTAAGAGCGAATTTTACATACCTCTATCGCTAAAGAGTAAAACGGGGTATAGAATTTGGTACGAAAATCTTTTGTTGCAAGTACCTACTATAAACTACTCGTTATAAGTTTCCCACCAAACCATCTATAGAGCATGCATTATTATGTATCTTTAGAATTTAGTACCCTTTTGGGTATTTTTAATGGTCTCCATCTCGCATCTCTAGATAACGCGATAATTCCTCCAATGTCAAGTGTTTAGTCAGACCCGTTTTTTTGTAGACTAAATGCTCTGTAATTCATTTCTGAAGTAAGACCTACATTATCTCGCTTCATCTACAACAAATAAAAATCAGCTAAGTGCGAGTCGGATTCGCGCATGAAGGGTACCCTGTAGCAGCAAGCCACAATATAAAAGTTTATTTTGGAGTAGATTAAATTAAATGAAAATTGCGGTATATGATTTATGACGTATTTAAAAAAACTACTTGCTAGGTCTCGTTCAAACCAATTTTCAGTGGAAGTTTGCATGGGAATGTACATCTCATATTTATGTATTTAGTTTTATTATTATCTTATTTTAAAATTTACAGGGTGGGAACACACATTGGAAGTGACTCTCGCGCAACCTATTCAATTAAAAAAATGATAGAACCTTCAAAATAGTTTTTGAAGACCTACTCGTAAATACCCCACACGTATTGGCTTGAAGAAAAATATTTTTGTGTTTTAGTTTTAAGCATGGGGAGGCCTTAAATGTTTTTGTTTTGTTTCTATTTTATTCTTTAAATTTAATGCAGTTCACAAAATACATTTACATACAAAGTTTCAACAATATAAGTCTATTAGTTTCGGAAAAAGTGACTGTGACATACGGACCGATAGACAGACAAATGACGAATCTGTCAGGGTTCTGTTTTTCGCCATTTGGCTACAGAACCCTTTGATCGACACAATATAGACAAAACAACATTAAAACAATATTAAACTATTCTAGTTCCTAATATTTCCTAAGCTATTCTAGTTTAATACCCCCGTACAAAAAAAGGTGAGGTAAAAAACATTACCACATGTATCAACTTCCCGCGTTGTTAAGAACTGTCTCGAAACTCGGAGAGGAATAAGATAGCAGGAATAAAATCGTTTTTCAAAAAGCCACAATCAGATTTTAGTCTTGCTAAACAAATGTTGAGGTAATAGCCTCCGTTATGCCTTGAAAGGTTTTTTCAAACCGTTGTCGTGCCGACGTCATGGCGAAGATAGCGGAACAAAAAGCTTTTTGACGGATTCGCGGGGACTCACTGCTTCACAATCGAGCAACGCAAAAAATACTAAGACAGAATAACAAGGACCATTTCGAAAAGTTTTTAATTAATTACTTGATCGTCTTCAAAACAACTGCATCAGATTTGTCTTTGGGCTCCGTAAGTATGATCACATTTCTAATTTTCGCAACCAACTTAAATGGCTTCCGTTACGTCAACGTAGAAATACCAGGATACTCTGCCTGCTCTTCAATATTCTTCACAATCCATTGTCCCCATCCTATCTAACAAAACAATTTCAATATCTCTGTCAATCTCATGACCGATCTCTTCGCTCCTCAGACAACCTAAGCTTAAACATTCCTCGACATCAAAGTGACTTCTTCTCTAAGTCTTTCACTGTGCAAGCCGCTCGGCTTTGGAACGCTCTGCCCGCTGATATCCGACAATCCCTGACTAAGGGAATTTTTAAAAATAAAGTTCGTGAATACTTCTTCTCTCTCGCTAACAAGTAGGTAATGATAGTCATGAATTTGTCAATTGCTGAACCAATTTATTTATCTTCTGAATTTATAGTTATGTAGATATTTGTTTTTATCTATAAATTATTAATATTATGTAAATCTAAGTATACCTTCATATTTTATATATTATATTCTAATTAATTTATAAAGTATGTGTATTATTATCGTATATTTAAAAGATACCGTAATGTTATTTTTAATGCTTAATTTATTGTTGTTTAAAATGATTTCTTTTTTTTCTCCCATGTTACCGCACCCATATACAAACTATCTGCATGACCCAAGGGTTGACTGGTAGAGAATGCCCCTAGCATTAAGTCCACCTGTTGTACCTATTTGTGCAATAAAGTTTTTAAATAAATAAATAAATGCTAATTTTCAACAGAACCAATTTATTTGTTTTTTATTAAATTACCATCTGTACCTACAAAATAAGTTACAAATATATATCTAAAAATAACAGTTTAAAAAACTAATAAACACGCTTTTAGTATTTTTAGTGCGTGCCAAAAGTGTGTTTTTAGTTTTTTGAACTTATATTTTTATTTTATTATTTTTAGTCTTCTTATAATTCACATTTTATTTACCTACTAGATAAGTACCCATTTAAAATATCAACAGGTATTTAAAGATATATTATTTTGCGTATTCCTGACAGCAAACCCTTTCATTTGATATCCATATCATAAAGGTGGATTTCATAGGGGTGCATTTCAAATGGTATGTCCGCCATATTAGTTTTAAGTCACGTAACTATTTTTTTCGTTTTACTGCCAGAAAACCCTTTTATTTGATACCCACATCATGAAGGTGAATTTCAAACAGCCACACGGCCATCTTGGGGAGGCCGCCATATTGGATTTGTGATGACGTTTCTTAGCTAGTCAGAGCGTGTGCAAAATTTCATCCTAGTCGAAGACCGGGAACTATTTCCAAGATTTTCTGACAAACATAATAAACTTGATAAAAACGTGTTAAAAAACCCCACGACACAAAAAATCAATATTAGCTTATCTTACATTTAAAATTTGTCTCAATAAAATATAGCGCAACTCAAGCCCTTTTATTTGATACATATTGTATGTACTATGTAGCTGTGTCAAAATATGTATACGACATTTTTTGTGGTGGGACATATTGGATCGATTTCCATCAATTTTCTTGACAATCTTAGTTTAAAATACTTCCAACTGGTTTACCTTTTTATACACAAAAAAAAAACAAAATTTAAGTCGTTCGGAAACTATGGTGTCAAACAGACACATCCAGAGACAGATTCGTACAATTTTATAAGTTTTTGCATCGTGGATAAAAAATTAAGCGTCTCTAATCAATTAAAAAGACACCTACCGCACTCTAACATCAATATTAATGATTAAATTTTTCTTCATCAGGTTTTAGATTAATCTGTAGTCCATTTTTTTTTTTACCAGTAAATGATGGTTAAATTATCGATCTATCCTTTGATGTTATTCAAACAAAAACGCTTATTTTAATTAATTGCACGTTTTGAATAATATTGTTTAATGAATAAATATGAGCTAAAACTAAAACTACATACAAAAGAAAACTAGTTTCATTTTTTTTTTTCAATTAGTCTTAAAGCATACAATTTAAGTTCACACACAATTCAACATTTTTATCTGACATTGGAAACCATACTTTTATTTTAAATAATGATAAATGATGAAACAGAAAATAAGTAATTATCCGCTTTGTGATTCTAAAGTTATGAAACGAAATTTTGTAAAATATAATTATATTGTATCGGTGGATTCATTGGAAATAAATTCATGGGTAGTTTTATGTTCGAATCCCAATTTGTTCCTATGAACACTTATAGGTATTTAACTATGGCTAGGTTTGGACCATTTTGGATTTGTAATAATACCTATTTAAATTCTGTAAATATCCCCAACTAATACTCGCAAAAGTTGGTATGGATTGATTTTCGGCATGTTTCAATTTCACTCAGAAACGACTTTTTGTATGTATACTTTTATTGCGAAATAATGCAAACTGTGTCGCCAGTTAGTGCTTTAATTAAACAAATTCAACCTCCGAAGCAAATTTAGTGAACAATAAGTTGTTCCCCAGTATTAACGATTTTCTAAATCCAGATACCGGATTAATTACCAAAACGCACAACACAAAAGATAAATATTTGCAAAATTCGTACCGAGCTTCTGTTTACGTTGATCGAAACAATTAAGCCCGATATCTTAATCAACTGGGGTGTGGACAAAGCTGAAACAATGTTTGTTTTTGAAAGCTTTGTTCTGGCTCAAAACGAGCTACGATACAAGAACGTGCTTCTCCAAAATCGGAAATAGACTTCTACCGAGCGGACCAACGAGTGATTGTTATGCGGCGCGTTCGCAACAGCGCCTCGGCATTTAAATACGACGCGATCGCGAGGCATTCCAATGTCCTTCCTACCGTACAGCCATTATAGTGATGGGAGCAAACAAACAAATGATCCAAAAGGCGCGTCTTTTGTTTCTGAATCGAATTAAAGTGAACTACGCGGTACTCTTATTCGTGAAGCTGAAGACAGGATTTGTTTTTCATACCAAGCTTTCATTATTTTGGGACAAAAAGTATACTTTATTTAATCTAGTAACTTTTTATCAAATTTCTTTTAAATTAGTTCGGTTGTTTTCGCGTAAAAGACTAACAAATATACATCAAACTCAAACTCAAACTCAAATATTTCTTTATTCAAGTAGGTTACATGTAACACTTTTGAATCGTCATTGAATACAATGCAAAGTGATTCTACTTCCGGTTCGGAACCTATATCTACCGAGAAGACACCGGTAAGAAACTCAGCAGATAAGTTACAGTAGCAGTATCTAACTTATAGCTATGTGTAGAACACTTTGGACCAAGTCATATAGTTTTATTTTGATGAGTGAAAAAAGCATGAAGTATTATTTTATTTTAAGAGGTAAGCTGGAGCAGACCAGTCCCCAAAGGTGGCACAAGGTGTTCACAAGCATGACGTATGTGCCAGCCATCGCTTCACTCAACCATATTGAAGGGAATGTAACGACCCGCCACATAGCGCCACCACCCCAGCGCCATTCGCCACATCGAAATCCATACATTCGTAAAAACTTTCTTGTTTATATTATTAGTAGTATTTTGTCTTATATCTGCTAACTGCTTTGATAATCTTATATTTTGAACTAGACACGACTTCATCTGTAAAATGTAAAATAATATGTTTCAATCAATCAATCAAACAAATATTTATTGCAAACATGTTGTAAATTACATACAGGTGTCATTGTAAAGAACTTAGGTTCAACATGAACCCCGTTAGGGCACAACAATATTAAACTTAAAACTACAACATGAAATACAAATTAAAAAACAATTAAATATGGCACATAAAATAAAGATAACTTAACAATAATTAATCTAATATAATCTAACAAAATATAATTTTATTCAAATACATATTATACAACAAGACCATATTGTAGGTACTCATTTAGACTGAAAACATCCACGTTAGCTTTACTATGCTTTGCTAAAACATCTTACAGTCCAAAAACTCTTTCAGCGAATAAAAAAATGTTTTTATCAAAATATTTTTTAAATTTTGTATCAATTTTTAATACCATTTTCTAAAAAGCTCCTTCTACATTGAAGTGTTATTAAAAACCATAAGATAAATAACTTTTCCAACCGTGACCCTATAAAAACGACAAACTTTCAAGGTCCAAATCTATTAAATTCCTTTTATCATTTAAATGTTCTTCAGCACTAAAAAATATGTTAAGACGAAACACCTATTCATAGTTATATTTCATTGACATTTCATGACCGTAACGAGTTTGCCAACTCATGTCAGTTATCAATGTATTGCCACCTTAATCAAATTCCTGAGTGGTTAAATGAGGATAGAAAAAAATCTATTTTCAGTTCTTATTTTCTGATGCTCTGAGGCTTGGCGCCAACGGAAATTGAAATGCGAGATGTCTACGTAGATACTAACTGCAGTCGTATTTACAGCAAGATATTTTCACATCGCCTATTCTACAATACATATTTGTTTTTTGTCAAGCTGAAAACAACGTAACAAACTATTCTTAAATATTTTATAGTTTTGACATTACTAAGTGTTGAGCAGGACAGATAAATTAGCCATTTGCCTTGACTAAAGATAAAGTATTATACATAATTGATTATTTACAGATATATTAAATTTCAGTCATCACAATATCGTTAAGTGAGCGCGGATAATAACAGCAGTCACTATAATTTTGTTAATTTACAACTTGATTGCCGTATTTTAAATACGTTAACTGGAAGCTATTTAAGAATTTCGATACATTCGCACCGCACTACTAAGAGATTTCCTATATACACCGAAGTACTATAGTATGCCAGGCGTGTCTCGGCCACACGTAATCCGGCATTGAAAGGATGTTATGTTTTGCGACGAAAACCGCTAACATCTTTTAGGAACATTTTGATCAGACTAATCTTTGACACGAGTGTTGAGTATGAATATAATAAGTTGCTTTTTCATCTCCTAATAACAGAACAAAAAATCGAGTAAATTCATCCGACTAAATGTTATGAATAAAAGAAAAGAAAATTAGAATCAAACCCTGCTCATTGCTAATCAACAATTAAACTAACTAACAATGATAATCATGACTTAAAACAATCCAAATTTAAATATAGAAGTAGATACTCATATTATGTAACTTCCAAGTGAATTTCAATCTAGACTTTGTTTTGTAGTTATATAAAAGAATAGAACCCTGAATGAAAGTCCTATATTTGTTCTTTCGCGCCGCATTCGATGAAGTTTCTAGAGTTGTCAAGATGGGAAGTATGTTGGATGGCTTCTCAAACTTGCTTGAGTTGAAGTTCACAAGTTTGCAATTTAATCCCACGAACTCACACAAATAATGTAATAATGCCAACAATGTTCAGTCATCGGCAGAATGTAATATTTCCTAAATTAGAGTACAACGGAATTACAAGAAACAGTAAAGGTAACGTGTTTAATAATGATACGATGACACACTTCGCAGGTGTTGAGTGTTACAACAAACGTGTAACATGATTACATATTTTTTGCAAACAAATAAACACTTATGAAGGCAACAGGTTTCCTAAGAAATTAACTAATTATGATATCCGCAGTCTAGCCAGCTATTCATATTGTCCTTTTATGAACCTCTTACAAATGAATCACAAAGCGTATTGCAATGTCAAGAATTACCTATTCAAATTGCAATTTGTACTGAACTACGAGAAAAACCTACTTGGTTTGAGATGGAAGGTAAAGATAATCTTGTATTTTGTACGTTAATTTATTCCTTCTATTAGGTTCAAACTAGCACATATACATCCTCGATCATCCCTTATTTTATCCTCATAGGGTTGAATTTATCAAAATCCTATTTAAGCGAACGTCTTTATCATAGTAGCTTAATTTCAGTTCAATCAATCGAAAATCTAAGAAGATTCATATCAACATTCATCCCTTGTTTTATCCCTATCCATATCCCTTATTTTACCCTTAGAGGTGGTAGATCAAAAACCTTTTTAGATGATGCCTACGTCATAGTAGTTTTATGCGTGGTAAGTCTCAGCATGAACGGTTTAAAATTTACAAAGTTTCATACAAACTTTCATGCCCTATTTTTTCCCTTTGGGAGTAGAATTGATCAAAATCCTTTCTTAGCGGATGCATACGTCATAAAATCTACTTGCATTCCAAATTTCAGCCCGATCCGTCTTGTATGTCAATCAGTCACCTTTATGTTATATAGGTATTGATAAACGCTTAAAACATCTATTTAAATAAGGCAAACGGACACTCAAAATGTTAAAGATTCAATCTAATGAATCTTCTAAACTAGCTATTTTCTCTTGAAAATTGTTCATGAAAAAAAGATAATGGCTGGGCATCAAAGAAAATGTTATTATGCAAGGTCGTCCAACGTTAATTCCTTTGGACTCGTAAATAGTGGTAATGTTTCAATAAGGTCTGAGTTGGCCAGTAATAAGGGATGTAATAAATTTCCAATGGCCTGACCTGAAAGCAGAGGCTATAGTCGCGAAGTCAACAGTGGTCCTTTATCAATGGTTAGTGATTAATGTGAGGCGGGTAACTTGAGAAACAGTTTGCTTCGGCAATGTTTTAGAATCCCGTACCATCCTTATTATTTCTTACTGCATTGTTATAAATCAAACGGTGTATAAAGTGTTATACGATGTCCCACCCCAGTGAATATTAGCGAAAAAAATCTTCTTATGCTGTGTGGCAAAAATCTAGCATGTCAGTGATTTTTTCGGTAAAAATTGTCAATTATACGTCTTTGTCTGGTACAAAGAATGGAATGGGGAACTATCGTTAATATGCATTGGAAAATAGTAATTTAGTGCATTGCTGTGCGGTTCATAAATTTCAAATGATCACAAGATTGTAAAGTCAATCTATATTTGGAACTTAACTTTCTTTGAACAGGAATTCTGTTTCTCAAACTTTTGTTGCGGTACAATAGAGTTCAAAACGACCTTTCTCATGGTAATTTATTTTATTACCCAAGGCGGTTTTTGATTAGGCCAAGGCAACTTCTTGATGCCACGAAGGAGTAATACAATTCTCGAGTAATTAACTAACCAAGCAAGGAAGGTAACTCAGTGCTAAGGAATTATTATATATCAGGGAACTTGTTTCAAAGACTATTCGTCACATTCGAAATATCTTAAGACAAATATATCACGCACAATAGAGGCGTAGAGTTAGTCCTCAGATAAACTCGGAAACATATCTGATGTAAGTATAGAAGTTAGGATAGCTGACCATTAAATACGGGTTAACTAATGCATCTGTTCATCATAATTGCATTCATCTTATATCTTATACTTTTAGTACCCAATCACTTATTGTGTACTGGTTGTAAAACGTGTCAGGCCTTACATGATCCTTTACCAAAATGTATTACAGTTCATTTTACATTTATGAAAGTGGAGTTTTTGTTAATTTATTTTTTCCATAAAGTGGACAGTTTATGTAAACTAGGCATTTATCTTAAATCAAACTGAAAGAAAGAAGAAGGAAAGAAAAGAAAGAGTACTTTCCATCAAAGCACGAATAATGGGATTTTATCATGTAATTTTTTTCTTTGAATTTTACTTACAAGATCCCTATTTTGCCCTTTAGTTGAAAGTTCTTGAAAACTTCAGGTGATTTTTTCAGCTAATTGTATTTTTCTTTGTGTCAACATCTATACGTCTAACTTCACTAGTTATTCCAGCTATGATGCAATCAAAATGTTCCATCTGCACTCTATCGCTTATGCACTCTCTCAATTTATGAACTTTCAATAAACTAACTATACAGGTGGCACTTTGGTTAATTCTACTATGTAGTTGTGCAGGAATTATAGTTGTAGCCCAGGACAGTTTACCGACAACCGACCGCATACGCGCACATGTGTGGTCCGAACTTCACCCTTTGCTAACATTCCGGTTTGCTTTTAAGCTTCGAGTGGGATGTATTTAAAAATATTTTGCAAACATTAAGTGAAATAATTAAATTTTAAAAGTAGATAACTTACTATGTCAAATAAAATAAACATGTAGCCGAGGATTTTGGACTGAGTCAGCTATTCTCTTTTGCTGGGAATTTCAATTCTACGAGTACTTAGTAGTCATACTTTATGCCATTACCTATGGAAATCAAACGTAAGAAAATTAGGGGTCAGGTTTTACATCGAGCCTACAATCCATATTGTCCTTCAAAAAGGGTGTGAATTGTTTTCTACAGGGCAACGCGTGTGATACGCCACTACGCCAGGGGCGTAGCAAGCGTCTATAGGCTACGGTAACGTTTTATGTACCGTGTTTTCTTTCAATAAATAAAGCGTCGTAAGTGTCTGGCAGCTGCGGCCTTTAAATTTTAAGTATATCTTTAGGTAAAGATATAGGTATATCTAAGACAAAAAACCTCATATTCAAAGGACGTCAGTTAAATGCTTACCATCGTAAAAACACGGGCTCGAAAAATATTTATCTATTTAGCGAGGAGATATTGTCGTTCTTATGAAATAATTTCCTTGGAAGTGAGGTATTTGCCTTTTACAATATTTCAATTTAGTAAATACATTTGAACATCAGTTGGATAGACTTATATATTTACAAAAGAACTAGTTACTATTAAAAGCTAAATAGACATCAACACTATAATACAAGAAATATCGGTTTTATACGGATTCGCATTTCCGATTTTCTCGATCAAACGATGAAACAAATCGCATATGTAGATAAATTTAATATTAACGCTGAACTTCAAATAAAACCATAACTGCCAATCAGTTAGTTGACTCTGTAAATCGTGTACGTGACGAGGTAGAGAAAAAAAAATGTCAGCGACTGAAATTTTGTCAGATACATAGTGGAACCGAAAAATAATAAATTTCATTAAACCAGGAGTAGAATGGTTAATTTAACAAATCTCACTCAGGGTTAACTCAGTTGTGTTATCTATTCTGAAACGAAGAATTGGCAGAGAAGCACGCGCGGTACGTGGGTTCGAATCCCACACCGCAAAGGGAGGCGAAATTTGTCTGTTTCACTAAAATACTTCGTCTATATGTCCACATCAGAGCATATTGTCCTACCCTGATCTGTCTAAAATTTCCCATATGAGAACTTAGGCCGTTAGTAATTATTTTCAATATGTGATAATAAGATAGTTTTCTAGTTTCGGTTTTTTATGTATCCGGGGTCTAAATCATGAAAACTGATTTCTACCCACCAAAGCTAAGGAAAAAACTGCAAAATGTGTCATATACATTCTTACCTATTTTTAAAGTGGGTGTCATTATTTTCTTGTCTACTTCAGTATGTGGGGTGATTTCAAACAAAGCTGTTACATTATGTTAATATGACGCTTTTGATAAAATTATTGTAAACCAATTGATCTACTTAAACTTTATAATGCCTAGTTCATGTTTAGGGATTCCTGTTGCCCGACCTTTTTTGATATGTTTTGTCATTAGGTATTTCTTTTTAATTAGTTTTGATTTTTATAATGTGCTGTTTATTGTATCACAGTGGAGTAATTATCTCACTTCAGGTGGTGGCGCATAAGTGGTGTGTATAAGAACTAATATCGAACTGCAAGTGTTTACCGTGATGTTCTGTTGACCGTACATCGGGGTTCACGGTAGGGCGCACAGAGCGATACCACGCCGGACTGTCAATATAACCACCCGCCCAACCAGCCGTGAACTGCGCACACCTAGAAACCATTTGATGTACATATGTACATTTCCCTCAACTCCGAACAAACAATTAAACGGGGCACGGGATGTTCGGCTGAACGGAACCTACACGACTTGGTAAGTAAAGTGGTTGTTTGTTACAGCTTAATTGAGTAGCGCAAAGGCGCTCATCTATTTGGGCCAAAAAAGAAAACGTAGTCACCTAACTATACCATGGTTTGATTTTATGGAATTTGAAAGTGTTTTTCATGGAAGTTGATACAACTCTTAAAACTATGTGCGTGTCTATTGGTTATCCAGTGCTGTCTCGAATTAAAGTTTAAGTGAATACCAATTAAGTAGGTCAGTTTTAACCCATCCCTCAAAAAACAAAACTCAAAGTCATAATATAAATGAGAAACTTGAAAACTGCTTCTTGCACATGAAATAAAAGCCCTTAGTATATTTCAAAAATACATACATTACACGCACTCACGGGAACAAAACCAGATTGCTTAATTTCGTTAAATAGTTATCAAACAATATTACACACGTATATTTTCATTTGCTAAATTAATTTAACTATACTTAGGTAAAACGACAACAAGTCGCGGCGTAGGGGGTTGTTATCTATCCGGTGGGTAATAAATGTATGTACCTACTAATGACGTCACGCGACAATTCAATTCGCCGTTATTTTTCTATTAGTAGAAAATTCAAAAATACGTGTCCCATATTTTTTGCAAATCTAAAAGGCTTAAAACATATTTTATGTCCGCTTCCCTATTGGAAATAATTATTTAACTTAGCGATATATCAAAAGTGAATTTTTGCAATTGGACTTATAATTTTGCTAGTTTATTTTAAACGGAAAGTCGTGGTAGGTCTCATTTTGAGACCTCGTTGCTACTCTATCCCATTACAAAATGTGCACTAGTTACATATTTTATAAAAATCATAAATTATTGAATTTTTTAGTAAATATTTTGTTAAATGCTACATTTTCCACAGACATGAAGAGCAACAATATATTTATTTTCTCTGCTAATTGCCAGCGAACCAATTTACTTTGGGCCAGTCTGTGCTACGTGAACTGCATTTTCTGCAGCATTCATGAGTTCATCTAGTGTGCACATACTAAAAAGCTGTAACATACTCAATTGGGATATTGGTATTCTAACTTTATTCTTTCGGTCACGAATACCATGCTTCGTTAGGCTACCTACTTAAAACAGTTCATTTGTACTCAAATTCTCCAGAAGTCGTGCCCATATTATCTTACAATGCATTATGATTTTTTATGGTATCGATTAGGTCGGTAGCAAACCATAATAACGATGACTTGATTAATTTCAATCACACGCAAATATATAGAGCTCTTAGAAGCATACTACCTTGATAGATAGTCCTTATAGTTAGGGAGGCGAATAGAGGAATTTTCGGTAATACTCGAGCGTGGCAGTTTAAGATATGAGAGATACCTCAGACCTAATAGAACAACCTTGTAAAGTATTTAGCTCTATATGTAGTGATGCGCGACTAGGATAGACGATCAGATTAGTAAAAAAAATCGATAGTCTGAAATATTCGAGCGCGTCAGATTAAGATATTGGAGGTTGATTTTAGTGTTTTAAGACTAAATTTAACTAATCTGACGATTAGTCCTTCACGCCGCCGAGTTCTAGGGTCGCGAACTTGTACAAAAAAAAAACGTTAATCCGGCATTCTCGAGCGCGATTTTTTTATTTTTATTTTGAAGAATATAATCTAAAACTTACTTAAAATACAAAATCTGCCGGTTTCCGCATGACCGGAAGTGTGGAGGAGCCATTTCGTCTTCCGAAAAACGCGTTGCAGCATAAAGCCGCGAACGACACATTTTACAAAAAAATGTTTAAATAAACAAAAAAGGTAATTTTATTTTACACAACAAAAGGTCTCTTTAAATTTTTGTCCAAAGTTAAAACTTTTTGACTTGAAGCATCATAAAAACTCAAACTCACGGTTTATTGAGTATATCTCGAAAACTGAGGGTGTTAAAAAATTCATATGATTAAATTATGTGACTTTTATTATATCTCAAATTTTTTTTCTAAAGTTTCTCGACAATTTTCGTGGACTCGGAAAAAGTTACGCGTATCTGTAGGTATACAAAAGTACTTGCGTTGATACCTTGGCTGCGTCCTACATTCAGGGCACTGCGCAAAGGGCTGGCGCGGCAGCAGACCAGGCTCAACTCCTCAAGCGCCGCAAATATTCATCTCTTCTCAGAGACATGAATTTGCGGCGTTTGCTGAAATTATGGGTCCGTGGAGCTCCGATGCCAAAAATTTGTACGGATTTTTGGCAAAAAAGCTGGTCCATACTTCGGGCGGCCCCAGGGCTGGCACTTACCTCGCACAGCGTATTTCGTTGGCTATTCAGCGAGGTAATGCTGCCAGCGTCTTGGGGTCGATCCCACAAGGCCCAATTTTAGAAGATTTTTATTTTTTGTAATGTTTTTATATTTTTAAATATGTGGTTTAAAGACAAAAGTATTATTAACATGTATAGTTTCATGTATGTATATTATTCAATAGCCTGTTGATCCTCAAATTGTTTTTTGGACGTACCGTAAGCAAAACGAATAATAACAATACAATTTGTATATCATTTCCTTTTTTTATACAATAAATAATACAATACGTATACATTTCATCTACATTTACGTTGGTTGTATCTATTGTCATTCTTAAATTCCCCGTTTTATTAAGGAGAAAGAAAGAAAAAAATCCTTTTTCGGTCAGATTAGGAGAACCCACCAATATTTTTGTCAGATTAAGAAAATATGCTTTCAGGATACCGAGATAAACCTCCCCTATAAAAATCTGACGCGCTCGAGTATTTAAAATTTTTTTTTTTTTATTTTCAAAAATTCATCGTAACTTATCGTCACGCCGAAATCGTCAGTTCAGAGCTTCCTTGGGGCCTACTTAACACCCCTTCCGAAAATCTGACGGACTCGAGTACATTTTTTTTCCTGCAAAATTTGACTACTTTATATGCCTACCCCCACCACGCAAACCGGCAGATCAGTATACCGTTGTTATCTGAGGCGCTTGGGGCATACGTAGTATGAATATCTGACGTGCTCGAGAATGCCCAAGTAACTGTTTTTTTTTAACATTTTTGAAAAACCGTACACGCCAAACCCACCGCTAAAATGGTTTTTACCATACGAGCTTTTCTTTTCGAAATTATTTTATCTTTCGATTTTGATAGGTCTCGACGGCGCCGTTGAATTACGCCATTTAGCTACCTCGCCTCCCTAACTATTATTTTTAAAGTAAACATAACAACGAGACGATCGAATGCGGACCCGTGTTAGACGAAGTTATGTGGAAAATAAATGAAATATGAAAAAAAATAACCTAAAAAAACTACTAAATAATTATTATTTTTATAATATGTATTATGTATTTATAATTATTTTAATACATATTAGGTGTACTAAAAATGTGTGTATGTACCTACATTTAGTTAAAAATCAGGCATCGATCAAAAATATTTGGCAGCTTATAAGGTTATAGCGACCCGCCCCGGCTTCGCATGGGTGCAATGGGTATTAAAATATTTACGTAAAACATTGCACTTTATTTTACTACATTGACTCCTGCCGTAACTCAGTGTCGCTTACATGGAGCCTACATCGCATGCTGGCTAGCTGAGCGCGGTAAGCGGCAACCACGCGGCTTTACTTTCATTATTAAACTCATAATATCTTCCGAATTAAATGTCCGAATTTAATAATTCACAAATGTATATAAAGGTATGGAAGCCGTTTTGAATATAAAGTAATTTATTTTGATAAGGATTAATACCAAGGTACAAATAAAGAGCCTTTTCATGCGGCGGCATATTAATTAAATTTTTAGATTATAAAACCGCTTACTGTGACATAACTATAATATTTAGACATATGCTGTCGCGACACTTTTTGTAGATAATGATGAGTTCTGCAAAGTCGTAGTACATGATTTTGTTCTATCATCAATAGTTATCGCAGCGCACGCGATGTAAGGATTTTTTAAGGTCATCTTGAGTTACATTATTGGAGTTTAAGTAAGGATCCCTTATTATTTTAAAAATATAATATAGCCTATGTCACCCGTGGATAGTGTAGCTTCCCAACAAAGAAAGAATTTTTGAAATCGGTACAGTAGTTTCGGAGCCTATTCTTTACAAACAAACAAACAAATTCTTTCATCTTTATAATTTTAGTATTGATAATAGATATTTGTTAACAAGTCGTTTCCTTATTTATTCAATTAAAATTGTTATTGACGGAATTAATAATAATGTTACTTACCGACTTTGTAAAAAATAGAAGTCAGAAAGGCATTAAGTCACTATATTGGCAATTATCCTAGTGACACGACTGAGGACCTTTTATTGCCGTGAATACCCTCATGTGTGCTCTGCGTACAATCGTTTATGTATGATACTCGTATAGGGGCACTTTGTGAAAGCCGCGTATTATTCCAGTTTAAGAGGCAATTAGTGCAACAGAACCTTCTCGAGTTTAAACGGTTCCATCATGAGATTGCTTATTTAATATGCATTCATTTTGTGTAGTTTAATTTGTGGTTCCTACGCGAGAGAATGCAATAACCTAATTACCGTTCAAAGCAATAAATAGAAAACGCTATTGTGTACTTTTTACGAAGCATTTTTGTTATCATTTACTTAAGCATATAATAAATGATTACCTTAAGTCAATAAAGTAAAGTGGTAAAATATTTAATACATAGTAGAAATCTCGCAATGTTAGTGGTGTACAATATCTTAATCTTTTACCTAGTGCGGTGTCCATGTAGAGAAAGCGTTTTTACTATTGTACGGAAAACAGCACATCATAACATAATTAGCATATGAACTGAAATCGAACTGCAAGGTAAACACCTGCAGTTCAATTTTAGTTCTTATGCCCGCCATATAAGGGCGGTACAAAGTCCTAAGTGTGCAGTGTGACGTGCTTTCGACAATAGCTATAGACTGATTACCCTGTGTCAATGCACTATAAGATACAGGTCTATGCCGTGATTCCGTGGTTATCATTAGCTTTTTTTATGAACTACCAGGTTATAAATTTTAGATCTCCGTGATTCTATTACTATAAATTCATGATTGAGTCCGAAATCGGCAACAAAAACAGTGTAAAGGAAGTAACACTAGTTGGGAAGTTTTCTCCTCATCTAATATAAAAGTTCGGACCAAGCTAAGTGAAAAACTACCGTGGGGTGGGTTCCCACCGACATCGCTCTTCTACTTTGAGAGAGTAAAAAAGTTACAGGTTCGCCACTCGCTAAATCAGCAAGAAGATTACTAGTTAATGCCAAAGAAAGAGAAAATTATCTACAGGAATCGAGTTTTAAGTTTATAAAACTATAATGGCCATGACCACAACACACAGTTAAAAAGGTGTCCCACTACAATAGTCAGTTTAAGCGTTCCTTATCGTACTCAAAATGAAATGAGTTTCATAAAGACGCTTGGGAACGAATATTTTTGCGATTAAATGTATGGCTAACAGGTTCTAAAACATTGTTTTCAATTCTCTGGAGAACATGTTACGATTAAGACTACTTTAGATGAACATGTTATTGTATGGCTTCAGTATCGTTTACTAAATACTCACTTCTAAGTCACCTTACCCAGTTATTCCCTGGACAGTTACTTGGTCTACCATTTGTGTACCCAATATATAGAGAAATAGATTATGTGATTTCAAGTGAGTCGATTGGACAAGCGGCCGTTTCGCCGGCGGTGCTGTGATAAGTTTTCACTTCCCATATCATATAATATTTAGACTCTATATTATCAAATTAACTAAGATCTATAATTTTTTTTATTTGGATTCATCAAATAAAGTAATCGATCAATGCTAATTTCAGCCGTTTCAAACACCTGAAAAAATAATTACATATGGAGGTTGTTGAAGGGAAATTGGTGGAAAATGGCATCAGGTTCCAAACAAAGAGAATTTCGTTGAGGTGCGTCCATTGTTAGATGGGCCTCGTTAAAACCAACAGAGGTCACTTTAACCACCACCCTGCATTTAGGCAAATTTTCTCAACCTTTGTTATGAATTAAACATCAATTGTTTAACCTTTCCATATCCCGCGTGTTGGTCTAACAGACCGACGGAATACAAATAAGATATTTTCTAAGTTAAGGAACATCGTGAAATGTACCTAACTAACTTACTAACTTCCAGTAGCTCAATGATTTATATTTCGTTTTAACGGATTTATGAACTAACATATTAATTAATTACAAATAAAAATTGATTCAAAAAATGTAATGCTAATCATTCTAGGTTACGTTTAGGTTAAGCGCGTACGCGCGGACAATTGATCTATCACTTTGAAAATAAATAACTTCCAGTCAATATACCATCAACACTATAAAATCCACATAATAATCGTAAATAATAATAAATTTAAGCTATGTATTGATGTATGTACATAGTAGAAGCATAAATCATGTATTTGGAATACATCTCTTAATGAAAGGAAATTTTAAAAAGCCATTCATTGAGTTTGATGCCCGCAACCATTCAGAAAAACCACTTGGCTCGATTAACCTTATTTTTAACTTGCAATGCAATAATGACGGAAACACTTAGTCTGCGGACGAATACTTTATACTGAAGTTAGTTCACAGATTCTAAAACGATTAGGTATATGTTTCGTTTTGAGTTAATTTTTAATCAAATAAACATTAACTTGCTGATAAAGTATAGCCTGTTTGAATTATTAACATCGTCAAGTAGTTTTGTTTATTTCCTGAAATATTTTATGAAAATGTAATATTAATATAACATTTAAAATAAGTCATATTTATCTTCATTTGACCATATTATTTGTAATTATGACAATTTCAAAAATCGAGCTTTAAATCATGTTTCACGCCGTACAAAAATTTCTCGCAGAAAAATGTAAAATGGTAATGGTAAATTTTTTTTGACATAGTGAACAAGGTTACATACTAATAAGTAGTGAAAATAATTAAACAACAGTTCCTCTTCAATTCAAAGAAACGAGATAAAATTACAAAATCGTTTTCCAATAACCTTTTATACGTAGTTGCGTTGTGTTAGGTGGCCATCGCATCGTACACATCGTGATTCACAAGTGATCAGCGTCGTGTGGACAAATTACCTCATCTGTCACAGCGCCCGTTTCGAGCTGGATCGATGGCGACCGCACACAAACCCACCCGAAATTCCTTTAATATAATTATACGAGCCTGTAGTAAAGCATAAAATATTTGCGCATCCGTAAATTCCTGTAATCCTCTTGGTTGACCGCAACTGGCGCCTGATGATCACTTGCGGAAAAGTGTTAGTACATATTATGTATGTCATAAGGAACACTCCTATTAATGCCTTTCTTTTTAGGTAAAGAATGACCAGTGATTGAATTTCCTCACCCTCGTTCGCTACCAGTACTACACAATAGCCTATTCGATCTTGTCCTAAAGGCATTCACATGTTATCTACTTATCGGGAACTTATAGACTTAGCGATTATGTTCCTGCCGTTGCTAATTTAGCAAAGTCTTAACACATATTTGTTTAAAACATATTAAGGACTATTTCTCTCGATATACAAGTCGTTCATTGTGGTTATATGTAGTACCAGTCTTATGCCTTGATTGAAAATTGTACGAAACCTTTTAAAATAATGTGAAATATTTCAGATGTTTCATTTAGAAGTAGGTGCCTATACAAAATGTGTCTGATAAAATTAATACAACAGTTCACTAAGTAATAATTATGTGTATTTTATGCCGATTCAAATGCTTGAATGGCCGAATCCACAATTTTGTCATCAAATCAATTTGATCGCGATCTCAATCAATCGATTTTAAATTTGTTTGATTTGAAAATAAATATCAAAAACCTAAATAACCATTATTAATATTTTGAAATTTATCTTTTTTACAAAGTATGTTTCTCAAACTAACATTTCTTTTTTATTATTGATAAAATTAAATATGTGCCAATTGTTTTAGTTTTATTGCGTTGTAGTCCTATTTTAATAAAGCTTAAGGAAACATTGTTTTATCTAGGAGCACTTAGGATACCCCAACGGGCGATTAGAGAATACCGCAAAATGACCGGGCCCCCTATTTTCCAGGTCTCGTAGTTTCATGAAAGTTATAAACAAACTTTGTTGTAAAGCCCCTTCAAATCCCGTTAGAGTGGTCTGTTTACTTCAAATGTTAATAAGTTTCAAACATGAAAAATTACAAAGCCTGTTTGCCCAATAATCAAGTAAGTAAATAAAAGAAGAAAACTGAGTTTAAACAATTTGTCTTAATGATATAGGAATATTTTTAGATAAATGTACATACAAGTGAAATAAAAGCTTGTTGGGAACGGCACTTTGAAGTTTTTCGAATTGACGGTTGTTGGTCGAGCAAAACTGATTTTGTTTGTTAGTGAATAAAGAAATGTGTTCGTTAATATTTTTCAGTGTAAATTAAGAAAATTTACATAATTCCTAAATAAGTTTTACCCTTAATTACTCGCACAAGGAACCTTACATAACTGCTCGCATGGGGTCACAGGTGACCCCAAATGGTATGAGTAATTTTTAATATATATTGAAATATTTAAGTAAATTAAAGTATTTTATTATAAAAAGGCTTTATTTGTTTATTTAATATCTATAAGTATAACATGACCTTTTTACTAATTATGCAAAAGCTAGCTAAATTAAAATAATTATCAATTATTAACAATTTGTACTTAGGTATACTGAGATCATAGTTAATACTAGTATTTTTAGGAACTCTTCGAGTCACTCTTGTTACACTGTTGACAGTGTGTTTCAGAGTGATCATTGTACACACATTTTGAATTTTTAAGTCTGATTTTCATTTTTCAATTTTCTCGATGTCTGACGATTTACTTGATTGTGTGGAAGATTTCTCAATCTCAATAGAACTTT
Organism: Glyphodes pyloalis; assembly: GCA_037074685.1. NCBI lineage: Eukaryota > Metazoa > Arthropoda > Insecta > Lepidoptera > Crambidae > Glyphodes > Glyphodes pyloalis. The sequence goes on from JAYKKO010000001.1 coordinate 17,852,075, forward strand.
ATGTTATATCGTCTTACTCTAGCTCAGAAACCGACCTTTCAACTTCTATATCAGAAATATTTTCCAACTATTGCAAAATTTGCTTTTCTCTCCTATTCACGACTAACTCTGAAAAATAGACAAACTTGTAGGAAAATTTTAATTTTTGAATAATTTTATTGTTTATAGCTGTAAAAAACACATTTTAAACATACTTTTATTTACTTAATATAAATTACACAAATATAGTTCATAAAACACAAAATCAAAACATAAAAGTAAAAACTTACCTCTTCCAAAAAGTAATGTAATTTTTACTCGCATGGGGTCACTACTCAAGAGCGCAGTGATGCATCCTTGCACTTCCGTGACTCGGTCGCGAACTAAATAACAAACTAAGACGCGCGTTATGAAGCTAGCAGAGGTGCAGGGGGAATCAGGCTGCGCCAAGTGCTTAATTTTTTAATCCGAAAATGCTTTGACTCCATGCGAGTAATTAAGGGTTAAGCTGTCCATGGCATGAAAGAGTACGAAAATTCTGTAATTTGTTTTTTTTTGACATTTTAATCCTTCTAATCTATTAATAGCCAGTGTGTACATAAGTATAATTAGTGACGTTTTCGTGACGCATTTTCATAGAAAATCTAAAAGTAGGTATCTCATTTTATTAGCTAGTCTAGTAGGCCTAAACTTTGGAAGTGACTCAAATGCTACAGGTTTAATATTATTGTTTTTGTTATTGATTTTAGACAGCTTATAAATATATAAAATGCTTAATGTTTGTTTTACAAAATAACATTACGAATGAACGGGCTACAATGGGCTGCGCTAACAACAACCCACCAAAGAGAGTACTGTGTCCAAGTCTCCTAAAAAATTCACGTCCGTACCAACAAGCCTTATAACCAGCTGAAGTGATGCCTTATCTTGTAAAACATTCATGACCAAGTGAGCCCATAGCGACGGAATGCACAAGCACGACCCGCGCCTTGTGTAGACGCAATTATATGAATACCCTCTTTGAGACCGCCTCGTTGTATGCCCCAAACTTGACTGAAGAAGCTCCGCTAACCCGCAAACCTCTTAAGCCGGAACCAATTTTTATTTTATTAAGGTTCCGCAGATAATACACCTCTATCGCCTCTTTGGCAGGCACTATAATAACGTCCCTGACAACCCATACCGTGATATTCGTTGATATTAATTCCGTAAAGAAAAATTGCGAGGCGAGATTCTTTTAAGATAACCTTTTGTGTTTGCGGAGGAAAGAAGACATAGAGGCAACAACTCGACAAAGCCAAACGTAATCCTGGCTTAGAAGCCAGCGCCTCGGATGGGCGGGTCGGATAGGTTACTTCTACGCTATTGAACATATACCTGTACAGATTCATAGTGAACACGATTTGCTTACAGCGTTATTTTTCTTCCCCACACCCTATTTTTTGAAGTAACTTTTATGTGCCTACTTTTATATGATTACTCCTGAAACTAGACAATTTGAAATTACTAATTAAAAGTAGGTACTTTAAGATTTAATGATTTAAGAAAAGACAATAAAAACTAATATGAACTAAAACGTCAACTCTGAATATGATTTTAAGTATCGTAAAACTATCTTAAATTAATCCGGGATTAACAAAGTAATATATATATAATATAGACACACACAACCGTACGTACTGCGTTCAGTTTTGAAACAAAATTAAAATTAAACAAAGTCTACTTAATTTCAATAAAATATAATTTGGAATCAAAATACAGAATCTACGAGTTAGATTTAATACATAATTTGTGAATTCATCTGGACTGGTCAATCGTTACAAATTACAAAAGCGTTGGACCGGCTGCAAATTTATCGTCGCCATTACTGAATTGTTAAGAGTGATACAACATTTTGTGATTCGACGGAGCGAAAACATTACTAATTGAATTTAAAATAACTCTGCTCTCGAGTACTGCGACTTTGCCTCGGACCCCTTTGTTTTAATGATTCTCGTAAATGTTTTAGAAGTCTTCCACCAGTTTTGACATTGAAGTAATCTTATCCAATGAATAATCTTAAATTTACTATTACTTTAAAATAAAATTATTCACCATATTTTTAATGTCAGTTATCGAATAAAATACATCAGTTTATTTCAATAAAACCCGATTAATAAAACTTGTGACGCTAATTTATAGCAAATCCCGCAATGAGAAATTTCTAACTTAGTTTTGCCTCGAGAAATTAAGAAAAGTTTGACTATTGAACTTTACAAGTACAAGGATCAACATTCAAAAACAGTTAACTCCTTAAAATTTACTTTAATTATATTATGTAAGTAAAAAAGTTTGGCCATACGTACCTATCGCACCTACGTGTTTTTTTACAAAAATGATTTGAGAAAATCATTTTCATAACACGCTACAGTTTTATTTAACTGTTGTGCTCGTAAAGACGCAAGCATATCAAGTACCCAAACATATAACATACTAACCTTTGCCTGGAACGTGATGCCGTAATGGAACGCTTCTTCCGGGTGCAAGGGTATTCTGGTGTCGTATTCGTCGTTAGGGACCAGATTGTACTGCTTCGTGGACGGCATCTTTCTGCCCCACTTTAATAGCTTCATGGGTACTCTTTTCCAAGTTCTGACACGTAAAGCGCGCACGCACCTAGCTTTATACCCCCGCCTAAACATTTGGACTCATCCGATCAGCCAGTCGATGTAAAACTTCTTTGCTTGCGGAGCAGTGATCTGAAAGGAACAAAATAACATGTTAGATCCGTGCTTCCAATAGAAATACGTAATATCAGCTTTGTCCGCGACTTCGTTCGGATTATATTAAAACTAGCTGTGCCCGCGACTTCGTTCGTGTGGACTTCAGGGTTTTTCCATAAAATATCTACTTTCATGGTCGCTGGTTACCCCTATCTCCCCTAATATTCAAAACCAAAGTAGTCCATATTATAATCCAAGTGTTGAGCTTTGTTTTGAATTTTGAGTTATGTGCCAAATTTCATATCTCTAATTTAAAAAGTAATTATTTTCCCATATAAGCTATAAAATAAAAAAGAGGGTTATACCGCCCTATACCACCCTTGAAGGGCGGTATTACCCTCTTTTTTATTTAGTTTTTTAATTTGTTTTTATGTTACTCGTGGATAATAAATGAAGCTTTCAATTGGTGAAAGAATTTTAAAAAACGGTCTAGTAGTTTTTGAGCCTATTCATTACAAAAATCAAAGCTTTCCTCTTTATAATATTATTGATAAATAATATAGAAAGTACTCTTCATGTAAACCCAGCATTGTATCTATCTTTCAACCAAATTCCATTCAAATTTATACAGAGTGAAACAATAACAAACACAATATCATCATACGTCTAGAGCTTAATCTTTAAAATAGCAGCGAGATATAGTTTGTACATTAATCTCCTCAGTGAGTACACTTCAGAAAACTAAGCACATGTGACCTGATCAACTCGTGAACACTTTTCTGTGGTCTGCAACAAAATTACATCATTTTTCTTCGGCAATCGGTTATTGAATACCAAATGGATCTTAACGATTTTTTAAAGATAACCGCTTCTTATGTGCTATTCTCGTAAGACGAAATTGGCTTAATAATAAAAGACTACAAAACGATTAATATTACTAAAACTAATTTATGATTCTATCTTATTTGAAAATATCAAAGAATAGCAATTTGTCCTCTTTCTAAAGTTACCTTATTATGTACCCGGTCAGTGAAACGTCAGAGATGCAATTCAAACGTTATTTATTTTTTTCACTTCAACAGATCTTTCATCAGTTTAGCTACCAACCGTGCTTAATACAGAAGCCTACTTACTAAATATATCTCTAACTCATTATCTATCACCACCAGTGAAACCTTTATTTAAAAACGTTAAGTAAATAAACAACAATCATTCATAAACGCATCGATAGCCTTTCAGAGCGTTTGACGTCTCCCTTTTGTTTTCAATGAGGCACAACCCTCGCTATCTTTATTAGGGTCAACGAGTGTATAGACCCAATCACTGCTAACTGACGTCTGTCGAGCGCGTCCACTTCATTTCTGCCACTGTGTAATCCCAAACATGCAGTACTGCGACACACCTCTCGTATGTTAAACTAACGTTCCGACGACCAATCTGGAATTCCGGGATACCAAACCGACCGAATATACACACGGATATTGAATCACAGAAGCTTTTGAAATCATGGTTGAGATCATGTCAGACCAGAAGGGATCAAACTAGTTTTAACCGAGTCACAGGTCATCATCTGTTATACTAAAAGCGGTCGGACATTGAAAGCGTATTTTTTTTTTTTAGTAGGTACTTCATATTATCTTCTTTACTTATATATATATATAGACAAATATAACCAGAAAGCTCTGGTGTGCTAAGGTATCGGGAGTTATACGTGTTATTGTGAGTCAACCAAAAGATAAAAGATTGACATAATTATGCTGTTGTGATCGTTATAACTGCTCATTACCATTATTTATTTAACATAAGACACAATATTACAACCTTTTTTTTTAATTTTCCCTGACCTGAAGTCTAACTAACATCAAGCCAAAAACGGCTAAAAATAACGTTTGTTGTATGCGATATTTATTTGTTGTATATTTTTTTTATTTTAATTATTTATTTATTTTCGAAGAAAATATATACATTTAATGTTTATATTCATTTGCAATATTTTACCTTGTTTTAAACGACACAGCGCTATGTCCAATCCATCCATCAAGCAAACTATATTTTTGTTTTCTCTCGGGAATATAAATTTTTCCGGGATAAAAAGTGCCCTATTATTTAATCCGGACTTCTAACTTTACGTCCGCACAATTTCAAAGCAATCAGTTCAGTAGTAAAGTGAAAGCGGAACAAACAAACAAACTCACTTTTCGATTTGTAATATAAGTAAGGATTAAATATAAAAACAATTATAGAAACCGATAAGAAAGCATCAAAGGTACACAATTTTTTGGCCTTCAATATATTTCGTCTTAACCTGAAACCTGTAAATCCACATTCACAGCAGGTTCACTTATGTTTAGAGTGACGGTGCGTGGGCATTTCTCCCGGGAAACAAAAAAAAAAGTTATTATTTTTTTTTTTTTAGTTATTAAAGTTATTAGGTATTTTTATACATACTTCAAGTATTCCATTACTTACATAACGGTATATGAAGATATATAAATAAAATTGGAGGGTATGTTAGATATACGCTACATACACCAAAATAATATTAGTTTTTGTCTGTTTATCTGTGTTTTTGTTCCGGCTTTCTAAGTTGGCAGGTAGCTGTTTATAAGGAATAATTTAGGGTGCTTTATATTAAAAAAATAAGTCCAAAATTATGTAGTCCACGCCAACAAAGCCGTCGGCACAGCTAGTTAGTTTATAAATGTATCCATTTAAACTTTTTTACGCATCGGCCTACGGATGAACTTGGATAAAACCAAGGTCATGTTTAATGAACATGTTCTACCGGAACCGATTGCAGTCCAAGGCGCCGTCCTCAAAGTTGTTCAAAAATATGTGTACCTCGGGCAAAAATTGCAGTTGGGTCGAAACAACCTAGAGGACGAGGTGAATAGAAGGGTTCAGCTGGGCTGGGCGGCGTTTGGGAAACTACGTCGAGTCTTCTCATCGTCCATCCCACAGTGCCTAAAGACAAAAGTCTTCAATCAGTGCGTTCTACCTGTTATGACGTATGGAGCCGAGACGTGGACACTGACGGCACGACTGGTTCACAGACTTAAAGTCACTCAGCGGGCTATGGAAAGAGCTATGCTCGGTGTTTCTCTAAGGGATCGAATCCATAATGAGGTGATCCGGCAGAGAACTAAAGTCATCGACATAGCTCACAGGATTAGCAAGCTGAAGTGGCAGTGGGCTGGCCATATCAGCCGCAGAGCCGACAACCGTTGGGGTAAACGAGTTCCGGAGTGGAGACCACGCCTCGGTAAACGTAGTGTAGGACGCCCTCAGGCCAGGTGGAGTGACGATTTGCGCAGGACGGCTGGCGGGAGCTGGATGAGAGTCGCCGAAAATCGAGCGAAGTGGCGAACATTTGGAGAGGCCTATGTCCAGCAGTGGACTGCAACAGGCTGATGATGATGATGAAACTTTTTTATGCAAAACATGCTTGTTAGAATGGTTTTGAGTTTTTAATTGAAATTAACATTTTGATCTCATTCCCAATAACGAACATTCAGGTAGGAGTCATTTTTTAAATTCCACATGAAGCTGAGTGACTCTGATGTATGCAGATTCTGCAAGGAATAAAAGGAAACATCCCTTCACCGTCTATGTGTCTGTGACTGTTTGATCCACAAACGAAGCATCCACTTGGGACGACACATAGCCCATCAGGAGGAACTAAAAACTCTAAAAGCCAGGAAGATACTAGACTTTCTAGAATCGACCCCGCTGAATGAGTTACTTTAAATTGGTGACGAGTCACAATAGATCTGATAGGTTGCAGTAACCACAGATCACTAGAACTGCACAAGTTCACAGCCCTAAGTCCCCTAAAAAACATTTTTGAACAAAAATCTAAAATTACACAGAATTTACATTTGACTAAATCAGTTTTACAAGCATTAATGTTACAAAAGAGTTCAATCAATTCACTGAAAAGAAATTGAATAACTTATATTTAAACAAATAATCGCTGTAGGTTCAAACATTCGTGAAGCAAATTTTCTTAAATCATCAATTCTATGCGCGCTTTAAATTCTGTTTAAAGTTTTAGAATAAACGTCGAAAGGCATCCCTGTGAAGTCGTCTCATCGGGAGAAGCTCTAACTGGGACGTCGATTGAGAAGTTACGGGAAGCTTCTTAATCGTGGTCCGGGAATATTAATTAGTTGTTCGCGGTTCGCGACTGATAAATGGAAATCCCGAAATACCACGACATCTGAACGTTTATCCATTTCATTTAAGATCACAGTTTATGCATTCTAAAGCGAATTTTAATTAAAAGACTCATACACTTTTTTGCATTAATGATTTATTATTATTTCTTTAATATTTCCGATTATACTTAAAAAGTCTACAGTGTCGTTGTATCTATCTTGATATATGGATCCTCAGTGTAAATTAATGGTTATGCGCTTAGATATTCTTTTTTTTACTGAAACGCAGTTCATTGTAAGAAATCAGGTTAATCTTAAAAATATGACAAATGCGATGCTGACCTAAGATTGTATTCAAGATTATTTCTGAAACTGTAATTAATCAAGAGCACTGCTTTCACCCATTTGATTAAATGGAAATGTACTCATCACTTTAGGAACATCAGTCAATAAGAGGGAGGTCTTCCGTTAATGCATGTCTGAATCTATAAACCGTGAACATTTCCGCTCCGGTAAATAATCCAATACAAGTTTCCGATAAACGTGAATCAAAGTAAATAACATGGGAAAGAATCCAATTGTTCCACGACAAGTGAAACGATTCCGATCATTTTAAGACAACATGCTTATGCATGTTGTCTTAACCTAGTATATTATTATACTAGGTGTGTTTTTGTAGAATAAGTATTGGTATTTAAGACTCTAAATGTGCAATTAATAAAATTGTATGTTAAATATATATTTAACATTATCTACAGTGCTTTATGTAGATAAAGTTTGTTTTGAAAAATGTTACATTAGTAGATATTGTTATCTCTACACATACCTGTACGTAAAAATGTTAAAAGTAAACATTTATTTACTTAATTAAGCTTAAATATAGTACCACATTTATCTAGCATTTGACAAGTGTATGGAAATGGAAATTTTTCAATATGTACCAATTTATCATAATGATAATTAGTTTACTTTTTATCATTCTATTCTTTAGTATTTGTAAAACTATTCCTGCATAGTTCAAAATATAAGCTTGTTGAATGAGGCCAATGACCAATACCATATTGTTATTGGCTTCATGTTCTAATTCTATCTCAACGTTTAGTTAAGCTGAATATTCCAAGTTCTGAACTTAGCTTCAAAAAATCCAGTACTTACATAGGTATCTGGTCTGATTATGAAAATAATTGTAGATGGGGTTGCACTAAGCGATTGCACCGTTGAAAATAGTACCCAGGCTAGTATCAAGCCATAAAATGACAAACATAGGAGTATAATGAACTTAGAATGCACTTTACTCTCTGTGCCGAACACATAAAATCTCCGTTAAATTGGACGGAAATTGGAATTAGAACTACCCTCGACTACAGAAGCGATGGGTAATCATATTTCATCCCGTGAAAAGCTCCCACTGGCCCTGTAATAATAAAACGTGCTTCTAATTCTCAATTTTGCCTTAATTTTGTTTTGGCACAGTGACGTGAATTTACACTTCTTAAAAAAACCTTCGTGGTTAAGTTAATTGCATTTAGACGGTAGACCCATTTGTCTCTTTCCACACTCGAGACAGAGTTGCTGTTAAATGTAACTTTAATTACTTTTGAAATAGTCGTGGCTTAGCGTTGGTTTACCTGTGATAAACGTAAAAGATGAGTGTAGAGAAGAAAAACTTGGACGTGATAAAAAGGTATACTTTTTAATATTGGACATTACATTGCTCTGATGGTAAGGAGCTTAAACACTTGTGTTACGAAAATCAGAAATAATGACGCTACCACTACATCCAGACTAGAGACAGTAAAGAAAATAATGTTTTCCATATCGACCCGCCCGGGAATCAAACCCGGGGCCTCAGAGATATTGAGATCCTCTCCCCTCTGTGCTACGGAGGTTTTTATATACCTATTATGCGTGTAAATGTTGCAGTGAAGTGAGGATATCACAATTTCATGAAATCCCGGTAGATGTCGAATACTCTTGTTTATTACGTACCTACTTACAAAATTTAATCTCAAAAGGAGACTTAATTAGGAAGCGTCATACAATGTGTCGCTTGCTTGTGTTTGACCATATACTTACTAGGAAATTGAAGATGTACAAGCGAAAATTAATAGCTACTCCTGGTTCACAAGGTGCATTATGGTGCTATTAATTGGCATGAAGACAAAATTGTTGCTATACCTATTCGATGTTGAGTTTTTAAAAAAAGTAGAATAAAAGTTAAACAAAAAATAAGTTATTGCGATTTTGATTAGAATATTCATGTCATTGTTGAAAGTGAATAAAGCTGCCATATTTTAAAATTTAGCAACCACTGACACCTGACAATAACTACTTACGCTCGCCACTATTTTCAGTAGACCACCTTTAAGAAATTTTGTGATGGCGGCGGTATGAGGAATGCTCTATCATGTCACGATGCATTGAAGCTATCATTTGTATTGAACAATACGTATTGAAATAGATGTAATAATTGATTCGCTTAATTAATTTTATGCTTCTTATATTTAACTTTCTTAGTTTATTATAACAACAAGGCATATGATTTTACTATCTCTCTTCAGGAATTATCTTTAACACTTGTATAAGTACATATTTCTTCATCATGATCTCTTTATTCACGTAAAATTACATCTTAGTATGTTTGAGATTATATATACCTATAAATACTAAATCATCTCCCAAAGTAATTCATCCTGCATACATTAAAAAACTTATCTCATTTACTGTTCTTAACTTTTCCAGTTAAACAAGAGTGTATGCAACTAAAAGTAAAACAATTCGGTTTAGGCATTTTTCACAACAAATGCCCAAATTTAATATGAAACCCTTTTTCGAAAACTCAAGTAATTAAATTTTGCAATAGAAAATTTCCCTTTATAGTAACCATAAACTTTGCTATTTCAAATTTAAACCGATGACACAATCAAATTGGCAGCGGCAATTTCAGAAAACTTTTACGACTTCAATATTACTCCCCGAGTCTTGATTTTGAGCTTTGTCATCGATTATGTCTCCTTTGAACAAACTGCCAAGTACTTGTAAAATGTATATACTTACATAAAACCTTCAACGTGAATATGTTTTTAATAACATATTTTTCAGTCACATTCGGGCTACCTACTGTTGAGTATATGCCTTATAACAGCTATAAATGACGATTGACGACCTCCGTAGCCGAGAGGCGAGCGGGCCTGACTTTAGCGAGCGCCATCTCTGAGGTTCCGGGTTCGATCCCCGGTCGGGTCAATATGGGAAACGAACTTTTCCATATTGTCTCGGGTCTGGGTGTTGTGGTACCGTCATTGTTTCTGATTTCTGTAACACAAGTGCTTAAGCTACTTACCACAGAATCAGAGCAATGCATGTGATGTTGTCCAATATTTATTTATTTATAGATGGAACGGGCCACATTCCCCCACATATGTAGGCCCAATGCTGATAGATATAGTTTACTGTCAGATGGTGGTTTTAGACATAACAATGAACATTGTGATATCAGCTGCGACCATATCTGCCTTAAGTTTTTTCAAGGACGAATCACGAAAATATAGAAGAATCGTCGCCAATCCAATACCGAACCGTGGGGTGTAACTTAACCTGTAAATAATTTTGGTATTTAACAAACATAACGTCGTTGTATTAATGTAGGATTTGTTAGTTAATAAATAAACGTAGTTTTGTTGTAAAATTATTTTTTGATCAAATTCTTGAACATCCATTTTTTTATTATTGCTCCAATATTTATACTTTAAAAAAATGAAATCCTAAAATATACGATATAAATATAACAGAACATATAAACGACATTTCTTTTTAAATTGAGACTTGTATTCCAAAACCATTTCGACTATCCGATAAATTAATGAATAGCGTAACAAAAAGCAATACAAGCGTAAGCAACTCACGAACTAATTCTAACAGAATGTTGCTCAAAACTGCGGGACAAAGGGATGAAATGACTCATTATTGCTGCGGATTCGGACAAACTTTTAACGAAGCTGGTACGATCACATAAAACACAACGTAACTGCTGACTTAAGATGCCGTATTAACCTGATTAACGGCTCAATTTTTATACCTACCATTTCAAGATGTGCCTATACGGAATGATGCCATGTCAACGTAAAATTTTAGACATGTTAAATGTGCAGTTAAACAATAAACAATGTTCGTATATGTACTATAAAATAATGCTCAATATTCAACAGTAAAAAAACATTAAAATAATGACGAATATTAAAGAATCCATAATATACTTATGTCTATACCTCGTAACACAACTGCTTTAGGTACTTATCACGGAATCAGACCATTGTATGCGATTTTACATGATTTATATTTTACTAGCTGTCGCTCACAACTTTGTACGCAAGTTACGCACATCCTCCATCATTTTTAGGGTTCCGTAGTCAACTAGGAACCCTTATAGTTTCACCATGTCTTTCCGTCTGTGTGTCAGTCCAAGGATAATCTCAGAAACCGTTTGCACTAGAAAGCTGAAATTTGGTACAAATATGTATATTAATCACGTCAACAAAGTGAAAAAATAAAAAAAAAGGTTTTTTAAGGTACGTATGTTTACATCATAGCATCTACGAGTACCTGCATGCCAAATTTTAACCCGGTCCGTCCAGTGGTATAGACTGTGCGTTAATAGATCACTATGTCAGTCAGTCACCTTCGAATTATATATATTTAGACGTATGCAAAAATATTTTTTTTATTTTAATTATCTTTATTGTCTTAACCCTTTCACTCTATGAACTAAAAATATTCTAACTTTAAAATTAACATCAACGGTTGATTTTGTTTTTATCTGCCTCACATTATCCCGAATTCCATCATAAGATCCCATGTGGTTTCTATGCATTAGTAAAATTTGTTAATCATAGGTCTGATGTTTTAAGTCGTTTAAATGTACCGTCTCGGCGTCAAAATGAATCTTGATTGACTGACAATCATAATGTAAGATATAATTTATGGAACTGTTAATATAAAAGCTATTATAACACTTGCATTATATATTAAATTGAAAGTTTCATGATGTCTTATAAACCATCAGCCATTATCTCATTTACCTTCGCTTGCATTAAGAGCCTAAAAACTTTATCAACTCTTCAAGAGAAATTCATAATAAACTTTGCAAAATATCTTTGAGTATTATTATATCATAGTGAGACAGTGTATAGCTAGGTCGTTGTGCTACATAACGTATGCATAAAGAGCCTTCTGAGCACCGGATTTGAGCTCGAAAATAGTCAAGGCCAACTGGCCTTCAACTTGGCTATTTTAGATTCATAGCACAGTTCGGCTAAACGACTCCAAAATAATTTAGCCTCAATCAATGTTACCGTCTTTTCTTGGTGGTGTCAGATGACAAGCTATCAATATATTCACTCAAAATCGAACATAAAAAGAAATATCTAAAAATCACATTTATTTCATCAAAAAAATTGAAATTGAAGTCAATATATTACTCCTTTTATGACGACGACTTTAAATTAATAACAAAGGCCTTTGGAAAATCACAGTCTGTCCCTTCAGGCGTATACATTTCTATATGGGCGACATTCGTTAAAATTTATCATTACGGAACATTATTCTACAAAAGAGGGGAGAAAGGAACCTTCACAATTACGCTTATGGATGATTTGAGAACAAAGAGAAGGCAAATTCCTGTAAATTGATAGCACAAGAAAATTTTATTACTACAATTAAAAACGAACGGCTTTTGTTATTTGAATACTGTGAAGGTGAGAAACCGTTAAATTAAAATTCCGATCCAATTTTTTACACAATTTATCTGTTTGTTATTTTAATACTTTAGCCATTTTCTTTACATTTCTATTGGAGTTAAATTCTTTATGTCGCATTTATTTACTCGGGAACTAATAATAATTACTTGGAAACTTCTGTCTACGTTTAACAGCTTTAAATGATTCCCACTGACTTACTGTCTAATCTCCACAAAACACATAATATGATAAAATGTATTGGAACCTACGTGCTTGTTGAATAATCACGTCTTGCTACAGGTGAAAATAAAAGAATTATTTAATATCAAGACATGTGTGAACAAGAAACTAACAGTTACAGGGGAAATCAAATTCGCAAAATACGACTGCCAGCGAAACGTATTCACAAAGAGAAGCGCGGAAGTTGCTGTGACATGTTCCATTTTTATGTTTGTTTAATGAAGTAGAGCAAGTTTCAAAGGGAGCCGCTAAGCGGATGCGCTTTTACATAATATCTTCGCTTTGTGTTCGTTTTCGGTGTAATTAGTTCATTTCTCGGCGCTTGGTTTCAAAAGAACAGCTAGGCTTTGTATCGTGTCTAATTAGAGGCAGGCACATGCATTATGCAGCTATGCACAGACTCAAGAGTGACGCAATGCGATGTCTTGGCCACCGGCACTCACGCATAAGGGCCTTCAACGAAATTACTCTAAGCGTTCGCTTTCACCGCACTCTTACCTTTGCTGCTCAGTAAGTTCCTAGAATGCTTCATTACACAGATATATCAAAGCTAATAGGTTTATTTATGAATACACTAAGTATTATAGATACTTTATGTATGGATTGGCTGTTATATTCGAGCGTGGTTTAGACGTCAGCTCTAAATGTACAATGAAATGATACGGATAGTAAGTTCGGTAGACGGTAGTCACTATTTTATTGGCTAGTGCAAAACAGATTGCTTTGAAGTGTTAGTGAGAATTGCACTACCAAAATAAGGATTAATTAAGAGGGTGTTTTATTTTAAATAATTCTTCATTGAGATTAATAGATTTATGACCATAGTTAGTAACCAAATATAAACCTACCAAACCATTATTCCATTACAAATCTGTCTGAAAATATATGTATGTAGTTAAAAATTTGAAGTTGTAAAAATACAATTAAAAATACCTTACAAAAACATACAAATAATACCTTATGTTTTTTTAAGTAGCAAACAAATATATAAATTTGATTAAAAACTAGATTTTGAAATCAGGATCCTAAATTAATCAACCAGTCGCTTGACCTTCCAGATTTAAGGCCAGCGAACTTTCAGGAACAGCACCTGCTGTCATTTTATGATCAAGAATTTTCTGCCTCGGCTCATTTCACGTTATAAAAAGGTAATTTCCTGGAGCGATGACACTGTTGAGCTTATTTATTCCTCCATTATCTTGTACAATTATTATAATGAAAGGCAATCTTGGCTCTAATTGCGTTTTAGCGCGTGTCGGATTTGAATCAATAAAATCCTTTATAGTTTTATACTGTATTCCATTTAACGGTAGAATAAGATAAGATTGCAGAAGAATTCATATCAACTTTAATTTGATTTTCTTTTTGCTTACTTCCCATTTTAAAAGCAACATGTTTTTAGTACGTTCCGTTCTTGTGTTCTCAGAATTTCAATGCGAGATTAGTATGTTTAATATAAAAATGTAATCAGGTACTGTTTTCGATTGTTGTAAACGCGGTGAATAATCCGCATTAAAAATTAAATCGTGCTTTGAACCATTTATTTATTTTAAATGTATTGTAATTTTATCTTCACCGAGCATTTTATTTCAGTTGATAGTGGAGTTCAGCACCACTCAACCCACGCTCACTCTTTTCTAGGTTGCGTGGGTTTCGCTTGGTCAGAGAATATCTTTGTCCTAATAGTCCCAGGAAAATGTTATTTTTACAAGACAAAGAACGAATTAATATCCCTCTGTTTGTCTTGAAAACAAATTGAAAATAAACAAGAACTAGACGCTAGTTTCAATAGCTAGTTATTATTCTAGCATTTACCTGGTTAAAAGTACCTTGATAAAATTGACGTTGAGAAATGTTGCGCAAATAAGCACCTTTGTATCGTTTTAATGAAGGTGACTTACTAGCTGCGTCTGCGATTTTCTTGGCGTTTTTTGGGATAATTGTTTCCTTTATATAATGGTCGTATCAAATCTGTCTAGTTTCTCGAGTTAAAGAGTAACGAACATCCATACATCCCTAATTTTCATATTTATAATGTCTAGGATTCATTGTCAAAAACTGCTGAACCGTTGTGGGCGTGGAAGCACTAGTCGATTTAAATTTTCTTAAATTACTTTCGAAAAATAATATTCTCGAATATTTTTCTTTGAAATGTTACTTTTCCTTTTTGCCATTGATTAAAAATATCGATTTACACAACCTAGTTTCAGTTATTGTTATTGTTATGTCTATGTCTCTTGTACATTTTTTGTAATTGGCAGAAATATACAGTTTCCAAAAGTTGAGTCAAAATTTAAAAAAAAATCTGACCATTTTCACGTAACTAAAATAAATATTCACAAAAATATTTTTTTTTTGGATAAACTGAATTGAAAACTATCGTTGTTTAGCATGTAGGTAAGTTTGAAATTGTCAAGCAATATTTTCCTGGCCAAATAATACTCATGTGCATAAACGACTATCTTGTAAAGTTCCATTAATTTCTGTAGAAGTCGATTGCCGGAAGGGAGCTTTTGTCACGGAAATTAACTAAATAATTCAATTACCGATCACCAGCACATTTTGTCTCTCTAGAGTCTAAGTTCCTTTAATTAACATATCTAATACAATCAACCATTTGTCACTAAGTATTTTAGTAAAGAGGCAGTCGTAATAAATAAAATTTCCTTACAGAGCATCATCTAGTTCCATTTAAGTTAATATTATTTTTTAAACTGTCTTATCTATTTATTAAAGAGCGAAGTACAACTCATTGACTGACTGATTAATCAGTAATTATAACACCAAAACTATTGATTTTATTTTAACATGAAGATTCGTTTAAATCATTAAAAACCTCATTGTTGAAAAACATTACAAAAAGTGAGCTTAAATAGTGTTCCATAATTTCGATCGAAGATCTTAATCAATCCAACCGAAAAAATGAAAGCGTTTATTTTTAAACTAGATGAGAACCCAGCTTCGCTCGAGTGAAATCTAGTGTTGTAAAAATGAGCGCTTTGAGTCGAGCGCTGAGCACCGAGACGACGCTTTTGAGCGTTAAAGACTCGAACGTTGAAGACTCAGACTTCAGCACTCGAGTTGCATCCATGCCAGATGACCACAGCAATCACCTGGTATCAAACTAAGGTCCCTTGTACTATGAGCAACAGACGACAGATACTAACTGGAGGCGTCACCCCAGGAACGAGACCCAAGCCAATTTAGAAAAGTTCGTTTTCCAAATTGACCTGACCGAGAATCCAACCCGGGACCTTTCGCCCTTTGGCCGCCTACTTTACTGCGCCACCGAGGTCTTATGGTTAGCTAAAGGTTGCATTAGCTATCTAGTGAAATAGAATTAGACAGAATTTGCAGGGAATGGGTGAATGTAGATTTATCCAGAGTGCTTTGCCGATTCAATTAAATTTTCGATTGAGGCTCAATAATGGTGCAGTTGTATGTTCACTTGTTCAGCTTAATGAGAGTACAAAGCAGCGAAAAGCGAATTGTAGATTGGAGTGTAATCCGTTGTGCGCTCATTCAGATAGGGATAATGTTGTAGTACGCGTAAAAGCATTTTCTTCACAGGAAACATTTAAATGAAAATACCATTAACGAGATTCGAAACGTACCTTTTTACATCTGTGCCGGTAATGTAGATGGCTATGTTATCCTTACTATTTAATTACTTCATTTCATTTAGTTACAATACCAACCAATTTAAAAAAAAAGTGTTTTCTGACGCGCAATTTAGGTTCCTACGCTTATCACACAATTAAAACATATATTTTACTATTGTGACCTATTCAAGCGTATCAAAACGTATCAGACGATATCACATTGCTAATAATATAATAATTAAGAATGTTTTAGTTGGATATGCAAAACAATGCTACAAACCCACCTATATACATATATGTACATATTTCATAACATAATTAATACTAAATATGTAAATAACGCAAACAAGAGGTACTTAAGCTTAACAGCAAAGCACATTATTGTTATCTAAGCCCAAAATTAATAGTTATGTCTAGCACAGCCTGACACGCTGACATCGTGTCATTGCAGTAGAAAAATTAAATTGGCAAAATGTTTAATTACACTTTAATCGAACAATTTCGCAATCTGCAAGTTTAAACAAGCAATTTGAAGACAAACAGCGGAATTAGTTGCTAAGCTATTACATTAACCGGCGTAATACAAACAATAACGTTCCGCTATTGACCTTAGCCGCGACCAGGGTTAGGAGGCTCGTACAACTTCCCGAAAACACAGTAAAGAATGTTTACCAGTGAACTCAAACGTACCTAGCGGTAAGCGATTATAATTTGATGACTTTTAGACCCTCTTACAATTTAACGTCCAAGTTGTTGTTGATGCGAAAATACTACCAGCTCGTTTCTGTCTTAGTTAATGCTAGTTTATTTTAAACTTTACAGTTTTAAGAAGTTTGCAAGTAAACGCGACGGACAGGTGGGGGATGAGAACTCATTATATATTGGCACGAATTTTTTCAACAAAATACTGTGATATCTCGTGAAAAATAGTAATGGTAACTCCATTTTGTGTACTGTTTCTTATAAGATAAGAATGAGTCATGAGTGATATGAGCTTCATATTGTTTTGATGTGAGTCGTCACAGCGCATCTAGCGACCGCCGCGCTTATTTTGCTTTTGGAGTCTAAAAACTTTTGCTTTATTAATTCGCTGTGGTTTATTACTTTGTGGCGATGTGAACGCACTGCATTATGTAATGCGTGCTTAGCGCCGGCGACTGCCGCACCGATAAAGCACGTGTCGTCGCTTTATAAGGCGGAACACAATGGTTTGCCGTCACTCCGTTGGCGACGTATTAATCACCAATCACTACCATTAACCACATGCAGAATGTTATATCATATGAATCATAATTCGTACGCATCGCGTGTCCCTCGGAACCCGAATTCGTTTATCGGTTGACAGGTAGAGCCACAAAGTGGGGAACGTTTACGGCTAGCTTTGCTCGGAAAATAATTGTTTTACGCTTCGATTCGGCTTTGTAGATGCACAGTTGCGATCTCAAAAATGGCATCGGCAAAACAAGCCTTCAAATAGTATTAAGCTTTCTTTCACGCTCATTGCGCGTGAATTACGTCAAATCAATGTATGCCCTTATTTATCTCAATCACATAATGTTTAAATTAGATCAGACACTTTAGGCCTTTTTGCAATGCTCGTATTAATAATATACAGACACCTAGGTACGTCAAGATACGGAGGACAGTATATTGTTAATATTTTAGACGTAATCATTGTACCCTACATATTATTTGTGTGCAGATTTTGTTATTTAATATCTCTAGTCACAGTTCTGGTCTGCACTTATAACCCGAATGTCGACGTACGAAACTAATCCGTAGAACAAAATATTTCCACTCTCGTACACAATTGCATACACATTAATTATTATAACAAAGTCATTACGAATGCAGTCGGGATGAGTAAACGCAAATGTAAGGTAAGAACAGTAGATATTAATTACCCAGTTATCAGACCGCTTGGCGGGCTGTCAGTACCAGGAGCTGACCCCGTGAGTCTTTGTGCACATACTTGAATAGAGCTGTAATTATTTCATGAAATACTCATTCTGACTGCTCTCAACATATTTAATAAATTCTAAGTTCTTAGTTTAATTCAAAACAACATCAACAATGCCGATTGATGGTCGGAAAGGAGATCTTTCTGTTAACTATTAGATCCAAGGCGCGTAATTTAAAATTTTAATGTTCAACCTACATTTTAAAATTTGTAACATTTTGGATTAAATGCCCACTTCGGTATTATCGTCGTATATTGTGTTTATAATATAACTTGGTGTTTTATTTCGTATTTTTGATAATAAATATGTACATACAACTTTGTTTGGAATCAGTTCGAGCTGCAAGTAGAGTTGTCCGATACCTATTTACCTATATTTAAAATTTTTTGATTATGTAAAAAAACGAATACAATGTAATAAGCCAGTAAAAAAATAGGGTTGTTTTAAGGTATACAAATTTCCCATTCAAAACTTTCCCATTATTTTAGGGCCAATCATTATGTTGAAAAAAATTACTTTACCTCTTAGACTATACATATCTGCTTTCAACTTACACCATTATAATTAGTAGGTACTGCAGAAACTTTTCCAAAATGTGTTTTTCTTCGTTGAAATTTTGTTTAGGCATGTGAAAGGAAAAGGTTCCACCATTATTTGTCGGCCTCCGTACTCTATAAATGTATAGGTAGGTAAGTATGCTTTAACTTATAAATAGCGGTCCCTTGGTCCAAAACTTAGATAGGATTTGAATAGCGTAGCATAAGTAACATCCCAATGTAATTTAACAACGCTAAAGGGGAAAGGTTTATACTACCATTTTGTGTTAAACTGAGCAAAATTCAGTCAACTTCATTTTACCTTTCGCATAAACAAAGAAGTCGGCTAAAGTTAGATAAGTACTTCGCCTTACTTGCCAAACTTCTTTGAAGCAAAATGATGATGTAATAATCTTACAAGAAACAATTACACTTCTAGTTCAATTCATACAATAACAAGATTTTATTGTTAACGAATTTATTTACTC
This sequence comes from Glyphodes pyloalis, assembly GCA_037074685.1. Taxonomy (NCBI): domain Eukaryota; kingdom Metazoa; phylum Arthropoda; class Insecta; order Lepidoptera; family Crambidae; genus Glyphodes; species Glyphodes pyloalis. The sequence goes on from JAYKKO010000001.1 coordinate 17,871,475, forward strand.
TCGAGTATACACAAATCTATTTTATTTAAAAGACTTTTATACCCTATATTATGCCAACAATTTTTTTTTCCTATAACTGAACCACAAGTTCATAAAACGGTATCAAAACATGAATTAATTCAAGAAAATAATTTAAATATAATGATTATGATTTCATTCTCCGAATATGATATCCTGGCGTTGTTACGATCCTGAAATTTTCAATTAGTGCAAAAATCTTTCGTATGTGTGATGATTTAAATCACGCAACACAGGGCTCAGGGATCATGTTAAGTGGAAATAAACCTTTAACTTAGATAGATAGATATATATACTTTATTGCACAAAAATCTTTACAGAAATAGGTTTTACAGAAAAATTATAGTACAATTTAGGCGGTCTTATCGCTAGAAAGCGATCTCTTACATTTCAAAATTATGATAACTTTACAGATAACAAATTAACAAAAATGACGACTATTTTTTAACTTAATCAGATGCTTGAAAAGGTAAAACATCAGCGATTATATCAAAACCACTGATGTTAACATCAATAAAAACGTTGAAGTATGTTTTTGATGCTGAAACTGCTTTAAGAAGAAACTTTTAAAGTAAAATAGTATTTACAAGCATAAAATTGCCAAAGGTAACTTTTTAATTCGAGTTTGACCTCGGAGGGCCTGGCAAGTAATCGTTGTTGTTCAAAAGTCGACTCCAGCTACTTCGGGCATTAGAAACAACCCAATATTCCTTTTAGCAATTAGTTAACCGATGTGCATTCGTTTGGAAAGCTATTTATATTCAATGCTGTTTTAAAATAAGATTTCAGATAAAAGTTAAATCATTAGTCAAGTCACCCTTATTTTACAATAACCTTATATTGCATGAAAGTTGTAGTAAATATGTTTATCATATCTTTAATAATTATCTATTACGACTTGCCAAAGCCGGGTCTTATCATGAAACCTCTACGTTAGCACCTAAATTAAGCAACATCGTAGGATATCCAAATGTAATTCATAATTTCAGAGGTCACAAAGGCCATTCAACCTCGAAATTTCCAAATTGTTTTCCAGAAGTTCAATTTTATAAAAAAAATACCGAAACGGCTGCAAAGCTTTTTTTATCATCGCTTTACACAAAAATATTGACAACTTTCTTAATGTCGGTTAATTATGTCAAAGTAAATTGTTTCACTGTATTCATATTGGTAAAATTGGCATTTAATGCTTTGATTGGACGAACACTACTCTATTAAATCCGACTTCATTCAAAAATTTTACCAAAACCAATCGTATTTAAAGTAATATGAAATTTCAGGTCAAAAAGATCATGCGATTAAAGGCAAATATACGTCTTCTGATCATAGAATGGAAATCTTTATTCATATTTATTAGGTCACACCTCAATCAAATTTACTTTTCTCGACCGAAGACTTGATTCTAATATAGTTCATAAAACAATACAAATGCCATAATTATAAATGTTAGATGCCAACTCTGGTTAGTGGAGTGGTCAGTGAAACGAACTTCAAGATCAAAGGCCCTGGGTTTGAAGCCCACTAGTGGCAATTTTTTTTTACATAAGTAAGCATTGTTTACGAACGTACTAGCTGTGCCCGCGACTGCGTTTGCGTGGCACAGTGAGGAGCATGTATAATTATTTAGACTAGTTACTATCCAATTACGACACATACCTACACAAATATCGTGGTTATCCTTCTATTAGTATAAGTTATTCAACTTATAGGAAGAGTACACTCTGTATTAATTTTTATACTTAAATAACTTGTAAAACCTTCTGCCATAATCATTTTAACTGTAAAAACATTGGTTTTCATAAATTAATCCTAAAACGGGGTTAATATCTAACGATACATTATTAGCATACCTTCATACTATGTATAGAGCAAAATTTTAAATTTCAAGTCTCACACTTCAAAAAGATTAAGACAACCATGCAAACTTTCAATCCTCGTTTATCACTTAGGGGATGAGTTTCGTAAAATTCTCGTTCTCACTACACGAAATTTAGCAGTGACAAATATTACGCCACCACGAGTTCTTAGCGGCTGTTTAAATCCTACGAGGAACGAACCTTCAAAATGTCAAGCTAGAGGTTGGGTAGGTACTAAGCAATTCGTGCCATTAGGATTGAATATTAAAATCATAATAATTTGTATTAAAAAACAGCAGAATCTGGACCACGGTTATTTTGCGCCACAAAAGATATCCAACGACCCGCAAAATGTAGAGTACCTACTGAAAATCTAGTAAACAAGAGAAACGTGTATTTGGTGATTTCAACTAAGAATGAAAAAATTTTGACTTAAATAAATCTTTTTAACACATCCCGTGGAGACATAACCAAGCACACACATAGCTAAGGATGAATCAAAATTTTGAAAAGAAAACATTGCATTGGTAATACCATGATTCAAGAAAGGAATAAAAATATGCTATTCTTTTAATAATGTGTCTTATCAATAATATAAATATCAAACTGTGGAGTTTACTCTACCTCCACATGTTAACAAACATTAATTAAATGAAACGCACATAAGATCTAAGGCGGAAATTGAATTTCCTCCCGGTACCTTTCACATTTGTTATAGGTTCACATTCCTACAATTTCCTAGTTCCTACGTGACGTTCACACAAACAATGTGCTTATTCGCCATTACAAGGGCTTACAATGCCTCATTCCTTTACGGTTGTTTGATTTAAGTTACTAGCAAATAGAAGAAATTGGATTCCATCTTAAATTGCGGCAAGCAGGGCCATCAATCTTTTGGGACCAAATGGGTACTGACGTAGAACCAACAGGATGTAAAACGATCGCAAACACGTCTAATGACAAGAACTTTAAGTGATTTTCAGATCCTATATTATTTTGATGGTCCAAATTTTTATTTTAGAATTAAAAATACGATCACAATACCAAAAGGTCTATTTGTGCACATTGTTTTTAGGGTAAACAAAAATAAATTAAAACAAACTCCCGAAGGAAAAGTCGCGTGCTGAACCAACTGGATACCATAATGGAAACTTCGATCCATAAAATATAAAAGAAAATAGTTTTCTATTTTACAAATTACAACACAGGTTACTTTCATTCGATTCAGCATGAAATAGAATCACGTACTAGTAAATATGATTGGATGATCCAAGTTCGAACATCTTAAGGTACCTTTTCATCACACTCGTATTTTTTTAGAATAAATATCCTGAAGAAAAGGAATGGATAACTTCTTGAACGTTATTTTTTAAACTAATACCATGGATATTTTGATAACAACAATGTATATGTCACCGTAAGATTGTAAAAATCGTTAGATTACAATCTATCTCGCGAGATTGTAAACTGTCGACAGATTGTGAACCGTAACATTATGATTGCAATTTAACGCATTATTTTTCGCTATATTGTAATCTATCGATGGGAATCGGTCAAATTGTGAACTGACGTAGAACGAAATGCATTTCGCGCGCTGATTGGTTGAGAGTTATGTGCCCCCCGCCGCCCTGTCATTCGCCATATTTGTTTGTTATTTCGTTTGTTGTTTTTATACTATTAATTTATGGTATGTTCAAAGGACTAAATATTTTTTTGTAAAAGTTTCTTAATATTTTCCAATTTTAATTTTGAGTGTTTGAAGAATAAATATTTCGGTACAATTATTTCTCAACGTATGTCAGGATTATTGATTACCTAGTAAATAGTAAATAAATACTTGAAGATTTTTTGAAGTGCATTTATTTTATTTAAACGACATGTCTATTTCTTTAAATAAAATAATGATTTGAATTGAATTTCATTCCTAACTTTACGCGGACATAGAAAGGCTGGTCGTGATTGGTCGCTCATACAATAAACCGACCAATCAGGAAGAGCTTTCGGACAGTTGACAGTTTGACGCCTAACAGATTGTAATTTAACGGTTTCACTTCGATAGATTACAATAAAGCGAAAAATAATCCGTTAAATTGCAATCCCCAGTTACGGTTCACAATCTGTCGACAGTTTACAATCTCGCGAGGTAGATTGTAATCTAACGATGTTTACAATCTTACGGTGACATATACAACAAATTCCTGAAACAAGGCATAACCATAGTAGAAAGAGAACAAGTAGGTAAACTAGCGCCCCGACCGAACGATAACTGCCTATACCCCTAGGGCTGTCAGTGAATCCTGCTTAAGTTGAACCAGTGAAAAGAAGTGTACTCATTCTTATTCTAAGAACAAGTAGGCATGATTGGCATTATGTTATGTCATTTTGGGATATTAATAAACAAGCATATAAAATCACTGAATGATATTGCCAATACATATCTTTCTATGCCAGCAACTTCTGTGAAGTCGAAGAGGGTGAGGGTTAAGTCGGAGAGCAATGGGCAACATCCTTTATGATCGGAGAAGTCCGCTGCAGTCTAACGCTGATGTTATGCTTTTTAAATTAAAACTTTAAAATCAACGAATAGTAAAAAAATATTTCTTTTGTCATAATAGTAGCTCTGGGCGCATGTTAGGACTTCATACATATATTTTTCGTTTTTCTGTTAAATAAATATTAAAATTATAATTTTGTATCTTTTTGTAATGTTTAACAGTGTCCATTTCATGTCCATAAATTTTTGATTTAGAAGATAATTAAAAAAAAGAACAAAATTATGCACAATCTCCGGTGATTCACCGTTTATCAATTGGTTATGCCAAATTCACCGGTGATTTTCTCCGGTGCTATAATTTCGCTCCGGTGCAAAGCCCTAACTGAGGTGACTCTGAAAGATTGTGAATATTTGTCAGTGTGCGACGCGCGTCGGTAAAGGCCGGGGCGGGGCGCGCACACATAGTAGCCACGCTCCGTGCGTTTGTTGGAGGATTACATACTTCTCTCTTTCTACTATGGCATAACTGTAGTTGTAGCTTAGTAGGTGTGTGTACTAAATATTCTACAAGTGCTGAGTATTGGAGAATTTTCAGTAGGAATGGTTTGCTTTAAGACTAAATTTCTTATGTTTAAAATATTTGATCAGGCCTTAAACTGATTAAAAGACACTAAGCACCTATATACAGCTTAAGATGACACGGCCATTAGAATTTAAATAAAGGGTAAAAAGAAAAAGAGCATAGTCAGTGAGTTAACGCCTTTGTCCGATGAAAATTGTAAATTTGTAGTAGGTAGGGTACTGGCAGGGCGATTGATCGCTGATATTTTCAAATGGGTTTGCACGGTCGTAAGACTAGGACACGTATCCTATTTATCTTTAACATACAGCACGACCTCAAAGGAACCTTTGCCTCAAATGATAAACGATATCTCTCGAGTATCCAATACATTTCAATGTCATACAAGGAACTGACATACCTTTCTACACTTCTTTTCCAGTACCGTTTATTATAGTAACTTAGTAAATAGTAACATCGAAATTATTTTGTACAGAAATAACGTTTAATTACTTAGAGTAAACTGATGAATTTAATTCTAAAATTAACGCTTTTAGAATTAAATTCATCAGTTCTGTCAACGCTATTTGCATATTTAGTTAATTGAATACCGGCATTATTTTGTGAAGCTCACCAGATATTTTCGCAATGTTCATTTGATTTATCAGTCCATTATTTTGATTGGAAAATTTTGATGGAGTATTAAAAATATTTAAATATAATAAGTATAGCGGTCCCGGCGAACTTCGTTTCGCCTTAGAGAATTTTTCCCGCTTTTCTGTTGATTTTTTTCAAATTTTACCAAGGATTCCTAATTTTGTAGCCTATGTCAAATTGGAAGAATGTAGCATTCTATTGGTGAAAGATTTTTTTAAATCGGCCCAGTACTTTTTGAGCCTATCCATTACAAACATACAAAAATACAAATCTTTCCTCTTTATAATATTAGTATAGATATATATTTTTATTTTTATACATGACCACTTCTAGCTATATCTAATATAGCGACCCGCCCCGGCTTCGCACGGGTGCAATAGGTACTAAAATATGTACGTATTATACATATAAATATTGCAATTTATTTTATTACATTGACTCCTCCCTTACCCCAGTGACGCTTGGAGCCTACATCGCATGCTGGCTAGCTGAGCGCGGTGAGCGGCAACCAAGCGACTTTTTTCTAATACTTGCATTATTAAACTCATGATATCTTTCGAATTAAATGTCCGAATTGAATAATTCAAAAAGTTATATAAAGGTATTGAAGCTATCTTGAATATAAAGTAATTTTTTTTGATAAGGATTAATACCAAGGTACAAATAAAGAGCCTTTAAAAGAGGCGGCATATTAATAAATTTTTAGATTAAAAAACCGCTTATTGTGACATAACTATAATATTTAGTCATATGCTATCCCGACACTTTTTGTAGATAATGATGAGTTCTGCAAAGTCGTAGTGCATGACTTTGTTCTATCATCAATAGTTTTCGCAGCGCACGCGATGTAAGGAATTTTTCAGGTCACCTTTAATTACATTATTGAAGTTTTAGTAAGGACCCCTAATTTTTTTGAAAATATAATATAGCCTATGTCACCCGTAGATAGTGTAGCTTCCCACCGGTGAAAGAATTTTTCAAATCTGCCAAGTAGTTTCGGAGCCTATTCAATTCATACAAACAAACAAACAAACAAAAAATCAAACCTTTCCTCTTTATAATATTAGTATAGATATATGATTATATAGATTTTGATGTGCTACTCCGCATTTCCATTAGTCACCTCAAAAATACATATCTCGCACCGCCATATAAAAAATGTCATGTAGAGCGTTTTCATACCTGGATATATTTTTTAAAGTATCCGAGAATAAAACTCGCTTTGCAGAAATAGTGCAGTGCCGGGATTTGCCTTTCCCTGTTTTTTTTCCATCTTCATGAATTTTGATCTGGACGGAAATGAATACGTTTATGCATTTGTAATGAGATGTGTGTTTGTTTGTATCCTTGTATGGATATGCGCACGGAAATTTAGTTGTCTTTTATAAGCAAAACGTTTGAACCGATTTCTTAGAATACTTTTTCAAAATATAAAGAATTGAGACAAAAATAACAGACGAAAAAAAATAGGCCTCCAACTTCAAGAAGAGGTATTTTCTAAATTATACGTCACAATAAACATGAGATGAATCTGTTACAATGACACGGTTCACCTTCGAAGATCCCAAGTGAAATGTCGCCTATTCGTACAAAAGGCAACGGGACGCAATAATACAGAACATTGAGATTATATTATCAATCGGTGCGGTCAACAATGATCGACCCTCCCGGTATCCACGAAAGTTCCCAAGGAATTCCTCACTGGCTTTATTGCTCCACCCGATACTTTGTACGACTTTCTTTATTTACCTTCGAACCCAACAGTTGACACAGGACTCGAAATAAAGGTGGACATTTACATTATTTATAGAAGTTTTAACGTTACCTACTCGTGTGCAAAACGATGTAACCTTTTCTTTGAATGTTATAACAAAAGCGAATTTCTATATGATTAGTTTTTCATAAAATATGCCTTTCTTTTAAGTGGAATTCATTCCAATGTTTGGTACTGATTCTGTTAAAAATAGGGCGTTACGCATAAGGGACTGATTTGATCGACAATTCTATCCATATTTAATTTTTTCTATGCCTGATAGATAGAAACATGGAGCGTACCTAAATCAATAATAATTCACTAAACTAAACCCATCTCTCCTTAAAGGTAAAGCTAAATTTACATTTTTTATAATGTTTAATATAGAAGTCGTGCCATGGTTGTATTCAAGTTCTATATCGACAGGATCTCCTCAGTGCAACCATCATTAATAGGTCCCGTTATAAAGGCCCGAGGGAACGCCAGTGGCGCGCGCGCGCAGCCCTGAAGCGTAAAAATCGGGCAACTGGATCCGAGCGTCCAAACAAATGTCAACTCTTGATTTAAATTTTTAAAAAGGCCCGTTCACGGTTGACTAGCCTTTGAATTGTGGCGTTTCCACAAAAAAGATATTGCATGATTCATTTTCGAAATTTCTTTCGAATGGAAACATACAAGTTATTTATATTATTATACTATATAAATTGAAAATTCTCGTTTTCAAATTCCAAGGCACCCAATTTAAGCGGGTAGTTTAGAACTTGCATATAATAATTTCGGTGTAAAATAAATCATCAGAAAACAGATGGGATTAAGGCGCTTTCTATTTGTTATATAAAGTGTTATATAAAAGACGAGGACAATGTAACTAACAACAACTACCTAACAAGAATGAGCCTTTGTAACAATTAAAACAATCGCAACTTAATATTAAACTTACTGATTTGTATAGATACAACAAATATAATTTTCAACGGCGCTACCGTTTGTGGCGCAGTATATTTTTGACTGAGTGTAACACTTATCTGACCACCGTATTAAGTGAATACTGCTAAAATAAAATTTATCTCACCCACTTTAATATAAATCTGACTAGATATGATACTTTGAAGCCAAAAATTTATTTCAGCAAACTTCATCCTCGGCTGGAAGTTTGTCTGGAAGCAACTTTCTGATTAATATTTCCATCAACTGTGTAGCTTAATCTTCACAATGTTCTTTATTCGTAGAACCTTAGATATAGGTTGACTTACTAATAAAGGACCTTTAAGATAAAGTAATTCTATAAACCTATAGTATGAAACTTTAAGTATTGCTCGGTGTATGTAGAAAAGTAATTTAAACCAATGATATCAGAATCAAAACGAATATAGGCAAGATAGTCGAAGCGGAGTGAGCCATCTGCGTCTGCCGCACTGCAGTTGGGCCGCACAAGGTCGTTGTAACGTCGGCGCAAGCGACGCACTGGGCTAAGTCCACCCGGTCCGGTCAGGGTTGCCGACTCAAAGAAACTGGTGCCTGTGCCGCCGTATTTTAGTAGCCTCAAGTAAATTGGAATGGTTTCGGTAATTCACTATCAAGTTAGTTTTATATTGTGCGATATTTTGTATTATCTATCTATTCATTCACTCTCTGTATCAACATCAATTAACGTACAAACTAATCACCATGTAAGAGAGACACTACAATATTGGAATTTGAAACCACTTAATATCAAATAAAAATAACGAATGTCAATTTGAATTTAAAGTAAGTAAGAATATAAAGATCAATAAAAACAAACTGTTTTCCAACACATTTTTCATTACAAGTAATCCTCCGCTAACATATCTGTAACAAATACCATATTAAAACTATCGGAGACTTTAATCTCGCCCAGCACCAATTTTTGTATGATAAATGTTTGTATTTTGTTGTTCCGAGTAAATTTAAAAAGTAAATGACGATATAGAAGATTGTTTCAATCATTTTAAAGGTTCCGATATGAGCAATGATTTTAGTTACACCCAAGCTTAAGGTCTTTAGTCTTAGGAATGTACCATTGACACCAGGCAAAAAAATAACATTTACTAAAATTATTTTAGCTACTTGCGGTCGTCAATGTTTATTATATTGTGAGATGTAATCAACTACATAAGAATGCTAGAACCTATACATATTTTCTTTCAAACATCTTTTTAAAGTGTGTCACTGTCAGCCCTCAAAACGCCACAATTGCACCGGGCTATCGGCCTTAATTGGACCCGCTCACGTCTCAATGACTAGAATCGGGTAGATTCGAAGACGGGTGGCTCATTACTGGTAAATAGAGCTGCTAGAACCCGATGTTGGCGAACACTTGTTCAGCCATATGTCCTACTGCGTCTTCAGCAAACTAAAACCTCACTTTTCCACCTAAGAACTCCTAGCAAAATACTTAGACCGAGTTGACTAGAACACTTCGATCGTAGCAGAACCGATAGTTGAAAAATATGGTTTCTTTTGGCGACAGCTGGTCCATCGGTTGATTGTGTAAATACTTTATCTAATATTATATAGACGAGAATGGTTGTATGTATGTATGCTTGTTACTTTTAATGCAAAAACTACTGAGCGAAATTCTGTAAATGACAAATGTGACACTTAATTATCATACAGGATACTTTAGTGTCGAAATGACACGAAGTAGCGAGCATCAATATAATATATAATAATATTATAAAGAGGAAAGATTTGTTTGTTTGTTTGTAATGAAAAGACTCCGAAACTACTGGACTGATTTCAAAAATTCTTTCACCGTTGGGAAGCTACACTATCGTCGGGTTACATAGGCTATATTATATTTTCAAAAAAAATAGGGATCCTTATTAAAACTCCAATAATGTAACCCAAGGTGACCTAAAAAAATCCTTACATCGCGTGCGCTGCGAAAACTATTGATGATAGAACAAAATTATGTACTACGACTTGCAGAACTCATCATTATCTACAAAAAGTGTCGCGACAGCATATGTCTAAATATTATAGTTATGTCACAGTAAGCGGTTTTTTAATCTAAAAAATTTAATTAATATGACGCCGCTTGAAAAGGCTCTTTATTTGTACCTTGGTATTAATCCTTATCGAAATAAATAGCTTTATATTTAAGAGGGCTTCAATACCTTTATATAACTTTTTGAATTATTCAATCTGGACATTTTATTCGGAAGATATCATGAGTTTAAAAATGCAAGTATTAGAAAAAAGTCGCGTGGTTGCCGCTCACCGCGCTCAGCTAGCCAGCAAGCGATATAGGCTCAAGTAAGCGTCATTGGGGTACAGGAGGAGTCAATGTAATAAAATAAAGTGCAAGGTTTATATGTATAATACGTACATATTTTAGTACCTATTGCACCCGTGCAAATCCAGGGCGGGTCGCTAGTATGTTATATAGTTTAGTATATGGTTTTAGCAGATTTAGTTCTCGACTTCACCCGCGTGGCATAGTTTACATAAATAGGTGGAATTTTTATTTTATAAGACACACTATTTCTCATATCTGCCATGATTGACTGTTTATCAAATGTAAATCAGAAAATTTTCATGAAATATATTTGAGTATAGAAACAGGATACGCTTAGATTTGTATTTACACGTTTTTAAATTTTACGTATGTGACGTCATAAAATAATTTGTCTCGTTTTCTCTATATTTGCGGGTAGGCGTAAAAAACATAAAAGAAACAAACTTTCTAGTCAGTAGGTTAGGCACATTGTTGTAGATAATAATTACATTCGCATTTATAATATTAATACGCTTGTTTTAAAGGTTTTTTACAAATAATAATCATACCTATTTAGGTCAATTTGAATTAAATTATTATTATGATTGAAATTTAAAAGAGCAGAATTAAAAATGAGAAAGATTTGTATTTTCGTGTGGAACAAACAAAATAAAAAAAAACTGGACTCATTTCAAAAACCTTACATTTTATCCAAAAACAATCTACCCGGGCTTAAGTGAGTTTATTGCACAATGTTTTTGTAGTTTTTGCATTGCGTTAAATCATGATACCATTTTCAAATATATTCGCCCTTCGTAGCACTGTCAACGAATCAAAGGATATGCAGCTGAATGTTCGACGCAAAGGTAACACCGAAGTCAGCGGCTAAAGTAGCGGCCGGTACACACGTGGAGAAACCGGTTATGCGCGGCGCGGGGGCGGTCCGGAATCTCGGGACTCTGACCAACGCATAAGACGTATGGGACCCACCGATGATGACTAAGCAAGAAACGTTCTGTATTTTTCACTTAAATTGCTTCCCGATCGTGTAAGCGGTCTCTGGATGGGCTCCATATGGTGCCATATATCGCATTGCGTGCCCTAGATGTAGAGGCTTTTGTTACTACTGATGGGTTACCAGGTTTTCAACAAAAAATAACATTGAAATCTATTCATAAACGACGAAGTTATCCCTAACAACGCATAAATAATTTATGTGTTGTAAAAAGTATTTGCCAAAATAGTTTCCAAAATACTGGATAAAATTGGATATTATTTTTTATATTCGTTCGTGTTTGTGAAAAACACGTGTAAAAATGCGCGTTCAAAGCCGCGGTGGGCCGGTAGTAGGTAATATAAATAAAGTCGTATTGAATCCCTGACAAATCTTCTTTTTCTTTCTAAAAATTGAAGATTTTTGATAGTTCGCATTACATAAATATAATCACAATTTATTAATTGAATGAATTATTATTAACTATTGACACAAATTACAATAATTAGGCCATTACTATAATTTTGCTATTTAAAATATATTTTTGTTTTATTACGAATTTAGCCTATTACGTTTATTTCTATTATAATCACTATCATACACTATTTAATATTGCCTGAAACCATCGACGTGATAATTATTGAATCCCACTCATAAGGGCGTCTGTATTAGAATAATATAATAAAAATAGTCAGGGGACCTACTCCCATAAACGAAATATGTCGGATCCGACAAAGGATGGCAATTTTTAATCCTCATAATCATAAAGAAGTCACTTCGAATGCAAATTAAGCTTTTTCAAAAAACAAAATATTATTTATGCAAATCAAAAACCACGTCTTCAGTCCCAAACTTTTGAATAATCTTCAAAAACGAAACCTTTCGTTTGTTCGTTTCGTTTTTGAGTCTTTGCAAAAAAAAAACGAAGTACCTAATAGTTCAGATGAGAAATGTTCGCGATATCTTTCTTTATAATTATATTTTATGTGTATAACACTTAACTTGATTATTAATTTCGAAGACACATCAGATATATTATGTCCATTGTTATCGATAAATACGAATGCTACGGGACGCAGAACATCCATTAACACGTGGTATCTCCATGCATTTGCATGCAACCTCTTTGAACTGTTTATTCATATGAATAGGGTGACAAATAAATGTAAGAGTTCAATCCCAAAAAAAGGATTTGACAAAACACTGGAAGAACTGATTTGTAGCAAATTATATTTAAACTGTTACTGTAACCGTGACAATAGGTACGTTAAAAACCAAAATTAAACTTATTTATATTTGATTTAAATGTTTATTTTCTTAATTTAGTATTCATTCATGTTTGAACTAAATTTTCGTAAATCAGAAATCATAATGAAAGTAAATTATAAATATTTCGGTGCTTATTGTTTGAAATTACAAACTATACGAGTAATTTTGATGTAACGTGAATCCCGCTAGTTTCCTAAGTTATACTCAGATTTATCCAGCCAGCAGCTCGATCTAACAAAACTCAGTTACGAGAGCTCCATTTGGCACCGACGTTATCAAACGTCATAACTGCAGTTAGGTTGCGGGCTAAAGCTCGCGCACCAATAGTTCGATCCCCGTATTTAGGCTTTCCAACGCTGCTGAACCTACATACCTACGTGTATGAGAGGTATTAAAGTTATAAGAACTATTAACGAAACTGTCGCACCCCCCCTGGAACAAAGCCGCAAGTCCACTTGCGTGATTTTTTTTTATTGCACTATAAAATGAAGAAGAAGCTAATACGTCTTGTCAATTTTTTTCATAATTTTTATGTTCAAAACGAAGGAATTAAACACAAATATGTATAATATTACAACATACAATTATGGATATTTCCATCATAATAAGGAAATTAATACATTTGCACTTTTTTATTTACTAAAGTTCCCAAGGACTAATAGCTTATTTATACTCACATAAATCTTCAACGAAGACTTTATTAAATATTTTTACATAACGATAGATACAGACTTGTTTTAGGATACAGTTTGGTGGATATCGTAGTGCAAGTCTAGATGCTTAATTTTTCCACGAATTTTTAATTCAGATGATATTATTATAACAATTGATACGTTATTTGTCTATGCAGATTTAGGAAGGTATCTTTGTGCAAGTGTAGTTGCCTAATTATTCCACGAAACTTTTGTTGATTTTATGTTATGTAACAGTTGATACTTATTTTTACTCAACAGTGTTTGTAAATTATTTGTTCGTTATTACAAAAATAGTTTAGCATTTTGTTTTAAAAAGGTCATAATTAATAGAAGCTATTTGTTCTTAGAGGATTTTTTATAAGCTTCATGGCGTAAAAACAATCCCACCAAAAACATTCTGTAAAAAAATAGCCAAGTCTCGATGGAGCAGCTTGTTTATCTCTAAAAAGTAATTAAATCTAGACAAAGTCCGGCAAAGTCTAAGGTTTCTTACTGCGATTTCTTTATTATTATAGTTAATGTTGTGTGACTTGGCCGTTGAACATTCTTGATAGGTTAGTAGGTACAAGTTCATTGGTAATTTAACGCTAGTGTCTCAATTTAAGTTGTTATTGATTGTGCAACACATGCCTTCAACATTAACAATACAACTTCTACTCTCTTCTTTTTTAGGGTTCCGTACCTCAAAAGGAAAAAACGGAACCCTTTTAGGATCATTCGCGTGTCTGTCTGTCCGTCCGTCTGTCACAGCCGATTACTCTGAAACCACTGGACCAATTGAGATGAAATTTGGAACACATATGTAAGTTAAAGACCCAAAGGTGCATGTGTAACGTAAATAAAAAATTATGAATTTGGGGGTCACTTTTGGAGGGTAAATCACAACATTAAAAAAAAATTCGCTAACCATATCGTGTGACATATCAAATGAAAGATCTTGCTGTAAGGATTGCAAATATGTATCATTTATAATCTTGAAATAAATAGTTTTTAAGTTATTTAAGAAAATAGGCGAAAATTGACCATCCCCCCCCTCCCCCCCTTATCTCCGAAACTACTAGGCTAAAAATTTTGAAATTAATGCGGAATATAGCTCTTTACCTATAGATTACAGGAAAACCTATGAGAAGTACATGGATTAAAAAAAGGGTTGTTTTGTTAAATTTACGTTTTTTTATTGTTACCTGCCTGTACCATGTGATGCTTAATTTCAAAAGGTCTGACACATCAGTTTATGAGCAGATTACACATTATTTCATCAACTACGGATTGCCCCACGAAGGGGGGTTTGTGGGGCGAAGAATTAGGGCCAGGAATTTGGTATTTTTTTAAAAGAGAAAGATGGAAGATAGAGAGAGACAATCAAGATATTTCTTTGTTTCTCACAATCAAGTGAAAGCAGTTATTGTGACCTATGAGCCCAACGTACGGAATCCTCTCCACGCGAGTCCTACTCGCACTTGACCGGTTTTTTAGAACTTCAAATCCACCACCGATCTTATATAAAATAGACGTACAGACGGACTTCTATCAATGATTAGAAGTCCATCTGTACTGGAAATATTTATATACTGTTTGTTTAAAGCTCCACTATACAAAGGTATTATTAATACAATAAGTCAATTATGAATTATTTATTGAATCAATGTTTTCCAAGTAGCAATTTTCCATCGTCAATGGGTAACGGTTCTGGCGACAGATTGGCACAATGGTGTCATGGATCACCTGATTTTGTTTATCCTTCGACGGCCAAGTCACACAACATTAAATATAATAATAAAGCAATCGCAGTAAGAAACCTTAGACTTGGCAGGACTTTGTCTAGATTTCATTACTTTTTAGAGATAAACAAGCTGCTCCATCGAGACTTGGCAATTTCTTTACAGAATGTTTTTGGTGGGATTTCACTTCTTTTTGTAGATACGGGGGTACATTGATTTATTTTATTAGATAATCTCATTTGACAATGAAATCAAACACAAATAAACTCAAAGACCATTAGCATATGAATGAATGAATGCGCCAGGCAACCACACCAATCACCTGGTCTCAAACTAAGGTTTCCCTTTTTGCTATGAGTACCAGATGCCGAATACAAACTGGGGGCGTCATCTTTACATAGCCAGACCAAAGTCATTTTAGAAAAGTTGGTTTTCCAAATTGATCTGACTGGAAATCGAACCCGGGACCTTTCGTTTTTGCACCGACAAATGCAATCCCGTTGTTGGGCAATATTTTTACAGGGTATACCCTCGATGAGCTACAAACCTGATCAGAGACTATATGATTGCGCTATCTGCAGTCAAACTACGAACCAAATCCAAATGAACTGCTCTTGTATTGAGACAAGTGAAGAGAGCCAAAAATCTCTTCTCTGTAGCCGTGTTAAATCCAAACATGGAAACTTTGGATAAGCAATTTGATAGTAAGATGCCGACGGTCCATAAAGAACGATTAGAGCGACTTTTAAAAGTACGGAACTCTCACGCAAGAATATAATACATTTGAGACGAAATATGTATGATTATATAATAAAACCTCATACGGTGGTGTACAAACTTTTTCATTATTTTCAAACGAGATTTCTTTTTTATTATTGTCAATAATGACATGAGATGTCGATGGCAAATGAGCGATGGCATGCCAGCAGCATGACATTATTTACAATCAGACAAGATGAAAATTAGGGATTTTCTCCAAGATGAAAATTTTTGTGATGCAATGCCTTGCAGTTTTCCAGGCCATACGGCTTTGCCTTTATTAAATGCAAATTATATATATATAGTATATATATATATATTTTGTTTACCTTTGCGTTAACACCGCGTACATATTTTATTTTTGCGAACTTTGGAAAGCGATTGGAAACTTGAAGTGCTAGGAATTAGGCGCACGCTTTAATGTTATGATTTTTAACTGCACCATACAGACATGGCAAAGGCGTGTAGGTAACAGAAGATGAAGGGAAAACATCATTTAAATTCGCAGAGATTCAGCAATGTGATGCGAATGAATGAAACGTGATGAATGCATGTTACTGCGATCAGGAAAGGTAGCCAACTGCGGTAACGGCTTGGGCTTGTCGCTCCGAAGTGGTATGTTAAAAATTTCACACGAGCCGAAGTTAGCTTGCTTTTCAGCCTCCACCTCAAGGAGAAATCAGAAAATGCATGGCAAGTTCAGGATCATGAGAACATAAAAAGGAAAGGACGGCTTCTTAAGCCTTTCCCGTTTTGGAGCCTAGCTAAATTCTCACCAGCTAGGAAATAAGTTTTAGTGTCATCAAAGATGCGCTTAAATAATTGCCAATCAGATATATTTCCGCTAAACTCAGGTAGTTCAACGTTATAATGAGTCTTGAAACTCGGATTTGCTAGTGACTTAATAGCATGAGTAAGTTTCTCGATGTCACTAACCTATAAAGTGGTAATATTACCATGTCTTGGGATTTGAGTATTTCTCTTCTCTTCATGCAGCGGGTGTGGTTAGAAAACCATCGCCTCGTCAGTGACATCGTTCGGAAAACGCAGTATGTAGTCGCGCGCTGGTTCCACAATAAGGATCTGTTGCGCAGTAGTAGTAGCCTCACTCTGTTCACACGGAACACTCCGTTCTCTCTTCGAGAGCCATACCAGTTGCTTTCGATGTTGCTTCTGCGACATCACTTTTCTGTGGCTACGACATCCCGTTTTGCAATTTAGACGAAGATACTGTTTACGTACTGCTTCTGCCGCTTTGAATCGGGTGACTGTTGAGGCGCTGGGTGTGGAGGAACTCGAATGCAGATTAGACCGGGCTTGTCGTCTTGTGAACATTTTTAGCGAGAAAAATTAAGATTTTGAAATTGGGAAGAGTGCTGGATTTACCAATAAAAAAAGTATTTTAGTGTACTGTAATCAGGGGTTGTTCGGTCCGTAGATAACACAGGTAGCTTGACTAATTTCCAGTTTCTATTCAGGCAATATTTATTCACGGTATAAGCGTAGATATGTACTACATACAACTGAAAAAATGTAAAACGGAATGGGGTGAAACAATATCTTTCACATACACCTCGAGTTAGTGATGACTTTCAGGATCGAGGCTAGAAGTACCTATCTAGGGGTTGCAATTGTCTTCAAACGCAAATAGCAAAGATGCCGATGTAGGCTTTTTGCTATTGAGTAAGTAAAAGTGCCTAGTCAAGAGCTCTTTTTTTCTTTTTTGTTTCCTTTCTGACTATTGCTTTCTCAATGAAATAAAGCGGCCTACCTGGATAAATATTTTTTTTATAGGCAGTATGTCGATCGCTAATAGTTTGGTTGGGCTTTTGTGTTTTCTACTCAGGGTCACCAGGGACACCAGACCTCGATAATCCTAGTTTTTATAGTTTTCCCTTTATGTGGCCATTAAAACCTAACTCTGTACCAAATTTCAGCTCTCTGAGTTTATGGGAAGTACTAGTTCTATTTTGATGATCATGAGTGAGTGAGTGTGTGTCGAAAATGCGAAACTTTGCTGTCCCTTAACTTCGGAACTAAATGACCTACAGACTTGAAATTTTGGATTTCAAGTAAGTGTCTATAGCTTATTGGATAACGAAAATTTCAGCGTTCTGGTTTTATCCAGAGGTTCTCAAATAGGGGCCTGAAAATGCGGCGAAATGGTTCCAGTAAAGGATGGTACGGCAGTGTTTGCTTTGCTTCGCTCTCAACTTGCAAATCAAAGAGAAATCTCCCGTCTTCATGTCCAAGGTAACCAAAAACAAAATTGACATGCAAATTTAAATTTATTTATTTTCAGTAAAGTTATTATTCCAAATAACCACCATTGTATGATAATGTTTCACAAGGTAAATGTACGTAACCCTTTTTACACAAACGGGTAGTTCGACGAAAACGTACGTAAGCCACACTTACACATTGAATGCATGACTAAATTAGAACGCAAATAAAAAGTTATCTGCAGTAATACCAAACAGTGAGACTTTCTTAACATGTCAACAATTCAGTATTCATAATTACTCCATCAAGTGTTTAATATGCACCGAGGAATAATTACGCATCGCTCATTTTCAGGTTTTTTTATAATACGCATTACATTATTTTAAAATATAATGACGTAGGACCCTTACAGGTAGTTTTACTTATCGTTTCTTGTATATTACATATTTCTAATAATGTTAATAAATTTTTAGGACAGTTTTTTTACGCTCCTGAAAAGTTGTCATTTTTCACTTACATTCTTCTTCCACGAAGGGTGCGCTGTGTCACATACCTACTTTTAATTATTAGTTACTCTCTACATTCAAATCGCTGTCAAAATTTGATTGATGCGTCGCACTCAGGAAGATAACAAAAATTTTAACACACGTTTTTTTGTTATTAAAGTTGTTTTCAGTCTTGATGGTTCCAGTGGTTGAAAATTAAATGTAAGCGTGTGAAGCCGCGGTCATAGGTAATATTGTACAGAGTGTTTAAACTCTAACTCTAAGTTTCATGATCCAAATCCAAATTAAGCCAATTTACTAGTGACCGACCGAAACATGTTATTTTGCCGAAACCGAAACCGAATGTTCGGTTTCATTGTAGTTTCGGCCGAAACCGAAACCGAAACCGAACCTTTTATAAAAAAAACCTTAAAAAGTCGAAAAAATTTTAGTATGCCCGTTTTTTTCTAAAATTAATATCTCGCCGACGTATAATTATAGATTTTTACTTTCAAAGATTTATCACTATGAAGTATCAGCACAGTTACAGAAATTCTGTTTGAAAATTTAACTACCCTATAAATAAAGTGAAAAAAATACATTATTTGTAAGTTTCGGCGCGGCCGAAAGGTTCGGCCGTTTTTGGCCGAAACCGAAACTCGGGCCGAAACTTGATTTTTTGGCCGAAACTGGCCGAAACCGAAACCAAAACCGAAATTTCGGTCGGACACTACAATTTACCCACACTGTGTATAGATTAGGAGCAGTTGAAGTTGGAGCGCAAACTAGTCAATAACATTTAGGTGCTTTCCATTTTAGGGAATTGAATTTAGAGTGGCAGGCATCCTAAGTAAATTCAAATATGGTCTAAATAAGTAGGTTCCTCTGGCCAAAATATGCGTCGATTTTGATCACATTTAACGTTTTTTTTTGCTAAAGGCCAATGCAAACTATTTAAACAGAACAATACTCTGTGATAGGCGCGCCTGTTCTGTTTTAAGTTCTAACAATGCCTTCTCGGGTCTTAAACGGCGGAAACGGACGTTTAAATTTCTGAGACATAGTATGGTATATACACAAACACGTATAATTACGTACACATTATATTATCAACATTTGTTTCGTAAAGTAAATGTATTTGTATTTTATTTTATTTATTTGACTAAGTAATTAAAAATAACAAAAAAGGAAAAAAATGAATTTATTAATTAATTAAACAAATAGTTATCTGTAGGTACCCAAAATGCTGACTATATTACCTAGTTCAATTGTGATTGAAAGACACTGGGGACGTAGCTGCCAGATTTTTGGTCCCCTTATTTTATTATTACACATTAGCAGAATTTTACTATTCCATCAAAAATACTTTAATAAATCCATTTATGAATGATATTGAAGATCAAATAAAGATTTATTTAGTTCCGAGGTTGTTCAACATTTGTAAAGAAGGAAAATTTTGACTTACTAAATGATGAAAGCAATTCTGTCTAAGAAAAACGAATGATGTTTTACGTCGATAGGTTCATTGAATAACATTTGGCTACTCATGCCATAGGATATATTTGATTCCTTTCAGATGAATAATAAATACCTATAATGCTATCATGAGTAGGTACTATCTAGCCAAATAGCCTAGAAATCTAAGATTACCCTTATGAAACTGCTACCAGATTATTTAAAGAAAACATAATTATAACAACAAAAATTCACATTCAAAAAACTAAATGGTAAAATGACGAAACGTGTCGTGTCCAAAGTATATGAAGCAAAATGTAAATCTCGCGTTCAGTATACACTGTGCTTAGAATGAAAGATGAGGCAACCGCAATTATACACGTTTTCATGACTCAGGAGTGGTAAGTAATCGGGTTAGAGTGGTAATCTGGGACGAGAAAAAAGGCCTGACATTGCGACCGGCCCCGAATAAATTATATTAATCCAGCCTTCTCCTGTATTGGGACGGATAGGTTTTCTCCAATATTAACTGATGGAGGAGAGAAACTCATTTGTCTTTAGTGTGTTAAAA
This sequence comes from Glyphodes pyloalis, assembly GCA_037074685.1. Taxonomy (NCBI): domain Eukaryota; kingdom Metazoa; phylum Arthropoda; class Insecta; order Lepidoptera; family Crambidae; genus Glyphodes; species Glyphodes pyloalis. The sequence goes on from JAYKKO010000001.1 coordinate 17,892,225, forward strand.
TTCTGTAGCAGAACTAATCCCTGACGAGACCATTTAATAGGGTTAACTCTTAGCGATTAATCAGATTGTCACTAGTGGCAATTGATAAGAGGAAACGTGCTTGCATTCAATGTCTTCTCTATAAGTGTAATGGGCCCGACTTAATAAATATGGAAGAGATTTAAAGATATTTTTTCTAGATAGCTTTAGTCCATAGAACAAACAACTTTGTTCGTGTTCAGGAGGAAACTGAAGGTAAACTAAAATTTAAATTACTTGAACTCACAACGATTAGAAGTGAACATAATTTTATCTTTATTAAATTATTGTTTGCTGTGCATTTACCACTCATGTCTTTGAGATTACTATGGTAAAAAAGAAAATAATAAATAGTACGCCAAGTACGATTAGACAGTGGGGAAAGTGATGTAGGTATATTGATCATTTTGATTCTTTATGATTGGAGGAACCTGAGACTTATTTGTTTGATAACGTTGAGTTACAATGTCCCTCCCGTTGCTTACCACTAATTTATTTATTGAATAAGTTTCAGTGTTTTAACATGGTAAAAATGGTAGCTTTCACTCACACGCAAGAAATAACTTAAAATGGTCCAAAACTCAATGTAACTGTCTAAGAAAATGCAAAGATAAACAATATTCAGAAAAACTTAGAAACTTTCTTTTTGAAAACTAGTTAAACTTTAATGTTTCAATATAAAAGAAGCGGCCATAGCAAGCGACCACAGAAATTACAGATTTAATTTTAATTAAACGTTTAATTAAAATGTAGATATACAACATAATTATAAAGCATATATCATTTCTTCCATAATTTTCTCTCTCTCTCGAGTGGCAGTACAGTGCGTCAATGCATTTTACCTCGTTAAAAAAAAATAAAAGGACCTTATCACCACTTAACATCAGGCGGTAAGTCTTGAAGTGCAATATGCAAAAAGTAAAAAAAAATCGCCTCTTTACATTTGTGACACCTAATTGATGTACCTAGTTGTGATAAAGATAACCTACCTTATACTATATGTATGATGTATATGTTGTTTCATCTAGTGTAGCCTTGATCAGCCTATTAATTGTCTTATTGTTGGGTTATAGCCTCTATCATTGAAATCAAGACAGCTTTACAAAATTCGATACTAACTTAATCAACAAACCAGTGAAATGCGGATTGTTGATAACAAACTCAAAAAAATATTAGTAAAATACTGCATCTACAAGGCCATCCAAAATTTTACGTTGTACATTTTCACATCATATCTCTACGACTAGCGGTTTAGGTGAGTCAATGAATCTGTAATTTAGCACCAGCTGACCCTTATATTCATACACAACAGCTGGCAATTTATTTAGGTTTCCTGTTCATCCGAGGTACTCGTATCTCTCAGTTTAAATATTTTATTTGACCGCAACATCACATTAAAAGATAAGCTTTGAATTTAGTATTTCGTTGATTGTTTTGTTGCATTTTCACTGTAGCGGTAAAATCGCGTTGGTAATTGCAGATAGTGTAACTGTATACTATGATAATACCGGTCTTAGACACACAATCGGACCGATTTATGTAATCGGATATGAATTTAAAACGTCAGACAGCTTTTGTCAGCACAGCGACATCTGCGTGGGTGCGGGCCAGTTATCCTTGAATCAATGCATAAATTGGTGAATTTTACCTTCTTCGGGGAATCGCAGAGAATAAGGAACGCTCTTATGGGAATATTTGAACCAGATTTTTATAGAATTGTTAATTATATTTCTAATTACCGTTTGAAATAAAACAATGTTTAATGAATATTGGCTATGTTGGTTGCGATTTAGTTAGTTACTGTATTTGCGACTGTAGCTCAAGCAATCACACTTATACCACAAGGGAAAAAAAACGCAAGATAGTTACTTATTTGGAATAGATAGACATAAACCGGCAAATTACAACGTACTTAATTAGACTTAAAGCCATAATATCAATATATGTTATATTAAATTAATAAGTTTAGCTTTCACATGTAAAACAACTACTGAGTTTCTTGCCGGTATCTTCTCTTTAGTTATAGGTGCCGAACCGGAGGTAGCTTCATTTGCTTTATATAGTGACTTTTCATAAGTATTACTAATGTAATCTATGTGAATAAAAAAGATTGACTTTGACTTTGACTTTAAACTGGTTCTGAAATATTGTTTGCTTTTGCTGTCACTACAAGTCACAACGAAGGTACTCTTGTTTGAAACACTACGCTAAGAGTGGTGCGGTCGTTTTATATCAATTTTCTTCCTGTTTTTCAAGGTCTCGTAATTATTATATTACAAATAAATGACTGAAACCAGTCCAGTGCCGAACAGTAATTTAGTTCTCGCGGGCCTTTGACTGCAACCGGTACATATTTAACACATGCGTGTGCAAATATAATAATAATAATAATAATAATCATTTATTTCGGAAACATAAGTCCATAATGTGTTAGTGACAAAAGATCTTAAAAAACTATGTTAGTGAGTAATAATGATGTTGACTATAATTTACTTTTGTGTCTTTGGCGAGTTGGACCTTAGTCCAGTGTCGCATAATGACACTGTCCGTGTCCAGCCTCGCCGCGACCACCCTCAGGAGGCTGTTGGAGCTGGCCCGTACGCGCCGCACGAGGGACGCAATGCGTTTCCTAATGATAGCCGAGAGGCTGTCTACCACACCTGTAGCTAACATCCCCGACGCGCTGCAGTGACGAGGCAGCCCCATCAGTCCCCTGAACGCGTTATTATATTGAGTGCGCAGGGCGCTATACGCTTTTAGGGTGTAATCTGTCCAAAGGCTACACGTGTAAACCGAGTTACAATATGCTTTAAAAAGCGTACGCTTTACTTCTCCAGTGCAACGCGAGAACCTGCGGGTCAACATATTTGCCCTAACGCACAGCGCCCTGCGCTCCCTCTCTATATCTAAGTCATCCTTTAATGACTCGCACACCCAGTGTCCAAGGTACTTAAAGCTCTGTACCTGTTTTAATGGTAGGCCATCAAGTTTTATTGTCGGCACTTTATATGTTTTGTTTTTGGCCTTAAAAACAAGCAACTCGCTTTTAGCGCAGTTGTACCTTAGGCCATGGGTCAGCGCATATCTCTCACAGATGCCAATCAGTCTTTTCAGGGCACTGATTGATGGGCTCAACAGTACCATATCATCAGCATAACTAATGTTGTTGACAAAGGTACCGTCAATAGAACAGCCGACTCCAGCACTGCTAAGCTCCTCAATCAGCCCATTCATATACATGCTGAAGAGCACCGGCGAGCTTGCGCCACCCTGCCTAACACCACACACCAGCCTGTACATATCAGAAAGCGCCCCCGACCACTTAACAAAGTTTTTCTGGTGTGAGTACCAATATTTCAAAATTGATATGTATTCGTGCGGGAGTACATAGCTTGTTTCCGGAATAAGGTTCCTGGCTACTACATACATGCACAATCTCTGCCAGTGTAGGTTTTGTCACTTTAAACGGCGTAGAAAAAGGCTCCCTATTACCAGCGCATATAGATTTTTCTCCTAGTTCTCTCTCGTTAATACCAAATGCAATCAACTGCGGAGCAACAGATGGTGACGATGACGCAGGTACCTTCTCGTCTGAGTGCGAGTGAGACAGCAATTGCTGCTTGTCCGCATCATCAGCTGATTCACTAACCGTTGTTTGCGTTGTCACCGGAGTGTGAGGTAGGCCGACCGGGCCACTATCGAAACCGCTTATAATGTTTCTAAAACCACCGCCTCTTTTGTAATTCACAAAAGGGCCCTGAGTAGAAACCATCGACGAATTTTTTGCATTTAATAAGTCAGTCTTGATTTCTTGCAATTGTTTTTGTGTAACATAAGAGTCCTTTATTTCTTTTAACTCAGACTTCAAAACAATCATATCCTTTAGCAACCTAGATGCATCTATATGGTCGAAGGTCAACGGAGGTAGCTTCTGTAGCTCTTTGGCAACAAAAATCGGCAACTCATCGGGGTTTGTTTCTTTAAAAACCGCAATAACATCATGCAGATTTTTATAAGACTTTTTCGCTTTCTTCCTGGTTATTTTTCGCTGCGAAACCGCTGAAAACAATAGACTTTTGGCGGCCTCAATTTCTTCCTCAGAAAAACTAGATATGCACAAGTTCACTATTGCTTGCTCGTCCATTACATCTTGCTTATTTTGTATGAAGGCAAGAAGTTCAGAAATTACTATATTGCACGACGAACACTTTAGCATAGACGACGACATTATGCGCACACACAGAACGTGACCGCTCATTAGCGCTCAAGGACGCAGACTGAACTGACAAATATAATCTCACGCTAGACCGTTTCTGATTCTCTACGCAAATCGTATACGACGATACACAGCACAACTTGCAAAGGAAAATAAATATCAAGAATACATTCTATAAACAAGGAGTGACCAATAGGTCTACTACCTAAAACGAAACGAACAAACGATAGGTTTCGTTTTTCTAGAATAACCGATAATAAAAGGATTAAACCCACTTCCTTTTAAAAAAAACTATATTCACATCATTAGTGAGTGATTACGATTATGAAATTTGTTTCAAAACCAAGTCAGAATTTACTTTATGCCTTAATATGTACATATCCACATATTAGAATTCCCTTTTCTTATTCTAACGGAAGTAACTTCTATGATATCTTATTTTCTGAATGACCTTTAGCATTTTGTCAGTTATTCAACCGCTATGCAATTTATGCATTCGTGTTCCGGCCCGAAGAGTAGCTGGGGGAATTTAAGGCCTAACTATACCACCAGACGATGATATTAAGAGAATTTTATTGCAGTTCATAGGTTTGATATATGTGCGGTAATTATGTTCCAAAATTGTTCTGTTATGTTTTAGTTCTGGATCAAAACTTCGCATTATTTATTAAAAATAAAACAAATAATAATATAAATATGGGATAGCGGATGTATACGAAATTTATTTAATTTTATTTGGCTTAATTATATTTCGATTATTTACAAATTGCTTTTATCATTTCCCATCCACTACATAAATTTACGTGTTATGTTTTTTTTCTTATTAAACAATTAATAAAATATTTACAAATCCAAAAAAAAACTAAAACGATATTGACGAGATATGTACGTTGAAATAAATTACATATGCTCAATTTGTGCTTCCTGATTTTTCCTAAACAATATCACGTTTAAAAATTATCAATTCGGTGTCCCCTCATAAGGGCAACGTGTGACGGTCTGTCATGGGGATGATTTGATTGTGTAATGCAGTAGGTATAGGAATATTAAGAAATACCGATTGTATTCTAAAATAACACTTTACATGTTAATACTTTGTGCCGAAGGATATTGAAACATATTCAGAACGAACCCTAATTGAAATTATACTTTGTATGCAAAGAGCCATTTCGTATGCATTAATATATTAAATTAAGCTCCTGGTCTACGTTTAAAGGGGAAACACTCGTATTGTAATCAAATGCAATAGGTATTATACTGAGAATTTCAGAAAGTTTGATCAATTTCTTTAAAACATTCATTTGGAACTGGATCACAACATAAAAAAATGCTTTAAACCTATAAATATAGGTGCATCCATACTGAACTGTTATGCATATATAAATCAATTCATATTTATAAAAATTTACTTATTAAAAATCGAATTTAGTAAAATCTAAAGAGCGATAACAATTTTTAATATTAATAATTAATTTTCTATTTTTATTTATTCGTTCATCCGGGCTTTTACTAAAATTGCCTTTTTTTTCTCTTCATCCATCGTAAATCTTTTCTTACAAAATAAGAAATTTGACCCGAGCCTATCTGGACAATAAATTGCTTGCAGATGACAGAGTCTAAAAGGACACAATAGCGTACCGAACATTTTTCCAATTCATTTGAAAAGGCAGCGAGTTTTTTATGATCAGTATTATTTTTATATGCAAATGTATTTGCTGTTAAAGATCAACGGTTCGGCAAAGATAGAAAATTAAGCAACCCACGCATTTCTGTTAGACGAGTGACCAATTTAATTATCAATTGTTTGTGTCCTTTTCGAGCCGTGGTACAGTCGCCGTCAGATATATGTATTGAAGCACACAAAGTGACCAAATACTTCTGAACAGTTAAAAATATCAATAAGTTCCATTCATTACAAGCTACCATTAATATCTGAACATTCATTTCTTCAGTAATATCTGACCAGATGCTAGTCAATAACTTCTTTACACACAACTAACCAATAATATCTGAACATTCATAACGTCAATATGTGTCACGCACGTCATGTATCTCATTTAGCTACCTGTGTAGATGAGTAGTAGTATTCGACGACTGGTAGTCATAAAATAAGGAAATGCATAATTGCATCGTTAAAATCCAGTTGATTGGTGTGGATTACTTGACATGTTTATTTTTACGGCCGAAAAATTGGTTGAAATTCGTAACACAAATTGAATACAATGGAAAAACAATAATCGGTATTAGCTTTCTATGGAATCTTTGATAAAAGCCACCATCTTTATTTTGTTGTATCAATCTGGTCATTGAATTGAAAAAAGGATTTTAATACAATCGGGACGCAAATCAGACGGTTTCTATCCTCCTCATTCACTATCCTCATAATCGTTTCCGATTCGGAATGTCCATGCTACGTCAATGTCCATTCGTAGTTTCCTAATTCAAATCCGTTTCCAGAGTTTCGTAAATAGAAGGCAGATCTAAATATTACGTCAAAATTATCATCAATAACTTCAATTTTCATCATCAAAAAATGCAATTTACATCAATTCTTGAAAGTCCTTGAATTTTATTTTCTACACTGACTAATTGCACTCAAATAAGAAAAGTGTCTTGCAAACGTTACAGCATAAAGTATTTTTTATAAAATTTCCAGTTTAAAACATAATGTCATCCGCTTGTTTACGTCATAATTTAATTAATCACACGATAGAACTTTGCTAGCGCAAAAATATTATCGGAACCTTCCACCTGAGTATAACTCTTTAGGAAGCTTGGATGAACCCAGAAATCAGCGTTCTGTTGCCGTAAAATCATTGCAAACCGCATTAATCAAGTCACTGCCAATTATTATAAGTCAGAAGTAACGGTCCCCTTTGCAGTTCGCCTGCTCCGCTGCTTACCCGATTTCGAGAATATGAATAAGATTGCTTCTTAAGTGCTTTGCGAAGACGATAATGATGATTCAGAAAGTGACCATTAACAGGCGGTACATTATAAGCGCGTTTATGATTAATTTTATTGAGGTCTGTAGGTGAATTTAATAAGTTGTTTGCGCTGACAGATAAAATTAGCTCATCTTCGATTTATTTCGTAAAAAAAAACCAAAAAAAAATTATCTATTTCACAGAAATATCAAAACATAATCTCTTTTCATGATTTTGACTTCAGCCCCCGGTCTTCACAAAACTCGTGATGTTCTTCTTACTAAGGTACTTAAAGTTGAAATCGTCATATTTTTTCTGTTATTATGACCTGTTACTGTGATAGAAGATTGAATATTCTTATTTTTATTAAGGTCAGAAGCCTTCGACAATAAAAAAACGGAAATCTATTTTAAAAACAATTATATCCACCCTATCTAAACATATAAAAATACAATTAATTTAAATTGAGTGAGTTTACTGAATACATGCCAACGGAATATTTCGAACAAAGAGCCAAATAAAGAACATTTATATATCTTAAACCACTGATTTATAACTTATCAAGTCACAATAGTTTAAACTTTAAAAAGAAAAATTCAAATAGTTCAAAAAGAGTAGAGAATAATAGTACAAAAGTCACATTACTTAGAATAGCATATAAATAGGTTAAAGTGAAAATCTAGCTAATTGGCAAGCACACTGCGCTTAAATTGCTCAACCGTTCACATCTGAGTGAATTTGACGCTTCACTTGTGATAAGGGGTGACAGTGCCCCGAAAATTCCTAAATACCAAGTGTGCTTAACCTCCCACGGAATCTTTGGTAAATTTTCATCTTTCACAATAACCGCATTCAATTAGTAAGTACATGTTAATGAGACACAATCCAATTAAGTTTATTTTAATGTTGATACGAGATTCTATAGCATTCTTGTTAGAATTTTCATAATTGTTCTTAGATTGAATGTATATTCTTCTCACTCTTAGCTTGTACATACATTTAGACAAGTAATTATTAAGTTAAGAAATGTTTTAAATTTTCTTAAGTTACCATACTTTTTAGTTAAGTAATGCATATAACGTACTTAAGCAATTGCTTTACAATCTGTCAAAACTCATCTATACATATTATTTAACACGTTTTACTATTTTAAAGAATACTTGTTTTCGACAGCTACTACATCAGGATTATTATCTATCAATGGGTAGAAGTGAAAGTGTCTAATATTCAATCACAAATGATTGAGTAATTATTATTCAATGTTGATTTCATTCGTCCGACCGTTAAATATAGAAAAAAGTAAATTTTAATTTAAGAAGGCACGTTTATTTTATAGCATACGAGGCTTGTATATGCAAAGCATCAATCAATCGGTAATTAAACTAAAATAGGGTAAGAGAGGAAAGAGGTATATTTATTTGTAAAAGCCAAAAAATAAATAAACATACCACAAATAAATAATTACGCATATCAGACTTTACAGAAATTTAATTGAAAATGTCCAATCTAATTGTGCGAACACATCGTTGCCTCCTATCATCTTCTTCCAGTTTGGGTATCAAAAGCCTTTCATTCAAATAATGATAGCACTTACCAAAATAGACCTATACAATGTACACTCACGGATATGTTTTTGTTCTTACGTAACAAGAAACTTCAGATACAAATTAATTTATTAAGGGCTTAGTCCCCTTCGGCATAAGTTTGGGTAACGATACCCTTTTACTGTATGAGAATGTGTACACAAGAATTTGGCTGTTTATCCAATAAAAGCCGATTAATTACATTTACTCCTTTCTCGGTGGACCCAATTGCTAATAAATCTTTGGCCAGCTTCGCTATTAATTTAATGGGTCTCATTAACAGAGTTACTGCGTTGTTCAATAAACTGATATCATAGTAAAACTAAACCCTTCAGCTATGAATCGGAAAATAGTTATGTTTATTATAATACGTTAAAAATGAGGTAGAAAAAAGCATGAAATACAGTGTAATCAATAAAAGCTTTATTGTACATGTATTCAAATTGAATAGACTCAAAGTTTCTTGTACGTATATAAAGAATAAGGGAAGTAAACCAACCAAATGATTGTAAAACATCTAGAAAAATATTTCTTATTCCTCCAACTGATTTTAAGTATAAGTATGAGTGATGATAGATAATATGACCTTGGGTTCCTAGGTTAAATATTGCAGGTCATTATTTAGGACGATACTTGTCATAATGTTTAACCTGTTCGCATTGTCTACTGATCCAACTTCTTTTCGAAGTCCAAATATATGAGCCATACTTGTTCTTGATTGCTCATCATTGCTTGCATCACTCCCACGCCTTCACGAAAAAGTTTAAGTGCCTCCATTTTCGACTTTGTAGTGAATCCATGAGCCATAATAGTGTTGGCTTATCAAGACAATGACGGATAAACGCCTTATCTCCGAAGCTTAGTTGAACTATTTACGTAATAGCTTCATTAAATGGTTTAGAATCTTTGAAAGCTATTATTATTACTTATAACTCATTATCTGATCTTTAATTTGAAGTTAGATTAAGTAGATATTTTAACTTCTGAAGATAATGTTAAAAAAATATATCACTTTTACAGCTTTATTACTAACAAATCTGTAGGCATTTAATAATAACAAATGAACCTTATACGACTCTTTATAACCAGCTTCAAAAAGTAATTTACTGTGATACCAATAAGAACACCAATAATCTTATTTCTACGGCCTAGGTACAAACAGTTGATCCTTACAATAGTTGCTTTCAAGGACTATAGCGTTGAGCAATTGCAGCACGTCATTTATGTTTCAATTACGAGTGTAAGTGTAAACTTTGATGTTCTCCTTAATCTTCTTCAAGACAATCGACAAAAACATGATACCACGAACACGATAACAGCGGACAATAAGTTTGTGTTAGTTTTCAAACCGCACCACTGTTCCTAGAAATAAAACGTTAATACACGGCCTTTGTTGATCACATCGCCGTCTTTGTGCTAAGAGACACGCCGATAGATCGAGAATGCAGTTTTACCATAAAAAAAACTACTGATTATAATAGCTTTGTTTCAACGACAGCAAATATTACAATTATTACTAGGTACCTACATCCGATCTCACTCAGCCTTAAAAACTAAATAGTACATTCATATAAAAAAAATATTTTCCAATAAAGTTCGTTTTACTTACCGGTTTAGTGGGGACTTCGTCCAGCCATGACTTTAAGCTCACACATGCACACGAACAGTTTAAAAACAAACTTTGTAAAGTTTTATAAAGTTACAACACTGCAGGAGTCAAAGTCCAGGGCGTCGTGAGGGTGTCATTAGTGGTGTTCGAATCTCTTATTGCTATGAGATTATTTCAGTGGAACAGGTTTTAGTAGGCGGAAAGCGAATTTGAAGTTTGTTTCGAGTTGGCGCGCTGTCGAGCGGCGTCGACACACGGGCGCTCGGCGGTCGACCCTCGCGTTATGACGGGTCGGGCGTCGGCAGCGCGATTCGCTGCAACCGCGGCTCGGAACGGCAACGCCGCGCTACCCCGCGAGGGGGGTCCCGATGCCTCCAGCCTGCCCACCTCACATGATGGCCGTCATTGTTTCGTCATTTGTTATCTCACCGCTCTAGCGGGAAGAAAGACTTTATAAGCATCGATATCAGCCGCCACAGCTGCTGCATTCTCGGGAGATTTGTGTGGAGCTTTCGAGATTTAATCAGATAGTGATGCCCATGATTAAGTATTAGTTTATCAGTTTAATCACTTGGGAAAAATATTCACCCTCGAATGCAGTTCCAATCACAACATTTTTGTCATGCATAAAGACAACTATAGAGCTTAGTAGGTATGTAGGTAGCACAAAATCTATAATTACCATGGAGTAAATGCGTCAATCACAAATAAAAACCTACTACTTAAATTTACTACACTGTTCTTAATCATTTGGGCTAAAGGTAAAAATATATGATCCAGGACTTAATTTTTAAGCAGCAAATCTAACAAAAATAGTTCAGGTAATAAGCTCCTAAAGCTGCCTTTAGATTGTTTAATGTTTTAGTGCGTGCAAATGAAATCCATTACACATTGATATTGTATTAATTGTAACTTACATAAGATATTCGTTAGTAACAGTCGTAAGGTTATTTTAAGAATGCCAATTTGTAGTTAATAAGGCTTATTGAAATAAAAAAAATATATCACTAAAAGAAAAGTTAGTATCTATGTGTACTGTTTATCGGAAAAACTAAAATCCTAAACCATCAACATCAAACATTCGCTTGTTTAAATTCAAATATGGAATGGCTATTTGAACCTATCGGAGTTCCGGTGAGTCACACGCATGCATGGTCGACCAACACGAGAACTCAACAGGTGATAAAAGCTTAAACCATTGTAGCCTGTCTCGCTCTAACAGAAGCCTGCCAGTAGTGAATTCGTATGGCGCATGCGTTGCATCTCGGTATTCCATGTACCTATTTTGAAATAATTACTAGCATAAACATATAAAAGACTAAAATGTTAAGTTAGTTAGCACGATCATAAACTATCAAAGGATGATATTAGGTAAAACTTGAATACAATCTGTATATCAAAAAGGAGTAACGTTGTACGGCCTATGACCTCATCGCTATAGAATGCATTGAATAATGAAACTGTGAACATTTTACGAATTACTAGCTTTCCGCCCGCGGCTTCGCCCGCGTGGAATTCGTTTATATTGTGGTATAAAGCACATCATACACAATTCAATGTAAAATGGTAGAAACCAAATAAAGCGAAAACCTGTGAATATAGATACAACAGCAAGTAAGTAAATGAGTCGAAAAGTGCACCGAATAAGTGTATGAGCTACAGGTTAAAGCGCGAGATATCATTCCACTTTTTACGTGTCTTAAAAAACAACGTTATCATTTTTTTAATACACCCAGCGCCATCTATCGCATACCTTAAGAACTATATAGGGTAAGCTATCATTCCACCTCTTCCGTATTTTAAAAAGCATATCGTTACCACCATCTAGCGACATCTATCGCATACCTCATCTCCAATCCATCCATCAAGCAAACTATATTTTTGTTTTCCCTCGGGAATATCAATTTTTTCCGGGATAAAAAGTACCCTATTATTTAATCCGGACTTCTAACTTTACGTCTGCAAAATTTCAAAGCAATCGGTTCAGTAGTTACGGCGTGAAAGCGGAACAAACAAACAAACTCACTTTTCGATTAATAATATTAGTAAGGATTTGACCAAGAATTATTACCTCTTGAAGCAAATTAACAATATTCATGTCTATTTATCATAAATATCAAACATTGAGAAATTTTTATAAGTTTATTTTATATATTTCGCAGTCATCTGGTTAAATCAGCTATTTGATTGGATCACTAGCGCGTTAATTAAATGACGACGTTTAATTGAATGACTATGCCGAACGTTACATGAACAAGCTTCACTCAACGTCCAACAAGTTAGCGGATTGTAACATAGCCCTTTGAACATAGCGGACGTAAAATTAGTCAGGTAATTGTAATGTAGTTCGTTTTGTCATGTTCTCATTTTTTTATCTAAAGTTAGTTATCTTTTAAATGGCGAACTTATCAAACATTACAAAGTCAGCTATATCCCATTCAACGATGCTAAATGACGTTCAGTCAAGAAGTTAAACGTTATATTAAACAATTTGACGAGTTCTCCTTTAGTAATTCAATTAAACGTCGTCATTCAATGAACGCGCTAGTGATCCAATCCAATAGCTGATTAAACCAGATGACTGCGACATATACAGTAAAAGCTCCATATTCACGGTTCCCGTATTCGCGTTTTCACTATTCGCGGATTAAAAAATTGCGACTAATTTTCTGTATTCGCGGCAAAGAATTCCATATTCGCGGATCTGGTAGTTTCAAGAAGAATAAATGAGCTAATCTCAAAGTTCTTTAGGCACTAAAAAAGTTATCTTGAAGAACCTTAGCGAAGGATTATGGCTTTCTGGTAGCATTAACCTGAGAAAATGGATAGGTAGTACTTTTTTTTATGAAAATTCTAACTAAATTCATCAATAACTTGTCCAAACCCTGACCATTTTAATATAATAAATTAATAAAAACTTAACCCTGGAACGTATCTCCTACAACGCCATACAAATAGCCGTTCCATGTTCACGGTTTCCGTATTCGCGGCATATTTGTGGAACATAACCCCCGCGAATAAGGAGCTTTTACTGTATAAAACCTTAACGCATCGCGCAAGCTGCTCTTCCATCTAATCGTGGGTTCGAGCATGCACTGCAAGAGCAAATTCATTTATTGGTTTCAATTATTTAAAGTTCGGCATGCGGCGCGATGTATTAATATGTAGAAATATAGGTACTGAACTTTTATGTATAAGAAAATCTTGACTGGTTCAATAGCGCATTTGGTGGTTATTTTACCTACCTTCTGCGACAGAGGTTGCAGGTTTAGTACACTTTGGCTTTTGGCCGATAACAGTCTACATGACGTGAACATAAGGACTGTTATCGTACTTAAGTGTTTACTATTATATTCATTTCTTTGCTTCGCCATAGTTGAGTAGGACGAGTAATAAATATTTGTCCTAGGTACCTAGGAGGGTACATGTAGACTGTTATCGCACAAAAGCCAAAGTGTGTAGTATGATGTGAGTTTTTATTCCCTTCTACCTGTGAAAGTATTATAAGACCTTTTATAAATATTTAAGGTATTTATTTATTATTTTATAAAAGTCGTCATAATCGCCTATCGCCTTCGTCACCATAAACGAATTATGACACCTTCTACAGGCAAAAAACTTATGAACTTACTTATGTAACTAGAGATGTACATAAAAATAAACTAAAATTACCCGTAATTGTATCGGATATGATTTATATAAAATAATAATAATAAATGCGCCAGACAATCAAACTAATCACCTGGTCTCAAACTGAGCTGCACGGAAATGTATAAATCTGGTCCCAACTGTTCAGTGATAAACATTCATAACAACTTACCTTTAGAATTGCAATGAGAATTTGATAAAAATAAATAAAAAAAAACTTAAATAAAAAAAATTTAAAAGTGCTATTATAACTTAAACGAATACTTTAACGATAAATTTACAAATACCTAATCTAAAGCTATTAACACTGTAAATGGTAAATATAATTTATTAATGATCCACGTTCATTATTGAATATTTTATATTGCTATGCCTAAATGGGTAACATGATGTACTGTAATTTATATTTAATTCCACCTGTGTATAATATTCATGAAATGCAATAAATGATTTGACTTCAAAAAAATACTAATAATAACTTCTTTGATATTAAATAAAGGACATTCTAAATATATTATAAATAGGTTTATTTGTCTCACATCCTTGCTTATAAGCATTTGCTTATGAGTTGTATTGTGATATCATCGTTGTTTTTTATTTCTATGACACAAGTGTTTTAGCAACTTACTGCAGAATTGACTTAAGACATAAAATAATTTTGTTGCGTAGTATTATGATAACATTTTAATTATGTCGTAATAGGAACAACGAAACATTCAAGAATAGTCAAAAGTCCAATAAAAGTATCATAAGGAATGGTAACATAGGTAGGTACTATGGCGTAGAATCATTAGAATGCTGCATCACATAAACGTACTATCTGCATGACCCGACGGTTGACTGGTAGAGAATGCTCCTAGCATTAAGTCCACCTTTAGTACTTTTTTTGTGCAGTTAAGTTTTTAAATAAAAATAAATCACATAAAATATACCTTTTTTCCTTAGGTATCATTTTTTAAATTCGTTAATTTATAATTACTTTAAGCAAGCTTTTTCCTGTTTAATTTTATTAAGATAATCAATCTCTATCGCTTTTTCTTTAACTTCCTCGTGGACTGAACTTGTAACAAGAAAATAAATTTATGAATTACCTAAATTATAAAACGTATTTCGATCTCTAACTTCCAAAGTTACGAGTCTATCTGTAAACTTATACTATGCCAATCAAATTGTTTCACTCATAAGAGTGATGTTTTCATAAAGATTTACTTCTAAAATACAATCCTATTAACTTTATAAAACCCCCATGTTTTGATGTATGAATATAAAAACACGTTTGTTGACAATTCACGCAAAAACTATTGAATATATTTGGATACAATTCGCCAGTTAGACAGATTATACACAAGAATAACACAAATAATATGTACTTATTATTCTAAAATAAATAGCACCTTCACCATATTTTCCACAGTTTCTTCATTCCTGGGGGTCTACTCTCAGAAACGAAATATGTCGGATCCGACAATGGATGGCAATTTTTAATCCTCATAATCATAAAGAAATCACTTCGAATGCAAATTAAACGTTTTCAAAAAACAAAATATTATTTATGCAAATCAAAAACCACGTCTTCATTCCCAAACTTTTGAATAATCTTCAAAATCGAAACCTTTCGTTTCGTTTTCGAGAGTACCTCTCCTGTTTGGTCGCAGTGCGCTTGTATAAAGACTAAAGCCTACCTCGATAAATGGACCATCCCTACATAACATTTTTTTCAATTCTAACCTGTTGTTCCTTACACAAGCGAATTCAAACAAACTTGCAATCAAACTCTTTAGCTTTGTAAAGATAGTATATGTTTAAAATCTAAGTAAATCATAATTATGTAGCTAATTTCTAAACTGCCCGTAATTTATCATTCGTATGACAATATCCACAAGCTGTTGAGAATATTCGTTTACATTGGGAAATGACTTTTCAACTAATCAAAAGGCTAAAAGACTTTACTGTTTTGGGCCTTGAAAAATACGTCACATTGTTTTATTGTCATCAATCTGTAAGATTGATGAGCGCATTAATAAACGTAAAGAACTTATTTACTGTTAGCAATTTCACGCTCGCATTTTTGAGGTAAGGTAATCTAGATGTTATGAATAAAATTGGAGTCACAGGACGGGTGTGTGGACAAAATTTAATCAAAAAGTCAATATTAAACCAAAAAACATATTTAGTTTCATATGTTTTATAGGTACCTATATATTACGTTTAATACGTAGATTTATTGAAACCTTTACAACTTATTAAAATAACTACGGTCATAGAAGAAGAATTCAGAAGATTAATGAATTTGATTTCTTCAAAATTAAATAAATACAAGATTACGTAGCTAAAAGTTTTAGTCATTAAATTGTTTCTCAAGCACTAAAACATTGACGACATTCATTCTAAACAAGAAACGACTCAACTTTCCTCGCAAAACATTAGGGCAATACGAAAACGTACTTCAAGCTAAGGGTCATCAAATGTTTCTTTTGATTTGTCCTTCTCACAACATGTAATTTAAAATATTTGGCATTCCTTTAAAAAGGTTTACCTTCATGAAATTGTATATACTTACTTAATGATAAATATTAAGTATTCATATTTGTAGCTTGAGAGAGCATATTATTAAACAGGTAGAATCATTCACTTAATTTTGAGCCTATTATCTTCAACCGATTATGGTAAAATTGGCTACTGGATAATGTTAACCATCTAATATGTAAAGTGTTTTATATATTAGCTTATAAGTAAATAATAATTTTAGATATTTATTGTTTCATCCTTACTAACATTATAAATCGGAAAATGAGTTTCTTTGTTTGTTCCGCTTTCAAGCCGTAACTACTGAACCGATTGCTTTGAAATTTTGCAGACGTACAGTTAGAAGTCCGGATTAAATAATAGGGTACTTTTTATCCCGGAAAAATTGAAATTCCCGAGGGAAAACAAGAATATAGTTTGCTTGATGGATGGATTGGAGACGGTATGCGATAGATGGCGCTAGATGGTGGTAACGATATGCTTTTTAAAATTCGTACATAAGAAATGGAATGATAGCTTACGCTATTTAGTTCTTGAGGTACGCGATAGATGGCGCTGGGTGTTTTTTAAAATACGTAAGAAGTGGAATGATTGGATATGGATACCAATTTACAATGAATTGTGTATGTTGTGCTTTATACCACAATATAAACGAATTCCTCGGGGGCGAAGCTGCGGGCGGAAAGCTAGTTACCTATAAACATAGTTAATATTTTATTCACGCAAAATAAATTATACTTATAATATAAATTAACAAAATAATCGAAACGGAAACCACCGTGACGTCCTAAACACTGCAATTCGCAAATGACAGCTGTCGGCGAATTTTATTATTTTTATGGATACGGGTATCCGTATGTATCGATTTGGTGTATGGAGCGGTCACGTCACAAACTTCAACAGTCACGAGACTTGGCGTTTTCGCGCGCTTTTTAAATGTGTTACACAATATCTTATTTTTGTCTGGTAATTTAAATATTTTAGAGTAAAATTAAGTTACTTGGGATATAAAACGCACTGGCGCACATTTTACAATACTTTTTCAAAAATTTGTGTACACACTTTGTTTAATGACAATGTATGGTTAGCTGAAATAAAATATGACGGATTCTAAATCCAATATGATGGATTATACAAGAAAGCGGACTCGTATTTTTATCTGCCCTACCCTAATATTGATTTGAAATAAAAGGGATCGCTAAGAAAAAATACGAGAAATAATAAACACTGCCTGACATTAATTCCCTACGATGTTGGTGGATTAATTTATTAATTAATTGATTATTTATTAAAACAATCGAATAAACTTAGTATATACTCTGATTTTTATTGCGGTGAACTAAATTGACAGCGTTCGGCGCACTTTATTTTTTTAATATTTAGTTAAGAAAAAAAATATATTAGAAACCTCAATATAATTTTTGAAGACCTATCCATAGATACCCCACTCTTATTGGGTTTTAGTTCTATGTGGTATGGGGAACCCCAATATTTTATTGTTTTATTTCTATTTTTGTATGACAATCTGAATGCGGTTCACCGAATAACGTCTACTTAACAAGTTTCACAGTATAGCTCTTATAGTTACGGAAAAAAGTGGCTGTGAAATACGGACGAACAGACGGACAGACATGACGAATCCATAAGGGTTCCGTTTTTTTGCTATACGGCTACGGAACCCGCAAAATAGCTCAGTTTAATTTATGTTTCCTAATTAAGTTAGTTTTTATCTTGTATTCTTCATTAACGATTACGAATGTGGGAAATTGATCAATTAATTGAATTCTGAATACGTAAGGGACCAACACTATTTTTCATTTTCCATAAAGTGGTCCATTTCTAATGTCAGTTTAGTACACCTAATTATAAACCAGAGTATAGGTGCTATGCTCCTATCGCAAAATGTAAATTATAAGAAAGCTGGTATATAGTTACCCTATGCGACAATATTAAACGATTTAATAAAATAAGAAATTCAACTATTTGAAAAAGTATTTTCTATTTTTATCAAAACTTCAATTTAAGAAGTAGTTTTTTAATAAAAAAAATTGGTACGTAGTCAAACTTGCGTTTTTAGCGTGTTAAAAGTGATTGTATCTTTTTCATATGAAAACGTAGGTAGGTACCTAATAAATAACATGAATTCAGCATAAATCTCCGGTGTGCACCAACACAATAAACAAGAAGATGGTAAAGATAAATGCAGAACTATGGTACCTACATAGTTGATGACATGATTTACAATTATCATAAGCTTATTAAAACGAGTTCCCCTAAAAACCATTTGAAAAAAAATAAAGTTTTAAAATTTTATTCTTACTATCACTTGTTTCTGGTTACTCTTGCGGATTTAAATTAAAAATGTGTAGGATCTTTTAGAAATTGTATAGGTTTTTTTAAATATTGAAAGGTCACGTTTTAAAAAGTGCTACTATGTATGTAACAGGTAGATGGAACTGAAAGAATATTCATATTTAGTCCTGTCTCAATTCAATGGAAGTTTACGTCATTTTTTGATTCCTAATGTAGGTATAATACTTAACTTTGAATTACCTAATTTATTATGTTAAGGCACTGGCAATAATTTGTTTATGAACCATAAATTAGTACCTACCTAACAAGTCAGTACAATTAAGTCACGACAGACGTGAAAGATGATTCTCCGTTTCAATACAAGATTGAACTGTGTAGGTAGATACTTAAAATTACAACAAATTTGTAAGCAAATATATAAAATAAAATAATTTCTTGCAAATAAGTTCTTACGTACTTAGAAAAAAACTGAAGTATTCATTAAAAAAATATGCAAGACGATTCTTACAGGTGGCAAGATAAAGTATATAAAATTACAAGACATTTTCAGAATTTAAAAAGCAGAGTACATTCTTTTTTTCTTGTTAGAAAGGGATCTTCTTCAGACAAACCTGAAGTAGAAAAAATAGTAGAACACATACGACCGCGCAGAAACATTTATGCTGAAACTATTTTTAAGTCGCTATATTTCAAATACAATAATGTGGTAAAAATGTCTCTTTTATAATATGAACTAAAACATTTAAAATGTAAAATTCACTACATAATATCAAACAAAGTCGCTATCTATCATTATGTATGCTTAGATCTTTCTATGGATTTTTTGACATTTTTTTAATAGATGGACTGATTGAAAAAATAAGGATTTTATGTAGATTTCATTCGAAATACAGTAGAAAAAAACCTTAAAAAAACATTGGTGTCCACATTACACCCGTATAAAACTGAGGCGAGTCACTACGATAAATAATATATTCTTAAAACTAAAGACAATAAAAATAATTCGTTTCTTATTAAAGTGGCAGCTTATCACATCCCCTTAGGCAAGTACCTACAAAGCTTTGAAATTTAGCACAAAGTCATTCTACCTGAAGTGAAAGACATTAAGCTTGGTTACTTAACCTTACAATTCGTATAATTGCCCACAACTTAATTGAATTCCAGGTAAATGAATGTTTTAGTTTTAGAACATAAACCCTCTTTTCAGAGTAATATACCTATTCATAGCATTATAAGACTCAATTGTAATAAATTTGGAAAACGTATTAAAAGTAATTGTTCCAGTAATATTGTTTTTTTTTGTTTTAGGGTTTAAAATTTAATGTTTATGTAGATAAGTTGTATATATACAAATGATACAATTTGAACTTATATATAAAAGCATACACTACATGCCCTAATTTATGAAGTTAAATGTAACGTACCTAATAGTCCAAAAACTACACAGGCTTTTGAGAGGAATAAGGTGAAAACATTTTAAAAAAACTTTTGTATGAAATGACGACCTCCGTAGCCGAGAGGCGAGCGGGCCTGACTTTAGCGAGCGCCATCTCTGAGGTTCCGGGTTCGATCCCCGGTCGGGTCAATATGGGAAATGAACTTTTCCATATTGTCTTGGGTCTGGGTGTTGTGGTACCGTCGTTGTTTCTGATTTCCGTAACACAAGTGCTGAAGCTACTTACCACAGAATCAGAGCAATGTATGTGATGTTGTCCAATATTTATTTTTATTTATTTATTTTATTTATGAAATTAGTTCCTATCTATATCAGCTCAGAGGCCCATCTCATTTCTTTACAGGAAATACCTATTTTTTTTAAATGACCTAATTACACCATGTTTTCTTGGAAAAAATGAGGATCTTTCATAAGATATTTTTCTAGCCTCGACAGATAAACGATCATATTACATAAAAAATCCTCAAAATTCCATTCACGTTATTTCGGAAGTATTAATATGTTAATTTGGTGTCTCATCTTTCGTTCATTCATACGGTTTGTGTAAATATATGTATATAGGTATTTTTCATTCGTAACATTCGTACGATAGTGCAAAAATTTATAATTTCTAAATGTTCTAGAAGCTGGTTTCAAATAAGTTGCCTACTCTCGTCCCGAATTCTGACTTCCAATGCATACAAATATGAATGTCATTATTTTTACTGAAATTGTAATTGTGAAAAAAAGATATCTTGATAAATTTAATTACTTTTAGCAGTTGACGTTTTTCGAAAAACCTACCTTTTCTTGACTTTCAAAGACAAAGAAAGTTTCAAGAAACCAATGTCTTATTAACAAATTGATATAATTATCTACTTTTGATTACTTTGTTCTGAAAAACTGCTACCAAGTTGTTAAAAGGTTTCTTATTCTGCGCGTAAGATCTATAAACAGTAGGTAAAGATTTAACATTGTAAATATACCATGGCCATAAAAAATGAAGTTCCATATATCACAGGACTAAATTATGTAACATTTTGAAATAAATTAATATAATAGGTAATTGCTTCAAAATTATTTCATCAGAGGGCTGCTTAAATCGGATATTATGAAGCCAATGATAAAAATAAAGTATTAAGTATTTTTATTCAATTCATAAAAAGGGGAATGATGGTAATTATTTTTATGTTAACCCTTTACAAAACCGAACGAATATAAATAATCGGACGGATCGCTAATGTACGAAAACGATTATCAACAAAAGTCAAGTCTTTAAAATAAAATATTGACATTTTCGAAAATATGTTTTCCAATCAAAAACAATTTTAAGCGTAAGTAGGTGCCTACCGTAGAATAAGCCAAGTGTTGTGATAAATAGTCTTAGAAGGAGACCCATTTTCAGCTGTGGACATAATATGTACTTCAACTAAAATTATTGTTACCTACCTATTTGTTCTCGGGCTCCATTGTCTAGATCTTTTAGGTCCCGGGTGCTAATTCGCGTCGTCCGTTCGGGTCATTATGGAAAACGAAACTTATTATTTTGTTTAGTATTGTCTTAGGTCTGGGAGTTGTGGTACCACCGATGTTTCTGATATCTATAAAACAAGTGCTTTAGCAACTTACCACATAATTATATTTATTGATTTATGCTTTCAAAAATATTTAAAAGATGTTACCTAATTCGGTTGGTGCCGGAGCAGTGTGTTGAACGAAGTCGCGGGCACAGCTAGTCACTTATATGGGATAGTGTTTGTTAGAAAATAGATAGGTATACTCAAAATTAGGTTCAATATTTGTCGAAAGGTAGGTATGCCTCAAAAGATATTCCTAAACTTTATTATGAAAACAAAGCAGATGAATGATGTCTGACGGCGGTGTACCTACCTATATAAAATTTGAAAACAAATGTTTGTTGTATCTAAAACATAATAACTACCTCAAATTTAAGACAGGACCAGTTGTTTCATTAAAACACTACTAAGGTAATATAAGATGCGCGCAAAATTCAGTATATCCAAGATTTTGCTGTAAACGTTCAACCAGGCGCTTAAAAAGGTGTTGAAATTATAAAATAGCCTATGATGATTGTACAGACCAAAACACGTCAGACTTCTCACTTTGGACGTGACACCATCCTTATGTCGTGCGCATAAGATCTAAAAACGAACTGCAAGCATTTATCTCGACGTGCTATTGACCGTAACTACCTAAAAATATGATTGGAAAACGAATCTGAACTGCCTTTGTGGTTGTGGTAACCAGCTTAGATTCCTGACTAGACCAGTAGATGTCATGGGTTTGATTTCCACGATGGCAACAATTCGGTACTTTTCTTGCTGGTTCACAATTTGTATAGGTACCTAAGTACCTACCTACGTCAGTTTAAGATTGATTAGAAAGAGAGGTGTTGTCTGAAGGACATTTAAAATAGTTATTCCTTCCTACTTCTGACTCCTTTCAGATCGGGTCAGTCCCACCATTAGGGTTATGAGAGAGACGAAGGAGAAAGTGCATTAGTTTGTTGCGAAAATACGGGCATTTTAAACAAAGTTCTGCGTGTCCTCATATTGTAATCTAGCGGATTTTCCATTCACTCATGAACTCCATCTTTCCTCCTCTTAGATAAGTCAGAAAATGAATTTAAAATCTAAAAATACAATTGTTTTATGATTTCGGGGTCATTTCACAATTCAAGTTCCTATGCTCAGTCTTTTAATTCTTTGTGTGTTTCTCCATCCTCAAATCATAATTGACTCTGCTTTCGCCAGATGGGTGGTCAAAATAATAGATACCATGCAATAGCATCAAATAGATGAATCTAGTACAAAGTAGCAGAGGGCTTTAATTGGGTTTAATACCTCAAGTACCTATTTGTTTTGAAAGTGAACCTTAATTGTCTTTTAAGCCCCTTTGCCTCAAGTTTTAATAGGTTATCGTTTACTAGAGTAGTAAACTGATATTCTTTTTATCACAAAATATTATTGTTCAATCATGTTACAAATATATTTTCTTTTTTTCACTCGCCAAGGGTTAAGTAAAGAAAATTCGTAACACTATCTTTTATTTATCTAAATAAATAAAAAGATACTATTTGATTTTTCATGAAGCGGAAGTAAAACTATCCTTTGCATCAATGGAGTAAATACACTGACAGGCGGATTTTCGGACGTCCGCCGGCATTTCGTAATGTTCCACCGCTATTATTACGTAGCCAGCCACCGGCAAAAGCGCCCGCAATCTTAAAAACCGCTGATCCCAGCCGGGCTTTAATTTCAGCTCAAGTGAAATCGACTGAAGTGTACACGTTTTCGCTTTTTCCCCTCGACCCTTCTTGTGCGAACAAAATAAAACGACCCAAAAAAGTTTCGTCTTGGGAAAGTTCGCAGCATGAATATTTTCTAGCATATCACAGAAGCCGGTTAAATAGGAGATAGGTTGCTCTGTTTGAACCGAGAGAAAACTACATTAAGAAAGTAGGTACATTTGTTAAGCCATCGCTTCTGTAGGTACTCTAATAATAACGAGTTTAGGGTTGTGAATTTATATCTGAAAGTATCTATATGTATATGTTGCCTATAATCATAGCTGGGCATTAACCCGTTAATCCACTAATCGTTAATTAACGAAGTTAACATTTTGAGTAACGGATTAACTTTTAAGTTAACTTGAAAAACTGTTAACGGACTCATTAACTTCCGTTAATAATATTGAAGTCCGTTAATCGTTAATGCAATGTCTACTATCCACCGCATGCCACCGCGAGTGAATACGAGTGCGAGTAAGAAAGCTGCGAATAGATTAATTTTTACTCACAAAGGAACGGAGCAGGTGTATGCGTTTAGGGTGAGATATGTTTGTGTGTGCGTTTGTGCAAATTAATGTTGCCACCTATCTTCTAAACTAATTAATGAATGATCCGATTTTGATGCAGTTATCAATAACGTATTTATGTTTGATGAGTTCATGTTCTTAGACAGGTGTCATGGCTGTAACTCACTAGGGGGCGCCACCATATTAGTGTAAAACAATGTTTCAATATAATAAAAACGAAATGTCCGAATAAAATTCTGTTTTCAGAAATGTATAAATGCATGTTCCCAAATAATAAAAATTATGTCTATAACTCACTAGAGGGCGCTACCATATTTGTGCAAAATAATATGGCAATAATATCAAAACGAATTGTCCGATTTCAAAAAATATTATAGCTTTTCTAGTGACGTGAATACAATTATTGAAGAATTGTAGATGTTTAACAATGACATAAAATACACTTATGAGTATGATTAATATTTTGTTTAAATTTCATATAGGGAAGGCAGCCCCTGACGGATTTTCCTCGGTTATGTATCGTGGTAAAATTATTATCGCTACATTTACTCGTAAATATATCTTCGAGAAACAGACACGTCAGGAATATCGATGTAATAGAATATCGATGTTTACAGTTTTTAAACATCGATATTCTATTACCAATTTCTCGAGATATCAACGCTTTTTTTTAGAAAGTATTTTTACGTCCATTATAATATTTCGTTAGATAATAATTGGGCTAAAATGGGGGTTTTTGTATTTTTCTCCCGATTTTTACCGTCGTGAGTTTTTTTTTAATTTTTTAATGTTCATTTATTTTCTTACTTAGAGTCGGTGTTTAGTTAGAATGACGACTGTTGTGTTTGTTTTAAAGAAGGAAGCGTACAAGTATTACGTAACGCACCGTAACGTTTACAGTAATCCCCCTCCGTCTTTTTTTAAAAAAAGACGACCACACCAATACAAACGTGGGCTTCCCCGGAAACTGTAGGGAAACTAAAAGGGTTTCCAAATAGGAGTTTCATATCTTATTTTTTTATTGAAACGCATCGTAATGTTTTACTAAATTACTGTCAGTGATCCTATCATGGAAGACATGAAATCGGATTCCAGGTCTGGTCCATTTTGATTATATTTTAACGGATTAACGATTAACGAAGTTAACTGTTTGATTAACGGTGCCCAGCTATGCCAATAATAATGTATAGAGGACTGCTGTCCTGACCAATTATTTCAAGGCGTGAGTTTCTATTTTTAAATGAAGTAGATAAACGTACTAGTTATATATCTACTTTAATTTAGAAAGATACTCAACTTGAACAGAAATCTTTGTTAGGTAGGTATAGGTTATGTATTGTACATATTGAATAAAAAAATTAAAGTGATGTTTTAGTAAGCTGGGGATAGCGTGAATAGACTGCAAAATGTGAATACAAATTATAGCTAATAAAAATATACTTGTCTATTTATATTTTTGTAAAATGTTTTAATAAATTTTTTCATATATTTATTCTACCTCTATACGTTTAATTTCAAAAGACAATCAAATTAAAACTCCATTTGAATTTGTAACGTCATGACCAATTAGATCATGCCGTTACAAATATCAAAAAATTTTCGTATTAAAAAATGGAAATCTTTTTATAAACTAAGTATGTGCTCCTCTATCGTGTAACATATCTATTGTTCCATTCCACGTTTCAAAGAACCTGGATATTTGGGATTCCACCTTTCTTCACAAAGTTCCGTCGTCGTAACGACAAAAACGTCTCGGTGGCACGATTTATGCGCAAACTTCAGACGCGCTGGCACGTTTCGCATAATCGCACCTAACTAACGTATTTCATGATAAACTGGGAAACAAACGAATTTGTGTATTCAGAGGTCCCTTGCGACATCTTTACATAATGTTGAGTCAGTGAGACGAATCATGACACCAATACCTACTAGACCAAGATCCCAGTCACCCCAGACTTACGTCATTTTAGGAAAGATGAAATTTTTAGGATTGTTAGTATAACATAAGCTTAGAAAGGAATGGATACTCGCTAAGCTGAAAGCGGCGCCGTTTTACAGGTAGCAGGTATCAAAGGTGGTGAAAAATCACGCTAACTTACGTTAAAGTAGGAAGGCTGGTTTTTACATATGTTATATATGATATTGTTATAAACAAATAAATATAATGGCCAGACACTTCCTGTGGGTCATAACTTTTGCCAGACACTTTAAAAGTCATAAAAAAATATTGAAACTTATGTTATTTTAGGAAGGCTGAATTTTATATATATTAATAAGCATAATATTTCAAAATATTTTCCAATGAGCCAGATAAACCTGACGGGCCAAACATCCTTTTTTTTTGAGATGGGGAAAATACTTTTAGTATAATACCGCTGCCGTGGGGACGACAGCGCCGTGTGTGGGACTCCCCCGCTAGGAGCGAGGACTACCCTAACTAAAAAACCCATCGCCCAGTGACAGCGCTATGAGAAACTGAAGACCCATAACGGCCATAGCGCCGTCGGCGATAGCTGCCCCCTAGGGGGCCGCTTCGTCTAGTCTCCCGTGAATGTTCGGGGAACTGGCGGGAACGGCTGAAGGCGATAAGCCGTTCCCGCTAATCTGCGGAGGACCGTGCAAGGCCAACCGGGGTGTCCCAACACCCGCGGTCGGCTGGTCCCAGCTAGGAGGCGCAAGGCGGCACCTTGCTCGTAGCCTCCTGCGTCTTCGGTGAGGTGGTGCTTGAGGGTCGTCCTCTCGCTGCCTCTCAGCTGCCCCCTTCGTGAAATTACTTTTCCGCAGAAGGTAGCGATCGTCGTCCAGGCCTCCTCGCCTCCAAGCATAGCTTCAACCATGCTTGGAAGCGAGAAGTCTCCACCAACAAAGGCGGCCAATTCAGCCCGCTCACTTACCCAGGCCTTACTTACTTAGGCCGGACACACACCCAGGGTGTGGTCTGCCGTGTATTCCGCCGCGGGCCAAACAACCTGCCAGATTTCATGATATTTACTTTGATAAATATACACTACAAATAATTTATATTACAAAATATCAATTGCCACGAATAGTAATAGAGAGATATATACGCGTCAGAATGCATCTCACTTGTACATAAACACTTGAATAATGCTGTCGCGCTTCCACGCACAGCGGAACTTTTAATGAGTCAGGATGTTTGGTCCGTCAGATTTGTCTGGCTCATAGGAAAATATTTTGAAATATTATGCTTATTAATATATATAAAATTCAGCCTTCCTAAAATAACGTAAGTTTCAATATTTTTTCATGACTTTTAAAGTGTCTGGCAAAAGTTATGGCCCACAGAAAGTGTCTGGCAATTATATTTTTTTGTTTATAACAATATCATATATAACATATGTAAAAGCCAGCCTTCCTACTTTAACGTAAGTTAGCATGATTTTTCACCACCTTTGATACCTGCTTCCTGTAAAACGGCCCCGCTTTCAGCTTAGCGAGTATCCATTCCTTTCTAAGCTTATGTTATACTACCAATCCAAAAAATTTCATCTTTCCTAAAATGACGTAAGTCTGGGGTGACTGGGATCTCACTCTATACTGAAAAAATAAAGTTTTTATTAACCTACCTATGCCTTCGAATTCGTGGCGCAGTATTTTTGTTTGCAATAAGTTATTTATATTAATATTTTATTAATTTCTAGCGGTCCAATGCGGCTTCACATGCGTAGTACTCTTCCGTTAAATCTAAGACTTTTTTATCAACCTTTTCCTGACAATTAAGAACATAACTAAAACTAAAAGAAAAATAAAATATCCCATTTAGATTAGTATTTATCAGAAGTTATGCGCGTACGTACATAAATTATTTTATGACATCAGCTCAAAATCATTTTAGCCATTTTGGTGATTAATCGGAACAGATAGGCAAACATTTTAAAATATTTTTTTATACATGAACCTTGTGCCTACGTCCCCCCAATATTTCAGTATGAAGCGGTTATTGTAATATTATAAACAGACACTCCGATTTTATTTGTCTGTATGGATGCAGCCTAATTTATTTTCTAAAAGTAGGCAGGGCAGGTAATTTATTTAGTATTATTTTGTAGTGTCACCCGAGCACTTTGGGCTATACGTTGATAGATCACACAGTACCTAATAATTTCCCTATAATATACGTCAAAATTTAATAAAATGTATATCTAGTATTAAAATCGATTTTTAATTGGTATAATTTTACATATTGAACATGCTAAAATTAAAACTACATGTCCGCAATCCCAATATTTCATTTAATCGTAACATACTGCCAAGCGCCCTTTCCCTTAATACGAAAATATAATTATTTACAACTCAAATAGCTTTCATAAGCTTCGGATGTCTCAATTTTAACGATATCTGCATATTTTCATTTCCACTTTTCGCTCCTTTCGAGTAGCGCAATAAAATTTACATAATTGTATTCTGTATTAAATGAAACCTTAGGGCTTGCCTTAGGCTTAAGCTTTGACTTCTATTTGTAGTAATATTAGAGCAATTTAATAATGTGTCAGGCATATAAAGGGACAATGAAAATAAATAGAATTAGTTCAAAGCTTGGGTACCTATACATTATGAGAAGAATTTATCTTTTAATGTTCTTTACTTGTTGTTATTGAATTAAAAACATTATTTGAATGTCTCGTTAACCATTTCAGATTCGTATCTAGACAACGGAAATAATATAATTTGACATTAACACTAATAGAGAAAGCTGTTGCGTAGGTACCTGCAGCGTATTTAGACTCGAATTCATGGTAAGCATGTATACACATAAATACTGTATTACATAAAGACTATAACAGTCGACCTTTTGTCCCGGAGGGGTAGGCAGAGATCACATCCTTCCGTTTGCCATGGTATTCAGCGTAGCTAGCCGGCTCTAGGCGGTCCACTTTTGGCTCTCACGGGAAACGATTTGCGGAACACATTACCACCAGTCTGATTTGTTGCTTGTTTTAACAAATTCATTGCTTCTTACAAGTGGCGATTGATATAATTGTCCCTTTACCTATCGAAATGGACTCTATGGCCGCATACCGGAAGAAGGTTAGCCTTTTTCCAGTTTTAAGCGAGAAATGTGGCACGCTTACGCGTAACCTATTCTCCAGTCATGCATTCATTGGCACGGCATGGATACTATCGCCGCAACTATTTACATTAGTTGCGGCGTTGCTAATATTACACTTCAATATTGACCTCATCCCACCTGATGTTAAGTGATAATAAGGTCCTAGTTTAAGGGCGACAAGTACAGCATAATAAATCTGTTACTGGGCGTGTCGTCCTTACCTTGAAGGCTTGACCCCTGCTACTAATGTAGCACCAACAAGAGCTCTCAACATCGACACAGAAGTGATTGTTATTTGGCTGCGGTCTTCTGAACATCATCTATGCGACCCTTTAGGTACATACTCGTACATATGTAGCAGGCATTTTGCAACAGCACGTGCGATAAGAGAGGTCGTGGGTTCGAATCCTACATCGAAAGGGGAAATTATAATTTATTGTTTCTTTAAAATATTTAAAGTTCACTAATGCACACAGTATCGCGAAAGTATGGAAATGTTTATTATTCATAACAAGCTGTGCCGGCGACTTCGTACGCGTGGACTACATGGGTTTGAATGTATTTTTTCTTTAATAAAAGTAGCCTAAATTATTCCTTATTTCATCAACTACCTGCCAATATTAAAGCTCCATCACAATTGGTCCAGCTATTTTAGAAAGCCGAAATAAACAGACAGACATCTTTGTGTCTGTACAAAAATGTAAAAAATATTATTTTATTGTATGTACCGTGTATCTAACAGACATTCCTATTTTATTTATATGTCTATATATACCGTAATCTAAGTAACGGGATGCTTGAAGTATGTATTGAAACAAAAATACGTGAACTTGCTGCGGACGTGATTACAGGTTTCAGGTGGAGACGAAATATCTTGAAGATCAAAAATGGTAACCACTTTGGTATTTCTATAGAAAACCTATAACCATAAAAGAATCATTGAAATTGGTTATATGATTCTTTTTTTATTGAATTGGCAATAATGGCTACTTTATTAAATTAAAGTTTTATTAATGTAAGAGTAGACAAATATAATCAGAAAGCTCCGGACTGCTAAGCTCTCGGGAGTTACACATGTTATTGTGAGTCAACCATAAAAGA
This sequence comes from Glyphodes pyloalis, assembly GCA_037074685.1. NCBI lineage: Eukaryota > Metazoa > Arthropoda > Insecta > Lepidoptera > Crambidae > Glyphodes > Glyphodes pyloalis. The sequence goes on from JAYKKO010000001.1 coordinate 17,922,509, forward strand.
TAGACATAATTATGCCCTCGTGGGATACATGTCATCAGAGGACACCGTCATATATGATTTCTGTGTAGCTTTAACCGTTAAAGCTGCTCACAGCCGGCTTAAAAAGCCTAGCGAAGTGCGAGTCGGACTCGCGCACGAAAATTTTCGTACCATTATCTATTCAACATTAGATACAATATTAAAACCTTTTTTTTTGTTTCCCCTGGCTTGAAGTCTGTCTATGATGAACATCTAACAAAAAACGCCTAAAAATAACGTTTTTGTTTGGGAGCCCCCTTGAATTTAATTTATTTTTTATTTAATTATTTATTTTTGAATAGTATAAACATTAAAATATACTGTAAATATTTCAAGCGTCCAGCAACAGTTTCAATTAACATCAAGCAAAAAATTGGAAGAAAATCACGTTTGTTGTACGGCAGCCCCACTTAAATAATGATTTTTAGTATTGATCGTTATAGCGACAATGGAAATTAATATATAATTCGTGAAAATTTCAACTTTCTAGCTATCGCAGTTCTTGAGATACAGCCTGGTGACAGACAGACTGATAGACGGACGGACATACAGCGAAATCCGTAGTCAACTAGGAACCCTTATAGTTTCGCCATGTCTGTCTGTCTGTCCGTCCGAGGATAATCTCAGAAACCGTTTGCACTAGAAAGCTGAAATTTGGTACAAATATGTATATTAATCACGTCAACAAAATGCAAAAATAAAAAAATGTTTTTTTACCCCAGCGACCCCCCCCCCCCCCCCCTTCTAATATTTTGGGAAATAATCGCTCCAAAAGAAAATAAAATTGTGTCCCCCCCTCTAACTAATAAAACTGCATAAAGGCTTATTTTGAACCCGATGGGTTTAATAGTTTTTGAAATTTTTGAAAAAATATTTTTTTTAGTTTTATTTAAAGTTGTAATTTAAGCGTAAATGCTAGCAATTCTCAATGTATCTGCTTTCAAATAAAAAAAGAATATAGCCCATTTTTGTAACTTTAAATGGGGATACTTAAGTATTGTGATGCACTGAAAACTACGGAACCCTACACTGAGCATGGCCCGACACGCTTTTGGCCGGTTTTACCCTTTCAGTACGGATACCTACAAATGGAGTAATTTCACCCGTTTTCCCAACATTTACCTTCACTGCTCTGCTCCAATTGATTGTAGCGTGATGAAAAGTATACAATAACCTGCCAAGGAGTATGAAGAATAATTGTACCAAGTTTCGTCAAAATCCGTCCAGTACCTAGTTTTAGTTTCTACAAAGAACAAACAGACGGACAGACAGACAGACAATTTTTTCTGATTGCATTTTTAGCATCAGTATCGATCACTAACTACCCTCTGATAGTTATTTTACAAATATATTTAATGTACTGAATTGAACTCTCTACATATTTATTATAAGTATAGATTTACACATTATTTTTACGAAAAAAGATTTAACTATGGAGTAAATATATACATACATACTTTAGATTTTTAAAAAATAATTTTCGTATTAAACTAAAATTTTCGTTCTCTGAAATTGGCAATTTCTTTGTTTCTTTTCTCTGGACTACCTACATGATTGACTCGCTGTTTCTTTGAAACCAGATTCATATGTTCAAAATTATTTTCTGGCCTTTCATCCTTCCTTCCTTCTTTGTTTATACGCTACTGGCTATTTTCGGTTTGGCGAGTAACGAAACCTTAAAGTAATTTTCTTTCTTTGAGCTCAACTGAGCTGCATATGTAATGTAGGGAATAAAGTTAAACTATTTTTAGTGCATATACCAAACAAATTCACATGTACTTTTAAGACTTACGTCAAGTTTACGCTTTACTTATTTTTCTAGACAAAATAACGTAGTTCATAACTTTCTCATTTCGATACTATTAATGGAGTTCTTTACATTTATGGAATAATTAACATGAAATAAACTATTTTAAACTAAAATACATAAACAAAAAGCATAAACTGATTCTTTTTTAAAGAAACTATTCAATACTGTTGTAATGATTTTACAACTCAATAATCACGTATCCCTAGTTAACAATGTTTATTCAGGATATTGTTTAGTACTACTAGAAAAAAAATCTACTAGTTCAAAAAAACGATACATGATATATGCTTCCAACGCTGTGGTGCGGCGCGAAGCACTAAAAAACTGTAATAATCTATTTTCTAGACGTACCAATAGAGGATTTCTTTTTTTTAACAGTGCTTCCATCTTCCATACTAGAAGAATGAACGACGCTAAGTAGTCCAGTGTTTTAAATACCGAAAGTGAATTATTTTACATTTTCATCGACAGATTTGCAGGTAAGAGTTTAATTTTCGTAATAATAAGAAATTATTTAGATCGTTTCTACAGGATTATTAACGTAGTTTCCTATAACAGTACCTATTCTAATATCACTTCTATTTGTTAACGGAGATGAGTGCCTATATTGTTCAGCTAATTCTAATAATATCCAGCAATTGATTAACCATGTTAGTTTGATGAATCGTAATAGAAATGCATGGTCCTCGAGGCAATCTTATTTCAGTGAAATGTATGGCTGATCTGCATAAACTATAATGGTTCCGAGTTAAACGGTATAGAGAGATTTATGGGTGGATCCCGTCTGTTTCAACGTCATTAGCATGCAAATGAGCAATGCAGCTTGCATCTCACCCTCAGTTGACAACTTCTACTCTACTTTGACCATGCTCTTTCCTGACTAAGTTATTTTTATAAATACAACTGTCATAAAAGATTCTACTGACTGTTTTTACTGTCAAAATTTGACTTTTGAAATGAATGAGTAGGTAGAGTTAAGCAAAATAAACTCACAAAATCTCTTCCTCGTTTTTTTTCCAACACAAAAAGCTGCAAAAATGGTTTTGCTCATTGATTTGTCGAGAAATAATGTTACTAACATTGAGATTAAAATTTCAAAGTCAAAGTAAGTTGTGGATTACTAATCCAAGGGAAAGGATAGATTTCCTATTTAGCCGGATAATTGGCTCACTTGCTTAGGTAGGATATTGTTACAATGTTTTATTATTTAGCATTAGTAGGTATAATTTATTATATTGGCATTTGGCGTCATAAGTCGACTGTCATCTTGCGATGATGAGAATGCGTTCGTTTTGTTGACTACATAAATAAAAATCATTATCCTTACCTATGGGATTTGCAGAAAAAAAATTACAAATAAAACAAGAAAAACAGTAACTACATTTTGATCGACTCATGGTTGTTCCCGTACAAAACTATCCCAAAATATTTTGAAAAAAATCCTTGACTTGATGAAAAACAAGAAAATATGACATGTGTTGGTTATGTTAGCATAATAGTTTAATAATAAATTTACATATTTGTTTTTTAAACATAGTTAGTGATTTATTTATGTGTTTATATATGTATATTCTTTTATCTGTGGCACAAAAGAACTGAAACGATATCCACCATTCGTGTGACGTCACTACACACTGCAATTCGCAAATGGCAGTTGTCGGCGGATTTTTTTTAATGTGGCATAAGTATGATGATTTTACCAAAGATATTGAATTATTGTGTTGCTAACCATATAAATCATCAGTACACGCAATCATCAGTAGCGTCCGGGCCTCGCTTACGTACGGAGGTTACGATGGGTGCAGTTAAATGTAATTCGTGTAATGTGGTTATAAACGAAGTGTTAGCGTTTGTGCAAAATAAGCATGATGTAATGGACGAACTCAGTCTACAACAGATGTGCACGAAAGGTTTTAGTGCTACTGAAATCAGATGTGCTAAGGATCTACTTTTTGGGGCCCTGCCGGAGAAAAAGATGAAGAAGCGCAAGGGTGAAGCAAAGGTACAACGGGATATTGAAGATATCATTAGTGTTATTAAAGTGACTGACCCCGACACCATTCCAATCTTTGTGGCGAAAGTTACAAAAATTACCGCCAGTAACATTTAATCACATCGATGTCACAAAATTATTGAAAGATCTTCTCATAATGCAGAAGAATCTTGATTTTATAAGGGAAAATTATGTTACACAGGAACAGTTAAACGAGATTAAAAATCCACAAAATAATATGTATCGGTCAATAAACATAAGTAATGTTGGTATTGTCAATACGAAACGTGGGGCTTACTGTGCAGAAAGTCTAGATTTTGAAGATAGCAGTGGCCCAATGGGTCTACCCCACTATCACAACGGCTCCCCAATCAACACTATTTCGATGGAGGTAGATTTGAATTGACGGCGGCAACCTGTCCAGAGAGCCTGCGCGAGCGCGAGCAACGAACAAAGCTTGGAGCCTGGAGCGCAAATTAGCGAATGTGCGCTTGCGTCTTCAAAACAAACGATGTGCGATATGTTAAGTGGAGCTCAAAGTAGCGAATGTGCGTCAGCGCTGTCAGTCAAACCAGATAACGACTCAAGTATCGAGCTGCGTTGCTCAAGACCGCGAATGTGTATCTGCGCTTTCTAAACAAACGATGGCTGATGTGTTGAACACAGGGAAGTGGAAAGAGACAAAACCCAATGAGGAATGGGTTTTATATCGAAAGAAAAGGCATAGGAACCGTCTCATTGGAAAAATGGGCAAGGCCGAGTTGACGAACACAGGAAACTTTAGAGCAGCGGAGACGAGAATTCCATTGTTGATTTCCAATGTTAATAAAGACGTGTCTGAGGAAGAAATCCTCAGGTATGTATGTGAAAAAACGCAAGAAAAGGTTCTTATTGAGAAAATAAAAATGAGTAAGCTAAAACCGTATAATGCTTTCAAGTTACTAGTTCCGAAAACGAAAGTAGATATTTTTCTGGAAGATAACTTATGGCCAGCAGGGGTGACATTTAGGCGGTATGTTTATTTTAAAAAAAGAGTGCCAGCCGAGGCTAACAGCGATAGGCTGCCTACAAATGAAGGACTAAACTAAACCCAGAATGATACATGACAAGTCAAAATTAACCTTAGCTTCCTTTAATTGTAAAGGTGTGAAAAGATCTGCTGACGATGTGATTAACTTATGTAAAAAAGCTGATGTCATTGCCCTCCAAGAGACATGGCTCTGGCCTCATGACCTGAGCTTTCTGAGCGACCTAGAAGAAGGGTTCGCGTACACAAGCAAGTCTGCCATGGATACATCAGTCAAGATCATAAATGGAAGACTCTATGGGGGTGTGGCGCTCATGTGGAGGGAGAATCTGTTTCCGTCGATTTCGGTAGTGAAATGTGATAGTGAGCGTTTAGTGGCAATCAAGGTAGTACATGAAAATTGTCCTATGCTTATATTTTCCATTTATATGCCTTTTGACAATAGTAAGAGTGAAAATCTAGTCAGTTTTACAAAATGTTTATGTGAGATTATTGCAATAATTGAGAGTAACAACTCAGAATCTGTAGTTATATTGGGAGATTTTAATGCTCACCCCGGCACAAATTTCTTTAATGAATTATTGTCTGTATGTAATGATCAGAAATGGAGTTGCGTAGACCATGACCTCCTTCCGAGAGACACCCATACCTTTGTATGTCAAGCCAGTGGTTCCCAGCGCTGGTTAGACCACTGTGTGGTGACCACTGCCGCGAGACAGCTGTTTACTGGTTCCTCAGTCTTGTATGGAGTTTACCAGTCTGATCATTATCCTATTTTGTTTCACTGTAATATGACTAAGCTTAACCAAAAGTTACCTACTGTGAATTTACCTAGTAACAAAGTGAGATGGAACGAAAGGAATTTAAATCAGATTAATACCTACTTTAAGTTATGCAATGATAAATTAAAAATAATAGACTTTCCCTCTGAGTGTATATTATGCGCTCAACATGGAGTTTGTAACGATCAGAATCATTTGGTTGTATTAGATAAAATGTATGGAAATGTGGTGTCAATCCTCAGGAGTAGTGCTCAAAGTACGTATATAGGTAGTGAACACATCAAATGTAGTAAATATGTAACGGGCTGGAACTCACATGTTGGTGAAGCTCACAGGGACGCTCGATTGTGCTATCGAGAGTGGTTATCTTGTGGCGCACCCATAGGCGGAAAAGTTTATGAGAAAATGAGAGAAACTAAAAGGATATTTAAAGCCAAATTAAAATTTGTTCAAAATAATCAAGAGCAAATTAAAATGGATATCCTAGCGAGTAATCACTCAAAAAAAGATTTTAGTCAATTTTGGAAAGGCACCAACAAATTGAAACCAAGATCGAGCCTTCCTGTAAGCGTAGATGATTTAACTAGACCTGTGGAAATTGCCAACCTCTTCCGGAAGCACTTTTCGGTTGAATCTCCCCTGAGGGGGGTGGCAGTCCGGGTGTTCGCTGCGGAGCGTCCGAAGGGACCTAACAGAGCTTCCGTTCTATTTAAGGCAAAGGATGTCGCCACTATTATTAACGACATGTCCAGAGGTAAGTCACCGGGCCATGACGACCTTAGTATCAAGCACCTGAAGCATGCTGGGCCTCATCTGCCTCAGGTTCTGGCACTACTTTTTAACTTGTGTCTCAGTCATTGTTACTTGCCACGGGATCTCATGCGAACGGTGGTGGCTCCTATTATTAAAGATAGGACGGGTGACACCTCAGACGTGTCTAATTACAGACCTGTTTCGCTGGCCACAGTGATCGCAAAGGTGTTGGATAGTCTGCTTGATAAACAGATGGCGGATCATATTCAACTACATGACGCCCAGTTTGGCTTTAGACCTGAGCTGTCCACAGAGAGTGCCATCTTGTGCCTTAAGCAGACTGTTCAGTATTACACCACAAGAAAAACACCAGTATTTGCCTGTTTCTTGGACCTGTCCAAGGCTTTTGACCTGGTGTCGTATGAGGTCCTGTGGGATAAGCTGAGAAAAGAGACCACTGTACCGTATGAGGTAACATCCCTGCTTCAGCACTGGTATCGCAATCAGATGAATAGTGTTAGATGGAGGGGTGAGCAATCTGACATGTATGGAATGGATTGCGGGGTGAGGCAGGGGGGATTGAGTTCACCCCGGCTTTTCAACCTGTACATGAACGCTCTGATCGGTAGGCTCAGCGGTACCGGAGTTGGCTGTCACATTGACGGAGTGTGCATGAATAACATGAGCTATGCTGATGATATGGTGCTGCTGAGCCCATCGATCGCAGGCCTTAGGAGGCTTGTAAACATCTGTGAGTCGTATGCAGTGGCCCACGGACTCAAGTACAACGTCAAAAAGAGTGAACTCATGATGTTCAAGGCGAGGTCTGTTAACTACTCCAAATATACCGGGAGTCTCACTTTGTGGTAGTCCTTTGAGCTGGGTCGCAAAGTTTAAATACTTGGGTCATTGGGTCACTGAGGATCTAGCGGACAATATGACATTGAGATATTGTGACATTGAGAGAGAGCGTAGGGCGCTGGCTGTGCGTTGTAATATGTTGGCCCGAAGGTTTGCTCGTTGTACAAAACCAGTAAAGATCACCCTTTTTAAGGCGTACTGCCAATCCTTCTACACTTGCAGCCTCTGGACCAACTATACGCTTCGGGCATACAGTGACTTACGAGTGCAGTATAATAACGCATTCAGGAGACTATTGGGGCTGTCGTGGCGCTGTAGCGCGTCGGCTATGTTTGCAGAGGCGCACACGGACGACTTCTTTGCAATAATCAGGAAGAGGTCCGCTTCCATACTCACCAGGCTTAGCTGCAGCACTAATGGTCTCCTGACTGTGTTCAAAGACAGGTGGGACACCCCGCTGCTGCGACACTGGGCGACCCTCCACACAGGCAGATAGTATATTTTTAATTTATTTAAACTAACACCAGGATGTAAGCATTAATGTATACTAACACTAATTATGGAATTTATTTCTGAAATAAAATGATTTATTATTATTATTATAAAGATTTATAAGGATTTATTTAAACATATTCATTATTAATAATATTTAAATTTATATTTAATGGTGATGAATTGAATTACTTCAGATATAAAATGAACCGGCGCATATTTTATAATACGTTTTCGAAAACTGTCAAGTATCCAATTTCTTAGCAAAATTTACAAAAAGTAGGTAGGTACTACGATGAACCTAAATGGTAGTTCATCTTTAATATTAATACACGCAATTTAAAAGAGATTAATACATAAACGTTAAAGTGGGTAATAAACCGTAACTTAATTAAATACAATAGACCCATTAGTGATGTAACGAATACTCGCATTTGCATTCGCATTCGCGAATATTCGCATATTTCTGGACATTCGTATTCGCATTCGAATATGTACATCCGAAAAAAATAGATAAGATGTCAATAACAAAAAGATTAATTAAAAGGGAATACAAATTTCTTATAAATTTATTCACAAAACATCAAGCCTTCTAATTTGCATAGAATTGCTAATATAATCATTAATATTAATTATATTAATTGTAATCACTATCAACGAAACTAAACGGAAGGTCTTCCAACGCAATCATCTCACCAATTTTTTTTTTTGTCGAGGGTAAAATGCCTACCGCATCGTCACTCTCAGCGGGGAACAGAGAGTGGTGTGTCGGGCTCGCACCGACAAAAACCCCCTCGGTGGCCAACGCTGCGCAGTTGTAGGGGTGTCGGGATTCCTTGCAGATTCCACACAGGCTCCCCACAATGCCTACCGCCAAGCGACCCACCTCTCCGCGCAAAACGCAGCTGGAGGGTGTCAGGTGGCCCCAACCCCTCGGGAGGTAACGGATGTCAGGCTTACCCCACGCCTGGCGTCTCCAGTCTTAGCAGCAGCTCCACTGCCTATCGCCTCTGCGGACGCCCGAGACTCTCAATCCAGCTATTCCTCCGAGAGCCAAATGGAGTTCCGAGACCCACCGGCCGCGGAGGATAGGGAGGCCGGAAAACGTAATACCGTATCCTCCTCTTCCTTCGCGACCCGTCGTGATTTGCGCCCCGCGCGGCAGCGAGCCACTGCCAGGTCACGGAGGACAGGGATGGCGGCAACAACACACCGAGGTCCTCCTTTTCCTCCGCGATCCACCTCTGCCCTTGCGGGCTTGCCGCAGAGAGCCACATGCTCTCCGCGGCCCAGCTCGGGATCTGTGTTAGTTTCACCCTGTGAGGTATCAGAGGCTGGGTAACAGGGCCAGCCTCAACATCTCGGACCACCGGGTTACTGATCCTTCCTATCGCAACAACATGCGGACCTCAACGGGAGGAACGCAATCATCTCACCTATTGATTTATCAACTGTCAAGGACTTCATAGATTTATTAGCCCACAGTTTCATTTTATAAACAACTCTTGAAGCGACATCTTTTTAACCTCTGATGTAATACATTTCTGGGAAGATGTTGTAAATCTACTGAATGCTCACTGTTTTTCTTTTTGGCATTTTTCTAATTAACTATACCCAAAATTCGTGGCGCTATATTCAAAAGTGAATATTCGCATTCGCGAATATCAACGGCAGATATTCGCATCCGCATTCGCATTCGCGAATGCCTATAATATTGATATTCGTTACATCACTAATACCTATCATAAGTATATAATATCCTATCTAGAAAGTAGTGAAGTCACATTTCAAACAATGTATCAGTGGTCGATTACACTCGACACTGATGATATAAAATACATCATCATAGAAAGTCCAACACAATACTGTCTAAAATAACACATATTAGACCAAAAATAAGGAAAACCCTCGTAGCGTACTCAGCAAATTATAAACCTAGATCATTTTTATTTTTACCACAATCGTGGTACAAAAGCAACATTATTTTTAATTTTAGTTCAAGCAGCTTTCTTAATTTATCTTCAAAGAAAAGTGCCGCAACCTTCATAGGTACTATTATAAACGGCACTTGCGGGGCTAGGGTATTAATTATAATAAGCGCATGGCAACAAATCCCAATGAAACTCGGGCGAGAATCACGGTTAGAAGCACCTCGTCGCTTTCCTGCTCACTGGCTGTAAATTTTCCTAATTACTTGAACACTACCTACACCGCATACGGTTATGCTCCGTTCAATATTACATTGATAACCCCATCAGTAGGTATAATGTATTAGCTTATGTCTATCGTTAAATGAAATTTCCTTAACGTATGCACCTTTATTATGAATTAGTTCCAGTTTTTCTTCAGTTTGAGTAAATTACTTCACATCAAAGTAATTTATCATTTGACTTTTGAATACTGTAATAAATGTTTTTTTACCCAGTTGTTAAAAAAAATACATATATATTTGATGAGTGTTTTTTGTTTGACTACATTATTAAATACAAGGAACACTTATTTTTTGCTTCTACAAATAAATGAAAATTGGTGATGATACAGCTCAAAGTTCAGTGGAACGTTGTGCTTAAGTCACTCTTGTCATAAAAAATAAACCTACGAAGACTGCTGTCGCACTATAGGTAGGTACTTTAACGTAACATAAGTTAGAAAATTTTTGTTTACTTAATAAAAGAAAATTCGTATGTTATATTTTTTCGTAATGTGCCTAACTGTTGGACTATATAATGCATTTTTAATCATCTGATTTATCCAATAATAATAAATATTATTTTTTGGCCTCCCGTGACTTCGCACGCATACGGTAAATTACATATTAATTTCTTTTTACACGGGTAAGGTACGTACACGTACCTTACCTTTATAAAAATAATTATTTGGTTCAGTTTTCTTGAAGGCATGGCCGAACATACTCGTACATTTCAGCGATTCATTTTAATTTACTAACTTACGCCAAATCACCGCCAGTTGGCAGCGAGAGGAGGACCCTCAAGCACCACCTCACCGAAGACGCAGGAGGCTACGAGCAAGGCGCCGCCTTGCGCCTCCTGGTGGAGACCAGCTGACCGCGGGTGTGGGACACCCCGGTTGGCCTTGCACGGTCCTCCGCAGATTCGCGGGAACGGCTTATCGCCTTCGGCCGTTCCCGCCAGTCCCCCGACCATCCAGGGGAGATTAGACGGAGCGGTCCCCTAGGGGGCAGCTATCGCCGACGGTGCTATGGCCGTTATGGTTCTTCAGTTTCCCATAGCGCTGTCACTGAGCAATGAGAAGGTGGATGGGTTTTTTTGTTCGGGTAGTCCTCGCTCCTAGCGGGGGAGTCCCACACATGTCGCTGTCGTCCCCACGGCAGCGATATGGTACGAAAAGTATTTTCCCCATCTCAAAAAAAAAAGCTATATATAGGTAAATGGGTGTAAAAAATGGGAAAGTCATATTCCGTAGATAGAATTCTTCAACAATTTCATTTATTTGTAAGCTCTCTATCATATTTTATAACGCCGCCACATACTGCGGAGCACAGTTGAGCAGTTGGAAACCTATTATTGTTGCCCCCGCAACCGCTGTACGAAAATCCTCTGCAAGTGCGTAACGAGATGTCAAAATACCACCTGGAATAAGGTTAAACTAAACTTAAAAAAAAACTTAAAAAACATCATATTGCTCTTAAATTATAATGTGGATAGATTGGTGGTAACCAGAAAAAGAAAAACAATTCTGGAGATTTTCCTCACATTAAATGGCCAGTGAAGTCTATTTAGTCCAAATCGCGTGTGAATCGGCACAATTTCACCTTTACCCATATCCTTTTTTTTTTTTTTTTTTTTTTCATTTATTTTGGCAACAAACAGTCATGTTACAATTCAATACAGCAAGTAGACAAATATAAGATATACACAAAACGACCTAACAGTGCCAAACATTATTTATTCTGATAATATATGAATGAAAAAGAGTTTTGTGGAGATACAAGAGTATGGTAAAATGTAATGTAGCATCTTTTTATAAAGTACATATATTGATGATTTTTTATCCTTTTAAAGATTCCGTCTTCCAGTATTTATGTTTGTTCCGACGGAGGTACAATCGGGTCTAAAGTACGTTGTCCATGTGGATTAGTCGTTTGACACCCGGTAGGCTTCTAATTGTGGTCCATTTTAGATATTTTGAGAAAATGTACATCAAATGTCGTGAACATTTGATGTAAATATGTTCACGACATTTGATGTAAATTTTCTCAAAGTTTACTAAATGAGCCCAATAACTGATCAACCATGATGATTCTAGACTTTTTTAATAAAAAGTACCTTTAATTACAAGTTCAAAAGAAACTTTTAACACTCGGGCGGATAAGTTAAATGCGTAAGAAGATAACACAACGCGTTTTGATATCTCGAACTATGCGTTTTCTTACGCATAGGAATACTTTATCACAAAAACATTTAAATGTTATAAGTAGGTACTTTAAAATGCCAAGATACCAATACTATTCAATACCTTAGTTGGAAAACTTAGCCTAGTTATATAAATCAACAAACTTACAGTGGATAATAATCATCACAACTACCAAAATCGGGTTGCAGCCGGCAAAATACAAATTCGCTTAAATTTGATGTTATTTGGTGAACTCCAGGATCTGCGATTAAAAAAAATAATTTAAATAATAAAAAACACGAACTGTTAATTCAGTTAAATAAAAACCATAATATTATCTTTCAATGTTAATGGCAGTGCACGAAATTTTATTAAATTTGGCTATAGCACTTAAATTAAGGGCGTAATTCAGGACATATTGTTCATATTCGGTCAGTGAATATATAATAATTATCTTTGCTTTTTGTTGTAAATAGGTTAACAATATTGAAAATAGAAAAAGTAAGTAATTTAACCGTACATAAATGTTGTCTATACATAGCCAATATAACCAAATACTTTTATCACACGGCCGGAATGTGAGCGTTTTCTAAGCTCAGGGAATAGCAGTGTAGATGTAGCGGCCCCCGTGATGGAATCGCATTAAATTACGAAACTAAACCTTGTCTCTTTGTTAACGTAAAGTAGTTGGGGATTGTACAGAGAAAAACAAAAGCTTTCTATATCGGAATTATTACTAACGTTTGTGATTCCTAGGCTGCGCATTAACAAAACACGGAATAAGATGCTTCGCTGGTGCGAAACACTTTTTATTGAATTCAAAAGTAGTCAAAGAAAACATTCCTTCCGAAAAAAAACACCCCTGAAATACTATTATTGCTCTTACTCACCTCGACAGTACGATCGACAAGCGCTTGATGAAGTGAACTGATTGTAGTTGTAAGGACATCTTCCAAACACAGACATTCTACAATTTTGTAGCTTGATGTCATAGTAAAAACTAAAGTTGGTACATAAATGAATAAAAAAAATATTATAAGTCACAATCCATTGGGTTTTACTAATATTATCTAGGAAAACATACCTAGTTAGTATCCCCAGCGGAAAGCAATAGTCTGTCGCGTTCCATTTCAAACATTTAAGTATAGTGTGTCAAAGTGACTTCAATAACAATTTATTCAAGTAAGTTACATCTATCATTTCTGTATCGTAATTGAATACAATGCACATTGACTCTACCGCTGGTTCGGACACTATATATAGACACCGAGAACATGCGGGTAAGAAATTATTATATTATTAGTGTCAATTTATTTAGTTACAATAGCAGTGTCTAACTTATTTCAATGTGTAGACTTGGACCAAGTTATAGAGTTTTGTTTTGATGACTGAAGAAACAATTAAGTACTTAAGTAGGTGTGTATTTATTTTTAAGACGTAAGAGGTAAGATCAGAACAGCCTCCTGAGGTAGGTCCACAACTTCAAGCAATGAAGTTTGGAAGACTGCATTCACAAAAATGATTTATGGGCCAGCCATCGTTTCTCTCAAAGGTAGTGTGAGTAAATGGGCCAAAGTCAGAAAAAAGAAAGAACTTAAGAAATGTTTTTTTGCAAATCGTGTCTGACCATAACTTTTCTACTAATGACAATTTCATTTGACTTAGTACACGAATGTGGACCGATTGAATATTATTTGCATGTTAGTAATAAAAAACCCTTTTAAAATACAGCTGCCGTTTCCGTACAAGTTTCACTGTGAATATTTTTTTTAATTTAGATAGGACCCAATTAACATTAAGATTGATTAAGAAATGAATCGATTACTAACGTAGGCACTTAAGTCTTCACGATGTACTAGTAAAACTCAACGGATTTGAGGCAAACATCAATAAAACGGTCCTTGTCTGTGAAATAGTAGCATGCCTTTACACTACAAGTACAAAAAGCTCAAATTTAAATGAGATATTATACTTGCCCCGACAGCGACTTTGACACGCAGAAATTGTTGTAAATTGATTTAGATTGAGACGACATTTTCCAAACGTTGCAGATCTACAATCTTCCATCTCAATGTCGTAATAAAATCTAAACAAAAAACAATTTGAACTTTTGGCCAACGTTTAGCAAAAATATTTTAAAATTCACAATATTCGTAAATACATCAATTTTATAATAGAGTAGGTACACGCTCGTGATTTTAATAAATGACACTTAAGAACAATGGCGAATAACCCCAATAATAAATCCGCTGAGTTTTACTATTAAGACAAAGTCTATAATCCAGTCTTTGTTATTTCTAGTGTCCGACCGGATGTCGATTTTTGGCAGAAGCCGAAGCCGAAGCCGATTAATCGGCAATCGCCATAACCTTCGGCCGAAGCCGAAGCCGAAGCCGAAGGTTTATAAACTCTTTATAATATTGTTCAATATTGTCTACAAGCTACAATTAATGTTATAAATTATTTCAAAACTTCTATATTGAAGGATTATATTGATTGTCTCATATAGCAGTTGATTTAGAGATGACAAACTTTGTGATTTATTTGTAATAAACAATCGTTAATTATTAAAGTAATTCACAAATTACAATCAGAACAATCAGAATCAGATCGAAACTAAACATTTGAAATAATTTAACGAGTCAAAACGCGATACCATTTTTATTTAGTAGTTAATAAGAATTAAGGAGTGCCTCGATATAATCAAGAGTAAACTTTGCGATTATGAATTACCTAAAGAATATATAGATCTGATAGAAAAGTGTTTAGACGGAAATTACCTTTTATTCAGAAACCAGTACTACCTTCAGATTGATGGTGTTGCCATGGGAAGTCCCTTAGCCCCGGTGATAGGTAACATCTGGTGATGAAACATTTTGAAGAAACAGCCCTCGCTACTGGACCGTGTACTGTGAAACTCTGGAGGAGGGACGTTGATGATATTTTTTGTATAATCAACGGTGGTCAACAGGAAGTAGATCTATATCTAAATCATCTAAATTCTATCCACGCGAAAGTAAAGTTTACCTATAAAATGGAAAGGAACAGATCGTTGGCATTTCTTGATTTACAAGTGAGTGTTAAAGATGATGGTGCGCTGGCACACTCTGTATACAGGAAACCTACGCACTCTGACAGATATTATCACCCTTCTTCGCATCATCACTTACGTCATCTTCAATCTGTTGTGACGTCTCTTACTAACAGAGCGCATAACCTTTATGACCCTGAACATTTACAGGCGGAGCTCACGCATGTTCAGGAGGTACTCAGACGAAACGGGTATGCGGTGTCGAGGAAACAAAGAAGGTGTAAATCAAAAGGAAAATGTCCTGAAGTCAGTAGACAAGCAGCGTTTTTGGCGTACATAAAAGGCGTAACGGATAAAATTGGTCAACTCCAAACTCCATCAAGACTGTATATGTCGCAATCATCTGGTTTAATCAGCTATTTGATTGGATCACTAGCGCGTTCATTGAATGACGACGTTTAATTGAACGACTAAAGGACAACTCGTCAAATTGTTTAATATAACGTTCAACTTCTTGACTGAACGTCATTGAGCATGGTCGCTGAATGGGATATAGCTAACGTGACCATTTGTTCTTTGACTCAAAACGGGACATCGGTTTATTTAGGTTATAAAATTTGTCAATGAAGAAAAAACCCTTATTTTCAAGTTTTTACACATAATAATTTGGTTAGCTTAAAATTTACGACCCACAAAATGTAGTTACCCAAAATATTTTATTATCAGTGGAACAAATTTGTTTTAATAAAGGTGGTGACGATTTTACTTGAGAATGAAACTTAAATCCGCGTCCGCTACTCTACTATTCGCTCGGTTTCTGAAAACGGGACAATATTGCGTCCCACTGTTTGATACAGGGACACCGGGACTCGTAATTGAAAAAAGGGACAGTCCCGTTCAAAACGGGACGTCTGGTCACGTTAGATATAGCTGACTTTGTAATGTTTGTTTAGGGTGACCATAAGTTCGCCACTTAAAAGATAAATAATTTTAAATAAAAAAAACCGGCCAAGTGCGAGTCGGACTCGCGCACCGAGGGTTTCGTACAAACCTGCAAGGTTTACAAAGTTCGTTCATTACGACAATCGAGTCATAACTATGGTATTTTTATTGCACAATGAAATTCATAACATTGCAATGGGGAAAGATGGAGGAGCATAAATATTTTGTAATGTAACTAAAAATTTAAGGTTTTGGAATTGTTCCTTTATGTGTGCTATAAAACGTTGCTTCATGCCAAATTTCTAGGTCATGCCAAGATTCTAGGTCGACTGGAAGTACCCTTTAGGTTTTGATTCCCTTGCGAGTACTTGCGAGTTTCAAAATATGCAGCTTAAATTGCTGTTTTTTTTTTGATTGCGTTGACATAGAAGTTTGATTTTGTTACAGCTTAAAGGTATTATAGACCTGAGTATTTGGTATAAATTTCAATTTAATACCTCTACGTGTTTATGAGGAAATGGGTAGTAAGTTTAAAATTATAAAAAAAAATATATTATGTGATGTAACTAAAAATTTATGGTTTTCGTAATTTTTCCTTTATCTATGCTATAAGACGTTGCTTCGTACCAAATTTCAAGATTCTGAGTTCACGGGAAGCACCCTGTAGGTTTTGATTCCCTTGCAAATGTCGAAAATTTGCGGCGTAAACGGCTGTATCTTTTGATTGCGTTGACTTAGAAGTTTGATTTTTTCACAGCTTCAAGGGACAGTAGACCTGAGTAATTGATATAAATTTCAGCTTCATACCTCCACGCGTTCCTGAGAAAAAGGGTCTTGACAGACGGACGGACGGACAGACGGACAACAAAGTGATCCTATAAGGGTTCCGTTTTTTCTTTTTGAGGTACGGAACCCTAAAAATAAGGACATGACATAACACACCTTAAAAATATTTTTTTTATATTTTAACAATTTTAAGTCTTAAGACACTAAGGCTAAAAAAATATTTTTTTTCGAATAAGTCACTTTAAATCTCAATTTCACTCAAAAAATTATCAACACAGTGCTATTTGATTATATCTGTACCAGCTGTTTGACGCCATCTTTGTTTTGATGAGCACTAACGCCGCAGTGGAAAAAAAAATAACTAAATTATAATCATCTGACTGATTTTACGTCCGCTATGTTCAAAGGGCTATGTTACAATCCGCTAACTAGTTGGACGTTGAGTGAAGCTTGTTCATTCAACGTTCGGCCTACTCATTCAATTAAACGTCGTCATTTAATAAACGCGCTAGTGATTCAATCAAATAGCTGATTCAACCAGATGACTGCGACATATACACCGTTATACAAAATGTCAAGATTACTGCGAACGCCGAAGGACGTAATTCCTTTTCAAACGCCGGAAGTTTAGTTGTGGTAGTTCTTACATTGGACAAACTAAGCGAACAATAGCTGAAAGAGTGAAAGAACATATCACGGCGGTCAAATATCGTCAGACTAATAAATCCGCGGTAGCAGAACATCTGTTAGAAATGGGAGTTAATCATTGGATGGAGTTGCATGACCCTAAAATCCTCTCGACCGATCGCCACTACCATACTAGGATAGTACGTGAAGCTGTTGAAATCAAAAAGTACAAAAATATCAATAGAGAAGACGGGTTTAAGTTATCATCAGCATGGAATCCAGTGATTAACAAATGTTTACCGCGGTTAGAACAATCAAAAACAATTCCGGATACTGTCAGTGTAGCTAGTGTGTCGAAGTGACTTCAATAACATTTTGTTATGTGAGAATGTGAGGGTGGATGAAGATTTGCAAGCTCTCCCGAACAGACGAAGTCGAGCAAGACCAGTCAGCTCGTGACCACGGTTGGTGCAACCTAACCGAAACGTCGGGCAGTAAGTAGTCCGTAGTAACTACTAAATAAAAATGGTGTCGCGTTTTGACCTGTTAAATTATTTCAAAAGTTTAAAACAGAACGCGAAAAAGTCTTAAAATTTAGATCGAAACTAGAATAATAAATAAAATGAACAAACACAAACTTCTTAATAAATAATTAAATGTTGGTCAATTAAAAGCACAGTTTATAAAATATTCGAAAATTAAAAATAACAATGCTTGTAAATAATCAGGTAATTACTGTTTTGCAACAACAAGTTATAAGAATGCAAACAGGACCGCTCCGTCGCGCTCCCACTCGGTCTTTCGTAATAGTTCGTTCAAATCCGAGGATTGCTCGGACCTTCGGCGAAACCTTCGGCCGGGTTTTTGGCCGAAGGTGGCCGAAGCCGAAGCCAAAGCCGAAGCTTCGGTCGGACACTAGTTATTTCAATAGAATTTGAACACTACAAGCGAAATAATATTAACCGCGTGTGACAAGGGTAGATTCACATGTTATAATGCTTAGAACATCATAAAAATTACATTATGGAAGAAATTGAGAGACAGAGAACTTTTCTGTAGTTTGGTTTGCTTACATGTCGTTTTTAATGTTTTAACCGCAGTCTACTGTATTCGCATAGTAGGAAACAGAATCACAGATCTAAAAATAAATCTCTATTAAAAGAAGCAGTACCTACCATGAAAAATCATAGGATTTTAAGATTTTCATTACTTGCATATTATTTAAAAGAGAAACTTACGCGTTTAGGTGCCTACTATGATTATGGTATCTACTAAATCAAAATAAGAGCAAAGTAATTCCCAAACAAATCGAAAAACTCCCACAAGACGAAAAAGAAAGATGTTATCAAGGATGATGATGTTAGGAAGGATAGCAAGCAATATTGACTGATGAATGATGACTGATTTTTTTTTACTTTATAATATTCTGGCATAGAAAAGACCAGTTAATTGTAGCTAAACCTAGAATTGTTTGATTATTATTTATTAAATGAAAATTAGCATAATTTGGCCTTATTGTTGATCAATAACCATACAGATCAAACCAATTGTTTAAACACATTTTTGTTACAACTACTGGTGAATTTATAGCCATCTATAAATTCACCAGTAGTTGTAACAAAAATGTTGGTTCAAATCAACAATTACAATTAGATGGAATTTCCCATGAAATTCCATCTAATTGTAATTGTTGATATTCTTTTCCAAAATCCCCAGTAGCCGGATTTACTTTTTGGTCAAGGATTCCAAATACTATATTATCGTTTTACACGCAGAGCGTCAAAACTTTTTTGTTGGATCTAGACCTCAATTCAAAGGAGTAAGGTTTAAATTGTGGTGGTCCTATAATAGACAGAGCCAAATAAAACCTATTTAAATTTATGAAGAATATGTTAATACAATACCTGGGTTTAGAATAACCATTCGCAGCACAGTCGTATTCATTCGGTTGGAACTTACAAATGATGTCCCAATCTAGTTCCAGCTCACTTTCTAAGAAAAAAGATAATTAAAACTCGTTAAACAACGTTATACGATAACATTAAGCCTTAGAGGCTCTAAGCAAAGCGCTCTTCATGGCATAGTCCAGAAATAAGAGTCAATTTACGTAAGAATGTTGGAATTTGAAATACCCAGCTTTTATTTCGTAAAATAAATTTCTAGGTAAAGTGATATTATAAAAGTAATATTGAAGGACCCACACGACTATAAAATTTAAAAGTCAAAAGATACAAAATTATACTTTTTACTTGTTCGAGTTTTTGCTATTTGAAAAAAAATTAATTAAGTCGATTTTTGTGACTTTCGTCTTAGAGGACAACCTTTACAATGTAAAAAATACAAGTTTGTATGCACACTGATCGCCGGGTATCTTTAATTCCAACTATTTCAAAACCGTAGCCGGTGGGCGTTAATATATTGAATTTCTTATCTTCTACTACCACACAAGTAAGCGTGAGCCCTTAAGAAGAGTGAGAAAAAGTCAGAAGCATAATCGTAACGAAACAGGAATTTATAGGAACGTAAGACTTTTTAAAAAAAAATATTTTAGAAGCCTTTGGCTTTTTAAACGATCTCAAAAAAAAAGGAGGATGTTCGACCTCACGTATCGGACAGTACTTTTTTAACCATTGTATTTCAATTTATGTAGGAAAAAATAAATATTCGTTGGCTTAAGAACTTATATCAATTTGCAAGTTTATATCGTAAGCATGGGAAACAATTTATATGAATAAATAAAATAGGTATTGATAACTACCAGATTCTTTATCCTTAGCTGCATCGTCGTCTCCGTCTTGACCTGGCTCACCATCTTGGCCTGGTCCACTAGGCTGCCAAGGGCCACCAGGACTACCAGGAGCTCCAGGTTGTCCATAATCATTACCAGGATCACCAGGCGCGCCAGGCTGTCCGGAATCACCAGGCGCGGCTGGCTGTCCATATCCATCAGGACTACCAGGCACGCCAGGCTGTCCATACCCACCTGGTGCACCAGGAGCACCAGACCCACCAGGAGCGCCAGGCGCACCAGCATTTTGTCTAAATTTAGCCGCCGAAGCAAACTGCATACACCAATAAATTTTTAATAATATAATACTTAAATAAAAAAATGCATAAGTCATCATAATTCTCTTAAACGCACTGCAACAACATTATGAAATACTTCTTGTTATCTTAACACTAGAAATGTCATAAAATGAATCTATAAAGTTTCACTGTGTAGTATTTTATTCGTGTAATAAAACCACCACATAGTTTGCGTTGAAAGTGAGGTACGAAATAAAATTTTTCACATAAATCAGAACTTTA
Organism: Glyphodes pyloalis; assembly: GCA_037074685.1. Lineage (NCBI taxonomy): Eukaryota > Metazoa > Arthropoda > Insecta > Lepidoptera > Crambidae > Glyphodes > Glyphodes pyloalis. Next base: position 17,943,314 of record JAYKKO010000001.1, read on the forward strand.
TTGAGACCACTAAATAAACATACATGCATTTGTCAAATAAAGGTATCTTTTTGAGAATATGATTAAGCCCGACCAGCAGCGGCAGCTAGATCTTGAATAGCGCTGTCCAAAGCTTGTTTTTCGAACTCGGGAGTTATTGATTTCCTAACGTTTTGTAATATCCACCCTATCATCCACCTCTGCTGAATTCGAGCTTCGGCCTGGTAACGTTTTAAATGGTAATCCATCCGACCTTTGACGGTTCTGTACACTAACATGTATCTATCGCGATAAACCGCTTCAAGTTGCATGGTAATATTCTCTTTCTTTGCGTCCATCAGTAGCTTTTGTCCTTCTGCCCTCCACTGCACATCCTTAGCATTTTTAATTGTAGCCTCATAACTATCCGTCTCAAATTTTCTGTCATCTTCAAACTGTTTCAAAACTGCGTCTACATCTGCATCTAAACTGGAAGATACTGAAGGCCCCAAGTGTTTAACGGCTAAATAAAGCACTACAATCCAGGACAAGCCTCCGTAGTACTCGTGCTCCATAATGAAATACTCTTTGCTCATAAGATAGTTAGCTAACACGATGAAGAATACATAAGGACCACTAACGCCCGTTTTTGGATGAAAGAAAAGGAACCACTCTTCTGGCACGAAGGCCACTCGTACCTTTCCACTATAGAGCTCCCTCTTCAGCGTTAGACCCTTCCCAATACTTCCGCTTCCTTTGGATCCTCCCGAGCCTGGGCATACTCCACCTTTGGGTGGCGGAGAACTGCTTTTCTTTGTAGGGCAGAGAGGAGTATGTGTGGCTAAAATAGCTTTCGGTAAAAGAAGTCTTGGTTTAACTGCCAAATTTGTAAACCGATGATAAGAAAACATATTAATTATGAAGTATGTACTTTAAGATCTTGAATAATCAAATTTAGTTTATATTTACCTAATGTCACATGCCAAAATACACGATACAATCATATTTGTCACAAAATTATTGACATAATCCAACATAGAGTCTGTAATGCTACACTAAAATTTACACCGATAAATAAAAAATATACTTTTATAGAAATATCAATAAATTATCTATCGTCTCACGGAATATTCCATGATCCGTCCAATGCCTCTGTCAGAAAAATATAATTGTTTAGACGGTACCTATGAAATACATATCTAATAGCTTAGTTATTTTCAGCGAGATTTCACACAGACTTGTACTGATGAATAATGGATAAATTACTAAAAGACTTCAGATTTACCTATATTTGTGCTCTCTGAGGGATCTTCGCTAAATACCAAGCTTCACAAAGTTTTCCTCAAAAACAGACCTTAATCTTTGGAGCGCAATAGTGCGGGGAATGGCGGCTCGTAACAAAAACAGGCTCCTTAGTGCTTAGTTAAGCCAAAAGGATTAAATTGTACAAATGATGAACTAAACTGCTTTTTGTGTAAAATTAGATTCCCATTAAAAGATAAGTTTCTTGGCGGTTCCTCTTCAATAGTTAAATAATTCGAACCGATGTTAGGAACTCCGCATTTGGTTCATATAGATAACTAGCTTTTACCTATAACTTCGTTCACACTTTCGGAGTGAAAGAACACCACACATCCGGGCTGCACTTCGGTGTTGCGCCATTTCTGTGGTCCCTGGTTTAATTTCCGATCGGGTCAATATGGAAAACAATATTTTCTGAATTGTTTCGGATCTGTGTGGAGTGGTAGCGTCATTATTTCTGATTTATGTAACACTAACTGCGTTAGCTACTTACCACAAAATCTTTACAATGTAAGTACGAGATATTGTTCGATACAAATATCCTGTCAAGTTATATTAACTAACTTAAAAGTGTTACTGAAGTAATTTCCAATTCGTATTAATTGGGGTCAAAGCTCGAGTAAGACCAACTTCGCTTAAACGAAACGGAAGCAAACTATTTTACACCTTGCGGCTAAGCAAATTGCAGACCAAGAGCTAAGCTAAGTTTGTATTCCATCTTAAATCATCATACTTGTGTGCAGGCAGGGTACACAAGTATGCTGTGAACTAGGTAACTCAGTACGCTAAGCACTTTGTGGACGGAACTAAGTTATTTTAGCTAACAAACACATCCTGAGATTAGGATGTTGCTGCCTTTAGATTCATCGTGAGCCGACTGTATGCATAAATTAAATCAAAACCATGGGGATTAATACATCTACAGCTTACCAAAGCTTTTAAAATAGATATGTCGGTTGGTGAGTGCAGGAAATTTGAAGGAATAAAGCAGCACGCAAATTGACAAAATATTTGAGATATGATTGGTTATTTAAGTATATCACATATTTTACTTTAATCGTTGGTAAATATTGCTTTTTACCAAAATCAACATACGTACGCGCTTGTGATACAGAAATAAGACTGTACAATACACAGATCCGGGAGAATACGTAAAAGTTCATTTTCCATTTTGAGGAACCTCAGGGGTTTTGCAACGCCAAAAACCAACGTGCTCGCCGTTTGACTATAGAGATCGTCATTTATTTAATTCAGTGGGATATACATGCACTACTTTTTTTATGTCGAGAGGGAAATACCGCACCGTCACTCGATGCAGGGAATTGAGTTAAGCTCGCACCGACTAAAATCCCCTCGGTGGCCAACGCTGCATCTACCGCTAGGAGGGTCCCCTAGCCGCGCATAATGCGCGGTTGGAACGTGCCAGAAACAGATGCCAAGCTTATCCCACGCCTGTTGTCTCCGGTCCCAACGGATTTGCTTCCTCCGCAGCCCCACCACGATGCGATTCGCGCCCCGCGCGGCAGCGCGTCACTTTCACCTCCCCCATGGTCATCGCAACATGATGTGGAATACAGCGGGGGGGATTCATACTGTTTTGACTAATTGTATATCCTACATCATACTAATATTATAAACGTCAAATATGTTTGGTGCTTTGTTTTCTGTTTCTTTTAAATATTTAAAGTTCGCCAATGCAGCGTGAAGCACTATAAAAATTTACTAAGATGCCAGATGCCTTCGATTCCGTCGCTTTCAAACATTTCTGCAACGAATGTACCACGGAGCGATAAGTATGTAGTTCTAAATATACTAAGCAGAAGGCACTTACCGGAGGCTAAGAGGTTAATACAACTTTAAAATTAATCGTTTACAATAACTTGAAGCTAGCTCAATTAGAAGAACAGCACGTGAAGTTCGTGGGTCCGAGACCTACACCGCAAGGAGAGATGATTTTTGGCTATCTATTTAAAACTAGCTGTCGGTCGTAGTAGTCTAATCTTTTAATCCAAGTTTCGAGCTATATTTGTGCCAAATTTCATATCTCTAACTTCAAAAATAAACATTTTTCCATATAAACTTTCAAAAGTGGTATTACCCCCATCCCCCCTTATTTTCTAATAAAAAGTAGCCTATGTCCGTTCTTGAGATTCAACGTATACCTATACCAAATTTCATCAAAATCCATTTAGCCGTTTAGGCGGGAAAGAGTAACAGACGGACAGACAGACAGAGTTACTTTCGCATTTATAATATTAGTATGGATACCAATGACTGGCTCTAATGATTAAACATGTTATCATTTTTTACCTGGTTGAAATAAAAACTGTATGAAACGAAGTAATTAAATCAAATTACAAAATTATTATTTAGAACTTTATTTAACATCTGTTATACTGACATTAGTTAGACATAATTAAAAGCTTTAAACACCGTATTCTTTGTCATAAAATTAAAGGGTTTTTATAACTAAGGTCCCAGCCTGTGGGCCTTTTGTTAGAAACTGTACACTTATTAAGTTGGTATAGTAGATTCAGATAATATCATAGAAAAAATGCAGAGTGTGTGCCTTACTTATTTATAATTTTATCAATTATATAAATAAACAATATGTAATAGTGTTTATTACAGTCGATATTTGGCAGCCCGGAGTATTGGGTACTTGTCACCACTGCAAAGGCCACGGAAGTCATCCATGGAAAGATCAACGATGGAAACTCCTCCAAGATTCTTAGACCTGGTAAAAATGATAAATGAATTTTAATTGAATCAGCATTTCAGATAATAGCTCGATACATGACAATGTAAATTCAGTTTGCCTAAACTGGTACTTATTGGAAGATTTCGAGCTGCATAACTACACGTATCGCTTTAAAAATTGTTTTTTTTTTTTACTTTTAGAATATGAAGAAAAATGACAAATCATGCCAATCTAACCATGTATAGCTATATATGTATATATATATGGGAATACGAATTCGGGAACTTTATCTTGTTTTTTTTTGTAAACCCGTGCGATGGATAGTGCAGTGACAGTGTTTCAACTTTCGGAATCTGTTTCCTTTCTGACATTTTGAATAAGAGGGCTAAATTGTTACAATACATCGTGTAGAGATAAAGTCTTTTTTTCATTTCACTACGTTTTATGATGTAAAAACAAACAAAACAAGTCGTAATGTTCCCTTTCATTTGCAGAAATGATATATTTTTTATAAACCACGCCTACCTAAACATGGAACCTATGATCTATATCATGTACACGTGCATACCAATGCATGGAATTTACGCTTATTTTTCCTCCTCCATGAGAAACGTATTTGGTCAAAAAATACTTACTTCACAAACGAAGCTTTCTGTCCAGCAGTGTCGGGGTCTTCGTAGCTGACCCAAATACCGCCTTCACCACTCGACTCGACAGTGCGGAAGGCGTAAGTACCTGGGACACAAAACCTCATTGTTATCACAGTTATACCAAAAAAAAATGCTTAAACGATTAATTGTTACGAAGCTTACGTGTACATCACAATCAAAATACAAGATCAGTGAGTTAGAAAAGTTATCATTAAATGATTGACGTTACTAAACACGCAATAAACATAATGAGTAGTTTCCAGCACCAAATTAGAGTTCGTCCAGACGAGGCCATTGCTTTGCTTTACGCATTTAAACTTTTTTATTAATGATCTCTTGAATAATTATCAATAGGACATATTCCTAACCACGTATTGAACAGCTTTTGTATTTGTTTAGTATACCTAAATATTTCATTTTAATAAGGCACGATCTTGAGCAATACAGGTAACACTGTCAATTTTTATTCATACCTAGCAGTAATAAAAGTCTTTGTTTTCAAAATTAACTTTGAATACATGGAACACGTCTGCACGAACCCCACGACCTGTCAATACCATAAAGCAAAGCCTACTAAAAATGAGTACCAACCAAATATATGAGATAAGTCTGCCTCCTTGGTTAAGCCCACGTCTGAAAATTTTAATGAAGCTTCTATTTTATAGCAAACCCAATACTGCGGTAGGTAAGGTTAAATTGGACATTTCAAAACGAACGCCGTTTGTACAAAATTCCAATTAGGTATATCAATAACTAAAAATAGTATCAAGACATAAGCTTTTTATCTCGAATGTGCCTTTGTGCATGTTATGCGCACTCGTTTCAAGTCTCCATTGGGAGAGCCCTTAGAAGTTCCAATTTCAGCTTACCCCTTTGCCATACAAATATCTAGTATCAATCTTTATTGGGTAGTAAGTTGCAAATCATTTTTATTTAACACAAATACGATATATTAACATGATCGGACTTTTTTCACACCGCAATACTATAATGTGTTTCCTAGGATCCAAAATAAACCAACTTGCAGATAGGTACATAGAGGTTTGTACTGACCTCAATATGGTTCACAAATATACAATTTAAAAACTTTGATCAAAGATTAAAAGTAAGTTCATATTTATTTTTACTGTAATAATAGTAAAATAAAGAAGGAAGCCATAATAAAGAATGGGTAAAATAAAAGAAAATCATTCAGATATTCTGAGTAGTTCGTCTTAATAATAAAGTGCAACCGATATTATTTGAAGGTGACTGATTGAAAGACTTTTCCAAAATATAGCCCCGGGATGTAGCTTTATTTTTTTGTACATTCACTTTATTGCACGTATTTAAAAATTAATAAAGGCGAACTAAATATCTGGTGGCATTATCTCCTCGTCAACCTCACAGATTTTAGCCGGAAATAACATGTCACAGGATACATCGAATAGGATACCCAGATCGAACAGCTGCAGCGGTCCGTAGGACACGCGGACGTAAGTCAGAAATAAATAAAACCGGTTTATTCAATAACGCCAATCCGATTAAGCATACAAATAAGTAAAGCACGTGAAACGAAATAAATAAATTATTAAACATAAATTATATTTTAAACCCTCTTAAATTTCATGCATTACATTTCAAACATATGGATCTAACCAACTGTCGTTTCTTTTATTTGTGTAAAAGTTTTATGACCAGGTCATTTAAAACGTTAAACTTATTATTGTCTTGACCTGTTATATTTAGCCGAAAAAATTCTCAATGTTCGGAAACTGAAAAATGTAAGATTGATTTGATCCATAGGTATCCATCCATATGGCTTCACTTCAGTATGGATCAGTTGCATTGCACCAACTTAACTTATGTGACAAACCCAGTAACTTAATAATTATTTATTGAAAGTTCTCTGATATCCATATAACATTCAAATTCAAGTTTATTAAATTAAACATTTGAATAGATATTTATTATTTTTGTCCTTTTATGTGTAAATAACTAACTCCACACGTACGAATTTTCTGGCGGCAACAAGACACTAGTTCGTAATCAATATATATAATAAAACTGAGATTTGACGCTTTCGCCAACGAATTTTAAATCGTAAAAAAATATAGAATTATGACAGATGTCAAGTTGTTATAGATCTATATATTAAATTCCTTATTCTAAGGTTATTTGAGGTAATTTTACCTTTGCATCATTTGATGCAACTGATTTCAAGAAGTTTTAAAGAAAAAGTATTTAATTGCACTCTTAAGATTTGGTCATTAACGACCAAGAAATTCGAATGACTTACCAAAACGCTTGCTTGGGTCGGTGACTTTCCTCAGATGGGGGCGCATGCCCTTCTGGTTGTTGGGGTTGATAAGTTTGGCGCATACTTCAGGGTAGCTCAGAATACCTTCGATTTTAGTGTAAGGGCCTGCAAATAAAATTTTACCCAATCAGTATCCATTTTGCGTCTACCACAATTAAAAAAGTAACACAGACTGACGTCATCATAATCATATTTTAATTTTGATCCTGGTTTTCTTATAATAGTAACATCCTTCGAATATCTTCTATCCAATGCAAAAATCCGAAATTATGCGCGAACACACTTAAAAAAACATATTTATAATGTCGAATTGAGAAACCATGTCAGTTTTTATAAATTGGGTTAAAAAACCAGAACCCTATATTGTAATATCGTCCTTCCATATGCAATTTGTCGACATGTTAATATTCCCTCCTAATTTACTAAATTATAAATTATCTCTGTCTATCTGTGTATCTGTCCGTCTGTCTTCAATTATGAAATTTAGTAATAAAAGTGGTAAAATAAGCTTGAAAGAGGTGTAGGGTATTTAAGATGTGTAGTCTTTTCAAGACGGGGGACTCACACGTCATTGTCTCCCCAAGCGGGGGTACAGTGCGTCAATGCATTTTGTCCCCTTTTTACACTATTATTAGAATAAAGTTAAAACCCGAAAATTAACTATACACATAAAACCACAGAATCATATTTATTTTGCTAATAATATCCATTTATTTCCAAAGTAATTATTATGGCCAAAGTAACTATTATACAAGGACGAGTTCGTGGACAAAAAATAGGGAGATGTAATAAGGAAAAAAAACCTGTCCCATTATTTTATGTATGTATTTCCATACAAAAAGTTAATTATTGAATCTTACGGTAATTCAACGCACCGTAAGATTAAATAATACATTTTGTTGATGACTTTAACTCTATTTAAAGTAGTGATCGCTGAAAAGTTCCATTAATAAGGGATTCCATAGGAAGAGTAGGATAAAATTGATCTAGGTTAATGTTTTCCGCTGCCATTCAACTAGGTCACTCAGGCAAACAACACCCTCATTTGGCCGAGTCGCTCTTTTATGGACATTTGAGCACCTGTCTGAACGCATGAATGAGCTACTCGTTCGTCTGAGAGTGGCCAACTGGATACAAAGCATAGACGTTACCAGATGTGTGGGTCAAACCGTACAAGGGTCAATATTTAATTAAGTAAGCTTAATCAAAAATTTTAGCTGGAAAGGTCCAAAGGCTGAGACGCAACTGCGTAAATTTTATTGCACATAAAACTTTGGTGACTGGACTTGTTACTGACATTTTTTGGTTATTTACATTCAATTTTATACTTCCTGTACGTAACTACTACTACGTACTACTTTCGTACTACTTTCGAATATTAGGGAATATAGGGGCAAAACTAACCATTAAAGTACGTAGGTAGTTCACGCGAACGCAGTCGCAGGCACAGCTAGTATTGAATATATTTAAATGTTTAAATATTTAAAATGTAACGACTTTTTACCTGCTTCGCCAGGACCATCAGTGTGCAGTGGGGGAACTCCAGCAATTTCACTATCGCTGTCCAACTTCCAGGTGCGGCCGAATGTGGCGATTCCCAGCACAATTTTGTTGGTAGGGGCGCCGTGCTGTGTCCTTGAGTAACAAACAATTCTTTTACATCCATAATATACTATTAGTCAACCCTACGTTACATCTAAAATATATACTTATCTCATGCTTTTGAGAGCAAAAAATTGCTATTTAGGGTTAATCTTTGAAAAAACTCCTGTTTGACAATTACCTACGTGCCTAATTGCATCTTTCATCGGTTCATTTAAAAAATCTAAGTAAACAAAGTCATTGGACGAAATTGGACCCTACTAACGTCAAATTAATTTAATCTTTAATGCACGTACAAAAAGTGCCAAAGGCAGATTTTATGCCTCGTGGCATTCTCTACAGTCAAGACCGCAGATTTTAACAAAAAATATATGTAGTTCTGAATTTAGTTAAGTACTAACTTATTAGCAAAATTTACGTACTTATATTTAACAAAAAATCATTATAAAGGCACCTTTTATTAATTTGGGCGATATTAATACTGATTGACCCTCAAGTTACCAAAGTCCAAGTGGCTCACTTATTCAATTAGTCCTAACCTATTAATCAGGTTAGAGTCATAAAATTAAATAGATGCTCGATTAAATAGAACCCTATTTTAACTTATCTAATACTTTTAAAAGCCGAGGGATAAAAGTAAACATTTTTCAAAAAAATTTAGAAGTACGTAATTTACTAACTTGTATGTGGGACATAGGTTAAGAGGTTTATTTTGCAAAGTTGACCTTTAGACGATATATCATTAATTAACTGATTGTTTATTTTTTTATTTCCTCTTATACGATAAAAACATTATACTGGTTGCAAATGCCAAATCTTTTGTGTTAATTTATTATTAACCTCGTATGCTTTATTTTACTATGTACTCTATGTTAGTATTTTACAATGATGGACTCCACAAGAAGTCCCCTATGCAGTTTAGTCACTTAGCAATTAGTGAAAATTTGTAAGGCATACCAGTAGGTGACAGCGGCATCAGCATTCAACAGCGGGTTGCGGTTCTGGGGGGTGTAAATGGGGGCGGTGTAGTCAGCCTCCTTGGGATTACGCTGGGGGGTGTTGTAATCGTAAGCGTCCAAGTTCACGATGTCCACCAAATTAATGATGGCCGGGACGTCGAAGTACACTGCAACGTTGTCATTTGTCATTTGAATGGTCTAATCAACTACATAACATAGATGAGTCTGTGTTTCGAAATATACAGATTTTAGTTTTAAATAAATCACCAAAATGATAATTGACATCAATAGTTGAAGTACAATATGTATGTGTTTTAATCATTTTAAATCGAAGCTGAAATATATGTTTTTTTTTAATTTAGCCAATATCACTTTGTGATCTACCAAAATATTGAAAGGTAGGAAGAAGGTCAAAACGACCGTGTTAGCACAACCATAGTTTTTTTCCAATCGCCTCGTAATTATAACCTGTTTTTATTACATTTTTAAAACACCGGCAAGATTGCATGTTTAAGTTTTAACTTTTACATTGTCTTATTTTTTACATCCTCTCAACGTCTGTCTCTCTATAAAGTCTCTGTTCTCTATTTCTAAAATATGTTAATTGGATCAAGTTTCACAGGCTTTTCAATCATTGTCCCAAACGTCTAACTTTTGTTTTTATTATATTAAAACCCGCTCTAGTTATTTTTATAGACAGGAAATTATTTTCATTCTTCACATAAAAATTTAAAACAAAGAGAAAGTATAACGTTGATTTAAAAATACATTCGATGTTAATTTTGGTTTTCAACAATAATGCTGTTGTGGTAATGTATCAATCAACGGGCGGGTAAAAATCATATGTTTTCAACAGGTAAGTGTAAAATTGTTGAGTTAACAAAATAAGTCATTAAGGGTTTTATTAGTTAAAACTAAAACCCATAAGTAATGTTGTAACTACTAAACTTTATTACCTACACATTAAAAAAAGTTATAAAATTTACTAGAAAATAAACAAAGAAATAAAATCACTTTTATTTTTGTCGTCCATTTCACTCTAATATATAAAGATTTTTAAATAAGGAGTTTTACACTGTTTTCTTTATTTTAACTTCTACCTCGACAATGTATCCTTTATAGAGACGGAGAGTCGTTATAATCATAATACTTATTTGAAAGGTTTGGTTATAAAATTTTTTGAGGTTTAGCACTCATGAACCTGAAATCGCAGACATATCGTAAAAAGGCAACATAAATATTTTGCTTTACATCTGAATGTATATAGTTGGGCTCCGAGTAAAATATCCCTAACGAGTCATAAACTTAAAAGTAGCCTTATGTTAAGGTATTGTCTGACATTTCAGCTGCGTTTCATCAACCTCGGACTGTGATATCAGAAAGCTAATTGTAAATTTGAGCGTGTATTAGACTCTTGTTCTGTCATGTTTTTTATGTCGAAGTTTGAGCCCTCCTGTAAAATAGGAGTGAGAGCCATCTACTCCCTAAAAGTTAGGCGAAGGTGAGGTATCGCTGACATCATGGATTGTCATGTAAGAAAAATTATATTTATGTGTCGAAAACGAAACGTGTGAAAGTATTCAATTTACAAAAGTTTACTATAAAATGATCCGATTTATCAAGTTGAACTCACCAGAGGCATTAACATTAGGCAAGACGGTGACTGAAAGTTGCTTGTTGGGCTTCACGCTGAGAGCCTGTTTAAGCTCGCGAACGAGCGCAGTGAATCCTTCGCGATGTTCCGCCTCCTTCTCGTCGACAAGAGTAGTGCCGAAAGTCTTCTTGATACCGTGCCAAATGGACCCTGCCAATAATTAGTTGCGAATTATTGAAGCAAACGGGAAAATAAAAAAGTTTTCCTTAATAAAGAAAGAATTTCCGCAATTATAAGTAAAATAATAAAAAGTATTAATTTACAGTTTTGTAACATAAGTCGCTCAAAAGTATAACGGTTTTTTTATTAATTTCTGTAGGTATTAAGCTGAAATTATTCACTAATACCCATACAAAGAGAGAGCATACAAATTAATAGCAATTTATTCAAACATAAATTAGGTTGTATTTGGTAGATTCAATAGAAACATATTTACCACGATGCTAATTTTCGTAATGTACAGATATAGAAAAAATATTTTGCGTTTACATTTAAATGTTCGAGAATGAAGAAAATGAAAGAGAAGAGTAGGTGACGGAAACCCTCTGTTTAATTTGCAATTATTTCAATTACAACTAAACCAATTTTCTTACCCCAAGTAGAACGGATCTTCTTGGGCTTGATTCTAGCGAACTGCCACGCCAGATCGATTCCATCAAATCCGTACTGGTCGGCGAGCAGAACTCCAGAGTTCACGAATGCAGTACGGGCTTGTGGGGACTCCAACTAAAAAGGAATTTCATAGTTTTACGACATAATATAATGATACGAAAATATAAAACTTTATTTCTTACAGTATTTGGAAAATCAACTAAAGCGCTTTATTTGAACAATTCAGTTGGGTTAAGTTGGCAATGATACAGCGAAACTGTTTAGTTTTTACAATTTCATGAATAGTACCAGTACACCACTCTTAAAGTTAGCTCTTTGACGATAAGGAGATCTAGTGTCAATCATTTTTATAGTTACCAAAACAAAGAAATACGTAGGTACGCGGGTAAAATCTAAACTCAGTGCAACGACCTTTTAATTAAGGCCATACATATTGCCTTATCTGCATCATATCCCGTGGGAGCTCATATTCATAGTACCTATAACATTTGCAGGTCAATTAGTTCCCGTGCTTATAACATAAAGGCAATACTGAATCCATAGCCTGATGGGCCATTGGCAGTAGCTACTTGTATCATAATTGATATCGTACAAGTTATCCCAACAAACTATTATTATTCCGTAACACGCTAAAGGCAAAACTAATGTTGTTAACATGAGCTAAGTCAATTTATTTGTTTTCAAAATCAAGGTTCAATTACCAAGAACACAGTTCACAATGTTAGGTTGTATCAGTAAGACTAACAAACCTTGAATAGAAATGTTTTGATATTGTACCAAGGCTTGTTCGCTGGTAGGTATGTTATGAAATCATTTATATAATCAAATATAAGCCTTAGCAGATCAGACAGAAACATAACTCATGTTTGGCCTGCGGCTCCTTCCAATACCCTGTACAAGGATACAGGGTATTATTACCCTGTTCATGGGGTTGCCAGTTCTCGTTTTTTGGAAGCTATGTACGTAAAAAGAGATAAATAGAAACAGTCAGTTTGAGATACATATATTCCTGAAGAATATGATGCCGAAAAGTATCCTCAAAAAATGGCACTAAGTAATTATTTAAGGCAATTTACTTTTTTCACTTACCAGAAGGTTATATTTCTGTTCTTCTTCAATGTCGGCGTCACCGCCGACTGAAAGGAGAACCTTCAAGCCAGGATATTTAGTTTTGTAGCCCGTGATCGCTCGGTAGTTATCGTGGATGCGGTCTGTGTCCAAGTTCTCGTTGAGCGGAACCATCTTGTAGGTGTCAGGTTGGATTCCGGCATATCCGTAGACTAAGTGTGTGCAGAAGGATAGAGCTGGATCCAAATCAGAGGGCAGCATCTTCGCATTGGCTGATTAAACAAAATTACATTTTTACAACATTGTATAGACTTAAATATTCCTACAAAAGGTCCTTTATTGGTCCTTATTTGACAGCTAAGTATCACACTTTATGGGATAGTTCGCGCCGACACTATATGATTTTTCATGTCATGTCGGCCATGCGAGAGATAACGCGAATCGATTTTAAGCATTTTATTGCTGCAATCACTTGTTAAAAATATATGGACCTATCAAATAAAACAGTAAAATATAATAGTATCTACAAACAGTCAAATCGAATACTACACCGCACTAATTTTAGTTTCTCGGACTAGGAAATATTGCAACAATATGGCCAAATTTATCAGGTCTTTCCTGTGTCTGAATAAATCTATCCAGTAGACTATAAAGAACAGGGGTATGTTGACACCTGCCACCCATACTAACAGACGTTCTTTGTTTAAATATATCAATTATACTTACAGGATCTAGTGTACCTACGTACCAAAGAATAGAACAAGACTCGCTGATTGAAATATAAAAGATATTACTTATTGGCAGACCAGCAATAAGTAATTCGATTTAAGACATGCTTATTTATGCGACATTTCACATGTCAGAACGTGGAATGTTTATATACTCGAGTAAATACGGCGAATAGTGAACACAGTTTGATTTAAGTTTAAGCAATTAATATCATATTATTTACATATTATTACAATCTAGGAACTAATATTTTTTGGACTATCGTACCAATTTTAGGTAATTAGGTACTTACATAACGAGTGCAATTAGTTAACCAAACAAATAATTTTGTGTGTTTCCTGGTTTCCAAGGAATGAAAGTGCTCGGAATGTATAAAAAAAATGAAACAATTGGCAAACCAATACTTTTATTGTGGTATGCTTAATGCATTTTGAGGCTTACTTGTTCGATTTAGATAATTAGCGTGTATGATTGAATAACACACCTTTGGACGAATATACAAAAGAAAATAAATATAATTGCCTGTTTTTACCAATGTATGTTTTTGTAGTATATAGCATGTAATATAGAATAGTAAAAGCATCAGCGCCACTCGATTGCGTGGGGAACTAGCAAGAGCCAGGGCACTTACTAATTTTCCAAGCAGGGGGTTCCACCAGAATACCAGCGCTGCTGCGGCGTTAAAAATGTCGTAGCGGCATTTGCTGAGGTGGAACCTAAATTGGCCTCACAAGGCCTATTTGCAATAATATATTTTATAATTGTCTTACGTTGTGTTAGTATGTAAATTTTGTGTTGTCAATAAATGTTTTTTTTTCTTTCTTTCTTTATAAAGCGGCTTTAGAAGATTTATTATTTCAAAATAAATTTAATAATCAACATTTATTTGATTTTTAATTACCCTAATTATACTAGACTGGGTATGTATTTTAGAAACTTGCCTACCTACATCCTTTTTCAATTTTAAGGTTTCATAATATTAGCCAAGAATTTAAAATATTTCATGTTAATAGTATGGATATTTCCAAATAGATAATATATTACAAAAAATATTTTAAGTATCCTACATGCGGCCGATGCTTTGGTGGATTTCAATGTGTGTGTGTGTGATACGCCACGCTGCTTGGTACCTAATGTTACGTCTGCTAATTATTAGATGTCTGTAATTGAAACGGCGCGGCGATTCGCACACAACCCAGGCCTATCTTCAGTGTGGCATTAAGCAAAAATGCGATCAGTTTTGGGATAGTTCAGTAACTTACAACCTATAAGTGAGGCATAACTACACAAATTACTTTCCTGAACTCAGATAACAAGTCTGAACTTAGAAATGATGTCATTATTCAATTTGGTAGGGTAGGTACATCATGTTTGTGGCAGTATATATCTAAACAAAACAGAGTGCATAGAACCCAAATCCTTTAGGTATCAATGGGAACGAATTTCAACGTTGTTGGCAATATTAATGGATACAGTGATATTTCTTCTATTTTGATATTTTTATCAAAACAAAATCTACCTGCATTAAAACGGGTTAAGTATAACCTATAGTACAGTACTTATTCAAAAGACAAACATAAGCTTGAGAAACATTTGTGTAGTTCTGTGTCTAGAAATTCTGTGGTACCACCGTTGGTTGTGGTTTCCATAACACTTGTGCTTTAACTACTTATATTATATGTTGCCTTTTACTTATTTAACATTTTTTAATACGCACGATTTTGGGCCACATTATGTCAACCACGCAAATTCCACGAAGAGTGCCTGATGCTCTGATATGCTATGCTCTGAAATGCTATGCCATGCTATACCTAATATATGCGGCAGATAGTCCACGTAGGCATTTTTTGCAGTGCCCTTACAGGGTATTTAGTGATCTAATTTTAAGTTACCACCTTGTAAATACTAAAGATGCAATAAAAATATTGAGTATTGAGTATATATATGTACTTGTATAGGTATTATAGGTATACGGAAATGATTATATTACACAAATTTATATTTGTGTGACTCGAGGCTTGCCTAATTTCACGGACTAGCCGGTATTAGTCATCGATTTGGTTAGTACCTAGGTACAATCAGTTCCACAATACTTTCCGCCGATGATGTCATACCTCTTCAGGATTACTTATCCAATTGTATCGTCTATTGTACAATTGCTTCGTTAATACATTTACAAACAGTTCACTTAACCTAAGCGGTGGTATGTCATCAAGATATGAAGCGATGTTGCACTAGTAGATTCAAATGAACAGACCCAAACATATCCACATCGCATACAAGGGAACGGGTATGAGAAAAATTTATATTCCCTTCTCGAAAACATTACCACATTAGTATTCATTGGCCAGCCTCGAGCAATGAGTTTTTGTTATGACAATTTTGAATTCTGTATTTCTACATCGTGAAGCATCTAACCTTGAGATTATAGCAGTTCAGATGTTTGCGGAACTTCTTGTACGCGAGACTAATAATGAAATACTTAAATATATTCTGACAACACAACGGCCCGTAAATATATGTTGTATTTAGTTTCGGAAATGTAAATATACCTACTTATTACTTCTATTACACCTCTCCTAACATTTCATTATTTTTAATTTGGTACCGTTAATTTATCTACATGGTAAATACTTGCATATATTCGGTTTGGGAGATGTAAATCACCATCCCGCTTGCATCATAAGTATGTCACCCAGACAACCTGCTAGGTACCTTCTCTTCTATTAAAGATCTTTATAAATAGCTGTACTATACCTACCTATTTGAAATTCGAATAACTAATTTAGTTAGGTAAATACCTACCGTAATGAATATGTCTTATATCTGAACAAACTTGATTACTGTGGACATGATTTTTTGATTCCGGGTAATAATAAATGTTGAGAAACTTTGCAAAAATTAATGTTGCATGTAAGGATTAGTTTAGTTGAAAATTACTTAATTCATTACTACGAATTTAATTGTATTTAGGTACATTCTTCTTGGATTTATGTGGATATATTTGGTGTTAATGTAGATGTTTATGATTTTATTTGTTCTATTATAGAGCTATTTAGCATTACTTGTTAGGATGTTATAATTCCTTGTAACTCCCTTACGTAGTTTCGAAATTTATCAAAACTGAGATGATCTCAAGGGGAATAGCGTCTTAATATAAACTAACTAATTATTTTTCGTCGGATATGATTCTGTTGTTGGTTAGCTGGTGTTGACGTCACCTTTGTGTCTTGATCATACAAGCAACGATAAGATCAATTGCTAGTATGAAGTTACGAGAAACTTTTAGAGGGACCCCACACTAGCGTCTTTCGAGCGTCAGCGTCTTGTCGCGCCGACGTTGTTTGGGCGTTGCGTCGACGCGGCGCCCGCTCAGCGTCGACGCGGCGCCTGCCCAGCGTCGGCGCGGCGTTTGAGCGGCGCTTGCGCTGGGCGTCCTCTGCACATCGCGTTCAAGCGTCGCGCCGCGCTGACATCATGTACAGTTATTTCGAAAATGGAAATGTAAGATTTGAATAACGCACAATATAATGTTTTATATTGCAGTGATAAATTAATGCTTTCAACTTGTAAAGGAAAAAATATATTTTACCTATTTGACACATGGCACGAAAAGGCAACTTTAGCATTTATTTTCTCGAAAACTAAAAGTACTTAATTGAAAATGGGTTTCCTCGGCAATATGAGCTAGTATTTTAAGCTACATCCATACTTGCTATTAGCTAAAAAGTCTTCTACCTACTGATTCTAAAACACGGGCGGGTCGAAACAATTGAGTTGATCATTGTACTGTTGTCAAAATAAACGCTGCGGCAGGCGTCGGGCCGGCGCGGCGCCTGTGGAGCGCAGTCCTGGCGTTCGTCATTTCGACCGCGCCGCTGCGCAAGCGTTGCTTCGGCGCCGCGTCGACGCCGCGTCGGCGTTGCGTCGACGTCGCGTCGGCGTTGCGTCGACGTCGACGCTCAAAGAACGCTAGTGTGGGGTTACGCTTAGACACACTTATTTCAAAATTGAAGATATTGACCTAAGAGAATATGTGGTTATCAAGTTTCTAATCGAACTTCACGAAAACAACCAACTTCACACTATTTGCGTGAACTGTAAGGCGCTTACCGAGTTAACACAAGATTTTAACCATAGATATATGTCAAGGCGCGAGCTTATCAATCTAATAATAACACCCACAAAGAGAACATCTGCTATATTGTATGATGGTAATAAATAAAAAATAAGATTTATAGGAAATCCCGATTCCGAAGAACGGAATACCTATTATTAGGATCCTTCGTTGTTAATTGGGTCAATCAACTTTTAAGTGTACATCAATGATAAATTTTAGTTTGTTTTTTTTTTATATTTTAACAATTTTTCTTTAGATAATTATTTATATTTTAAGAATTCACATAGAGCAGCACGATTTATTTAAATAAAATAGTAAATTTGACTCTGAAATCCACATGACTCTAGTTATTGATTAATTAGATGGCAGTCGTTACACAATCATGTCAGACAGAGGCCTAAGTACTGCTAGTAGTACGTGGTTTGAAAACTCTGACACCAGAGATCATCGGATCGTTCATCTACTCGGTGTTCCACACGTAAAGAAGTAAAAAGTTGAAATTGGTCAAAATATCAATCTAATTTATATTAAATGATCTAGTCTTTGTAAGAGGCTCTTTAGTGACTAATTATTGAAAGAAAAAGTATTGCTTTATGCTGATTATATCATTAATTGTCCTATGGGCAACCAAAATTTCCCACGCACAACGGTTTTGGTTGTCCAAGTGACTGGTTGTCCGAGTGACATTTATCAGTCTTTGCGCTTCCTGATAAAAAATAATTCTATTTTGAATTAGGTCTTACGCGCAGTGAAAAATATAGATAAAATAGAATATATTTCACTTTTATTTACTACGATATATCAAATATTTACGTTTTTGTGCTGGTTGTCCGGTGGACACACAATAAAGCCACCCAATTTTTCAAAATGCGCGCGACCGACTGACACCGCGGCAATGATGAAATAAAAATAGCGGTTAGATGAGTGTTGTCACCAAATCGACCGACTTATTGTCAAGGCACTGATCAACCCATCTATGTTTTGGTTTCGGAACTTTTTTACCGTTGTCCGGTGGAAGTCGGAATAATAAAATATAATAGGGACCAAAACGAACATGCAAAAAATTCGGTAAAATTATGAAACAAACAAAAATCTATATGCTAGCATCTTAGTGAACACTGTAATGAATAATTATGTACAAGCGTAATTAATTGCCATATAGTATTTTTTTGTATAAAGTAATGTTTCATTATAATTAGCGACTGGGGGACAAATAAAAAAACACTACATCCAGATGTTTTGTCACCTGGACAACCATTAAAATTCCAGTTTAATAGTGATTTATTTAAAATAAATTACTCGTATGTTTGCTTAATAATAATATAAATGCGACATATGCCAAAAAACCACTTAATTTTCTTTAGAACTGCGATTATTGGTCAGGGACAAAACATATTACTTACAGGACAAATAAAAGTTGATTGACCCAATTTCTCTTGTACCTACTATCGGCCAACTTCTGGATTCAGAAAAGTGAGCAAGCTGATATCCAGAAATAAAAAAGAATACTATCTGATAACAATGATGGATCTAATTACAATATTTACCTAGTGGAGACAATAGGTACGTAAGTACGTAAGTAGGTGTAGGTACTACACTTATTTAAGATTCATAAGTATATCTATTTAAAGCTTAGCTACACCAAAATATTTTTTTTTAATTATCTTCTTCCCAAGTATATTTAATTGCATTACATTTTATTGTTAAAGTACTTTTCATGGCTGACAAATGCGGAATCGACAAGAAATAATATCTTACAGTACCTACATCACGTACAAGAAAGAATCCGAAAAAAAATAATAACGAACATCTTTTAATGAAAATTCGCAACATTCTAAATTTTTTTCCTACAATAAGAAAAAAAAGGGAACTAGAATTGGTCGGCTTTTGAAGCATTTCATTAAAATTACACTGTTTTCCATACACAGAATATATTACCTCAGGGGCATTATTTATCTAATCCATGGATGTTTTTACTATATTTATACATATTTATATCAAATCTAATTGTCTTTCTGTTATAATCATCGCTTAAATGATTTATTGTTTTCTAAAACAGTTAATCATATTGCAGAATTTTTAAACACCGCCATTATATTTTCATGACAACTCTTTGTTCGACTAGTAGGGAAAGCAACGAACCAGGTATTGTACAAATATTAGCAACTAGATTGTTTACTAAACTATTATCTGTAAATGTGCTGCTAAACAAAAAAATCTGAAATAAAAAGGGCAAACACCAACCAATAAATGTTTTGTTCAATCATATTTGAGCTGGGGAAGGTTCTTAATTGGATAAAAATAAATTAATTGGAAAATATCTGTACTACCTAATCGAAGTCACTAAAGGATCGGACTAATATATTAACCTTATTAGGTATTTCCTTTTTCCATTTGACAGAAGAAGCAACATCTATCGGTTCTAATTAGGTATATTCCATTTGTATGCTTATTCATATCGGCCAATAGATTAACTACAATATCAGCTAGTTAGTTTCAAGAAAAGTGATAAATTTGTTTGTCTCTTTTGTTATCGGTAGGTACACTTGTTGACAAGGCGGTTAAAGGTCGCCAGGCCTTAACTCCATTGCATAAGCGATTGTTATAATTATAACAACGATTATTTTGTAGTTAACTAACAATTAAGTTCTGTTGCTTAAACACAAATATAACATTGACCACTTTACTTAAATTCCGCTTGAAAGTATACTAAACTAACTTTAATGTTAATCTTCGACTTGCGAGCCAAACAAAGGAATCTCTCTCGTGATTTTGACATCCAGCGAATTAAAGTACCTACTTCATGATTAATTAAAGAAAGAAAGGAAGACGTCATACTTATGAACTTAATCTGGTCAAAATAGAATTATCTCATTTATTTACGAAACAATTTTTTTTCAAATCTATTCAGTAGATAGTTTTAGCTATAACGAGTAACAAACATCTATCAGAATAACAAGAGGTCTAATTTTAAAACAAAGCCAAGTGCGTTTGCGAATTTTAAGATCCTATTGTTATCCCCACATCATTTAAATTTGACTACCTATTTAATACAACTAGTTTAATAGCGTTTCAAAGATTTTATTTTTTTTGCAAGTCATTGCTTCATAATCAAATGTTTCGCTTATTGATAAAAATTAAAAAAAGCCGGCCAAAAGCGTGTCGGGCCACGCTCAGTGTAGGGTTCCGTACTTTTCAGTGCATCACAATACTTAAGTATCCCCACTTAAAGTTACAAAAATAAGCTATCTGTGTGTAACATTGACTTGACATAGGTAACTATATACACTAAATAAATATTTTTTCAAAAATTTCAAAAACTATTAAACCCATCCGGTTCAAGATAATTTTCCTAGAAAGCCTTTATGCAGTTCTATATTCTAGATTTATTTCGTACCTTTTGAACTTATGATTCAAAAGTTAGAGGGGGGGATACATTTTATTTTCTTTTGGAGCGATTATTTCCCAAAATATTAAATTATCAAAAAACTATTTAAGTAAATCCCTGTTTATTTTTAAATACCTATCCAACGATATATCACATGTTGGGATTGAAATTAAAAATAAATTCACTCTCTAATTTACGTGTAGCGGGTACCCCAAATAAACTTTTTTTTTTGCACTTTGTTGACGTGATTCATATACATATTTGTACCAAATTTCAGCTTTCTAGTGCAAACGGTTTCTGAGATTATCCTCGGACGGACAGACAGGCACACAGACAGGGCGAAACTATATAAGGGTTCTAATTGACTACGGAACCCTAAAAAGTAGGTAGGTACTTTTTCCACGCGAAACTTTTTTATGTTCGTACCTACCCCCTATATTATTAAACAAAATAACAATAAAACCTCTTGATATTTTGACTTTGCTCTTGTGTGCGCTTATTATAATGCAAGAAATAAATCAATAAAGGGTCTAGATCAATGGATACATGGTACCAAAGATATTTCCATTATTCGTACTTAGTTAATAACATTTGACGCGAATAAAAACAGAAGTGACCATTAAAGTAAATAAATATATCTCAATGCTATAATTATAAGATACTTCGTAATTTTGTTGGCCTATGAGGTAGTAACTGTTTTGAATAGAAAAAATATATTTTAATAATCGTATTTCAATTTAATATATCAATCTCGTAACATTACAACAGGAAAATACTGTAACAAAAAAATATTCATATACGTTTAGCGTAACAATACATACAATTTAATTTAAAACCCGTATAAGAGTAGAATATTAGGTAACAAACAAAACTAAGTTAATCGAGTGTCAAGGTCTACAAAGTTTACCTTCAGAGGTGTTTCCTGTTAAAATCACAACCTTGCATTTACCTACTACTTAGCATCATAAATCTCGGACTATAGATCAAAACAAATTGGTTCTTGACATTGAAAACTAAATTAGTCAATAGAGACTAGAATCACAAAGAAAATTACACTAGCTGTAGCTGACTGTAATACAAGAAACTCCTTTCATATTTTGTTAAAACGAAGAAACTACCTGATCCTATTGCAACGATTTGAAATACTCAAGACGTTACAATGCATTATTGTATTTACAATTACGCATGGGCCTGTGGGTAAGTTTCCAATTTTAGTGACGTTTAAGAAACGTGTATGTCTTATGAGCTAGATTAAACCATCCTGTTTGTACATATTGCTTAGGTACATGAGGTCACAAGAAGATTGTGTTAAACGATTATGTAGGTAGACATAATATGTTTCTTTCGCTACTATACCTACCTACTATATGTATATATGTTGATAGTAATGTATTTATAGTAGAACATTATACCTAAATTGTTATTTAATTTTTTTTACCCCTTTCAATAATTTCTATTTTGAACAAATTTTACAGCTTAATAGACAAATAGCCATTAAAGTAAGTAAATACTCATTGCTGTGCAACAGGTACATATACATTTTTAAATACTTACCTAATCGTTAACCGAAGTGTCAGTATACCCTTTATACTAGATAAGAAGTGATTTATCAAAAATAATGATCAAATGCAAAACTTTCATTTTTAATCATGTAGGTATCTATTGGACCACCATTATTTGATAAAAATATTTAATTTCCCTATGAATTAATGCGAAAAACCATAACTTTTCTGAACGTCTTTGTTTTACTTCTATTTTCTCGAGACCAGCCGATAAGATACCATTGTTGAAACCGTTCCTGATTTGCTGTTAACACATTGCTTACTTGTATTAAACTGAAGCTACGTCTTATTTATTGTTCATTAACGTACTTACAACATGTTTATATTCTGTGGACCTGGCATTGTGTTATGAAACCATATAAAAAGATTTACTTTAAAAAAAGAGTATCTAATGTTGGCGCTTAATATAACAACAAGATGTAAATCGATAAGGAGAACATATTTATGATCAAAACAACTTGACGATACAAAATCATTAAAATGGCAATATTATAATCCTATCATAGTTCTTTGACCCATAACTTGATTAATTAAAAATTTAACATTATGTATTAGGTACGATTGATAGATATTCACATTCAATGGTTAACAAAACCGGCATGGTAGCATTTCATTTGTAGATAATAAAAAAACAAAAATGATTATATCTACTAAAGTAAGTAAGTACACTAAAGTAACAGTTTAATAAAAGATAATTAAACAACGAAATAACATCCGTTAGAAACTTGATTATTCTTTATTTGTCGCATAAAGATAAAGGCTTCTATAAATGTAATGGCGGTTGGAGAAAAAAAAATCGCATAGCAAAAATTTTAATAAAACTTACATTCCCTGCTATAGCTCTTGCTGTCATAGTAGCAGACGACTTTGCCGGTCGAAATGGGTTGATTCGCGGAGGCCAAGGCCAGCAGGCCGGCGAAGGCGAGCAGGAGCTTCATGGTCAGTTGGCTTCCAAGTCGTCTGATCACCACGAGTCGTGTGTGGCGAATGAGAGTTGAGCTCGGTGCGCCAACTACATTGGTTCGCAACGGACGGGTCAAAGAGTATCATTCACGTTCCAGACATTCTACGATGAGTTTAAATTTAGTTCGAAAGGTTATCGTAATCTTTGCGTAATCTAAGCGTTTGCTTATTTGAGATATTAGCCTTTTAAGATTTAAGTAGGCTATTATAATTTGTCCGTAAGTATCTATGCCGAAACAAAACGACAACTTACGCATACGCACACATTTATGCTATTTAAGCATTTAAGTTTAATAATGTAAACTAAAATAACAAAAATTCTTTATTTTGAACTTAGTAATAATATTTAAGTGATTATGAGGTGCTTTTCAGCAAAAAAATCAATTATATGCGGTTAGATCCGCGACCAAAGGCTAAAGAGCTAATTATCAAGGATAATTATAATTGAACATCGTAGAACTAAAAAATTAAAACTATCACAGAATATTTGTAGCTTTACCGCTGAATAGAATTCATTTTGAGACCCGATCTTTTAATAAGGTTGACTTGAGATGATATGGAGATGGTTATAGTCAACTATGATATGAGGTTACGAATACGAATATTTTGAGAATACGAAGTAGGACCAAAATTTGGTCTAAAAATAGGCATAAATTCTGCTAGAATGGTTGTAAAGTTTAAAGCAAAATTTTATTGTTGAATACTGAATTCCCAGTAGGGCGAGGAGGCACAGGCCACAAAGTTTTTAATCTTTGATGCTGGCACTAACACGGTGATGTCATGCTCAACATCAACAATCAGTTTGTAAGTTCACGCAGCAGAAACCTACACCTACCTACACTCATTAAAACTACACAGTTCGCTACTTATTTTTTTAGCAGGTAGGTAATTATTTTATTATTAAAATCCAGTACTATCTACTAATTGCGTTATACCTAAGCAGGAAACTGTAAACTGATTAAAAACCATGGCTCTTCGAAAATTTCAAATTTATTTGCCCCTATTAAACTGATTGTTTTCAAGTAAACCACCTTGGTCCTAGATATGACAAATTATCAAATCGAAAATGTACTGGACATTTAAATGTAACCAATTTATTTAGTTTCTTAAAGTTATTTCCTTATTTTCTAGATTTCAATTATTAGTTAAGCAAATAGTTGACTAGCGATTTTCTGGGAAATAAAACCAGATACCTACCTACTTACCATTTGTTTATTATTATAACATTACTTATCTTTGCTCATATTCTAGAGTATGTAGGTAGGTATTCGATAGAGGTTACCGTAATCAATATTTTATTTAATGGCCTTTATAGGGTTCAGGTACGGCAAAGGGTATAAGCGGGACCCCATTACTAAGACTTCGCTGTCTGTCCGTCCGTCCGTCCGTGTGTCACCAGGCTGTATCTCAAGAATCGTGATAAGTAGCTAGAGAGTTGAATTTTTTACAGATTATGTATTTCGGTTGCCGCTATAACAGCAAATACTAAAAACAAAATAAAATAATTATTTAAGCGAGGCTCCCATACAGCAAACGTGATTTTTATGCTTGATATTAGATAATTAAAACTTTTGTTAGACGCTTGAAATATTCACAGAATATGAGTTATATCTTTACTTCAAAAGTAAATAATTGTCCATATGACTATTGTGATTTTAGTCGTTTATTGCTTGATGTTAGTTTTTAAAATTCACAGAATATTTAGTTGAATTTTTGTTTCTCAAATTAAAAATTAAATTAAAATTTAACAATAATTTGAGGGGTCTCCCATACCACAGGCGTGTTTTTGTTTGCCATTTTTTGCTTGAACTTAATAACGACAATCTGAATATTTAATTAACTAATCTAGTAATAGAATAGATAATGGTAAGGAGCTCTTCGTGCGCGATTGCGACCAGGGCCGCGCCGACCCCCGGCAGCGCCTGTGTGCGAAACCTATGAAGCGCCTCTTTTTTAACGAATCATCATAAAAAACTAATTTAATTTTTGAATGAATATTTTTAATTGTTAATTTTGACTGAAATAAATGTTCTCCAGTTTTACAGTACTTAGATAATATTATCATTAATATCTAAGTGTACAAAACTGTGGAACATTTAGGAATTAGGATACTAACATAGCTGGGCACCGTTAATCAAATAGTTAACTTCGTTAATCGTTAATCCGTTACTAAAAAAGTTAGCTTCGTTAAACGTTAAAGCGTTACATTTCACATGAATTAACGCAAGTTAATCGTTAATCCGTTAAAATATAATGAAAATGGATGTATGAATGGTCATGGATTCTCACCAGGACCTGGAATCCGATTCCATGTCTTCCATGATAGGGTTTTGATTACTGCACTGCACAGTACACGTTTTCAATTCACCTAATATTACCTACACACTTCCTTATCCACACGCAAATGATAGCTGACAGTAATTTAGGGAGCGTTCAAATATTACGTAACGCAATTGGGGGGGGGGGGGGGGAGAGTAAAAAAATCTTCAAATATTGCGTTACGTAAGGGGGACCTATGCCATATCGAATAATAAACATCGAACGTTTAAAATATGGAATACTTGCTGTGCCCGCGAATTCGTTCGCGTGGACTACATCCTTTTATGGTCGGTTTTACCCCTAAAAAGTAGTCTATCGTCATTGTCAAACCAAAACCTGCTATGTGTCAAATCTGTCATGTGATTTTTATTCTCTTTAAACGAAATAATAATAAAATCTACTTAATTTACATGTTTAAAAAACAAATAAATAAAAGTGTAACAACTATAACTCTCATATAAAATAGTTCTAAAAATAAATCTTTGTATAATTTTTGTTCTGGAACCTATTATATTTGGAAATATTAAAAAATACTTTTTGCACATAGCAGTTTTTGGTTTGACAACGACGCTATATTTTAATCCAAGTTTCGAGCTATATTTGTGCCAAATTTCATATCTCTTACTTAAAAAATAAACATTTTCTCGTATAAACTTTCAAATGTGGTATTACCCCCATCCCCACCTATTTTTAACAAAATATAGCCTATGTCCGTTCTTGAGGTTCAACGTTTACACCTAATACCAAATTTTCTTAAAAAACGGTTGAGAGGTTTAAGCGGGAAAGCGTAACAGACAGACAGAGTTACTTTCGCATTTATAATATTATAGAGATACAAATAATCGATCGCTCAAAATATCAAATTTACTTGAAATAGAACGTTCAAAATATCGAATGGTAAAAGTATCGAACGCTCAATACATCGATGATTATATTTGTACATTTGATATTTTATTCGATTTTTGTACCGTTCGATTAATAGTGTTCAATATTTTGATTTTCAATTTCTTGGTGTTCGATATGGCGTAGGCAACCCGTTATAACGTAATACTTAAACGCTCCCATCTTTAAAACAAACACAGCACTCGTCATTCTAATAAAAACACTGGCTCTAAGTTATTAATGACATGTTGAAATCAAATTAACAAAATGAATCTATTCGCAGCTTTCTCACTCGCACGCGCTTTCTATAGTGTTTTTGTTTCACTTGCGACACGTGCTGCTCGCCACTTGTCGTTTCATACTTGTCTTGTCTGAACCTGGTTTTTTCGCCAGGCCACCCCGGTGCAATGCGGTGAATAGTAGGCATTGGATTAACGATTAACGGATTTCTGGATTATTAACGGAAGTTAATGAGTCCGTTAACAGTTTTTAAAGTTAACTTAAAAGTTAATCCGTTACTCGAAATGTTAACTTCGTTAATTAACGATTAACGGATTAACGAGTTAATGCCCAGCTATGGATACTAAATAGGTAGACTAAAACCCTTAACGTAAAATGAAACCATAAATGTGAATAATAATAAACATTAAATATTGAGAGACTTGTTCAATAAGCGTTATAGATGTTTTGTTGTTTACAAGGCCTATGTTGCGCCTATTGTACCTACTTACTTGTCGATACTCCACTACAAAAAACAATCATATAGGTGACAAAAATAATTTAGGTGGCAGTGGCGGCGCGGCGCCCCTATTGTCTTGGCGCCTGTGTGCGCCGCACACTTCGCACACAGGGGCGGCGCGGCCCTGATTGCGACGCGTACTTGGCCGGTATTTTAATAATTTCTTGTGCGATCGGTCTAATATTTATCGACAGCACGTCCAGTTAAACACTTGTAGATCGATATTAGTTCTTATGCGCACGGCATAAGGTCGGCGACAAAGGTCATCACTATAACACTTTTAATAATGCCCACAGGGTCCGTTTTGCCTTCCTTTCCCCTAGTACTTGAAAAATAAAGTCGCTTTTTAGATTTGTCCCTATGTATGCTTTGATCTTTAAAACTAGGCAACGCATTTTTATGCGAAGTTTTGACAGATAGATGATGTGTGAGGGAGGTTTATATGTATAATCTATACAAAGATATCTATTAATGTACCTTTTTTGATATAAGCTGAAAACTTCATTTGTAATTATTTGCACCCGTGCGAAGCGAAGGCGGGAAGCTAGTAATATATAATCTGACGTGTTGTTGATCGTATATTAAATACCTACCTAGTTACCTACGTATACCAAACAGATACATCTCTCCAACGGCGGCCTTACCTATTGCGAGGGCCCGAGCGAGCAGGTCTTGCGAGGCCCTTTGTCCATCGTGAACAGTTGGTCTGATTGTTTGGTTTGTCTAAATTTACGGAATTGTTATTTTGACAGGAAATGTTGAGGTAAAAAAATATTTTACGTTAAAAAGTTTACAATTTTGTGCAAAAAAATTACAATTTTAAAATTGTTATTTGCGACTTTTTCTAAGCGTAAAATTTTTCTCAATAACTTGTTTGATTGGCGAGGCCCCACATGAGCGAGCCCCGGGCGATCGCCCTGTTCGCCACACCCTAAGGACGCCGCTGCATCTCTCAACATAGGAATCGGAAACAATTATCCTGAAATATGAAATCTCATAACACAAATTCAACAAATTAGTTGTTAGCAGTTGGTCTTTTTCACGAAACACAACATAATGCCTAGAATGAAATGTGTTTTGGAATTTGCAATTTCTCTTCGACTTGCCTTAATGTGCAAGTTTTGCTATGAGCACAATAATCGTTGTAGCTGGTAAGATATGTTAAAAGTATCCTAAGTTATATAATATACAGTTGGGAGCAAATAGATAATGTAAGTAGGTACCACCAAACCATCTTTCATATAGAAGTGAACATTTACGTTCAGGCGCATGGCAATACCACACTGTTATTTTCGTAATAGGTATATTCACAGAAAAATATTCATAGTTAAGCCCATAGCCAATTTGCATATTAGCAAACAAAATGACCTTCAGGCTAGATAAATAGAATCTGACCAAAAATACCTACTTTGACTGTGCGAAGAACTTTAAAGTTTAGTAACCTTTGGTAATTATTCCTGATTTCGCGATCCTTTGATTTATTTTTATACCGGTTGATGCTCAAATACGAGTACCTACTTGCCCAATATTTCTAATAAATAATACTGTCACTTAGGCATTTTAGATAGATTGGCTGTTGAAATGTATAAATTTAAACATGCTCATTACATAATGCTCCGGAAAGATTTATTAATGTTCGGAAGTGTACCTACGTGCAAGAAACTAAAGTTATCTACTCTTTTTTTAATGATAATAGGTACAACATTTTACGACGACCTCCGTAGCCAAGAGGCAAGCGTGCCGGACTTTGGCGTCGCGCCATCTCTGAGGTTCCGGGTTCGATCGCCGGTCGGGTCAATATGGGAAACGAACTTTTCCATATTGTCTCGGGTCTGGGTGTTGTGGTACCTTCGTTGTTTCTGATTTCTGTAAAACAAGTGCTTTAGCTACTTACCACAGAAACAGAGCAATGTAGGTGATGTTGTCCAATATTTATTTATTTACATTAAATATGGTTTTGGTAAAATGTAGGTATGTCAAAACACATCGAGCACCTACTAGTTGTTTCTCTTTCCCTAACTAAACCTATTAATAGCCTTGAGAAATAGGTAATATATGTCCCTAAGTATCTATTGAAAAAAAAGCGAGATAGGTACTGCCTGCTGCCGAAACTTCGACTGGCAAATTCGAAATGTTTACCTATTGTAGTATTGTCAATGCAAATAGCGAAAATATGGATAGATTTAGCGACATAATTTTTGTTTTCAATTTTAAAATACCAAACTCTGTCAATCGGTACACAATGAGGTAGGTACCTATACCCGGTCTAACTGCTAGTTGACATTTAGAAGTAGGTACATTATTTAAATAGGCAGTGGTTGCATTGGTGACAAAAGATATTGGACTTAGTTATTGTG
Source organism: Glyphodes pyloalis (assembly GCA_037074685.1). Taxonomy (NCBI): domain Eukaryota; kingdom Metazoa; phylum Arthropoda; class Insecta; order Lepidoptera; family Crambidae; genus Glyphodes; species Glyphodes pyloalis. The sequence goes on from JAYKKO010000001.1 coordinate 17,973,178, forward strand.
TATACAACCTACATGCATTGACTAACCTTATTCATCGATTAAATAAGCCTCGTGTAGAGCATACACAACAAGTATGACTCAAGTATTATGCGACGTTGTGTTAGGTAGGCAGACTTCTGAGTTCAGCATACACTGTACATTTCCAATGACTGTGTGTATAAACAGGGCCCCTTATCGGTGCATTATAAAAGCAATAAAACAGATTATACGCCAAGGCGCTACATGACCACCCATGATCGATGCAAAATTAGACTATGCGTCAACAAAACAAGATCTCTTTAGGTGCCTTAATTTGTAAAACCTCAGTTGTTGCTCTGAAACTAATGTTTACTCTTATAATATTAGGAAGACCGTCCCTCTTAATCACAAACGTCAGAAACAATGCCGAATGTCCAAGTTTTGGTCTAATAGGTGAAAAGTCAAAACATGATTTTCGAACTTGAAATCGTAACTGACATTTTGTAAATATAGAGGCAGACGCCGGAAACTAACTGGGGCCATCGACCGAGCACACCAGACGAAAGCCAATTTAAGTAAGTTCGTTTTCCAAATTGACCAGGGGACTGATTCATAAAAATCAGTTTCGAATTACGATTCCAATTCGAAAAGTATTTGTTGTCTGAGTTTAATATGCATTAAGCAATTGACAAAACATAGTTTCCGAATTCAAATCCGATTATGACGTTTTCTGATAAGCTTTAAAGCTAACCGAAACTCAAATGGAAGAGAAGCGAGCGCGATAGGTACGTGAAGGTCGTGGGTTCGAACTCACACTAGAAGGAGATATGTAATTTATATACTGTTTTTTTTGGATTGTCTACCTAAATTTCGCTAATGCGACGTGACATAAGAAATTGTAGAATCTAATAGGTACGCGGATTGAGAATCGTTTTAAAAGACTTCGCGCTTTGGACGCCCGCTTCACTGCTTCATCAAGGTCGTAACTAAGTTGACATCTGATAAGATCACAGATTGGACTCTCTCTAATGTGCTTCCAGATCTGGAGAATGTGCAAAAGGGCCTGAGCTATACGTGCGCAATGAGCGCATTTGCAAGATCTGTGAGTAGGTAGGTATCCTAAAATACAAATTTAATAAGCACAAATTTTATGGAAACCATCACTAAAGGTGGTATCACATTAAATTTATCAATACGTATGGCCATATAAGTATATCATGTCATGCCATCATTGCAATATATATCCTAAGCAGAAATCGAACCCACAATTCTCCATGCACTAAGTAGGTATGTAATAGAATACTATCTTATCTTATAACTTACCTGCCAATAGGCAGGTAAGTTATTCAAGGCATTATACCAAAACTCACTCACTTCAGTAGATAACTTGTTTACTACCAACTGACTAATGTTATTTATTACAAACCATCCGTGTGATAAAACTTTAGCAGCGACATCATAATGTTGTTCTAGCATTATTATGTGAATGACACTTGTTTTTTTTTATTCCAAATTTTTTCTTAATTTTTATTTAAACGTTGAGGACAAAATGTTTCAATAAATACAACGTTTTATTCGCTTTTAGGTACACAAACTTAATTAGACTCTAGGTTTTCCTGACTTTCGTCACTAACACAAAAAAAAATATTTTATACGTTTACCGACCTCTGTAGGTACATCGCAAAGTCGGTGTGTCATCTCATTTATCTGACCCTGGCCGCCTCTTCGCATAACAGGAAAATGGCGATGGCCTCTGTCTTTCGTTCGACTTAAAAATCCCCTTGAAATTAGGATCGTTGAATATCAAACCGGGGACTCTGGGGAGCCCCTTTTAATGATATTAATAATAAATTATGCTAACGTAACTACTTAGTACGAAAGTGTTTACACACTTGAATATGTATTTAATAATCATAAATAAATAATAAAATAAGGACCCCCAAGAGCCCTGGAGACCTTACTCACACAGAGGAACACCACAACACAGAAGTGATTGTGATTTGGCTACGGTCTTCTGTAAGGAGTTATTTCACCAGTCGGGCTGCTCCAGTTCGAGCGACAAATCACTATGCCCTACCTCTCTTTTTTGTGTTGGATAGTCCATTAATCGAGGAAGGCTTTAGGCTATATAATATCTGCTGCAACCAATAGCAGCGAAGGTACATAGCGCGCGAGAAGCCCGGCAGCAGACAGAAATAAAATATAAAGACATAGATAAAACATACAAAATACTCACTTACGTCTACAGCTAACATAGCAGTAACTATTTAAGGTGGTACAGAATACGTACCAATCAATAGAACGTCAAAAAATTGGCAAATATCGCGAGAAATAATTAGATGATGATAAAATATGGAAAGTGGAAATGTAAAATCCCTGGGGTACATCTGTTTGTGTTGCTGCTGTACTAATTCTAATATGGGTACGGTTCTAGGGTTAAAATCCGTGAAGTGGTTTGGAAGTCATTGGCGCATAAACACAGGTACGGAAAGCGACTTACTTAAGATGTCAATAATTTCAACAGTTCACACGATTTTTCGCTTTGATCTTTGTTATTTTAACTACCTACTTACGTAGGTACATGATAAGTTAATCGACATTTACCAAACAAAATTACAGATAAGCAATTATTTGCGTTAATTTTCCTTTTTGAAGTTAGGTTAGACCAAAGCAAAATAGTCGAAATTTTTAATACCCATTCATACTAAAAAAAGGTAGGTCCTACCTTTATCACAGGTCAACAAAATTATAGATTTTGCATGGTGCTTTAAAGTAATCAGACGTTTGTTGTAGCTGTTTGTCTGCTAACATCATACATGAATATAGTTTTATTTCTTTTCTAACACGTGCAAATTCATAGTAATTTTACATCAAAAAAGCAAAATTCAGTGATCTTAGGGATTTTACCATGGTCTGTCGCCAGCCCCGAGCGAGTGAATTTTATAATTAGATAGTAAAAAATTAACTACTACTTCTCTTATTTGTAACATAATTTAAATTATCATTCTAGCATTATTATTTTTGTAGTAATTCTAATTTCTAGCTGCAACCTTTTTTTCCATATAGAATTATACTAATCAATTGAAAGGAAAATAACACCGCTGAGAACTACTTGAATATTTTCACAAACAACAAAATTTATAAATTAACCAAATATAAATTTCATAGCAAAGGCATTTGCTTCATATTGCATATATTTGAAATAGCCAGAAATAATCAATGAAATAGTTAACCGTGTTTGAAGAAGACCCAAAATGGCAGTTTTTAAGATTTTGAAGCAAAATACCTATCTCATAAATGATACGTAATAGTAGACAGAATTGGCTTCCTTATGCCGTTTTTAGCTGAAAACAGTTTTTGGTTTGCGTGCACCAAAATCATTGTTGACCTGTGTAATTATTACATCTGACATAAGTTTTAATTTTCGTAAATTTTTATCGGGTAACACAGGCATTTACCTATTTAAAATATAACTATCAAAACTAATCTTTTAGCTTTCAAGACATCCATCAACATAAGCTAGACTATACTACATGAGATAGATATCTACCTATCAGACCCAAAAACTTGATTAGATTGCATACACAAAACATATTCCTATGCACAGGTAGGTACAGTCAAAAATGTAACGGTTGGTTTCCTTTTTTAACAGACGTCAATAAAAAAGGAAGTTGTCAATTCGACTTATGATCCGAAGTATGGAAAAGTTAGTTTTTCTAATTGACCAGACCGGGAATCCAACCCGTGAGACCCGTGACTTAGAGAAGGCACAACGAAAATGTGCAGCCTGCATTCCTACAATGGTAGTCTCAATGAAATCTTTTAAATTTAAATTTTGTTATTTACCTACTTCTAATAATACTATACCAAAAACCGACAATAATAAGTACTTCAATTTTATATCCTTAGGTACTGAAATGTATAACTTGACCTTGAATTAACAATCAACGGAAATCAACCAAATTTAGTTCATACCCTGAATTAACTTTCCATAGCCTTATTAAAATTATTATTAGTTTTCCTATTTTTTAACCCCCGACGCAAAAAGAGGGGTGTTATAAGTTTGACGTGTTTGTCTGTGAGTCTGTCTGTGTGTCTGTCTATGGCACCATAACTCCCGAACCAGTGGACCGATTTTGATTTAATTTTTTTTGTTTGAAAGGTCATTTAATCAAGCGTGTTCTTAGCTATGTTTTATTAAAATCGGTTAAGCCGTTTATAAGATATAGGCGATGAAAGTGGGAATGAAAAACCGATTGTTTTCAAATATGCCCGAGTGGGGTATCAAATGAAAGAAAATGATTCATACATTACAATAACTAAGTTTTATTAAAATCGGTTCAGCCGTTTATAAGATATAGGGGATGAAAGTGGGAATGAAAAACCGATTGTGTACAAATATGCCCGAGTGGGGTATCAAATGAAAGGAAATGATTCGTACATTACAATAGCTAAGTTTTATTAAAATCGGTTCAGCCGTTTATAATATATATGGGGAAGAAAGTGGGAATGAATGAACTATTGTTTGGAAATATGCCCGAGTGGGATATATATTGGACAACATCAACATCACATACATTGCTCTGATTCTGTGGTAAGTAGCTGAAGCACTTGTGTTACAGAAATCAGAAACAATGACGGTACCACAACACCCAGACCCGAGACAATATGGAAAAGTTCGTTTCCCATATTGACCCGACCGGGGATCGAACCCGGAACCTCAGAGATGGCGGTCGCCAAAGTCAGGCCCGCTCGCCTCTCGGCTACGGAGGTCGTCATAGGATATCAAATGAAAGGAAATGCTTTGTTCATTAGAATAGCTAAGTTTTATTAAAATCGGTTCAGCCGTTTATAAGATATAGGGGATGAAAGTGGGAATGAACAACCGATTGTTTGCAGATATGTCCGAGTGGGGTATCAAATGAAAGGAAATGATTCGTACATTACATTGACTGCGCAGTTTAGCCTTACGAATAGCTTGTGATGACAAAAAGTTGTGTCTTTCAGAAGTACCCTCATCAGGCTTAGTTTGCGCCTTTTGGCTTCGTTTTGAGCTTTTTAATTGTTTTTCTCCCTAGAACCATTTCTAATAACCTAATGATATTAATTTTTATCTAGGTACACAATGACAACAAAAAAATAAAGAAAAAATAGCACTTTATATGTACTAAGAAGTATAAACTTTAAGAAAAGAAACTAACCTAAGTCTTTAATTTAAAAAGTATTAAATAAAAACTTAAAGTAAAAATTTAAAAACCCCCGACCCAAAAACTCTACTTTAAAAAAAAACATTAAAAAGGAAGTAATAAATGTAATTTTCTACGTAGGTATATGTTTTATTAATATTAATACTCTTTCTTTGTTTGTCAATATTTACACAAAAAAATATTAACGTTGGCGCGTCGGACTCTATTTTTATTGGTCATCTACCGTATTTAAGACAAGGTAGAAAACATGTTTTCTGTGAGGAGCGTACAGGATAAGATTTTGCACTTCCTTGTGGCACTCCAGCCTTTATTGACATGAGATCTGAATATGCATCTTCTTGTCTAACTCTAAACATGTGGTCAGTTAGGTTTGACTCTAAGATATCCGCATATTGTTTTGGGAGCACGTTTCTAAGTTTCATGCCACACTTTGTCAAAAGCCTGCGCTACATCCAGGAAGATGGTACTACAAACTTTTTTTTCTTCTAAAGCGTTTTCAATGATGTTGGTGATCCTATGCATCTGATCTATAGTAGAATGTTTTTCCCTAAAACCAAATTGGTAGTCAGGAATCACATGTCTCTCTTCGATAATAGGATTTAAACGTCTCAAGAGTAGCTTTTCAAATAACTTTGCCATAACAGGCAAAAGTGAGATAGGCCTGTAGGAGGTGAGGTTAAATTCCTGGATAATTTTCTTTAACCGTTTAGTAAGGTTATTTAACAAAGTTTTGTCTTCTGGAAATCTAGATAGTTGCCATCGGCCTCTGTTGTCTCTTTTCTACAATTAGGTTTATTTATTTATTTAAAAACTTTATTGCACAAAATAAAAAGTACAAAAGGCGGACTTAATGCTAGAAGCATTCTCTACCAGTCAACCGTTGGGTCATGCAGATAGTTCGTTTATGGGTGCGGTAACAGTTTATTATGTTTCTCGGGTAACAATTGCCTTTAATTCTATGCTTCAGCTCAGGTGTACTTCTCCATGCACTTTGTTGGATATCCTTTGTTAGTTGTCCTACCTCCATGTTTAATTGTTGTAGATTTTTCAGTGGAACTTTGAGATCAATATTAGAATCTAAGTATTCTCGAAAACTTTCCCAATCAGTTTCATTATTTGCTAGGAAAGAGTATCCCTTTCTATCTATTATGGCATCGCTAATTATTAACATGATAGGTGAATGGTCTGAATTCATATCAAATGCTTCCTTAATTAGAAGTGATAACGATGATATATTTTTGTAGATGAAAAAGTCAATCAAATCTGGAATTTTCAGAGGGTCTGTTGGCCAGTAAGTGGGCTTTCCGGTAGAAATGACGTCACATTTATTTGACAGCTTGAAGCAGTTGTCTTCCTTTTGTAGTTGTTAGCCTAGAACCCCAGAATGTGTTTTTGGCATTAAAATCACCGCCAAGGACAAACCTGTTGCCTAGTTTTTCTAACAGTAATGTATATTGTTTAGATTTTATTGTGTATCTTGGTGGACAGTAGATAGAGGAAATAGTAATAGGAAAACTTTTCGTCTTAACACAGACTGCCACAGCCTGGATACTTTGTTCTTCTAACTTATGTAGCTCAGACTGGGTGAAGTTATATTTTATTATAACTGCACTACCTCCTCTGGCAGTGTTATCGGGATGTAAAGCGTGATACGTTATAAAGCCATTAAATCGTATATGTGATTCTCTGGTAAAGTGAGTCCCGGAGATAAGACACACGTCAATATTTTCTGTTTTAAGGACTACTTCCAATTCGTTTCGATGCTGTTGAAGTCCATTTGCGTTCGAATCCATAATTTTTATGGTATTCATTTCTATTTCTTTTGCGATACAGCAGTTTTATTGCATTGTTCCAGAAGCTTTAATCTTTGATCGAACGAGGACAACAGATTTAATATGGTGTCAATCTTATCATCTGTACTTGCTTTTGTGTTAGTTTGTTGGGATTGCTTAGCCGAATGTGTAGTATTTTTATTTTGAGGCACTGATAATGCCTGACGCTGTTTTGCAACTTGTGCATAAGAAATATTTTCAGACACACGTTGGGAGATCAGTTTCTTTTTAATTACAGCAGGTAATTGTACAGCGGGTTGTGTGCTCTTTTTGTTGGTTTTATTTTTGATGTTTTGTAGCTCTTTCGCTACATAACACCCTCTGTAGCTGGCAGGGTGCGGTTCCCCACAGTGTATGCATTTTGGTTTAGAATCTGCTGGCTTGTTAAAGTCTTTGGTTCGGTGTTTACCAGTGCACTTTACACATCTAGGTTCCTTGGAGCAGTATCTCTGGGTGTGCCCATATGCTTGACACGTTTTACACTGAGGGACCAGTTTTGATGTTTTCAGCGGTTGGACTTCTATTGTACAGCCCAACACCGATTTGATAGCGTGAATATTGTTAATGTCTTCGTCTTTTTGAAACGACAGCATGAACATAGTCCTCGAGCTAAGCTTGTTGACAGCATTTTCGATTTTAAACCCCTTTGACTTTAGGTCTTCGACTATCCTATCTGGCAATCACGAGGAATGAAAGTTTTTTGCCATCACTCTAATAGGCCTATCCTGTTTGTTCTCGTAAGAGTACCAGAGGCAGTTGTTTTGTGACAAGAGCTTGGTAATTGCCTTGTACGAATCTTCATTACGGGCGTTTATCTTGACGCTCTCTCCATTCATCATTTTTGAGATGAACGAATCTTTTACTAGATCCCCACCCAATAAGAAATCAGTACCTACTCTTGATAGTTCTTGACATTTTCAACAACTATTGGAGGTGGCTGAGAAGGCTTATTGACGTAAGGCTTTTTAGTTTCTTCTTGGGTGGTTTTACCCAATTCTTGAGATGGTGGAGACAGTGTTAGGTTCAATTTCCTTTTTTTCCTGCTTTTTTGGCGAACCCACTCCGTTCCTTTCGCTAGTTCCTCCCATCAGTACTGTATTGAACCGATTTGGAACGGCTCGTCATTGTGCTCTCCTAATAACCGCCAACTACTTCTATAGAAGGTCAAGATTTTTGTGCCGTCAACGCCACTACTTCTATAGAAGTTACTCATTGTACCTACCTACTTTAATTAAATACCTTTACGATGCATTAAACATTTGTTTCTCTTGTAATTTTGTAAGATGGACAGGACTGAAGCCCATTTTTTAGTGTTTTAAAACAGGTAAAAACAAAAACGCCTAAAATATTTTGATGTCCCATACGCCAACGACTTCATATCAAGTAGGCTAGTGATATGACGCGATAGTTGCATTCATTACAATCCTACACGTTTACATTGTTTTGTCCCATACAAATATTCATAGATTTTTCCCGAGGGATGACGTACAATTTGTTTTATCGTCTAAACTGTTTTTTTTTACATCTACTTAGCTATATAATATAGTGTACCATTCAGTTTTTGTTTAACAACTAATCGTATCCAGCGTTACATCGCGCTTCTTAGATTTTTCCGTGGAAATGAGAAGTTTTCTTATAAATTTTAAGACTTTCGCGTTCCATTTTAAACATTTAAAATAATTTAACGGGTCAAAACGTCAGCAACCATGCACCAACCGTGGTCAGCTTGTGACCACGGTTGGTGCAACCTAGCCGAAACGTCGGGCAGTAAGTAGTTCGTATTAACTACTAAATAAAAATGGTGTCGCGTTTTGACCCGTTAAATTATTTTAAAAGTTTTCTTATAGTTGTGCTTTATACCGCAATATAACCGAATTCCACGCGGGCGAAGCCGCGGGCGGAAAGCTAGTTAATTTATAATTTATTTAGGATTTTCGATATTGCAACATCCATCTCTACGCAATGGCAAGATTTCAGTGCTACGAGCGCCACCAACTTCAATGCAAGTAAACCTGTGACGTCGTAAGCGTACAGGTGTCAAGGTCATTGTGTCATAGTGCCGGCCGTTACAAACGTGCGCTCGTCTGTTTTTTCTTTCGTACAATACCAATCATTAAATATAATTATCGAAAATATAAAAAGTAAAATATCGAAAGGTAAAATTACAGACACTATAAAAAGTTATAAAATATACGAATAATAACTTACCATTCATTCTTTCGTCTTACTTTTCACCGTAACATACTTGTTATGGTTTATTACTACCGTACAAGAGCCGTCTTTTCTTTATTCACTAAAGGTGAAGAAAGAAAAGCATAGATAACACTTCTATTAGAGATATTTATCCTGCCACGAGCGCCAACGACTTGATATGAAGTCAACGGACTACGTTATAAAATGAGTAGTGAAGTGCCTTTTATAATATTTTTTTGCAAGATTATGCATGTATTTTTTTCTATGATAATATATACTCGTTTTTCTTACAAAAATGTTCATAAAATAAAACAAATTACTATTATAATGTATCAGGGTTTATTTATATTTGCAAAATTTAAAAATAAATCTTGATTTAGACATCTCTTTTTTCGTACTATAGATACTGTTATACATTTATACGTTGGCGTACAGCGGGCCACTACGTTTAAGATAGCTGGGCTGGGTAAAGGTTAACCTTTACCCAGCCCAGCTATCTTAAACGCAAGGTTAAGGAGAGCAGCATCATTTTTCTCCGGGAGATGTTTCACGTGACGTTGAAGTTGATCTATTTGATCCTTTAATTCACTTACCAACGTTTCTAATTTCTGTCGTACTATTCGTTCTTCGGTCAGATGTTTGTATAACAGATGTTCTGTTGTGGTTACTAGGGAAATAGACTTTACCGGCGAGCCCATAATTATTTTAGGTATAGCTTCGATTTACGACGGCGACCACGTACGGCGCGCGCGCGGCGAACTAGGTTGCTGCGTCAGCGCTTTACTCGAGTACGGACTAGAGTAGGTAAGGGCGTCTGCGACACAGCTGTTCTCATTGGAAATCGAACGATCACTGAAAGTATAACGTACTGAAAAAATAATATGAAATTATAGTAGGCAGCAGAACTACTCTGCCATATAAAACTATTTTTAGCTAAAACTCGACATTGACGTTTTTGTTCGTGCTATGGGTACATAATATCTATTGGTACAAAAATATACCTTATGAACTTATTTAAAACAAGAAGGTATCTTCATAGAAACACAAGAGAAATACGGTGTTTTCTAGAAAATGAATGTGTATTTGCTTGAAATTATAATACTGTGACCTTAATTTAGTTTTATGTATCTAAAAATATTGATTTTATATTTTTTTTACCAAACATTGTAAATTACAAAACTGATCATTACATATACACATAAATAACCCAAGATAAATTATGACACGAAGTTTAAACTTTACAATACTTTTACAGATAATAATGATAATGAACTACAAGTCAGGCTTTAATTAGTTTATTATCATCTTTTGAATGCGATCGAATGAGAATAGCTATACATAATAATATAATAAATAGCGAGATTGTTTATAAAAAGCGTGAGACAAATTTGGCACCACTTGTGAACAATACATCCCAACATTAAAAAAAATATATTTGAGCATCCGAATGGAACTTCTAGAAATACTGATAAATTCTACTGTGTTAATTAAGTTTGATGAACTGGTGGTGCTTGTTGGGAGCCTCCTTGTTGAGGTACTTGGCCGTGGGCTTGCTGAGATCCTTGCGTTTGAGGCACCTGCGCCTGCGCTGGCGGCTGGCCTTGGACCTGAGGTGCTTGAACCTGAGGTACTTGGCCCTGGACTGGCGGCTGACCTTGGCCCTGCGGTTGGCTTTGAGCCGGGGGCACCTGCCCTTGCACCGGCGGCGGTTGCACATTCACAGACTGGACCGGCGGCGGTTGCACATTCACCGACTGGACCGGCGGCGCTTGACCCTGGTTCGCATTAACGTTCGGATTCTGGGGAGGAGCCTGCCCTTGGTGATATTGCCCTTGGGGTGGTTGACCTTGCGGCACTTGATATTGTTGGTACTGTTGTGGTGGCACTTGGCCCGGAGCCTGATAACCCGGACCAGGAGGTTGTTGATAACCTGACAACAAAGAATTGCACTTCAAACCATGTTTGATCTTTTAAAAACTTACAAAAATAATTTTCATCTCATTATAACGACTAAATGTTTGGAGTGGTAGAAGCTCAGAAGTTCGCGACTGTAATATCGCGAGTTCAATCTGTTGATTGAACTAATAAATATAAATATTTGTCACAAACATTACTGTTTCATGTAGTTTGGTGTTTTTACATTGTTTCCAGGCTAGGTATCTAGCAAGCTGTTTAGATTGACTCCCAATGCGTTTCTAGGTAGAATGAATGCTATGAAATACCAATTATACAAATCTTATTTTGTACCCTCAAGAAAACTTTACTTAAATACCTAGGAGTGGGAGTTCCAAAATTGTTTACTATCAATATACTTTTAGTGTGTTACAATTTGCACTAGCTATAGCCCGCGACTTCATTCACATCATAGCCAAGTAAGTTCTATTTGTTTTTCGACTATCTTATTTGTCCTGCTCTTAAATTTAATCCATTCAGTAGTTTGTGTGTAGGTAAGATTAACAGACATCCATACTTCCCTCATCCGAAAGGTGTACCTCTAATAAGTAAATCCTACTAATATTATACATAATTATATTATAGAATTTACTTATTCTATTTAATTCATTACACATTTGTTAGATTCGATGGAGTAAAAAGACGTATAATACGTCACCTTTCTACTTAAAATTGAACACCTTTTTACAACTTTTTCCATATTATCTATATATAGATAAAACGACTAGGTATATTACCAAAATGTGAGGTTCATAATACAGTTTTTAGGACCCTGGCATATTAAGCTGAACTGAGTTGACATTTACTGAGGTTTGATTCGACAAGGAACTGTAACTCATGAAGGTGTTTAAATGAAGGATTTTATTTGGAGACCAAACACTATATGAACCTACCTGCCATGCTACCATATACCTACGTATTTTTAGTTAAAAAGTCCATTTGAATTACCAACCTACCTACTATTTCAAATGCCTTGGCCAATTTTAACAAAACTTCCGAAGTCAAACATATTTAAAAAAAAATAACCTTGAGGAGGGACTTGTCCTTGCGGCACCTGTCCCTGAGGATAGTACTGTCCGTGGTAAGGCGGTTGCTGGAAGTGTTGCTGTTGTTGTTGATAGGCTTGCTGCTGGTGGTAGGCCGCTTGCTGCTGCTGATAAGCCTGCAGCTTGTGGTGGGCGCCTGGGACGGGCCGGCCGTGGGCATCCACCTGTAATTACAACAATAGTACGATCATTTTAATTTTCCATACTTTGTTTGTTTTATTTTTTACCAGGGAAAATGCTCACGCATTGCCAGTCTACGGGGAGACAGAATGTTGAGTGTCGGACTCGAACCGACTAAACCCTCTGGGCGGTCGTCCGGTGCAAGCCAGCGCCGGGCCGGTATCCCGCAATGCGGAATACCGCCGATCCCCACAGATTATTTTTCATACCTAGTCCAGGACAGTAAAATACCACGATGGATTGACACACCCTATCTCCCTAGGACTAATGCATAGTTATTCACAAATCGTCCGAAAATATAATTTACCTCCTTCTTAATGTACGATTGACAGAGACAAAATATTTACTTCCCGAATGGAATCGTTTCTTACGTTTGTAAATAAGCCCCCTGCTCAGGAAAGTAAGGCCTTAATAAACCCACTAAATATATACTTACTTCCTATCTATGTATCTAGTATAATAAATAAATATATATATTGAGTATATATTTAATATACTCAATGTTCATAGGCCAACACAAATTACATACCTACAACGAAATGTGTAAAATTGAAAAACCTTCTATGCCTAGAAACGTGTAATTTTTCAAGCTATGTTTCTATGCACCGTTTAATTATGGTAACTATTTAATTATCTATTATTTTTTTCGCGTTGCATACAAATTAAGAAACGAGATCGGTTATGCAATCTCCTAATTTTCTGTCTAGTTTAGATTTTTTTTGGCGAAGGAGATTTCAAGTTGAAATTACAATTAATTAGGTTCAGGTATTATCTCTGGAGTAATCATTATCCTAATCATCAAAGTATTGTGAGATCAAAAGGGCATTACTAGGATTTTACGAAAGGTTTACAAGCGCCGTAGTTTGAGCTAAATCAGTTTTAATCTATACTAAACCAGAAATGATCAGATCGTTTCGGTGGGCTTTAAAATCACTCTTTTTAAGATAGGTAATTAAAAAACAATTATGGCCTACAGTTCACGAAGTCCTGTTTTACGACATTGATTATTTCAAATTACTTGTGAATGGTATCTATCACCATAATCACAGTTATTGAAATTTAACAGATTTTTACTATTTACAAAATAATTTCTCAAAAGCTTAAACATATAAGATTATGAACCTAATTCGAATATTTAACGCGTAATGCGTATAAAACTGTAAACACAGTCACATCAGTAATCATGATTAATCAAATACATAAATAAACATGTCTGATACTCACTAAACCGTGTTGTTGCAAATATCTAAGCTCTTCAAGCCGTCTTTTTTCATACTCTTCATATTCAGTTTGAGTATAAATCTGATTCTCATCAATAGATTTCCAGCCTGAAAATAATTTAATTTTTTTCAAAAAAAATATTTTAACCCCTTCATAAAATCGATTCAAAATTATTTTTAATAACATCCTAACTTGCTACGTCGTAGTCTAACCCTGCTTCGCACGGGTCAGCAAACAAAACATAGGTAAAAATATTTTCTCGTTACAATATTAAACGTATCACTGTGTCTGAAAGCGAATTTTAAGAAAATATATTTTAAAATTCACAATCTCTGTCTTTGGTGATTGAAATATTATATTGTTTCTTTTTGCGTGTCCTTCATCAAAAATGTCTTGTTATGGCTGATTTCAGAATCCGTCATGTGCAAGTAGGTATAGAGTGACTAAGTTTTCCAATACATTCGAGTGTACTTTGGTTAAACAATCGAGTTTGATTACGCATAAGTAGATCGAGTTTGATTACCAATGCTTGCATGCGAGTGAATTATGAAATCGATTTAAGCTGTACATACACTTTGATTGACTAATTAGTATCCGAGGATTTTAATTGAATTTTCGTCTCTACTTTCGGAAGTAGGTAGATAACATTTAAACATATAATAATAATAATAATAATAATATTTATTTATTTTCCTCTTACATAGACAAAATAGACACAAAACAATATCATTTACATCTATTAACATATAGTCTATGTAAGAGACTGGTATCTGTACTAGGAGACCTGTATGACAGATTACCAGCCTCTCCACAAACCGAACCATGTATTTACATTAGTAATATTGTATTGTGACGGCGAGTCTTTAAGTTAGGAAGTAAACTTGACTAAAACTAAAGTGTGTTGTGTGTGTAAATTGGAGTGTGAGTATGTGTTCTGTGTGTGTGTTGTGTGTGTATGTGGAAAGTGCGTATGTGGAGCCTAGATTAGAGGATGTGTTATTATTTAGTTAGTAGTTTCTCTGTTTCGTTATAATCAAGTGTTTTTAACCAGGCAGTAGTAACTTTCTTACAATTGAATTTATTTAAAGAATATATTTTGACTTCTTTATTTATAGAATTATACAAGTAATTACTTATTGACCCGTAGAACCGATTTGAGAATGACGTTCTCCACTTATAATTTGATGTACAGACTTTGAATTTGATTCGTTTATTCGCATTTAGGGAAGGGACATATTTAATGACGGAGTGTTTCTTAAGAACTGTATTTAAAATGAAAAGTTGCCGAACACTTAGAACATCAGCCAAGCAATACAGCTCCTTTGTAGGAAAAATAAAAGGTTTATAGAGACTTACTTTTAGCACGGATCGTTGCGCTCTTTCCAATTTTATTAAACTAGTTTTACATGTACCTCCCCACACCGTGATACAATAAGAAAGAATTGGTTGGCAGAGGGCTTGGTATACCAATTTTAGAATTGATTTTTCAGCAATGTGGCGTAATTTCTTAAATATGAAAATTAATTTCCGGGTTCTAGAGCTAAGAAGTTCAAGATGGTGATTGAAACTAAGAGTACTATCAATCATAACGCCTAGATATTTTATGTGATCAGTAATCCTAATGGGATCACACTGACAAGAGCGTATAGAGGAACAGAAATGAGCTATTAAGGAAAGATTTAAGTTAGTAGATGGTTTTTTAATAGAAAGTGGCATAAATTTAGTTTTTTCAACATTAAGTGTCAAACCATTGTTCCTTAGCCAATTTGTCACTATGTTAAAACCCGATTGTGCTAAGAAGTTCACTTCTTCCCAGTTGTCACCATGAAAAATCAGGGCCGTGTCGTCAGCAAATGTGACGATTTTGCCCTGTTGCAAGTTGAGATCACAAAGCTCATTTATGAATATTAAGAAAAGTGTTGGGCCTAGTACACTTCCTTGTGGTACTCCATATTCAATAGCCAAGTCATCACTGGTCAGATCACCAACTCTTACTCTCTGAAATCTATTGGTCAGGTAGTCTTTGAATAAGGTTAGCTGGATGCCCCGTATTCCCATTCCTTCAAGCTTATTTAATAAGAGCGGTATAGACACCGTATCAAAAGCCTTAGCGATGTCCAGAAATATTGCAATAACCTTTTT
Organism: Glyphodes pyloalis; assembly: GCA_037074685.1. Taxonomy (NCBI): domain Eukaryota; kingdom Metazoa; phylum Arthropoda; class Insecta; order Lepidoptera; family Crambidae; genus Glyphodes; species Glyphodes pyloalis. The sequence goes on from JAYKKO010000001.1 coordinate 17,988,910, forward strand.
CTTTTGGTCTAGTTTAAGTACTACGTGGTCAATCACTTCATGCACTGCATCACTTGTAGAAGTACCCGATTTAAAGCCGAATTGAGATTTTGAAAGAAGATTGTTTGTTGAGAGATAGTTTACAAGGCGTTTATTAATGATCTTTTCAATTATTTTTGTCAAAGTTGGCAACAACGAAATCGGTCTGTAATTGTTAACACAAGCTTTGTCTCCAGCTTTAAATATCGGAAGCACGTCAGCCAGTTTAAATAATTCCGGAAAAACACCCGTGGATAGGATTAAATTAAATATGTGTGTTAGTGGTGAAGTAAGGAGTTCATTATATCTTTTAAGAAAATATCCAGAAATATTGTCTCTGCCGGTGGTATTGGTTTTTTTTAGACATAGAATAAGAGATAATACTTCTGATTCATCCGTGGGCAACAAAACAAGTGAACAAGGGCAAGAGGAGGATGGTTTTTCAAAAGACGTGTTTACCGTTAAAGCTCTTTCTGCAAGGCTTTTCCCAATGGATATAAAAAATTTGTTAATATTATTTATCGATTCTAACGGGTTAACTTTTGATACCAAATCATAAGCCGGGTTGTTACTCTTAGTTAGGTAGGTCAATTTTTTTATAGTGTCCCATAGTGATTTGTTGTTTGTGTTTGCTGCTTTTTGAAGTAAATTTCTCTCGTATTCCTTTTTTACATTTTTCAGAAGCCAATTGCAATAATTTATATATTTTTTTCAGGCTTAAAACATCTCAAAATTGTACACTTTTTTTTATTTCAATAAAATTTAAGAGAGTTAGGGCACAGCAATTTATCGCTCGAACTGGAGCAGCCCGACTGGTGAAATACCTCAACCTTACAGAAGACCGCAGCCAAATAACAATCACTTCGATGTTGTTGTGTTCCTGCGTGTGAGTAAGGTTTTCAGAGCTCCTGGGGGTGCTACATTAGTAGCAGGGGTCAAGCCTTCAAGGTAAATGTCGCCCGACAAGTACAATTAAGCATAATAAAGCTGATACTGGACTTGTCGCCCTTAACCTAGGACCTCATTACCACTTAACATCAGATGGGATGAAGTCAATCTTGAAGTGCAATGTAAAAAAAAAAGGATTTACAAACCGTATTTCTCAACGTTAACCCTACAAATAAAACGCAAAAGTTTGCAAGTCTGGATTCCTGGATGTATGTTTGTTACTCTTTCACGCAAAGACTACTAATCAGATTTGGACGCAATTGGGCAGAAAGATAGATGAGATACTAGATTAAACATATAAGTTACTTTTTATCCAATAACAACGCGAACGAAGTCAGGAAGGAAAATCATAATATACCTTCATCTTGGTTAAAGTCGGAGTTTTGTGTCTTAACCATGAACTCGTTAAAATCGATAAGTCCATCGCGATTTAGATCATTTTCTTTGAATACGTGTTCACGCATTCGTTCCATCTCTTCAGCTCTTTCATGCAAATCCTTATTGGGGCCACCGGGTCCATACAACTTGTCCAACTCCTTAATAAAAAGCGCTTTCACCTCGTCGGCATCCCAAGCGCCATTACCGTCAACATCTGTTACAATTATTATAGTTATTTATGTTATGTAGTCAAATTAATGAAATGTTTAATCAAAATAAATGTTTCAAAATTCATAGCTTCAATCACTTCAATGAACGTTCGAAGTTTGCACAAGATCATGAAATATTGTTGTTACATTTTATAGCTTTTAACATGGCGTGGTTTCAAATACGTAGACTCGTACAAATTCCTTATCATGCATGAATATGAGGTTTGCGTAAGTGAAATTATCAATATCATGGTTTAGTAACACACCGTGCAGAAATGACCGGGTCATATTACTCATATCACACACATTTCACAAGACAGTGTAAAACGATTGTTAAAAACCGTAATTTCCATCTATGAAGTTTGATTAGTGCATTTTATAGCTTCCACATTGGACTTTATATTAGACTTGATCTGGTGTGTCAATTTTAGTCAACAGATCTTTGAAATTTAATTCAGTAAGAGCTCCTGTAACTTAAACTACTCGTAAACCAAATCATGTGAACTTGTGCTGGCTTGAAAACTTTCTTTTCATGTTTTAAAGATTTAAATTATCAGTACGTAGGTACCTACATAAATCACGATGACCAATTAAATGACGATCATCGTTTAGCCACTTATTATATTTATTACATTTTTAATGTACTGCGCAAGAAAGCCTCTCTTAAAAATTATATAAAAACATTTTTATAATTATCAAGCTACAGGTACATATAATAGAGCAAAAATAAAACGGGCTTAGTGAGATAATTCTCACTAAGCCCGTTCCATACTAATGTATGGAACCTTTAATAAATAAACCAGGGTCGCTAGACGTGGCTTTACCACATAAGGAGGCTGTGAACAAATAATATTCGATAGATTTCACAGATCTTTAATCACGAATGAAACTGCGAATGGGAAGCACATCTTTTTCCTAACCAACTGTAGATACAACTAACGAAACGTTTTACGTTCACAATTCAAACGTAACTTAAATACGATATTAATAACTGAAACGTCATGCGTTAAGTAAAATCCAAATCAGCGTGCTATGTAAAGACAACGGTACAAAAATTTACAAAATGGTGATTGTCTACTTCACAAAAGCTACAACTGCACGCTACTGGATCTTACCATGCATCATAAAAAACACCTTTGGTTTGAAATCTTTTGGATCCATTTCGTCGCCGTTTTTCCATATCTCTAACAATTGACTTCTTGTGACTGGGTGATGAAGCTGTCACAGATAACACATAAATTATTAGATAAATAAGAAAATAACTTACCATGCATCATGAAGAAAACTTTAGGGTCAAAAGGTTGCTGATCCATGTGGTCTTGTTTCTCCCAGACCTCTTCCAGTTGTTGTTTAGAACCGGGGTGGTGGAGCTGTTTTGTATGAAAATCACAATGCAACATGACATGACGTATAGGCAAATCATTTTTACAAGCTTTTATTACTGATAGTTATTATGAATGATTAAGAATAAATGAATTGTGACTGTGATAGACAGGAAAATGCTTATGGACATTAATCGTCTTAATGGTTTAAAAAAGTGGTTCTCAACCTTTTTATTCGCAGATTCTGATGTGCTGAACATAGTGCTCTAACGAGTGGACGTGTGCCACCTCAAGAACTTTCATAAATACCTAAATATCTCTCGCGGATCCCCAGAGGTCCGCGGAGCACAGGTTGAGAAACACTGATTTGGTAGGCAGGAAATATAAATTCATGGGTTTCATCAATGAAGAGTAGACAGTGAAAAAACCGTCCCTGCAAAATAAGCAATAGGTATAGCAATTTGTTCAATGCCATAACTTAATTAGCATAAAAAACTTTACTGGTTGGTGATGCTTCTTCGCGTCTTCCTCTTTTTGTATTTTTTCCATTAACTCTTTCTTCTGAGTTTCATCCAAACCTTCCAATTTTTGATGTTCTTCAAATTTCTTTTGCATTTCATATTCCTGTAAGTTAAATTTCAACCCTTCAGTAACTTAATGTAGTTTTTAGTATCTAGAGTAAATTTGTTTAACCAATAACAAATTGAAGACTTTGCACAAAATATTCACAAACCTTAAATTCTTCTTCCCTTTTCTTGTCAGCCGCTTGTAAGTCTGTTGTAGTCTTTTTAATCAACCGCTTTAAATCTTCGATCTCAAAAGTATGTGGATTCCCATGATCTAAATGTTCATTGGCCGGCACCTTGCCCGTGTCCGTGTCCAGATTATTCGTCAACTCATATTGCTGCAACAGAGAGAATGGTGACATTAGCCTCGTACGGAAACCGCTTGATATAAATCGTAACTTTTTATAACTTAAATCGATGAACAGGCGTAAGGATCAGTTGCACCAACTTAACGTACAATTTGACAACTGTCAACTAGTCTGTTTCCATTAAGGTGGTGCCATTAACCCTAAAAGGTCTAAAAATAAACTTAACGACGCCAAGGCCTTCCAGTCACATTCCTACATAAGCGTCATCATAACTTTTTAATTTAAGAAATGCATAAAATCGGCGTTCGTTTCGGTAGTAATAACAAAAAGTATGATACATGACTCCGAAATGATTCGATCTTTTTTTCATTAGAAATAATAATCTAGAAATATGAGAATCGGAATAGAAATCTGTTTTTGAGCGATTTTATTAATCATTTCAATCAATTCATAATTCTATTCATATTTAACTAGTTGTTTTACTCACATTTTATTTTAAATAAAATAGGCATGACATAACTCTTGTACAATATATTTATACAACAGTTCCAATAAAAGTATAGTTTATTATTGAAATACACGAGTCAGCAGTGCTTGGTCTATTTAAGTGATTCTGTTTTATTTAACAACTAGTGGCCGGCCGCGACTTCGTCCGCGTGGATTTCGGTTTCCATACAAACTTTCACCCCCCTTTTCAACCCCTTTTTTGGCATTAAAAAGTAGCCTATGCCCTTTCTCAGGCTCTATAATATATGTGTACCTAATTTCATTTAAATCGGTTCAGTAGTTTCGGCGTGAAAGCCGGACAGACAGACAGACAGAATTACTTTCGCATTTATAATTTATTCGTCCGCGTGGAATAATTATTTTGGGCATCATTTATTTTTGCGAACAAACTCATCAGCTTTATAAATTATTATTTCTTCGCTCCTAATAATTGCAGCGAGATGTTATATAGCCTAAAGCCTTCCTCGATAAATGGTCTATTCAACACAAAAATAATTTTTCAATTCGAACCAGTCGTTCCTGAGATTAGCGCGTTCAAACAAACAAACAAACAAACTCTTCAGCTTTATAATATTAGTATAGATTGAAACATTAACAGTCATCAATCAATAGCCATAAATACTCAATAAAGTTCAATCAACCGGATATTACTGAATATTGAATTAAGCAGCAGCCTTCATGCAGTTTTATTAATCGGTCTAGGTTTACAAAGAACGCGCAAGCGAGTAATGCGTACACACTCGTTTCGAAATAGCCTTGTGTGTAATGTGTAATATCATTTTGTCATATCGACACGTAGCTGTACTCGATAACCTTTGAATATTTACGTACCTTAGTAGCAAGATGCCGGAGTCTGTCCAACTCACGACGTTTAATCTCATCCAGTTTTGTCCTTACGTTATGATTAACGAAATCCAGCTGTTCTGCTATTTTTCCTGACTAAAATAATAACCAAGATAATAATATTGCATTTAATGAAACATATAAGTTGTACCACAATAAAAACATTAATTGACTGTTCATACCCGAACATCGTCTTCATCAGCTTTCTCTAAGCGTTCTCTGAAATCAGGATCGCTTTCTAAAGCCTGAACAACTTCTTTCAAATACCTGTGGTACTCCATGTATTCCTCCTAAAATCAATGTTATTTTTGTTACATAATAATATTTAGATCTTTAATACTCTTTATTTTAAAAAGTACTTTAGGTTTTTTAAAAAGTACTCCTTATATTTATACTGACGTCACTCTTTGGTGTAAATGCAGAATTAACTCAATATATCAGTAGGTCCACTCTTTTAAAATACTTTGTATTTGATATTTTCCTCTTTCTTTGATGCCCAATAAACTATAAAGGTTAAAAGCAAGGACCTATAATTTGATAATATACTCAGTCAAAATGACTTAATAAATAAATACATCTAGAAAATAGTCACTTGAGTTAATATCCCACTCCAAGGCAGAAGCCTAATTTGAAATCAATTCATTGTAACAATAATTGGTACTATATAGTTTACTAGCGGTCCCGGCGAACTTCGTTTCGCCTTAGAGTATTTTCCCGCGCAATTTTACCAAGGATCCCTAATTTTGTAGCCTATGTCAAATTGGAAGAATGTAGCATTCTATTGGTGAAAGAATTTTTTCAATCGGCCCAGTACTTTTTGAGCCTATTCATTACAAACATACAAAAATACAAAAATATAAGTATGATTTACCACACTTGCCAAATTAGTGCTCACATACCCGAGCTATGTTCTAAAAAGCTTTATTAAACTTTTTTCAAACAGGAAAAATAATCCTGAGATCATAGTAAAGTAAGCTGACAAAGTAAAAGCTGTTGGAGTAAGGAACATTTTTTTTTTTATGGAATAGTATAGATAACATTATAAGTTGTATTGCACTTTTCTGCATTGATTAGTGATGGTTAACTCGAGTAACTAACTCGGGTTAACTCGAGTTGGGCTTAACTCGAACCAACTCGAGTTGATTTTTCGCCGACTCGAGTTCGAAATCCGAATGAAACCGATATGGATTTTTGTTTTTTTTTTCAATTTCAAGAAAAAAGAGATTATTTTTGTTCGAACCTATTAGAAGTTTTTTAGTTATTTATGTAAGCTTTTTATGTTTTGTTTATTAATTACTAATTAATAGTTAATTAATAGAAAGGAGGAAAATATTTTTTGTTTTGTTTCTAGTAACACTTTTATTTATAGGAACAGTTATGTATGATATCTCAACATATAACTTAACTACTTTAATTTTTTTCTTGTGATACTAATTAAGTAATTAGCTTCTTGTAATATTGTGATTGTGATAACTAGCCTATAAGTTTACCTATGCCATACGTGCATCATAATGTTAGTCTGATATAATTTTGAAAAGATTGCTTATACATATAATTAGATAGTGTTATTAAAAAATATTATTTGAAACAGATAATATTAGGTCTGTTTAATTTTTTTGACTATTACGCGACACTGGAGGAATATAATGGTAAAAAATATTCACTCTTCCATTGAGTTAACTCGGGTTACGAAACTCGAGTTCAACCCGAGTTCCGTGAATTTTAACTCGGGTTAAATCGAGTTACGTTTTTTCCGAGTTGGCACATCATTAATTGATATTTCTATTCTGACTGTTGAATAATAAGGCGTAAGATAATATTAAACAAACCTATCGACATGTTTAAAGTCTCTTAAAATTTTGGTCTCAGGTTTTCAGGAGATTTATGCTATGCATATCACTACATAGTATAAAACAAAGTCGCTTTTTCTGTCAGTGTATATACGTATGGACGTACGCTTAAGTCTTTAAAACTACGCAACGGATTTTAAAGCGGTTTTTTTTTTAATAGATAGTGTGATTCAAGAGGTGAAATGATATCCCACAATATCATTTTTTGTCATTTATTTTTTACGACAAATAATGGCAAATTTTCGAAACGATTTTAACCAATACAGCATTAACCCTTATTTAATTAAATTAATAAAAATTATAAACATTGTTGATTTAATATAGGCCTTTTACAGCATATGACATAAATTAATGTTTTCGAAGATATTACAGATTTAAAAATTGCGGCACGTAGCGTTTGCGGTGGTACCGGCCGGACGGCGCGGTAGCATGCCTCAATTCACAGTTTTTCTGTAGTATATTTAGTATCATCATTGCACCCAAGCGAAGCCGGGGCGGGTCGCTAGTTTATGTTAATCTACTCTTTATTCATGTACCACTAATGTACTAATATTTTTCTAATTAGTAATAACTGGATACACTGAATATCTAAATATATTACTATAATAATAGCTTTTCCTAGTATTTTTAATAGGTTTTTTACCATCAGTTGTTTTAAGTGCTAATAAACTATAAATTTTACAAGAAATTAGTTGTTACACAATAAATTGTTCAAGACAAATAAAACAATAAATGGCATTATACTAAAGACAGTAATGACCAATTTTAATCCTTAAGCAAATAATAAAAAAACAGTCAAGTGCGAGTTGCTGTCATTTAACACAGGGCATAAAATGGCAAAAAAACATGTTTTTTGTATGGAAGCCCCTTGAATTTTTATTTTAGCCCATTTTATCTCATAGTTGAAATGCAGTCCACCAGTGGGACATAGAAGGTTGTATTATATTTAAGTTTACACTTACCAGATCATCTTTTATTTCACTCTCTTTCTTTTCTGGGGTGACCGGAGGAGCATAAGAAACGTGAAGTGTCACCACTAGACACAATAGAATTGGAGGGAGCTTCATGATGACCTAAAAGGATCAACAGGTTTCGTAGTTATTCCTTATTACCTTATAACTGAAGGCGATTTATAAAATTTCTTGTTATTAACATACAAAATATAAGGAAAATCTACACTAGACTAAAATGAAGGTTTTGTTACACAAGTTGAGGAAGAATTTCGTAATCCTAAAACCAATTCAATTTTAAACAAAAATAGAAGAAAATTCTAAAATCTATACACCAATTAGGTTATTTCTGAGTGTGACTCAGAAATAACCTAATTGGTGTATAGATCAGGCTACTTGAAATTTACAAAATACAAGTAGTATAATAATTAAAATTTGTGTTATGACAAAAAAAATACTTATCAATATCATTTTTTAATACTACACCCAAAAACAAACAAATTATCTTTTATCTGTTGAACAAAATTAAATTAGAAATTATCAAATTTAACAGATATGCTATCAGTTTTAAGGAGTTAGGTATATAATTGTATGAAATAAAAATACATGTTTTGCTATGACTATGATCCTGATTTAAGAGGGCTGGTTACATTAGAGCAATTTCAATGTGACAAACCTCTATAAAGTAAAACAGAACTATTCGTGAGTGACAACACAAACTGAAAAATTGGGAACACAATCAATTTAGCAGATTTTAGCCAATGTTACAAAATGGGATTATGGATGACATTCAGTTAAACATTGCTTAAGTAGTTTTTACTTGGAATTTGCAAAAATATATGAGATTTAATGTTAAATTACTTGAGTGAATTATCTAGGTTTTTTCATAAGTAAGCAGAAAAAAATCATAAAAAGTTGATAAGAAAACACTGGTACAATAGGTTAACATCAAGGTAGCTGACAACTTTAAAGTAAGTGTTTCATTTAGCTCAATTAATTTCGTTTGTGTTCAATATGTTTTAGAACACTTCTGCTATTTAAATAAGGTAAATTATAGGTATACTTTGTTAGCTTGCTGCGATGAAACGACGATAGTTGATTACGTTGGAATCAGAACATTGCTTTGTAAAATAGGTTTACAACATATGGTTTAGAACCAATACAATTACATATCTAATAACTAGATATTATTCGTAAGTTTCAATGCTACAGACATTTGCCTCAATATTAGGTACTTATAACTTGTTCGCTTTGGTGTTTACTTACGAATTAATAAAGTTTATGAAGCAACACTTTCCAAAAAATAACGACCTCTAAAAATAATGATTTCGCATCAGACCAATGTTAAAATGCAAAAAAGCAAACGCAAAAAGGTTACTTATTGGCAACTTGCCACAGAATTGTTTGTGGGTATGGTAATTGTTTGGAGGTGATAATTATACCTAAATTCTTAAGCATACATACTGTAAAGAAAAGTGATGAAAATATTAGTAGATCCAGCAAAAGAAAGAAAGTCGAGTCACTACCTGCTAAATCCTTGCATAAAAGAAAACTTTTATTTGACGGTTGTAGATCTTGTTCTGAACACTTGATTCATATGAACGATCGATTCGATTGTACGTGGAAAGAAACTGCGAAACCCAGCAAAACCACGGAATAAAAGCTGAGAAAAGCTATCAAAACAAGACTGAATTTAAATCCCTGTGATTGGTGGAAACTTGGCAAGTTCCTGACGTGTCTTTCGATGTTTATTTTGTCTATGGTTTCAACTTGCAGAATAATTGGGATGCGCCAAACGATTAAATGTAGTCGAGTTCTTTTCAAATACATCAAAATCGATTCAATGCAGATTACCTGAAAAAAAACAACAGCTTGGCGCAAAACTCAAAAGTGTAAATACCAATTCTCGAAAAGAATTGGTTTGAATTTTAATAAAATATTTTTTGTGTATGATTTATGTTTAAACTAGTGAAAATATTTAATGAATGTCAAAATATGTTAATTTACGAAGGGGAAGAGACGAAATTTCAAAACGATTAAAGCTGAATGAATTTTTATACTGTTTTAACAGTAACAAAGTACTTCATACACATTAGAAAAAAAGTGAATTAAAATTTGATTTTAACGGATTTCGCAAACAATGTCTATTGTCTTTTTCATGCAATATTAAATTAATATTTCTTCATAATTAACAATTTAAATTCAGCTTTTATAACATAAATTTAAATAAAACCTTCAGAATAAAAACAACACATTAAATCTATTCTTGGTTTTAAAATGACAACATATTCTCGTCTATAAAATTAAAAAGTAAATCCTGAATTTCAATTAAATTTGTTTCGAAAATGACGGTGATAAACTGAATTGAAATGTCTCATGACGACATTAGTGCTCACATTTGTTACCCATCAATGACGTAACGAGCTCCCTCCCCCTTGCAATTTGGCATCGTTCTATCAAAGTATTGTTTTATTAACATAGCAATTGGTTACTTGACAGTTTTTGAAAAAGTATTGTAAAATGTGCGTTCGTTTATTTTATATACCAGTAATTCGATTTATCTGGAAAAAATGTAAATAAGGAGATAAAAATAAGATTTTGTATAACACATTTAAAAAGCGCGCGAAAACGATAAGTCACGTCACTGTAGCAATTATAACGTCAACGTTCTAAATATGGAACCGATACGCTTAAGAAAGACTTAATTTAGATAAACGGAAAATGTTTAAAAAAATGCTTAAAATTGTTAGAGACACAATAATTCAATTTAATCGGTAAAATAATCATTACTTCGCCACAATAAATTAAATAATTTACGCCGACAGCTGTCATTTCCGAATTGCAATGGTGGTTTCCGTTTCGGTTCTTTTGTCCCACAGATAAAAAAGTAAAATTTATTCTGCAAAAATAAAATATTAACTATGTTTTTAATTATAAAAATGTAAAATTATTACTCAACTAATAAGCTAACTTAACAAACACTTTTTATATTTTATTGTAAACACTGTCAATTAGCCAAAAATAAAATAAAATAATTTGGTAAAAAAGAAATTTGAAAATGATTTAAGCGTCTATTTTGAACATACTGTGAAGTGTTACAGGAATGATGATTCCTGACAACAGATGTGTTGTGGTGCAAAAGACTGTATAATAGTCAGAAAGTATTTCACTCGATTTCCACTCGATCTTAACACAATAAATCGAAATGTTTAAATTATATCGCACAACACTACGGACATAGACAGTTTTGCAGTCGTTGTTATAGAGCAAAGGAATGATCATTCAGTTAGGGTTGCCAATCTGTGGGGAATTCCCCAAACTGCGGGGAATCTCAAGATGGTTGGGGATTTATTGGGGATTGGCATTATGTGGGGAAAATGCGGGGATATTCGATCGGAGAATATTTCGTCATTTATTATTTCATCAAAATCGGTTGAGAGGTTTAAGCGGGAAAGCGTAACAGACAGACAGACAGACAGACTTACTTTCGCATTTAAAATATTAGTAGGGATGACCATAGCTGGGCATTAACTCGTTAATCCGTTATTCGTTAGCTATATTAGCGAAGTTAACATTTTGAGTAACGGATTAACTTTTAAGTTAACTTGAAAAACTGTTAACGGTCTCATTAACTTCCGTTAATAATATTGAAGTCCGTTAATCGTTAATCCAATGTCTACTATCCACCGCATGGCACCGCGAGTGAAATACTAGTTCGAGTAAGAAAGCTGCGAATAGATTCATTTTTACTCACAACGGAACGGAGCAGGTGTATGCGTTTAGGGTGAGCTATGTTTGTGTGTGCGTTTGTGCAAATTAATGTTGCCACCTATCTTCTAAACTAGTGAATGAATGATCCGATTTTCATGCGATTTTCAATAACGGGTTTGTGTTTGGTGAGTTCATGTTCTTAGATAGGTGTCATGGCTGTAACTCACTAGAGGGCGCCAACTCACTAGAGGGCGCCGCCATATTAGTGTAAAACAATGTTTCAATACTTTCAATATAATCAAAACGAAATGTCCGATTCAAATTCAGTTTTCAGAAATGTGTACGTGGTAGTTTAAATGCATGTTCCCAAATAATAAAAATTACGTCTATAACTCACTAGAGGGCGCTACAATATTAGTGCAAAATAATATGGCAATAATATTAAAACGAATTGTTCGATTTCAAAAAATATTGTAGTTTTTCTAGTGACGTATAATTATTGAAGAACTGTAGATGTTTAACATAAAATACACTTATTAAATTAAATTTAAATTAAATTAAATTTCGTTTATTTCAGATAGTAGCATCCATAAAATCAAACAGAAGTAACAATTAAATTAAATTAAATATACATCAAATTAAAATTAAAACTAAAATCAAATTAAAAATAAAATTAAAACTAAAATCAAATTAAAAATAAAATTAAAATTAAAATTAGAATCAAACATTATAAATCATTTGAAATCCAAAAAACATGTCAAAAATTAAAAATATTAATAATACGAATAAATAATAAAATGTCACTTAATAAACATACAACAATAATAATTCATTTATATAATTTTAGATTTAAATAATAAAATATATTTATAAAGTCTGACTCAGCATAAATAAAAATAAAAGAATCAAAATTATTAATTAACTTATTTGATGAAAGGCGATGAACTGGCATGCAGTTTCATCCACCTTTGCACCATCGGGGAGTCCCACCGCTCGGCCAAAACACTCACAATGCTGTTGGCACTGCCCCGGAAACGATTAAGCAGCGAGGCACACCTTTTTCTGATGATGGCATAAAAATCATCAGTTTGTGCCTGTGCGAACATCATTGAGGCGCTGCAAAACCGCGGCAGCCCCATCAGCATCCTGAACGCATTGTTGTACTGTACGCGCAGGGCGCTGTATGTCCGCTGCGTGTAGCTGGTCCACAGGCTGCACGTGTAAAAAGACTGACAGTAAGCCTTAAATAAAGTTGCCTTCACTGGTACAGTACAACGTGCAAACCTGCGAGCCAACATGTTACACCGAACAGACAGCGACCTGCGCTCCCTCTCAATATCCTCATTATCACATAAATCTTCTGTGACCCAGTGACCCAGATATTTGAATTTACTTACCCTGTTCCGAGTAGCACCGCAAAGCGTGATTTGTGCTGCAGATGAGTAGGTCTTGGTACCAGCTTTAAAAATCATGTACTCACTCTTCTTAGGGTTGTATCTGAGCCCATGGGCCCCAGCATACGACTTTTAGATTCGAAGGAGTCCTCGGAGCCCGCTAAATACTTATGAGTATGATTAATTTTTTGTTGAAATTTCATATAGGAAAGGCAGCCCCTGACGGATATTCCTCGGTTATGTATCAATATGGTAAAATTATTATCGCTACATTTACTCGTAAGTATATCTCCGAGAAACAGGGGGTCTACTCCCAAAAATGAAACGAACAAACGAAAGGTTTCGTTTTTGAAGATTGATCAAAAGTTAGGGAATTAAAACGTGGTTTTTGATTTATATAAATGATATTTTTTTTTGATTACGCTTTATTCGCATTCGAAGTGAGTTGGTGGCGATTATGAGCAATAAAAATTGCTAAACGTCATCGGATCCGACATATTTCGTTTTCGAGAATAGACGCCCAGACACGTCAGGAAAAAACTGATATTCATTGTTTAGGTACTTATAGTATATCTATTACCAATTTCCCGAGATATCAACCCTTTTTTTAGAAAGTATTTTTACGTCCATTATAATATTTCGTTACATAATAATTGGGTTAAAATGGGGGTTGTATTTTTTTCCCGATTTTTACTGTCGTGAGTTTTGTTTCAAATTTTTAATGTACATTTGATTTCGTCGGTGTTTAGTTAGAATGACGACTGCTGTGTTTGTTTTAAAGAAGGGAGCGTACAAGTATTACGGAACGCATTGTTTAAGATCCCCCCCCACCCCCCCCCTACTCTACGTAACGCACCGTAACATTTTTCAGTAATCCCCTCCCTCTTTTTTCAAAAAAAGACGACCACACTAATACAATCGGGGACTACCCGTTCAAACCGTAGGGAAACTAAAAGGGTTCCAAATGGGAGTTTCTTAACTTATTTTTTTATTGAAATGCATTGTAGCGTTTTACTAAATTACTGTCAGTGATCCTATCATGGGAGACATGAAATCGGATTCTAGGTTTGGTCCATTTTGATTGTATTTATTTGGTTTTATTTGGTTTGGTCCATACGGATTAACGATTAACGTTATCTTGCGTTAATTCGTCCGAAATGTAACGCTTTAACGTTTAACGAAGCTAACTTTTTTAGTAACGGATTAACGATTAACGAAGTTAACTGTTTGATTAACGGTGCCCAGCTATGGGGATAACAACATTTTTTTTAATCATTAAGTATGCTCAAGTACTTATGATATGACGGCACATCCCTTCCTTTTCTTCTCTATTATATGTTTTGTTTTGTGACTGATAAATGAATGATTGAACATGTAATGCATGCATTGGCTTCGTTCGCTGTTGTTTGTAGTTAATTAGTAGATCCAAGTTTTAAAAAGTTGTGTTTGTTTCTGTCAAAGTAGCGATTTTACGAGCATTTTATAAAAAAAAAATTTTGAGGGGAATTTGTGGGGAATCAGCGGATTTTTATCCCCAAATTTGGGGAATTCGATCAGGATTTTTGGGGATTTGGATGAATTGGCATTGGCAACCCTGGTACTGTATTTCACACATTTTTCAGTACCTACCTACTTTTTTTCCTTGTGAACCGAACTTGGTATTTAATTAGTACGTCGTTACTCCTGCTCCTTTGAGAATGCCTGAGCCAGAATCTAAAAGCAAACCCATAAGGAAATCTAAAACAACAAGGTCTAAAGTTAATAAAAACACCAGTAAACTATCACGTTCAAAGAAGAAAAAACCTAACCCTGAAGATGAAATCACTAAATCAAAACAACTAGCACAGAAATTACAAACCTGTAAGTCAAACAAGGGTAACGTATTGAAATCAAGAAATTCAAACATCAGACTTTGCAGTAATGGTAAACCGATGCCTTCTCTGGCGGAACTGGAAAAAATGTTTGAAGATTCCGATAGCGATGGCGAAACAAACGTTAAACAGCAATGTAAACCTGGCCCAACATCATCATCAACTCCAAACAATCTCCTGATGTCCCTTACATCGCCCAACACTATTAAAAAAATTGCTGATAGAATGCTAGATTTAATGTCCAACCTCACTGAATCACCCATAATACTGGAGGATGATGGCCCACCGCCTCCAGTGATCAAGCCAAAGAAAAGAAAAAAAACTGAAATACCTTACATTGTAGGATGTAAAGATCGCCCTTACGTATCACAACGAGAACCTAATGGCAGTTTTTGTAAAGGTGACGATGAATATGGAGTTGAAAACAACAGTGAAGTTGAAGATGACGCCATTCCAAAAAATCGGGCTAAACGAACTAAGAAAGTCAATATGTCCAAATCAATATTCAATGCTGTAAGTGATGAAATTGCAGCCCGACTTAAAGAACAAGATGACATGAGTAGTGATGTAAGCTCTGATAGTAACAAAACTGTAGCTTATGAATACTACAATCCAAATGGTAGCAACAGGGTACGATCTTTTTCACCCTTACCAAGCACATCCAAAGACAATGATACATTTGTTAAAAATGATCAACTTTTTAATGAGAGCCTTTTAAGTGCTAACATGTCAACTTCAAATATGGATGATGATATTGAAATAATAGAAACATCTTGTAAACCCATTATTATCAATGATACCACACCTGCTATTAAATCTGAAATTGTGAATAATACTTCGGTCATTGAGATTATAGATGATGCCTCTGTTGACACAATAAATAACAAAGATGTTGAAGTAATTGATATTAATGATGATGACTGTGAGCAGTTGGTGGACGTAAAGCCAGCATCTCCAATACCAATAGATTACAACAGTAACATAAAAACATCACATAATGATGAAGTATATGAAGTCATAGATGTAGATGAGTTAATTGCAGAAAATGCAGCAATTCTAAAAAAATATAGTAAAAAAGAATATATTGGTAAAGTTACATCAATTAATATTGTTGATTCTGAAACATCAGCTGCAAAAATAGTTGGTCAAAATATGCCAGCAGATATCAATGTTAATGATAATGTTCCGCAAGTACATTTCTCAATTAAAACAATTTTACCAATACCATCTGAATTGAGCAACACTGTACAGAATATAACAATTGATAAGACTGATGATATCATTAAAATTATAGAAGAAAATCTAAAAATTCAAAGAGCCATTCAACGATGTAGGCCAGGCCTTGATGTATTACCAAACAATGTTAGAATTGCAGATCAAACAAACTATGGTGATCAAAATTTTTATAGACATGATCAAACATCTCAATCAGTCCCTATAGGTGATATTATTTCAATATGTGCCAATTCACAACTTCCATTTCAAGTGCAAAGTAGAATGAAAGGTAATTGTGTTCATATAAAATAATCTAATGTAAAATCAAACGCATGTCAGATTAAAATATAGTTTGAACTGTGTATCATATGAGAACTAATAATGGCTAAGGAGAATCATTCTTTGCCAAGGTCAGTTATAATATTCTATGCTGATAAATATGAGTTCTAAACATATTCAGCAGAGGGTACTTACTGAAGGCTAAGGGGTTAATACAACAGAAAAACTCATTGCCTATGATATGGTACTGGGTTCGCAAGGGGAGATGAAATATACCTGTTACTTTGTTTGAATACTATGTGTTGTATATCCTCTCAGTGATTTTAGGCAGGTTTTCTTCAATGTAAAACTAACTAGAAAAAATTATCTTTCAGATGCACGTCAGAGAACACCACCAATAAATGTTACACTATCACCTAGATCAACTGATTCACCAGATGTGGGATCCAAGAAACTGGGAAACTGTCCAATTTGTATGGACACACTTTCCAATAAAGCTTTAGCGTCTACATTGTGTGGACATATATTTTGTATGAGTTGCATAAAACTTTCAATTAAATCAAATGGAAAAAAGTGTCCTACTTGTAGAAAAACACTTAGAGGAGCTGGATTCCACCAAATATTTTTGTAATGCATTTATAAATAAAGTTCTAAGCAGTCTACCTGTAGACTGCTATGCCTGTAGAACATATATGTATTAAAATGTTAACTTAAGTCATATATTGTACTGCCACTACTATGCGGGTCGGTATCTACTCAGGTTTCAACATCATACCACTCTGTCTGTGATTTACAAAATGTGTCATTAGAATTTCTCAAAAGGTATAAGGTACTTTAGGTTGGGAAATTATATATAAATAGGTATTCATTTTCATTTAAAAAATATATGTAAAAAATATGAATATAATTTTTAATGTTACCTGTGCCAGCATTACCCAATGTAAATGTCTGGATTTAAAGGCCTAAATTAATAATTATAATACTTTATCATTAGGAATATATCAGATTTATGTTTTGGAAAATCCAATGGAAATATTCTTTAGGTCTGTAGTTATGCTGTGATTATTAATTAACGTTAAACTAAACTATTTAGATTTCATTTGTTGAAACCTAATTATTTTCAATGGCAGTGATCTGGATAAAATTGCTTATAAATATGGTCTTCTGTTTTAATAACAGTCAGTTAAAACATGATTAAGACATTAAGTTAAACAATTTTGGTTATTTGGTTCAAACAGTACAGTTTGTGTAACTGTTCAGCTACATCTTTAATTTGTGATATGTTCTAGCTACTACAATAAAAAAATGTAATTTTGTTATTTTTTTTCTGATTTAATTGTGTTCTTTCACATAATTTTTTATAACACATACATATATGGAGATAATCATTTGTGTGCCATTTTTATTAGATAAAAATCATTACAATGTTGAAAATTTTTTATTTAAGTTATCAAAATACAAAAGTGTTTCAATTTTTAAATAATATTTATTTAGTTTCACAAAAAAAAACAATTATTTCAATAAAATAGTAAATAGTAGTAATATGTCAATGGACTGAAAAACATTAAGTTGGAAATTATCAAAAAATAAGCATCAAATTACCTACAAAAAATTGTGTTTAGTATCAAATACATATTAAATAATTTCAATCCCTGTTAAATTTACAGATACATATACAAAAATAATTAAATAAAACTTTCTTATCCTCACACTTTCAATTATTACTTACAAAAATATTAATACAAAACATACAAATATATTTTCTTCATTCGTCCGCTTGCTACACTGAAATGATAACACTAAACATGTTGAGAATCTGATTTATCAATACTACTATTTGCACTTCCATCTGAATTCAAATGCTCAATAGAAGTGGACAATTGCTCCAAACTCTGCACCAACTGAGCCATTTTCTCTCTTGAAGCTGAACTATCAAAGTTGTCATCAGTAGGTTTTTCAACATCAGCACACAGACGAAAGTGGAGCCTTGCCAAATGTTCTTGTTGATCTCTAATATTAATCATTTGTTCCATGCTACATCCTACTCCGAAAGCACTCAGTTTCCCAGTGTGAAAATCATCCAACAATTCTAACAAAGCTTTCTCCATATGTTTTACATCTGGGGCTTCCTTTGGAATGTTTTTGGGCTTATTGTTGTAGTTTGAGCGCATCAGATCGCGGTGTAGTCGTCTCTCGTTTACGTACGAAACCTTAGTTGACTCATTTAAACTATTGTTGCCAGTACTTGTAAGAATCTGGCCAGGGATTTTGGAAGTGAGACTGGCTGGTCCGCTAGATATTTTGTTGCTTGCGACCGGTGATATTGCCGCTTCGTGAGACGCTTTCTTTTCCTCGTCCTCACCCTCATGCTGCATTAATTGCTGCGTCTCGTTGGCTTCTTCTAAATCCAAACTCATTTGATTTTAGTTTTATAATTATATTATTATTACCGATGCCACTTTGTTGTTTGTTGCAGATCTCTTTCTCTTTAAAAGAATAAAGAAATACCCCGCCTCCTGTCATCTATTTTGCAAAACACAGAAACTTATCAGTGCATTTTTGAATATGTCAACTCCACAATAGAAAACATTTAAGAATAGAAAAAAGACTGAAGCAAATAATGAAGATTTATTAGACTATAGATTTTGTAAATGAAGAATTAGACACAAAGGAAGGGAAAAAGATAAAAATAATAAAACTTGGAAAAAAAATAAAACAAATAGATAGGCTGTATGGAGAAATCCAAAGCCGTTAAACGTAAAAAAAAAAAAAAACAGCTGTAATCATGGACCATGGACCTAATATCTCAGAGTAAGGATTAGAATAGAGGGAATGTGAAAATCGCAACTAGTTTTTATATGTCTAAACTCTTTAACCTAACGAGACGAGCAGTAAGTTAGAAAAAGACACATATATGTTCACTATTCGTCGATAATCAAAGGTTGTACACTCCTTGGTGACATTTAAAAAAGCCATAGATATTTTTAGTGATGTACAAACAAGCATACAAATTTAGTCGATAATTTGTCTATGGTGTTATTTTACGCCTAGAATTACAGAATTAAGAAAGAAAAATAAATACCCTTACTTTCACGTTATATTTGCAATTTTTTATCATGAATAAATTCCAAAAGCATTTATTTCTCATATGCCGGAACAGCCAGTTCCTTAGTTCAGTGATCTTGAGCTTTCATCTTCTCTCAATAATGAAGGCCTATGAGAAAGTTCAAAACAACGTGGACGAGGTTAATATAGCGATTAAGAAAGGGTCAGTTCACACCGAGACGTGACGATGCTCTCAAAAAAATGATAACTTTTTTGTGCAGTATAAATAAAGATATATTTTGTATCGCTATCCTAAAAAGTGTGCACCTAGTTGCGTCTAGGTATTAATCGACCCTAAAACAACGTTAACTTGAAGTAAACGGGCAGCTGATAGATGCAGTGCGGATGACTAAAGTGTCCCTCCCTCATTTTTTAAAATCTGTGGGCTGGGCTGGGGCCTATGTTCAGCATAATAATATTAAAACCAAAGTCAAAATTTTAAAGAAACAAGTCTATAGAATCGCATATATATTTATTACAAAGCAGATTATTAACATTATAAATAGGAAATTAAATATAATAAAAAAATAGTAACTTGCATAACAGACTTATAGAATTGCTTGAAAAAGAAAACGTGGAAAAGGATAAAATTCTTTTACTTGATTGTATACAAAGTCATAAAGTTATTGAAAAATATGTATCTAAACAAATAGGAGAAGCAGATAGGTATTATGATAAAGATGTCAAGAAATTTGCAGTGACCCTTCATTTTTTGTCACCACGGGCATATAATTTTGTGCGTGAAGAACTAGCAAACATTTTACCTCATCCAGAAACTATAAGTACATGGTATAGATGTATTGATTGTGATCCAGGCTTTACATCGGAGGCTTTAGACGCTATTAAACTTCGTGTGGAAGCAAATAAAGGGGTACCGGTATATTGCGCATTAAGTTTAGACGAAATGGCGATTCGGAAATTAATAGAATGGGACGGGAAAAAATATTTTGGGTATGTGAACGTGGGGTGTGATTTAGAAACTGACTCAATACCAATAGCCAGGGAGGCATTTACTTTTATGTTAACATCCATAAACGATTCATGGAGAATTCCATTGGGATATTTTCTTATAAACGGCATCTCCTCTGAGCAAAAAGCCACGTTACTGCAGCAATGCCTAACATTGCTTAAAGAATGTGGAGTTTCAATACTTACTATAACATTTGATGGTGCTTCTAATAATAAAGCCATGTGTAAATACCTTGGTTGTGATATCGTGATTAATTCATATCGAAATAAAAATGATGGTTGTGAAATTTGTATATGGCCAGATCCGTGCCATAATGTGAAGCTGGTCAGGAATACTTTCGCGGAGAGAAAAATTTTAATTGATAATGAAGGTAGGACCATAGACTGGCAATATATAGAATTATTGATCAAGCTTCAAGAAGAAGAGGGATTGCACTTGGCAAATAAATTAAAATTTGAACATATGAATATTCAAAAACAAAAAATGAAGGTGCGTCTAGCCACGCAGCTTTTAAGCAGATCTGTGGCCGATGCCCTACTTTTTTCTAAAGGTATTAGCATTCATGGATTTTCAGCGTGTGATGCTACTATAGACTTTATATTATTATTTAACAATATATTTGATATTCTGAATAGCAGGACAATAAGAGCCAAAGGCTGGAAGAGGGCTGTTGCACAACACAACTTTGAAAAAATTGACATTTTCTTTAAAGCTGCTATAATATATATCCAAGGCCTGAAGTTTGCTGATGGTACTTTTATCGTCAAATCCAACCGTAGCACTGGCTTTAATGGATTTCTAATATGTATGCACTCGTTACGGTATCTAAACAGAAACTTTATTGGAGTCGACAGATTGACATATTTACCTACGTACAAATTAAATCAAGACCACCTTGAGCTCTTCTTTGGAGCTATTAGAGCTCAATGTGGCTTTAATAATAACCCTATTGCCAGAATGTTTAGAGCAGCGTATTAAAAGTTACTTGTACACGCAGAGTTCAAAGATGGAACGCGTGGAAATTGCCTGCCATTAGAGCAGACAAAAGTATTGAATTACACTAAAACTATAAATGATACAAATAGAACCCTAGAAAATACCAACGATCTGACCGAAACTTTAAACATTGACCATAGCGACCATGATTACGTCCCGGATCCAAGCATTTTTACGCAAATAAACGATATTCTATTCTATTCTATTCTATAATTTCTTACATAGCTGGTTTTGTAGCAAGAAAATTAAAAAATACATTCAATTGCGAAATATGTACGAATAGCCTAGAAGTGAAAACGATGATACAGAATGTTAGTGTGCCAACATTAATCTTGTTTAAGCTTACGCCATTTGTGGTTACCATTTCGGAAACAATTTTTTTCAAAATGTTTCGAACATATTCTGCTGCTTTTAAAAAAAAAGGCACGCCAGGGATTGCACCTTTCCAAATGAGTTTCTTATCTTCAGGTATTCTGAAACCAAAAATATCGATAAGTAAATACCTACATTGAAAAATGCATCACTATGCCAACAATTTCATAACCTCTTACGATTATTTGAAAATGATCGAAATTGTGTAATTACTGGGTATATCGGTATGATACCTTGTATTAACGTTTAAGACGAATGACAGTAGATTAAATCTTTCGAATTTAAACGTTTTAAAGCACTGTTTCTTAAGAAAAATCATAAAACTTCCTTACCTGTGAAAACTTACATATTCACATTCATTTTTCTTTCGACCGGTATGAGATCGGCATCCCAGCACAACACAAGCCATAATGGCAATTATTACACAATCAAGGCGATAGTTTTCTGCGTAGTTACTCCTTAAAACTCTGAATTTTACGTTAATTACGTAACGTCGGCACCGAGATTGTTCAGTCAAAATATTAATAGACAAAATTTAATATGTTCCAGAATTGGTATGAACTTGCGTCTAAATATTGACTATTGAATTTTGTAGCATTAAAATAGATCCAAGAGATACACTGACGTTTTAAAAGTGTGTACGGCCGCGAAAGAGTGTACGTACTGAACGTCATCTGTCTCTTTTTTTCTTATGACTATTCCATGCTTGAGAAAACAGTACAAGTAGTCATTTCTGAATCACATTTTTTAGCACTCTCTCTATTCTAATCCTTACTCTGAGCCTAATATAATAAACAGGACTGATAACTCTGAAAATGTTCATTATGAAAAATGAACACTATTGCAATGTAATAAAGTATTAATTCCTGTGCGCTTTACACAGATGCAAATCCGAGCCGACAGAGATAGCCAGGCCGGAGGCGTGTGTCTCGTTCTTTGATCTTTCTTAGATCTTGCCAGCATAAAATAATATTTCTGATCTAAATTTTGCCTGATCAAAAACTCAGTTTATGCACTTGTATTTAATTGTTATTTCAACAATTGTAAAATAATAAATTATATTTTAATTTATTTCTTTGATTTTATACATAAACTATAAAGAAAACGTAAAATAGTATTTGCTTATTTCTAATTTCCTAGTGGTAACCCTCTAAAGCATCACCATGAACTGTCATGGTGTCAGTAAGTCAAACTGTCATTGATTGAGTTTATCGAAATATTATTCTTAATATAATTCTTAGGCACCTTTTAAGATAAAATGGTGAAAAAATGTTGCGTTTATACTTGTTCAAGTGAATCATATAGTGATTGCCATAATATCGTTCCACAGGTAAGCTTAAAATAATCTTACTGTAAATCTTACCACTAGGGTAGGTACCTATAATTCTCGTAATATTTCAATTGTGTGCTCGAGTTAGTTCTTCACTGTTGTACATTTATTTACAGTTACCTACCTTAAAAATGAAGTAATGCGCCAAAACTGGCTCAGCAATACACGTAAAGCAAAAAATCACTAAAAATTCTGTCGTATGCAGCCGGGACTTGCTATACCTACGATTTCTCCTGTGGTAAGTATCATTAGTAATTGTTTATCATGCTTCAACGCAACAACACACAACAAGATTTAATTTTAGGAATCTTTGTTTAAACACCTAATCAAGTATTTTAAAAAACACTATTTGTATATACACTATACATAGTCTTTTAGGTTCCATACCCAAGGGGTAAAACGGAACCCTATTACTAAGACTTCGCTTTCCGTCTAACTGCTATCAGACTGTATCTTGTGAACAGTGATAGTTAGTTATAATTTTATTTTTTTTGATGCCTTTATAACAATATCAAATACTTAATACTAAAAAACAAGATAAAATACGTATGTAAAGGGCTCCCATACAACATACGTGATTTTATAGCTTGCCGGATATTGATAGCTATTACAGTTAGACACTTAAAATATTGACGGAATACACTTTATTTAAAGACAAATAATTAAATTGAAATAAAATAAATACTTAAGAAGGATTCGTTTTACAGTCAAATATAGGAAAACGTTTACGACTTATGTACTTGGCGCGGTTTATTTTTACTTAATTCTTTATATGAGTATTATTTTGTTGGTCATAAACTGGATGTAATATGTTGCACTAAGTTAACTGTAATGTTTATTTTACAGACCAAAAAAAATAAGTTCTCAGTAATACATTGAGCCACCGACCACTACCAGACTCTGACGAAGAAATCCTACATCCTGCCACCTCTTGAAGATATTATCATGTTAAAAGTCGTTTAATCGATCAAAATGTTCAAACGATGTTTTTTGGTTAATATTAATATTGGCACTGAAAACAATCTGTTGCCCACCGTGATCAGAAGTTAGGTAAAAAATCGTAGACATAGACTGGCGTACAATTATTACAAAAGCCATTCATTAAACATGTAGCCGAAGCGGCAATTACTTACTAGCAATTATTTTAAGCATTGTTTCAACTATATTTTCTTGTCGTCTGTATCAACCAAAGCATGTAAATGGCTAAATATAATAATAATAATAAATAAATTTAGGGTTATTATCGTTGTCCCTACCAGGCGCGTCCCCAGCAGTAGGGACAGTGGAAAATTCAATAAATGATTCAAATTTATTGCCATTGTCCCCATGGGAGTAAAAGGGAGTAAAATTATACATAAATTCTATTGAAATAATTCAAGATAATTTTTTCAAACCTATAAACATAAAAGTAATGCTGTCCCGGTTGTTTTCAACAGTCAAATCTGTCCAGACGATAACTTTGGAACATGACGACCACCGTGGCCAGATGCGAGCGGGCCGGACTTTGTTGTTGTACCATCTCTGAGGTCCCGGGTTCGAACCCGGTCGGGTCAATAAGGGAAACGATCTTTTCTGTATTGTCTCGGGTCTGGATGTTGTGGTACCGTCGTTGTTTATGATTTATGTAACACAAGTGCTTTAGCTACTTACCACAGAATCTGAGCAATGTAGGTGATGTTGTCCAATATTTATTTATTTATTTATTTTACTAGATGTAGTGGGGACAACGGGCTAAATTTTAATTATTTAATCAAATCTCCGTTAAATCTCCGGTGCTCGGTCCTGTTTATTATACTAAGTACATGTCATGGACAGGACCGAGCACTCGCAGCAAAAAAACGAGCCGAGCGAGATAGCTACCACAGAGGCGCGTGTCCCTTTCTAATAGGGTGACAACAAGATTTATTTTGATAACGGACATTTGATTAAATAATTAAAATTTAGCCCGCTGTCCCCACTACATCTAGTAAAATAAATAAATAAATAAATATTGGACAACATCACCTACATTGCTCAGATTCTGTGGTAAGTAAATTGCAATTTACAGTCGAATATTAAACCTAAAAATTTATTTTCCTCTACAAAATCAATATTTACAGAACAATAGTTAATATTTATATCTCTGATATCAAAATCCATTTTTCTACTAAAAATCATGTATGAACTTTTGTGTGGGTTGATGTCCAATTAAAGTTTAAGTTTATAAAAACAATATAAGTGTTCTAAAGCAGTATTCAGAGTATTCACAGCTTGAAATAAATTACGATTAGATGAGTACAATACTATATCATCAGCGTACTGTAAGACTGATAAGTTGTTTAAGGAAAGATAATTATACAAATAGGATGTGTATAGTATAAAAATTAAAGGTGACAATGTGGCACCTTGCATTACTCCTTTGAATGCTCTTTGTGGACCGTAAAGATTATGTTTGAATTTTATGTAAACTATACGAGAGTAAAAAAAATTGAAAATCCACTGGCACATTTTACCGGGAATATTAAAACTATGTAATATTTGTGTCATAACGGATAAATCCACATTATCAAAGGCACCACTCACATCTAAAAAGACACTAATTAAGAAACTGTTATTACAAAATGCCTGTTCAATATTACTAGGAACTAAATTTAAGAAGGCTATCAGTACTGCGTCCCTTACGAAAACCAAATTGATCATTTGGGATAATTTGCCTGGATTCAACATATAGTTCTAACCTGTTTTTAATCATATTTTCGAAAATCTTACCTACACAAGAAGAAAGTGAAATAGGCCTATATGACTCTGCTGAACTTGGTTCTTTGTCTTGTTTTAAAATAGGTACGACTGCTACTGTCTTCCAAGATTCAGGTATGAAGTTATGATTCCATAAGTCATTAAATATTTTAAGAAGAATGATCTTAGCTGATCGATGTAAATGCCTAAGTAGTATGTATGGAAAATTATCAAGATCTGGAGTAGTGTCCCTTCTACTATTAAATGAAAAATTAAATTCTTCCTCAGTAAATTCTAAATTAAGATGTGCATTGAGTTCATTTTGAGAAAATATGCTTGAAAGATGATCAATATTATCTGTTGGCCGATTGGAAGCAATTTTATCTAAAAGGTCAGGTATAAAGTTATTATTGAGGTTCTCTTGTTGTGTAGATTTCTTGTTGCTAAATATTTTAATAAATTTCCAGACATCAGCGAGCGGTGTAGTACGGTTAAAATTAGAGCATATGTTACGCCAACTTAGTCTCTTCTGTTCAAGAATAACGTTCTTTTTAGTCGCCTCCATCCTTTTGTACAAAATATAATTTTCCATTGAAGGGTACCTTCTGTACATATACAAAGAAAATCTACATTGTCTAACAGCATTTGAACAGCTATCATTCCACCACGGTACTAGCTTGTAAGATTTTATATTACTTTCAGATTTGTGAACTGGAACAAACTCGTTTCGAAGATCACAGAGTAACTTACAAAAAGATTCATATGCACTTAAAGGATTAGATTCATTTGATAAATGATTAAAATATTTTTCTGACTTTACTGTATATTTACACCAGTCAGCTTTTTTGTAAACAAACTTTTCATATTTTTGAGTGGAATGGTAAATCTCGTGATCAACATGCAAAGTAACCATTGTAGGAAAATGATAGCTGCCTAAGTTGTCTTCAGTGTATACCGACCAATCTGCGGACGATGCTATACTAGGTGAAATAAAAGCAATATCTATAGCTGATGCTAACTGGTTAGGTCGATTAAGTGTAGTACTGTCACCATTGTTCAAAATGCACATATTAATTTCATCTAACATATCAAAAATTTGTATACCTCTAGGTTTATCAGTTGCTGATCCGAATGCTGAATGATGGGCGTTAAAATCGCCCATTATAAGGACTGGAGAAGGCAAGTAATAGCATTCTTTAAAAAAAATATAGCAAAGCGACCGCTTCTTGGAGGACAATATGAAGTGAATACTGTAAAAGAACTACTTCTAAGTTTAATATTGACGGCAATATTTTGAATGTTATTTGAACTGCGAGTGGCAACCATGGACTTAATATATAAACAGGACCGAGTACTCGCAGCCAAAAAATGAGCCGAGCGAGATAGCTACCACAGAGGCGTGTGTCCCTTTCTAATAAGGTGACAACAAGATTTATTTTGACAGCGGACATTTGATTAAATAATTAAAATTTAGCCCGTTGTCCCCACTACATCTAGTAAAATAAATATAACAAGATAAAAGAAATAACTATTGGACAACATCACATACATTAGTCTGATTCAGTGGTAAGTAGCTAAAGCACTTGTGTTACAGAAATCAGAATACCCAGACCCGAGACAATACAGAAAAGATCGTTTCCCTTATTAACCCGACCGAGGGTCGAACCCGGGACCTAGAGATGGCGCAACACCAAGTCCGGCCCGCTCGCCTCTCGGCTACGGAGGTCGTCATGTTCCAAAGTTATCGTCTGGACAGATTTGACTGTTGAAAACAACCGGGACAGCATTACAATGGCAATAAATTTGAATCATTTATTTAATTTTCCGCTGTCCCCACTGGTGGAGACGCGCCTGGTAGGGACAACGAGAATAACCCTAAATTTTTGGGAATAAGGAAGGGACTATGAAATAAATAATACAAATTGTCAAACGTATCTATTTATTAAGCCATTGACATGCTTTGGTTGATACAGATGAAAAGAAAATACAGTTGAAACAATGCTTAAAATAATATAATTGCTAGTAAGCCGCTAGTAAGCCGCTTATATTGTATTTTCTTTTCCGCGAATATTCTGGACCGCATCGCATCGTTAGCTAGTCCGGACACAAATTGATCCCGCAAATTCTCCTCGAGTGTCGAACAGGAGTTGCACTTGCCAAAGTTACACGTGGCTGCGAGATGTTTTAACGCTTGCAAATACTCAGAGAGCGGTTCGACCGCACGCTGTCTCCGCAGCCTGAAGATATGCCGCTCCGCTATCTCTGAGCGCTGCGGCTCTAAATGTTCCGTCACCAAGTTGACCAACTCATCGTACGTTTTGTCCTCAGGGAAACTCGGTGAACATAGATCGCACATCAACGCGTACGTTTCTTCGCCTACAATCGTTATCAACATGGGCACTTTCAAAACATCATTGACTGCATTGAGCAACATGTATTGATTTATACGATGAATGTAGGCAGGCCACTGCCTCGATGCTAAATTGAACGGTTCAATTTTTCCGATCGACATTTTACACAAATTACTCACGTATTTCTCCTAAATCTATTAATTTTTCAATTAAAATTTTCCTCGTCGCCAGTGAAACGTCAATAAAAGACAGGAGCTATTGACAGACTGTTTATTAAAACTAAATATGCTACAAACCTCATTGGTACAAAATTGCATGGATACTCCAGTAATAATCGTACGCCAGTCTATGTCTACGATTTTTTAGTTAACTTCTGATCACTGTGGGCAACAGATTGTGTTCAGTGCCAATATTCGAAAAAACATCGTTTGAACAATTTGATTGATTGAACGACTGAGAAACTACTTTTAAACATGATAATATCTTTAAGAGGTGGCAGGATAAAGGATTTCTTCTTCAGAGTCTGGTAGTGGTTGGTGGCTTAATGTATTACTGAGAACTTATTTTTTTTTACTTTTGGTCTGTAAAATAAACATAAAAGTACTATACATATTACATCTAAAAAATTTACAGATAACTTAGTGTAACATATTACATCCAGTTTATGACCTACGAAATGATACTCATGTAAAGAATTAAGGTAAAATAAACTAGGCCAAAGTATAAGTCGTAAGGGTTTTACTATATTTGACTGTAAAATATATCCTTCTTAAATATTTATTTCATTTCAATTTAATTATTTGTCTTTAAATAAACTAGCTTTTGCCCGCGACTTCGTCCGCGTGGCGTGTTATTGTGTCATTTCAGTATTTTTCTCGGTGTGTGTCGAATGTAAATAATAATGAATGTTGCATTCAAAAATATTAAAAAGTTTTTTTTTTTTTTGAGAAAATACAATAAAAAACAACATAACAATTATTCTGAATCTGGCGCTAGTGCAGTATTTTTTCATGAAAAAGATGTTTCCCATTCCCATGAAGCTGTACATTTGCTAAGATACCCATATACTAAAAAATTTCAAGCCTCTAACTCGCGGTACAAAAGTTTTTCCCGCTATTCCCGTTCCCATGGGAATTTTGGAAAATCCAATCATGACTTAACTTTGCATTCACTAAGGTATATGCATGTCAAATTTCAATCATCTAACTTACGCGGTTTAGATTTTTTCATACAAAAGTTTTTTCCCGCTAACTCCCGTTCCCGTGGGAATTTCTCAAAATACAGCCATAACTAAACTTTATATTTACTAAGGTACCTGCATGCCAAATTTCAAGCGTCTAACTTAAGCGGTTTAGATTTTTCATACAAAAGGATTTTCCCGCTAATTCCCGTTCCCGTGGGAATTTCGGGAATTCCTTTCTTAGTGCACCCCTACGGTACCTAAGCTACGTCCCTTCCAAATTTCAAGTGCCTACGTTTAGCCGTTTGGGCTGTGCGTTGATATGTCAGTCAGTCAGTCAGTCAGTTTCTCCTTTTATATATATAGATTAAATTCCGTCAATATTTCAGGTGTCTAACTGTTATAGCTATCAATATTCGGCAAGCTATAAAATCACCTATGTTGTATGGTAGCCCTTTACATACGTATATTATCTTGTTTTTTGTACTAAGTATTTGATGTTGTTATAACGGCATCAAAAAATGAAAATTATAACTATCACTGTTCACAAGATACAGCCTGATGGGAGTTTGACGGAAAGCGAAGTCTTAGTAATAGGGTTCCGTTTTACCCCTTGGGTATGGAACCTAAAAGACTATGTATAGTGTATATACAAAAAGTGTTTTTTAAAATACTTGATTAGGTGTTTAGAATAAGTTTACTAAAATTAAATCTTGTTGTGTTTTGTTGCGTTGAAGCATGATAAACAATTACTAATGATACTTACCACAGGAGAAATCGTAGGTATAGCAAGTCCCGGCTGCGTATGACAGAATTTTTAGTGATTTTTTGCTTTACGTGTATAGCTGAGCCATTTTTGTCGCATTACTTCATTTTTAAGGCAGGTAACTGTAAATAAATGTATAACAGTGAGGAACTAACTCGAGCACACAATTGAAATATTACGAGAATTATGGGTACCCTAGTGGAAAGATTTATAATAAGATTATTTTAAGCTTACCTGTAGAACGATATATGGCAATCACTATATGATTCACTTGAACAAGTATAAACGCAATATATTTTCACCATTTTATCTTAAGAGGTGCCTTAGAATTGTTAATTTTTTTTTTCTAGGGACTCTGTCCCGCGTTTATGATAACGCAGTGATTCCGCCAATGTCAAGTGTTTAGAGAGGCACGATTTAATAGAAACGCTCACAAAGTTTAACAATTAAATGGTACACTACAGATAAATATAATAACAATTATAATTTAATTTCATACAGACTAATATATTTACACAAATACATAATACATACGGGAGAAGAAAGAGTTAGAAGATGATTAATGTTAAAAGGACGGGGAATTTTAGATGGAAGTATGTCATAGAGGGAAAGGGAATATTTTTGACAATTGAAGAAAATGTGGTCTGGAGTACCCTCCTCTAAACCGCATTCACACAAAGCATTATGTTTCATTCTGATTTTATGCAAAAAACTAGGGGTACAAGCATGCCCAAAGCGAAGACGACAAATAGTGGAAACCACTCGCTTCTCAGAAGAACGGTATTTGAACAACCACGGTTTTGGAGGAATCGTTGGTTGAAGGCTGGCGTATAAGCGCCCTTTGCTTGTAGAAGATTCAGTGGATCGACTCTGCCAGGCTACTAATAATGAAGCAGCGGCAAGAGGTAAGGTGTCTATGCTATATAAAGAACGGGAAACAACTCCATTAAGCGAAACTTCTTTAGCCCAAACATCAACCTGCACATTCCCATGAATGCCACTGTGACCAGGGATCCAAGCCAGCACAACTTTAATATTTTGAGACTGACAACATAAAAGATTTTCTTTAATTTTTAAAATAATAGGGGAGATAAAGTTGGATCTGAAGCAGTTACTACAAATGGCTTGAAGGCAACTTTTGGAGTCCGAAAAAATAATAGATTTATTCAAATTGTGGGACAAGACATAAGAGACGGCTTCATTTATTGCTAACGCCTCACCAGTGAATACTGATGATTCTTTCGGGGACTTGTAACTTAATAAAACTTCGAATTTCGGTATCCATACTGCATAACCAACTGGGCTAATTTCTGTCAATTTTGATGCGTCAGTATAAATTGGTAACCAATTTTGCCATTTTTTGTTCAGAAGATTGATAAATTGAAATTCAGCTGTTGGGTCATTTTTAGTGATACCAAATTCCAGAATGACAAAAATCAGAGCTTCATAATTAGTGATGAAAACTGGGTGTGACACGAATTGTGTCATAGGGTAGGAAAAGGAAGGAAGTTTTCTAAAACTTTTAACAATTCTTGGAGGATCTTTGTGAGACCAATATTTGTTAGAAGAATTGGAAATTATGTCAGATAGGACTTGAAGACGGGAGACGAGAGGATGAAAGGCTGATTGATTTGCTTTGAATAAAAATCTATCTGACAAATATTGACGACGAAGATTTATTGGTGGGTCCACACATTCCACCTGAAGGGCATTTATTGGAGATGATCGCATGGCTCCCAATATGATCCTTAGGCCTCTTGCCTGAATCTTGTCTAGTTTTTTCAAAGCTTCTTTACTGCAGGGCTCTAGTAAAAATGAACCATAATCAAGATGGCTTCGAACAATTGCATTATAGAGAAGTTTTTGACAGTAAGGATGGGATCCCCACCATACTCCAGATAGCGATCTAAGAATGTTCAAATTCTTTTCGCATTTATGGACCACATTGTTGAAATGCGGAATGCCAGACAACTGGGAATCGAGAGTACCTAATTGTTTATTTTGATAAACTCAATCAATGACAGTTTGACTTACTGACACCATGACAGTTCATGATGATGCTTTAGAGGGCTACCCAATGATATTTAAAACCACTGACAGGGACGTCACATTTGTCGTATCGCTTTTCGCAGACTGGGGGTAAGACGTCCCAATTAGGACGTTTTAGCGTCTTCATATTTCGTGCATGGGTAACATATCTATTATTTTTTAAATATCATTGGGGCTACCACTAGGAAATTAGAAATAAGCAAATACTATTTTACGTTTTCTTTATAGTTTATGTATAAAATCAAAGAAATAAAGTAAAATATAATTTATTATTTCACAATTGTTGAAATAACAATTAAATACAACTGAGTTTTTGATCAGGCCAAATTTAGATCAGAAATATTATTTTATGCTGGCAAGATCAAAGAAAGATCAAAGAACGAGACACACGCCTCCGTCCTGGCTATCTCTGTCGGCTCGGATTTGCATCTGTGTAAAGCGCACAGGAATTAATACTTTATTGCATTGCAATAGTGTTCATTTTTCATAATGAAAATTTTCAAAGTTATCAGTCCTGTATGGCAACACCTCTGCTGAAGCCGTTGTCACTTTCAGTACATAGGTAGGTACCTACATCGAATTTTACTTCTTTAATGGTATATGTCAAAATAGATCAAAAGAAACGGCGTTTCTTCTTTACATTTTCAGTTGTAAAAAGGGCGGATTTTGTTTTCTGTTTATGTCTACAAATACTATAACTGTGTAAACACTACATTTTGGTATTTCTTTCCAATTTTTAATTGCGAAGAACGTGACTATCTTTTCTCAGTAATTGTGGTTGAACACTACGTCTACTACACTACTAGTTGAATTTCGGGAGGTAAGGTACCAACAATAAATTTTTATTGAATACTAGAGTGGCACCACACTGTTTTTTAATTCCATGAATGATACTTTGTGATATTTAAAGGGCGTATTTGCTTTATAGGTGTCTAACATACTGGTAGTTAATAATATTTTACATCTTTGACTTTCCTCAGTAAGTTGAAACTGGTCCATAGATTTTTCTTTCATTATTACTCCTAATAATAATCTTATCGCAAATGTTTGTAAGAATCTGTAGATGTTTTAATGTATGTTTGTTACTCTTTCATGTAAAGGACTACTCAATGAAATAATATACATACTAGATTATTATATCCCGAAATAATGCAATATCTAGGGATCCAGCTGGAAAGTTATAAATGAAATATTCCGTCGTATTTTCCCGCTAAACCGTAAGTCGAAGAGAAAAAGTTACAAGTATAAAAAAAGCTTCAAATAAGCCCATTTAGATGATAAAACAAAAATATTTTAATACTGAGTGAGAAGTTTTTCATTATTTTCATTTTCGTTCTTTTTCATGAAATTTTTTAAGTATCTTGTGGTAACTCCCATCGCACTTTCTGGCTAAACCCTGACTCAGAGAGAAAAACTTACAAGTATAAAAAGGGCTTACAATAAGCCCCTTTATGTATAAAATACTAACATTTAAAGTTACAAAGTTTTATATTCTCAATCGCTCCAAAGGGTATGCCCTTGCACACTCCTACACTCCAACAGATCCACCTAGTATTTCATATAGTTGTTTCATTGAAATTGTACTGCCCATGGATCATATTTGTAATAAATTGTTTATTTACTCAACAGCTAGTGACATTCAATATGGACTTCAAAATGCATGAATATACACACATGCTGGTTGGCAAAGTGACTCCAGCTTTACGTCTAACAGATAAGGCAGATTTAAATGATGCCCGTCGTCAATATGATTGCTATTTGCGACTTCTGAAAGAGCTGAACATGGATGTCATTGAAATAGACATTGGAAGCTCATTTCCAAACAACATTTTTTTGGAAGACATTGCTATTGTGTGCCATGGAATAGCTCTTCTGCCTAAGCCTCAATCAACTTCTGATGAAGTTAAGGTACCCTTCATAAGTATACATTATTATCAATTTCCACTAGCTGTGCATTTTTAATGATACTGCGAATTCTGTTTCAGTTTTTCCCTGCTATTGATAAATTTGCTTGCTTTGCGAATGCCTATTTACTCCTATTTTGTTACTACCACTACCATCTCCTGCTGGTTCATATTATGACCAGAACAATGACAGAGATTGTATAAAGTAATGGTGTTATATTGTATTGAATGGTTGTATGATGTCATTAGTGTGTACATTTTTTACGCATCAGTGACAATGAGTCCTCACTCCGCAACTTTTTGTTGTTCTCTCTCTCATTTTTCTATGTTCTTTTTTTATTAAAATGTGTCTTATATTTATTTAAAACTATTTAACAAATTAAAAACAATCTTTTTTTTACTTGCTTGCTTCCCTATTGGTATTCATTATAATAGAAAAGATCAACCAGAGACCCATGCCATTTTATCAAAATCGAAACTTTGTCTAATATGACAGTTTTTACATTTAATTCTTATTCAACAGAGTTAGTCAAGTCATTACTTCATGGTTTGACTCACAGTCTTTTGTCATCTGTTCATTTAATAGACCCAATTAACTGCAAATTAAGCTCATTGAGTAGGTGTCTTGCCCACTAGGCTGATTAATGCAAACTGTTTTTTGTTTTTACTTCAATTTAAGACACATATTATAATTTAATACAACAATGATAATTAAAGTCTTTTGCAAGTAAATTTATTAAGTTAAATGAATTTCAAGTACTTTTAGAAAATTTTAAGACAATTTATTTGAATTAATGGATTAACAATTTTGGCTCTAAAATTGTGATTAAAACATTAGGCTGTCTTTGTTACAGGCCAAAGCAATAAAAGAAGTTCTTCGCAAGGATTTGGGGCAAACTATTATTGAAGTCAATGATCCGGATGCCAAGATCCTGGGTTCTGATGTACTCTTCACAGGTAATGTTTTTATTAGAAGTCTCTATGTGGACATCATACAATTTCATCATACAGCAATTTATGGCATATTATTTAATTCATAGTTATATGCAATGAAATTATTTAAGCATGCACTATCATTAAGTTATCTATTAATTTGGGTCATAAAAACCGTGTTACCATGATGTGTTGTTAATCCATTTAAATAATTTAATTAATATAAGTATATATATTTTCCCCCCAAAAGGCTACATTCACTTTAAAGAAAGAGGATATTGTTCTAAAATTTGTTATTTTTAGGTCGAGAATTTTTTGTTGGTATCTGTGAAACAAGCAATGAAGCCGGCGCAAGTGCCGTTGCTGAGGCGTTTCCAGAATTTCCTTGTACCCCAATCAAGGTAAATTTGTCCAATAACAGAGAGCTTTCAAATAGAGTGCCTAATTGATGTAAACTGCCTGCCAAGGTTAAAAGATGTTACAATAATATGATGTTACTTAGACGCCACTGAGTCAAGGTCACCTATTCTTTAAAAGAGGACATTTTTATTATTGTTTTAATTATTTATTCATAATTTCAGATATCAAAAGGGTCATTGCATTTGAAGAAATATATAACGGTTGCTGGCCCAGACATACTTTGTGTTGGTGCGAGTAAGGAAGCCAAGGAGATACTGAAAAGAATGGAGAGAGAAGCATCATTTTCTTATCAAACACTAACCGTGCCTGAAGACGAAGCTGCTAATTGTTTGTATATAAATGGAACTCTTATCCATAGAGCGATCGAAGAAATACCGGAGTCATTTAAGGTAACCAGCTTTTAATCATCTTTCCAGATATTTATAGACAAGGCCCGATATAAAAAGAGGAAAATAAAAAAGATGCAGTGATTAATTATTTAGTAGTTCGTATTAACTACTAAATAAAAATGGTGTCGTGTTTTGACCCGTTAAATTATTTTAAATGTTTATATTTTCCTGGTTTTATTCTCTCACATATTAATTTTAAAAGAAACACTGGATCTCGTCTACCTCCATATTGCTATATTTTCAGAATGATACCCATGAACAAATCAAAAACATATTTTGGCAATACCTCATAAAACATTTGGTTCAAGACTTTTCGGCTTCAAAAGGGCTACAGATTTATATTATAAATATAAACGTATAATTATAAACGTCTATATTACGTGACACATTATATAACATAGTAAATTAAGTCCATGAACTAATCCAGGGAAAGATAATTTAACATATTTAATGGGATTTGTATTTTTGTAATGTAAATGACACCATGCACAAATAATTATGGAATATCAATGCTCTAAAAGATGACTTTACGAACCATCAGGCCAATGGTTTTATTGCAAATATATTAAAAAGCGACCGAAACTAATAGTCACTGAGAGAAGTAAAATTCGTGACGTCGTCGCTTCTTATTTTCAGTTTCTTAGTCGCATAGAAAATCTATTCATAGTATCTCAATTGGCTACTTGACAGTGTTAACAATAAAATATGAAAAGTGTTAGATATGTTAGCTTATTAGTTAAGTAATCATTTTACATTTTTACTTTTTAATTAAAAGCATAGGTAGTATTTTATTTTTGCAAAATAAATTTTATTTTTTTTATCTGTGGAACAAAATAACCGAAACGGAAACCACCATTGCAATACGGAAATGACAGCTGTCGGCGAAAATTATTTATTTTAATGTGGCGAAACACTGATTATTTTACCGATTAAATTGAATTATTGTGTCTCTAATCGTATAAAGAATTTATTGAAACATTTTCCGTTTATCTTAATTAAGTCGTTCCTATGCGTATCGGTTCGTTGTCAACGACGTTGACGTCATAATTGGAACAGCGACGCGACTAGGCGTTTTCGCGCGCTTTTTAAATGTGTTACACAAAATCTTATTTTTCTCTGGTTATTTAGATTATTTCCAGATAAATCGAATTGCTTGGGATATAAAATGAACGGGCGCACATTTTACAATACTTTTTCAAAAACTGTCAAGTAGCCAATTGACTAGCAACTCATAATCCTATTGTTATAGATTAACCCTAACCTAACAGTACTATCAGTATTAAATAATCATATCATATTGATTTACCGTTAAATAAAACTCTGTTAACATTATTATGCTGTTAGCATCCCTACTAATATTATAAATGCGAAAGTAACTCTGTCTGTCTGTGTGTCTGTTACGTTTTCCTGCTTAAACCTCTCAACCGATTTTGATGAAATTTGGTATAGGTATACGTTGAATCTCAAGAACGGACATAGGCTACTTTTTATTAGAAAATAAGGGGGGGAGGGGGGTTATACCACCTTTGGAAGTTTATATGGAAAAATGTTTATTTTTGAAGTTAGAGATATGAAATTTGGCACAAATATAGCTCGAAACTTGGATTAAAATATAGACTACTCTTTGTTTCGAATATTTGGGGAGAAAGGGTTAAAACCGCCCATGAAAGGATGTAGCCCACGCGAACGAAGTCGCGGGCACAGCTAGTTCTAAATAAATCCAAAATTATGATTCCAATGTATGTTTGTGGAAACCTTATTTCAAGCTTTTGCTGGCGTTGGCATAAAGTAAATTGTATATTGATACATATCTTACAACTTTCCAGGTGTTTTGTGAGAAGATCGACTTTGCAAGAAGATCAATTTGTTTCTCTGAACTAGCGAAGATCTCAACTGGTTTGAGTTCATGCTGTCTGTTGGTGAGGAAATCTTAAATAAGCCAAAAGTACAAGGACATTTAGATAGAAGTTTTATTGAAGATCGGATTATCTGCATTTATAAAATTGTACTCTTGGCATCTGTACTTTGTAAACTAGTCAGTACTTTGTTGTATTAAGTTAACCAACTATTTGACTTACGCGGATGTTCAATTAATGTGGCAAGGTGACACAAACTAATGATTCTCACCGTTACATCCATAATAGACCCACAATGTTGGTTAGCTGCTGAACAAATCTGATTAACGCGCTCACAATACAAATAAGAAATACATAAATCAATTTACAATTTTGAAAACTGACTAATAAGAGTCGTTTAAGGAAGGATCTTAGTAAAATATCATCTACAAATAAAATAAAGTAAATGAAATTAAAAGAAATGCTTAACCAGTCAGTATTCAAATACGAGTTTTAATGCATCTGCTTATGCTGCAAATAATCCGGTCTTTAGTTTTATATAAGGCAAAAGTAATGATTAGCCAATGTGTTCAATACCAATGCTTAATGACTGTTGTACTATGCTTGTAGACAAAAGTACAGGAAGGTTTAGTCATACTTATAACATCCATTAATTGTTATGCTTAAATGAAATTAAAGTGTAATACATATTTAGTACAAAAACTTAGATAGCGAAGATCCATAATTTAATACACCGACTTATAATCATTTCGAGTTAAACATACTCAAGGTATAACAAATGAAAGACTTGGAAAATACTTTAACAAGTCAAATAACCATGATTTACTTTCATAATACAAAAGAAGATTTTTGTAACTTTATTTAAAATGATGGCTTTTTCGTTTCAATATGGAAGTTTATATTTACACTGCTATAATTTTAGTTTGTAGTCATGTTTAAAATTAACTTACATTTTGCAGGAAAATTAAAATTGTTAGTGTCCCAATTTCACTTGTAAATCCATAATATTCAATAACATTTTACCTTATGTAAGCATCAAAAGATAGTTTGCGTTTGCATAAGTTTTATCTTATTATATAACCCTTTATTTAATTAACTACCGTTTCAGCATTGAATGTGTGCAACACGATGGATTGGTCGAAACAATATTTCTTTTTATTTTAAAATACATTAAAAGTTAACTAGTTGATTTAAAGAAAGAAAGAAAATAAATTTATTGATATCACAAAATATACATACAAACACAACACAAGACAATTCAACAGATAAATATTATTATAAAATATCTTGTGAGGCCAATTTGGGTTCCACCTCAGCAAATGCCGCTACGACATTTTTAACGCCGCAGCAGCGCTGGTATTCTGGTGGAACCCTTGCTTGGGAAATTAGCAAATGCCCCGGCTCTTGCTAGTTCTCCACGCAATCGAGTGGCGTTATAAAATCTATAAATGACATTATAAACTACAAACACATACACTGGTAAAAACAGGCAAAAACAATATACAATTAAATAATCACGAAAAAAATTAAATAAGATTTCATGTAACGAGGTTGTTATGCTTTGAATGATGCTTGCGATGCTTTATATCTCAAAAAAATGTTTACCCGCAAAATATTTTGCCGGAATAGTACATTTCACGTAAATTTTGTTTTTAACAAGTTATAATTTAAATATATTTTTTTGTAATTTTAAATCATAATTGTGGTATCTCAAAATGTATATGACAAATTCATATGTTCTAAATATTGTAATGTGTGATTAACTGTAGTGTATCTTACCTGGCGATTTAGAATCCACTGATGCGTGCCTTTATACGATTGTGTATAAATTTGTATTAGTTCTAAGATATCAAAATACCTAACCGCGTTATGTAGACAGGCATGCGTAGTCAAGTGGACTAACAGGCGAAATAACAAAATAATAGAAATTCATATGCCAGCGTTTAATGCCACCAATGCAAGTATACAGCACACTGTGTTTACATTTTGTGAATTAAAATATAAAAATAAATAAGGTGAATAGCAAAATCATATTTTGCTATGAGATACCGATGAACTGGGACAGTGTTTCATTAAAATAGATGAAGCATATAATTATATATACAAATTATATAAACATTGATAAAACAACCTTCCTGTTAGTTTTGATAAAGGTATTTTTAATTTTGGTAATCTTTATAATTGGCTACTTGACAGTGTTAACAATAAAATATGAAAAGGGTTAGATATGTTAGCTTATTAGTTATGTAATAATTTGACATTTTTATTTTTTAATTAGTTAGTATTTTATTCTTGCAAAATAAATTTTACTTTTTTTATCTGTGGAACAATAGAACCGAAACGGAAACCACCATTGCAATTTGGAAATGACAGCTGTTGGCTAAAATTATTTATTTTAATGTGGCAAAACAATGATTATTTTAATTATTAAATTGAATTATTGTGTCTCTAACCGTATTAAAAAAATATTTAAACATTTTCTGTTTATCTAAATTATGTCGTTCCTATGCATATCGGTTCGTTGTCTATAACGTTGACGTCATAATTGCAACAGTGACGTGACTTGGCGTTTTCGTGCGCTTTATAAATGTGTTACACAAAATCTTATTTTTCTCTGTTTATTTACATTTTTTCCAGATAAATCGAATTGCGTGGGATATAAAATGAACGGGCGCACATTTTACAATACTTTTTCAAAAACTGTCAAGTAGCCAATTATATGCGTTGGAGATGGTTTTCATCACCACGATGTTAGCCTCTAAGCACAATATATAGACGCTGTTAAGCATTTATGTGTTAACCCACAAAAATCAGAAATTGAGTTATGAATGCAGTCTTATTAATTAAAACACAAGGATTACGATAGTGTCATCAATTTTTTTTTTAAATATCAAAAAAGCTGTTCTGTAAAAAAATGGTTATTGCTTATTTCCCAAATTCAGTGTATTTAGCATTTATGCTGGAATGCAAAAATCTAATGAGACTACAACAAAAAGCATTAATGTGTTATACTGCGGTTAAAATAGAAATGCGTATATCGGGTGGGTTCGTTGATCACACCAACACGTCATTATTAGTAATTTTTAGGGTTGCCGAATGGCAAAAAACGGAATCTTTATGAATTCGTCATCCGTCTATCTGTCCGTCTGTCCGTCCGTATGTCACAGCCACTTTTTTCCGTTACTTTAAGAGCTATACTTATTAAGTAGATATATTTGGTGAACCGCATTAAGTTTTTCAAACAAAAATAGAAAAAAAAACAAAAAAATTTTGGGGTTCCCCATACTTAGAACTGAAGCTCAAATTTTTTTTTCATCAAACCCATACGTGTGGGGTATCTAGGGATAGGGATAACAAAAAGATATTAAGGTTTCTAATATCTATTTTTTCTAAACTGAATAGTTTGCGCGAGAGATGCTCCCAAAGTGGAAAAATGTTGGTTTAAAAGTTAGAGGTTAAGTTCTTACTTTTAAAATAAGAGAATGAGAAAATTAAATAAATATTTATGATATCTATGCAAAGTACCAGCGAAAATTGATTCGAACGAGATGCAGTAACAAGTTTTTGTAATACTTCATAAATCGTAAACCGAAATATATCTTAATTCAATTAACTCAAATATAAACTTTTATATTATCTTACTTGCTGCTACGGAACCCTATGTAAGGTATTTTTAATCCTGTAGAACAAGTTTGGTCAAAAGTGAATCACGATATCGCACATGGCAGCATACAGTCATTACTCAAAATTTGATATTTCGAGTAAAAGCGATTTAAAAATTTAAAAACTCGTAGTACAAAAACTGTTTTCATTATTTTAATATAAAAACATTTCCTTAATAACATTTCTTTCATTTTAATTATTTACGTAACCTCAGTAGTTTTGGTGCTACGATTATTTGAACCCTTTAAATCTCTTTTAATCTAAATATAAAATTTTGAGTTATGACTGTATGCGCAATTGTGTTCCAACAAATAATAATGCAGTACCTACCTATGTCAATGATCGTAATTAGCGTAGTTATGCCCAATATGACACCAGATTTAAGGAATAAATCTTACCAAATAGACTAAGACAAAGTATTCAACACGCAAAGTGACTCTGGTAACTAATTTACATTTTTACTATTGTTTTCTGAAAACAATTATAAATATTTGCATCAAGGAATTATGTTACAATGGCAATTAAATTACTAAATTTTAAATGAAACTTATACACGTTTAAGTTTTGCTAAATTGGTGCAGTGTGGTCATCTAATAATTAACGTTAATACAAACTGTGCGTGTGACTTCGTTCGCATGGACTACATACTTTTAGGGTAGGTTTTACCCCTATCTCCCCTAATATTCGAAACAAATAGTATTAAAACAAATAGTATTAAACAAGTCCATACTTTAATATAAGTTTTTAGCATATTTGTGCCAATTGTATATCTCTTACTTAAAAAAATAATATTTTTCCATATAAACTTTCAAGGGAGATATTACCCCCATCCCCCCTTATTTTCAAAACAACAAGTAGCCTCTGTCCGTTCTAGAGGATCAACGTAAACTTATACCAAATTTTATCATAATCGGTTCAGTTGTTTAGGCGTGAAAGCTGGACAGACAAACAGACAGAAAGACAGACAGAGATACTTTTGCATTTATAATATTAGTATCTCTTAAGTACCTACCCAGGTTAAGGTACTTAAGAGTTTATAAAAGTTAGCAATAGAATAAGAGATTATAACTGACTGGTCCTGATTTGGACCATAGGTTTGAAAAATATAGTTTAATATTTGGTTTATTTAATGTAATTTAAATAAGTAATTATACTGTTACGAGCTTCGGGTTCGTGACAATAAAAACAGCCGATAAAAATTACCAAAAGTCACACTTTAATTGAACGCCACTAATTACAACCTTAAAACGCACTAATTAAAACAACAATCGCTCCCAAGTCGCACTTCAAAATCGCTTTCGAAGTAATCACTTGTATCGCTAATTCAATACTGTCCCGGTCGCGGTGAATCCCGGCCTTTTATATTGCCGCGGCCGTTCCCGAACCTTCCCACGCAGAAACATCCGGAACATTCGCGCGCTCGGTCAAGGCCATAGTTCTAGTAAGTTCTGGCTTTTTTTTTTTTTTTTTTTTTTTTTTTCTAAAGGACATGTGATGATGGCCTCAGATGGCCTTTTCATCTTCACCGAGCTTGCGGGGGAGCGGAAGGCTCTCATTGACGTCTCGACTCTCTGAA
Source organism: Glyphodes pyloalis (assembly GCA_037074685.1). NCBI lineage: Eukaryota > Metazoa > Arthropoda > Insecta > Lepidoptera > Crambidae > Glyphodes > Glyphodes pyloalis. Next base: position 18,031,854 of record JAYKKO010000001.1, read on the forward strand.
GTTCCGCATTCCAAACTAGATGGCGCTGTCTACTAAAAACGTTAATCGTGGCGCGTAACAATACATACATTTTTATAATAATAAAAAATAAGTTTTAAAGGTTTGGTTACGTTTTTTGAATATTTGAAGTAATGTCAGTGTTAACTTGCTGTATTCCTCATTCTTTGCTGATCGTTTAATGACATCCAAAACATAGTATAACAATTAAAACGTTAAATATTTTAACTTTAATATATTATATTGTATATTTCATATTTTTTTCTAAATACAAGCACAGATTTGCTTTTTAAAACAACAAATCAGAATTTTGCATTTATGTGACATAAATGCAAAACGTAATACACCGTTTAGTAATTTAAGCATCAACCATTTTTATTTTATGTCTATTTCATAATGAATTAATTTCAATTAATACATGAATTGTATTAATCTATGCATTTCAACAAAACTATTATAAACTATACCGCATAACATTTTTTTTGCTTGTAATAAACAGAAAAAGAAGATTGTTCTCAAATAGACTAAACATCCGATTACTCGAAACTAGCTCGGTGTGGGTTAACACACGAATGCTTAACAGCGTCCTTATACATTTTCATGTCATTAATGAAAGTCAATTTACCTTGTAATTCCAATCCCTAACTTAAGACTGATTCAGGAGAAAATATAATATACTACTAAGGTGCACCCTCCCTCTGAGCATTCGGGTGTAATGAAACGTTATAGATTCGAGCATTACCTCAGTGAAGGAGGAAAAACCGAGAAAAAAACGCCTTGTAATGATATACTGCGTAAAATCATAATACAAATGGTAACAGCATTGCGCTTTACTTAAAAATTATAATGTTATTTTTCACGCGAATGCTTCTTATTCAAAGAAATTGTATTGTAATTAAAAGCTCATATTTGAATTATACATTACATTTGAATGCCTCAATTGAGGTAGCACCTTGTTTTATAATTAAACAAACATCAAATTAAAATTATAATCTACGGCAACAGCTATTAGCATAGAACCGTGATTGCGAAACAAAAAGAAACAGATTTAAATTCTTATTATTTTTGTTATAATACATCGTATGCTATGACGATCGGACCGAATTCGACTTAGAATCACTATGACTGTTCGCACAAAAGTATTTGGTCACTTTGTCTGGTCCAATATATCTGACGGTAACTGTACTATAGTATTATCCTGCTAGTGATTCAACATTCTTTACTTGGTATTTTGAGCACAAAATAATTATTGAAAAATATTTTTATTGTTACGAAAGTGCAAATGAAACTTTCGTTTGACAATTACACAAATATAACCGAGAGAACAATGGTCACCTTGTATAGTATAGTATTTATTTCTATCTCTTTAGTGTTACTCTGATTGAACTCAATACCATCTTTTATACTCTGAACAAGACTGATCAACAATCTCCTAGTTGAAAGGAGAACCGCGTGCGCACATTTAATTTATTTTTTATAATATACTTACTTGGATCGGCATATACATGTTTATCTAAGGTCTCATAGCTTTTATATAGATTTGACAACAGATGAATGAGATGTCGTTAGAAGCTTTTTGATTGTACGCTTGAAATAAGCTACTGACGACTCAAATATAAACTTGTTTCATTTACGGACCGGACCATTAACCATGGATAGGTATATAAAACTTTACCTAGTGATGACTTATCGGATACCAATTGAAATGTATTCATTATTGGGATATCTTGCATGCATCTGATAATATGGAATAATAAAAATTGTTTCATAGTCGGGTTTTAGTTATCAAAATGTATTATTACGGTCTGTACTGATCTGACAGTAGAAAACAAATAGTATTAATATGAAGCAAGTACCTACCTATTTACCTTATTTTTTCCTGTGTTAAAGCATTCCTTATTTATAGATAATAAAAAGGTTTTATATGGTTGTTTATTCCTTGATAAATGTTATTTTTAATTTAAATTAATTTATATTATTATTGTTCGTTAATTGCTTAAGTGGCTGAAGTGTTATCATCTTAATGACGGACTATTAATTAATAACTCTTTTAAAGATTGGAAGGTATTTGAAGATTCCAATAAATTCATAACACTGACCTTTTACTCGTAGTTTGTTAAAATACAAATGGCATTAAAAATAAATATTTGAAAAGAGCTCATTATTTGGTCCCCACTTTTTGTAATACCTGTAGAATTTTAGAATATCAAGGACTTTATAAGCTTGTTCTAGAACTACAAATTATATAAACGACTTATTAAAAAAACTATCCAATGACCGTTTGTAATTGCTATTTAGAATCTCAAACATAAACTCTCAACAATAAATCTCATCTTTGTGAATTTAATGTCTTTTTGTGAAATTAATACTCTTTATTAGTTTAAACTTATTAGCTGCAGTTTATCAAAAGCATAATTCATGAAATATCGTTAGTTAATCGTTCTATTAATTTTTTATTTCAAGGTCGAATCATTAATCAAAAATGTTTCAAAAAAAACATTAATTCACAGCTCTTTAAACTCTAAAAAAAAGAACGTAATTAAATATGCGGTGCTTATTTTTATGCCAAATTTACTTACTAAATTAATATTTGGTTATGAATTGATGAAAAAAAAAACAAGTCGGGCAATTAAATAGCTTCCAAGTCCTATTACCTTTTATACCTATATTCTAAAATTATTCGATTGAAATCTTTTTTTACTTCAAAATTTGAAGTATAAAAAGAAGATTAATTTGAAGTTCAAATATGCCAACTGATTTTGTTTATTAATAAATGTATCGTACATTTACAAAAAATGTTTATTGTGAAATATACAAAAATAGTTAGGTAAGTCGTGGTTTAACCGTAATTGTTTTAATATGTAGCGCAAATCTAGCTTTAAAAGCTTTTGTGTTTTTTTCACGTATTAATAATTGCACTTTGACGTATACTCTTATTTATTTGCATTCCCTTAAAACCTTGTAGTATTATAATTATTAAAAATGTATTTAAGGTAATATTATCGTTAGCTGTTGTATTGTAATAGAGTAGTAATAATAAAGTTTGTCTGAAGAAACGATCATATAGCGAATTTCAAGCCTTGTTGCAAAATTATGGATTTATGATAAAAGATACAAAGTACTGTCAAAATCACATCAAGGCTAAGACCTGCAGTTCGATTATATTTCTTGTACTCATTTCATATGGGAATTACAAATTCCAAAGTGTTAAGTCTGATGTCCTTTTGACTGTAAATACACTTACTTTAGACAGACTTTATATGATTGTATTACAATAATGTATCTATTTATTTAATTATTAGAAATCGAATTCTTATTAAGTTGTGAAATGGATGTGAACAATAGAATATTAAAAAGTAATAAGTTTAATAAGTACAACACTGTAGAAGCACTGTTACAATAATTGCTTGGAAATCTCGTTTTCAAAATAATTAAGTACTTAATGGCTTAACCTATTTTTGATTCCTCCAATACTCAATACTCAATATTTTTATTGCATCTTTAGTGTTTACAAGGTGGTAACTTCAAATTAGATCACTATATACCATGGACTTAGTATAATAAACAGGACCGAGCACTCGCAGCCAAAAAACGAGCCGAGCGAGATAGCTACCACAGAGGCGCGTGTCCCTTTCTAATAGGGTGACAACAAGATTTATTTTGATAACGGACATTTGATTAAATAATTAAAATTTAGCCCGTTGTCCCCACTACATCTAGTAAAATAAATAAATAAATAAATATTGGACAACATCACATACATTGCTCAGATTCTGTGGTAAGTAGCTAAAGCACTTGTGTTACATAAATCATAAACAACGACGGTACCACAACATCCAGACCCGAGACAATACAGAAAAGATCGTTTCCCTTATTGACCCGGCCGGGTTCGAACCCGGGACCTCAGAGATGGTACAACAACAAAGTCCGGCCCGCCCGCATCTGGCCACGGTGGTCGTCATATTCCAAAGTTGTCGTCTGGACAGATTTGACTGTTGAAAACAACCGGGACAGCATTACTTTTATGTTTATAGGTTTGAAAAAATTATCTTGAATTGGCTACTTGATAGTTTTTGAAAAAGTATTGTAAAATGTGCGCCCGTTAATTTTATATCCCAAGCAATTCGATTTATCTGGAAATAATCTAAATAACCAGAGAAAAATAAGATTTTGTGTAACACATTTAAAAAGCGCGCGAAAACGCCTAGTCGCGACATTGTTGCAATTATGACGTCAACGTCCTAGACAACGAACCGATACGCATAGGAACGACTTAATTAAGATAAACGGAAAATGTTTCAATAAATTCTTTATACGATTAGAGACACAATAATTCAATTTAATCGGTAAAATAATCATTGTTTCGCCACATTAAAATAAATAATTTTCGCCAACAGCTGTCATTTCCGAATTGCAATGGTGGTTTCCGTTTCGGTTCTTTTGTTCCACAGATAAAAAAACTAATATTTATTTTGCAAAAATAAAATACTAACTATGCTTTTAATTAAAAAGTAAAAATGTAAAATGATTACTTAACTAATAAGCTAACATATCTAACACTTTTCATATTTTATTGTTAACACTGTCAAGTAGCCAATTATTTCAATAGAATTTATGTATAATTTTACTCCCTTTTACTCCAATGGGGATAATGGCAATAAATTTGAATCATTTATTGAATTTTCCACTGTCCCTACTGCTGGGGACGCGCCTGGTAGGGACAACGAGAATAACCCTAAATTTATTTATTATTATATTTAGCCATTTACATGCTTTGGTTGAAACAGATGACAAGAATATATAGTTGAAACAATGCTTAAAATAATTGCTAGTAAGTACAATTACAGCCGCTTCGGCTACATGTTTAATGAATGGCTTTTGTAATAATTGTACGCCAGTCTATGTCTACGATTTTTTACCTAACTTCTGATCACGGTGGGCAACAGATTGTTTTCAGTGCCAATATTAATATTAACCAAAAAACATCGTTTGAACATTTTGATCGATTAAACGACTTTTTAAACATGATAATATCTTCAAGAGGTGGCAGGATGTAGGATTTCTTCGTCAGAGTCTGGTAGTGGTCGGTGGCTCAATGTATTACTGAGAACTTATTTTTTTTGGTCTGTAAAATAAACATTACAGTTAACTTAGTGCAACATATTACATCCAGTTTATGACCTACAAAATAATACTCATATAAAGAATTAAGTAAAAATAAACCGGGCCAAGTACATAAGTCGTAAAGGTTTTACTATATTTGACTGTAAAACGAATCCTTCTTAAGTATTTATTTTATTTCAATTTAATTATTTGTCTTTAAATAAAGTGTAATAGCTATCAATATCCGGCAAGGTATAAAATCACGTATGTTGTATGGTAGCCCTTTACATACGTATATTATCTTGTTTTTTAGTATTAAGTATTTGATGTTGTTATAAAGGCATCAAAAAATTAAAATTATAACTAACTATCACTGTTCACAAGATACAGCCTGATGGCAGTTAGACGGAAAGCGAAGTCTTAGTAATAGGGTTCCGTTTTTCCCCCTTGGGTATGGAACCTAAAAGACTATGTATAGTGTATATACAAATAGTGTTTTTTAAAATACTTGATTAGGTTTTATTATTTTTATAGTACTATACGCCGTACTAGCGAACTTTAAATATTTAAAACAGAAAAATTGTATCTCCCCCTGCGGTGCGGGAATTGAACCCACGACCTTCACGTATCGCGCCTCGCGCGTGCTGCTCTTACCAACTGAGCTAACCGCAAGTTATTGTAGGCGATGAAATTTTTCTGCTGTATCAACCGTTAGCCTTTCGGTAAGTGCCCTCTGCCGAATATGTTTATATCTACATACTTATCGGCCCGTGGTACATTCGTTGCAGAAATGTTTGAAAACCACGGAATCGAAGACACCTGGCATCTTAATCGATTTTATTATTTTTATAGTACTATACGCCGTACTAGCGAACTTTAAATATTAGAAACAGAAAATTTTTATCTCCCTCTGCGGTGCGGGAATTGAACCCACGACCTTCACGTATCGCGCGTGCTGCTCACGCAGATACGTGAAGGTCGTGGGTTCAATTCCCGCACCGCAGGGGGAGATACAATTTTTCTGTTTCTAATACTTGATTAGGTGTTTAAACAAAGATTCCTAAAATTAAATCTTGTTGTGTGTTGTTGCGTTGAAGCATGATAAACAATTACTAATGATACTTACCACAGGAGAATCGTAGGTATAGCAAGTCCCGGCTGCATACGACAGAATTTTTAGTGATTTTTTGCTTTACGTGTATTGCTGAGCCATTTTTGTCGCATTACTTCATTTTTAAGGTAGGTAACGTAAATAAATGTACAACAGTGAAGAACTAACTCGAGCACACAATTGAAATATTACGAGAATTATGGGTACCCTAGTGGTAAGATTTACAGTAAGATTATTTTAAGCTTACCTGTGGAACGATATATGGCAATCACTTTATATCACTTGAACAAGTATAAACGCAACATTTTTTCACCATTTTATCTTAAAAGGTGCCTAAGAATTATATTAAGAATAATATTTTGATAAACTCAATCAATGACAGTTTGACTTACTGACACCATGACAGTTCATGGTGATGCTTTAGAGGGTTACCACTAGGAAATTAGAAATAAGCAAATACTATTTTACGTTTTCTTTATAGTTTATGTATAAAATCAAAGAAATAAATTAAAATATAATTTATTATTTTACAATTGTTGAAATAACAATTAAATACAAGTGCATAAACTGAGTTTTTGATCAGGCAAAATTTAGATCAGAAATATTATTTTATGCTGGCAAGATCTAAGAAAGATCAAAGAACGAGACACACGCCTCCGGCCTGGCTATCTCTGTCGGCTCGGATTTGCATCTGTGTAAAGCGCACAGGAATTAATACTTTATTACATTGCAATTGTGTTCATTTTTCATAATGAAAATTTTCAGAGTTATCAGTCCTGTTTATTATATTAGGTCCATGCTATATACCCTACTTAAATGGATAGTGGCTACTTGTCAGATCTTTTATTTAACGAAGGCGGCCAGGCCTGTTGTACGTTATACGACAGTTTTTTTGTAATTGCATAGACAAACTAGGTAACTAAAAAGGTTTAATGTAGCTGACTATAGATACTGCTGTAAATGGCCGGCATTATATGCATTTATCAAGTCTAAAGCTATTTAGTAATTTATCTGTGCGTACACACTCAGTTTTCACTTGCACATATTCAACCATGGAATAAACCTGCTCGCCTTCGTGAATCGCTAGATTTGTAACAAAAAAAAACAAATGTATTGTTGTGAAGTATGTATGTATGTGCCTACCTGTATATTCAATTTGAACCTCAATGTATTGTATTAATCTTTTTATGCCGTAAATTATGGAAACAATGTAGTAAAAAATAAAAAACTTAAAGAATAGACCGTTGTTTTCATGATGCTCCTTTATCATTCAGAAACATTTATTAAAATTTTAAAATAAATATAATAGTAGGTATGTCAAGGTGGATTTCGAAGTTACTATGGAATGACTGGAATGAAAATCTATAAACAAATTGCACTGAATGTAATATCACTATTGTTACATAAACAGTCTTATACAAATGTTACGACAACTTCTCTCATTAATAAAATGAGAACAAAACTGATATTTCAAAACGGGCCTCAACGATATGCATATTCGTACTGTCGGATGTTCATTAAAACTTAAAACGTTACAATATTCAGTTTAATTATGTTTTGCATTTCACAAACTGTAGAACGCGAAATGTAAATGCAGTTTCGTAATAGTTAGGGAGGCGAATAGGGCAATTTTCGCTAATACTCGAGCGTGGCAGTTTAAGATATGAGAGATACCTTAGACCCAATAGAACAACCTTGTAAAGTATTTAGCTCTATATGTAGTGACGCGCGCCTAGGATAGACGATCAGATTAGTAAAAAAAAAATCGATAGTCTGAAATACTCGAGCGCGTCAGGTTAAGATATTGGAGGTTGATTTTAGTCTGACGATAAGCCGAGTTATAGGGTCGCGAACTTGTAAAAAAAAACGTTAATCCGGCATTCTCAAGCGCGATTTTTTATTTTTTTATTTTGAAGAATATAATCTAAAACTTACTTAAAATACAAAATCTGCCGGTTTCCACATGACCGGAAGTGTGGAGAAGTATTAAAACTACCTATAAGTCGATAATGATACATTTTACAAAAAAAAAGTTTAAATAAACAAAAAAGGTAATTTTATTTTACACAAAAAAAGGTCTCTTTAAATTGTTGTCCAAAGTTAAAACTTTTTGACTTGAAGCATCAGAAAAACTCAAACTCCCGGTTTTTTGAGTAAGTATATCTTGAAAATTGAGGGTGTTAAAAAAAATTATTTCATATAATTTTTTTCATACCTTTCATAGCGGTCCCGGCGAACTTCGTTTCGCCTTAGAGATTTTTTCCCGCTTTTCTGTTGAAATTTTTCAAATTTTACCAAAGATCCCTAATTTTGTAGCCTATGTCAAATTGGAAGAATGTAGCATTCTATTTTTGAAAGAATTTTTTAAATCGGCCCAGTACTTTTTGAGCCTATTCATTACAAACATACAAAAATAGGTACAAATATTTCCTCTTTATAATATTAGTGTAGATGAGCAGCTCTACTGGTGAAACACCTCCGCCTTACAGAAGACCGCAGCCTAATAACAATCACTTCTGTGTTGTTGTGTTCCTGCGTGCGAGTAAGGTTTCCAGAACTCTTGGGGGGTGCTACATTAGTAGCAGGGGTCAAGCCTTCAAGGTAAGGGCGACCAGTCTAGTAGCAGATTTCTTATCCTGTACTTGTCGTCCTTAAGCTAGGACCTCATTACCTTAGAAGGCGCAGAAGAGGCAGGGCGCGGCGGCTCTACGACCGCGCTGTTCTTCCGCATGGAGACCGGCTGACTGGGAGTGTGAGGGCACCCCAGTCGGCATTGCACCCACGGTCTCCAGTGCGAGGCGGGGATGGTTCAGTGGATCGGCCATTCCCGCTTTCCCCCCCGGCCACCCAGGGGGGAAATGTCGGGCCGACCGCGCGAGTGAGCCGCGCGGCAAGTTTATTTCGTGATCTTAACCCCCCTCCCGTACCCCTGCCCGAGTGCGCGAGAGCGCCTACAACGCATAGCTAGCCGAATACAGTTTATTTTTTAATTTTTTTTTAACTCGTGATATCTTTTGAATGGATTGTCAGAATCGAATAATTAAAAAAGTAATATAAAGATATTGAAGTAGTCTTAAATAATACATCATTTATTTTGATAAGGGTTAATACCAAGGTACAAATAAAGAGCTTTTTGTAGCGGTGGTATTTTAATTTCTTTTTTTCAATAAAAAAACGCTTATTGTGACATGACTGTAATAGTTAGAGATATGCTGCCGCTGATTTTTTGTAGATAATGGTGTGTTCTAAAAAAATGTAGTATATCATTTTGTTCTATCATCAATAGTTTTCGCAGCGCACGCGATGTAAGTTAGTTTTTTGATATTTTTTTCACACCTTGGATTACGTTATCGTAATTTTAGTAAGGATGCCTATTTTTTTTGAAAATGAAATATAGCCTATGTCACTCAGGAATGATGTAGCTTTTCAACAGTGAAAGAATTTTTCAAATCTGCCAAGTAGTTTCGGAGCCTATTCAATTCATACAAACAAACAAACAAACAAAAAATCAAACCTTTCCTCTTTATAATATTTGTATAGATGTATAGATAACGATGATCAAATTTATTATGTCAAAAAAAAAAATGTTTTTCTAAAGTTTCTCGACAATTTTTATGGACTCGGAAAAAGTTACGCGTATCTGTATACACAAGTATTATTAACATGTACAGTTTCATGTATGTATATTATCCAATAGCCTGTTGATCCTCAAATTGTTTTTTGGACGTACCTACCGTCAGCAAAACGAATAATAACAATACAATTTTTATATCATTTCATTTTTTTATACAATAAATAATACAATTCGTACTACATTTCATCTACATACGTTGGTTCATAGTTGTATCTATCGCTTTATTGTCATTCTTAAAATCCCCGTTTTATCAAGGAGAAAGAAAAAAACCTTTTTCGGTCAGATTAGGAGAACCCACCAACATTTTTGTCAGATTAACAAAATACGCTTTCAGGATACCAAGATAAATCGCCCCTATAAAAATCTCACGCGCTGGAGTATTTCAAAAAAACTTTTTTTTTGCATTTTGAAAAATTCATGGTAACTTATCATCACGCCGAAATCGTTAGTTTTTAAAGGGAGCTTCCTTGGGGCCTACTTAACACCCGTTCCGAAAATCTGACGCGCTCGTGTAATTTTTTTTTCTGCATTTTTGACTACTTTATATGTCTACCCCCACCACGCAAACCGGCAGATTAGTATACCGTTGCTATCAGAGGCACTTGGGGCATACGTAGTATGAATATCTGACGCGCTCGAGAATGCCCAAGTAACTGTTTTTTTGAACATTTTTGAAATACCGTACACGCCAAACCCACCGCTAAAATGGTTTTTACCATACGAGCTTTTCTTTTCGAAATTATTTTATCTTTCGATTTTGATAGGTCTCGACGGCGCCGTTGAATTACGCCATTAAGCTACCTCGCCTCCCTAACTATAACCTATGTGCCCCTTCAGGCGGCGCGCCACATTCAAATAGATGGATATCACGCCATCTAGATGCACCAGGTTGAAACGAGAAGTTGTGAAAAGGTACTAGATGGAGCTCTGCACACTTAAATGCATGAACATGCAATAGGTACTCCGATCGGCAAGCGGACTAAAGATTGGTTTGTTAATCCGTCTGTTATATTATACAAAAATATGGGACTCACATTTTGCATATTCCACCTATTCAACATTTTTTTAATTTTATTTGATTTTTTAATAATTTTGCAGATCATAAAATACGTGTCTAAAATTTTTTGAACAACTACATACCTATTTAATGGACTGAAAACAATCTAATATTTTTAACCGAGTCCGCTTCATTAGATAGATAGATAGATAGATACACTTTATTGCACAGAAAATTTACAGAAATTGGTTTTACAGACATATTTAAGTACAATATAGGCGGTCTTATTGCTAGAGACAACCTTTAGGTAGAGGAAATAGTAGACATCGAGAAACGGGTATTACTGTAACACAAATTAATTTTATCTGTTGTCAACAAACTGTCTTGAAAAAGTTGTCTGAAACCCATATCTTGAGCCTTCAACTCTCGCCTGACTTTTAACCTCTAAATATTCCATTGGATAAATAATTTTGTTCAACGAGTTGAAAGTGGTGTATATTTTTGATTATTTTACGAGGATTTCTGTTCGTCTTTTGATACTTTTGTGTCTGCGTTGGAATTTTTAGGCCGTAGGTACCTAACCTAGGAAGACGCGAGGCATCTCGCTTCATTTGCTACCGTCAGCAGTGCGGTTCATTTCCGTAAATTGTCATAGCCTTTTTGTAAAAAAACAAATTCAATTGACAAGGTAGGTATGTAAGTAACATTGTCCATAACCGACCCAATATGAGCAGAGGGCAACTTATGCGAACAGAAGCTAGATTTCCTCTCGGCTACTGCTGTAAGAGGCCGACCTCTTTCAAATTACGGACGTTGAAGTTTGTGAAGTAATGTAAAACATTAGAAAAATTAAGTGAAAACTGTTATATAACGAGATACCTACATGTAGGTATATTTTTAAATTCAAATAGGATATTTGTATTTTATTAGAAAAACATACTGATTTTTTTCTTTTCTAGGTTTTCGTTTATTTTGTCTAATATTTCTTGACATTATTCGCCTCTGTAGGTTCGAATTTTATGAATACAGCTTAAGATAAATGACAGATGGCGCCAGAAGTCGTGACCGCGATATACTACGTAGGTACGTACGATGCCGCGATTTATTAAAACTCGAATGATTTTGTTAAATAAATAAATGTTTATAGGTACATTGATCTAATCTATATTTGAATATCAATGTCACTTTTTGCTATAATTTTATGACTCAAGATCGGGCCCACCTATTCAAACCAAATGTACCTATAGGCTTTGTTCGGACTATTTAGTAGATGGTTTATGTGAAGTTTGCACAAAATCGGTAGAGCGGTTCTAAAATAATTATTTTAATAAATCGTTTTATTACTTTTGGCCATTCGCATACTTTGGTTAGGGTAGTATTAGATCACTTTAAATCATATACCTACTCTAGTACTTATGTTAAGAATAGTAGTCATTAAAAAATATATAATTTTAAACACCATTGCCAACATTGGTTTGCAATGGGGATCAGCGTGTTAAAAATGGGAATCAACACATGTCACACACATAATTACGGGCAGAATCCCACCCAGTGGACTCTGAGCGTAACCCCACACTAGCGTTCTTTGAGCGTCGACGCCCACGCTACTCTGACGCGACGCCGACGCGACGACGACGCAACGCTTGCGCAACGGCGCGGTCGAAATGGCGAACGCCAGGACTGCGCTCCACAGGCGCCGCGCCGGCCCGACGCCTGCGCAGCGTTTATTTTGTCAACAGTACAATGATCAACTCAATTGTTTCGGCCCGACCGTGTTTTAGAATCAGCAGGTAGAAGACTTTTTGACTGATAGCAAATATGGATGTAGCTTAAAATACTAACTCATATTGCCGAAGAAACCCATTTTCAATTAAGTACTTTTAGTTTTCGAGAAAATAAATGCTAAAGTTGCCTATTCGGGCCATGTGTCAAATAGGTAAAATATATTTTTTCCTTTACAAGTTGAAAGCATTAATTTATCACTGCAATATAAAACATTATATTGTGCGTTATTCAAATTTACATTTCCATTTTCGAAATAACTGTATGTGACGTCAGCGCGGCGGACGCTCGAACGCGATGTGCGGAGGACGCCCAGCGCAAGCGCCGCTCAAACGCCGCGCCGACGCTGTGCGGGCGCCGCGTCGACGCTGAGCGGGCGCCGCGCCGCGTCGACGCAACGCCCAACCAACGCTAGTGTGCGGAGGTCGCCGGCAAGACGGTGACGCTCGAAAGACGCTAGTGTGGGGTCCCTCTGACTCTTTGCGGCAAGCTCGTAAGGGTAGAGGTGATCCAATCGTGCGTGTGTAGAGGAAGACCTCAGTATTTCGTTGCCGACCTCCCTGTCCTCCGTGTCCCAGCAGTGGTGCGCTGCCGCACACACTACAGAGGGTATATAGGGATGCTGTAGGCATTTCCCCTCCAGAAAAAAAGAATGAGAGGCTTACCTGACATTATGCGCTTTCCCCATCTTAGTTCAAAGTCTGAATGCATCATTTTTGTAGAGAATCTGTAGTATATAGTATCTAATAAAAATGTAATTATTATTCCCGGAATAATGTAGGTAGGTACCTATATGAAATAATAACTACCGGTAGGTACCTAAGTACTCAACAGTTCGCGAGATAGGTGTGGTAAGAGAATGTTGAGCGATCTGTCATGAAAATGAAAGGTTCTTGGCACGCTCAGGTGGATTACTTAGGTGGATGAATGGATTTCTTGACAGATGATCTCGAGGGAGCACAGACTGACTGACCCCGAAGTTGGCCTTTATCAATTTGTTCATTCCAAAAGCACCAGAGAACGAAATATTTCTTTCCTTTTTTCCGGCGCCTCTTATATCTTAGGTATTATAACTGATGTAATTGAATTCGTAATAATATAGGTACATATTTGATAGCTTAGTACTTTCTAAAATTTGTCAGGTTTTTTTATGGTGCATCACACATATTTCAATATCAAAGTGTCTCCGTTTCCGTTAGAGGGACCCCACACTAGCGTCTTTCGAGCGTCAGCGTCTTGCCGGCGACCTCCCGACACTAGCGTTGGTTGGGCGTTGCGTCGACGCGGCGCCCGCTCAGCGTCGACGCGGCGCCCGCACAACGTCGGCGCGGCGTTTGAGCAGCGCTTGCGCTGGGCGTCCTCTGCACATCGCGTTCGAGCGTCGCGCCGCGCTGACGTCACGTACAGTTGTTTCGAAAATGGAAATGTAAGATTTGAATAACGCACAATATAATGTTTTATATTGCAGTGATAAATTAATGCTTTCAACTTGTAAAGGAAAAAATATATTTTACCTATTTGACACATGGCCCGAATAGTCAACTTTAGCATTTATTTTCTCGAAAACTAAAAGTACTTAATTGAAAATGGGTTTCTTCGGCAATATGAGTTAGTATTTTAAGCTACATCCATATTTGCTATCAGCTAAAAAGTCTTCTACCTACTGATTCTAAAACACGGGCGGGCCAAACAATTGAGTTGATCATTGTACTGTTGTCAAATAAACGCTGCGGCAGGCGTCGGGCCGGCGCGGCGCCTGTGGAGCGCAGTCCTGGCGTTCGTCATTTCGACCGCGCCGCTGCGTCGACGTCGCGTCGGCGTTGCGTCGACGTCGCGTCGGCGTTGCGTGGGCGTCGACGCTCAAAGAGCGCTAGTGTGGGGTTACGCTTAGAGGGACCCCACACTAGCGTCTTTCGAGCGTCAGCGTCTTGCCGCGCCGACGTTGTTTGGGCGTTGCGTCGACGCGGCGCCCGCTCAACGTCGACGCGGCGCCCTTAAGCGTCGACGCGGCGCCCGCCCAGCGTCGGCGCGGTGTTTGAGCGGCGCTTGCGCTGGGCGTCCTCTGCACATCGCGTTCGAGGGTCGCGCCGCGCTTACGTCATGTACAGTTCGAAATTCGAAAATGGAAATGTAAGATTTGAATAACGCACAATATAATGTTTTATATTGCAGTGATAAATTAATGCTTTCAACTTGTAAAGGAAAAAATATATTTTACCTATTTGACACATGGCACGAAAAGGCAACTTTAGCATTTATTTTCTCGAAAACTAAAAGTACTTAATTGAAAATGGGTTTCTTCGGCAATATAAGCTAGTATTTTAAGCTACATCCATATTTGCTATCAGCTAAAAAGTATTCTACCTACTGATTCTAAAACACGGGGGCGGGCCGAAACAATTGAGTTGATCATTTACTGTTGTCAAAATAAACGCTGCGGCAGGCGTCGGGCCGGCGCGGCGCCTGTGGAGCGCAGTCCTGGCGTTCGTCATTTCGACCGCGCCGCTGCGCAAGCGTTGCGTCGGCGCCGCGTCGACGTTGCGTCGACGTCGCGTCGGCGTTGCGTCGACGTCGCGTCGGCGTTGCGTGGGCGTCGACGCTCAAAGAACGCTAGTGTGGGGTTACGCTTAGTTTTCAAACACTTTTGCAACGAATGTACCACGGGCTGATCCTCATATATGTTGCTCTAAACTAATACGGCAGTGGGCGCTTACCGGAGGCTAACAGGAGTAACAGGTAAATATTAACAGAAAAATTCGCCACGTACCATAACTAGCGGTAAGCGCAGTTGGAAGAGAAGTACGCGCGATACGTGAAGATCGTGGATTCGAATCCTACACAGCCATGGGAGACGTAGGTAATTATTTTTTCTCTGTATATCATTGCCGTATCGAACGGGACAGGACACTGCAAGCTATTGCCTATGATTTTAATTAAATCAGTAAGTGTATGAGCTACAGGTTACCATTTAAAAAAAAAACACCAGCGCCATTTATCGCATACCTCAAGAACTATAATTAGGGTAAGCTATCATTCCACTTCTTACGTATTTTAAAAAGCACATCGTTACCATCATCTAGCGCCATCTATCGCAAACCTCATCTCCAATCCATCCATCAAGCAAACTATATTTTTGTTTACCCTCGGGAATATAATTTTTTTCCGGGATAAAAAGTACCCTATTATTTAATCCGGACTTTTAACTTTACGTCTGCAAAATTTCAAAGCAATCGGTTTAGTAACCACGTGAAAGCGGAACAAACAAACAAACTCACTTTCCGATTTATAATATTAGTTACCTAGATTATTATTTAAATAAATACTTACTTCTCATAACTAAAGCTAGGAACTCACGTAGTGGATTTATTGCGTATCTTTCGCGACGACCGCGAACGGTTCGCAGATTCAGTGAAATATGATGAGGGAACTGTGTATGGAAGTTGTATCAAGTGCAAAACAAGTAAAGTGTTAAATAATTGTAAGAATACAAACCAATAACACAGTATTTTGATAGTGTAGGTACTTATATTTAATGTCATACGATAATACAGGATGCCTAATAGCTATGGTCCGTCATTATTTCAATCAACTAAACAAATTTTAATATTTGTTCATGTAACTATTATTATAAGTTAAATATTTATTAGGACATCATTATTAGGTTTAAGTTTTTTTATATGATGTAGGACTAAAATAGATATAATTTGGATATCTCAAACATTGCTCTGATTATGTGGTAATTAGCGAAAATACACGAGACAATATAGAAAAATGCCCCGGCTTGATCGGGAATCGAACCTGGGAACTTAAAATGGGCGCGTCGCCAAAGTCTGGCTCAGTCCTGGGCTCACTCACCTCTGGCTACGGATTTTTGTTTTTTTTTGTAAAAATGTCTCATCCAAAGTTCTCTATATGCGAGTAGATACCTATACATATAAAAATGAATCCATATTTCTCTCGGTCAGGCCATCACGCGTAAACAGCTGCACAAATTTCTTTTTTTTGTTGTTTTCTTTGACAGAAGAAGGTATAAAAGAAAAAAAAATATGGCTATGAAATTAAATAGTCATCGTTAAGACAGCTCACATACAGCTTTGATTCCGTGTTAAGTAGTTTAAGGCCCAATACGAAGAGAATTAGCGAAACTTCATGTATTTCTGTTCACTACAACGATGACCTCAAGTAATTCTAAGCATTAAATCACTTTTTGTACGTTTATTCAGATATTTTACAAGGTCGCCGCCTTCTTGAAATTTTAAAATAAATGAATATATAAAAATTATACCGTTTTTAAAAAATGTTAAAAAATGATTTCTTCAAATTATATTTCTTCCAAAACTCTGTAAATATATATTTAGAAAAAAATATTTTTACTAAAAAATGTTAGGTGTTACCGATCATTTCCGGGGGAACATCACGACCCGGCTACAATACATCCGCCAAATAGTATTAGTAATTAAATAATGATTTACATGTAACTTTGATCATACATATCTTGATTAATCTATTTTATTACATTTTTTATCTATTTAGGTCAGTCTAATGTATTCAAGTATGATGTCTTAGTATTTAATAGTTGTTATTATGATTTGTAACCGGTAAGTTAAGAGGGGGTAATTGTACGATATAAAATGAAGTGTAACGTTCAGTTGACAGACATTCCTTGTTCTTTTGATTTGTAACGGGGTAACCCTGCCCGAATACATAACAGTGATTGTGACATTGTGTAATTATTTCCACCCTGACCTCTGTTTACACGTCAGAAGTGGGATTTCTGAGTCAAAATGTCTGGCCCGTACGTTCACGGCCTAGGACGGCGGAAAAGAAGACACTGCGACTCCGAATCCACGACCACAGAAGATGAAGGAGAAATGTGCAATCGGGAACAGGTACAAAGTGCAGATTTTTTTTTCCTACCCGATCAGCACGTAACCGACCGGCCATCGTACAAAAAACGCCGCGTCACGCCAACAGACGCCGAATTGATACCGAAATACCGTCCAGAGGATCAAAACCACAACGTAATAGGATGGTTACATAAAATTGATCAGCTTGGTGATATTTATGCATGGAATAACAAGGATCGACAGTTTAACATGCAATTACGCCTACGAGGATCTGCGAGAGACTGGTATGAAGATTTAGAAGATTATAATCTTACTTGGAAGCAGTGGAAAACAGCCTTGCAAACAGCGTTTCCTCGATCTACAGATTTTGTCGATAAGCTTGAACAGATGTTAGCAAGATCAAAAGAAGACTGTGAATCAATGACAAAATACTATCATGAAAAATTGTCTTTACTTAGGAAGTGCAAAATTGGAGGTAGCGATGCAATTTCATGTTAATACATAATTTAGAGGATAGTCCTCTAATAATTTAGAGGACTACCGGCAGAGCTTCGAAACAACGCAAAGGCTTATAAATGCGAAACGCCTGAGCAACTCTATTTTGGATATTTATCATCGTTGGAAAACTTCAAGCGTGTGGATGCAGCGTATACATCGCGAAAGTCTACATGGAAGAAAGGCAATGCGAATTCTTCTACTGGAGGTGCGGGACCATCAACACAACTCGCGCCGAGGGTATGCTTCGTGTGTCGGCGCACGGGACATGAGGCGCGGGACTGCCGGTTGCAGCAGCGCTGCGAGACGTGCCGCCGCCTGGGACATACGACGGCATCCTGCTGGCATGCAACAAGCTCGTCACGTCCACAAGCACAACAGGTGAATAATGTTTTACATATTACCTATGATATCTATTTAGATATTTATAAGCGAAATGTGATGGTAAATGGTGTACAATTGCTTGCATATATCGACACTGGTAGTAAACTTAACATTCTTACAATTAGTATGGCAGAAAACTTGCAACTTGAAATTTGGCCGTCAGCTACAGTAATGAAAGGTTTTGGAGGAAGTTGTGTTCAATCATTAGGCAGATGTGAAATTGCAGTATTAATTGATGGTATGGTTTTGAAGGGGGACACGGAACTGACAAATTGTAGTATGGCCGAGATAGATTTGATAATTGGACAGAAAATGATAAATCAGGAAAATGTTAGCTTGGTTACTACAGCCACCTCTGCAAATTTTGTTCCTTCCAATAATGTTATGGATGTGTTGTCAGAATCAGCTTTTCAACAAAATGAAGATGAAATTAATACTAAATTCCCTGTTTACCTAAAACATGAAACCACGATTCCTAAACATAGTTACGCATTTGTTGAAACCTATATAGACTTTGAAAATAGTGATCAGGAGGAGGTTATGTTTCTAACTCATCCAGTCTACTTTGAATTGGGGAATATGTCGTATTTTATTCCTGAAGCTATAATTAGGTCAAGTCGGCCCTTTCTACGAATTATTAATTTAGGGGATGAAAACATTGTTTGGACAAGTAATACATTAGTAGCAAGGGTAGAATTAATAAAATGTGAAGATTTTAATATGGGTCCGAATGTTTGCATGGTGAGTAAAGGCGAGCTAAGTAGGTCTCACATCACACAGTCTGATATTGATGTAGGGGATCTAAACGAGTCCGAAATGACAAAATTATTAGAGCTGCTTAATAGATACGTCGAATCATTTGCCAGAGATACGAAACATTTAGGCTGTACAAATTTGATTGAGATGCATATTCAGACTAATACAAATCAGCCCGTTTACTGCAAACCTTACAGACTATCTCACAAAGAAAATGAAATAGTGGACGAGAAAATCAAAGACTTATTAGATGCAGGCATAATTAGAGAGTCATTTTCAGAGTACGCGAGTCCAGTGGTGTTAGTTAAGAAAAAGTGTGGTGATTATAGACTTTGTGTCGATTATAGGGCCCTAAATGCGCGAACGGTTAAGGACCGCTACCCTTTACCTCATGTCGAAGACCAAGTGACTCGTTTATCTGGGAAATGTTTCTTTACTGCTCTAGATCTAGCTCAAGGCTACTACCAGGTACCAATTAGTAAAGAGTCTGTAGGCAAAACTTCATTTGTTACACCGTCAGGGCAGTATGAGTTTTTGAAAATGCCGTTCGGTTTAGCTAACGCACCTGCTGTTTTTTCACGACTTATTCAGATGACCTTAGCAAAAGTTTACAAAGATATAGCTCTTTATTTAGATGACGTCATGATACCAACTTTTAGCGTCGAAGAGGGGCTAAAATTATTAGAACAAGTTTTGCAGTTACTTTCAGAAGCAAACCTAAAACTCAACTTGAAGAAGTGTTCTTTTTTGAAATCAACCCGGACTAGCTAAAGTTAAGTGTGTTGCTGAATACAAACGGCCAAGAAACGTCCATGAAATAAGACAGTTTATAGGTTTAACGTCATATTTTCGAAAATTCATTAAGGGCTTCGCTGAAATTGCTCGTCCGCTCACAGAACTCACAAAAAAGGGAGTTGAATGGCACTGGGGCTCAGACCAAGATAACGCTTTCGAAACACTAAAAAGCAGATTGGTGGAGAGACCAGTTTTGGGACTATATAATAAGGATGCCAAAACGGAGCTTCATACAGATGCCAGTAGGATAGGTCTAGGTGGGGTTCTTTTACAGTACCAGTCAGATGGAAGTTTAAAACCAATCGCCTATTTTAGTAGGGTAACTTCTAGCGAGGAAAAGAATTATCACAGCTATGAGCTCGAGACGCTTGCGGTGGTAGAGTCTCTCGAACGGTTTCGTATTTATCTAACTGGGATACCTGTTAAAGTTGTTACGGATTGTGCTGCTCTGAGAACTACCTTAGTTAAGAAAGACCTAATCCCTCGTATTGCCCGCTGGTGGCTCACTATCCAAGATTTCAATTTAGAGATAGAATATAGGCCTGGTAAACGTATGCAGCACGTAGACGCGCTTAGTAGAAACCCGACTTCGCTTCCAGTACTTATTATAGATAACTCTGATTGGTTAATGACTCTACAAATGCAGGATGAAAATATTCAGAATATTTTATCACAACTACGTGACCCAGAAGTGCGTTCAGATATAAAAGATAATTATGTAGAAAAAGATGGTATCTTGTTTCGGAAGGCTTTGGCAGGTGAAAGATTCGTGATTCCAAAATTAGCTAAATATGGTTTGTTACAAAAGATGCACGATCAAATAGGACACCCGGGATTTGAAAAATGTGAGAATTCTAATAAGTCACAATTCTGGTATCCCAAAATGACTCGTTTTATTCGGAAGTATATTAACTCGTGTTTACAATGCGCATTTGGCAAAGGGAACCATGGTAGACTGGAGGGGGAGCTAAATCCGATTCCTAAGGTAGCCGTTCCAATGCATACATTACATGCAGACCATTTAGGTCCGTTTGTTAAAACGCGAAGAGGAAATGCGTATGTCTTGGTAGTTATAGATTCTTTTACAAAATTTGTATTTGCAAAAGCGGCTAAAAATTGTAGTTCAATAGACAGTACTCGGATAATGAAAGAAATTTTCACTCAGTTTGGAAACCCCACCAGAGTAGTTACTGATCGCGGAAAGGCATTCACAAGTCGCTATTTCAAACAATTTTCACAAGAGATGCAGTTCAAACACATTTTAAATGCTATTGCAAGTCCCCGCTCAAATGGTCAGGTAGAACGGGTTAATCGAACTTTACTAAATGGCCTCAACACTATGTCTGAAAGCGAATGTACGTGGGACAATAAACTAGCTGACGTTGTTTGGGGTATTAACAACACTCCCAATTCTACTACAGGCATCGCACCTTTTAATCTCATGTTCGGACACACGAATACTCGCTTTCCGGCTTTCCCAGTGGACACACCTCCAGATTCTGACGCTCAACGACAAAATCTGGAAGCCAGAAGGGAATCTGCTAAACTGCGTATCGATAGGAATATGACACTCATGAAAAGTCGGTTCGATAAAAGGCATAAGAAATGTACAAAATATAAAATTGGGCAACTTGTATTATGGAAAGGAGGGGTAGCTAGAGACACCACTGTTAGGGTCACAAGGAAACTCGATGGATTATATACAGGGCCATATAAAGTAAGTAAAGCCAATAATGTATTAAATCGTTACACCATAACTAGTATTAAGGGCATGAAAGGTTATAGACGGTTTAGTGCAGTTGTTACAGGTGAATCCCTCCGGCCTTATAAAACTACTATTTCAGACGATGACACATCTAGTAGTGACCACGAAGTAGATCGCGATGACTTGATCGATCTTTTAGAAAGTTAAACTGTGTAGTAACGGATCGTTTAACGCTTGTAAATATGTGTAAATAAAATCATTGACAGACTAGGAAAATCAATTGTGTTATTGCAATAGTGATTTATTCAGGGGTTAAGGGGAACTAAATATATATAGTAATAGTAAGTAGGTATATAACAGTAAATAAATAAAAAAAGAGTATATTTAGATTTGTCAGTATTGCATAAAGATGGATGGATGGATGGATGGACCCAGATAATGTTTAATTACATAATGTTACGCGCCACGATTAACGTTCTTAGTAACCAGCGCCATCTAGTGTGGAAAGGCGGGACTACAGAGAGTCGAGACGCGTACGCCAGAATTTACTAGAACTATGACCTTGACCGAGCGTACGGCTGGTCAAGGCCGGACTGCGCGCGAATGTTCCGGATGTTTCTGCGTTGGAAGGTTCGGGAACGGCCGCGGCGATATAAAAGGCCGGGATTCACCGCGACCGGGCCAGTATTGAATTAGCGATACAAGTGATTACTTCGATAGCGATTTTGAAGTGCAACTTGGGAGCGATTGTTGTTTTAATTAGTGCGTTTTAAGGTTGTAATTAGTGGCGTTCAATCAAAGTGTGACTTTTGGTAATTTTTATCGGCTGTTTTTATTGTCACGAACCCGAAGCTCGTAACAATTGGTGTCAGAAGTGGGATTTAAATTATGCCGGTTTTACCTAAGGACGACACGGAGGGTATCCGTACCCGGAGTCAACGCCAACAGGAGACGGACCAGAGACGTTTTGGTGGAGCTTTGCCGCAGGAGTCAGAGAGCCAGTTATTAACCACGGAGGCTGGCCCGTCCACAGCAACACCAGCAGCATCGGCAGTACCAGACCTTGCTGCTCTGATGATGATGCTGCAGGAGCAGTCTCGCCGACAGGAAGAACAGGCTCGCCGACAGGTGGAACAGGCTCGTCGGTTGGAAGAACAGCTTAAGCGGGACAAGGAAGAACAGGCTCGCCGCCAGGAGGAACAGGCTCGCCGCCAGGAGGAACAGGCTCGCCGCCAGGAGGAACAGGCTCGCCGCCAGGAGGAACAGGCTCGCCGCCAGGAGGAACAGGCTCAGGAACAGGCTCGTCGGTTGGAAGACCAGAGGCGGCAGGACAAGGAGGAACAGGCTCGCCGCCAGGAAGAGCAGATGCTTCTTTTGAAGGACCTTCATGCCTCTTTCGGGAAAGACATGAAGGAGGTGAAAGACAAGGTTGCTCAACACGACAACCGCCTGTCGGAAGCTGAAATCAGGATCGACCAAGTGAAGAATCGGGTTGACGACGTGGTAGAGGATGTAAAGAAAAAGCTGGATTGCCTTAAATTTGGAGAAGCAATCGCAGCTCCCGTAGCTACAACACCTTCGCTACGTGGATTTAAAGTGCCACCGTTTGACGGAACTTCTTCCTGGTCGGCCTACAAAATCCAGTTTGAGGCAGTTATGAAAGCGAACGGCTGGAATAAAAACCAGGCCATGACTGCCCTCACCCTAGGCCTTCGTGACCAGGCCTTATCTGTCTTGGAAGCTCTCGGTAAGGAAGTGACTTATGAGCAGCTACTTGAGGCATTGGAGGCTCGATATGGCGACGCTCACTTGGAACACGTGTTTCGCGCACAGCTTAAGGACCGCGTGCAACGCAGCAGCGAAAACTTGCAGCAGTGGGCCCTTGAAGTGGAGAAGCTGGTGCGTAAAGCTTGCCAGTCCGTACCGGCGCTTATTGATGGGAACCTGGTGCAGGCGTTCATCGACGGCATCCGCGATATTTAAGTTAGAGCTGCTGTGAGGCTCGGGCACCATGGGACGCTTAAGGACGCCTTGGCCCATGCACTGGAGGTGGAAGCTGTGCGGCAGGATCATCGTTCCCATCGCATTAGGGAGGTTGCAGCGGCTACAGTTCGCGACCGCAATAAAGGATACAGCCCTAGGTGCTACGGCTGTGGGGAGAAGGGCCACCTTCGATCCAGTTGCCCTAAGCGAACTGCAGAAGGAGAAGATGGCAGTGCAGCTAAGAGCACCGCTCAGCGTCAGCAGCAGGGAAACGAGTAATAGCCAGGACTGCGGGGCGGGTGCTGGCTGAGGTTCAAAGAGCCCCAAGGGTTTCGATCAAACAAACCCAAGACGGGAACAGCCTAGTCATCCATGGCGAGGTAAACGGAACGCCGTGTAAGCTGACTATAGACACTGGAGCCTCTCGCACGGTTGTTAGTTCCCAAATTATGAGACGGTCCCTTGGGGACTCTGCATACAACCGAGAACACATTAATTTGGTAACAGCCACCGGTCAGCGCATACCCGTCCATGGAGAGAAGAAGATGGGGCTGAAGCTAGGCAACAGAACCTACCTGCATAGTGTCATTGTGGCGGATATAATGGACGATTGCATCCTGGGCCTTGACTTTATGAGGAATAATAGTTGCGAAATTGACGTCAAGCAAGGTGTTCTGAAATGTGGACAAGAGGATCTTTTCGTGGAAGGCGCGTTACCAGGGAATGTATACAGCCTTAAAAAGATTGTTCTTTCGCCGAGATCTGAAACGATTGTGCCGGTTAGTCTTCCTCGGAATCCTGGGCAAACTCAACGTTGTATACTTGTGGAAAGGGTAGAAAATGACTTTCCATGGAAAGTGGCACGCACTTTGGTTAGAGCCACCGACATCTCAGGGGTACGTGTGCTGAACCTTTGTGACCAGGAACAGGTTATAGAAAAAGGCTCACTAGTTGGTACTTGCGAGGAAGTGGATTGGTTGCGTCGATGCCAACATCAATCGACCGGGACCGTCAGCAAAGATACACAAACGAGAGTGACCACACTTTTAGAAGACTGCCGCAGCGCTCTGTCCCAAAATGAAATGGTCAAGGCGAAACAAATGTTGCTCAAGTATGCCAACGTTTTCTCGTCAAACGATGCTGACATCGGAAGGACTGGCTTAGTTCAACACAAAATTAACACAGGAGAAGAATTGCCTATCCGTCAGCGGCCAAGGAGATTGCCCGTCGCACGTGAAAAGGAAGTGGAAACCATGATTGAGGGAATGGTGAAGGATGGTGTTATTGAACCTTCATCTAGTCCATGGTGTTCACCTGTAGTGCTGGTAAGAAAGAAAGACGGTAGCATGAGGTTTTGTGTTGACTATCGTCGTCTGAACGACGTTACAAAGAAAGACAGCTATCCTTTGCCAAGAATTGATGACACGCTGGACATGCTTACTGGAGTAAAGTGGTTTAGCACGCTAGATTTAAAAAGTGGTTACTGGCAAGTTGAAATTGATCCTAAAGACAAGGAGAAGACTGCATTCGCGACAGGAAAGGGTCTGTGGCAATTCAAAGTCATGCCGTTTGGATTGTGCAACGCTCCGGCAACGTTTGAAAGGTTGATGGAACTTGTACTTACCGGTCTGATTGGCGATGCCTGTCTAGTCTACTTGGATGACATAATCATCGTAGGCCGTACGTTTGAAGAACATCTTCTAAATCTGGAACGCGTGCTCATGAAGATCCAGAGTGCCAACCTCAAGTTAAGCCCAAAGAAGTGTTCACTATTCAAACGGCAAGTTAGCTTTTTGGGATATGTAGTGTCTGAAGAAGGTATCAGCACGGATCCAGAGAAAATCGCTGCTGTAAAGGATTGGCCAATCCCAAAAGACAAGACGCAGGTCAGAGCATTCCTTGGTTTGTGTTCCTACTATCGGCGTTTTGTTAAGAACTTTGCAGATATAGCAAAACCCCTGCATAAGCTAACGGAGGAGAAGCGACATTTCTGCTGGGATGGAAGTTGTGACATCGCATTCCAGGAGCTAAAGGACCGTCTGTGCAAAACACCTATTTTGGGATACCCTGATGTGAGTAAGGAATTCATAGTTGACACAGACGCAAGTGACATAGGACTTGGCGGTGTATTATCCCAGCGGAATGGCGATCAAGAAATTGTGATAGCTTACTTCAGCAAGTCTTTGTCGAAACCTGAAAGGAACTATTGTGTTACGAGACGAGAACTACTTGCTGTGGTAAAGTCGTTGCAGCGCTTCAGCAAATATCTTCTGGGGTGGAAATTCCACATACGAACTGACCATGCTGCACTGAAATGGCTTTTGCAGTTCAAGAATCCGGAAGGACAAGTTGCGAGATGGATTGAATTACTGCAGGAATACGACTTTGTGGTGGAACATCGCAGCGGAAAATCTCATGGTAACGCAGATGCATTGTCAAGAAGACCTTGTCCTGAAGACTGCAAGCATTGTACCAGGCAAGAAAGTAAAGAAGTTGTTCCTGTGAGGATGCTCAAGACAGACCTTAGCAACGAGTGGAAGGAAAGCCTACAACGTGCACAACAGGAGGATGCGGACATCAAGCCGATTCTGGAGTGGATGAAGGCCGGAGTTCCTAAGCCTAGGTGGAGCGACGTCTCAGCGATGAGTTCGATCACAAAGAGCTATTGGGCCCAATGGGACAGCTTGGTGATTCAGGATGGAGTTCTGTGCCGTAGATGGGAAAATGCTCGTGGAGACAGCTGTCATCTGCAAATGGTTGTCCCCAAAGGTCAAGTACCGGACGTTCTACAGCTGTACCATAATGGTTGTTCAGGAGGTCATCTGGGAGTAAAACGGACACTACTGAAGATACGAGAACGGTTTTACTGGGTCTACTGTCGGGACGATGTCGAGGACTGGTGTCGCAAATGTACAAGTTGTGCGGCTGTAAAGGGACCTCAGACTCGTAGTAGAGGTGCATTGAAGCTGTACAATGTGGGCGCACCATGGGAGAGGATAGCCCTTGACGTTGCGGGGCCGTTCCCGGAAAGTGAAAGTGGTAACAAATATTTCATGGTTGTGATGGATTACTTCACTAAGTGGCCGGAAGTCTTCGCCATTCCAAATCAAGAAGCCTCGACAGTTGCTGATAAGTTAGTTTATGAAGTCTTCTGTCGTTTTGGAGTTCCCTTAGAAATCCACAGTGATCAAGGAAGGAATTTTGAGTCCCAAATATTCCAGGAAACTTGTCGAGTTATGGGAACTCATAAAACAAGAACAACTTCTTACCACCCACAGTCGGATGGAATGGTGGAAAGATTTAATCAGACACTAGAGAGGTACTTGGCAAAAGTTGTGGAAAATCGGCAACGAGATTGGGACAAGCACATACAACCATTTTTGTTGTCATATCGTAGCGCTGTTCACGAAAGTACATCGGTAACACCAGCGTTCGCAAACTTTGGAAGAGAACTACG
The DNA here is from genome assembly GCA_037074685.1 of Glyphodes pyloalis. NCBI lineage: Eukaryota > Metazoa > Arthropoda > Insecta > Lepidoptera > Crambidae > Glyphodes > Glyphodes pyloalis. Next base: position 18,058,900 of record JAYKKO010000001.1, read on the forward strand.
ACTGCCTGCAGACTTGATCACCGGAATACCACCTGATTCCCCATGCAGTATAACAGATTATGCAAATAACTTGCGGAACAAAATGAATGACATTTGTGAGTACGTGAGACAATCGGGCCAGCAAATGTCTGAAAGAATGAAAACCCGCTATGACCGCAAAATGAACAGTAAAGAGTTTGACGAAGGTTCACTAGTGTGGTTGCACAATCCAATCCGCAGCAAGGGGAAATCTCCTAAGCTTCAGGCGAAATGGGAAGGGCCGTATCGAATTGTGACTAAGATCAATGACGTAACCTACCGGATACAAAAAGGTGCGAGGGGTACTCCTAAGATCGTCCATGTGGATCGATTGGCGCGTTATTATGGAGCCGAAAATGCTCGGGACGAGCATGTCTTAGGAGGGGGCAGTGATACGCGCCACGATTAACGTTCTTAGTAACCAGCGCCATCTAGTGTGGAAAGGCGGGACTACAGAGAGTCGAGAAGCGTACGCCAGAATTTACTAGAACTATGACCTTGACCGAGCGTACGGCCGGTCAAGGCCGGACTGCGCGCGAATGTTCCGGATGTTTCTGCGTTGGAAGGTTCGGGAACGGCCGCGGCGATATAAAAGGCCGGGATTCACCGCGACCGGGACAGTATTGAATTAGCGATACAAGTGATTACTTCGAAAGCGATTTTGAAGTGCAACTTGGGAGCGATTGTTGTTTTAATTAGTGCGTTTTAAGGTTGTAATTAGTGGCGTTCAATCAAAGTGTGACTTTTGGTAATTTTTATCGGCTGTTTTTATTGTCACGAACCCGAAGCTCGTAACAATAATTATAGTAGTTAAATGGAAAATTGCTATAACAACATGACGTGTGTGTACCTTAGAATTGTGAATATAAACACAATCTATTCACCACTAAGAACTGTTTAATGTCAAAGCAAAACTATTTATTCTTGTCAATTTAAATTGTATATAATTACAATAAGTATATTCACAATAAAGGATAAATGAGTAAATTTATTACCTAATTAGTCATTTTAAGAACAGTTATGTGCTAAATTGACAGATGAGCTGTGTGATAGAAAATAATTCCTGTGTGATTAAATTCTATACCTATTTACATTATACACAATACTGTGTGAGTTATCCTTCTTAAACTGGCTGTGTGATCAAAATCTATTAAACAAAGTCTGAGTTAAATGACTGTGTGACTAAATACTATTTTTTTATTTCAAGAATGGCTGTGTGATCAAATTCTAAAAGAAAAACTAAAGTCTCGATATTGAACTGTGTGACTAAATATACCTATTCCAAGAATAGCTGTGTGATGAAATTAAAAAAGAAACTGTGTTAGATATTAACTGTGTGACTAAATAGTATATTTTTCAAGAACGGCTGTGTGATCGAATTCTATTAAACAAAGCCCTAAATATTTAACTGTGTGACTCAACCGGTTTTTGGCTGAAATAAAAATAGGGTGTATAAAAAGACAAGTTGGTATACTTAAACTCTATTATGGTTTTATTTCAGAAAACTACTGTGTATAATTTTTGTTTTCAGAATTCCACATTCAATTATGAGAAAAACGACGGTCGTGGGACACGACCAGTGCAGGATGGCCGAGTGTTACCGATCATTTCCGGGGGAACATCACGACCCGGCTACAATACATTCGCCAAATAGTATTAGTAATTAAATAATGATTTACATGTAACTTTGATCATACATATCTTGATTAATCTATTTTATTACAATTTTTATCTATTTAGGTCAGTCTAATGTATTCAAGTATGATGTCTTAGTATTTAATAGTTGTTATTATGATTTGTAACCGGTAAGTTAAGAGGGGGTAATTGTACGATATAAAATGAAGTGTAACGTTCAGTTGACAGACATTCCTTGTTCTTTCGATTTGTAACGGGGTAGCCCTGCCCGAATACATAACAGTGATTGTGACATTGTGTAATTATTTCCACCCTGACCTCTGTTTACATAGGATTGTGATTCCAAAGGTCGCCGCCTTCTTCATTTTTTATATAATCTATTAGTTATTAAAATAATTCATTTTAAACACAAACGCCTGATTAAATTGCATAATTCTTAGATTTCTTATCTTAGATAAGTTTGCCGTTCAGGTGCTTCGATGTGTAGTGTTGACAGGTGACGGCAGTTAGTTGTCTGTTTTGAAAATAGTAAATAAATTAGTTTACACGCGTAGTCTTTACTATAACGGTGAAATAATGTTAGGAAAAGAAATAAATATTACCTAAGGGCTAAAATAAAAAGAGTTTATTACAACAACGCAGCTCGAATTGCGAAAATTCCATTTTGAGATTATATTTTTTGTAAAATACTTTTTTGTTGGGAGGCTGCTTAGGCTGCATGTTTAGGGTTCCGTAGTCGACTAGGAACCCTTATAGTTTCGCCATGTCTGTCTATCTGTCTGTCCGTCCGAGGATAATCTCAGAAACCGTTTGCACTAGAAAGATGAAATTTGGTACAAATATACTAATCACGTCAACAAAGTGCAAAAAAAAAAAAAAATTTTTTTTTAGGGTCCCCGCTCTGCCGGTGATGTTGTGGTGGTTCTTAAAAATTTTTCCACAGCATTACCATTAAGGCGATGAGGTACCCCGGGGGGTTTTAGTGGGTAGGCCTGTCCTTTTTAGGGCAGGAGAGTCCCACACACGCCGTCACCTCCCTCGGGTGAGGGTACGGTGCGCCAAGCATTTCCCCCCGCACAAAAAAAAGGGTACCCCCTCTACACGTAAATTGGGGTGTGATTTTTTTTTATTTCAATCCCAACATGTGATGTATCGTTGGATAGGTATTTAAAAATGAACAGGGGTTTACTAAGATCATTTTTTTATATTTTTAATATTTTGGGAAATAATCGCTGCAAAAGAAAATAAAATTGTGTCCCCCCCCCTCTAACTTTTGAACCATAAGTCAAAAAGTATGAAAAAAATCTGGAATATAGGAAAATTATTTTGAACCTGATGGGTTTAATCGTTTTTGAAATTTTTGAAAAAATATTTTTTTAACTAAAGTTGTAATTTAAGGATACTTAAGTATTGTGATGCTTTGAAAACTACGGAACCCTACACTGAGCGTGGACCGACACACTTTTGGCCGGTTTAACTTATTTACAATAGCCAAACTGATCATTTATACGTTTCTAGGCAAGTGAGAAACTCAAAAATGCAAATCGTCGACGCGCGTGCAATACTGCGTATGTAGCATCTGCCATAAAGATTAAATTTGTCTGTTATTTCATATTATTTCAATCCAAATTAGAACTTACGGGTAAATGTCATTACACGGTATTGCACGCGAGTCGACGAAATATCACAACCGAGTCGGAAAATAATGAACAGAGGAAGTGCAAACACAGAGACGGCAAATAATGTCATATATTGTCATAGGGGTATGATTGACTGCTTGGAATTGTCTAGTAAGAATTAATACACTCAGGACCTAACCCCCACTATGGAGGAAACAGAATGAAGTTTTTAATTTTTTATTTTTGCAATTTTTACAATGACATATTGTAAGACTCACAAGAACAATAATTTCAAAGTACGTAAAGTTATTTTTCGTACGTAAGAGCTCTTGCCCAAAAATTTTAAAATTGTTAAAACATTAAAAATCTTATTAGGGTGTGTTATGTCATGTCTTCATTTTTTTTTATCTAAATTTAGTTATCTTTTAAGTGGCGAACTTATGGTCACCTTAATCAAACATTAAAAAGTCAGCTATGTCCCATTCAACGACTATGCTAAATGACGTTCAGTCAAGAAGTTGAACGTTATATTAAACAATTTGACGAGTTGTCCTTTAGTCATTCAATTAAACGTCGTCATTCAATGATCGCGCTAGTGATCCAATCAAATAGCTGATTAAACCAGATGACTGCGACATATATATATCTATTTTCATGTTCGCTGTTAGCCCTCCCCGTCTCCCCTAATATTCAAAACCAAAGTAGTCCATATTTAAGCCAAGTTTTGAGCTATATTTTGAATGTTGAGTTTTGTGCCAAATTTCATATCCCTAATTTAAAAAGTAATTATTTTTCCATATTAACTTTTACGGGCGGTATTACCTCTTTCCCCCTCATTTTCAAAACAAAAAGTAGCCTATATCCGTTCTAGAGGTTCAACGGTTACCTAACCCATACCAAAAATCATCAAAATCTGTTCAGTGGTTTAGGCGTCAAAGCCGGACAGACAAACAGACAGACTGAGTTACTTTCTCATTTATAATATTAGTCTAGATTTTAACTTGGTAAGTATAGTGATTTTTAATTAAAGGATTTGTTGTTTATCTCATAAACATTCTGCATTAATATAATAAAACTTTGAAAATGCATTACTTCCTATTTCATCTCTTTTTCTTTACTTTAAATGTTATTACATACTTTTTCCTTCTTTTCCATAACACTTTTCCATAAATCTACAATTAATTAGAACATTTTATGGTTCTTTTATAGTTTAGGCAGCGAAATAAGTAACTTTTCTGGTTGATTTTTTCCACCTTGTCTCCGAAAAACCCAAATACTTTATGAAACCAAATTTTTTCCAAAATAAAATTTAGCCTATATTACTCTTGAATAATGTCGCTTTTGAATGGTGAAAGAATTTTTAAAAACGGTCCAGTAGTTTTTGAGCCTATTCATTACAAACAAACAAAGTTTTCATCTTTATAATATTAGTCTAGATTATCCACACGCAAATGATGACAAAATGAATCTATTCGCAGCTTTCTCACTCGCACTCGCTGCCATGCAGTGAATAGTAGGCATTGGATGAACGATTAACGGACTTCCTGATTATTAACGGAAGTTAATGAGTCCGTTAACGGTTTTTAAAGTTAACTTAAAAGTTAATCCGTTACTCAAAATGTTAACTTCGTTAATTAACGATTAACGGATTAACGAGTTAATGCCCAGATATACTATTGAATATATTTGTTTCTTTGAGTACACCAAAATAAACGTGTTAAATCAATCTGCCGCTTGTGTCTAACCTTTCCTCTGGGCAATAACTCCTTTAAAAAAAAAAAGACACGATTATTCGTGTAAAAATGGAAGCTACTTTTATTAGTTATGCTTCATTGCAGACCGCAAAAATTTTAATACAGCTATCCTAATATAGAATTATTATCTTTTACTAATCTGTAGAATAACCGTGCACCGTTTTACTACACTTGTTTATGCTTCATTTATGACACGAATAAACGTGCAGTGATACATTTCTGTTAACAAGTCACAAATTTTTCACTAGAATAATAAAATTATATGTTTTTTCTTGAATACTGAGAAAATCGATAGATTTATTTTCTTAAAAAATATATGAGCTGAAATATGTTTAACCTTTAATATAATTTATACATTAAAAATATCTATTCATTACGTCATTAAAGTAATGTGATTTCAAACGATTTTATGGTTTCCTGAAAAGTTGTAGTTTTTCGTTTGCACGTTTATTCGTTGGAGCCATCGATATGTTTGTATGTATGTAACGAATAAAGTACAAAATTGATAATCTATTGGTACTTACTAATATTACAAAGTAGTAAGATTTAATAAATTAATACGTACGCAATGCTGTCTCTATTGTATTAGTACTACATGGCATTCGCTCGTACTAGCACCGCACACTCGTGCTGCGCTAGCACGAGCTAATGCCAAATGCGTTCAATAGATGGCGCGCGGTTCGCCGCGAAACGGGTAATGTCAATTGCATCGTATTGGGCCTTAAGCACTTGCGTTCAGAAATCAGAAAAAACGATGGCACTACGACGCCCAGACACGAGACAGAAAAGTTCATTTCCCATAATTACCAAACCGGGGGTAGAGCCCGGGACCTGAGATAGCACAACGCCTCCCATACATTAAGAGGTTTTGCCGTTTTTTTTTGCTAAAAATAATAATAAAGAAAACGTGGACTTCCGACACTGTGAAGTTTGTCTGTAACTGGCTAGATTAGGTTACAGATAATAATTCGGTATCCTGCGTGCGCGAGTCTTACTTACTTTGGCCCTTTTTAGTGTTCCGTAGTCAACTAGTAACCCTTATAGTTTCGCCATGTCTGTCTGTCCGTCCGAGGATAATCTCAGAAACCGTTTGCACTAGAAAGCTGAAATTTGGTACAAATAATAATATGTATATTGATCACGTCAAAGAAGTGCAAAAATAAAAAACATTTTTTTTAATTTCAATCCCAACATGTGATATATTGTTGGATAGGTATTTAAAAATGAACAGAGGTTTACAAAGATCATTTTTTGATAATTTTAATATTTTGGGAAATAATCGCTCCAAAAGGAAATAAAATTGTGTCCCCTCCCCTCTAACTTTTGAACCATAAGTTTAAAAAGTATGAAAAAAATCTAGAATATAGAACTGCATAAAGGCTTTCTAGGAAAATTATTTTGAACTAGGTTTAATGGTTTTTGAAATTTTTGAAAAAATATTTTTTTAGTGTATACCTACCTATGTCAAGTCAATGTTACACACAGATAGCTCATTTTTGTAACTTTAAGTGGGGATACTTAAGTATTGTGATGCACTGAAAACTACGGAACCCTACACTGAGCGTGGCCCGACACGCTTTTGGCCGGTTTTTATTTTTACACCTTTGGTTGCAAGGTTCTAGTTTTAATAAGGATCCCTTTTTTCCATATCGGATACTGTAGCTTCCCAACAGTGTTCCCAAGAATATTTGACATCGTTTCAGTCGTTTCTATGCCTCTTCATTGCAAGCAAGCATAAAAATAATTTCTCTTTATAATTTTAGTATATTGTTAGGCATTTCAGAACGCAATGCGTATGCCAGCGCGCCGGTCTCCCGCCAAAGTGTTTTTAAAAAAGTATCTGCTGTCTCTTTCTAATTTTGCATTGTACGTGGCGATGTTGTGTTGTCGTAAACTAAACCGATAATACATTGTGGTTTTTCTGGGCATCTTTTTTAGCTCAGAAGTGCGATAACTGTACCTAGTGCTCACATAAACGTTATTTCGGCGAAACAATTTGTAAAAGTAGTAATTTTGAACATTTGCAAAAACATTGTTGCGCGCGCCGGGGATCCCACAAAAACCGGTTTTTAGGTACCTGTTCAAAAAAGTTGCCGATCGACTTTTACAGTTTGGTGAATTAGTATTGTTTTCGTAGTATTTGTTGTTGTTATTGATAATTGTGATTGTTTTACACTAGAAATGAGGCGGTTTGGTGAATGTTTAGTTAATGATAGTGATAGGTAGGTACTTTGCGTCGCGAACCATTGAAAGAGATCACAAATCGGCAGCGTATATCTGTACCAAAGCGTTCACGATCTAAAAGTGATACTCGGGAAGAGCCTCAATGTACGCGACGCCGTGATAGAAGCGTTGGTGTCTGCGTCGAGGCTGGCGGCGGGCGGTGGCATCGGTTACGGCGGCGGCGGCGCTGTGGCTGTCCCGAGCGGTGCCATCCACTGGAGTTCCGGCCAGTGGTCAGGTGCAGCCATTCCGAGTAGCAGTAACCAGTCCGCCAAACCGAGGTATGACTTCGCATGCTTGTTGTCATCTGCGTATGGTTACAACTCGAGTAATCACATCGATGGTCTAGGGAATACAACCGTCAACGGTAATACTTGTGCTGTCCTGTGAGAACGGACGGTTTAGCCATGCCTTTTACTAGTGACGTGAATGGAATTGGTGAACGTAGTTCATAAGGACATAAGTTCAACGATTTTAGATGAGAACGCCTACCTACTCAGATTCTTTACATAACTGCGCAGCCATAGCCATAGATTACTGTTTTAAACTTAAAAATAGAAAATATTTTTAGGAGAATAGTTGGGATGTTGCAGTGGTTCAAAGCCACAATCACGAATTTGAGCCATAGATTCAACAGACGTGTGAACACGTGCATTATCCTGATGGAATAACACTTTTTTGCTCAGTAAGCCTGGCCTTTTCTCTTTGATTGTTTCACGCAAACGACGTAAAAGGGTGCAGTAATAAGCCGAGTTTATAGTTTCACATTTTGCAAGGTAGTCTACCATGATCACACCCTTAGCATCCTAAAAAACTGACGCCATCAACTTTCCTGCTGACAAAATTGTTTTGGCTTATTTTGGAGTCGGTTCATCAGGTTTTTTCACTGCTTGGATTGCTGTTTTGACTCAGGGGTGTAGTAGTGTACCCAGGTTTCATCCATTGTCACAAATCTAGCCAAAAATCTTGTGGATCAGCCTCAAACATTTCCAAACAGTCGAGAGAAATCGTGAGCCTTATTCGTTTTTGTTCAACTGAAAGCAATCTGGGTACCCACCGCGCAGATACCTTAGAAAATCCAAGTTCATTGACTATAATGTTTTGTGTTCGTTTATATGAGATACCAATAGTGTCTGCAATCTCCCTGATGATCAATCTCCGATCTGCTAATATCAGGTCACAGATTTTCCCGATGTTTTCTTCAGTCGTAGACGTCGTAGGCCGGCCGCACCAAGGGTCATCTTCAATACTCTCTCGTCCGTGTTTAAATTCTGCAACCCACTTTTTCACAGTCGTATACGACGGAGCAGATTCCCCCAATGTTGTTGACATATCTTCGTTAATCTCTTTTGGAGATAGTTTTTTTAAACAGGTATTTGATGACCGCACGTTGCTCAATTTTCTCCATTCTTTAAAAACGCTGCAATTGGGTCACAAAATTTAGCCTTATTTAAAAACCGATGATGCTATTGCAATGGAATTTTACAATGTGACAACCAGAAAGTAAACAAACCGAATGAGGTTAGTAACATTAAAATAGTTCAAGTATTTATGTGTTAGGCCGCGAATATTTCGATTCAACCTCGTACAATGCGAATACATTAACAGAGCTACCTAGTATGTGTGAGGACGTTCAACGTGTTAAACTTATACCTGCCGATAAAGATTGTATTTTGCAACCAGGGGAAAATAAGATTAAGTAACTTGTGAGGAGCCTGTCGTAGGGCCCGTATTAGTTCATGCTACATCACATGGGGTACATAGAGCCAAATGTGTAATACCTGAACGTAGAGCCAAATGTGTGATACCTGAACGTGAAAAAAAATTAGATGATTTTTCCGAGTGTTCTTCCGGTGATAAAGACACTAAAATGCTTATAGATTAAACAGATCCTAAACCAATTTATTACCGTCCATATCTTATGTCGATGGCCGATTGTGAGAAAGTACTATTGATTGTAGTTGATTTTCGATTCGAGCTTCATAGGGATTCCGGGCAGTCCTAGAGCAAATTAGGGATTGGAATATGACGCTACATAAATGCTTATTCGTTTGTATAGGGGAGATTGGGGTGCAGTGATATCGTGTCAGTTAGATATTATCGATAGTATCGATAGCTCTGAGTGTCAATACTATCGACCCGCATCCATACTTTCGATAGTATCTTTACTATTCAATCTTAAATTCGAATGCGTTATCGATAGTATCGATACTATTGCTACTGAATATTGCAATAACAATCGATACTATTGATAGTATCGGTTGCTAAGTTTGGTACAATAGTATTAGTATACTGCAATACTATCGATAGTGTCGAAGATCTATATCGAGTTAACTATCGATAGTATCCATATTCAATATGTGTAGGTCATGTATAGGTCAATTATCGATACTCAAACTATCGATAATTCGGCAACACTAGTTGTTAGCACTCTTGACGAAAAATTTAATGATTTCTTTTCAGTCTGATGGAACCCATATGAGCTCACACATTTTCAGTTTTGTATTTTTGCAGAAAAGGTAGGACATCGCACCGCAGCTCGCCCGTGCGTCTTATGACTCCTCTACACGTAGACAGATTTGTCTGCAGATGGCATCGCCAATCAAGTCAATCACCCCCTATACAAGTCAGCGGACGCGTTGCACGCCGATGCCATATGCAGACGAATCGGTCTACGTGTAGAGAAGGGATTAGCGAACTTATTTCTCTAGCTCACGGCTATTGCACAAATACAATAGATGGCAATAACGGTATTCTACAAACAGTGGTGATGAGATAATCATATCTAATTTAACCGATGTGCAATTTGTATGCCAAGTGCGGTTTATTTTTATTCGTCTAAAAAAAAGATAGTGCCTCAATTCCACCATAATATAATGAAGATAAACCAGTAATTTATAAACCAGTAACCAGTAATTTTATTGTGTGAAAGATTATATCCGTCAACCGATAACAATGAAAAAAATTGCGAATTCATTTCATGTCAGATTCTGACATCTTTAATCCTTCAAATCAATCAATGATAATAACCTAGATATTTCCTGCTTGCAAAAGAATAAACACATAGATAAGTATCTACGGCTTTTGTACTACTTTATAGTTGGGATTTTTTTATGCCTGCTCCTTTTATGAAGGATAACACAGGAAACCAGTTTACTTTATGTCATATCAAGTATTAAGGTGTAAAATATAACTAATGATACTTACTATAAACCAATGCTAGGCCTCTGCATGAGCAGTCAAGTAACTAGGATATATTAAAAAGTATCTTAGTAACTCTTTACAACTATATTATAATAAGCCAAGATTACGGTTATGCGACACGCCATTCTCCATTGCACGTGTAATTTTTTATACAAATCGAGTCATTTGCGCATGCCTCTTGACCGCTTCAATAATGAATACTTTCCACAGATGAATGTAACTGTCTTAACAAAACAATACGTGAGACGACTAACTTTTGAAAGTATTAATAATACATCTTACTTTTGTTTCCTTATTACGGCCCTTGTCAATATAACAGCTGCTGAGCGTGACATTTTGAAGCCTTTCTCGGTAATCGAATCAAGGTTTTGATGGAAGTACTTATGGAATACTTGTATTAAGATGACAGTCAAAATAATTCAATTATATTTGCCAATTTGCGTTTTTTCGAAACGTGGTAAACTCAGAATTCTCACTCAAACGAATTGGATTGTAAGTCAAATGATCGATGCAATTAATTAACTGTACGAACGAATATCAACGCAGAGTAATTAATTCCATTTTAAAAAAAAGAAAATGTACATGCCAAAGACTAGCTCAAAACAATAGGTATACTTTTTCTCATTTCCATTTGTCACCATTTAGGTACCTACCTGTTGAAGATTGACAGTCAATTGAGCTACTATCGGAATAGCAATGTTAACAACACGTGTACCCTTGTAACTTCTACTAACAACGCACAGTATAGAAGGCATTAGTAAGCCATTGTAAAAAACTACCAACTTATAAGTAGTTCGACTCAAGATGAGAATGCAATTTTTTTAGATTCTGCGCAAGAACTTATAACAAATCTTTTATTTTAACTCAGAATGACGCACTTCGAAAATCTACTCATTCAGATAGATAGATAGATACATTTTATTGCACAGAAAATTTTACAGAAATTGGTTTTACAGACATAATCAAGTACAATTTAGGCGGTCTTATTGCTAGAAAGCAATCTCTTCCAGACAACCTTTAAAGTGAACCTTTTGCAAAAGTTTTATTGAGAAAATATTAACAGGAAACATAAATACCAGAACATGATTAATACAAAAAAAAATACATATAAAATAATGAGAAGATATAATGTTTTTTTATGTGTGTTTGCTTATGAATCGATTTCGATGTTTCTTTTACAAATGGAAAGAAGATGACTAAAGGGTAGTGAGTATGATGAGAAAAACAAGAAGTTGGTGATGACATCAGAGAAAAAGAATGGGAGCTTTACATTTTTTTTTCTGTTTTATCCTACAATAACAATGATAGCTGCGAAACCTTATTATCTTCACCGAGCTTTCGGTGAAGATGGCTCTCACGAGGGGGAGTCGTTTTGTTTTTGGTAAAAATTATTTCCCAAACATATAATAAGGGCAAAATGACCGTATCATGCGTTTTTATAAAACTTCCTTACCTACTCGTAGTAAGTTCTATATTCAAACCATATAAATAAATGCTTTTAAGGTGAGCTATTTTCATTGTGTGAGTATGTGCTAGATCTTATCTGTCTACATACCTAACAACTAGCACGATCGATCGATTGATCAAAGAGTACCGTAGACCCCACGGGAATATCGTATCTAATGGATCAAGGCTAAGGAGACTTTCTCGGATGTTTAACTTCCGAGCACTCTTTATCTTCATTCTTTATCATAATTCCTTAATTAGTTTATTCAACGCAGTTATATTATATCTGATAAATCAATAAACGTAGGCTTAAAAATAAATATGAATCGAATATCTTTTATTTAAATATGACAATATGAGTAAATAGTGATTAAACATTTTGTAAGGTCCTATCATTGTGGGCATAGCTGGGAGCACCGTTAATCAAACAGTTAACTTCGCTAATCGTTAAACCGCTACTAAAAAAGATAGCTTCGTTAAACGTTAATGTATTAAATTTCGGAAGAATTAACGCAAGTCACTGTTAATCGTTAATCCGTCAAATATTTTTTTTTTTTTATAATATGTTGTTCCATTCTGAACTTGGGTTTTGGTCCTGGAAGATAAGAGTTTAGGATTAGAGAAAAACTTGTACGTAATTTATGTGTTTTATAATCGTCTGCAATAAGGTGCATATTCTCACAAGGACCGCTGGAATCCGATTCTATGTCTTCCATGATTACCTAATATTACACCCTTCCTTATCATCACTGACAGTAATTTATAAAACCGGCCAAGTGCGAGTCGGACTCGCCTGAAGGGTTCCGTAGCTGCAAGTAGCACGATATAAAAGTTTACATTGGAGTTAAGTGAATTAAATGTACCTACCTAAATGGCGGTTTATGATTTATGACGTATTAAAAAAACTACTTACTGGATCTCGTACAAACTAACTCTCGGTAGAAGTTTGCATGATAATGTACATAATATTTTTGTTTTAGTTTTATCACTGTTTTATTTTCAAAGTTACAACGGGGTCACATTTTACTACTTTGGAAGTGTCTGTAGCGCAAACTATTCAATTGAGAAAATATTATGTTGGAAAGCTTAATATCATTTGTGAAGACCTATTCATAGATACCCCACACGTATTGGTTTGAAGAAAAAAATAATTTGAGATTCAGTTTTAAGTATGGGGAGACCCTAAAATATATCTTCTTTTTGAAATGTTCGAATCAAATAAAGAACACTTTGTATTTCATTTAAATCATAATGATTCGAAATAAGGCTATAGATACATATTTAATTAGGTCATTTTTAAAAGCCAACATAAATGTTAGAATAAACCTTTTGGTTTTCTCAAAACGGTATATCATGAAAATATATGTGCAGAATAAGCCCTTCCATTGCCTATAAAAGTAATACCTATTTTATCTATCTATTTAGATAATAATTATATATTTATTCCAATTTTGGTCAGATTGATTTCCTTAAATAGGAATTAATCCGTCGTTATTTCCCTCACTTCCCTGTTTCAGAGTTAAAATATCGACAAAGTTATATTCTACGATGCTATTGATTTAATCTGTTGGATAATAGTGATCTGTCACTTAATTAATACTGACAATAAAGTTACTCTCTTGCCCGCTTAGGATACGCCCGTCGAGTTAACTTTATCGCGTTCTAAACAAATGTAAAATCGCTTAAATTCAGTTATCAAACTGCTGATTGGCTAAAACAGTAAATACTACATTTAATTTGCCATTGTCGTTTCATGGCTCATCCTAAAAGGCTTAGGCTTTTAGGCTTGATCTATTTAATACAACAGTATCATACCGTACCTGTATGCGCACTTATGCATATTTCCAAATGCACATAGGTAAGAAGTTCAGTAAATGTTGTAAGCTTAGTAGGAGTGCTATTCTTTTTTGTCAATATTATTTATTTTTTTTCGCCGGTTTTGTCATCGGTATTACATGTAGAGTTTATTGTGGGCGCGGGCCCCGCTTTACCAATTTATTTTACATGACATGTCTTTCATTGACAAACGTGTTACATCATGAGTGGAAGCCGAAGCTTTCAAGTATTAACAAGGTATGTGAGTCAAAGTGGGTTCTGTAAGGGACGCGCCGTCTTCGACACCACTCCACGTCGTAATGAGCCTCTTACCTCGTTATACAGAAACACGAAAAAGTGAAATTCACGCAAATACTGTTACTTCTGATAACTGTAGTTTTTTTAACGTCTGAAGCTATATTATGCTGTAAGGAAAATAGTGTAGCCGTTACTAGTGTTTTCTTTAATGATTTTCTAATCACGATTCAAAACTACATGGACATATCACTGAACGATTCGATTCGGGAAAAATTAAAGTAAAATCACTTTTTGCAAATTTTGTTGAATTTGTATTTTTCTTTTTTTTTTTTTTGTGCTATATTCTCTGCAATCAGTCGTCAGACTATAATCAGATGTGTTGAGTGTCAGCTGATTGTTAAAGAGCAGCTGGCCCCTCCCATACTGTCTTCTTAAATTACGTGGTTTCTTTTTAACCTCCTAACCACTTTGTCGTTCTTTAGTAATCCATAGGCGAGTGGAATGGGGTGATGAGTGAGACGTTGTACGTGTTGTTTCTTGTAGCGCTCAATTTCTGAGGCCACCGTTGCAATATTCAAGTATTCATGAATTTCATCATTCCTCGTAAACCATGGGGCATTTGCAATGTTCCTCAATATGTTGTTTTGTACCCTTTGCAGGCACGTGACATTACTCTTGCTGGCAACTCCCCACAACTGAATGCCGTATGTCCATATGGGTTTCAAGATGGAATTGTAAACTAGAAGTTTGTTGTCCAGGGAGAGAACTGAGTTTCTGCCCATCATCCAGTACAGTTTTCTAAATCTGTTGTTGATTTGGTCCCTTTTAGTTTTTATGTGGGCCTTCCAAGTCAGGCGTCTGTCCAAATGAAAGCCAAGGTATTTCACACAATTAGTTTGAGGCAGAGCATTATCTCCCAAAAAGACGGGGGGACAGTCATCTCTCCTCAAAGTGAAAGTTATGTGGTTGGACTTTTGTGCACTGGCTTTTATGCGCCATTTGTGAAGCCAATCTGATGTAGCATTCAGCAATCTCTGAAGCTTTTGACTTGCCAACGTAGGGTCATTGTCTACAGCCAGGAATGAAATATCATCTGCATACGTAGCAACCATGACATCAAGTGAAGTTGGCAGATCTGATGTGTAAATATTGTACAAGACTGGCCCAAGCACCGACCCCTGCGGCACACCGGCTTTAATGGGATACAGAGAGGATCGGGCCTCTCCTTGCTTGACCTGGAAAAGTCTGTCAGAGAGATATGATTCTAGGATGTGAAATACTGAGTGTGGTAATTTTTCCTTGATTTTGCAAAGTAATCCTTTGTGCCAGACTCGATCAAAAGCTTGTTGGACGTCTAAAAACGCAGCAGAGCAATAGTTTTTATTTTCGAAGCTTTGTCTGACAGTGATCACCTACATTAGGTTTAAACACTTGAGCTAGGTGGACATCAAAAGCCTCTGCTTTTTCTTCATCAGTTCGCGCCCATGATGACGTACTCCTCATGGGGTGAGATGATTGTTGGGGTCTCTTTAGATGTTTAGTGGCCATCCATAACGAGTGCTCTCCATGTGCAGATGGTGACATTAGTTCAAGGGATCTCCTCAAACTATTGTTTGTATGTTCTTTTAACTTCGTTTTTAGATCTTTAATAACTAGCTCTATTGAGCATAAATTTGTCGGAAGGATGGCGCGACACTTGCCAGGTACGTCTCAGACGTTTTTCATTTAATTTCAGTCGGATGCATAGTCTTGGATACGAAGACTTTGTTCGCTGATGGGGTGTTTTTCCATGCTGCTACCTGGATAGCAACCGTGACATGTCTGCAGGCCTCCTCGACATCTTCGCTTGTCTTCAGTGGGATTTTTAGGTTGATATTCTCACTAAGAGATGAACGAAATCCTTCCCAGTCAGTTTTCCCGTTGTGTAGTAAAATAGGGCATTCACGGTCTACTACGGTTGTGGTCACAGTCAGGATTACTGGAGTATGGTCCGATGATCCATATAGGCAGGACTCTGTATCGCAGAAAACATGGCTCAATCCTTTTGTTACAAAGAAGTCGAGCAGATCTGGCAGCTTTCTTGGGTCAGTGGGCCAGTAAGTAGGTTTACCGGTTGACATAGGGCAGCAGTGATGTTGGTCGATACAATTCTTCAGTTGTCTTCCTCTGGTAACAGTTAATCTGGAGCCCCAAAAGGTGTGTTTTGCATTCCAGTCACCACCCGAAATAAATCTATTGCCCAGAGTAGCAAAGTAATTTGAGAACATACAGTCTGTTATGTTATGTTTAGGCGGACAATAGATCGCTGAAAGGACGATAGGGCCTGCACGATCTTCCAGTCTTACGCTGGTAGCTTGTAGATGGTTAGTTGAGTAGGCTTCGAGAAGGCAATGTTTTAGGTTGGATCTAATCACTAGTGCTGACCCAGCATGAGCGCCGCCATCAGGGTGAGGAGTACAGTATATTTGAAATCCTTTTAGGCGGAAGGAACTTCTACTAGTGGCATGTGACTCAGAAATCAACACTGCATCCAGTTTGTTGGAAACAAGTAGAGCTTCAAGCTCATTTATGTTAGGAGATAGTCCGTTTATGTTCCACGTTGCAACCCTAAGCGACGCCATTTCTTATTTGGTAAGCTTAGGGATGATGGCAGTTAGAAGACTGAGCAGTGTGCTGATTTGTTGCAGGAGAAGGTCTATCTTTTCAGATTGCTTGATCAGTATCTGTTCTACTGTGTTAAGTTGTTGACTGTGATTACTATCACTTGGGGAATTTTGTTGCCTGAGATTATTGTCACTTAATTTCTTTGGCACATTATGAATTGCAGATTTTTTTAAGATTCCAGCGTAAGTTTCTTTACTTGGTATGTTTGGCGAGATCTTCGGCAGGGATGCATGGTCTACTGTAGTTTTGGTGGCAATATGGGTCACAGTGTTTACATGTCTTTAAAGACCAACACGCTTGGTTTTCCTGGCTAAAATTTCTTTGTAGACCTGGCAGCCCTTGTAGTTAGCAGGGTGATCACTAGAACACAGAGCACATTTTGCTGGCGTATTCCTATCCTTTTTGGAGCAGTCTGATGTTTTGTGCCCTTCTCCACATTTGACGCAACGATATGGTCTCATGCAATTGTTTTTGGAGTGACCGTACTGTTGGCATCGTTGGCACTGGACAATAGATTTAGACTTACGAGAGTCTTCTATTTTAACTCGTTGTTGGAAGATATATTGGATGTCTTTGATTGCTTTATTGTTAACGCTGGGCTCCAGGTTTACAAAAAATGTATACGAGGGTAATTTGTCGACACCAATCCGTACATTTATGATCTCACCACGAACCTTGTTCCCCGTTTTCTCTATCTCTTCTACTATCGCGTCGTGGGGTGTCGTGTGGTGTAGATTTTTGATTACAATTCGATAGGGTTTAGTGTCTTTTCTGGAAAAGGTGTGCCTTATCAGTCCTTTCTGCCTGACTAGTTCAATTACTGTTTTATAGTTTTCTGCTGAGTTAACCATCAGGCGCAGCAGGTTTTTATTTACAATTTTGAATTTGAATTCTGTTGTGGGAATTACTGATTCGATTAGTTTTTTGAGCTCGTTTACATTTTATATCCCATATAAAACAATGGGTGGTGGTTTATTGGGTCGATTTGCACTATAAGTTATCTCTTCCGGGTCTAGTGGTAGTCCAGAGAACTTATTTCCTGTTGGTGTGGGTGATGGCAAGGGCGGAGAGTCATCACGTATTTTACGCTTTTTGTTTGTCGGTACGCGTTGCCATTCCGGAGGTAGTTGGTTCTGGTCCACAGGGTTAGCAGACAAGGTTGAAATGTTTGGTGCTTCTGGTGTATTCATTACTTCATGTCCGTATTCTGTGCTTCCACTAAAGGAGGAAGATCTAGGTCGATGATCGAGTATGCCTTTGTGAAAAACTTGCTGTATGTAGGTTTTTTGGTTTTTATTTTGATTTATTGGTTCACTCATATTATTCCCACGAGTATGGACGATAAGAGGTCGCTCACAGGGTGACGCCTTTCCTGTGAGAGGGCTAAATACAATGATGTTCGCCAGGTTCATCAAGGGTGGCGCTAGAGACTGAAACCCACAGCCATTCATCCTCTTGGCGCGGTCTCCACCGTAGGATTGGGGTGATTATTTTATTGAGGTTTTCTTCCTCTTAACCCGGGCAATTAAGCCAAGGTTCCCGGTCTCCGTCAGGAAAGAACGGGCTGTGGTGGTCATTTCCTACCTCCAGCGTAGAGCAGACTTTTCACAGCTGCTGGGTCAGGTTAGTTAACCGCCGCCTGAGACCCGGCGTTGTTGTTCGTTTGGCACCACCCAGAGAGTACGTGTAGGGTTGTAAAAGGTAGTTCCTACGGACGCGAACAACTTCCCCCTCCATCTCTCTATTTTTCTTTATTTAAAGTTTATTAATTAAATACAAACATTTTTATAACTATTTAACCGCCTTCAAAACTGGTGATTTTTTATACGTTAATATAAATATTGGACAACATCACATAATTTACTACAGCACTCATGTTATAGATATCAAAATCAGCGATGTTACCAGAACACCAGAGACCCGAGATGATGTGGAATAGTTTGTTTTCTATATTGTTCCGACCAAAAATCGAAACTTTCAGTGATGTCGCGACGTCCGGAGTCCGGCCCACTCGCCTCATGATTGTTTGCGGATGACTCAGTCATTTATGAACCGATTTAGACGATTATTTTTTTTTACAGTTCATTTAAAGTAATGATTAAAAAATGTACACTTTGTTCAAGCATTTTATATTTTGGATTTTGGCACATTTCGAGGACCATCATAGGCGTTTTGTACAGGCGAGTTAACCCAGATGGGCCAAAACGCAGCCTACTTGCGTCGGCCACAGAGGACCATCGCCCATCGGGTGATGACCGGACATGGATGCTTCGGTCAATACCAAATATAATGAACAATCGCTGTAGGTTTATTCGCACAGATGTTACATTGGACCAATAAAACATCGATGGAATAAAATATCGTTTAACAGTATCATCGACTCACCGTGTTCGATATAGTGAAACTCCAATTATCAGCATTCGAAAACAGGTTCAACACTCGTATCCAGCATTTTCGCCTATTCACCATATTTATAATTGAAAAAAAAAATATTTTTTCCTTTGTATCGAAACAAAAATAAAAGTGACAAAAATTTATGAGAGTCTTATAAATGGAATTATTCGTATTTAAGTAGTATGTTATGGTGAATGCGTTGCGAGTGTTGACAATGCGAGTTTTATTATATCGAGGGCAGAATGTAGAAAAAAATGTTTTTAAAAGGACGTGCTTTTCAAACTTCAAAACATCCAGAATTCCAAGTCCATGAAGACATTTCACCCAAAAACTGTTCAGAAATAATACACAAAGAAAATCAGAATGGTGGGATGATGACACGTTTTTGTAAAACAGCTTAGATTAGACCAATAAAAGAGAATTGCTTTCACATTACGGTTGGGAACGCGCAACGTTATTATTGTGACCTATATCTATAACATTGTTACCACTCTTGTTGACTTACTGAAAGCTAATCGACGTGACGCGTTATTATATTTTATCGGCTTTGGAGGAAAGAGGCTTTTCCGCGTAAAAAATCTCAAAGTAAATGCAGTTGTTCTGAGAAAACGCTTCGCTAACGCCCTTGTAGGTATATATAAAGCTTTTTGCCTTTTTTTTTCCGTAAAATGAGGTACGATAAGCGATTTATCCATACATATCCATATGTATCCTCCAAGGTTTTGTTCGTGTTACAGAAATGAAAGCGGTGAAGCGACATATTGTATTGGATAGATGTTTAGGCTCAACTAGTGGCTGTCAACCTTTTTTATTGCGGTCCCCTCATACACGTACTACAATGCGCACGATCTGTATAGTATCAGATAGGAAACAAGCTACGAAAATTGCTTTTTAGGGTTCCGTACCTCAAAAAGAAAAAACGGAACCCTTATAGGATCACTTTGTTGTCCGTCTGTCCGTCCGTCCGTCCGTTTGTCAAGACCCTTTTTCTCAGGAACGCGTGGAGGTATGAAGCTGAAATTTATATCAATTACTCTGGTCTACTGTCCCTTGAAGCTGTGAAAAAATCAAACTTCTAAGCCAACGCAATCAAAAGATACAGCCGTTTATGCCGCAAATTTTCGACACTTGCAAGGGAATCAAAACCTACAGGGTGCTTCCCGTGAACTCAGAATCTTGAAATTTGGTACGAAGCAACGTCTTATAGCATAGATAAAGGAAAAATTACGAAAACCATAAATTTTTAGTTACATCACAGAATATATATTTTTTTAATAATTTTAAACTTACTACCCATTTCCTCATAAACGCGTAGAGGTATTAAATTGAAATTCATACCAAATACTCAGGTCTATAATACCTTTAAGCTGTAACAAAATCAAACTTCTATGTCAACGCAATCAAAAGAAACAGCAATTTAAGCTGCATATTTTGAAACTCGCAAGTACTCGCAAGGGAATCAAAACCTAAAGGGTACTTCCAGTCGACCTAGAATCTTGAAATTTGGCATGAAGCAACGTTTTATAGCACACATAAAGGAAAAATTCCGAAAACCTTAAATTTTTAGTTACATTACAAAATATTTATGCTCCTCCATCTTTCCCCATTGTAATGTTATGAATTTCATTTTGCAATAAAAATACCATAGTTATGACTCGATTGTCGGAATGAACGAACTTTGTAAACCTTGCAGGTTTGTACGGAACCCTCGGTGCGCGAGTCCGACTCGCACTTGGCCGGTTTTTGTACATATTAGCACACTGTTAAGGACATGTTTAAGGAACACTGAGCTAGACGAAATAAAAATAGGTATCATACTTACTACTTACGAAATAAAAACATGAAAGGTTTTGTCCTGTTCAACTGTTTATTATATCATTAAAATGTGGATGTGATGTATCTACCTTCAATTGGAAAGTTTGTAAATGTATGTCTAGGCTTCATCAATTTATTTCATTGTGTTTTAACAGGCTATGATATGTGAAGTAAACGTGAAGTGCGGGTTCAGGGCTGTGAATGTTACAACGTGGAATTTTATTACGATTTTGAAAATGTATCGCTCTCAACTATTATTCTTTTTTTAAATTTCAAAAAGGCACATAATATAGTTCTTCGAAATTCATTTCGTAGTGTAAGAATGTATCAAGAATCCATGCGATAATATAAGAAGGTACTCTTTTTTTACCTTTATTAAATGGGAATTTGGGTGGAAATCCATATTACGCAAAAATAGAGCCCTCTCACTTTTTTACCGATTATTGTAGCAATATCTGATCCACTTTATACCTACCTAAGTAGGTACTTAGTTTTGAACATAGGTAGGTACCTATGTTCAATACTACTACTACTGTTACTTATTTTCAGGCATAAATTTCTTCTATTCAGTGAAGATTATCACCCAGGCGTAAAATAGTTGAGATGTAGATATTAGAAATGTTTTGAATACAAACTTACAAGGCGGTGATAAAACGAATTGAGACGTGAGTGCCTATTCGAGGAAATGTTACACATTGATATCCCTCAGCTCCTGGAATCTCGACCAGTCGGTAAAAACTGTCGAAATAGGCGTGGAAATATGTCACATCCATTTAATGGGTGTAAAATTCAGGTTTAACAGGGTTTGACAAATACGGTAGTGGCCCCAGACAGATGCTCTTTGCTATCAGCTGCACCCAGATTTTCATTATATTAAAAAGATTTGACATGGATTTTTATCTAAAATGACAAAAGAAAAAGATGTTTAAAAAGACCTTTAGTTTTTAGTAAACTTTATTGGTTATTTAGGTAAGTGCTATTTACTTCATTAGTATTTAATTTAACATGCCGTGAATTTTCTTTTTCTGTTTTAAAAACAATATTTTGTACAATCTACTATTCTCATATTTTGAGTGAGACAAAGAACACAATCAGATGGAAATGCGGTATAAACATACGTCTTTTAATCATAGCACGAGAGTTGCGAAACGAACAGATCTTTGGGCAACTGACAAACTCAGGTCTATTATCTAACAGCACATTATTTTACTTAGTTTAAAACACAAGAGTATTTGTTTGATGATCTAAATAGCTACAACCAATGAAGTTAGACCATCATTTGATTTGAAGATGTGCCACAAAGTGCCGAACATATATGAATAAATTCAACATGGATAAATTGTTGATTGCTGATTTAGTCGGGCAGTTGCATTTGAGGAGTTATGATATGGATGTTGCTTTAAAATAAACAGTCACAAGAGAGCTATAGCGACAATTACACTACTTATCCCTTACTCAATATTCAATCGTTTATTGCTTCTATAAAGTGCAGTACAGATGGTATTGTTAAAACTAGATAATAATGCCCGTTGCAATGGGCACTGCAATGTGAGAAAGGACGTTCGTTTTTTAACAACTTGTTTACCTAACAATACATTTGAATCTTCCTTAGTTGAAGCGAAGCTTGGTATTTATCTCAGTTTAGGTCTTCGTAGAATTACACAAGCTGCATCATTCAAATTGACAATACCATGTGTCGCTGTCCTTACGAGCCGGTCCATGTGTTTCACTAATTTATTGGTTGCGGCTTAGTAAGATCCGTACGGTGATATTGATTGTCATAGTCATCATCTTAGGTACTTCTAGGTATGTGTATTGAATATAGGGTACTTGTATTCGCTTTTTTAACGTTTAAGAGCGAACCAATAAGTGTTTTTTATCTCTTCAATGCTGTGACTGTAAAAATATTATTTATTATTTATGCCTTCGATGTGCAAGCTAGTATTTAAAAGATGCACATTTAAAGTAAACATTCAACTATTCGGCAGTACATTTTGGTCAAAGTTAGGTGAAAAGAACAAGAAAAATAAGATAATAAAATAAATTGTAAGTGCAAAACTTCGAAAAACACTTTGCAAAATTAGTCTTTTCATCTCCACAAAAAAAAATGTAAATGCGTTGGTACTATGCTTTCCTGTACAATTAATCTTTTAGTGATTAAACTTGGTCATGGCTGTCAATAAATGCCTGAGTTAGTTCCAAAAAATAAAGTCTTTTCACGCCACAAAAAAAGACCACCTCTTTAGCCGACAGGCGAGTATCGTGGGGTCACGCCATCTCGGTCGATTCCCGGTCGGTTTAAGTAATATAGACAACGAATTTTATTATCCATCTTGGGTCTGGGTGATGTGATTGCACGTTATTTCTGATTTTTGTATCGCAAGTGCCAAAGCTATTTACCATAGAATCCGGGCTATTTGTGAGAGGTTGTCCAATGTTTCGAATTCATTTATTTTCATTTTTGAAAATGCCACGTTGTTAAAAGCTGGCGTAAAATAAAATTGAATCTAAATTAAATAATAAAATAAATAAATAATAAATAAATGCCCCAGACAATCACACCAATCACCTGGTCTCAAACTAAGGTTGTCCCTTGTACTATGAGTACCAGACGACGGATACTAAATGGGGGCGTCATCCCAGCACACCCAGACCCAAGTCAATTGAGAAAAGTTCGTTTTCCAAATTGACCTGACCGGGAATCGAACCCGGGACCTTACGCGCTTTCGGCGCCTACCTTAGCCACTGCGCCACCGAGGTCGAGTTTACTTTGTTAAAATGACATTGTAACAAAGTAAACTCGGCCCTCCATTTGGGTCCTCCAGTCCTTAACTACGTAAAAATAGTAACGTAATTGAAGGTGGAAGAATCAGAAAATAGTAACGTAACGATCGCGAAAAATTCAGTAACCTGTAATGTCGGAAGAGTTCCTTGTTACACTTTTTAGTTGTCTGAATGACAACTAAAAAGTGTAACAAGGAACTCTTCTGACATTATACAATTTGGACCACGCACCACGGCCTGAAAGATACGGTTTATATCACCGTACCCGTTGTGTCATTCCTTTTTTTGGAAAAACATAAATTTTTATTTTTTGCCACCCTACGTATGATTATTTTCTCTTTGTTCTTTTTTTTAACCGAAGCTATTATTCTAAAATTTATAAATGTCTGTCAAGGCACGATTTCTTCACACTTTTCTATGAAGATAGCTCAGGGTGACATTACAATAAAATTGTACTTATCAACACACTATCAAAAAGATTCAGAGCATTTTAAAGGAAAGTAATTTGCAAAAAACCATTATGGCCGATGTAACATATAGTGCTATTTTACTGTATTGATTGATTCAATTTAATTACGGATTCGGAAAATGTTTTGCAGTTGTAGGTGCCTATCTGCATCATTTTTAAAATAAAACAGTGAATCTGCTTTGTAGTGAACAGTTATTGAATTTCCAAAGGGTTAACTGTTCCTAATTGCTTAATTGAGGGAAAGGCCTATATTCGGACCTTTTGGTAAATTTGTCTTAGTTAGCGTATTATATGGGACGGCGGAAAGCTACACTTCTGTATACGAGGGGATTCAGCAAAAAGGCTCGACACCTTTTATTTTGCTTTTGTTGCTAAGATAGCAACAGAGCCATATTGTTGAGTGAAAGAATGGTTAGTGTTTGTGTTTTGGTAGTTTTCATGTTAGATGATTTCAGTGACGCTTCATATTTTATTAATCTATGAACCGGTATTAATATTTTTGATCTATGTAGATGTGTATTTGTATATGTCGCAGGCATATTGAGTAAATCCGCCGTTTACATACGGCGTCGTCAGTTTAAAAACGAATGCTGGTTTGTAAAATGCCGAGGACAAAATGTCATTATGTATAATGACGCGGCAAATTGAAGAATAGCTTGACATAGCTAGGGTGACCATACAATTTGGTTTGCAAAGGACAGTATTATTGAAATTTATAAAACTAAAGAACTGTAAATTTAATAGTGTTAAAAATATGTAATGTTTCAAATATATATGAAATCCCTAGTAAATGACTTTCCTACTGTTTTATTTTTTAATGATTATAATATTATTACAAATGAGCTAGACATGGCGCTTCGCCGGCCGCTGCCGCGGCACGCTCGCTACGCTCGCTCGGCTTGCGCTTCACTTTATTCACTAACATAACCTAACCTAACCAATGGAATCGTTAATTACTTCAATTAACTTTAGGTTAAGTAATTTATATTCAATAAAAGTCATTTTTGTTACTTGAATATTTTAATGAAGTAGGTCTAATTTGTCCATACAGTGTTTTATTCATGGTCACCCCAAACCTACAACAAACTGTTGTCATTTTGCCTGATTTTGCATTCGGCATATTACATATCAGCGAGCGTTTTTAAACTGACGACGCCGTATGTAAACGGCAGATTTACTCAAAATGCCTGCGACATATACATCATGACTTGCAATAATACTAACCATCAGATGTGCAACCGTATAACCAATATTAATTGCATAAAATGCAATAAAACATCTCATGCATACATGGAACTAGATGATGATCACATAGCAATGGAGACTTAATACTTATAGTAGCTATCTGCTTCTTCCAAAACTTCTAACTTTTAATACCTATGTATTACAAGTTATACTTTATTCGTTTCGCGTTTTTCTTATATTTTATAAAAAATAACAATTTCATATTATTTATTTCACCGCGTAATAGTGTTATAATTTTATGGGAGTCTATAAAATCATCATTAATTTTCGGTAAAATATCTGATATTGTAGTCGGTGTATAAATAAATAGTCTCAGTATCGATTCACCAGCGACAGTCGCAATGAGTCGGTTCTGCTTTTTTTGCGTACGTGGTTTTACTAGCGTGAAGGCTAAACGCATGGGAGATATTTATCTTGTGCGGTATTATACGACGCGACGTCGGTTAGCATGAGGCTGAAATGTTGCACCGTTCGGCTCGTCACGTCGCCGACGTCAAATAAAATAACAGATTATCGAGCCGGAAACCGTGCGTGGAATAACAACCGCCTTCCTCTGGATCCTGTGATAGATCCGTCGCAGAGATGCGCGTGGTTGCCGGTCATGCGACTAAATTGTACTCTTTCCGATCGGTAGACTGCGGCATTCTTCAATATAAGTCATCACACGCAGTTGTCCCTTTCTTTACATGCTTGCGTCTATTTCTTCGTTGTTTATTTTCAAATTATAGGTACCTATATTGGGCCAGGTATAACATGCTCATGAACTTAGATGCAGTACATGTAGGGTATTGATGTAATAGCTAGATTTTTCAAACTTATGATATTCACAGTTCCTATATTTGTGTATCTCAATAAAGTTATTATGTAATTTGACCGTTTGGGGAAATATTTACCATTTTATAAAATTTTAGTTCATTCATTGGTAAAGATAATATGAAAATAATAACAAGCCATATTTCCACTTCATAATTTGTTTTTCCATTCTACGCTAAACTAATAATCACTTAGAGGAGACATCAGTTTAAAAAAGATTACAAATTAATTTAACTGTGATGTAAGGTAACAACAAATGTTAATAATTTTGACAAGTAGTAAATAGGTATTGTTTGAAATTTCAAAAAATAGTTCCCCTTGTTTATATTATGAATCATATGTCGCATCGATGTATTGGCGTACTCTCCGGCTAAAAGAGATTTTGGCTGAGAAGCAACCATGTTGAACTTTACAAACTTTGTAACCACAAAATATGTTAATTCCTTAATATGCTTTCAGATTTCGGTTTTGATAACTTGGAAGTGCTATTTTTCTTACTCAAGTGGAAAATTGCAAAGTTGCCTTAGAAAATTGGGCTTTTTGTGTTATCAAAATGAAGATGATTCCATTGATACATAATATGTCTTCATGTCGTGGTGTGTCTAAAACATTGTATCTCCGAAATAACTAAAGGTATTATATGTTCAATTGATTTCAAACTCCTACTTAAACGGAATGTAAATTAAGGCCCAATACGAAGCAATTGACATTACCCGTTTCGTGGCGAACCGCGCGCCATCTATTGAACGCATTTGGCATTAGCTCGTGCTAGCGCAGCACGAGTGTGCGGTGCTAGTACGAGCGAATGTCATGTAGTACTAATACAATAGAGACAGCATTGCGTACGTATTAATTTATTAAATCTTACTACTTTGTAATATTAGTAAGTACCAATGGATTATCAATTTTGTACTTTATTCGTTACATACATACAAACATATCGATGGCTCCAACGAATAAACGTGCAAACGAAAAACTATAACTTTTCAGGAAACCATAAAAACGTTTGAAATCACATTACTTTAATGACGTAATAAATAAATATATTTAATGTATAAATTATATTAAAGGTTAAACATATTTCAGCTCATATATTTTTTAAGAAAATAAATCTATCGATTTTCTCAGTATTCAAGAAAAAACATATAATTTTATTATTCTAGTGAAAAATTTGTGACTTGTTAACAGAAATGTATCACTGCACGTTTATTCGTGTCATAAATGAAGCATAAACAAGTGTAGTAAAACGGTGCACGGTTATTCTACAGATTAGTAAAAGATAATAATTCTATATTAGGATAGCTGTATTAAAATTTTTGCGGTCTGCAATGAAGCATAACTAATAAAAGTAGCTTCCATTTTTACACGAATAGTCGTGTCTTTTTTTTTTAAAGGAGTTATTACCCAGAGGAAAGTTTAGACACAAGCGGCAGATTGATTTAACACGTTTATTTTGGTGTACTCAAAGAAACAAATATATTCAATAGTATAGCTGGGCATTAACTCGTTAATCCGTTAATCGTTAATTAACTAAGTTAACATTTTGAGTAACGGATTAACTTTTAAGTTAACTTTAAAAACCGTTAACGGACTCATTAACTTCCCTTAATAATCAGGAAGTCCGTTAATCGTTCATCCAATGCCTACTATTCACTGCATGGCAGCGAGTGCGAGTGAGAAAGCTGCGAATAGATTCATTTTGTTAATTTGATTTCAACATGTCGGATCGGGAAGGGTTCTCCGGAAACCGTACGGTTTGGCTTAAGTTTTTATTGGACCGCTTCGTAACGTTTTACATAGTCCCCCCTCCCCCCCCCCCAATTACGTTACGTAATACTCGAACGTCCATAAATTACTGACAGTGATCATTTGCGTGTGGATAATCTAGACTAATATTATAAAGATGAAAACTTTGATTGTTTGTAATGAATAGGCTCAAAAACTACTGGACCGTTTTTAAAAATTCTTTCACCATTCAAAAGCGACATTATTCAAGAGTAATATAGGCTAAATTTTATTTTGGAAAAAATTTGGTTTCATAAAGTATTTGGGTTTTTCGCAGACAAGGTGGAAAAAAACAACCAGAAAAGTTACTTATTTCGCTGCCTAAACTATAAAAGAACCATAAAATGTTCTAATTAATTGTAGATTTATGGAAAAGTGTATGGAAAAGAAGGAAAAAGTATGTAATAACATTTAAAGTAAAGAAAAAGAGATGAAATAGGAAGTAATGCATTTTCAAAGTTTTATTATATTAATGCAGAATGTTTATGAGATAAACAACAAATCCTTTAATTAAAAATCACTATACTTACCAAGTTAAAATCTAGACTAATATTATAAATGAGAAAGTAACTCAGTCTGTCTGTTTGTCTGTCCGGCTTTGACGCCTAAACCACTGAACAGATTTTGATGATTTTTGGTATGGGTAGGTAACCGTTGAACCTCTAGAACGGATATAGGCTACTTTTTGTTAAAGAGGAAAGAGGTAATACCGCCCGTAAAAGTTAATATGGAAAAATAATTACTTTTTAAATAAGGGATATGAAATTTGGCACAAAACTCAACATTCAAAACATAGCTCAAAACTTGGCTTAAATATGGACTACTTTGGTTTTGAATATTAGGGGAGACGGGGAGGGCTAACAGCGAACATGAAAATAAGCACGACACGAAAATAATAAAAAATAATAATGAAAAAATTTGGGTAAGAGCTCTTACGTACGAAAAATAACTTTACGTACTTTGAAATTATTGTTCTTGTGAGTCTTACAAAATGTCGTTGTAAAAATAGCAAAAATAAAAAATTTAAAACTTCATTCTTTTTGCTCCATAGTGGGGGTTAGGTCCTGAGTGTGTTAATTCTTACTAGACAATTCCAAGCAGTCAATCATACCCCTATGACAATATATGACATTATTTGCCGTCTCTGTGTTTGCACTTACTCTGTTCATTATTTTCCGACTCGGTTGTGATATTTCGTCGACTCGCGTGCAATACCGTGTAATGACATTTACCCGTAAGTTCTAATTTGGATTGAAATAATATGAAATAACAGACAAATTTAATCTTTGTGGCAAATGCTACATACGCGGTATTGCACGCGCGTCGACGATTTGCATTTTTGAGTTTCTCACTTACCTAGAAACGTATAAATGATCAGTTTGGCTAATGTAAATAAGTAAAAATGCAGCCTAAGCAGCCTCCCAACAAAAAAATATTATTGTATTGTAAAATACTACAAAAAATATAATTTCAAAATGGAGTTTTTACAATTCGAGCTGCGTTCTTGTACTAAAATCTTTTTATTTTAGCTCTTAGGTAATATTTATTTCTTTTCCTAACATTATTTCACTGTTATAGTCAATACAGACACAATTAACTAAAATCCCCTTACACTAGGTACACATCGGAGCGCCTGATATATTTATAACGGCAAATTTTTATATTTGAAAATAAACGTTTGTGTTTTAAATGAATTATTTTAATAACTAATAGATTGTATCGAAAATGAAGAAGGCGGCGACCTCCGGAATCACAATCCTAACGTCATGTTTTAGTAAAAATATTTCTTTCTAAATTTATATTTACAGAGTTTTGGAAGAAAAATAATTTTACGATTTCAATTTTTATCATTTTTTTAAACTGGTATATTTTTTATATATTCATTTATTTTAAAATTTCAAGAAGGCGGCGACCTTGTAAAATATCTGAATAAACGTACAAAAAGTGATTTAATGCTTAGAATTTCTTTAGGTCATAGTTCTAGTGAACAGAAATACATGAAGTTTCGCAAATTCTCTTCGTATTGGGCCTTAAAGCGACAGCTTCATTCCGTTTAAGAGGGACCCCACACTAGCGTCTAAACTTTTTTCCCAAGCATAAAAATTGCAATGTTCGCAAGACTATATTCTGACGAAAATACTGCACTATTTTCTGTCAGCCTCTTCACTTGCTTCATATGTGCAAAAGTAATTCAAAAGAAAGGTTTGAATAAGTTATTCGCTAGGGTTTTATGTAAATTAGATGAAAAATCAAGCCATGTAAGAGCTTTCATCAACCGCACAGCATGTATCTTAATCCGTTAGAGAGATAACAAAACAATGTATCTATGTTCGAATGGTTTCTTCTTGAAGACCTACTTATAAGTCAACAAAAGGTTCTAAAATAATTTAAAACATTTAGTGAGATTTGGCATTTGCCTTATTAAATGAAACATGCATTTCATTTAATTTACCTTAAAGACCAAATAGAATGTATAGTAATTTATCTTATCGAGATCCGATTTGCACATACCTATACCTTATTGACCAGACCGAGAATCGAACCTGGGACCTTTCGTTTTTAACGCTTGTTTTAGTAACTGTTATCCAATTATACACATACCATGATCAAAAACAATTTATTTTTCCTGATCATTGCGAAAAGTGTTGGTTTGATTTACTTGTTAATGGTTGGAAATAACTTCTCAGGAACTTTTTATTTGTTCTAGGCAATTTTTATGATTTTTTCATTAAAGAAAAATACCTCCACCAAATGCGTTCTCTAAGTCAATAACTTTTTAGCAAATTAACTTTTCAAAATATCTTAAGTAGATAACTGTATGAATTCCTATACGAAATGACCGTTTACGAGTCCAAATATTTAATTTAGAAGCTATTTGTTTTGCACTTAAGAGATTAATGGTCTGACTCCCAATAAGTATCTAATGTATTTAAAATCGTTACCAACTTTCAGCACTGTACATATGTATTTATTGTAAATTCTAATTTCCGTTGTTTGACGGCAGTGACATGATGAGACGTCTGCGTTAGTCGTCTAAAGCGCGGAAAGGCCCGGGATCGCATCCCGGTCAGGTCAGTTTAGAAAACGAACGTTTCTAAAATGGATTGTGTCTAGATTTGCATGGTTGACGCCACCGTTCATTATCCACCGTCTGGTAGGTACTTACAATACAAAAGAAAACCTTATATGTTGACTAGTTTATTGGTATCTGGTGCATTTATTGGATACTCATTATGCCGATATGTACATCAAACCGGGTAATTAAATGTTAATGAATAATGGCGTCAGCAATTACTCCACTGTTCGCGTAAATGCGCGTAAAAAAAACGTGGAATACAACCCTTTGATAATATAATTTATTGACACATGAATAAATTCAAGTTCAGTTGAATTCATATTGAGAGTGAATAAATAATTTCTGAATTTGACTTTTGAAACCATGTCGTCATGAGGCTTACTTTATAAGTTAAAGCACAGTGCTGCCCATCCTCGTTCACGCTTCAATAGAAAGTGTTCTCGCTATTTTAAAAAGCTTCCATTGATAATTTTATATATAGCGTTCTAAATTCACAATGCAAATGCCTAAAAGGGAAAAAAAAAGATTCAATTGATGAGAAACAATAAACGTTTTGGCACGTTTATTGATTTCGTTTGCGGCATAGCTGGGCCTACGTATAGAGCCAAAGGAATCCAATTAACTTAATGGTGACTGGATCCCAACGCAGCCAAATATACTATTACTGATCGCTTAAAAGCACTTTCAGTAACAGCCGACTCGTATAGAAGATCGATATGCAAGTACTTACGTGAATAAAAGAAAGAAATTGTATATATTGCCTTTTCAGATAACCAGATGTATGATTTGGAATTGTAGTGGTAGTTCGTGTTTAATTTTTAGCGGTTAAATTAATGTTTTATTTGGTATCGTACGAAAACTATTATATTCTAAGCCGTGTCGTGATATTCTTATCGAAGAGGAAAAATCGTATCAGACTCACTCTTTGATCTTTATACTGCCATTATCTCCTGAGTACATGAACTAATATTACATATGGATCTGAAAGTGTTTGAAGCGCTGTTTGTCGTACATGGGTGGGTATCAGATAAAGAGGAAGCGAGAAAACATATTACATTATTGTGTAAAAAAACACACTCGCATTCAATATAACCGGATCTCTTTTAAATCGCTTTCGTATTAAAGGAAAATGATATTGTGAAAGATAAAAGCAAGTTGTTCAATTGAGCGAAAAAGGAGGACAATGAACATTCTCAATTCAACGCGCGTGTATTCCTATGTGTTTGACAAATCCAAGATCCTAAAACAACACACCCTTTTCGTTATAAACAATATCAGTATCAATAATTCAATATTTTAATTGTGTACATCATGTACATGGATAGGATTGGTACTTAAACATTGTTCAGATTTGTTATGTTCATATATAGTAATAATTTGTAATGGTTTAAAAATATATACCTATATTTATTTCTATTTATGTATATATATATATATATATATATATATATATATATATATATATATATACTATTTACTTATACCTTATAATATTATTACTGTTCCCAAGTCATACTTATCCCACAAAAACAGTACTAGTCAAAAAACCCAGTCGCAACTCGGTTGATCTACCGGACAAAGTTGTGAGATCCATGTTAACAAGTCAATTATTAATTAATTCAGTCCCTACTTGAGGGACGGTCTACCTAAATTGTAACATAACCTTCACACCTAACAAGATATAATAATAACGAGATCAATATTTAAAAAAAATGAACGTTTTACATAAACACATTATTTATATTACATCGCATGAAAACACAATATATCTCACAAGTAAAACATACATAAATTTCATTACTAAGTGCAATTGCTAAAGTTAAACTTATATATACACTTAGGTATAACATATTCTACACTTTATTACTTACTGAACTGTTTGTCTCTACCTTTTTTCAGTGAAACATACGACGAACTTATATGCATAGTCACAAAATTACGCTAAACCATTTATATAAAAAATATTTCTAGATTTATACAGTAATTGGTTATCATGGGCTGATTTAAATCAACAGCAAAACAAAGAAAGATAGTACTCAACCTTTACGTATTTTTCCCTAAGTAAATGGTATATAATTAAAATGTTCAATTAGATCGTATTGTCAAATAAGGTGAAAATGTACAGTGACAATGCTACACATCTCAGTCCCCTTGTTTCATTAAACCTCCGTGTAACTAAGTTAACTTAATGTCGTATGGTACTAAGGTGTACCAACTAAAGATGTAGGAATGGCAAGTTGTTTGTTTTACTGTCGAAAATACAACTATACGAGAGTAGTTTCGAGTAGGTACATCAGATGTTTCACTTGTTTGAGTGGGTTGCTTCCATAATGTGCCGTTCCGTTCAACATAAGGTCGTCGTAACGAAATAAAGCCAATTTCATTTGCGCTAGCTTTTGTTTGGGAGTTGGATTTCCTGACAAAAAACTTGTGGAAGAAAAGATGTGTTTTCTAAGTTTTACGTCAAATAAACTCTGCTATTATAAAATGGATTCTATAATTTTTCCGTATTGATATAATGAATGATATTTCGGTTTTTGTACTTTCAATTAAAACTTCACTAACTTTTGTTTTTCCGTCAAATTATTTCTGAGTGAAATGATACTTATTTTGTAGGTAGGTACTAGCTGTGCCAGCGACTCCGTTGGCGAGAACTACATAATTTTGAATTAATGTTTTCTAAAATAAAAGTAGCTCGAGTTATTCCTGTAAGCTACCTGCCACTAAAATACACGTCAAAAGCCATTTTAGAAAGCTGCAACAAACAGACTGACATACAGACAAAAATTGTAAAAAACACATCAATCACCTGGTCTCAAACTAAGATTTTCCCTTGTACTTTGAGTACCAGACGACGCATATTAACTGGGAGCGTCATCCCAGCACATATGCATAGATTTAAGTCTCTAATAATAAATTGTTTAATGAAAAAAGGCTATTATAAAATAGAGGACTATATTAACGACAAATATGTTTGGACTTGATAGCATTAAATATGATATTAGACATAAGCTATATTGTTAATACATATTTTTTGCATGATTTTAACCTACCATATGTGTCAGTTTTTGAAAAGAGTAACTATCGAGTTTCTTGCCGGTTCTTCTCGATAGAATCAACATTCCGAACACGGCAGTAGTTTACTTGACTTGACGATTCATAAATGCTTTTGTAAAAGTTTACATGAATAAAGACATTTTCTATTCTATTCTACATCCAGACCGTAGTCAATTTGGAAATGTTCGTTTTCCAAATTAACCTGACCGGGAATCGAACCCGGGACCTTTCGCGCTGTGCCGCCTACCTTAGCCACGGCGCCGCGCCACCAAGGTCGTCAAAATAATATATTGATATATATACAGTATATATACCTTCGTATATATTCATGTAATGAAAAGGTTATTTCCATATTTGTCACAGACACTCCAATTTAATTTAAATGTCTATTTATTCCGTAATTCATGTAACGGAATGCTTGAAGTACGTAAGGTTAATAACCGGCCTAGTGCGAGTCATCGTAGTCTATTCAACATTAACCTCAATATTGTAACCTTTTATTCAGTTTCTCTGTCTGTCTATAACTAACATTGAGCAAAAAACGGCTAAAAATGACATTTGTTGTGTGGAAGCCCCCCTTAAATATTTATTTTATTTTAGTTTTTATTCTTTATTTAAATATTTAAGTAAAAACCGGTCAAGTGCGAGTAGGACTCGCGTGGAGAGGGTTCCGTACGTGGGGCTCATAGGTCACAATAAACTAAACAATTATTTATCAAATGTAGGTAAATAAGTTACAGTTGTTGACGTCGATTTTTAAAGTAATTGTAAAACGTGTTCATGGTAAAAGGTTA
The DNA here is from genome assembly GCA_037074685.1 of Glyphodes pyloalis. NCBI lineage: Eukaryota > Metazoa > Arthropoda > Insecta > Lepidoptera > Crambidae > Glyphodes > Glyphodes pyloalis. Next base: position 18,093,768 of record JAYKKO010000001.1, read on the forward strand.
TTAGATAATTAAATACTTCTGGAACCTGCTAAGTACTCGCATGAAAAAACTATATATGGCTGAAAATAATCACATGCCACAGGCAGGTAACAATAAAAAAACGTAAATTTAACAAAACAACCCTTTTTTAATCCATGTAGACTACGATAACTTAATATGTACCTAATGATAATGTAGTGATAACTTTGTTCGAAGTCCTGGTTCTAGAGCAGCTCATTAAGTTTCAAATATTGTAAATGTCTAATTACAGGCACTATAGGTCTTTAAATATAATCAACGTAATAATAGTGCTATGTATGTACATGACTGTTTGTTGCCTTAAATAAATGAAAAAAAAAATGTACTTCTCATAGGTTTTCCTGTTATCTATAGGTAAAGAGCTATAGTCCCCATTAATTTTAAAATTTTTAGTCTAGTAGTTTCGGAGATAGGGGGGGGGGGGGGGGGGGGTTTCTTAAATAACTTAAAAACTATTTATTTCAAGATTATAAATGATACATATTTGCAATCCTTACAGCAAGAGCTTTCATTTGATATGTCACACGATATGGTTAGCGAATCTTTTTTTTTTAATGTTGTGATTCAAAAGTGACCCCCAAATTCATAATTTATTTATTAACGTGACACATGCACCTTTGGGTCTTTAACTTACATATGTGTACCAAATTTCATCTCAATTGGTCCAGTGGTTTCAGAGTAATCGGCTGTGACAGACGGACGGACAGACAGACACGCGAGTGATCCTATAAGGGTTCCGTTTTTTCCTTTTGAGGTACGGAACCCTAAAAAAAGCCAATAATCACGCCTGTTATTTAATGTTAATTATTTATTTTTGAAATGTATAACTTAATATTTTGTGAAAACTTCAAGCGTCTAATACCAGTTGTTATTAAAATCGAGCAAAAATTACGTTTTTTTTATGGGAGCCCCGCTTCAATAATTATTTTATTTTGTTTTTAGTATTTGGTGTTATAGCAGCAACAAAAATACATAATCTGTACATAATCAATTTTCTAACTACATATCACAGTTCTTGAGATACAGCCCAGTGATAGACAGTCGGACGGACGGACAGACAGACAAATAGACAGACAGAGTAGTCTTTGTAATAGGGTCCCGTTTTTACCTGTTGGGTATGTAACCCTAAAAACTGGAGTAAATTATCCCGGTTTCCCAACATTTCCCTTCTCTACTCTGAAAGTAGCGAGATGAAAAGTATACTATAACCTGCCTAGGAGTATGGAGAATAATTTTACCATGTTTCGTTAAAATCCGTCAAGTAAATAGTTTTTGCGTCTAAAAATAACATACAGACAAAAAAGTACTAGTATTAATTTCTTTTTTGGCGTCTGTGTCGATCACTTATAATTATCATTTAATAGTTATTTTGAAAATATATATCTTGTACAGAGTTGACCTCTCTACAGATTTGTTTTAAGTATACATTTTAAAAAAAACGCTTGAAAATTAACCACTTATTACGTAAAAGGTCCGTAAATGAACCACTTATTACGTAAAAGGTCCGTAAAAACGTGAGATCAGTATTGATACTGGGCATCTACTCTTGAAAACGAAACGAACAAACGAAAGGTTTCGTTTTTGAAGATTGATGAAAAGTTAGGGAATTAAAACGTGATTTTTGATTTGTATAAATAATATTTTGTTTTTTGATAACGCTTTATTCGCATTCGAAGTGTGTTAGTTGCGATAATGAGCAATAAAAAATACTAAACGTCATCGGATCCGACATATTTCGTTTTCAAGAGTAGACGCCCTGATCTCACGATGAACATTGATGTTTTAGATATTGTGTATCTAAAAAGTTAGAAGTTCTGGAAACTTAAAAATTTAAGGTCTTGCTATTATAATAAAAGAGATTTTTGCACAACTCTCATGGGACTTGAAATTTATTCGATTTAAAATCTTTTGACGGTTACGTCGACGGTCTCTAATGTCGTTCCAACGAAATTTGGCCCCATATTCACATTTATGTTTGTGATGGGTTATATTTGCGGTAATCCACTCACTTTCCCATTTGTTAGATCACGTCGGATGGGAAAAGAAAGATGGGAATCTTATTTAACGCGAAGAGCTTTTTTTATTCACTTGCATAGACCGTTTAAAATTAATCCAGTGATATATTGTTGGATATTAACTATAGTTAATATATTACTGGATTAATTTTAAACCGTCGGTTCAATAAGTTTCAAAATTATCTGTTAATTCAGGCACCTAAAGGTTAAAGTTTAAAACTGCAGACAAGATTTAAGTTTGAGTTAATTTAATGTTAAGGTAGAGTCATTAACAAATTTGGATACGGAATAGTATAATATAATTTAAAATAAATCAACGACTTCATCATCAGCGTAATAATTAACTATATTACGTATGATCGTAGCAATCTAGATGAACATGAATTAAATGTTAAATTGGCAATGAATATTCGATATGACAACACTTGAAAATTCAATTTCTGTAGCCAAATAATATATTTTCAAGCGAAGAGTATTACCTTGAAATAATAGCCCGGAGCCAAGTTATTACATAGCGAATGGAAATAAAGAAATTGTCGTAACTAAATTCGGATGCACTTGTTACATTGTGTAGGTAACAAAGTTCAAGCAAGTAAATCTCTTTTTGTTTAAAACTTTTACTTGGCTGAGTTATAACGAACTGCAATCTCAGGAAAAGCGGAAATAATTAGCTTGGAAAATAAGTGTTTAAGAGTAAAACTAATTTAATCACGCTTTTTTTTTTTTTTCTAAAGGACATGTGATGATGGCCTCAGATGGCCTTTTCATCTTCACCGAGCTTGCGGGGGAGCGGAAGGCTCTCACCCCTAATAAGTTAAACAACTGCCAGAGGGCGTTCCATAGTGGAACTCGAACCTCGGCTCGGGCCGTTGTTGAGAGTAATAACTATTCTAAGTTTTTGGGGACATACAAGACTCGACACGTTTCGAGATTCTTAAAAGGTACCTACTACTAGTGGGGATCGCGTCGCGGGCCCTCGTCGGCGAGGGCGGGATATCGGTTTGTTGTGTTATTATGGCGCGAGCTGTTCGGCCACACCGGCCACGGCGGCCGTTGTGAGTTTAGGGGGTAACTTGGAATAGGGCCAACTTTTGGCCTAAATCGTGGCATTGCTTTAATCACGCATTATACAAAGCAACCAAAAATTTTGATGGATTGTGTGATGCGTGGGTCGATGACACAGATAGTATAGAAGAAGATATAAATGATTATAGCATATATGTTTAAATCTTAGTAAGTTTTCAATCATATTTAAAAAAAATAAAAAATATAAATTTCATAGTTATTTAAAAAAAACAATCTCATATTTAAAAGCATAAATGAAAAATACCTGTATATTATTTACAAAATCATGCACATTTATATTACATTTCTTTAGATATATTTCAGTCCAGCGAATGTCAAGTTCAGAATTTCACAAAATATCATAGAGTTAACAACTCTGATATCACAATCATTTCCCAAAATATTCGGAGTATATATAAAAATATGGATGACTTAAATTTTACCTTAGCCCAGTTGAAAATTCAACCAGACTTTATCATTCTAAGTGAATGTAGGTTGGATATCAATAAACCCATGTCCTATATTAGTAACTATATCTCCTATAATACAATTAACCACTTAAATCATTGCGATGGTGTAACTGTATTCATTAATCATAAACATACATCTAGTGTTAAAGAAAAAATGTATAATGGAAAATACTTTGATCTCAGTAGTCTCAAAGAGAAAAAAACTTCAGAATAGAAATAACATGCAAATGAAATTACGTTATGATCCAGGTAATGCTATTTTGAAAATTACTTTTAGGCGTTATAGGAATTACTGTAATAGCCTAATTAAAAAAATAAAGCGCAAATTTGAGAGAGAGAAATTAATAAAAGCAACAGGTAACTCAAAAAAATTATGGAATATAGTAAAAGATTTAACACATCGCAATAAAATCGATGCTAATAATAAAAAATTGTTAAAAAATAAACTAACTCCTCTGGACTCAGTGGAGCATATTAACCACTTCTTTGCCAGTGTCGGAAAATAATTAGCCGAGAATATTGGTTCAAAGTCTCGATCTAATACAACAAATATTAATATGAATGATAGCAACCAAGTCACATCTTTTGTTTTGATTCTTACGGATGAATTGGAGGTCAGAGACGTGTTGATGAGTCTTAAAACTGAAAGTGCACCAGGATATGACAATATTCCCACAAAATTCCTAAAAAGTGTTGATGTTTTGGTTGTCCCAGTAATTACTCACATGGCTAACCTTTGGTTCGATAAAGGTATCTTTCCCGATTGTTTAAAGTTAGCACTCATCATTCCTGTGTACAAGGGTGGAGATAAAAATGACCCAAATAACTACCGACCAATCTCAATCCTTCCTGCTATCTCAAAAATTATAGAAAAATTAATAAATATATACTATCTTCATCACAGTTTGGCTTTAGATATGGGATAAGTACTGAAGATTCTGTTACTGCATTGAGGACACTTATTGTTATTCAAGTTGATAAAGGGAACAAGTGTTGAACGGTATTCTTGGACATGAAAAAAGCCATTGATACCGTATCTATCCCAATCCTTGTAAACAGGCTAGAACTAAATGATCGGCATACGAGGCATCCCACTAGAATTGCTTAGATCTTACCTTACTTAATACAATTTAACCAAATTTAAACCAAATTTAAATATCAAAATTCATACGTGTGGTAACTGCAACCATTCTGGATGTTTGTGCCCTGAAATTAACAAAGTAGACTGTACAAAATATCTTGGAGTTATGATTGACCAGCGATTAACTTGGTATGAACACATGGAAAGTTTATTTGGTTCTTCAAAGTATTAAGGCACGTTGCAACGTCACAGATTTTAAATCAAATATATGTATCTCTAGTTCAATCCGTTTTTATATATTGTATACTAGCGACCCGCCCCGGCTTCGCACGGATGTAATGTAAATACATAGAAATATTGGCTTTTTCTATTATTTATTGCAAAAACAAAAAACTTCCTCTTGAATAACACTATCTATTAAAAACATCATCAAACCGCATCAAAATCCGTTGCGTAGTTTTAAAGATTTAAGCGTACAAAGGGATATAGGGACAGAAAAAGCGACTTTGTTTTATACTATGTAGTGATGACTTCATCATGATATGGTAACCTATTTAAGTTACCAAAATGTTAAACAATAATAACAATTATTTATTGTTTTAAATGCGTTGTAAACATAACGTAATGTATTGTATCTTTTACTTTTCTTTTACTTTTTCCACTCAATATTATTCAAGAGTAGGATATTTAAAAATGTTACTGGTTTTTATTGCAAGCAGTTTAATAAGCTGAGATTAACAATCTGTGCAACATACATAAAGTACTAAAAATTAGTTGATTGTATCTAGTATTAAAAAACAAAAAAAAAAGAAATACAAAAAATTTAATAAAATTTTAAATGTAAGCTTGTCAATCATAATGTCATGTAAACACTCACTTTTTCTTAAATTAAATACGATACTGAATAAATACACGTAAAATAAAAATTCATTTAAACATATTAAAACTAAATCTAAACCTTTTGTAATCAAGGTTTAAAATGTAACCCACATTTGCTCCCCTTCGTGTCTGACATAATTAAGGTTGCCATCATTACGAAGGAGCAGGAGTCACCATATCCAGCCTCCTTACTGGTAGCCTCCTTACGACGCCTTCTCTGCCAGGGTATACATGTAAGACTTTTCAGTTTAGCCTCGCGCAAAATTAGTTCGCCAAACCTAAACAGACTTAAGCAGAATGCGAATGTGGAGTAACACGAAATCACCGAAGCCACTTACAAGAATAAGTTGCATCTGCTATTCTGAAGGTAGAGATACAGTGGTTGTTCCGACAATAACATCTACCAACGCAGGTTCTTATCTCTTCCATAGTAGAAAGGTGAACTGTACGCAGTCGTGTAGGCCAGTCACTGGGAGCCATCTATAAAAAATCTAGTCCAGAAAGCCAACCAGAGTGTATTAAAGCGTTATCTTGCGTTTCTCATTAAGCCAAGAAAAAGATTCAGTGATTTCCAAAAATTTCACCAACCGACAATGAATTTGTAAGAGAGGAAATCATCACAGAACTAGTTCAAAACTCTAAGTTAAAGTCACATCCAATAAGTATTAAACACATAGACCTCATTACGCTTGAACTGTAGGATACTATCAGAAGATCTCTGTCAGATAGTATTATTTGCTGATGACACTTCACTAATTTTAAAGTTAACAGACAAAAAAACTTTTGACGATATGAATAATAGTCTATCTCAAATACTTAAACTCATGCGCTAGGCAGTGCATGCGTAGATACGTTAGAGCACTTGCATTATACCGATTTGTTCACACAATGATTAACAATTACTCATCAAATATATATATACATATGTATATATATATTTACCAATAGAATTAACCAATATATATATATATATTGGTTAATTCGTTTTATAAAATATGTGTTACTTTTTTAATGTTTACTTTTAAAGCAATATTTAAATAAATATACATGTATACCAATCAGGTTACTTTTATTCATTTATCCCTATTAAATTCACCGCAATTTTAACTATGTGATTCAGTGAAGTCCTTTCGTTGAAAGGGTTTAATTTAATTTATTGCAAAGACCGCTAGTTCAACCCCTTTCAAGGAAAAGGTCAAATTTCAATTCAACCTATAAATGGCTCGCAAAGGAAAATCATCATAATTTTGATTTCCGAACACGTGGTACACTTTCTCCGTGTTTCTATCTTCGAGCAACCCTTCGTTTCGTTCACTACGTTCTTCAAAGGTTTCAATTGACATTCTCATTTCATCAAACAGATTGTGTGACTCAACCATTATTCAACCTTCACTCACGTCATGTCACTTATCAATATTATACATGGACCTAATATAATAAACTAACCCCATGATATTATAGGACCACGATTTATTTTAAGACATTGAATAAATATGGACATTGAATAAGCAAAGTAATATTACAGTGAAGCCTTGAGTTTTATTTACGAAATAGGCTAACACTATGTACCTAGTGGCTAGGGTAGTAGCCCGAAGCGCGAAAGGTTATGGGTTTCATTCTTGATCAGGTTAATCTGAGAAATGAACTACTTCTACTACTTCTAAAATAACTTTATTCTGGTTCTTATACTACGAGGGAAAATCTTAGGTTGTGACCGGTTGATTGGTCAACATTTGGTCAAATAATGACGGCACATTTTTAAGACCTTTTTAATAATGCTCCATATAATGGTTTTGTTTTGATTGAAAATAGATAAAATGCTATGTTTAAACGTTGCAACTGTACTAAAAAAGAATTACTTAACAAATATTCGTTAAATGAAGGCAGTGTTCGTTAGACTTTTTTTTAGCTTCTTTTTAATTTCGTAAACCCGTTCCAGTAAAAAATTAACTCCAGGAATGAATAAATTCAATTCCATTCAAATCTTTATAACTTGTCACATGGGGTAAACGTTGAAATCGATATATTGAATCTACTGCTCTATTCAACCCAACGAGGTTGAGAAATTATTTGAGAGCTGAAAACAAATGTAATTATTTCCAACGTTTGACCGCAGATCTGGGACGATGCTATCACGCAAATTGTTGTTGGTGTAAAACATAAAATCTCAAAGTTGTGAGTGTGCAATTAAGATGAGTGCCCAACGCAGATGACGACCCATCCCTTCGCCCAGGATTTAAAGCCTTTCAACCTGAAAGTGAGACACGTACGTGAAATAGTTGTTGTATATTCTTAAGACTAAATAAAAACATTGGTATAGTTGACTATGGTTTTAACTATACATTGATGTAATTAGTAAATTTATAGATTTAATACCACATAGTAAAATAATCTGCAGGCCAGCTCCCGAAAACTTAATATATAAATGTCGGATCCGAAGGCGAATAACAATTTTTAATTCTCATAATTGGACCCAATTCTTTTTGAATGCGAATTATGCGTCTTCAAAAAACCGAATACATATTATTAATGCAAATTAAAAACTATATTTTAATTATAAACCTTTTTAATAATAAAAAGTAAAGTTTAAGCATTTTTTTATCATTTCAAAATTTACTTTCATTTAATTTATCAAGTTTATTACCGAGAATAAATTCTTATGATTAACTTAACTAACGATGCGATAATACAGTACTATTATCGCAATCGGGTGTATTTTTACAGATTGTAGTCGGTTCTATTCCCGGGTGAATTTACAAAAACTTTAAATTTAGTTTCCTATCTTTACAAAACTCCATTTGTATGCATGTAACTTTATGGCATATCTATATATTTGTAGGCTGTGACGCAATTGGACATCCTAGTTTTCGTATATCGAAGTATCTTACAACGTCACTGTCATTAATAACAATGAAATCATTGGTATCACCAGGTATCACGTAAACATTAAAGTTTATTTTTCTTTACTACCAACATATTTATGATAACTTAAATGCTTAGATACCAATTACTATTTAGACGTGAATATATTATTGATCATCTTAACACATAACACTAGTTCATCGGCATCTTTTACAGTAGCTCAGTAATAATATATTGTATCGGGTGTTAACAATAAAGATCTGTTTTATATTTTCAGTTTATTCGTAATATTTTAGCACTGTATATTTATTAATTTGCCAGAAATAGTATTTTTTTTCTTCATTGTATGTATTGTATAATTATTGTTAACTTTCGAACGCCATTCTTATGCGTGGGGAACTAGTAGAAGCCAGGGCTCTTGCTATTTTCCCAGGCGGTTGGTTTCCACCAGAATACCAGCGCTGCTGCGGTGTTATACATGCCGTAGCAGCATTTGCTTAGGTGGAACCGAAGTTGGCCTCACACGATAGGTACCTTATGTTATATGTAGACTGTCTAATATAGTGTATGTTCGGTAATTGTGTGATCGTCACTAAATTAATTTTCTCTCTTTCTTTCTTTCATTTCACGTAATTGAAATAAAATTGTTCACCCCTTAGTTACAATGCAAACCGAATAATGTATACCAAACCAACCGAGCTACTTATGGGTAGAAATTAGTTAAATTATATATATTTCCGCTCGCAAAGAACTCTACTTTTTTTTGAACAAGTGAACGCTTGTCTGCATTTCTAGAGATAATATCATAGCAGTCTATAAATAGTTATCTTATTTTTAGATAGAAATATATTTTAATACTGGCTTCAGTTTCATTTGTATTATAATTATCTGATTTCATAATATAATATATTATCTTTGTAATATTTTCATACTGTATAGGGGAGAGGTGGCATGAATGGGACACGCTATGAAAGGGACAATTAATATTACCGGTAAAATAAAATCTATTTCAAATCCACACTATTTTTGTTGTAAAGCATCTTAAGACAAGTTTGTTTGGGGCCAACTTCATACGCCTGTAATGTCAAACATGGTGGTTTTATGTGAATGTTGATAATGGGTTTAACAAGTATTTTTTCTGTTATAATTTCGAACTATTTATCGAGTTCCGCCAATTGATTATCTTTTTATATATAACTATTTAGGAAAGGCTGGACTTTGAGACATGCGAAAGTATAAGGTTAGTAAACTTAAATTAAAAATTGTTTTTCATTTTTGTGTAATATTTATCAAAGGGACACTATATACAGTTATGCATAGCCGTTGTGTTTGTGCCCTTCATAGCTACATATTGCAAGGCTGTTATTTTCACTAAGCTTTTTAATATTGAAAACAATATTAAGACAAGTAAAAACTTGTCTTTTAGTTCTATAATTCCACCTAAGAGATTCCAACATTATGGAATTTCGTTTCTTTAAAAAAAAACATTTATCATATTTCAAACGCACTGTCAGTCTAAACCAGTTATATCAAGTTGTTTTATTGTATCATAAGTGTTTTATGTTATTTTAATTACGGAGACTGATGATTACATTTTACGTGTTCAAAGAAAAGCAATAAATAAGTTTATTAGGTACAAATTTTTATTAAAATGAGGTACTGTCCCTTGCATAAATGATTGCGTCCCTTTCTATACTGGCCATTTATGAGAGGGACATAAAATATGTATATATTTTTTAAGATGTGAAAATAACAACTTTTAAATGTGAATGACAATTACTAATTTTAATTTTATTTTGATGAGTGAAAAAAGCATTAAGTATTCTTTTATTTTAAGAGGTAATCTGGAGCAGACCAGTCCCCAAAGTTGGTCTTGCCACCTCTCCCCTATTATACATATGCTGTGGTGGCTTGTAATTGACGCAATGTCAGTAGACTTGAACTCTGAACTAGTGTTCTATGTTTTTAGGGTTCCGTAGTCAATTAGGAACCCATATAGTTTCGCTATGTATGTTAGCGACCGAAAGAGATGCGTAAGCAATGATTTTTAGAATTTAGATTATTAATTTATAAGGAATGAAAAGCCGGTGGAAAATAGTGCGACATTTATTAAGCAGAAGAAGATAGTGACAGATTCAATTGTAAAAGTAAAAGTATCAAAGACAAACTAGTAAAAAAGGTTATATTACACGTGCGTTCGGCACATTCCCCCCCTACACGTAAATTGGGAGTTGATTTTTTTTTATTTTAATCCCAACATGTGATATATCGTTGGATAGGTATTTAAAAATGAACAGGGGTTTACTAAGATAATTTTGATAATTTTAATATTTTGGGAAATAATCGCTCCAAAAGAAAATAAAATTGTGTCCCCCCCCCTCTAACTTTTGATCCATAAGTTCAAAAAGTATGAAAAAAATCTAGAATATAGAACTGCATAAAGACTTTCTAGGAAAATTATTTTAAACCTGATGGGTTTAATCGTTTTTGAAATTTTTGAAAAAATATTTTTTTTGCGTATACCTACCTATGTCAGGTCAATGTTACACACACACAGATAGCCCATTTTTGTAACTTTAAGTGGGGATACTTAAGTATTGTGATGCACTGAAAACTACGGAACCCTACACTGAGCGTGGCCCGACACGCTTTTGGCCGGTTTTTTTAAATTAAGATATCCTTGTCGTAAATAAATATCCTTGTCCTAAATAGTATACCATATAGTATACCTTCTTATATAATTGAAAAAATAACACAGCTTGATTTGTTAATTTATGCTAAATTTGAGTAAAATGTAGATTAACGTATTCTAGGAGAAACCTGATATTAAATTGTGATGTATTTTTTGCTTTTGTGATTTTTTCTAAGAAAGTTGGCGCAGATGAGGTAAAAACGTAAGAAAAAGTTCTTGAAATATGAATCCTTCTTACTTTCTTAGAGTACTTTTAAACCAATACACAAAACGTACCTACAATTACAATGAAACTGGCATTGATACGAGTACCTTCTTTCAACCTTTCTTGGAACATAATATTCTCTTGCAAAATATTACGGAGTAATCTTCTTAAGTATTTTTATTTATTTTCGTAAAATATTACACACATTAATTTCCTTAAGTATTTTAATTTATTTTGCCTTTATTATAGCTAGTCATACTTTAGTTTATGTTATGTTTTTGTGTAACCAATACTTGTAACTGCTTTGTGCAATACAATTTTACATGCACTATGTTAACTTTTTTGTTGATTATGAAAATTTTCTTATAAATGAAATTAATCGCTGCTCGTTAGTCCCGTTAAAACACGACAAAGGCTCGACCGATTTGGCTAACGTTGGTTTTTAAATAATTTTGGAGGTCCAGGGAAGGGAACCATGTATATGGTTAAATATTTTTTTAAATAAGCGGTACGATGTTCGCCGGGACGGCTAGTTGAATATAAAAACATTTATATATGTTATAACCTGTATTACGTCCGCTTAAAATGTATTGAAAAAGATTAGAAACTCAAGTAAGTTAAAAATAATTACAAAGTCAAAGAATCTACGAGTACTTATAATGACTAATAATAATAATAATAATAAATTTATTTCGGACGAGTTTAAATCCATAGTGGGTTAGTATTACAATTTCTTATTGTCTATTGTTAGTAAACGTAAGGGTGCGTATAAAATGTTTCATTAGCGGAGAACTGTAATTTTCCGCTACTGTTTTCAGGATGCTGTTGTGACTATCCCTCACCCTTTTCAGTAGTGACGCCATTTTCTTTCTTAATATCGCGTGAAAACCGTCTGTACGGGCTTGCGCGAACATTTCCGACGCGGAACAATACCGAGGCAATCCCAGCAGCATCCTAAAACCATTATTATATTGGACTCGTAGGACATCCAGCGACTTCCTGGTGTAGTTGACCCAGAGACTGCTCGTGTACATACTTTGGCAGTACGCCTTAAATAATGTGATTTTGACTTGTTCCGTACATCGTGCAAATCTCCGTGTCAACATGTTGCTCCTGACTGCCAGAACCCTACGCTCCCTTTCAATATCTATATGGTCTCTAAGGTCATCGGCAAGAAAGTGACCTAGGTATTTAAAGGAGGACACTCTTTTAATTTTTGCACTATTTAAGAACAGCTCAGGTCCATCTTCGCGACTTTTTCCTCTGACCCCGAAGATCATATATTCACATTTAATGACATTGTAAGTCAAGCCATGAGTGGCGGCATGATTCACACACCTTCAGGAGCTCTCTGACAGCTCCCACGGATGGCCCCAGCAACACCATGTCATCTGCGTAGCTGATGTTGTTAATGCTAACCCCACCAACACTGCATCCGACGCGCCTGCCACTGAGCTCAGCTATGAGAGCGTCTACGTAGAGGTTGAAAAGCCTGGGAGACGTTAATCCCCCCTGTCTTACCCCGCACTCCAGCCTGTACGGCTCACTCAACGTACCATCCCATCTGACGTGATTAGTTTGATTGCCGTACCAATACTTCAGCACACCACATATTTCAGAGGGTACCCCCTTCTCCCCTAATTTTTCCCATAGCACTTTGTACGATACAAGATCAAAGGCTTTAGAGAGGTCGAGGAAACAAGCATACACTGGTGTACTGCGATCCACGTAGTATTGAACGGTGTGCTTAAGACTTATTATAGCACTTTCAGTTGATAGTCCTGGTCGAAAACCGAACTGCGCTTCATGAAGATGTATATGGTCTTTTAATATAGTATCAAGCACACCATCCAACACCTTTGCCATAACCGTCGCTAGGGAAATGGGACGGTAGTTATTTTTATCGGAGGTGTCTCCGGTCCTGTTCTTCACAATGGGAATAACAATGGTCTTCATTAGGTTTGCCGGTAAGTAACAGTGGCTAACACACATTGTAAAGAAAATGGACAGGACCCGCGGCAGGTGGACTCCGGCGTACTTCAGGTGCTCAATGCTGAGCCCGTCGTGACCCGGACCCCCTCATATTATCGAAAACGGGTCCCGAATTAGGACGATTATTAAGCACCCAGGCGTTAAAACTATGTCTGGCCTCCCGGTGAGCACTTTTGACATGATCGTTCCACCCACAAATGTGCCTGCCCCGTACTGCCTCCCTGCCACGGGTCTCTCTAGATTTCCCTGCCGCCCCACATAGTATACCCACAACTAACTCATACAAATTGTCTAGTACAGCCCTATGCTCTATCAAGCCACAGTAGCCATGAGCACAGTCAGTAAATTCATGTGGAAAGTCAATATCCCTCAGTTTCGAATGACAGAGGCTGTGGTAGTGCTGTATTTCTGTCTTAGTTCTTTCACCCCATAAAACTGTATTTCTAAGAGTACTCCTCACCACCTGCTTAGGTCTTATCACTTCTAGGTCACATTCCAGAAATATTGGTAAGTGAAAATGACCGCATTATGTCGCTTCTCGCAATTAAACTCGCGAAAAAGTTCAAATAAAACTGATTTGTTCTTTTCACAAACCAGTTGGTCGTGAAACTTGATAATTTTGTTACCCTTTTGTGTGACTCGCTAACTGAATTATTTAAGACTTAGTGTTTTTATATAAATATAATCAAATGAATTGTATTTCTATTATGTAAGCCTAATTAAGGTAAAACTTGCTGAATATCAGTCATATTATATAATATTGAGTTACAGCCATTTAAATATATAAACCTTTATAGTGTTGCCATCAATTAACGATTTGATTTAATCTAGCTCTCATCATATTAAACCGCTTCAGCCATTAACTAAGGGCCGTAGGTTCGAGTACCTTTATTTATTCCGTTTGACTTGATATTTATATTTGTGTATTTTTAACCCACGACGCAAAAACGACGGGGTGTTTTAAGTTTAACTTGTGTGTGCGTATATCTGTCTATGGCATCGTAGCTCCTGAACAAATGAACTGATTTTGATTTTGTATTTTTTTGTTTGAAAGTTGAATAATTCGGGAGTGTTCTTAGCTATGTTTGATTATTGACGTAACAAAATTTAACACAACTCCCACAATATGGGTATCATATAAAAGGGCTTGACTAGCAGAATATTTTCACAGTGACAAATTTCAAAACCAAGATGGCCGCCGCCAGAAAATGACGTATTACGTAAATTTGTTTGTCACAAATCCCTCAATATAGGTACCTAATAAAAAACCTTTTTTTTTCACTAAATTTATTATTGAAAACGTAGCCGCGTAAGTGTATCTGCGCTTTTAATACGAAAAAATACGGTAATCGACTAGTATTACGTAGTGAGAAAATAGTATGAAAATCGAAGAAGCGTCGCGTGATGGCGAGTCGCTGAAACTACATTGGTATACAAAAGTAGCACTACGTAAGACTACATGATTTACATTTTCGTTTGTGCTAGAGTTGCTGTACTTTTTGAAGTACACTATAAACGATATCATCTCAAAGTGCATTCAACTTATACCTTTAATAAAACAAACAAAAAGTTTTTCTTTACCCTCAAACCCAGATGCAAAATAGCCACGCCTTTCAAGGAGATATGCAAATAACACCGCGCCGAAAGAAAGCCGAGTTATAATTTCGAACACGTTCTTTAAATTTACCTTTTAACAGTCTCCGGATATTTTTACTACGTGTCCCTTCTAAAAATTTCTGTACAGGGAAAGAAAATAAGATAAAAGAAGAGATAAAATTCCCGGAGTTTATTTGAGCTTGTTGATGCAGGTCACGACAGAAATTTATCACAGGTCTACCTTTGGTACTTGGGGGGTAATTGACTGGAACAGCGGGTCTCTGGTTTCGGAGCTCACTACTGTTTATATCCGTCCTTGTCCCCCCCCCCCCCCTCCCGTCAAATCGTCGCTACCCGTTGTTCACTCGCTTGATCAACAACTAGTAGCAGCTGTATGTGCTAGTAGCTGGTATAAGTGATGAAACAAAAAAACCAGTGCTTTGAAACCCAAATTGATTTGTTAATTTCCCTTTTATATTCAACATTCTTAAGCTGAACAACGTGGAAATAATACGATGAAAAGTTCATCTTTAGTTCAGAACAACTGCACCCAATGGAATAATTCTTTTTTTTCTTATGTTCGTGATTGATCGGATACGGTTTTAAAGGAAAAATGTTTGACAATTACACGGGGTAGTACGCTTTCAAAGCCACAACAGACTAGTTTTTCGTAATTAATGCTGAAACTGAGTTTCTTGTCGGTATCATCTCTGTAGTTACTTACCTACAGCAGAAATAAATAAAAAAATGATTTGATATTTATTAATAAAAGCCATCATGACTTTTTTGCTACCCATTATTCTTTTGGGGCTTTGAAAAATTCAATCCCTATACAATTCATGATGTGTTTGTTTAAAACAAGATGAAACATGTGAACTGATACTAGTTATTATTATGTAATATAACATTTGATAAAATATCTTGGCTCGAACTATATTCAAGGAGTGTCAAAGGACGGTGTAACCATGGACCTAATATAATAAACTAAGTCCATGATATTATAGGACCACGATTTATTTTAAGACATTGAATAAATATGGAGTCCACAGATTGGATTGATGTTTGGGAATAGACATTGATTGATTGGCTTCAGTTTGTGTCTATTAATTGCTAAGCCCATAATCATTAGCTAATATTTATAAAAAATTGACTAAAAAGGGGCAGTATTTTTTTACAAATATTTTAAAGTAACATATTTTTTTTATCTCCCATTTCAATGTTACAAACATTTCTGCAAAGTATGTACCACGGGCCGATAAGTATGTAGTCCTAAATATAAGCGGCAGAGGGCACTTACCGGAGGCTAACGGGTTGATAAAGCAGAATAATTTCATCGCCTACGATAACTTGCGGTTAGCTCAGTTGGAAGAGCAGCACACGCTATACGTGACGGTCGTGGGTTCAATTCCCGCACCGCAATAGGAGATAAAAAAATCTGTTTCTTTAAAAGATTTAAAATTCGCTAGTGCGGCGTAAAGCACTATTAAAATCATAAAAATCGATTTTTTTACAACTTAAACGTACTATTTTTACTTTTCGAGTGAAATCTAAAACGAAGTGTTTATAAATGCCTTGTTTTTTAAGTGAATTTAGGGGTGAAACTTATGATGGACCGCTAGTTTAAGAACAATTAGTGGTAGAACATTAGATTCTGACTCCCATAACAAGTGCTTAGCATAATAAAATTTATTTTAGGTCTTTAAACGTGAATCTTTCAAAATCTTCGTTGGAGGCTGGATCTGCTGCGGCGTCAGCTGAATCGAACAAACGGCGTAAATATTTAGGTCTTACTAATACCTGTATATTTGAGCCGTTTGGAGTCGAAACTCTGGGGCCGTGAGGACCGGGCGCACACAGTCTCTTCCACGCTTTAGCCAAAAAGATGCTTCGGGAGACCAAAGGGCTGGCTTTTTCAAAGAGGAAACGCAGCCAGCCTTCTTGGCACCATGCCCATTGGCACAACAATGGGATGGGACAATTTTTTTATTTGTAGGTTTATAATGATAATTTTATAATATTTTTTATGTACGTAATTCCCTTTATATATTTTCTAAAATAAATAAAATACGAAGCAACAACATCATATATACATACCGTGTTTATTTTTAAACATAATTTTTACTTTTGGTTTTCATTTCATTTTCTTTGAAAATATTTGTAAGATCTTTCGGCATCAAGACGGCGCACTATGCCTGAAGAAATGAAATGACCTCCATGCAAACATACATTCACAAAATAAAGTAGATTTGTGTTGCAAGCTAAAGTTTAACATTTCTGAAATTATCCTTATTAATGACACGTCACATTAGAGTGTTTTGAAGTACGTATCATTAATATATTGTAAGTAATTAGTATTATATCTTTTTAGTAATGCATTTAAATCGATAAATTAATAGATCGAGTCCAGTTTGAACGGATCGTCTTTATTCTAAACACGCTAGGAGATGGCTGTGATGATGTGGCTGGAGTCCAATGAATAACTAATGCAACTAGCACGTGTGCTGGTTTCCATTACATGATAAATTCATTTGCATTTTAGAGCAAAATCGACCACTGAAAGCCACATGCCATAACGCCAATATAATTACTTGAATATATTTAACAGCGTGATTTTAATTAAAATTGGTTATCATGCTTTTGCATATTTTTAATATACCTGATTTGATTTTAGATCGACGAAAGTGCAACATTGTACCTATGGTTGATTGACTAGATAAGAGCGATTCTTTTACACAGTTACTTGTCAGAACACGATTCCTTCATTAAATTCAATTGCGGCCCGCTGCGGCTTCGTATGCATAACAAATTTTCCAATGATTCGTCGGTCCTATTGGTTGCAGCCCGATATTATGTAGCCAAATGTCTTTCTCGATAAAAAGACTATGCAACACAAAAATATTTGTTAATTCGAACCTATGGTTCTTTAGTTCTTCAATGGGCATTCAAACAAATAAACAAAATGTTCAGCTCTATAATATTTCTATGGAGATAGTAGGTAAACTCAGAGAAACATTTTTACTTAACACAATGACTGTAAAAAAGTTGCAGCGAAGACCCTTTTAAAATCGCACTTTAAAGATAATTTGTCATTTCTAAAACATAATTTAGCCGATATAACACGAAGCCTTATTTTACCGCATTTACTATTATTTGTGAATTTGTACCAATATTATTTACTGTTCAAAATAAATAAATATTGGACAACATCACATACACTTAATTGATTCTGTGGTAAGTAGCTAAAGCACTTGTATTACAGAAATCCGCAACAACAACGATACCACAAAACCCAGACTCGAGTCCATCGGGACGTCAGAGATGGCGCGACGACAAAGTCCGGTCCGCTCGCCTCACGGCTACGAAGGTCGTCAAGTTTGACTGCGTCTTATCATTTGAATACCCTGAGTGTCACGAACTAGTTGACGCTGACTGAAAGTGGAAGTTTAGTGCGATTCCAAATTTTCTTCTATCAAGTTCGACCTGCTACTATTGTAACTAAACAGTACAAGGATGCTGTCTTTAACATTCAAGCAGTGTTTTAGTGATAGAATATGCTTATACAATCAACAGCCTGAGCCCCGTCCTCTGCTGAACGTAGACGACTTAAATTACCGCCAATTTTTTCTGCAATATTGATTATCCATCGAAGACGCTGGCGAGAGCGTGCAAGGCGTCGATTTAACAGCCTTGTTCCTTTTGGTAGATACCAGCTGTTTGTGGGTGTGGGAACACCCCGGCCGGCCTTGCACGGTCTTTCGGAGTTACGCGGGAACAGCTTAGCGCCTTCCGCCATTCCCGCCGGTTCTTCGACAGACGTGGGGGAACAATTCGGAGCCGCTCCTAAGGGGTAGCAATTCCACTGATAGCGCTATGGAAGTAACAATAAAAACATATTCTTATGGTGCCATCAATAAGCACTAAGAGGTGCGAGAGGGTTTTAGTTAGTAGTGTCCGCTCTTTTCAGAACATACACACATACGCCGCTGTCTTTTTCCCCAGGCAGCGGTCCGCGGCCAATGCATTTCCCTTTATTACCCACAAAAAAAGAAAATATTGATTATGTTCGTGAAATATTTGATTACATATTTTTTTTAAATTGTAGTTAATTTTTCGACTTTAAAAAGTCGATGAACATAGGTGTATTATTCGTGTATAGGTTTATAGGTGCATCATTGTTACATTAATCACGTGCATCTTATATAAGCTCAATGAGTAACTCACACGTTTGCCGATGATGTAAATCTTTACACTCCCCCTAACTAAACGACAGCAGCACTTTTCAGAAGGTTTTGAGTTTCGGAGTAAAGTAAAATGGAAATTTAATTAAGTTAATTAAACACCAAACAGATCGTCGACAAATTTATTTGTTCCCAACGTTTGTTTACCACGAGCTGCAAACGCGAAACTTATAAAAGTTCTTAATTTCACCACCGACCAGCGTATTGAACGAAGAAAAACGCCCGATTCATCGTAAGTCGTAAATTCATTTACTTTCCGGCAAGAAATAAAAGCTATTGCAAAGTTTCCTGCATTCAAATTGTGCTCGGGGAAGGCTTTTCAATTCAAGTTTGGTAAAGAACAATTCGCAGCAGGACGACTCTAAGATAACAATAATACCACAGTTAGCTTCTGTCTGTCAAATACGTCTTCACTCTTTGTGTTTGGCCTGGGGTTTCTTGCTCTAAAGTTATTTTTTTTTTTGGTAATTTATAGTACATACTTAATTATTCCCGAAAAAATATTTACAATAGATAGTCCGCTACAGTGTTTAGGGTGCCCAGAATGCCTCTTTAAATGGCCAGACTTATGCCTTGGCCGAGCATTCTGGTCTCAAGATACCTCTACGAGGCGAGGCGAGCGAACAATTCTTTGTACAAAGTTCGGGCCTCTGGAGTCCACGGCCCCAAAGTTTCCACTCCAAATAGGGCGAAACGATAGTAGCCGTCGAGGGCAGAGTATTTAACACGTTTACACGTTTCGAGAGGTGGAGTAGGAGCAAAAGTGTCAGAACAAGTCGCATCTCAAACCCAAAACTTTAAATGTTTTGTATATACGTATTATCTTGTTTTTTTAATATATTAATGTATTTTTCTTTTTGTTTTCAAATGTATATAATATAATTTAGTTTCTTGGAATAAAAATACAAATAGATAAGACTAGGGACACAGAACACAAATTGTAAATTAATACGATAACTTACCTCTTAGCAACTATGAAATAAAATGAACTCAAAGCGTATTATATATATACTATGAAATGCAACGGAGCTTTAAAAGATATTTTAAAAATCGGATCGGAAAACTAGTTATCCAGTAATGCCTAAAACTTCAGTATTCAATATTGTCAAAAAAGCCACTATTTTATATTTTATTTTTACCAGTTTTTTATAAAAATATGAAGCAGGGTGGGAATCATCATATTTTTTATTTTAGTTTCTTAACAGTAACACAAGTGATACAAAAATTCTTTACTCAGAACAGTTTTAACATAACGTGTCACAAGTTAATTTTAGAGGATTCAGTTTGGTTATGCTTGCAAGTTTCCGAGTCCCTTTATTAAGCTACAGTAGCGTATCATGCCTCGGGCAAAGGCTTATATGTACTCGTAGGCTACCTATCTATATAACTTAAGAACTACATTTGTTAAGTTGGTCCACTTTCACTATTATTGTTTTGTAAAACTGTTGTGACAGATTTTTCACAAAATAGCCGAAAGAAAAGTAAAAAAAATTGTGTATGTATAAATTTATGTTTGTCACTCTTTTACGCAAAATCGACTGTAGGTACGTTTTAAAATGTGGTGACTAGACTGATTGACTAGATTTTTTTTTCATCTTTTATGCATTCACGCATCATCTCAACCCGCCTAGGTATGGACGGCGAGGTATATTGGACTCGGATTCCGGTGGGAAAAACGGAATCTTTCACCTTATTCTTGGTGTGTCGGGATTCCCCTAACGAGGTGTGATACGACACAACCCATTAGAGCACTTGGCTGAACTCTGCTTCAGCTGGGGAAAATTTGACATACTCCTGTAAAGATGCCACAGGCCCCTGCCCGAGGATGTGTTGCCGTTTTCTCTGGGGTCGCTTCGCCCCACGAACCCAAAAGCCATTTCAGTCGTCTGCTAGGACAGGAAAGGGATACTTTGCCATATTCTATGCCCCGAACCACGGCTCAGATTGATTAAATACTTAAATAAGTAGGAAAACGTGAACGAAAGTGCGGAAAACGGTTGGTATGTTTTTAAACGTAAAACTTGTATCCTGAAAAAAGAATAAGTACTCATTTTGAAAACATTTAGGAATAACCGTAATCATTATCTAATTCCAGATTTTAAACAACATTATCGTTTTCACACATAAACAAAGCGTTTACAGCGCCTTTACCGGTAATTCATGTAACTATTTTACGATATGATCAAAATAATCTTGAATACTTTATGAAATAGTCGCGCTTTCAGTTGACCACATCGAGAAACGATTTTTATCATTGATCTGCCCAAACCATATCATGATGTGGCCAAAAGACAGTCAAACATTTCATGAAATGCGACCATTTCATAAAATACTCAAGCATTTCATGAAATGAGCAAATCTACGATATGGCCACGACATATACACAAGCGTTAATGTGGTTGCTAAGCTGTAGCTTTCAAATACTGGGTTACTGTCATTTGGGTTTATGATCAGAATATAGACTGACAGATGTAAGAATTATTTGATGACCCTTCATAAGCTTAAAAAAATCTCAAAATTCTACTTATGACGACCACCGTACTCGGGAGGTCAGGGGTCAGACTTCGCTATCGCACCATCACTGAGCTCCCCGAATCGATCCTCGGTCGTGTCAATTTGGAAAATGAACATTTCTCTATGGTATCGAGTCTGGCTGTTTTTGTATCTAAATAAATGTGATGTTGTATATTATTACTTTATAGGAATTAATATTTCTAAAACTGATTTTTAAAAAAAAATACGTCAGCTATGATTAGCTCATAAACGTGAAGACATTATTGAAATTGGGTAGCTCTTTGTATATGTCACTGTAAGATTATAAAAATCGTTAGATTACAATCTATCTCGCGAGATTGTAAACTGTCGATAGATTGTGAACCATAATTTCATCGCCTGCAATAACTTGCGGTTAGCTCAGTTGGTAAGAGCAGCACGCGCGATACGTGAAGGTCGTGGGTTCAATTCCCGCACCGCAAGGGGAGATAAAAATTTTCTGTTTCTAATATTTAAAGTTCGCTAGTACGGCGTATAGTACTATAAAAATAATAAAATCGACATAATATTATGATTACAATTTAACGTATTATTTTTCGTTATATTACAATATACCGATGGGAATCGGCCAAATTGTGAACCGACGTAGAACGGAATGCATCTCGCGCGCTGATTGGTTGAACATTATGTACCCCCGCCGCCCCGGCATTCGCCTTATTTGTTTGTTATTTCATCTTAATATTAATTAGAGTTTTTTATAATTTTATAATTTTTATAGTTAAAGACAAAATTACCGTTTTTATAAAAGAGCCTTTAATGATTTTTAATTCTAGTTAGTGTTTGAAGACAAATTATGAACCTAATTATTTTTTAAAAGAGTTTCTTTTAATTTACCAATCTTGTGTTTGATGAATAAATGTTTCGTGACAAAATTTTTTCTCAACATTTGTCTGGATTTTCGATTACCAACTAAATAAAAAATAAATGCTTGAAAAACACTTAAAGATTGTAATCTAACGATGTTTATAATCTTACGGTGACATATAAACAACATTTTATTAAACAAGTTTTATAAGAAGAAATAAATTTGTATTCTAGTATGCAGCTGACGATGTTCAGAGCAGATCCAACTTAAACGAAGCCAAATTAAAGTTCTTTCTTTAATTGCCCAGATCGGAAATCTTGCGCTTCAGGCTACGTTGGAACTGCGCTGTTCTCTCAAGACAATCTGAACAAAACTACGAATAAATTGATTATCCGAGCGCAATATTTAAAATCTACATAGTTATTTTTTTTCAATCGTATCGAATAGTTTCCGTCCAACTTGATGTGAATATTTTTTTGAGTTTTAAGTGCTGTGTGAGTGAATTGGTGTTGAGTGCGAAAAGCATAAAATTAAGCCGAAAATGTACGAGATCGTAGGAATGCAATCAAGATGAGAGCTTGCCTTCATAGATGATGCCTTCATTCCAGGACCCTCCCAGACTACGTTGTAATCATGTTTCCGTGTATGACGATATTAATTTTAACATAGCCTCAAAAAAAAATATAAAGATAAAAGCTTTTCGTTTAATTGTTAACCAGCATTACATAACAGTTGCTATTTAAATTTTTATACCTATATAAGACTATTTCTTTTAAAATCAGGAATTGTCGATTAAATAAACAATGGCGTTGCTCTGAAAACAAAGTTTATTATTTTTGTAACATAAGTTCGTACACATGAGTAATAAATAGAACAATAACATTATCAACTTAAATAGGAATCTCACCTGAAAACAAAGAAACGACATTTAAAGTCTATTACTCTGAATTCCTGATTAAAATTACTTTTATTATCATTTTAATTTATTGAGCAACAATTATGCACGATCATGACACATGCCATTATATTTTAACATATGTCACTCTTTACCGGCCATAGAGCACTACAAAAAGTATTATTAAAGAAATATAGTTTCTTTATATCTCCCTCCATCGAAAAGAAAATTTTTTATGAAAATTTTCTCTATGTTCATTTAAATTATTAGAATGAACCCTAAATTTTACAGCATTTTACAAAGCTATACGATCACATCGTTTTTTATAAGTTTACTCTAGTATTGGTATAAGTTTACTGATATGAAAAAGATTTGACTCGGACTTTTTATGACCAGTATTAATTTTGTAAATTGATTTAGATATTTTCTCAATAATTTGATATGGACCAATCTTTAACTCATCTAGTTTTTTTCTATTAAGTTTATTACCATTTTCTACATAGACCATATCTCCAATATTAAAGTCTAATTGAATTCTGTTTTTATCAAATACTTGTTTATTGTAATTGTGTGACTTCATGGAATTTTCGAATGCTAATTTCCTATCTGTAATCCATTCCTCTTCTGTTTTATCTCTTTTTAGTTCTTTTGGTAAAAAGGAAACATCTGTACCATGTAACAGATATTTTGGTGCAAAACCTGTAACTGTATGTTCTGTACTATTATATATTTCTACACAATCGTGAGCAATGGTTGTCCATGCCTTTTTATTGTTATTTTCATTTATTCTACATCTTATTTTATTTACAAGCGTTTGATTAAGTCTTTCATTTAAGCCATTGGAAAACGGGGCATTTACAGCGGTGAATATCATTTGTATTGATTTTTCATTTAGAAATGTTTTGAATTCTTTTGAGTTGATCCCTGGGTATTGATCAGTAAGAAGAAGTTCAATTTCATCATAATCTATTACTTTTTTTATTAGTTTAACGAAATCATTAGCATTTTGCGTTTTCGAAGTAATAATATAAGCGTGCCTTGTAAAGTGATCCACTAAAAGATGCAAGTATTTTTTTGTTGATCGTGAGCCACCAAAGCCTCCAATCGTGTCTATGGATACTATTTGGAAAGGTTTTGTGGCAGGCCCTAAATGAGACATAAGCCCATATTTATACTGTCCCCTTGTTTTATTTTTTATACATATTTCACAATTTTTACAATGATTTCTTATATTTGTAGTTAAATTTTTTGCTGTATATAGTTTACTTATTTTGTTTTGCATCTGTTTTATACCTAAATGACACATGTTTTCATGTACATTTTTAATAATTTTTTTACTGAAATCTTCTGTTAAAACTATTTTGTCACATTTTTTATTCTTTTTATAGTAAATATTATTGTTAGTTATAAATTTTAATTTGTTGTTTTGTATGTCTGTATTATTTTCTTGGTCTGTAATAATGTCAATCAATTTTATCATGTTAACTATTTTTAATTGTTCTTCTGTATCTTCACATGCCTCTAACACTGGGTTTCTACTCAAACAATCTGCCTCTATATTATACTTTCCCGGAGCATATTTTACTTTGAAATCATACTGTGACAAATAATATGTTAGATCTCCAAGTTCGTCATCTGTTCTAGATTTAATATTTAAATTTTCCAATGGTTTATGATCTGAGTATACTGTAAATGACTTCCCTATTAACCAATACTGCCAATACTTTATTGCCTCTTTAATAGCTAGACATTCTAAATAAACTGCCTTTTTCTTTTTTTGTAATTGATTAAGTTTTTTTGAAAAATATGCAACTGGTTTGTTTTCTCCGTTTGGTTGTGTTTGTTTTAGGACTGCTCCAAGACCTTGTAAAGATGCATCAGTGTAAATATTTATTGGCAAATTAGGATCAAATATCTCTAATATTGGTTGTGAGCATAATAAATCTTTTATTTTTTTAAATGATGATTCACAATCTTCAGACCATATAAATTTTTGATTTTTTCTAAGTAAATTATGAAGTGGATCTAAAATTAAACTACTTTTTGGTATATATTCATGGTAGAAATTAATTTTTCCCAAAAATTGTCTAACATTTTTTTGCGTTTTTGGTGTTGGAAATTGTTTTATTGAAATTAAATTATCTCTTACTGGTCGTACAGTATTATTATGAATTATATGACCAAGATATTTTACGGAGTCAGAAGCAAATGTACATTTTGTGAATTTGAGTCTAAAACCCTCCTTTTTTATAGCTTCTAATAATAGTGTTAAATGATTTATGTGATCGGAAAAAGTCTTAGAAAATATAAGGATATCGTCTATGTAGTTAACTGTAAAATCAGTAAGCTTATACTTGCGTAATATGTTACTAAGGATCCTTTGAAATATGGCCGGTGACGTCTTCAATCCGAAGGGAAGACACGTCCATTGATAGTGTCCCTCCTGGGTGACGAATGCGGTCTTCTTTCTATCTTCAACCTTCATCGGTATAGACCAGAAAGCTGAATTAATGTCCAATGTCGTAAAGTATCTTGAGTTTCTTGTCTTAGTCAGCAAGTCGTCAATCAGTGGAAATGGTTGAGCTTGTGGCACCACAATTTTATTTAGGTCTCTAAAATCTATACATAACCTAGATTTTCTGTTATCTTCTTTTTTGAAAGCTAAAGTTACTGGTGCTGCAAACGGACTATATGACTCCTCTATGAGTTTTTTATCAAGTAACTTTGCTATTTGATCCTCTATTTCCTTTTTGTCTTCAATTGAACACCTATAAGGCCTTTTACAACAGTATTTGTCCATAAGTAGATCAATACGTGCTTCATATTCTTTGACAGTTCCTATGTCATACTTGTCTTTTGCAAATATTGCTTTATAAGTATTTACTAACCTATATATTTCAGACTTTTGTTCAATATCTAAATTACCCATACTCATTTGGAAATCTTCCTCTTTTATATGTTCATTAAAATTTATTGAAGAATCGTTTGTTTCATATTTTACTTCCTTAGAAGTATTATTATTATTTTTATTTTCACATATGGAATTAATATTTTCTTCAATAATTTCTTTCTTTTTCTGGGTTATTTTCAAATACTCATCTTGAACTAATCTAAATTGTTTTATAATGTCTAATCCGATTAGAAAATCATACTTAAACTCGTCTCCATCAAGTATATAAACATCAGCATTTTCCTCAATATCAAAAATTTTTATTTTAATAGTTGTCAAACCGTTAACCTTTTTAACACCATTAATCGTAGTTAGATTATCACATCTAGAATTATCTTCTCCTTTTATTTTTAGTAATTTAGAATGTATTATAGAAACATTTGAGCCTGAATCATATATTCCAAAAGTTTCTAATTGTGAGTTTAATAATATTTTTAGTTTAATTAATGGTGTTGTTATTCGTTTTTTGTGTCATTATTTAGTTCAACATCAATCACTGAATTGTTGATGGCTTTATTATAGTTTTTCTTAATATGATTATCTTCTGTTCTAAACCAACATTTCTCTTCGGCATGAAATCGACTACCTTTGTTTAAATTCTCACAAATTTTACATGGTTTCAGTTTTTCAGGTTTTCCTTTAAGCTCATAGGTGTTTTTCTTCTTAATTAAACTTTTTTTGTTAGCCATGTATTCATATTTTCCAATTTCATTATACAGGCTTGAAGTTGATTTCATATTTTCTCTGTCAATTTTGTCCATAATATAATCTGGCAATCCTATTGCAATAAGACTTATCATGGTCGGTATGTCGATGTGTTTATTAACTTCTAGTAACAATCTTTCTTTTTTAGTAGCATATTCGATTAATGACCCTCCTTGATATCTAAATGTAAACGCATATTTGACTTGAGACCAACCTTTATTTCCATATGTCTGACAAAAGTTGTTCTTCCATATTGCCCACTCTGAGCTCACGGTCAATTTTATCAACATACTGCTATACCAATCCAAGCATTGTTTTTCCAGTAGATGTTTTAAAATCCCAATTTTGTCTTGATCCTTTACAATATCGAATCTTTCGCACTCGCTTTCGAATTCACTAATCCACTGATCCGCACATGATGTCTTATTTGAAAATTTTTCTATCAGAAACTTTTCCGCTGTTATTGCTAAATTTTTTTTCTCAGGCACGTTGCTGTTATTTTTGTCCTGTGAGGGCAACTTCTTTTCTGTTATCTCCTCTAAAAACTGGTCACCAAACTGTATATTTCCACCTTCATCTAGGTATATTTTCTTCAGATCCGAAGTCAGAGGAACCCATACGGATCGTGTTTGATGCCTTCTTTTGAGAGTATTTTTTATTTTAGTAAATACGTCTGATGACATTATAGCACTGTGCTTACTTGCGGGCTGCAACTCATCGGGCAACTCAAAAACACACCCATCCGGCGTCTCAATTGAAGTTATACATATTACATTTGTTTTCCCGTCTCTTGAACCCAATACCACAAACTTGAACCGTAGTTTTTCCATTTTCCTTTATAATAGGTAACTAGAAATGTCGTTTTATAAGACTATTTCTTTTAAAATCAGGAATTGTCGATTAAATAAACAATGGCGTTGCTCTGAAAACAAAGTTTATTATTTTTGTAACATAAGTTCGTACACATGAGTAATAAATAGAACAATAACATTATCAACTTAAATAGGAATCTCACCTGAAAACAAAGAAACGACATTTAAAGTCTATTACTCTGAATTCCTGATTAAAATTACTTTTATTATCATTTTAATTTATTGAGCAACAATTATGCACGATCATGACACATGCCATTATATTTTAACATATGTCACTCTTTACCGGCCATAGAGCACTACAAAAAGTATTATTAAAGAAATATAGTTTCTTTATACCTACTAAAATTGCTCTCAATTTTAAGTTAATAACATTATAATACGTTTGTATTTTTATTTAATTAAATACAGTGTGACTGTTCAGAAC
This sequence comes from Glyphodes pyloalis, assembly GCA_037074685.1. Taxonomy (NCBI): domain Eukaryota; kingdom Metazoa; phylum Arthropoda; class Insecta; order Lepidoptera; family Crambidae; genus Glyphodes; species Glyphodes pyloalis. Next base: position 18,122,088 of record JAYKKO010000001.1, read on the forward strand.
CTATTCCTACAGATGCCGTGGAGAAATTCAACTTTAACATTATTACTAAGCGCAAAATAATTAAATCATATTATACAGTTTTGGTTTGATACATGTAATGTCAATTAAGTATGTAATTTTGAATTTTAAACAGAAGCAGGCATGTGTCGTCATTTTGGTGTATTTTACAGTATACCTATTTAAAATCGCTTCATTATGTTGAGATATGGTCGTTGTATGATCGTTTACTTGTCAAAAGGTTTTTTGATATGGAATTTGGATAATGCTTGTTTGACAAAGCTAAGATATATTAAAATATATTAGAATTAACGTTAACTTTTTGCTATAATTTTATTGTTTATTTATCTTGTTTTACTCCGATTTAATTTTTTTACCGTAATCGTTAGCATATTATGTGTCATTATCAAAACAAAAATCAAAAGGTGAAGTAAAATAATGAAATTTATTTTTATTTTAATAGTTATAAAACTGTCTTGTATTGGTTAATGAAGATGGAAGTTGAATGAATAATTAACGCCATTCATAGATTGACGCACCTCTATGGGGGTACATTTACTGAATTAAAGTAGAACAAACTTTAAATTGCTGGCCTTACTCTATGATTAATGGGCGCATTACGTCGAGATTCATAATTAAATGCCAGCAAAAAGTATAATCAAGACACTTTATTCAGCTGAGTGACGTTTCCCAGGGGAAACCTGGCTTCACCACATTTATGGAGGTGAGGCAAGGATATTTTTCAATTTAAATATTTTTGAGCTTTGCCGTAATAGTCGGCTTTTAAAGTAGATAATGTACGCATCAACTCGTGGATTTTAATTTTGAAATGAATTTACGTCATACTTTTGGCAGATGTTATTTAAAATGTGTAATACTTATACTGTAAATAATGTCATTTTGGGCGTGTCCTTGACATTTTTCGTAATTGAAATCATCACATACATTGCTCTTTTTCTGTGGCAAGTAGATTTAGGCACTAGTTTTACAGAAATCAGAAACAACAACGGAAATTACCGTCTCTAATTTTCACCATAAAATCGAAACAAAAAGTCAAGTTGGTAACCTTTTAAAACTTTTATAAAATCCATTAATAACCAGGTTTAGGTTTATAGTAAATTTTAATTACTCGTCTTAAAATCTCATTATAGTAGGGAATACGTTGTTCTTTTAAGCACAGGTGATAAAATGTTACTTTTAATCTTAAATATAAAAATGAATCCCTATTTCCCTTGGTCAATTACGCGTGAACGGCTGAACCAATTCCACATTTTTTGGTGTGTTTGTTATTGCCAGGAGAAGGTTCTTATGAAAGAAAAAAATAAATAATAAATGTATGTGTCATTCAATAGCTGTCGTTAAGACAGGACAATATCTGTCGGGTCAGGTAGTTATCCCATCAAAAACATTCTGTAAAAAAATAGCCAAGTCTCGATGGAGCCGCTTGTTTATCTCTAAAAAGTAATGAAATCCAGACAAAGTCCTGCCAAGTCTAAGGTTTCTTACTGCGATTTCTTTATTATTATAGTTAATGTTGTGTGACTTGGCCGTTGAACATTCTTGATACGTTAGTAGGTACAAGTTCATTGGTAATTTGACGCTTGTGTCTCAATTTAGGTTGTTATTGATTGTGCAACACATGCCTTCAGCATTAACAATACAACTTCTACTCTCTTCTTTTTGAAACTTCATTTTTTCCGATCTTACATAAAAAAGACGTACAGGAGGACTTCTATCAATGATTAGAAGTCCATCTGTACTGGAAATATTTTTATACTGTTTGTTTAAGGCTCAACTATACAAAGGTATTATTATTACAATAAGTCAATTATGAATTATTTATTGAATCAATGTTTTCCAAGTAGCAATTTTCCATCGTCAATGGGTTGCGGTTTTGGCGACAGATTGGTACAAAGGCCATAAAGCCGCGCAAACTATACTTAACGCCTATCATACACTAAGAGAATGCATGACAAGTTCAGGATCATGAGAACATAAAAAGGAAAGCACGGCTTCTTAAGCCTTTCCCGTTTTGGAGGAGCCTGGCTAAATTCTCACCAGCTGTGAAATAAGTTTTAGTGTCATCAAAGATGCACTTAAATAATTGCCAATCAGATATATTTCCGCTAAACTCAGGTAGTTCAACGTTATAATGAATCTTGAAACTCGGATTTGTTAGCGACTTAATAGCATGAGTAAGTTTCTCGATGTCACTAACCTATAAAGTGGTAATATTACCATGTCCTGGGATTCGAGTATGCACATCACCTTCATGCAGCGGGTGTGGTTAGGTTAGGTGAGGTCCGTTATTAACCGTCGCCTCGTCAGTGACATCGTTCGGAAAACGCAGTATAGAGTCGCGCACTGGTTCCACAATACGGATCTGTTGCGCAGTAGTAGTAGCCTCACTCTGTTCACACGGAACACTCCGTTCTCTCTTCTAGAGCCATGCCAGTTGCTTTCGATGTTACTTCTGCGAAATCACTTTTCTGTGGCTACGGCCTCCCGTTTTGCAATTTAGACAAGATACTGTTTACGTACTGCTTCTGCCGCTTTGAACCGGGTGACTGTTGAGGCGCTGGATGTGGAGGAAGTCGAATGCAGATTAGACCGGGCTTGTGATCTTGTGAACATTTTTAGCGGGAAAAATTAAGATTTTTAAATTGGGAAGAGTGCTGGATTTACCAATTAAAAAGTATTTTAGTGTACTGTAATTAGGGGTTGTTGGGTCCGTAGATAACACAGGTAGCTTGACTAATTTCCAGTATCTATTCAGGCAATATTTATGCACGGGATAAGCGTAGGTATGTACTACATACAACTCAAAAAATGTTAAACAATCGCTTTCTTTCGACTTAGTAATAAATAGAAAGAACGGTATGGGCTGAAACAATATCTTCCACATACACCTCAAGTTAGTGATGACTTTCAGGATCGAGGCCAGAAATACCTATCTAGGGGTTGTAATTGTCCTCAAACGCCTTATAGTTTATCAATAGCAAAGATGCCGTAGGATCTTAGATGTAGGCATCTTTGCTATTGAGTAAGTAAAAGTGCCTCGTAAAGAGCTCTTTTTTTCTATTTTGTTTCCTTTATAACTATTGTTTCTTCAATGAAATAAAGCGGCCTACCAAGATGAATATTTTTTGTAAAGGCAGTATGTCGATCGCTAATAGTTTGGTTGGGCTTTTGTGTTTTCTACTTAGGGTCACCAGGGACACCAGATCTCGATAATCCTAGTTTTTATAGTTTTCCTTTTATGTGGCCATTAAAACCTAACTCTGTTAGAAGAACAAATTTCAGCTCTCTGAGTTTATGGGAAGTTAGTTCTATTTTGATGATCATGAATGAGTGAGTGTGTGTCGAAAATGCGAAACTTTGCTTTCCCTTAATTTCGGAACTAAATGACCTACAGACTTGAAATTTTGGATTTCAAGTAAATGCCTATAGCTTATTGGATGACAAAAATTTCAGCGTTCTGGTTTTATCCAGAGGTTCTCAAATAGGGGCCTGAAAATGCGGCGAAATGATTCCAGTAAAGGATGGTACGGCAGTGTTTGCTTTGCTTCGCGCTCGACTTGGTGGGGGCACTGCCGTGCCCCCCGATACTATAAATATCAACCACATTGAGTATTATATAATATTGCAATAGTTACATGGTGATTATAAAGTTTATTTTAATATCTAATCGTTTTTTCGGAGAAGCAAACTTTCTTCTGTTTGCTATGAACTAATTTACTTTGACACAATAAGCGAGTCAAGCACCATAGTCGTATGGTGCTATCAGATATGTATAAAAATACACCTTATTCTACTTGACGGATTTTTTCCCTTATTTGAAAGGGTAAAAGAGTTACGTTCATTTTACTACATCATAATATGCTACAAGCCAAAAATATTACAAATGTAGTTTGTTCTAAAACCGAATAACACAGATATTTCTTATTTAATTAGATGCTTGCTCTGTTTGTTTCCGCTATCTCGTTATGAATTCGAAGAATGAATCCAGAAAGCGAACAAGGTTGATGAAACTTGGCTACAGAGTGCGATTCAAAACTAATTCTATAAAATAGATATTTAGGTTTATTTCAACGTTTGTATCGAAAATTGTTCGTTTCATACAAAGTGCACAATATACATAGCTTTATTTTTTTCTTAGAAAACAGTACTTCATAATTTATACATTTGTCCGGTAAGAAGTAATGAAGGTTTATTGCTTATTTTTTAAGTAATAAAGGAGATCCTTTCATTGTCACCATCTAGGTTTACAAAAATATTCCGAGTGCATATTGGAGTGCATTAAAACAAATATTCAAGGGGGCTCCCATACAGCAAACGCTTTGCCCCTTTTTTGTTGAATATTCTAGTCAATTGCAAGAAACCCTTCGTTCGTGAGTCCAACTCATACTTGGCTAGTTTTTTTTATGTTACGGCTACAAATTTTGCTTTCTCAGAACTATTTCGATAAAAGAAATAAGACTAACAAATTTCAAAAGCTTTGCTTGCATTAGGAGTATTAGTTATGATAATGCAGGTTCTAACCACCGTATTGATAATATTGAAAAATAAATTCAGAGTCTTAAATTGCATTATTAGATACTCGTATTACGCTTTTCTGATATCGAATTATTACAGAAGCTTTTGAAGTTAAAATACTTTTGAGTCTAAAGCACTCTTGAAACTCTATCCATCCTTAGTAAAATTAATTACGTCGTCCAATAAAATGTGTTATGTAAATAGACTCTCTCATTAAGTACCAAAGTGACTTGTCCCTTTTCATCACTTTTCACGTTATTGACGATAATTGGTGAAATTTCAAAATGAATTTTGGCGGTTTGACCAATTTGAGGCGCAAAGTTTAAATTGGTTTTGTTTGCGAGTGCAAGTCATGGATATCATTAGCTTTCAATCTATAACCTTTAAATAAAATTTAATGTGAGTCCTTTTTTCGTGTTTCTACTCTTATTTATTAAGGAAATCCAATTCAATGAACACATATGTACTTCGATTAGTATTTGAGGCTATTTTTGAGTTATTTGGTTATAAGTAGGTACTTGTTTTGAATAACCTTGGTTTTGTAATGGCTTATGGATCAAATCACGTAAATTTAGCTTCGGGTTTTTTTGTCTTCACACACATAACAGTCACTGGTGGTTAAGGACCATATTTGAACCTCTTTAGCATTATTAAAATATTAAAAAACTGCAACAAAACGAGCTGATTTGAAATATCTAAGCCTTAATAATAACCAAAGTAAAGTTAAGCTGGGAAGCTTTAAATTTGGAAGTCCAGTAGAAATTATTCGAGTGATGTTGATCGAAACTCGGTTGAAAGGAACCATTGACCCGAATTTATGAACTCTTTGATCAAACTAAACTATTACGTTTATCTAAAAGATGTTTACGACTGTAAAGTAGTAAAAACAATTAAAACAGGAGTGGGCTTTTGTTAGAAATCTAATATTTGACTTTTATTAGTATTAAAGTATTAAATGATATAATCCGCAGAGCCCTTATATCGGCAAACATCCCTTGCATGCTTGAACCTCCCGGTCTGAGCAGAACCGATGGTAAGAGGCCAGACGGGCTGACTTTGGTGCCTTGGAAGAACGGAAAGTGCCTAATTTGGGACGCTACTTGCGTCAGCATTGTAGCCGCTAGTCATCTCAGTCGCACTGTCCACTCCCCGGCAGCGGCTGCGGAAGATGCATGTTTGAAGAAGAGGCTTAAGTATGCTAATTTAGAGCCTCTTTATCACTTTGTGCCTATGGCAGTGGAGACTATGGGCTGTTGGGGGTCGGAGGCGAGGGACTTTGTGCGTGAGATAGGCCGTAGACTGAGCGATGTAACAGGCGACTCACGTTCTGGTTCGTTCCTGATGCAGAGGCTGGCCATTGCTATTCAGCGTGGTAATGCGGCAAGTGTGATGGGCACCTTTGCGTCGGGGACTGACGGGAGCGAGAAGTAAATTTTATAATTTGTGTTTTATTTTATTATTATCATTATTATTTTATTATGTTAATTAGCTATTGTGATTTTTTTTTAACGTGTATTATTGTTTTGTTTTAAATTGAATGTTATTTCTTAAATTTTAATATTGAATTTGTTGAGTATTAAAGTATTGTAGTGACTTTTATATTTAGGATCAGTGGAATATTTTATGACCAATGTTAATAAAATGATCATTAATCACAAATTTAATAAATGAGCCACTTGGGCTTGGGCGACCGGTGGCTCAGTCAGTATTTCTGTCGACCAAAATAGTCAAAAGATGCCTAGGAAATAAGTTATATATTGTAAAACTTATAGAGTGGTATCATTAATAAAACGTAAAATGATAAAGATTTAATACACCACATAACATTAAACACGTTAATCTTATTCCAAAACAAAAAACTCAAGCACTTGCGGTACGGATTCAATTCAAAATTCGAGTAAGAGTGAAATATATTATGTTTCATACATAATATTTCACGTCTTATTTTCTGACGCCGCTTCTTTATTTGTAACTAGCTGTTGCCCGCGACTTCGCCCGCGTTATTTCGGGATAAAAAGTATCCTATTTGTTAATCTAGTATGTCATCTGTCTTCCTACCAAATTGTATCCAAATCCGTTCTGTAGTTTTTACGTGAAAGAGTAACAAACATCCATACATCCATACTTACAAACTTTCGCCTTTATAATAGTAGTAGGACTATTCATTTACTTTTTTTATCGCATACTGTGATGATTTTTTAAATTTATTTTTACTTGGGGCAGTATTTTCAATCAATTACATACTACTAAATGATACGATGAGTGCCCTAAATTTACTCCAGGGATTGGACAAGAGGGTAATTATTAAGCTTTTATTGCCTAATAATTAGGTAGGTAGTTAATAAGATTACACAAATATAATCAAATTGTATACACTTTAATAGGATGTGGGCTTATAAGGTGCTTTTACATTCATGCGGTTAGAATTAATAATATCTTGAATCTGCATTCAAGATTTTATAAAGTCTTCACTTTATACTATTGAAATAATTATTAAACAGGTACAGGTTGGGAAAATCGGTATGTACAGTTTAAGACGACTGATACAATTATTATTTTTATATGGTTGAGCGAATGAGATCTGTTCTCGGGATTTTGCAGGGGATATTGAGTTATTTGTTTTATCTTTATAATTTTTCAAGCAGAAGGAAGATTTTTCATCTCTTAAGAACGCTGAAATGTCTTTAATGCAATAAAAAGTCGCCCGCACAAAAATAAATGTGGCGACCTTCTTAAATTTCATTGTAAATTAACAAAAGGCGCTGTATTTTGAGAAAGTTTGTGGGCTTGAAATTATTTGCCATAGCTCAGGGTTTAAAAACAAAGTAATCATTTTAATTTAAATGAGACCACTCCGCTCACATTTATTTTATTATTATTTTTGAGAATAAGCTTGGTTCAGTCTTAAAAAGGTTATTTATGATACAAATCTGATGGCACCTGGCTTACAATATCGATATTGCCTTCCAACCCCATCAGTTGGCGCTAATTTCACAGTAGTTACAAATTATTTATCAATTAAGGTTATTTGATATAGAACTAAAACTTTGGGTAGAAGAAAGGAATTAAGGAAAAACTGACAAAAATATTATATACAAGTTTTTTTTCTGTAATGTGGAAATCCAGGATCCAACTAACACTTAAAGGCTTTTTTTTAATAATTTAACTTTACAGATTTATTTCCCATCTCGGTAATAACTCGTTTATTAGGATAAACGTTTGTAAAATGTTCTTGCGGTAATCAGTATTTTACATCCGTAGAAAATGTTACGTAATTAACTAATGCGTACTAGTCACCAGCAATATAAAAAAACGCTGATTGTACATATTAAATTGAACAGGAATATTTATTTTAGTGAAATATTAATAAAATACAGCGTCTTAAAGTTTAATACGTATAACTAGTTTCCAAAACCCGGTTTAATAGAATTAGTTTAGAAGACCAGTTTGAAAACATCAAAGTACTATATTTTTAACGATAATGATGAAGTTTATTGGAACGTAATATCATTTATTGTTGAAATATAAATGTAAGTCTAGACGAATATTTCTGCAAGACGTGATGTTTTTTTGTAACTCGTTACTTTAAACGAAAAGGTAAATACTAAAATACGCAGAATCATCGTAGAAACCTTAACTTAAAATGTCACCGCAAAAACACCAACTTTAAAATACATTATGTACAAAACCCAAAAAGTTAAAATAAAAAATAATAGCTTTCCCACGATTTCGATTATTCCATAATCATTTTAGGTAGCTAATATTTCCTAACTTTTTTTAAAGTTTTTTATTGAACTCATATTTAATATTTCCTTGTTATTTGAAATTTTGTTAATACTTTTTTGTCATTTAATTTTGGTATTGTGTGTTTAAATTTTTCTTTAATCCAGGTCGTAACCAAAAATACATAAAGAAAAGGTATAATGATTTCAGGCAGACATATTTTGAGACCTTTCAAGGCTATCTATTGTGATTTAATCTTACAAACAAATTTTTCATTTTCAAAAGCCCTTTGCTTTCATATACCTCTGCGCAGACCTAAATATGAAATCTAATTAAACTGTTGGGCAATTCCTTTAGCGCAGTCGTCTATGCAACTGACACGTTGTATTAAGAGAGGGGACAAAACGAGTCGCCACATCTAGATCAGAGCATATCAGGAGGGGAAATGAACTCAGACAAAGGATTTAGAGTCCTAACCGCCCCGTCGCGTCGCGTGAGATCCGCTGGATAAAACGGAGGCCTCCCTGAACAAATGTTCGCCCTAGTATCATATTATTGGCCCGGCCAAACGGTCTCTGCTCTCTGATTAACATCTAATTTATAGCCACATTCTGAGTACAGTGGAACATAATCAAGATAAATTGTTCCTTCTGTACCATATAGAATAGGATCATAATATGACCGATCTACACATAGCGTCGAACGTCTCCACCGCTAATTTGACTGTGTCATTAGTTAATTGGTTCTAACAGAAAACATGTTTCATTGAGCAATGTATCTCCTATTAAGTTTATCAGATTTCTGTGAAAGTATATAACGAACGGAATCTTAATGTATTTTCAAAGCTACACACTTAATAACTTTGTCGAGAGTTTTGTTGGATTTGTTATTGAAATCGCTATAATCCAAATCTTATTTAGTAGATTTCGGACATTATTTACGATGGAATTAGGCAATGAGATATTAAAATTGTCTTTGAATAGAAATTAATTTTTGACAACCTACGTCAATAACATTTCGTGGAGCTCAATTTGACTGTTCGTATTTACATTTTTAATATTAATTAAAAAGCTTTAATGAAAAAGTTATCATTTTATAAATCCTTGAAATTAAACTGATGGTTGTTGCTTATTTTCATTGATTCTGCATTGATGTTTCACTGATAAATGACGACGAATTTGTTTACCCTAAATATCTTATTTATCGACATTAGAATACAGACGTATAATGTAAAGACAATAATGTGAACATTTTACCAATGTCAGGTCCTGTAGTATCATTTAATAATAATAAAAAAAAATTGACATATTTTTGCTGAAGTCAGCTATTTTGCTTTTAAAATTTATGGCCTGGGAAAATCTTTTAAAAATTCACATTTAATAAATGTAAATACTGTAATTTGATAATTTCATCAGGAGTTTCATTCAGTAAGTATAAGTTTCTAGTAGAGTTTATCCGGAATTATTATTTGAAACGACGTCCCTGAAGTGAGAGCAATAATAATTCTTAGCTAGAAACATGGCAATAATGGTGCAGGTCAACACCATCTGCCGCCGCCTGATTTATGACATCTTGGGGAAAAAACGCTTCCAACAGTCGGCTCGGTTCGTTTCTTGCCTTTCTACAAATGACGAAAAAAGATTTTAGCACATTTCAGCTAAAGTTAGCGACCGCGTGCCCTCGGGTATGTAACCGTTATACTATGATAACACGTTGCAATTTGATTAGTTTTTATCAATAGCTCTATTATTATTTTTTATTCTTAAACAACCCTTTTTTTAATTATACATAAGCCTCGCAAACCACTCTTTTCGACATTCCTCATATTCTCATTAGGTTTTGAAGTTTTCATCTTTATAAATCAAAACATATCGAAAACGACCGCTTTCAAGACATTCTTCGATTGAATGAAAATAGAAAACTATGAACATTTTTAGAAGTTGAATGTTATATTTAAAATTTAAAAGATATTTACTGGCAGGCCTCTGCTAATGGCCTGCCAAACTATTGACATCTCGCGGCTTTCATTTTTGCGCACTTATACGGGAGTGCTCTTGGAAATCCGGAAAGTAAAGGTCACATGTGTTATTACCAGCGATGGAATAGCGGTCCACTACGTATCTTTTACTTGTTCGAAAACTATTTGATACTAGCAGCTGTGCCTGCGACTTCGTTCGCGTGTACAACATCTTCTCATGGTTGTTTTTACTTTAATGCAAGTTTCGTGCTATATTTTCGCCAAATCGTAGTATCTGTTAAGGAAGGATATTAAGGAATTTCACCCTTAACGGGATAAAATAAGGGATGAAAGTTTGTATAACATCTTCTTTTATTTTCGACTGATTGAACAGTAATGAAAGAATGGATACTACTACTACTTTTAAAAAGGCGTTAGCTTAAATAGGATTTTGATAAATTTATCCCCCATGGGAATAAAATAAGGGTTGATGAGGTATGTAAACGTAAAAGTTTGAACCTATCAGTACCTAATGGAACGAATGAATGAAGACAAACAAAATTAACTCGAAATCCTGTAGACCCTGTAGTCCACGCGAACGAAGTTGGGTCCGGCCCAACCCACGAAGAAGTTGCGGGCACGGCTGGTTAGTTATATATTGCGCGCTATTAATTTTATTCTTAAAAAATATTTTCAGTAATTTCAATTGGCCCCAATCATATTTTGTAATTGAATCATATTTGGTCCAGACCGCCCAGGAGGTCTACCCTCAACAACGAAACGAACAAACGAAAGATTTCGTTTTTGAAGATTTATCAAAAGTTCGGAAGGAAAAACTTGGTTTTTGGTTTGCATAAATACGAACTTGTCTCCAACTATTCGAAGAACTATTGTAACGAAGAAAAGAGTTTTGATAAAACATACTTACGTTAAAAGAAGCTTTTGGTTTACAATTTTGTTTAAATCATTTTTTTGAAGTATAAGTAGTGTTGCCCAAATGCAAGAACAAGACGAGACTTAGCCAGTCTTGGTCTTGGTCTTGCGCCAATACACCTGGTCTTGGTCTGGGTCTCAAACAAGAGTCTTGCAAGTCTTGCAATTACCTACGCCCTGTGGCGGCAATCAAATAGTGTCAAATGTTATGATTTCGGCGCGGCGGCAACGATTGTTTTAGATTTCAAAAGAAGCCGCCGGCGCATGTATCAACCATGTACTTCCGAAAAGCGGAAAATTTTTTTGAGAAGTAAGTACAAAACCTTTGATGCCGCATTATCAAAGTGCCGATGGTTAAAACATAACTATGCATGCACTCAGTTTGATTCTAATAGATATTTTTTTATTCGCTATGTTTATAGTATTAGTCGTAATGCGCATAGGTTGTTCATATTCTTTGATACAGTTTTTTGCGTCTTTTAGAATTCCTAAGCGTACCTATACACCGAACTGTTAGACCTAACTACTCCGTGAAATAGCGCTAAGTCCTAGCTGCAAGACGCAAGAGTCTTGCAAGATCAGTCTTGGTCTTGGTCTTGCTAAAAATACGCGGTCTTGTTCTTGGTCTTGGTCTTGCAAAAACGCAAGAACAAGACCAAGACTGCAAGACCAAGACTGAATTTGGGCAACACTAAGTATAAGCCGTCGGGTTAGTCAAATTTCAGAAATAGAGTGGATTTTTTTTCATATTACATTCTTCAAGTACGTAAATTATGTCAACAAGTGTTATTACTTCCAGGCTTTTTTTAAATTATTCTTGCGCCTTAGAAAAGTAGATATCTATTTGGGATGGCAGAGTTTCATTTTAACTGACAACATCGTTTCACTTTCAAGAAAGTTTACAGAACAATTTTGCAATAGATTCGTGGTTATGGCAATAATAGGAATAAAGTCTGTTTCCGAATTTCATTTTAAATAGGCCAAATAGATGACATTGATAAATCTCTGTGCAAGCATTATTCGTTATTTGTTAGTTTTTGTTGTCGTCTTCGTTCGGCTTGCCTATTTTGGGTAAATTACGTTTGTATTTATTGTGGAGCGCGAGGCAAGTTTTAAAAGGTTGGTAAATAAAAATATCAATGTTATGAATTAATTGTTTAGTGTGCACGAAGTTTACCGCTAGTAATTGATTGATAAACCTTACCATACCTTCTTAGTGTAGGTAGTATACGTAAAATGATTCCTGTGACAATTTCGTCGTATTTGTGTACCCTTTTACGTTCGTTAATCAAACCGATGCAATATAGCATTAGCATAGTTCAGTCAATCATTTCTGTCAAATCTCCATAAGGAGTGTTTACAACATTCTTACGAAACGATCAGGCCACTAACGTAGCCTGGCGTAGTAGTAGTGTTTGACTGTTTTCTCACGGTACCAGCAATAGGCTATGAGACGTGTGGAGTTTATTGGAGATAGTGTTCCTTCTTATAAGAGCGGTGAGGTCCCACACAAGCCGCTGCCACACTTAGAGTCTGTGCTTCAGAACAAGAAGATCAGAGAAAAAAATGTTTTGTTGTCAGTGGTACAGTGCAAAAACGCATTCCCAAACTCAAAAAAGAGAGTGTTTATCGTGGCAGTTATATTCATTTATTTTCCCACGTCAGCTACAATAAGCATTTAGGCTTGTGAGTATTTAAGGGAGTATTCGGTGCAGTGTAGAATCGCACTTTTACCTTTATATAGGTCGTATTCATATAAGAGCTAGGCTCTCCACCAGTATGAAAAGCTTTTTCTATCCGAATAATAATTACCTGCTGATCTTGAAGAAATTGAATGCATATTTCATTCGGTTTACTTTTGGTAACTAAACTAAAAAAAAATAATAATACAAAATGGGACATTGTTGATTATACGGTTATAAACTTTTAATTTGTTTTCCTGATTTACTTTGTATACCAAATTGCATTATTTTTTTTTGTTTTCTTAGATTTTCAAAGTTGTTGTTCCCTCCCGTGGCTTATTATTATTATTGGCAGGCTATATTTTACCGTACCTAATTGTACCAGCCACAATATCTTCACAGTGTAGTGTACGCTTCTAGTTAAAATTGATCTCAAACTAATTATGTGATATTCTACGAACAACTCGCTTTAAATTTTTCTTTATAAAGTTAAATATTCTAACTTTTAATCGAGTGCGAGAGAACTCTTTAACGAGCGAGTTTCCGGCTAGTCATGGCCGCATGTTCTGACAAAACAAATAGAAACGAGATTAAAACTTTTACAAATAGCTGATAAGTAAATAAGTAATTTGGAACAAACTACCTTCAGTGTATTTCCGATTTAACAGCAAATTCAGGCTCACATGTTGAGGGTAAAGTAAATTTTAAAGTATACGTAATTTTAAAGTATAGTAATTTTGGTAGCTCGCAATCTACACTCTACTAACATTTTTTAAGATCAAAGGTTTGCATTTCTGTTTATACTTTAAATTACAGGACCAATACCAAAACTTATGTCACCACTAGAATGCTTTATAACATTACTAAGTGACTTATGATACCTTTCTTGACAGATTGTAATGTAATTTCACATGCAGAGATTTATTGTGTATAAACAACCAACATATTTTTTATTCACATAAGTAACACAACTGAATACAGTGCACTTGCCACCGGCTTTAAATCTATTTTACAGAGAAGACACGGGTAATAAACTTAATAGATATGGTACAGCAACAGTATCTAACCTACAATAAAACCATTTTCGACCACACCATATAGGTATGGTTTGATTACTTAAATAACCTATCATTGCCAATAGTAATAGGAATTTTTGAGGTAAGGTTGTAGTACAAACATGACACACGGGTCGGCCATTGTTGAACTGCCTTTAATTAATTATCTCTTTAGGATGAACGGGGGTCCAAAATTCCACGCGAAAGAAGTCGCAACTGCCCGCTAGTTAATAACAAACACGTGATTGGTAATATATTTATATTTATTACTAAACTTAATTTTAAATTGTACTTTGACAGTTGGAGCTAAAATTTGTTCAATTACAACTGCTAGTAGGTAGCCGCCAACAAAACAAAATAAATAAGTATGTGAATCCTCAGCATGCCTTTTGTTATCTTTGCTATCGTTAAAGAACAATAAATCATAGTTCAACTAAGTAGAAACCATTTTTCTTTTGCACAAACGTACTCGTGACTGCTGAAACGTCTTTTTCGTTAGTTGTCCAAATGTGCAAAATAAACAAAAATGATCTTCAATCTTACTTGAAGACATAGTTGTAAAGAAAAATCTACCAGATTTGGATACAATAGTAGCAATTTCTATCGAATTTTCAAAATCCATTTTTTGCATAAAATGTTTTTTAATTTACAAGCTTTTATTTAGTTTCACCTGTCTCGATGTTTGTTTGCTTGTCTGTAATAAAATCTTGCGAGCTAAATTTGAGCCACTTCCCGTTTACCAATTGAGCTGAAATTTTGCATGCATATGTAAATCGGATGACAATGCAATATTTTCCTAACGTGGAGCTGATCTGATGATGTACGGGGAAGAAAACGACACAGCGACACAGCCCCATCGAGTTTGGGCTCGTTTGATTCGTCTTGGTGAGCACTTTGGTGTTGGATGATAATGAAAGTCTGACGATGGAGGGGGAAGATGGCTATAGCTTCTAATTGAAATAAGTGGCGCATTGCTTTATACAACTAAGTCAAGGTGAGGCAGTGCCAAGGACTGAGTGGTATCAAAATAAGAGCACAGGATAGTTCACTAGATAGTACTCGAAATAATGACAACGTGGATTTATATACTATTATACCATCTGATATAAATAAGATTGGAGGGCTTCCTAAGGAGTTAAAAATATTTGTTGCGGCAAAGGTAATGTTACGGTTTAATGTAGGTGTATCCAAGGGTCTTGTGAATGGTGCAATCGGATATATAAGTAACAGAAATTGGCCTTGCTTCTGCAGAGCATAAATGTATGATACTGATATACCTTCGTCCGTATAGACATCAATAATACGGCGTTTATCTCATTCAACATAAGACTGTGCAATTTCCAGCAAAATATAATCACGGCACTGCAGAAAGGAGAATGTTACCATATACATATATTATGTTGGGCTTATACGGTACACAAAATGCAGGGTAGTATCGTCAACCATGCCGTTGTACACTTGGGCTCGAAGCACTTTGCCGCTGGTCAAGCATAATATGTGGCCTTAAGTAGGGTGAAATTATTAGAAGGGCTCCTCATTGAAGAGCTGGACTGTTCAAAATTAACTGGCAAACGACCTTGCAATAATGATGCGTTGAATGAGATGAACAGACTTAGGAACTTATCAGGTGAAAACTAAAAAGTATAAAATAAAATTAAGATGAAAAAAACCTTTTTAAAAACAAGCTTTTATTTAAATGCTCCAAAAAGAAAAAAAACTTTAACACTAAAACTTTTACGGTTAACTTATAGTGTTATTTCAAATTTAACACATTTGACACAAATTATGATATAAAAGCTTGTAGCGAGATTTAATTTGGTCGCATTTACTTGCTGCCTATTAAAATTTGAAAACTACTACTTTCAAGAAAAGGGTGACAAGTTCAGTAACAGCTTTATTATGCTTTACTTGTCGCCCTTAAGCTAGGACATCATTTACCGCTTAACATCAGGTGGGATGAGGTCAATCTTGAAGTGCAATATAAAAAAAAAATTACATTTATGTGACCTGCTCACTTCAGATGACACAGGTCTAGAACCCCTATATTTATTACGTGTATCTTAGCATACCTATACATATGTTGCGGTTGTAGGTACATACTCGTAGCTTGAACACAATATTATAGGTTTGTTATTTTTAACCGAGTTCAAAAAAAGGAGGTGGTTCTCAATTCGACCTATATATATTATATGTGTTTGGGCATAACTCGATGGCTTGTGAACCGATTTAAAATTGTGTGCGTATGGGTTTTAAGTGTCATTATAGGTTTGGTGGGGGAAACCATGAATGATCGAGAGAAGACCTCAACCATTTACGAAAAATTACCCAGGTAAACACTGGTGCTTTGACTTCATTCATTTCTATTGGTGAGAACTTTGCACCTTCATGAGTTACAAGTGCCATTTAAGGTTTTATGACGGGGACCATCGGTAGTCGAGGGAACTCCTTAACCAGTTACAACAATTACCTAGTGTTTTCACTTAATTCATTTCTATTGGTGAGAAATTTGCACCTTCATGAGTTACAAGTGCTATATAGGTTTGATGGTGGAGACCATGGAGTGTGGAGGGAACTCCTCAACCATTTACGAAAATAACCTGGTGCTGTTACTTAATTAATTTCTATTGGTAAGTACTTTGCATCTTCATAAGTTATAAGTGCCATTAAAGCTTTTATGGTAGATATTATTATATACTACACAGTCGAGGGAAGTACAAGCGCCTTCAGATTCAATTGATAATCGCTGGCGAATTAAAGCGAGCCGATGGGTGCATCAAATTAATTTTGGGGCTAATAGTTGACGAAACAAATTAAGCCGATGAGCCTTGGGTTCTTCAGATAATTTGTAAATCATTCACAAACCAAGCTGAAACCCTATCATACCCGATAGTTTATTTCTGCACTACTTTCGTTTAATTTTATTATTTTCTAAGCGTTTCCGTCTATCATTGTTAGTGAAGTAACCGATGTTTCTACTTTTTATAAGTATCTTTATATCCCACTACTAAAACGTTAAAAAAATAACAAAAAAACCGACTTCAAACGTGAACTAAAAACTTGAAAATAATATTTTGGTAACACGAAGTAATTTGTATCTTGAAGTCGGTGCCAAGTAAATACAACAACAACTTTCATCGGAAAAGAATAAATACGTCGTAGTTGTACTAAGATATCCACTGTGATTGAGAGCTTAATGCATTACGCGGTCTTCGAATACTTAGAAGAATTACCACAGGACAAATATTACATGATAATTACTGACTTATGTAGAGTTGAGAGCATCAAGTCTTACAGATACATACGGTCAATATTTTTCTCAACTCCCTTAATATTGATTTACTTGGCACCGAATTCAAGATACGAATTACTTCGTGTTACCTAAACATTATTTTCAACTTTTTAGTTCTCGTTTGAAGTCGGTTTTTTATTAAAGACATATATATCTTACCTATTCATTTTATAACTGACGTTATTTACGTTATCACTATGGATGTGGGCGCATTTAAATAAAACAATGATACCATTGAATTAGTTTATTATGATTTATTATAACAAACATTTATTTTAAGTAGTGTTCACATATTGATAATTTTACACTACATAAATAAGTTGTATTAAATACGAGAAACATAATGTTAACAGGATTAAATGAAAGGTTATATATCTAAAAGTACGTCAATGACGTGATTAGGCGTATTTACTAGAAGTGGATAGAATTGAATTGAGAAAAATAATACAACAATGTAAGTCTTAGTGCGGCTATCAAACTGAAGATAATTCTTCAATTTTAAATTACTATAATCTAGTAATTTAATGCGTCTACCATTGAAAACTATACACCTCGTTAGATTGTTTGGTATTCGTAAATGATACATTTAACATAGCGATTTTGAAGTGTCAAAATCTGTGTAGGATTATTGAACTTGTTTACTGTAACCAAAAACAATTATGTAGAATTCCCATTCACATGACACAAATTTGTGTTGGCTTGTATATTAAGTAGGTACGCTTAACCATGAGATCAACGTCAATAAAATAGACGTCCCTAAGTTATTATTTTAACATTAACATAGTAAAATACCTATTACTTTGGTCTAAAACCTACATTCATTGAAACGATTATGTAAATCAGTCGTTTGAAGAATAACTTTAACTTAATTGTATATAAATATTTTGCTTTTACATTAAGTTCTAAGGTCGAATCTAACTTAATATTTTAATATAGGTGATTTAATTTTGTCAATTACGAAGGCAAAATAAAGAAATTGTACTAATTTGTTGTAAAATTAAAAAATAAGATGCAATGAGGCCTCATTTTGTTTGGAAATGGCACATTAGTCAGTTTAATTTTAGTGAGTATATGAAATAAAGAAAAAGATCACTAATAAAGGGGCGCCAATGCAGCCTAAGTTAGTCTTAAGTTGGTGTGGTGGTGAGTAACGTTCACTGTTAAATGAAAAAGTTTAATTTATTTTAAAATAAAATTTCAGCGCGAGTAAATTCAGCCTTCAACTGTCGGGACGGATGTGATCGCACGCACACTTCACTCGATCCACTACAGTCAACATTGTCGATGGTTGACAACACCCTTTGAATGCGATGCATAATCCTGGGGTTATAATTTAAATTCACGTTCCAAAAAATGTTTATACGAATTCGACATTCGTTTTAAGTTGCGCTCGCTTTGAAGCAACGCCATGCATGATAGCTTCTCGTGAAACGTTACCTAGGCAAAATCGTAAAGTATGATGTACTAAGTTTGTGAAATTTTGCCGAACTGCATTTCAAAATTATTGCAATATAGATAAAAAGTATTAAAAATATTAAATTAAACTGTAAAAATTTGTGAGCTTAAAGCTCTTCATAGTTTCTGCAGCCTATCACTGAACATAGCATCATTCCGGCTTGTGACTTGTTTCTCAGATGAGCACCTACCTTTATGATTTATAAACACAATTTTTTTCTCAAAAAATAGCTAAATTATCTGGTTTTAACTTTTACAATAATATTGTAACATACGCAAGAAAAAAATATTTTAATTTTGGCACTTCAAATTTAACTATTATATACGTACCTATGTAATTTATTTTATTTATGTTCCAGAATTGGGTGATTAATAGAAATAATAATTTAAAACAAATTAATGCCAGACTTATTTTATGGTATAAATATTTACTACAAAACTTCTTACGTAGGACGGAAGCGTAATAAAAATAAAAGAAATACATGAAACGTTAATAATACTTAAATTCCACGATACATTTCGGGTTCGATGGACCCGCGGCGAAAAGTCGTACAACGTTGCGGCAGCTGAGGCGAAACGCCATTGGTTACCGAGGAGTGAAATTGAGTTAAAACTTTAATCCATGTAATTATTTAAGACTTTTATTGAAAACTGCCCATTTTTGTGTTTAAAACGGGAATGAATTCGATCCTAACGAAACCGTTCGTCGAACGTGGTAAAGTCGCGAACGCCAACAATTTCGCCTTTAAATACGTTTAGGTCGCGTTACTTACACGCGAAAAACGCGCACGCTCAGTGTAAGGTCAGCCTTAGTTACATTATTTGAAAGGTCCACTGCAATAATGATGAACGTCCTTTGTTTTCTGTTTTGAGTTATTTAAGTTTTAAGTTTATAAAATATGTTGTAAAATACTCAGCCTTATTGCCGTGAATACCTGGGACACTGAGCGTTTTAGACGTATCTATAGTCAAATACCAAAAACTTTTTTATCTCAAGATTGAAAGCGTTTTACTACCTGCATATATGAAGTGACCGGATGACGTTGACTCACTCAGATTTTAATATTTTGGACATTCATTATTATTGCCGTTGACCCTTCTTTTGTTAACCATCAAATTAGTACTATCGATACGAAGATTGAACAAAATTTTGTTAAACCTGTCGATATTGTGTAGGTATTATAATCTTATACCATAAATAATAATCTACTATAATAATGACATTTTAATAATTTGATTCCACCATTGGCCTTGTATTGTTGCATGATTTCATCATATTTTGCCATTTTGGTTTTCTCAAGATTACCTGCATCCGCCTGTGGCTCTTTAGTCGGTAGGAAGATCGAGCACGGTACTGTCGTTGAACAATAGTTTATAAATAACAGCAATGAAGATAGATTACTCGGGATGTCATTTTTTTTTGACGATGATACCTACTATTCACACATGGTTTTTGATATTTGATATGATACCATTACAATCGCCTTTGGCGTTATCTTAGCTATAAAAAAATCTACGAAATTTACTAAAAATTCATTTCATGGTTTAAAATCTGTAGACAATAGTGTGTTCTCTAAAAACCAACTCGTATTTTTAACATTATAATTTTTCATCTATTTCAATAAAGTATACGGTCATAATTACAAATCAATGAACCGCACTGAGATATCATAAATGTGTTAAATTGTAAATGTTTCAGTAACCTAATGATAAAATATTTAACCTACCATCACACAGCAATAATTTTATTACAGTTTTAGATTTAAATATAGCCTTATTTTAGCTTATTTAATCAAATATGGAATCAAATGGCACATACATTAATCAAAACGAATAAATATGAGTGACAGGGATGTATTTGTTAAATAACATATACAATTATATCAAAATCCATGTAAATTATAAAAAAAGCTTAAACTGTCATATTGCCTTCAGGAGATAATGTGGTCACTTAAGTAAGAGTGCTCAGAAATACATTCAGTGTTGTCTAAATATTGATTAAAATTGACCATATTAACACTCTATTACAATTCGTGTTAGCAGTATATGTATGCATACTAAGACATTGATATTTCTTAACGGATATACTAACTATTAACACAGAAATACACATGAATTGTTATAATTAAACGAGTTGCTACAAACCCATAATACGACGATTTACGATTACAATAAATCCTTTGCAGTACATGCAGTGAATTCGTTAATTACACCGAGAATATAACCGTAGAGCCAACACTATGTTGGAGCAAGATAACTGGCTCATTATTAACGTTTATCTTTTGCTAACTACCTTTTAGAATTAACAGCATTTTGATTTATGCTGCCTAATTGAATGTTTTACTTACTAAACACGTATTATAAGACCCTGATATTTATCTACTTGGTAATATACACCAAAATGAAATTTACGTATAGTAAATAGTAGATACGCAGAGTTCGAGCAAAGATCGGCCTTAATTGTGTGTATATGGGCAGACACGATCCTGTTTCGAGATAATTTAAAATGATCTATCAGTTAAAGATTTCATCGAAATATAAATAATGTTAAAATGTTTAATCCAAAGTCTCAGAACGGAGCCAAATAATACATTTTGTAATCAGTCACCCGGGTTCCTTCGGCATTAGTGAAATCTTATTAGAAGCTTTTTATTAAAATAATGCTGTGTTCTAAAATCTCCAAATGTAGTTAAAACTCTTATTTAAATTTTCATTAGTAACATTAATCTTTTCAAATCACTTAATACTTATGTGAACTTGGGGTTGATAATGTAAAGCAACATATTCTTAAGATTTCTAAAGTCACTACAGCTACGATTTTAAATTAGGTGTAGGTGCAATAAGTATGCAAATAGCCTAGTAAAATTAATGTCTAAGAGGAAATTGAAACAGTAAAGAATATGTGATACAAAAACCAATTGAAAATATAATAAAATTGTAAATAGATTGACCTTCGGAACCCTAATATTACCGTTTAAAAAGACATCACAATTACACAATAATAACAAATAGTTAAATACCGAGTAAATATTTTTCATACACAATTTTTGAATTGTATATTGTGTTATCAGGATTAGGTTATTTATTGTATTCGCATGTATTCAAAGATTTAATCCCGAATTAACCTATATCCACAAACCATCCCAGGAGAAAAAAAATGATAATTTATGTAATTTAAATCGTCATTTCTTTCCCGCGTATAATAAAAAGGACGATTTAACCACCGAATATCAAACTTTTGATCCTGGTAAAGGTATCACAAAGGCAGTTTTTAAAACTAACCTACAATCCATCATATCCTAAAGCTGGACTGCACTTCAATACATCCACTAGCGGACACCATATGTCGATTGCACGTGTGTGTTGCACGAAAATCTACATCTTTAATTATGGAGAGCAGAAAATAATTACTTATATACTAAAATTAGCAAAAAACATAAAAAAACCTGTAAGTTTAATAATAATGTTTACTATCTTTGTATAATGAATGCAATAGTCCTCAAATACGTGAAACCCGAAGTAGTATAGGTTCAGAGCAAAGTCTCAATTTGGTCGTTCATATTTCATGATATGGGCTAGTTGAAATAAAACATTAAATTAAGTATAATCATTTGAAACAAGTTTTCTGCCCTCCAAAAATAGTAACCCCCTTTGCACACGGCGTCGTAACGGAAGCGTATCGTAATATGCGTATGAAAAATGCAATACGAGCGCGTACATGTTAAACAAGTCAGCACATGAAGCATCAATCGCAAGGTATTCGTTTGAAGAAGACTGCAGATCTCGTACACGTTGTATGGTAACGGAACGCTAACGATACGACTAAGCTTGCGACAAGTGTGTGCCTGTGCCTGAGTGTAGTTGCGGAAACGACAGTTTCACATAAATAGCCGTTATCCTTAAATAACAGTAGTCGAAAAATGTAGCCACACACTTTTGTGAGGATTAACAATAATTCAAAAGTCTTATCCATTATATGAATAAGATTTCACCAAAGTTTCATTTGGCTTTTGATACCTAGTATGACTAATTTTTAAGGTCATTTACCAGGCAACCTATCAGAGCGATGTTTAGCTAGAACGCAACTTCACTCAGCAATTACCCAGGTACCAATTGGCTTAAAATTTTCATGCAACACTTTCAACGGATGACGCTTACAGCTGGTACAAGTCGACAGAGGTGGAGACTTGCTTGGAGTGGGACGGGCGACGCATGGTGCCAACGTCCCGGGTCGAGGATCAGACTTGCGTGAAACTGGCATGCAACGCCGTCTCCTCTTGGCCGATCTGGTTCGCCGGGGTGTAATACTGCAAGACAAGATACAGGCGTAAAAAACGAGTCCAGTGGTATTGCTATCGTGTAAATGGCACAAAAAAAGAAATGACAAAGAGGTATGCACTGAATAGAACAAAAAATTACTATAAAAAAATGCCTGGTTAAAATACCTTCTCCCAATCAAAACATAATGTTACAATTAATTTTTAATTTTTAATTCGGGAAAATGGAATGTTTAATATGGACCAATTTCACTTTTTCTTTTTTATTTTATGTATTATTGTTAGGAGAGGGGTCTTATTAGTATACTTAAAAATAAGAAATAATTATAATTAAATAGTCGTCTTTAAGACAGCACAACGTCTGGTCAGCTAGTTTGTAATAATTAAAATAATAATTATCCTGCAGGTACTACAGTCGTTTTTGAATTTCCGAATGATGTCCCTAGTATTTTAAATATCTTGTATGGGCATAATATTCTTTTAATTACCATTGTCGTTATGCAGATCCACAAGGAACGTTTTCATTGTATCCTGAATTCAGAGAGTGAATGGAAAGTAAACTTACACGTTGTTGTTTTGAAGTGTAATTCCATTCATGTTGAGCTAATGAATTTTACCGGGGTAAGTTTTGGAACCAGTTATGTTTAAGCATAGTTAGTCCGTTTGTTGAAAAAGAGACTAGTACATGCACTTAAACTGCAGGCCAATTAAGCAAACAATTAACGATTTACTGTCTGCCACGCAATCTAAGCTATTTTGAGCAAGTTGTATGAAACTCTAGGTTAACTGAATAGTGATTAATATTATCGGTTGTTGAGTAAACATATGTAAAACCAAGCTAATGCTAGCAAAAGTTAAGTATCTATGCTCCATCTAAATGTAGTTTAAAGTCTCTTTGATTGGTAATAAGTGCAAACAAAGTCCATGTTTTTTAAATAACGCGAGTAGTATTTGAGTGCTAAAATTATTAAGTGTTCATTTGTCGCGCGCTATTCATTGTATGTAATCTAACTTGCATATCGCCCACGCAGTCGAAACTAGCAATGCGGTACACAGTTAGTACCTGCATAGGTAAGCAAAGCTGCGTGGCGTGAAGTATGCAAGTATCCGAAAAGCGTAGTCGTGAATGTCATATTCGCGTACATCAGTGGTAACGGAACATCAGAAACATTATCTGACTCATCCGAGCACCGAGTGAAAATGCATTCACAAATGGCACAGAAATTATCAAAAAATACCCATGCATAATACCCACTCAATAATATTTGACCCAAACTTAGTAACGAATGCAAAAGGCAATTTCAACATCAAAACCAATGCCGCACGTTGATGGTAAAAGAAGAAAAAATAGGCAGGGAAGAACGAGACTAACAAAAACATAATTTCGTAATCAGTGCCCCTTTTCTTAGATCCAGTGGTGTAAGCGCCCCGGTGGCGTCCGGTCAACACGTTCAATCCCAAGACTCGACTTGGACAGAGGTGATTTAAAAAGATACACTACCTTTGATGACTTTACATGACTTACTCCAGTGAAGGCGCCTCCGTTCCATCCCAGTCGGTCGTGGTCGCGTTGCGGAGTGCGCTGCGGTGGAGTCTTGCGTTCAGCCCGAGATGCCATACGAGCTTTGGCCTTTAGCGCAGTCCCGAGCGGCACGTTTGTACGCACAGCCTCCGCCCTTCCGTGCTGGCAGAATTCCAACAGAGCAACAGCCAGAGCCAGCACTAAACCAGCCATTAACACGTAGAATAATCCGGCTACTTGACTCAGTGTCAACTCTGACCCTTGCACGCCCTGTAAATAAAACAACAATCAGAACCTGCAATAATTCCATCGATGATCTGTTTAGAATGTTCGATCGCGCAACTTACCTGATCTTCGAGATTGCATTGCGAGTGAGTGAACCATTTCCGAATTAACTTTTGTAATTCTCCGTCATTCTTTAGTGACTGTAGAGCAAGATTGATGCCATCCCTAGGAAAAAATAATTCAACATATATTTTTATTTTAAACTAATCTTGATCCGCAAAAATTCGCTTTGCAAAATTACATTCAATTCAAACAGCTGGGCGACATTCGCTACAGCAAACAGAGCGTTTTGTGTACACGAGTACATTAAATATGCCCACCGCATCTTGGATCCTTTCGGCAGCGCTACTGCGAAGTCCTTTACTCCAGAGTTTGCTACTGTGACGAACATCTCACAAGGCTTGTTGGGTTTGTCTTTAGTGTTCTGAGATCTATCCAGTAGGAACGCAAGCCAGCCGTGTTCGTCAGCAGAGTCTTGGGGAACATCAGTGCTCCTAATTCCACTGGTGGTATCCTAAAAATAGAATTAGATTGACATCTATCGTCTATTCGTAGATTAAACCATTGGCGTCTGTGTCCTTTTTTTGGACACAAATGATAAGAACTATATCTGTTCAGAAATACTTCCGACTGGCTTAAAAGCCAAGAGCTTGATGCTGTTTGCAACAAATAGTGCAAAATTTCAATCCTTGTTTAATTTTTCGAATGAGTAGTTTTATACGTATTGTCAAAGTGATATTTTGTAAATGATTCTGGAATACAATGGTTGGAATACTTTTTCTTAATTATGATGTTTTAAATAACAGTTAGTAAATTTCGGTCTTACCTCGGGGCAAGTCGCCACTTTGCTAAAAGACGGAGCCGGTTCAGTTATACGTGACAAGGTGAGGTACGATGCCATATTAGCCGTGTATGACGAAATCACGATCAAAGCAAAGAACCACCAGACTGTACCAACGATCCTTCCAGATATGGATCTGAAAAAGTGTGTTCAATAAACAAAGAATATAAACGCAGATGTTTCTGAATGTTACGATTAAAATAGCGACTAGCACTAATCTTATATTGGTCAACTTATTTTCCATGTATTTGGATATGTGGTGCTAGTTCGAATGTTATTTCTTTATGTTAAAAATTACCTTTTGCAGGCATAAATGTGAATAAATACAGATATGGTAATAATCATTATATTTGGACAAGGTCAATACAATCGTGCATTGTTATGTTACAAAGAAGAGAAACTTTTTCACTTTCAACATTTATTGAAATGTAAACAATTTTGTAAGTGCAACAACACATATGTCAATGTATCGAACAGCGGGGCATGAACTGAATTATTGAAATGCATTTTCTTACCAAATCATTTCGACTGTGTACAATAGTGTACTAGATATCTTAAGTAAAGTGTATTATATAAAAGAACTAATATACTTAGGACAGTCAATTATTAAAATATTCACTGACCTGGGCGTAATGTCGCTACCCTGCTGCATGAACGATCCCAAAGAAAACCACATCGAATTCCAAAAGCTAAATTCGTTGACGACGCTTGTCTGAAACATTTTGTCCTGGTAAAAACTATTTTTTGTTTTCTTTGAGCATAATTACAGATAAGTTACACTCATCTATGTGCATGATGCTATGTGTGTGTATGCTTGTAATTATGCAGTTTTAATTGGTGTGGCAGTGCTGCGGCCTTCCTCGTCCAAGCACTAATCACTGTCACCCAAATTTAAGTTGCATGATTACAATCGCACGCTTGAATGTATAGTGCTGGTGCGTAGATTAATTGTACTCGTGTAATCTGAACAAGTTTAACTGTTAAAAAAAACCTTAATAACAGTTAAGAGCAAGGAATTGAACAGAACAAAAGCGTCGCAAAACAATAAAATATCGTGTTCCTGGTTAAAAGGAAAACAATTTTATAATTGCCTGTCACATGATTGCGATAAAATATATTGCATTCCATTGAAAACGTATCGTGAATTTGAGAAGAAACTTCTGTTAGAATTCTTAAATGAAAGTTAAGTTTAAAACTTGGGTAATGAAATCTTATTTGTGTTAATTTAAATCAGTCTTTATTGTACTTCCAATTTAGGTTATTGGATGAAAAAATATTAAACGAATTTTTCCCAAATTACCCATTGTTCAATATTTAATTTTCTTAATTTCTCTCTAAATGCTTACTCTAGTATTTACTACTATACTTACAAATTTGCATGAAAATATATTACTAACGAATGTAAAACTAAATATAACTATACTAACGACTAAGTAACTAATAGAACTTTGCTCTAAACTTTTAAATCTAAGCTGTTAAAAAACGAAATACATTTTTTATTTGAGCTTGATTAATTTGAGCATGACTTGTTTCTTTTCAAAATATAATTTTAATACAATCTAATCTTTAAAAAACGAAATGTTTTAAATTATTTGCATGGTAGTTACCTTAGTCGTAGCAACCTCATTATGATCGGAAGATTGGCTATCAGTCAACGATACGATGCGCCACTCATACGGTGAGAATCTTGATACGAAAAATAAGACCACGCTAACAGCAAAAAGGCTAAATAAGATGCATAGCTGAAAAAAAATTATATTATTATTTCAAATATCGACAATTTAAAATTCAAGAACTTATTTGTATAGTTTATACATCTGTTTTACGATAAAAGTTTTCGTAGATAACATACCCAAATCTCTTTAGAAAGAGGATGTAGGAAACTGAATATCGATGAAGCATCTTTTACTGTATTGGAGCCGGATTTCAGGTCGAAAGATAAGAACGGCTTGCTAAAGTCAATAACAGTTTCTCTCTCCAAAGTAATCGTCAAGGGTGCTAGTGCCATGTCCACTTCCTAAAAATCGTACAGACACCTAATTAAAATTAGCATTGCATTGAAATTACATAATTATTATTCTAACTTTCTAGTTATTGTCACTTTATCAGAGGATAAGTAATTACGGATTCATTAGTTTGGGTGATGGTTATTTCAATAAATGATGGGTTCGAACTTCGAATTAGTAACATTAACATCATGGATGTTCTCATTTGTTTAATTGTCTCTATCCAATTTTAGGTGTGATAAAATACTATTGTGTGTTCTCAACGTAATAGTTGTACGTATGTAGTTATTAGCTTTTTCAGAAAATACTTCATGTACCTCTAAATAAATTTCCTTATCGAAATCCTGATGATTTTTTTTTCTGTATAACGATAATATACCATATTCAAAGCGAATGTAAAGGATAAAAAAACAAATTAAACTTAAAGCTGTATAAAAATACGTACGCGCATCATTTTGAAACACTGAATCAAATAGTTACTTCTTCTTGTAGTGTTCGTAATTGTTTAGACAGGGTTTGTAATAAAAATTTTACCGGCATCTTATAACACCGGCGAATTTGCGGCGTGTTACTAGTTCGTTTTAGAATTAGAGATCTCATTAACATTATTATTATAAAAGGATGCGGTTGTTTCTATTAAATTAAATTAATTAAATGTTTATTCAAGGTTGCATGCTAAAGTAATTTCTAAAATCAAAACAATAATGCAAGCTAACTAGGGCAAAGATACTGTAATAATTTTATCGTTAAATTCCTTATCCATAAGGGCAACCAATAAATTGTAGTGTTTACAAGATAAGGGCACAATATCGATTACGTTGTATCCCAACTAAATTCAGTTTCTATTTTACATTTTTAATATTTCTTAACTTCAATAGTTTTCTAAATGTAGTTTATTTAGTTTATGAAATTTAAATTGTGTATTAATGTGAAGAGATATATATCATCTTACATTTTTGAAAAAAATATTATAAATTATAGCTGGTGAAATACGGAGTGTCTTAAAAATCATCGTAAGTTAAAAGAACATATCATGTTAAAGTAATTAATTTACTTAGCACAAACTTGAACGTATCGGTATTTTTTAGTTACTTCTTCAATTAAATATACTTCAACTGTGACTTTAGTAATTGTAAAATCCAATCAGCCCTACATTTTACTAACAAACTCCGAAATTTGTAAGTGTCCATGTGAGCTAGCCGCGAAAGTAGTTAAAATATAAATCTTCCACTTTCAAATGCGGTCACGAAAAAACTAAAAGTAGGTTTAAATATAATATAGTGATGTAAGTTAAGTCGCCGGGGAAAAGAAAATATACCTTTATAATATATTTTTTCACAAGCCTTCGGTAGGTACATAACTTATAGATGCGTGCGATAAGGGAACGAGGTTCGAGATTTATGCGGTGTTAGTTCCTATGGAAAAGGAAACCATTTATAGAGGCCATATTATGAAGAACTTATTATTTTTGGAAGTTTTGCGTTTTATCGTTCCAATAATGCGTAGATTTTGAAGCATGATTTATCATAACTTACGATGTTACTTTATACAGTTTAATTTACGATAACACGTCATATAAGTTATTTCGATTAAATTATCACCTAATTACACTATTGTCAAGACATACATTTACCAGTCTAATTAAAAAGTTTTTCGTGAGAAATTCCCGAACAACTCACATAGTTCACCATTGTATATTTAATTTTGTTCCAAAGGAGGTACATTAAACACCGTCTCAAATTTATAAACAAGATTGAAGTTTTATTTTAATACTTAGTTCAGAATAAGATATGTTAGTTCCGTTATTTGTATTGAGGTTATTCGTTTTGCTATAAAGTTTATAATTCATTTCAATTAACATGATTTGTAATAAGCGGTGACAGCACTTTGTTATTTTAACAAAAACTGTATACCAGTAGATCTAACTTGATAAACTGATCTGTTTATGAGGCATATGGGGTGGTTATTTTTTCATAATAAACACTGCAAAATGTATTTGATATCCGTATGTTGAGAAGAGGAATTCTAAACATGTATAATGAGATGGCTGATAACATATCTACAAACCTTCCGTAAAAGCTCTCCGACCATTCCGTCCCATCCACCAACTATCTTGGGATTTTCGTTACCATATTTTCCATCTTTTACGAAACGGAATTCATCTGCAAGTAATAGATATTGTGACACTTTGGTATTTTGTGAAAAGCTTACTGGCTAGAACAATGCAATTTAAAAAGTGAATTTGTAACGTCTCTGTAATAATAGGCACCCATTACTGACTGACTGATTTACCTATAATCACCCAGTTTAAACCACCGAACAGCTTGCCTTGAATTCGGTAATTTGATATGATATGATGAAATCTTAAATTTCATCATATCATATCACACAATGATCTGGTTAATTTAACTAATGCATCTATTAAAAATGAATTTATGTATATTTATCTATTTCTTTAAAATATTTACTACAACTGTCCATTTGAAGGCATCTTATTTTAAATGTGCATTTTCCAGTGTTTTCTATCAACTGGATACGAATTATTGTTGAAAATAATAGGAATGCAATACGACGCGAGTTCAGTTAGCGAAAACCGATTTTCGAGAATTAAATTTACCTACTGTTTCATTACAAAATTGCTACTCAAACCAATTTTCTTATTTGCGGTTTGCTCATACCACGCGTTTCAAAACAACTGAACTGGAATAACAAATCAATTTCGATTTAAAATTGCTTTTACAAAAAGAAACTAGTTCCAGTAACTTACATTTGATTTCTAATTTATCCGATAGCATTTCGGCGAGATCGACGCAAAACCCCTTGTACGCATCATTAGTCGAGTGCTCCGAATCATCCGGGCTGTTCCGCATCATGTACGGTGGCTCCTCAATTGTCGACACTATGTACGTTTTGTTTCGATCGTACACTCCTGGCAGGTTCAGCGGGGATAGTTTCGCTGAGACAGGAACTAAACCTTTGTTGTCGTACCATGTAGCTACCTGTGAGTACATATAGAATGATCAGACTTTGAGGAGAGATTGGCCCAAAATGCAGATCGCGCAATGAATTAGGAAGAAAAGGTCACCCGTCGCCTATCAAAGAATCGTTGACCAAACTGAATTGTCGGATCATGGTTGTGTTTTTATTTATGTTTTAAAAGAGAAGAATTCTCATTTTGGACGATAAATTTTTCTTATTTGGCTTTGTTTGTGGGTTAAGTTGAATTTATGAACAAGTAATTACTGACTAAAAATCGTTAAAAGCTTAATGAATTAACTTCATACATTTGTATGAAATTGATTGTTTGCTTGCTCGCTCAATGTGTATATTTCCATATATCTCATTTGTAAGTTGTTCCTAATGGTTTGCCGGCTTTGCCGTCGGCTTTTCTGCCAGTGCTACCGGTAACCAGTGGCTTTATTTGCAATATTTGTAGAAGGTATAGTTATCATCGAAGTAAGTACGTTTTTATTTTCAGCCGAATTATTCTGATAGTTTCATCAAGTTTGTCTTTATTTTGAAGATCCATAATTTCGATTGATCCGTGTGACCTACTTGTGTAACACTTAAATAAATGCATGGATTTGATTTGGTTAAAAATCAAAGTTTTCATCAAGAAAACGGTGGCACTAAATATTAGGTAAGTTTTGGTAGCTTATATGAATTATATGGTGTTTTTACGTATCAAAACAAATTACCTTTACTTGTACAATCTTTACTAGTTGGCTAACAAGGCCTTTTCTCTTAGTGATTAAGGTGGTGGAACCTTTTACACATATTATTGGCGACTTTAAAGAAGAAACTTATATTCAACTGCAAGTGTTAACATTGACGTATTTTTGACCTTACAAGGATGATAACATTTTGTTCATGGATTATTTTAATGAAAATTACTTGATTTTTGTACTTATTCGAAGCTACACTACGTGGCCCGTCAGAACCTTTTACAAAACCTACCTATTAACCTACACACACCTTATAACCACAAGTAATTACGTAATGATTAGCACAAACAACTATATCATTACATTCCCATTCCACCACACAACCTCCATAGTAATTACCTACATATTATCAAGTGGCGCTAATTGACATCGATGTATTCGTATGTTGTTATTATCAAGGGTCATTGCATTGATTGTGAGAGGGAATTATTCAAGCAGTATGATTATTTAAATCTCAATTCGTACTTTTTGATATTAAAAATTTGAGGATACATCACAATGTTCGAATTCAATTAGAAGTTAAAAAAAAAAACAACTAAAATTTCACAAATTATTACAGGGTTACGGAATTCGTATAACAAATAGGTACGGACCACGGTACATCAAAGTAAGCACTTGTAGTTCAAAAGTAGTTCTTATGTCTACGACATAATGGCGATGCAAAGTCTAAAGTGTGCAGACTGACTTTCTTTTGACTGTACCTATATTAAGGATTTATTTGCAATCGTGGTGATTAGGTCAGTATCTATCATTGGAATGGTGCCTTTCTTGTTAACTTCATTTTAATGGCTCTTGCCCTGCAGTAGGGTAATATTAAGATACTGATACATTTTAAAGACAAGTTTAAATTGTAATAGACAAATAAATTTACCTTTTCCATATCGCCGTCAATGGTGAGCTCCATGACTTGAAGGGTGAAGTTCCGTCGGTGCCCTGCTTCATTGAACCTGACGGTGCCAGTCAAACCTTCTATCTCCGTCTGAAGCAAAGAAAGACCCTTGTCTTTCAATTTATTAGCAAAATTGCAATGATGATGTAAGGTTACATCATTAAAGTTTAAAATAAGAATAGGAACTCAGCAGTTTTTGTTGTTTAAAAAGGTTAAAAAGATACCACATTAATATCAAACTTATTACTAAAATAGGTGTGGTGTTGATTAAGTAATCCGCGAAAATATAAATAAATATTGAAGAAAATGCTGACACAAGTAGTTTCTGAGAAATAAAAACCTGACCAAAGCAGTCTGTAGAAGACACAAGAGCTGCAGACTTTCAATTAAAAGATTTAAAAAAAAGGATACGAAATAGCAGACGCGTAGGGTCTGAACTCATAAATTCGCTCAGCATTCAGATATCAAATCTCATTCATAAAGCTTAGCGAAAAAATATTTTTCAGTTTGAATGGATGGACCCGTCGGTCTCACGTTTTCGTTAGTTTATAGGTAAGCGAGTAAGGGGATTAATTATGAGTAAGTAGATGTCACCCAGAAAACCTAATTAATAGCTTGCATTGAAATTGCCCCGCAACCTCCTTCAATTTAAAAGACGGCACCTATTCAACATATTATGTGCGCAAATCTGTTTGGGTTTAAATTTACTCAGGATCACACTCCCACGCTATGCTTTGATTATTTCCTGTCAGATCTTGCACTATGATAACATTAATGTCATCGAAAAAATAAAAATATTAATATACATATACACCGTACCCGGATACCCAAGAAATTTCACAACCAAGTAGCAAAAACATTCAAATCGAAGAGGTTATAAATTTAACTGAATATGTTTCTGTACGAATAATAGGAGGTACCTAGTTTCACTAATATTACACAGATTTGAATGTTTTTTTTTGTAAATGTATGCTTGCGAAGCTCCAATTTCATATCGTTAAAATCTGAAAATCCTTCAAAAATTTATATAGACGGCTATATTTCAAATTTTCTCAATATATCAAAGTATGAAACTCATCTATAGGTATCGCAAATTAAAAAAAAGACCGGACCAATACCGAGGCAATTACAGTTGAAAATAACTTTTTCATCGTTAAGGAAACAATCGTAGAATAAAGTCATACGGAGTTAACTCTCATGTTAGTATGGCTATGTGAGTACGCTTCGAGCGCAAAACTTAAAATGGGCGTGCGGCGTCAGAAAAAAGCCGTTTTTACGAATTCACAAATGGGATTTTTTTATGAACGTTGAATAGATTTCCGTTTTATTTTGCTCAAATACTACTAAATGGACTTTGATAAAATTATATATAACTAGCTGTCCCGGCAAGTGAGCCGAATTTACGTAACGCGTATTTTTTGTAATTTCTAACCCTTTAAACCTTCCATGAACCTCCACAATTATTTAAAGACTAAAATTAGCTAAATCGGTCTAGCCGTTCTCGAGTAAATGAACTACGACGCGTGATTAATGAATATCGATTAATTTTTATACATTCATAAGATGAAAACCATCTCAATGGTTTTTTATGCGTTAAACTACCAAGATTAACGCATAAAACCATTTTTATCCCAAAACAAGGCGATTGAATTCGCGGAGAAGTGCTTATAAATAATATTATAAAATAAATGAAAAGTGTAACACGTGAATATTGCATACTTAAAATTTAAATTTCCGATTGACTTTATTCAAGTGAGACCGGTCCTGAAAACTGAAGAGAACGAGATTATTTTTTTTGTGTTTTAGACCAATGTACCATCCTAACATAATATGAAACTCCTATTAGCACATAGACGCTAAGATAAGCTCACAAAGCTGAGTAATGGCTTTAGTAAAGGTTAGAGTGGTGTAAGAGCGTTAAAACTTGTATTTAGTTGACGGCAGTACATTAGCGTGATGTTTTTTTTTCATTTAAAATACAAGTAATTTCAGGTATACAAAGATATTATTTTAAAAATCTTAAAATGAAAACAAAAATGCACTTAAGTTTACAGTGAAATTTTTAAGGCAATCAAAAATATTATGCGAAAAGTTGATGATGATATTTGACGTTACGGTTATGAAGTCAACTTGTAAAAATATGTAGGATAGATAAAATATATTTGACTAGATTATTTTATCTTTCACACGTCACAAAGATGAAATAGGTTTAGAATTTTTAGATGGTTAAAATGTAATCAGAATATCCAGCCGACCCTGCCCCCAACTTTTTTCGCGTTATTTTGGTTTTTTACTTATTTATTTTTATTTAAAAACTTTATTGCACAAATAGGTACAACAGGTGGACTTAATGCTAGGGGCATTCGCTACCAGTCAACCCTTGGGTCATGCAGATAGTTTGTATATGGGTGCGGTAACATGGGAGAAAAAATAGAAATCATTTTAAACAACAATAAATTAAGCATTAAAAATAACGTTACGGTATCTTTTAAATATATGATAATAATACACATACTATATAAATTAATTTGAATATATTATATAATATATGAAGGTATACTTAGATTTACATAATATTAATAATTTACATATAAAAACAAATATCTACATAACTATAAATTCAGAAGATAAATAAATTGGTTCAGCAATTGACAAATTCATGACTATCATTACCTACTTGTTAGCGAACTTGTTAGGACTATAATATAGTGCTCTTTTTAAATGTTAATTGAGTGTCTCATCTGTTTTTTATCAAACTTTATCCAAATCCAGTCAGTATGATTTGCATATCACTTATAAACTTTAACATTTACTATATTTGTAGGATTACCTCGCCCTGTACATATACTCATGCCGATGAACGGTACAAATTTACTATTCTGCTTTAGTAAATTCAGCTGTTCTCCCTATGGAAGAATAAGACGAGACGCCGTGTTCAATATACTTAGCCGTGTTCCTTTTCAGCCATCTCTTATTTTACTTAAAAATCTCCCAATGAAAACGTCTAAAACATTTTACAACGAAACAGTTCAAATACTCCGCAAATAAAATGTGCCCAGTATTTCTGCGATTTAATTAACTTTAAAGACAGATGAAAGACCCGGCACGCATTCGTTGCGATTTATAAGGAGAGAAAATTTCTAGATTAAGTTTTAAGCCTTATAACCAACCGTAATTCAATAGTGAAAAACCTCGGTAAGCTTTACGGGGTGCGTTAAGGTATATGATCGTGCGGGGGTTCTGTTAATTAATATGATATTATAATTCTATTAGCGGCGCGCTTGGGGCTCGAGCGGTACTTAGTTCGACGCATACCATTAAGACGTCAAACTCAATAGTACATCGACTACCGCTACATAAATGAACGTAACGAATGGCAGCGCTTACCTACGCACATGATACGTGAAATTTTACATATTCACAATGACATCGCCTACTCCACGCATACCCATACGCATGAATAACGAAGCATTCGCCGGCACTCGTAATTGAATGTATGAATTGGCATCAATCATTCGCATGGCCAATAGGGAATTTAAATTGTTGTCAGAGAATAGAGGTTTGTTACAGTGAGAAAATGTTATCTATAAATCTGTAGAGAGGTCAATTCTGTACATTAAATATATTCCCGAAATAACTATCATGGGGTAATAAGAGATCGAAACTTATGCCAAAAATGCAATCAGTAACATTTATGTCTGTCTGTTTGTTCTTTAAAGAAACAAAAACTAAGTACTCTACTC
Organism: Glyphodes pyloalis; assembly: GCA_037074685.1. Lineage (NCBI taxonomy): Eukaryota > Metazoa > Arthropoda > Insecta > Lepidoptera > Crambidae > Glyphodes > Glyphodes pyloalis. The sequence continues at coordinate 18,158,003 of JAYKKO010000001.1, forward strand.
TACTTAACGAAATTAAGTACAATTATTCTTCATACTCCTGGGCAGGATATTGTTTACAGGGCAGATCAGCAAAGGATAATGTTGGGAAAACGGGAGAAGTTACTCCATTCTTTGGTATCCGTACCCAAATGGTAAAAACGGGACCCTATTACTAAGACTTCGCTGTATGTCCGTTCGTTCGTCTGTCCGTCTGTCTGTCTGTCTGTTTGTCACCAGGTTCTATCTCAAGTACCGTGATAGCTAGAGATGATATTTTTACGGATTATGTATTTCTATTGTGTCTAATGTTGAATAGATAATGGTACGTTATATAAAGAAATATAAATAAAATTGGAGTGTCTGTTAGATATACGGTACCTACATAAACCAAAATAACATGTTTTACAATTTTTATCTGTATGTCTGTCTGTTTTTTTTGGCTTTCTAAAATGGCTGGACCGATTTTGATGGAGCTGATGAGCTTATTGGCAGATAGCTGATGAAATAAGGAATGATTTAGGCTAGATATTTTTTTAAGAAAAAATAAATTTAATCTCATGTAGTCCACGCGACCGAAGTCGCCGGCACACCTAGTAATCAATAAATTCAAGCGTGTGAGAAGTGACGAAGATATAAAAACCGCATTAACGTGGAAAAACCAATGTTCTCAAATTTATTTCAACGTAACTAGATTTCCGTTTTAACTCGTTTCCATCGTCAGGTTTGATATCTCAGAATTGATTGTAAAAGGTGTCAACATTCCTATTAAGCGTGAATAGAGATTTTTTTTATAAAATGCCAAATTAAGACGAAGATGATTTATGTTATTTACTAGTATTAGTGAAGGTTCTCGGAACGAAGTGAGCCATTTTTGTTTTATTTTCGTGAAAAATAAAACTATTAAAGCTGTAAAAAGTCCAACGCGAAATACGAATGATTTTCAATTCAGATTAATGGGATTATTTCACTGTTTCATTTTCCAATAGGCGTCTTTTACACGGAATGCATGGAACTAAAGTTTAGTAAATCGTATGTTTTTTTAATGTAAAATGTTTATCTGCAATAATTTAAAAAACGTTGTATGATTTGACATACCTTAGTAAAAGTATGGTTAAGAGTTTTTGTGGTCAATGGATGTTATAAGACAATATTTAAATACAACTTTTAAATTAAGTTAGGCGACTTCTAAAATTATTTATTAGCTAGCCAATGACAGGGTACCACGCTTTTGGAAATACAGTAAGAAAATAACAAATACAATTTATTTATGTAAGTAGATTTCTACAACATCATTGTTTAACTTTAAGTCGTAAAACAAAGTCATAAACAAAGACTACAGATATCAATAATTATTAACTTGTTGCAGCTATGGTACTTAGAGCGGAGGATGCGGAACAAAGGGGTAAGTCTTGTGCGTTACTTGGGGGAACAAGATTGAATGTGTTCAATTAAATAGTGGTTACTGACATTCGTATTTAATATACAAATGAATGAAATCCATTATGAAATGGTAATGAGTGGGTCTTGTATGATACGGTTTTTATGAAGAATTTCTGCAATTATTTTGTTCAGCTGTTGTAAATGCTGTATATTAGCCCATCCCTTTAGGGATGGGCTAGAATATACAAGGCATTAATTATCAGATCATGGTTTTCAGGCTATGGCTATTTATGACCTTAGTTTAATAGGAAACTCAGGTAATAGGTAGCTTATTAAGTAATGTATTCGATTTGATCGGATAAGATTATTTGCAAGTCCTACCTTGGCTATAACGTCGGGGTTTTCTTAATATTTTAGTCGTCGATAGGCTTGTAGTCCTGAGCAGAAGTTCAATTTTTTTCTTACCAGTGTTACTGAGTATTCTCGGCCTGTTTGAGGTTTCAAAATAAAGAAAAATACATGCACATTTAAAAAAAAGACAAAGTGGAGATTTATGTGGAACTCGGGACTTTAAAGCTCTTTCAACTACTGCTTGTAAGCTATTAGTGAGGACTCCACCCTAGTTATCGAACTAGTTAGTTGTATACAGTTTATTTAAGGGAATCTTCCCCTTTCAATCATTTTTAGACAACTTATTCACCGGGATGACCTAAGCGATTCGATCGCGTTTTTCAAATATATTTTTACATTTCTCACTTCTACTGAATATGGTGGAATCATAATTTGAACTCCTAAATAGCTTTACACGGATTGTTTCTTTATTAATCGCGTTGGTCATCAAACATTGAATTATTTAGGCAAATATTACTGGATAAATAATTCCAAAGATTATTTTCCTCTAGTATTTCACTAGTGTTAATCTTTCTTCAGGCTATTTGATAAAGGCCTATTAGAATGCACTGGAACTACCTTGCTTTTGGCCTTTCAGGTATGCAATATAGTTTGGATTCACATTTTCGTATAATATTTACATTCGACTGATATGTTTTGAAGCAAGATTATTTTTACTAAGAACTTGCATTCGCTCCAGTAACCTTTTTAGTCAGATTTGATGCATTTTGACCCGACATACGAGTTTTTCCTTTCAGATGCTAACAATACTATGTTGCTAGGTGTACTTCCTCTCGAGCAGGTCCCATCACACTGTTCACTAATGTACCCTCATTACTGAGGATTCCCATTTTTTTTATAATTAGTGCAAAATGCTTTGCTGTGGCGGTTTTGAGTTCCCACAACATCACCATAAGGGTGATGAGGTCTTCATAGGGCTGGAGGGAGTCCTACAAATGCCGTCTCATCCCTCAGAACGGTACGATGCGTCAGACGTTTCCCCTCGTCAAAAAAAGGGAAAAAATGAAAAATGTTTCTTTATTAGTATCTCCGTGACATATATCTTCAGTAACATTTCTGAAATCGACATATTTGTCATAAGCTGATATTAAAGGTCCAAATTAAACAAAATGGTTGTGAAAGTTCATGCGTTTCATTCTATAAGAAAGAAAATAGTTAGTTAATTCCATTTGTATTATTCAGATTATAATTTTCATAAATAACTCTTTTTCGTTGGTTTAGGAGACTTTAGAATTTCGTACGATATACGACAGTATTTTTTGTATTTTTGCATTACTCGTGTGTGTACGCAGTAATCTTATTCTTGCATTTATTTGCAATTAATCTTATTAATGAAATCATTCATAAAAATTTCAAGATTACGTGGTATCTCGGTAGCTTTTAACTTCGATGGGTTTCAAAAAGTGATGTTTTTTAATGGCTCATTGGTAAATGTTCACGCACGCATGCGTCTCGGTTGCTTAGCAACAATTTTTCATTATTAATAAATGACAAGACCTAAAATTTTGAAGAGTTTTTTATAATTTCGTCGTCAATCCCTCCTGCCCTGCACGCGCATTGCACATTTGGACCTTCGGAGCCGGATACACGTTTTGGACATTCGGAGTGCATTGCACGTGCTGGATCTTCGGAGCCGTCGGATTGCTGCTACAAGTCGCTGGTGGTTTTTACATTTTTTCACGCACGGCTATTCCTGCCTTTACTGTAAGTACGGTTTAGTGTTTTAGTTCTCAAAATGGCTCCACCTGAATTAGCAACCCTTATTAGAAAAAGGGCAACAATAAAGTCGCGATTAACTAATTTTAGAAAATACGTAAACTCATTCGTTGACAAAGATTTAACTGAATTTCAACGTACAGAACTAAAGCTAAGAATGTCTGGGTCGCAATCATTGCTGAGTGAATTCAATGAGGTGCAAAGTCAAATAGAAGATCTCACACCCGAGGTGGACATTGAGCGTCAAATCGAGTCGCGCGAAGACTTCGAACGCGAGTACTATGGTGCTGTCGGATTAGTAGAATGTATGACAAGATTTGAAGAAGCTCATTCGAGTAGTTTCGAACAGCCCGTGGTCAATACAAATAATGTCAAGTTACCTACCATCTCCATACCAAACTTTGACGGTTCATATGAGCACTGGCTTGAGTTCCGAGATACCTTTTTATCTTTGATACACAATTGTCCTTCTATTACGCCAATCCAAAAATTCCATTATTTAAAATCCTCGCTGAAGGGAAGCGCAAAGTCCGTCATAGATTCGCTTGAGTTCTGTGCTAATAATTACGAGGTTGCATGGGATTTGTTGTTGAACAGGTTTGATAACACAAAGCTACTAGTTCACAACCATGTCAAGTCGATGTTTACCATGCAAGCAATACTCAAAGAATCGCCATTTCATTTGCGTTTATTAATTGATAATGTTTTAAGAAATTTACGTGCATTAAAACTACTAGGGGAGCCAACTGATCATTGGGACACTTTAATAATTTACATTGTGGTTTCAAAATTAGATCCTACTACGGAGCGCGAATGGGAACAACACAGATGCAACAACCTATTCACGCACGGTGTCCGTTCAAAAATCACGCTAGATAATTTACTTCAATTTTTGAAAAATCGTGCGGACATCTTAGAAACGCTTATAGTATCGCATAGTAAGGCAGGTTTATTTAGCACCAGCGAGAACAGGAGGCAAACTAATCACGCGCAGTTTGTACCTAAAGTTCATTGCGATGTAGCTACAAATAAATCATCTTTAAAACCGCGAAATAGACATTCATTATTTAGGTCTTGTATGATGTGTAACGCGCAGCATCATTTATACGCATGTCAACAATTTCTTAGTCTTAATACGCAAGAACGCAACAAGTTTGTGAAAGACAAGAATTTGTGTACAAATTGTATGCGCTCAGGACACTCTGTCGATACGTGTGTCTTTGGCCCATGCAGGAAGTGTGATCAAAAACACAATTCATTATTATGTGATGACAAATGTCAGGAGAATACGCGCACGGTGACGCTCCCTACGAACGGGCGAAAATCCGCTCCTGATATTTGCCGTGAGAATAATAACGACACAGTCGCTCTCAGCAGGTACACGATGCACACGTTCTTTACGCGCAATCTCCGACGGTGCAGCCTGTGTTGTTGTCGACTGCCGTGGTAGAGATACCCGCCCACGGGGTACTGCATAGGGCGCGCGCTGTCCTCGACAGTGGCAGCGAGCGATCCTTCATTACGCAAGAACTATGTAACAAGTTAAATACGCGAACCATACAGTCCACTAAAAAGATTCACGGTGTAGGCAACTCGGTGACACAATGTTCGCGATCTTGTGACATCGAGCTAAGATCACACATGAACGATTTTCGTACGCACGTTGAATGTTTAGTTTTGCAAGAAATAACATCAAAGTTGCCGACTATGACTTTGGATGTTAGACAATTTAATATTCCTAGCAACATTACGCTAGCTGATTCGAATTTTTTTGATTGTCAATCAGTTGACATATTAATAGGTGCCGATTTATTCTGGAATTTGATAGAAGAAGGTAAGATGCGCCTACGTAATGGCCCTTACCTTCAAAATACCAAATTAGGATGGATTATTTCGGGTTTGGTTCATTCTAATGCATAAAAAAATTAATAAACAAATACTATGTAATTTTTCACAAGCTTCAAATGACTAATGACCTAATGTTGATGAAAATGTTTGCGAGAATTTACCTGAGTTAAAGTCAGCAAAGGTCATTAGTAACATAACAAGTCAAAATCACCCTTGCTTGTTTCCATTTTTTTAGATTCTCTCAGTTCAATCGTTAGAGGCGTGCCGGTGCATTCGTCCTTCGCTTATCAATAATACGCGCAACAAATCCACGAGGCGGTCGGGTCCTTTGACGGTTGACGAGTTAAGAGCAGCAGAGTTGACACTGGCTAGATTGAGTCATGTTATTTCGTTTCGAGCACAGGCAGACGATGCACGGAGCGCCACAACTCCTTTTGTTCGCATTGAGGGAGAAGTGGTGGCCAGTGGGGGGGCGCTCTCTCGCCAGGCGCGTGCCGCGACCCATCATGGGAGATCTGCCGCAAGAGCGTTTAGACCCGGGGTTCCCATTTTTACGTTGTGGCGTCGACTACGCTGGGCCAGTGCTCACATTGAACCGTAAAGGAATGGGTTCTAAGCTACAAAAATCGTATATTTGCTTATTTGTTTGTTTTGTTACACGCGCTGTTCACTTAGAGCTAGTGAGTGACTTATCATCAGACGGATATCTCTTGGCACTTAAACGTTTTATTTCTCGTCGTGGAAAACCGGTCGAAATATTTTCTGACAACGGAAAAAACTTTGTAGGCTTGATGAATGAGTTTGCGAATTTTTTAAATACTTGTTCGAATGATCTAAAAGAATAGACTTCGTCTATGAATATAAAATTTAGTATGATCATCTTACGCGAGCCATTTTGGGGGCTTATGGGAGGCTGGCGTGAAGAGTTGTAAGCATCACCTTCGTCGTGTGGTAGGCAATGCGCATCTGACTTTCGAAGAGCTCAGTACAGTGTTAGCGCAAATTGAGGCTATGCTGAACTCTCGCTCATTGACTCCAATGTCTTCGGACCCTCAAGATTATCTTCCTCTCACTCCGAGTCACTTTTTGGTTGGACGTCCATTGACTGCGCCTGTCAGCGTGGACTTAAAAGAAGTTAAAGAAATTCGTCTCACAAGATACCAGAGAGTGGAACAAATAAGACAACATTTTTGGCGCAGATGGACAAGGGAGTATGTCTCAGAGATGCAAATCAGGAGCAAGTGGCATCAGCACGTCGATGATTAAATTAAATACGCTAGTCCTGATGAAAGATGATCACTTGCCGCCTTTGAAGTGGAGTATGGGACGTGTGATGAAGGTCTACCCAGGAAAGGACGGGGTCGCGCGTGTGGCCGATGTCCGCACGTCTACCGGCATCGTACGGCGCGCTTTCTCCAAGATCTGCCCGCTCCCTACGGATGAGGTCTCGCACTACTCGTGAAGCTTTATCTTCGCATCTAATTGGCTCTCGAATACGAGCCAAGGCCGGGAGTATGTTCACGCACGCATGCGTCTCGGTTGCTTAGCAACAATTTTTCATTATTAATAAATGACAAGACCTAAAATTTTGAAGAGTTTTTTATAATTTCGTCGTCAATCCCTCCTGCCCTGCACGCGCATTGCACAGTAAAATTTGTTCAGGTTTCGATGCACTGTTATGGTTTTGAAGCTTACAGGCTTACTATCTGAGCTGGCGAAAATTTAATTATTGCATTTGTACTTTTCGCGTCATTAACGAGCATTTTTTCATTTTATTGACAAGATAAAATTTCGTCAATTTTAAATTCATTTAATAAAATTGTTAGAGCTGCTGCTACTAGCTGATATACAAAAAAAATCGGTGCCTTGTGTGCACGTGCTGTGGTAGATTAACCTGTAGTGTCCGCGGACAGTAGCACTTTTAGGATCACGCCCGTTATATTTGTACCATTTTTATTAAAACTGATAGGTGCGCCGAAATGTTGATGTCGAATTATGCATTTACACGTTCAGTAGACGCGTGCGTAAATTCCAACGACCGTATAGTTTTCGATTCAAACTTCAACGTATACACACATAGTTCCACTTAACACGTGGAGATTCTTTTTACGCTACAAAATATGTATTTATCGACGGTATGACGTTGGTTTTTAGTTAAGGTATGCAGCATTTTCAGAAATAGTCTTTTAGTTCAGGTTTTACCTTTTTAATCATCCTCGAGATTTTGTCGCCGTGTTCGTACGGCGTAATCTTGCCCTTGGGGTTGCAGTCAATGATGCGGCTAGTGTTGAGGTTTGCGTTACGCCGCATGGTGCTGCGGAGGATGTCTGGCTTCTTACGGAGCAGACGCATGATGGCATCCACAAGCACTTGAACAGCGTCATACATGAGGGCAGCCTGTGCCTGTAAAAAAATAACTATCTTACACATTGAACCAAACAAAGACTTACTGTTACTAGTTGTTGTTTTGTTTGAGCTTGATGATATACAAGTTAATTTAAAAGTAGATAGATAGATAGATAGATATACTTTATTGCACAAAAACTTTACAGAAATAGGTTTTACAGATTGATTATAGTACAATTTAGGCGGTCTTATCGCTAGAAAGCAATCTCTTCCAGACAACCTTAAGGTAGAGGAAATAGTAAATGGCGAGAAATGGGTACGGTCGTGCAACATAAATACAGTTTTATTTTAGAATTATAGTAATTGTATAGCATGATAAACATACATAAACTCATAGATATAAAATATATATATATATATATATATATATACAAATAAACATGCTTATAAAATTAAAATCAAGTAAAGTATTTTGAATAAAAATAATAATAATAATAATAATAATAGTAAAGAAGAATTGTTTAAGCTAGCAGACATTACACAACAATTTTCAAATGACATACACATGCAATTTGGAGTAGATAAATGCAAAATACATTCAGTTGAACGAGGCAAATTACAGCCTAATACATACACACTTGAAACTGGTGAAAACATAGAACCAATGGACGAACAATCTACATATAAATACTTAGGTTTTCAACAATCGAGACAGATACAACAAAAACAAACGAAACAGTTACTTAGAAAGAAATTTAAACGTAGAATAAAATCATTACTTAAAACACACCTTAACTCCAAAAATCTCGTAAAATCTATAAATACTTATGCTATTCCTACACTTACTTACTCTTTTGGTATTATCTCTTGGACACAATCGGATTTAATAACATTGCAACGTACCATTAACACTTCATTGACTGAACACAGAAAACATCATCCCAAATCGTGTTTCCAAAGACTTACATTACCCAGAGAAGAGGGAGGAAGGGGTATTATTGATATAACAAACTTACATAACAGACAAATATGCTCACTGCGCAACTTCTTTCACAGAAAAGCTGAAACATTACCTCTGTACAACAGTCTTGTTTCCATTGATACTAAATTAACCCCGTTAAATCTCAGTGATAGCTCTCCCCAATCTAGCAAAACCTGTACCAGCAACCAAAACAAGATACAAGAATGGGCCCAAAAATCATTGCATGGAAGACATAAGGCTGACCTTGCCCAACCTCATGTCGACAAAAATGCGTCGAACTCTTGGTTGACACGCGGCGAGCTCTTCCCTGAAACGGAAGCCTTTATGCTTGCGATCCAGGATCAAGTAATTGCCACGCGTAATTACCGCAAGCACATAACAAAAGAGCTGACCACCGATCTATGCCGACGATGTAGTAGCGCACCAGAGACCATCCAGCATGTAACGGGAGCTTGCAAAGCATTAGTCCAATCAGACTACAAACATCGGCATGATCAGGTCGCCTCCATAATTCATCAACACCTAGCTCACACTTACAAATTCATTCCACAAAAACGACCATACTATAAATACAAACCTTCCACAGTACTAGACAATAATAATGTAAAAATTTATTGGGATAGAACAATAATTACCGATAAAACCATCCATTTCAATAGACCTGATATAACAGTTCATGATAAGCAAAATAAAACAATTTATTTGATCGACATAGCTGTCCCAAATACGCACAACATCCAGTCAACAATTTCTGAAAAAATAACCAAATATCATGATCTTGCAATAGAAATTAAAAAGCAATGGCAAGCTAACTCTGTTTACACCATACCCATAGTAGTTTCTTCAACCGGTGTTGTCCCAAAAATTTTAGTTAAAAATCTAGAAATCCTGAAAGTACCCACAAAAATTTCAATACTGCTACAAAAAGCTATTATCCTAAATACATGCCGACTAACCAGAAATTTTTTGTCTACAGAAACCTCTGTTGTGCTTGGCTGAGGCCCGCACACCAGTTGTAATAAACCCACTTTCGGTGGAGAAAAATTGATAAAAATATAAATAATAATAATAATAATAATCACATGTTAGTAAGTAGGATAAATGTTTGAAACTTACTAACAACCATCATGCCCAGCTGAAATTATGGATAGAGGACATGAACTAACATTATTCAAGTGAGAGGAAGTACGATTTAACCCTGGCTTTGAAAATGGGAAGGGTCTCAGATAATCTGATAGATAAAGGTAAAGAATTCCATAAGCGTATAGATTCGACAGTGAAGGATTGGGAATAGAATTCAGAAGAATGAGTAGGAAATGTAAGGAGAAGTTTACGTGAGGACCGCATGTCACGATCCTGGTTGAGCTGCAAGAAACGGAATCGTTCTTTAAGATAGGGAGGAGCAAGAGGATTAAAGAGAACATTAAATAGGAGAGATAATACGTGGAGGTCACGGCGTCGACGTATAGGAAGCCATTTAAGCTGAGCTCGAAATTCAGAGACATGGTCATACTTGCGTAGGCCGAAGATGATACGGATACAAAAGTTTTGAAGACGCTCTAGCTTGTCAAGAAATAGTTCATTAAGATTAGAGTAGCAACAGTCTGCATAATCAAGAATAGGCAACAGTAAAGCCTGCACCAGTGCAATTTTGGTGGGTATAGGTAAGAAATTGCGTAATCTATTAATAGACCCAGCAGATGCAAAAATTTTCCTGCTAACCTCTTTAATTTGAGTATCCCAATTTAAACAATTGTCAACATGAATACCCAAATTCTTCACTACTTGGCTGTAAGAAATCGGGACACCATCAAATAAGATAGGAGGCAGAGAATCCCAATCAATTAGACTAAATAGGCGTGATCCGCCAACAATAATAACCTGCGTTTTAGCAGGGTTAACCTTGAGGCCAAACGACCTGCTCCAGTTGGAGATATGAGTTAGATCGGCATTAATTACGTTAACAGCGTTCGGTAAATCATCAAGGCCACCCTGCGAATACAGTTGGAGATCGTCTGCGTACAGATGGTAGGACGAAGTAAGATTACATGTGATTGAATTTATAAAAGTAGCGAAAAGAAGAGGAGATAAGACACCACCTTGAGGTACGCCAGCAGCAATATCACACCAGGCGGAGAACGAGTCCTCAGCACGAATGCGCTGCCGACGACCGTATAGATAACTATGAAACCAGTCAATTACCATTGGAGATATGTTAAGAGAACGTAGTACACCGAGAAGGATGTCAAAGTCCACAGTGTTAAATGCGTTGCTAAAATCTAGTAGCGCTAACACCGTAAGACGTCTACTATCCATGCCATGTCGCATGTCATCAACAATCTTGACCAGTGCCGTAACCGTACTATGACCAGGACGGAAACCAGATTGAAAGGAATTTAGGAGATTATTTTTGGAAAGGAAATGGGTAAGCTGTTGATGAACACTACGTTCAAGGACCTTTGATAAGAAGGGTAAGATCGATATGGGACGATACTCAGAAAATGAAGTGGGATTAGGTTTTTTAGGTAGTGGAATAACTTGAGCATCTTTCCATGCAGATGGAAAAGTACTCGTGGATAAGGAGTGGTTAAATATGGCAGTTATCAAAGGGTAGCTAGGGCAGAGCTTGAATTTTTTTTATGGTAGCGCAGTATATTGGCTCCTCTCAGCCTGATGGTAAGCAAGAGCGACCCACATCGCGATGACAACGGATTTGATATCAAAATATCCTATCCGTTAGCATCGTCATACTGGACGGCAAGATGTTTCTTCACGCTCCTTTTGAAGGAATCCATGTCAAAGGAAGGAGGAAACACATGAGCCGGCAACGAATTCCACTTCTTTATGGTCCGGCAAAGATAAGAGTTACCAAACTTTTTTGTTCGTGATGGAATATTTTCCACGGTGAGGCGATGACATCGTTGGCCAGCTCTTGTGGTTCTGTGAAGGAAAGGAGAGGGTGGGATAAGGGAAAAACAGGTTCAAGGTTCCCAGTAATCTCTGCATCGTTAATTATACGCACAGCCCGCCGCTGCAACCTATCAAGAGCATCCAAGAGGTATTTGGCGGAACCTTCCCAGAGATGCGAGCAGTATTGCAGACAAGACCGGACTTGAGTCTGTTATCAAAGACAAAGCTGGTCCGGCGTGAAAAACCGACGCACTCTGTTCAGGATCCCCAGTTTTTTGGATGCTAATAAGATGAGACTCTCGATGCACTGACCTTGATTAAGATTGCAGCAGATATCCATGCCGAGCATGCTTAGGCTGTTACGCAAGCAGTGCCCCGAAGAATGGGGAGAGGAAGGAATTGGGACGATTTTGTTAAAAACTCGCACACTTGGGTTTTTTTGGCATTGAACTCAACCAGGTTATTTGAACCCCATTGGCTAATAAGGCTCAACATCAGGTACAGCTCAACGACAATATTCTCTCGTTTCTCATCCGTTACTGCCCTGCCAGCTGAAGGTCTACCGAGGTATCGTCCATGGTCCGTACTGCCATCAGCATAGCGATGTATATTCCCAAGCATATCATTGATATGAAAAAGAAAAAGGGTGGGCGATAAAACGATTCTTTATCATTTCGCAATATATTGGGATACAATACAAAGTTGTTATATAGGCATTAAATGTCATAAATACTTTATTGTATAGTACTATTATATTTATGAATGACAAATTTATTCAATTTTGTCAAATTAGTTATGCCAAATGTTAAAAAATAATATTTTAACAAGTCCAGACAGAGTTTATCAGGTGCTTCTAGCCTTGAAAATGACTTATGTTATGCCCTATGAAAAAATTTGCTGGCTATGTAAATTGTAAGGTACTGAAAGAAATTTCGAGTGTTGCATTTGAGATATCAGCCGAAATGTGTTGATTCAAACATAATAATATGCTAAATTAAATTCACAACAATATGTATGTAATAATAACCTAAAGAGAAAACCGACACAGACCGAAAGGCATACGATTTTTGTATTTTTTCCCTTAAACAGGTTAGTCCTAGCTGTAATCCATACTAACATATTAAATGGTAAAGTGTATGTCTGTTTCTTTGCCCATCTTTCACTGCAAAAGGTGACCAATTGACGTGACTTTTTAAGTGGAGATAGTAGAAGGGATGGTTAGAGGCTACTTTTTGTCTCTGAAATTTGGGTGGGTTAGCCCAACCCATATTTCACCACTCTGCTAAAACGGGGGTTAAAACGGGGGTGGGGAATTTGAATGGGATGTTCCGAAATTATCAAGATAGATCTAAACATTGGTATGCGGACTATTTGCGACTCAGAAAAAAAAAACATTTTTGTTAGATATCTGGTCCCAACTCCATAAAAAAGGGGGTGACATTTTATATAAGACTTTTCGCAGTGTTCAAGGTTGGAAGGTTAAAATCGAAAATTGGATTCTATATCTGCGGATAGTAATTCTATGTATTGGCTTCTAACTTGGAGGTCAATCAATTAGTTCAACATAAACTTAAGCAGTGTTCTTCACGAGATGCCTATATTTATATTTAAAATTGACTCTTGGTATCATATATTTTGTTAAAGGAAATATTGAAACTTTTGTTTCAACCATTGTAGGATGAAAATCAATCGGGTTCTATCAGACCTAAATTTAACGCTGTACCGAAATTAAAATCTGAAAGAACACTGCGAAGTAATATGAGATTGGAATCCTGTGATCTACGGTTGGACTAATCTACATATTATTAAAAAGGTTTAATTTTTACTTAAACCGTTTATTTTATTGTCATAGGGTGTTCAATGAACATAATAGTACCTTTGATCCGTACTAGTTTTTTCCGTACATTTGATCAAATATTGGTGAATATGAACGAGATCAACTACTGGATTTATGATGGTTAATATTATAGTACCTACTTATGTCATACATTTATCGCACAAAAGTTAAATGTAAATTCTGCCACTGCTTTCTTGTAGTCTTCTTCACCCTAGCATATAGGTACCCTGGTGGCAATTATGAGGGAACGCCGGCTTGGTACCACTGTTGATTCTAGTTTTCATAATACATTTGCAAGAGCTAAGTAATGACATTGTAACAAAAGAGATTTCATTGAAAAATTCTTGCAATTTTTTTTTATTATATTATCCGCATATGCTTTGGACTACATGCGTTATAGCATTTATAGTTTATCGAAATATTTTTGAGGTAATACATATTTTAGGTGATGACATTTACGGGGTAGGGTGGGGGTGAGGTTTTTTTTTTCTAAAATTCTTTGATAAATTATCGGCCGCCTCGGGGAAGCTGACGTCGTGTGTGAAGCTTGCCTGCCCCTAAGAAAGCACGACTACCCACTAAAATCCCCCGGTCGCAACTCATCGCCGTTAGTGATGGTACAACGGCGGAAGGACCTCTATTACACAGCTACATTTCTTCCACCCAAGTTAAGAAGGGAAGAAGGGACGACCGCTCCAACGGAGCCATACATCCCGTTGGTGCATTGCTGACTGTGGTGTCCTCACACTCACATGCCCTAGAATATGCAGTCTTCGCCACTACCCTGTTAGAGTGGAAGAGTCTTGCCCAGACAGTTCTACGGCTTATCAAAACCTTCCGGCTCTAAAAAAATTATGTTAAATCGCGTATTAATTCAGCATATTTTTATTCGAAACTAGCATTGAATGGCAAAAAGAAACGCAGGTATTAGAAAGAAATTGGACAAATTGCCAACAAAAGGGTACCGGAAGTTGTTCGGAAACCTAAAAAATATGCTCCAATATCTGTCAGGATTAATTTCGACCTGTGCTGACATTCTGAAATAGTAGGTACTCGTGCGTAAATTTGATTTGTGATTAGATTGAGCACGATCCAATTTAAGACCTATTTAAATAAGATAAGGCACAAATTGGCTTTCTTGAATTGTGCCCAACAAAATTTTTGCACACAAATCTTTATAGAATAAATAGATTAGCTTATGCGTCAATTACTTCATCGTCATTATTCGTCTCATCATTTTTTTAAATTACCTTCAACCTTGTTTCGTATTTCATGTCTTGTGCGTTTTTAAAATGTTGAATAATCATTAATTTAGGGACCACCACTATATGCTTCCCGTCTTTGTATATTTGCAAATATTTTCTACGCATCTTAAGATCCGTAAGGTAAGATAGCTAACGCCCAGTTCTAATATTTTACGATTCGTAATGTGTCAAATATGACTATTCGTTTTTCTTCAACCGACTATGCGTCGTTAATACCGTTCCATCAATTACTTTCTGTATCAGCTGTCATCAGACGTTTTCAGCATACGCCTCGTATACTTTATTACTATCCGTAACTAGAACGGATCGTTTATTAATTATTTGAACCGGGCATAAGTCCACCGAAAATATACAATGAGCTAAAACTGTACATAAAAGATTCCTTTGATACTTCTTTTAAATAATATTTTTATAAAACGAGGTTGATTTTTAGAAAACAAGGACGCCTCTAAAAACTTATTCTTTACCGAGGCATCCCTGGAAGGTTAGACTATTTATATTTTGATTTTTTGTATAAATATATTATTTATAACAATGCTCCCAAATGTTCTATGCTTGTCGTATCAGTTTGTAACTAAGAACACACTACATACTTTTTTACTTTTCTGTTCACCCATGTGATTTGTTTTTCTGTGTGACTTGTAAATTGTCCTTAAATAAATAAAAATTAAAGCTAACTTTCACATTGACGAACACAATTTTCACAAAAAAGGCAGATACTTTATAAAACATGAACCGACCTCCAAAGATACTCGTACATTGCATGAGGTGATTTCAATTGTCCTTTTACTCCCGACAGTGTACTGGTGACTTGAAAGTTACGTATCGAGTTTCAAAAAGGTGTGAAAACGGATCGAAACATGATATTTTCAGCCGCTCTTGCCTTTTCAAAAGGTATTGGAACATCTTAAAACACAACGTATTTTAACTCTGGCCTTTTAGAAAAGAGAAACATTCCTATGTTCTACTCTGGAAGCGCGAATACCGCATTCCATCTAGTTTCAACTCGGAAAGGATTCCACAAAAAAAATTAGAGGATTAAGGATAACAGTAACAAAAAGCTGAGCATGCAGGTAGTGGAAGCTGGCTCTTAAATGACAGATAGCATTATTACACTGAGGAATATTGGTAGTATTTAGAACTTACTCACTTATAACTATTTTGAAAAATGGATATGTGGGCCGCCACAGTACAGTGACCAGTAAGTAATAACATGAACACAGTATACGGTCTTGTTTATCTTGTTAATGTAACACTTGGTCTCTTTATGTTTTAAAATAAGTCTCCTGCTTAATAAACTTTTACTTGTCGCTAAAATGATTTAAAATGACTAAGGGCTCGTTTTTAAATTGTCTGGATGTTTGTTAGTGTTAGTTTAAGCCAAAGCCACGTTTTTATCAATACGCTGGTAATCTACGACATCATTATGGATGTTTAAAGTTACCCCTTCGTGAACCTATATATTCACTACCGGTTTTGTTTACATTTATGCCTTTTAAGGCAATGTTCTATTTAATTGATACAGAAGGCGAGGTTTGATGTTGCCTAAAATGCCTAAAAATTATATTGATGACGTAGGAGAAAATACTTTAATGCATTTATAGAAACTACGTGAATATAATTTTATTGGATCTACTACAAAACGCATATAGACTTTTTTCAAACTTCTTGTCGCTCTAGGTGCATTCAATGTATGTTCGTAAACACAACGATGCTTAAGAGTTGATAATTAAGTCATAGGTAAATAATAATATTAAATGCGTGTTTCTCCTGTATGTTTAATGTTCGGCTGATGCAACCGGGCTTTATCCCTGATTAGCGTTTGCATTCAACTTGTTAAACTGTACTTCACTCACGCATTCGCACTAGTTTCCAGTTATCGAGGCCGGTGAACGCGGTAAATTACTTGCAGCGAATTCAGCAGTAAGTTAATTGGTCAAGCGGTTTAACAAAGAACATTTAGTATCACAATAACTCATATATCCGTTATGTTGACAGATAAAAATGACGTTATGAAGGGAAATATATTTTGTTGCTAATTGATCCCATCTTATCTATCAAATATTTCATCAAATTTGTCATAAGATCACAAAAACTCATTACCAATTTAATCCTTAATAAAAATGTGTTCAGTACACGGTTTGAGTATACATTGTTATGTTTAAGTGCACTCATAAAGCTTTATTCAAAACAACAGGCGAACGTCCACTTCACATGCACGTCTTTTATTCAGTGTTTTGCAGCCTTAGCATGATCCATCAACAAGTATACTGTGTTCGTTTGAAAGGCAGGTAAAACCAAATAATGCACTTGGAAAGCTAAAAAAATTCAATGTTGTACTATAAACAGGAATGTCCACAAACCGGATAAGCCGTACGCAATTTTATAAGCAGGGACGATTTGCTTACAAAATTAAGTCAATAGCGATCGGCGGAGTGAAGCCGCCAACAAGATGTTTTTCTTAAAAAAGAGAGTTTAACAAGTTCGTCTTCTGAATGTATAATTAGAGATTCATAATGATTCGAGGGCGTGCGTCGACGGGGAATCGTTCCGTTTGCAGGCGACTTGATATTGCCATCACGTAAATATGTAATGGCGGACTTCGCTCCCTCCAGATCCGAGGGTCCATAGCCTGATGTTTCAAGTTGACTAAATTCAATGAACTGCTTTTTTGGTAGGAGGCATCTCAAGTGCTCTTTCACAATTTATTAGAAGACAAAGTACTAACTAAATCAGAAAATTTCCAAATTGCTGCATATATTTCAAACACTTACTTATCTCGATAATGTATCTCGTGATTTTATTTTACAACTCCATATTGGAGAAATTGCAGACAGAAAAGTACCTTGGTAAAAGGATGTGACTAGGATTTTTAAAAATAAAAATCCACTAGGTATACCTTCAAAGCAATTAAAAAGATATGGTAAAGGATAATCAATTAAACGAACGTAAACATTACAAAAAATAGTAACCCAAACTTTTTACCGAGCATTTTCTGCTGGGGATCAAAGTCTTCGGGTAAAGGTACTTCCTTTTTTTCTCTGTAGTCACTGAGCTAGTGGTACGAAGTAAAATCTTTCAAACTCAGATCTATTTTCAATTCCATTTATCCACCACTTCTTATATATGACAAGTCATTTGGGTAAGTCGGTAAATTGTGTAGTCATGAAATCATACACGATAAAACATTTAGTTAAAACAGGTTTTGCACGTCTTTAAAAAAATAAAAGGCGACATGCATGCCTAGTGGCATTCTCTACCAGGCAACCCTGCAGTGATGAGCTGAAAATATTGTGGCGGTTTACGAAATTTGGGGTATAAAATTAGCTATAGTTGCTAGAAATAAATATAAATTTTTTGTAGTAAACACTATTAAATTAATATATTAAAATATCAAACATAATATTAATAGTATTTCGTTAGAGAAACAATTTAGAAATTCAGATTACATAAATAAGAATAGACTGCAACCCAAGTGAGCAAATGCATTCAATAACCGGTTTGTCAATCAATGTACAATGTAATACAAGTTGTGAGATAAACTCGGTTATCGTGAAGTTCAGAATATTTCGTATAACCACTGGGAGAACGGATTACTCATATTACAGTGCAAATTGTACTGCAATTCCGTTAGAATAGCAAGGCACATTATGATTACTTCCTATGAGCTATTCAAATTTAGGCATTCATTAAGTCCTCCGCTCTAAATTTCTACGAGCTGGATCTTGATTCTACAATTTTGTTAATTACATAGTCTCAATGCTAACTATCTGGGTTTTATTTGCCTATGGGAGATATTAACGTCTATATTATCCCACACCTGAAGCATTTTCCTATAATGTACGTTATACAGACATGCATTACAATGCGCAATTCGAAAATGGTATGGTTTTTTTTGATACACCTTGTAATCTCAACGCGCACATGCAACAGGGAGGCCGTGATGTAATGCTTAATTGAATATGAAATGTAACCTCTCAAGTGAATATCTAGGTAATGGAGTGTAATGGTTATAAATACGTTCGTTATTGGTTAATTAAATTTATTAAATTTATTTTTAAAACTCCATTATTAGATAATATGTAGGAGTTTAAATTCCTAAACAGTTCATTTGAAAGGTAGCAAAAAGTTTAATTTTTTGTCAGTAAAAACGTTAATTCAAAATTCTATAATGATTCTAGTTAGCAAGCAAAACGTATCTAATCAGTTCTATTTAATAATTTCCTACAAATCGACACAATGGACACATTCCAGATTATGCAAGCAATTCAACTTACAAACTGTTAGTTTTGACTTAAGCATCCCTGCTTCGAAACGTGATTAATAAAAGACTAACTCGCTTCCACGAATAGAATGCATTGAGAAGATATTTCATTCGTTTAGTCCTTTCCACTGATGAAATAAGAGGATCTGCATAGAAAACCGTAAAATATCGCTAGCAGAGTAAACTTACCGAAATGGAATCCTTTTTCCAAACATCGAAGAAATCCCGGACGACTTTCCGGGAGGAGTCTAGGACTCGGAAGCCAGTTATGTTAATAGCACCGAACTCGGTCACCTCCTTCTCCCAGCGATCGTCCATCACCTGCGGCAACACAGACATGTTACTTAGTTTTTCAACTACACTTTATTATTTTTATAGCAACTAGACTTCTCCAGCGAAGTCCAATTTCACTTGTCCATGTCGTTTAAAAATGTGTTAAATTTCACGATAGAACACTGGTGTTCGGTTCGGTGACCTTGATCAGGACTTGATTAGGCCTAGAAAGCCTCGGTTTCTAGGCACAATCAAGTCTTGAATAAGTTGTCCACGTGAGAAGACGCTTGACATAATAAACGTGTTTGAATGCAACGCTTCGCACGCATACCTATTAATTTGTTACAAAAAATGTGATACATGAAAAACCACTTGACTGATTTTGTCCAAACTTCATATAAACCAACTTCTAAATAGTCAGAACAAAGCTCAAACATTTGGTTTGGATAGATGACCCCATTCTTGAGTAATAAGATTACAGCAAAAAGTGGCTTTGATTTTTATATACATATATTGACTATTACGGAATTTCACATTTAAGCCAGAGCTTGGTCAAAGCTTATCCTTCCACTAGCCTTAGTTAAGGTTCAGTTGAATCGCAAGTAGAATTTTACAGCAAAGTTAATGTCAAGTGCAGCTTGGTTTACGAATAGTGTTCGAATACTATCTTTCCTGGAAGGGCACGCCTCCAATGTGTATCGGATACAAAATAAGTTTAGTGTTTCGATGCTTAATCTTTTTTGGAATATGATCTTATTATTTCTACTTAAAATACTCATACTGTTTTTAATTATGCTACCCCAAACTCGTTGTTTTAACAATTTAAAAGAAAAGTTTTTATTAAAAGCAAGTCTCTTTTTTACTTTTTAACAAATGGCAGAGTTACTATCTACGTTCCAGCTTCAGCATCAGATCCGCTTCATGTCATCGCAATATTGTATTGTCAAGAAATGTCCCTACATGTGTATGCAAAATTGCATGCATTCTATCGGGAAGTGGGTTAAATTTCATTTGCAAGATTTGACGACTGACATCGGACAGGCGAAACTAAAAATAAAGCTAATAAAAATCGGTATACCTACCACAAACACCACAACTGCGTATGCTACACCGTTTTAGACCATGCATACCCTTTACAAAAACCCTTTCGTTCCTTGTACATATATATGATCAGTCCCGGTTTAAAGCGGAAAATGTATTACAAATTATATTTTTAACGGTTAGACTGTTTTGAAATGATACTCCTTATGAAAAACCCCTGACGTAAGAGTTGAAACAAAAAAAGGGTCATAATTTCCACTAGATGCAAACATGAGATTTCGTTCGGTTTCTATGCTGTTAACAGTTTGGAACACCGGCCAACACGTTATATCATTCCAAAACTGAATGGTTAGTGCTAATGATAAATGTATCTAACTACTACCAAACGTTTTCTTATTTCGAATCTTTCGAAGGCTGATAGATCACGTAATTATCTTTTCAGAAAGCAAATTACATGGTGATTTATCACTGACAAGGCTTTTATCTGATTAAAGATTTGGTACTGGTTTCCGAAACTGGTTGTTAGTTCCAAAAATAAAAACACTATAAATGTCAAATGTCCTTATTGTTTTTAGGTTTAATTTGGAACGTCTTACTGGGATTCACACCCTTAGGGCGCTTTCAGATCAAGGTATTCTAATGCTCTTGTACGGTCGTTTTAGCATACGAGCTTACACGCTTGTTACACATCGGGCTTATAACAAGCGCACGCACGTTATCGCCCGGGTTGGTAGTTGTGAGTGTTGCTAACTTAGTGCATATTTCTCTAAATCTGGTAGTTTAGATCCCACTTCGACAGAGAAATATTTTTTTAAAGCTAAGAGTTTTTCGATTTTGCTAAGATAAATTCAATTATTCCATTACTAAAACTACTATACATTTTGGACAAAATTTAAAGGTAAAGTGTAGTATATGTATTTCATACAATAGAGGGTCACTCATAAAACCGAATCATTAAAGTACAAACTTTTTGACTTTAAATACATCACTGAATTAAGTCGATTCTTGGAGCTACCTGGTTTAGCCTTTTTATGGTCAAGTTTTACCACTTATAGAGCTTGAATATTCGTTAACTAAAAATATATATGAATTTTTTAATAAAAATATATTTATTTCTGTTTCTGATTTCTGTAACACAAGTGCCTAAGCTACTTACAATTGAATCAGAACAATGTACCTAGTGTTGTTGTCCAATATGTATTTCTTTATTTCTTATGGTTTAGGTTTGAACAAAGCGCAATAGAAAATGCTAGTAACATTAAATATTGTCGTATTACACATCAACTCTCATTTAAACTTTCCGTGTAGCAAAAACCATGTCTACATGCGCTCGAAAAAGGAATTTAATTAAACGCGAGTATAAAAAACACTTGTGTCAAACTATTTTACTTACTTTAATAAAAACGAGTTAGTTTAATTTAAATAGCCACTGTAAATATAACAGATTGCCAGATGCTAGTGTACTATTAGTCAACACGTACATGTTCTATTGAATGCAACGGGTTTAAGCCAATATTCGAAATTCGAGATAGACTGTGTGGAGCTATTTATTACCGGTCCGAGAGAACCGTTCTTGTAGTAGGTACTTGGATAGTGACTGCGCTGACGGTGGAGTTACCCGCAAGTACATCAGGTGAATAGCTCATAAACAACCATGAAATGTAGCCTTATTAGATAGGTAGGTATTGTTCGCTCCCCGGCGGAATGCGATATCAATTGTAATCTAAAACCGGCTCATACTCTTCGCGTTTTCTGTTCTTTATTTTGCTGAATTGTATTTCATTTCTTATGTACGTGAGATATTGCAGAAGGCGCTTCTGAATAGTTTCATGTAATTTGAGATGCTCCAGCTGAATTTCAGAGAGACCGATGGTTTAAAGCGATTCGATGTTAAATTCTCAAAAATATATTTTTCTCTATAATTGAGTTTTGAATTAGCGAAGCTCTATTAAAAATGTTAGTTGCATTCATATTGATTAGTATATTGTATTAAATAAATAACTAGAAAATATGTAGTATATTAGTTATTACTCATTGATTTGTTGACTTTCGTAATTAAGTAAACATATTTTTTTTTATTTGCTATAAAAAGCTATTTTGTTTTTGTTAAGTATATTATATCTATATGATGAACTAGTTTTCTTTTTTTCTTTTTTACGCTGCTAAAAATTTATATAACGTTTTGGAAGTGCATAGTCTGTGTTCACACTGCATACTCCATATTTACATGGTGGTAATGAATATATTATAAGATGATGGTAAATTAATGATGTATACTACATGTACCTATATTTATTGTTTAAATATACTTACATTTATTTATAAAAAAATCCTCTTTTATTTCGTCATAAAAGCTGTATGTATGTATACCTAATATAAAACAAAGAAATGGCATGTAAAAAGGTTGTTGTAGTAGAAAGAAAACCTTTTATTATAAATTGGTTGATTTAACCCCTTTACAATTCTGAAGCAGTCAACTCACCAAAGCTTATCCAGCCGAAGGCTGAGTTGACCACTAAATATTATAGGAGGTGGTAACTCACCGGCTGGTGAGATTTTTAGATGGTGAGTCACCACCTAAGTCGAAAATATACGGTTACAGTGTCTAAAAATAATGTTTAGTTGTAAATGCATATATATTTTATTGCTAATTAAGTTCAATGTAAATTGATTCTTTATTATAAACCGCACAAGCGACAACGCCATCCCATGTAAATTTAATAGCTTTTTGTTAAATAGATTTAAGCTCTTTAGCGGCCATAATGTTAGGGTTGTTGCATGGTATTTGTTTTTTGTTATAAATTATTAGACTTGCCAAAACAAAAATTATAAATCTTTTAATGGTTTTTACCAATGATTAAATATGTTTTTAAAATATTTTTTACATTTATTAAAGTATTTTAAACTTCATATTTTTCGTTGATTATATATATTTTTTGCTAATTGAACCAAAACTTGGTATCGTTATAAATTGCGCTGCATATAATTCTAATTTGTTTTAAATTTGTAATGTGAATTTTTATTGTGCGTGTATAATTTATCTTAGTCTTTGTACGTATCGAAGGTCGGATTGTACCTCAATACTAATGAAAAAAAACGTAAGTACCAATTCACGACAAAAAAAAACAGACAGCAAGTTAAATACTTAGTGTTATTTTTAAACATGTATTTTAAGGCTCCGTACCTCAAAGGCAAAAACGAAATCCTGACTTGATCCGAACGATGACATCATCCATTATTTTTAATAATATCAAACCTAGAAGAGGTATTGAAAATATTACTTTTATACCTACAAGTTAGTCTAGAAAACTCGATGCGCCAATCCATATCATACCTGACCGGCTTTTATTATATTAATATAGTGTAGCAGCCCTAGACTTGTACGGCACATTTTCACGCCACTCCAGTACAGTCGAGTCACACCTATCAATGGAGTAACAGGCATACAGTAGACATCCTCATTTCCTATTTCATCACTGAAGCTTCATGTAAGCTAATTATAGTTGTAATATTGTTAAGTTTTGAGAAGCTTTGCAGGTTTGAAAACCATTAATAACGTCAAGGTAGAAAGGGCGGGAAGGGTCTTGTATAAGACCATGTGGATTTCATCTTACGATCTTCAATCGACTTGAGAAATGTTTAAATTGTTTATACCAACTCAGTTGAATGGCTGAATATGCCTGGTAAAGTTACCAAGTACAGAATAACCTCACGTAACCTCAAAGTTATACATGCTTAGTTGCACTTCTCATTTTACTTCTGATTTTATGGCTTAATAATTGCCACTGATTTAGAAATACTCATGAAATCACATTCTTGTGCAACTATAATTGCTATTATGGGGCGCTTTTATCATAAACAGCGTTTTATTTTATACCATTTTTACTAAGCCGTAATAAATATATGAACCCAAACGCCTGGATATTTATTAAAAAAGGTGAAGCTTTATGGTTCCTATATCGCCTAAGTAGCTAAAACAAAAGTTTGTGTGTAGTGGATTATTAATATAGTGTGTGTAGTGTATAAGCAGCTGAATCGATGTCTTATTTTGCTTTTAGTAAACAGTAATATCAGTGGATTCAGCGCTTTGTTCAATAATTGTATTTTATATCAAATTATAGGAGTCAGTCCTACCATAGTCTGTATTTCCCCATTAATATGACGTGGGTCACTTAAAGATTAGAGAAAAGGCTCTATTAATCTCCTGTTTATCATTAGCCGATCAAAAGTGGAAAGCGTTTGCACATATAAACATATTTTTCAGATATTATTTTTGGTCGCACAAACCTTTTAGCTAGTAGGTAAGTATAATGCAGCTCAGAAATTAAATCAAAGGTACAAAGAGTGGATAGGTTCCAATAGGCCGAACGATCTCCATCCTCAGTTACGTCATCACAGATTTGGAAATAAAAGGACATGTACTAACGCCTCGTTGATATAGTGGTGATTCACCACCACCAGCGACCGGTAGCCACTACTTCACCACTGGTGAAGTAGTGGCTACCGGTCGCTGGTCAGTCAGACTGTAATTATCTATATATAGGTACCTACTTATAACAAATCTGTAGGGAGGTAAATTCTGTACATGAAATATTTATTTCCAAAATAAACCATCAGAGATAACTGATCGATATGGATGGCTAAAATGCAATCAGTAAATTTTTTGTCTGTCTGTCTGTGTGAATGTTCGTTATAGAAACAAAAACTATTCCACGGATTTTAACGAAATTTAGTACAATTATTCTTCATACTCCTGGACAGGTTACAGTATATTTTTTATCACGCTACGATCAATAGAAGAAGAGCTGTAAAGGAAAATCACCGCTGCGTGTGCAACCTTAATGGTTAAAGTTATATGAAAAATATCCCACGACAGCAATATGTCTATCTTTTGTAGTTAACTCACAAAAACACGTGTTAAAATTTTAAAATCATGTAGTCCACGCGAATTAAGTCGCAGGCACAGCTAATTATTATTAATAAACGTGAATCAGCTCACCAATCCACTAAGGAAGTAGTGGTAGTTCCTTCGTCCAAGGTGCACGTCACGCACGTGTAGGATCAGGGCGTCCTTCGCGAGTTGCGTCGCCGAGTCGAGCACGACGTGCTTGTGGCTCCAGCGGTCGAGCCGCTCGATGGCTCGGAGGAACTCCACCACGTCGGTCGCGTTGCCGACGCGCTTCACGTTAGAGATGCGGAACGTTGCGTTGCCAGGTTGCAGGCTTTGGTACAGCTGTTGCAGGCGCAGTAGACCTGAGAACAATGGAAAAGTGTAAATGTGGTATGCCGCATCGTTTCAATAAATCATGATTCGGTTTTGTTAAGAGTTTCCCCTAACTTTCTTCCTTCCTTAGATAAAACAAATAATTAAGGAAGTAATGGAATACAATTTTTTATATAGATGTAAAAATAGTATTTGGTAACGACAAAACGAATTAAAAAAATATCTAAAGAAAATTTTTTATGACCATGGTAAACGTAGCCATTTTAGCTCTGTGACATTGTCGAACTCACATTTTTTTGGTATTTTTTATTTTCATTAATGAGAATCGAATGTCCTATATTTATGCTTGAATATGTTCGTATTTGATTATTGTCGTACTCGACTCTCAAGTAATTTGAACAATCCATCATATAATTTTAAGGTAACGTTCATATTTTGAGAAGCCTTTAAAAGTTTGGTTTAATTAAGTGATAGGTATAGGTGTAAAAACGATGTTTCAACGCACGGCTTCTCATCTGAGCAGTAACATTTTTCTCTAGGGCCATCACCGGTGCTAGTCATGTTCGTCTCATCAATTTAAGGTTATTTCGCGCCGTGAAAACGGATCGTGACGATTTAAGTTAGCACAAATCAGACCAAGTGTCAATCAAATCAAAGCACCTAGTAACAGTGCCAGGAATTAGATGTGAAAATAACCATAAAAAACCTTAAATGGTTAAAAATTTGTCAAGTCGAGAAGTTACTCGAAGCGCAAACAGGAAATTGGCGAAATGATGCCTTTACTAAAAATTAAAAAAATATTACAAAGAATGTTGAAAGTTAAACGAGAATTCATTATTCTTGACAAAAAGTTTCTAAAACATAGTTCATCTAGAAAATAATGGATTTATGTATTTAAGCACGATTGAAAAAATAATACAATTTCTAGCGTTGATGCTGCAATTTTCACCTCCTTAATAGTAACTAACCGTCTGAGGATAGAATAGTTCCATTATTATTATCACCGCCTAATGTGAGTCATTGGGAAAGGGGTTCGGAGGTTTGGGGAGGTGGCATGGTAATCAAAACCACAACATCCAATACTGCGGTTAGCCACTTTTTTCCATTACAATGTATATCAGCAAAGTACGAGTACTAATCTGTTTGGTAAAGCATACATTTTAAATATGTTAAGCAGTTGAACGTAAGCTTAGTTTAATTTTGTATGGATACCTGTTCGAAATAAAAACTTATTATTATTATGTATGTTTTTGCCAATATCTCGGGACTACAGAGTCCCGGACTTTTGGGAGGCGTGCATGGGGCCGAAGCCAACACGTAGAGGCCCTTTAAAAAACAAGTATAATCTAAATGTAATGTGACACCGACCGACGAGTATCCCTGTATACCCTATAAAATGCAGCAAGGACAACCCCCGGTCAGTGCAGGACTATGGAATGGAGTGGAAGAACAAAGAATCTGGGCTATTGGGTTGAGGTGCTAATGGACTGGGTAACCGGGACTATGGGAAGGACTATGGCACCTGGCCGATCTATGTTTAAAAACACGATTAAAATGGGCAGGTGGTGACTCGCCATCTCACTGTCATGGGCCCCCCATTGGTCGCCCACTTAAGGCACGAAGCAGGAGCGACGGGGAGCAACATTGTGTGAGCGGCTCAGGGTGTGGAGAGGTGTGCACCGCTTTCTACCCAGTGGCTTACGCCACTGTGCCAACTCGCGACTTAGGCATCTTTCACTTCCACCCTGCGAGCATATAGCTCTGACGCCCCACTCTGGACGGCCGGCTAAGGCAAGCCACAGGTGAGAGTCCTGCGGCCCCTGTGGGGTCCACTCCCACCGGCCAACTAAGGCAAGCGAAGAGAGGGGCCTGGTCGACTCTCAGGGGCTCGGGTCCCAAGGGATGTCAATCCCATTCAGCCCGCCACAAGCTGCCCTGTATTATTATTATTATTAACTATATCAGCACGATTGGCGATGGATGAGGTTAAAAACTTTATAACTTACTTTTTTATATTTCACTATCTTTTTGAACACCACAACCGTTATTAAACAAAATTGTATTAATTTCACACTCGCATCAAATTAATCAAATGGATCGTATTCGCCAAAGATTTTTACACAAACATTTGATATGTTAAATAAAATCATACATAAATAAAATGTTTGTTTTTGATATTTTATTTTAATTGTTTTTACACAGAGGGTAGACATAATTTGAAATAGCGTATTAGACCCGAAGCGATGAATCTTACTTCAAATCTTTAGTTCTACTAGTAATCTTGTTTGCTAAGATACATATACTACTTTACAATTTTGTTCACTATCGGTAGATAGTTTGGTAAAACACAATGTTTTATTTACTTAAATATTTATAGATCAATACATTTTTCTTTTCTTTAAGAATTGCAAGCATCTTGAGTGAAGCTACACTGGACATTTAGTCGTGTAGGCCTAGCATGCGCCACGCGAGTAAATTTTATCGCGCTATTAAGTAATGCCAAAATAAATGCTACAACTGCTGATTAGCTGAAAATACGAGTACGATGTAGTATCACCCAATTGACGGTATACAAAATTTTGTCGTCTCATGCGGAAAATATGACGTATTGAGCATGTAAGGCCTGTTAATTTCAAACCTTCACACAGTGTTTGTTGGGTTATTTACAAAGTGACGATATCGTGTCTCAATATCGGCTTTATTTTCTTAAGGAATCTTAGAAGACGATATAGTTACGAAGAAGTTCTGTGGTTCTAGGTGACATCTAAAAGTTCTGTCAAGTTTGATGAATTGTAGAGGAGTTGCAAAGGACAACTTTTCATGGCATAAAAAAAACAGGTAAATCCGTTGCGCAGCAAGTTTCTTTTCAGCTCGTTTCAAGTTTACGGTTTTCTTTTGCTGCTCGGTAGCAGCAACTGTCGTTATTCCTATGAACTTTTCAACTTTAATACAAGATGTAAAAATTGATATAGTAGATAAACGAAATCCAAAAAGTTTCATTGAAAAAAATATCATCTATAAATTTTAGATTCAGTGACGATCATAAAATTAAAAATAGGAAAGTGAAATGAATAAAGTTTAAATAAAAAAAAAACATACCATATTATTACAACAGCAATCAAGTATTTAAAATTTTAATGTTATTTCAAATGTCGTTGGCAGATATTACAAAGATACTGCTTTAGAAATAAAAAGATTGTAGGTATTAGCAACGGGATGTCGCAAAACCCATAATTATCTTCTCTTGATATTCAATTTATTCAGTAACGAAAACATGACTCTGTCCCATTCTCGATTAGCATAAACTGTAAATATTTAATCCAGACTATCATGAAATTTGTAACAATGTACTTCGGTAAAGTGCCGTACCTTTTAAACCAATTACAAGTAAAGTCTTTTGTAAACTAAATTGATTTTGCAATTGACTTGTGAATTTGATGGGTTAGTCTAAACAAATATAACAACGTATTTCTGTGAATAATATATATATATATATATATATATATATATATATATATATATATATATATATTAAGAGTAGTCTAAATAAATTGAATGTTTTTTTTTACATCGAACATGAATTCATAAATCAGTTTGTTTTCATTTTGTTCTGTCAAGTTAACTCGAGTTGTCTCGTCAAAACAAGTCGTTAACACAACATTCAAAATGTAATACCCGAACTTGAGTGTCGGCGACATAAAAAGCATTTGATGGAAATGTCAATGGAAGATGAAACACGCCATTCATCACTAGCAGGATTCATTATGCAGCTCCCGATCTGCCGCTTTTGTCATAATTTAAGGGTAATATCCGCGAAAAGATTGAAGCCGTGACGAAGACGCAAGAAGAGGGTTGACGTGTGGGTAATGAAAGCGTTAGCAGGATTTGTCGAGCGACCATCTCCGAGCCGGGCCTCTCATTGCAATTTCATATCGCGTCATACGGTCCCTTGTCTATATACCTTGAAAGGAGAACATTTCTTGACGACTTCCGTTTTATTTATACCTGCACGTAAAAGTAACTTAACTTGCTGCATACTAAACGGTCAGCAACGTATCCAATAATTAATATTTGTAACTAGCTGACCCGACAGACGTTGTCCTGTCTTAACGACGACTATCTAATATTAGTATTTTTTAAATTGTTTCTTTCATAAGAACCTTGTCCTGACTATAACCAACACAACAAAAAAAAGTGAAATTGATCCAGCCGTTCACGCGTGATTGCATGACTAAAGAAAATATGGATTCTAACAAAATGCGAGTATGTAAAGGGGAACACAAACAAATCAAGTCACATCAAATTTCTAATAATTTGTTGAACGAAAGATGCAGGGCAGGCACCAAAATTTTAGTCTTATTTATATTTTTAAATGATGATGTGTTGAAGATTTAAGGCCTGATTGTCTCCATTGGCCTCCATGGAAACAATGAATGCTTAAAAAACTCTAAACCTACCGTATTGAAAACGTTTTTTAATGCAATTTATAAGTACGACTGATTTCAGATTCGTGTTTTGAATCGAAATATTTAGAAGAATAATTTAACTCGGTAATAAAAAAATCCCAAATGCATCTGTTCAACGTTTTTTATTAAAAACCGGTTAAGTGCGTGTTGGACTCGCTCACAAAGGGTTTTGTAGCATTATTATTAAACATAAGACACAATTTGTAACCCTATCATTAGTTTCCCCTGTTCTGAAGTCCGTTTATAACTAAATCTCACCAGATAAATTTGATATTTGTTTTTTAAGTTAATAAAACTGAATACAGGTATGTATATCTACTGTAAATATTCAGTATGTCGTTAAGTTATCAAGATTAAACAAAAAATGGCATATAAAAAATGTTTATTGTATGGCAGCCCCCTCAAATGTTTATTTAATTTGAATTTAATTATTTATTTTGAAGTAAATATACAAGTCAATATTATATTATGTGAATAGGAAAGCGTCTAACAGCAGTTTTTACTAATATCGAGCAAAAATAAAACGTTTGTGTTAGTGTGTACCTTTAAATAATTATTTTACTTTGTTTTTAGTATAACTTTTGTTGTTATAGGGGCAACAAAAAAACATAATCTGCGAATATTTCACCTCTCACTAACTATGACGGTTCTTGAGATATATATCTATATATAGCGTGATGACAGACGAAGGACGGACAGAGAGCGAAGTCTTAGTAATAGGGCCCCGTCCCGGGTACATCACATTGGGTACGAAACCCAGAGTGTAATTAATTTATTATCAGATTATAGTATTGATTTTCGAAAAGAAACTTGAAAATAAGATAAAATATAATAACCTGCACACGAATCGTTTCAAGCTCTTACAATACAACCTTGTAGATGAAAGCACAATCTACCTTCATGTTCAAATTTTTTTGCTTAAATACACTGATAAAACGACGTCTCTAATATTATTTTTTTATTCTAGCTAGATCGTTTTGTCCCTGAAACCTCCTAGATACTAAATATCAATCTTTGAACCCATTTCCGAGATTCAGATTATATAGGTAGGTATCTTCTACATATAATATATTTACAAGAACTGCTCGGATTAAAACTATTAGATATAGGTTTGTACATTTATAATAATTGCTCGTTGAAAGGTATTAGATAGCCTAGAGAATATAAATTAGCAAGCATTTCTAGGTCTATGTTACTAATCTGATCGGTTTTGATAAAAAACCTCTATAAAGTGACTTCAATTTAAACTTAGTAAATTAAAACGCCTTCGCTGTTATATTTTTGTGGATTCAATATTACCTACTATTTTATAAAATATTTCAGTCATGTCAAATTATCTTTTCAGCTTCTTTGCAGACATGTGAGAATACAATTCACATCGGGTCGGAATTGGGGTGACGATATTACTGATCGGAAATCAACATCCGGCTTTATTGTGAAAGAATATGGGTTTACGAAGTGATGCTCGGAGAAACAACAACGCGTGTTTTTCTCGACTATGCTGTTGGAATTCTGAATACATTGCATGTTTTGACGCATTGGCTGTGGTCGCGAAAAAAAGCGGCCAAGTATAGTGTTTCGTTTTATCCACAAAAAAATTTTACTAAGAAAAGAAAGTTTCTGATTGTCAAACACAATTTCGAAGACTTTCATAGCGCGTTGACAGAGGCATATAAAGCGGGAATGGTTCCGATTTTTGATAATTTTGATACTTCGGTATATTTGGGAAACTAAGTTTTGTGAATTAAATTAATAGGCATTTAAATAGGTGGAATAAGGAAAGTCTTAGAGAATTGTTGTTTGCAAAGATTTAGACTATCGATAGTCATATTGTTAGTAAAAAAGGATAGAACGAATTAATTAAATTGTAATCTGAAAAATTACAAATCAAGTCATATCCAACTGCTGGGCTTACTGGGCAGTCAACTGAGAATTGATGGGAAAAAGAAAAATAATTATTGCAAACATGGGTATTCACACAAAACTGACGTTTTAATTTTACATTTAATAAATAAAACCGGGTTATCAAACCGGTTCGCACTTGGCCTATTCCTCCACACATCTAGGTCTGATACACCTAGTAAACTGTACTTTGGTGTTCAAAGCGCGTTCGGGGATTTCTTTGTTTCCCTGTAATATGGTAATATTTTGTTTGTTGGATCACGTATCTTCGCTTTGATGCTGGGTCCCATTCTCATAGCTTTAGTCTTCGATATTTCTTAGGCGTAGTTTGGCATAATAGTAAATCAAGCAACCAGGCAGTCATAATTTTTTACCTTATTAGATCAAACTAGACTGATAATGTACATAATATGTACATAATCATCATCGTTACATCCCCTTAACTTAATATTTTTATACTTTTTACCTTTATAAAGTTAAAGGCATGTATCCATTACCATATGCCATTTTTGTTGTCACATTCTGTGCCCTATTAAAATCATTATTAGATAGATCAGGTTATATGACGTTAGCAACAAAGAAATGCGGATGTCAACTGTCAAAACTAGTCTCTTTCAAGTCAAAACTTTGGGGTTAGCTTACTGTAAGTGAAGTTGTGTTTTTAGCTTCTATTTTAGAATTTTTATAACCTGACCTTTTTTTTCATGTAGAATATTAATATACATTTATAATTGTCTCAATTTTATAACTTACTTTGAAATGTTTTAAATTTAAAACAATAACTTTTATTTCTCATCAGTAAAAAAGTAAAAAACTTTCCGTAAACTAGACACCAAGCTTGCACCACTTCGATCTTCTATGGAGTCAGTAAAGCATCTGATTGAATTTGCTCTTAGATATTATTTAAAGCTTGTACATAATATTTTTAGAGTACGATTGATTGGCTGTCCTTTATATAGGGAAATAAATAAAGACACCGTAATAAATTTATTCAAACTACATGTCAAAATTAAGAAATAATGAATTTTCTCTAATTAGAATAAAGGTGACACATTAAACTGTGCCATCAATGTTGTAGTTAGATAAAACAAACATATTTGTGTGCGTGCTATCAATAACAATTTATTTGTTATCGTGTAGAAAATATTGGACACAATATAAATTAAGCTAAGGGCCAGAACTATATCTTAAGACTCTATTTCAACTATAAAAAATAGATTGTATAAGTTGACAAAATGCCTACAACTAGATTCTATAAAAAGTATATAAGCTATAAAATGAAATATATGTCAGAGTTATTAAGAGTTAACGTATCAAAAAATAATAGATCTTTGCTGTCCAATAGTTGTTTTTTTCTATATATTATCTTATTAACAATGTCAGATAGCGTGGTCTCATTCTGAAAGTCTTTAGATGTTTGGAGTTAGACCCAGTACTTGTTCGTTCGTCGCAAGTGCACTAACTTTTCGTACGTCTTTTTGTAGCATCTGCCAAATTCGAATCGAAAAGTTTTTCTTTATCTTGGTAGTCCAGCTCGGTAACGACTCAAAAGCTTATCTCGAGACCGGCTTCAAGTTTATGTTCTAACTAAGGAATGTTTAGTTCGTTGATATTATTATAGAACAATGCGATAAATGTTGCAGATTCTAAAAATATTTTTTGTTTTAATGCACTTATAAAGGTAAGCAATATTGCTTCTAGACATTGTAGTCATAATTTAAATATAAATTTCAATGGCAATCATCAATGAATCAGAGCCTTCAGTCCTCTTTAATTCTCCCTTAAATTTTTATTCATTAGCAGTTATGATATTATTATAAACAAAACTTGGTTCTTCATATAATCCTCTTGTATTTAGTCGTATTGATTTCCGTTTCCTTTCTTAGATATTGCCAGTAAATAAGTAAGTGTGCTATAATTTACGAACTTATTTCTTGATATCATTTTCCTTTATATTCCTATTCGTTTCCACGAATCGAACACAAGAAAAAGCAATAAATTGTTTCGGCTTGTTATCCTAATTTTAGAGAAAAACGTAAGCACGAAATCCGTTTTTCTTTGTTAAAGAAAATTATCTGAAGACTGCGAGGATGTTGGGTCGACGGAATTCCGGCGTTGTCTCTACTGGACGTGATTCCTCTCCAGACATGATTACGTCTTTTCTTATATTGTGTGCGATGAATGGTGCCACAGGCGACGGCCAAGAAGTCAATTGCTCATGGATCGTGACTTAGATTCGAGGGAAGCATCTATTCAACTATATCTAGATTTTAAAGCATTGTAACATCTTGTCAACTTTTATTTTTAACGCCCTTCACCAAAACGGGGTGTTATAAGTATGGCTTGTCTGTCTTTCTGTGGCATCATAGGTACAAAAGTGAGTTGTAATGTTATCAAACAGCGGTAGCTTTTCACGTGTACGATACGAACCTGTTGTTTTCACATAGACATATTTTTTTTTTCAATTATAACCAGTAGTTCCTGCGATTGAAGCGTTTACAAAAACAAACTATAGCTTTTGAGTATTAGTATAGAATAGATACGTATAGTTATAAAGGGTTCTGAAAACGTACTATTCTTCTATTCGAATAACTATAACTATAACAGTAACATTTTGTTTTCTGCCTTCTATTAATAATAATAAACATAGGTATGTTGAAGTATGATTTCCTAATATTATCCTATATATACCTATATTATCCTATTTCTGTAGTTCTTTATTTTGTAAAAAAGCAATAGCTAAAAACAGTTGGAAGGATAAGCATGGTCGATCCGACTAATTGGTTTTTACAGTATTTAGTAAGATCGCGGCGGCTTCATATATGATGAATGCCCGTAAGCATTCTATCAATCTATAATAAAGTGTCAATCCGTATCTTGATTCAGTCCTCGTGTGAAGAAGATGGCGGTTAAACTTTTCAACTCCCACTCTTGACCTCGTTTCTCGGCACATCCTGTGACTAAACATTCAACTTCGTTATCCACGACCACATTAACTCATGTGCAACAACTGTCTAACAGAATTGTTTGCACATAAGTTACGGGTGAGAGACCGAGAACAGATCAATTAACGATGTAAATAGAAAGTTACGCCATTCAAGATAGTAAAATACGTAACTCATTAAGGTCGCTTTTGCATCCGGTTGATAGTCCATTCCTACAGGAACAATGCAACGGGTCTTGAATAAATTGGATTCAAATAAACTGACTTGATCGTGTTCCTGACCAGACATTGCAATTCCGAGTTTACCAAATGACAAGAGCAGTATTGTTTGACATTTGAATAGCTGCCGCTTTTCTGCTACATTTTTGGTGTTCAAAATCTTTGTTAGGACTGATTTGTATCTGTTTGTAACGTTGTTGGGTAGCGGTGGACGAGTTAGTGATATCCTTTGTTGTCCGAACAGACGCAATTAACCCGCAGTCTTGTTTTTGTTTTAATTCAAAGCTAGGAGCCTCCCTCGGCTTCGCACAGGTAGATATACTTAGGTATAAAACAAAAACTTTTTGTATCAGAATTTAACTCCCATCTCACGCTTTAATATTGCGGATTGCTTACGGTGGCAGCTGTCTATGGTTTATAAATGCAATTTTAGAAATAAAAGCCCAAGTTGATGCATATCCTACTAATACTATAAACGCAAAAGTACATGTAAGGATGTATGGATGTATGAATGTTTGGATGTATGTTACTCTTACGTGTAAAAACTAATAAATGGATTTCGATGAAATTTGGTACAAAAATAGATGAGATGCTAGATTAACATATAAGATACTTTTTATTTAAAAAAAACGCGAATAAAGTTGCATCTGATATCCGCATTAACTATCTGCAACTGAAAGTCGCGTCAAAATCAGTCCAGCCGGGTTAGAGATTAGCTGTATCAAACAGGAAAATTAATTTAGTATTTTTTTTTTATTTATTAACGGAACCATATAACAGTTAGTATGTACCATATATACATTCATATATATTTAATAATAAAATTATAACATTAATTTACTAACGTACACTACATTTTTTTTTATATGGATATACTAGCTGTGCCCGCGACTTCGTTCGCGTGGACTACATCCTTTCATGGTCGGTTTTACCCCTATCTCCCCTAATATTCGAAACAAAAAGTAGTCTTTATTTTAATAGAGCTATATTTGTGCCAACCTTCATATCTCTAACTTAAAAAATAAACATTTCCCCATATAAAGAAAGAAAGAAAATAAATTTATTGACATCACAAAATATACATACAAACACAACACAAGACAATTCAACAGATAAATATCATTATAAAATATCTTGTGAGGCCAATTTGGGTTCCACCTCAGCAAATGACGCTACGACATTTTAACGCCGCAGCAGCGCTGGTATTCTGGTGGAACCCCTTGCTTGGGAAATTAGCAAATGCCCCGGCTCTTGCTAGTTCCCCACGCAATCGAGTGGCGCTATAAAATATATAAATGACATTATAAACTACAAACACATACACTGCTAAAAACAGGCAAAAACAATATACAATTAAATAATCACGAAAAAAAAATTTAATAAAATAAAAAAAACAAAACATTACAACACACAGAAAATACAAACAACAGTCATTTAAGCCAATTTGCAGTTAATTAAATAAATAAAATAAATAAAATAAAATAAATAAATAAAATAAAATAAAATAAAATAAATAAATATATACATATATACATATAAACTTTTAAAGGTGGCATTACCCCCCCCCCCCCCCCCCCTTGCTTTCTAACAAAAAGTAGCCTTTGTCCGTTCTTGAGGTTCAACGTATACCTATGCCAAATCTCATCAAAATCGAACGTATACCTATGCCAAATTTCATCAAAGAGGTTTAAGCGGGAAAGCGTAACAGACAGACAGACAGACAGACAGACAGACAGAGTTACTTTCACATTTATAATATAAGTAGGGATGACCGCAAAATTACGAGCCTACTAAGAATTTTATGATTAGGGTCGAGCCCTTTCTAAGCCCATTTCCTTTTTTCACTAGAGGCGTTATCAACAATAATTAGAAAGGTAAATCTGGGAATCAGTATTTTGAGACGGTTTCATTTTATATTTAATCTTTATTTTGTAAAAAATACTATATTTGATGTAAGCATTAATTGAAGTCAACGTATTGAAGTAAAAAAAGTAGGTTCAAGCTTACAAATGCTTCTTCGAATCCAATTGGACATTAAATTAACTCAGCTATAAGTCAAAAGGCAAATTGTTTGAAATATGGCCTTGGAAGGCTTAAATCCTAAACCGTGTCTTCATTCAAATTCAAGTTATGGCTGACACTTCACACTTATAGACAGGTTCAATCTTTGGAACTGGTCTACCTTATCCAGTTTAGAGGTATAATTTTCATTACACTAATCAAAAGCTAATGTGATTGAGTCTAACGTAATTCACACATAAGAAAAAGTTAGATGTTGCTTTTGATTATGAATATAATATCATAATATTTCTGCCGAGTTTCTTTCCGACTGCTTTTCGATTGAAATAGGTTTCCAACCGGGTGGTATTAACTGTAACCTACGTTAATAAAAAAGTTAGATTTTTTTGGATCATTTCGTATACTGATGAATATGTTCGGAGGGCATTCGAACACTAAATAAATGAGAGAAACTAAATTTGACGACCTTCGTAGGTGAAAGGTGAAAGGGATTCTACCTCGAGTCATCTCTGAGATCACGGCTTCGATTCTCAGTTGGGTCGCTATGGAAAACGAACTTTTCTCGGGTTGTTGTAGTACCGTCCTTGTTTCTAATGTTTATGACATAACTGTTTTAGCTACTCAACACAGAATCAAGAAATGTAGGTATGTGATGTCCAATGGATGCTCTATTATTATGTTAAATGTGGATTGGAGTAGCATGTTACATGGAATGATCTTCCTTAAAATAACCTTTGACCTTGATGTGTTCTTTCTGCTGACTCCTTGTTCAAGCAAAAGCGTCCGTCCCAAGATACTGGCACTTCGAGAGCATTTGCACTAATCTCTTAATCTTATCACGTAACGAATTCCCTTTTCCCCTAAAATAGTATTTACCTTCATTTGTAGAAAACATGGTAAATTACCATTACATGTCTAGAGAATATCTGGGACAGTTGAGTTACGTTCATTTGTTTTAGAGACTTGTTGTTTTTTTGTGTTATTATACTACTCGAATCAACAAGAACAAGGATTACATAGCCGTTTTTTTTTTGCATTGGAAACCAATATTAAAAATCTGTTAGGATATCTACGCATAGGTGTCCTAGGATTAATTTGTTAAAAAAAAATAAACGAGGTGCCTACAAAATAATGCCTAATCTACAAGTGGTTCAAAAAACTTTACTTTTACGAAATAACACAACAACGACTGTCTAATGAGAAGGAATGAAAACGAATTTTTTTGTTATTATTAAACTAAACGTTTTGCAAAGTAACTAACTAGGAAGTTCACATAGGTACTCATATATCAAACTAGCTACAAAATTAAATAGTGCATGAATAACTTTAATGTAAAAGCAATAAAATTCATTTCGGGTCCGGCAAGGAAAGCGGTTTGCAACGGAAAATCCGAGCTTTATACCTACATTAAACTCGCTGAATAAATTGGAAGTCGATAAAGCCTTTTCTGTTTAAGATCCACGTGAAAACTTATTTTTATAAAAATGCATTAAAATTGTTAGCGCTGCAATGAATTGTTGACACGATGGACCATCAATTAGGAATTCGACCTTTCAAATCCCACTGCAATGACTCGTTGGTACATCAATAAACAATGATTTTCTATTTTGTCTGAAATTCCGATTTATTCGAAGTTTACACCTTTCTCAATAAATTTGCAGGAGTAACTTTATCATTGCTTCCAGCAAGTTTGCACGGACCTCTTCCATAGTATGCTGCTAAGTTCGATCCTTATATATCCACATCATCCAAAGTAGACAGTTAAACTATTTGGACCAGCACATCCCCATTTTCAACATTATAAAACTTAATACATTTTTCCTCATCATGTGCAAATAATGGTAATAAATACAAAATCAGCATACATTTGAGTATTTGTACTTGTGTATTAAAAAGTTTCCATCAATGATTTTAATACTCCTCTACCAGCGAGCACAAACCGTATTATATGTAGAATCGAATGAAAGTTTATTTCTATTTATTTATTATAGAGTTATATTCATATTACTAACTATTAATAAGAAAAGGTTAAAGGTATTCGCGCAGAAGATTTTTGAAAGACTATATTTATTTAACGTTTAGACTTTGACGCCGAAAGTAGCGACGATAAGTAGGTAATGTATCTCGCTGTATACCTAAACGTATCATAGCATCAAGCTCATTTTAAGGAATTCCGGAACATCAAAATTCCTCCAAACCGATATGAAAGCACCGTTTATGGTAAAGCAATTGCAATTAAGTGTGTAAACTCTCAAGGAAGTTTCTTTCACACTTGACGGGCTCACGTCGAGCGCGATGCTATTACAAAGGCATTTACGGAGTAGAGGCAAACGCGGGGTTGTTTTATTCAGAGTCCTTGTAAATCCTTCCTATTCTATAGCGACAATGCGGCGAATCTCGCAGTATTGTTGCTCGTATAGAGTTAGACGATTAGGGCGATTCAATAACAGACCGAGACTCTCGTGTAATCTATCGCCGTCATAATACGCGCAGTTTGGGCTCGAATAAATTTAGGCGATAACAACAATGTAAGTGTTTTATATGTATTCGGAAACTATCGTCCTTTTTTATTGCACTCCTTATTAATCTTCACGTGTTAGTTTGTATTTTTTTTCACAAAACGTCTGAATTGGATTGAATGTCGGAAAATATGGTTAAGCACTTTCTTGACATAAATCATTAGAGAGATGTAAAATATTGACTTTTTTCCAATTAGAATTGTGTCTGACGTTTTTAAATCTGCCCCCAGACCTAAGTTGATAAGAACCAGATATAGGTAATGATATAAATTTACAGTCCTACTGTGTATAACGCACCTCATTTTCATTCTCTGTTACTTACTTATTTTCGTTTTTATTATTTGTTTTTAATTACGTCATAGGTTCTTTTGTATATTTTGCGTGATATGTTGCTTCCTTTATTATAATTATTTTAAATTACAATTCACTATTTTTACCAGCAGTACAGTCCTTAATTTATACCGACAAACTGATTTTAAAACATTGTCTAGGTTCCAAGCGAAACACTACGCATACTATCATAGAATATAGCCAAAATAATACTTCTTCGGGATAATAATAATTGTAACTTGTATTTTAAAAGCTTGAGATTTCTTTAGTTCAGAATATAATAACAAAAAAAAACTTTACAAATGTGTTGCCTAGCAGACTGTTGTAATTCAGAATCAGTAGTTACTTATATCATTACCTATATTCTAAAAATGTTATTTCACAAATTCACAATCACAAAATTCAGTGATTTAAGAAGAAACCCTTCAGAGGTAATCCTATACGCAATCTTTTTATTCTACGGAAGCGTAGCTGTTTTTTCCTGTAAAATTAGAATAGCGACTATCACAAGAACGTAAATGCAAAGCGCATACGATAAATATCAAGAGGAGGCATCGAGCTAGGAGATTCCGTTATTGCTTCCGGAGAGCATTGTTCAAGCTAGCCTGCACTGTTTTGCATTTGTATATAGCAAATGACTGACTGCAATTTTGTCTAATTAGTACAATAGAGAACAAAGGCTGCAATTCAAAAGGTCCGGCTGTTATACATATCCAAACATATTGTTCTACACTAATGCCGCATTTCATTTGCATTCAAGTTTTGTTAGTAAAATTTAAACGATAAGTTATGATAAAACTGTAAAAAGGAATTCTAAACGGTGAAGGTAATTTGAAATTCTGAGAAGGCACTAATTTGATCGACACTTTATATTAGGGTTGTACAAACCAGATAATATGATGCCAAGTCAATTCAAATTACTAAATTAATTTGAAGGTCGCACGAAATCGTTTTTGAAGATAAAATGATAGCGTTTAATATAAAAGCGCGTTTGGCCGTGAATAAGGCGTTGAACACAAGTTGGATCTCACAATATACTGTTGAATTCAAACAAATACGATTTCATATTTGAATTATTAAAATATATATTACCGTTATAACATATTACCGTTATAACATAAGCAACACGCCAGGATCGCACTTAGATCGTCTAAGGGCTGCGATGATACAAAAATTCAAATTATCCAATTTAGGACATGAATAAATAAATAAATATTAGATTACATTATGTACAGTACACAAAAATCAAAAACAGCGACGGTTCGATAACCAGACCGAGACAATATAAAGTTCGTTTTTCATATTAACCCGACCGGAAATTGAACCCGGGAACTCAGAGAAGGACATCCGACTAATAATAATAGATGGCCTAAAAGTCATGGTGGCTGAATATTTTTTGCTAAAGAGAATAAAACAGCACGATTTTCTGCCCGTCTTAACTGTTTTAGGGTTCCGTACCTCAAAAGAAAAAACGGGATCACTATTACTATTATTACTACCAAGAATTCGCTGTCTGTCCGTCCGTCCATCCCTCCGTCCGTCCGTCTGTCCGTCTGTCCGTCTGGCTGTATCTCAAGAACTGTGATAGCAAGAGAGTTTAAATTTCATAGATTATGTATTCCTGTTGGCGCTATTACAAGAAAATAATATTTAAGGTTACAGACAAAAAACGTAATTTTTTTGCTCGATATGAATAAAATCTGTTGTTGTAATTCTATATTTAATTCAAAAAGAAATAGGTTATTAAATTCAAAATATATACATTTAATATATTTTGGGGCGTTGTTTGTTGTCACGTTTGTTGTATGGGAATACAAAAAATGTGATTTTCAGCCGTTTCTTGCTCGATGTTAAAAAAGCAAACAGCAACAGGTAGACGCTTGAAATATTCTCTAATATTGATTTGTAGGGTAAAGGAAGGTATATTGGTGATATAGGTAACTTGATGATAACGTTTTAAACTGATTGCCACACAATGTTAAATTTAAATTTTATTTAAAATTTAAATAAAACACAGTTGCTTACACTCGTAGCAACCTCCTTAGCGCTGTGTCATGAATGTGCTCGCATAGGGAATTTTGTGGCAATCAGTTTAAAAAGTTATCATCAAGTTACCTATATCACCAATATACCTTCCTTTACCTATATTATCGTTAATGCGCGTGCAATACCGCGTATGTAGCATTAGCCATAAAAATAAAATTTGTCTGTTATTTCATATTATTACAATCCAATTTAGAACTTACGGGTAAATGTACTTACGCGGTATTGCACGCGCGTCGACGTTATGTCTCATGTGAAATAGACAATGGTACCGAAACCCTTCGTGCACGAGTCCGACTTGCACTTAGCCGATTTTTATTACTTATCTGCCTATATCTTGACCCCGGATAACTTTGAAACTTTTGAATTTATTAATTAATGATTTTAGTTTACACAACAAGGCTTCCCTGAACGACACTGTATGAACTTAGCCGTGGTTCATCATCATGTCTGATTAACAAGCCATCAAATTAATACAACCCGAAAGTTTACAAAATTTAAGTAAACATTTCCTTCCACAGCGTTGTTTTATAGTTAACATACCAAACTTCGAAGTAAATTCATGAGCATAACTAGTTCGAAATAAAGCAAATCAAAAAGATTTTCAGTTTATTACAATTTTTTCGTTATTTGTAATCTTCTCGACAATGATGACGTCGTTAAATGTCTCTCATTATCCTAACAGATAAGTATAATGAAGTAAACAAGTATTATATCAACCGAAATAAACCGAATAAAGTAGCGAACATAGCTCATAGAATTGAAAAGCTGAAGTGGCAGTGGGCAGGGCACATAGATCGAGGAACCGATGGCCGATGGGGTAAAAGGTCCTTGAATTGCGACCACGCAAAGGAAAGCGCAGCGTGGGACCACCAGGTGGACCGACGATATTAGTTAAGGTCGCGGGGAGCCGTTGGTTACAGGCGGCACAGAACCGCACACCGTGGAGAAAGTTAGGCGAGTCCTTGGTCCAGCAGTGGACGTCGATAAGCTGAGATGATGATGATGAAAATATCAACCTATTTTATGTTATCTTGTATGGCTAAGGCAATGTAATAGTTA
The DNA here is from genome assembly GCA_037074685.1 of Glyphodes pyloalis. Classification (NCBI taxonomy): domain Eukaryota; kingdom Metazoa; phylum Arthropoda; class Insecta; order Lepidoptera; family Crambidae; genus Glyphodes; species Glyphodes pyloalis. The sequence goes on from JAYKKO010000001.1 coordinate 18,200,983, forward strand.
CAATGGGGGAATAGCGCAAGGTCTAACTGTTCGGTAGTTGGCTATTTTTGACTTATCTGTACAAGTCATATCAAAAATATGGGAGACCACACCTATATATCCATCCAAATGTTGATCACGGAGCAAAACATGAAAAACTTTCTAAACATACTCCACATGAGCTGGGTATCATACCCCAGTACTTAAACCACTAGAACATCGAAGTACCTACTATTATAAAATAAAACTAAAATATGCACGATCCTGTTTTATAACGTTAAAATTTGTAAAGGGAGAATTTTTTTGCTAACGACCGGGATCCTGAGGAAGAATTGTAATCTACACCGATAACGATGACGTCAGTAAATGATGATCGTGCGGATTCATTGCCGGCGAATATTAAAATCAAAGGAAGATTTTAATGTTCTAAATCCTTCTAAAACGTATTAAATTTATTTATGTATCTGTTGCGGTCGTTTAATACAAATTAAGAAATACCCCTCGTCAGGATCCCGGATAAACGGCGGTATACTTATTCGAAAAAGCTTTCGATATAAAAATATTTTCAGTACTTTATTTTTACGTTCGGCCCAGGGCGTCTTTTACGTGTCAGCTTGACTCAATCACACTTTAGAGAAACTAAAAAAGTTTTGATAAAATAGGCTACCTTCATGCCGGAATGGAGGCTATTACCTTTGTAACAGGTTGTTTCGAAGATGGCATTTTTTCTCTTTGGCACATTATATCCGTTTCCACGCGTACTATTTCAAAGATAAACGGATTTATACGGCCTTATGGAAAAATGTAAGAAAACTAGTTTGACTCTCATGAAAAAGAATGTTGAGAATATTTTGAATTGACTCAGTGTTTGCGTGGAGATACCAAATCATACACAAAATTACATCGTGGATTTTATAGCTTTTAATGAAAATCTGTAAGCCAAAAACCAAACACAAATAAATTCTTTTTACGTAACTAATATTTTTTTTAATCTCTATGTATATAAAATGACACGCAATAGTTAATCGTGTCATTAAATAGCTAGCCGTGAATTTATCTTACGTATTTTTGCTATATTTTTTAATTTAGGTGTCTTTTTGTATACCTACTAATAATAAGTAGCTATAGTTACTAATAATTAACACAATACAATTATTGTTTTGTGTTGTAATGTCTTTAAATACAGCACAATTTCTTATTATTTTCTTATTGATACAGAATCTATCAATTCGTTTTCGCAAAGATAAATTCCAATCCTATTAACAGTTATTTTTGCTATCTTAATTAGCAAAGTAATTGGAAAAAGAAATAAAATACCTAAGTATCTATTTCACTAAATTTCTGAGTATTATTTCACGGGTAGCCCTTCAGATTTCATTTATCGGTGCTATAAAATAGGCATACCTAAGTGAAAATTATGTTCAATAATATACTGTGCATTTGGCATTCAAATTAGTGTCTCTTATAGATTGACTGTTCCGTGACAGGGTCCGTGAAGAGGGTGTTATTTGGGTATCTAAGAACGATCTGTGTTCCCTTTCATTTCAGAACCAATCTCTATTTCCGCTTCTCAGGCGTCGTATGAAAATAATCCCTCCTTTTATTTGTAGCCGTTTTTAGAGGAGCACTTACTTTAATGCGCTAAATGTCTGCTCTTTTTATATCTACCTCTACTTAACATCTGCATCATATCCGGATTCCCGACTCAGGGCCGCGTGCTATGACATCCGCACTTACTTTTTATACCTTTTTGTATCATTTTTATTTTCCTCTTGATATCTAGGCGACTTTTGAGCTTTCGGTTTTCCTTTTAAACATAGGTCTCGTTTTTAAAGTTAAGGTTAATTTTGTGTTTTGTTTTATCCCACAAACAACATTTGTGAGATGTAATATGTGCATATCTACTATGATTCTTGCTTGTTTGAGTCGAGGATAAATTCAGAGATAGGCAGGTGGTTAAAAGAAGTGATTATATTATATTAAACCAAACTCTAAGTCTTGGTTTAGATCAAGACAAATATTTAATAACTGAAAAAAAATATTACCTACAATCAATGCATTAAGTTTACAAAATAATCTATACTTATAATAAATCTGTAGAGAGGTCAATTCTGTGCATTAAATATATTTCCAAATTACTAAAAGGGGGTAATTAGTGATCGATACTAATGCCAAAAATGCAATCTGTAAAATGTTTGCCTGTCTGTCTGCATGATCGTTATAGAAAAAAAAAACTACTCGACGGATTTTAACGAACCTTGGTACTATTATTCTTCATACTATTGGGCAGTTTTGTAAACTTTTCATCTAAAAGGCTCAAAGCGGGACCCTATTTCTAAAACTTCGCCGTTTGTCCGTCCGTTCGTCAGTGCGTCCGATAGTCCGTTCGTAGCTAGAGAGATAAAATTTTGAACGAATAATTTGTTTCTGTCGCTTGTCGAAAGTATCTTTATTTTAAGTTTGTTATATATTCGCTTAAGTAACTGTAGAAAATATTTAAGTTATTTTACATTCCACATTTTTTTTAATTTTGTAAATCATTAATGATACGAAAGAAACGTTTTTATATTTTTTTATTAAATGTTGATACTGTGATATTTTAATTAGTTATTATAAATATTAAACACTGATTTGACACATAAGTACTTTTATTAGAAAGCGAAGAGGGAAACACTATGGGCACTTAATCAGTTTTTTACATTTTGTACATTATTAATGAGGCCGAATTAAATTACTGTGGATTAAACTACCTTCTTCGCAATTCGGTTTACGATAGGAACGACACATCGGGTCAGGTTAGGAATAGGGTTACGTTCTGCATAAATATTAATTATTTTTTTAAATTCCTAACCTAACCCGCAGCCAGGTTAGGATTTCGGGTCAGGTTCGGAATAAACGATAAAAAAACGTTAATCGTCTTACGTAAAGTCAAATAAATCAGATTACACTGTCGGACTTACTGGAATTGAAAATGTTTCCTGTGATGTAGCGTTAACCGTATAACCTATGCGCTATTTTTTATATTTTTCTGCTTGCTTATGAATTGTAATTATAGAAGTTATTGACCCTACATACACACGATAGCAGGAAGAAAGAAAATCTGTTCTATGTAATAGTAAATTACATAGAACAGATCATTATAGCCGGGAAGCGCAGGAAGTTCCCTAATTTGAGACTGTGTGATCAGTGTTCCATTATTAGTAATTCCATCCTACCCTTTTGTCAGTTCATATTATGGGTATATATGTACTTCCTTAGTAATTAGCAAACTACTCTCTGAGCGAGTTGATTTCAAATCCACCTTTAATTTCCTGTCTAAGGTAGGCGGTGATCATTTTCCAAACATGATTGACTTGGCGACCGTTTGTGAGCTTTTTTAACTTTGATTTTTTAGATTCAGATTCAAAAGTTTTATAATGGATAATAATATCTTAAATTCTATTCAAATGCTTAAAGTAGGTATATACTGAATTAATTTTGCAGTACTAAATTACCCTAAAATTTGGCCTAAGTATTTACCCATGTACCCATTTAAAATAGTAGACAAGGGATGTTTGGTATTAAAGTCATTTCAGGTAGGTACTTGTAATAAGCTTAACAATTAAAAAATAAAAATTATATGTGTTTGCTCTGAAATAATTACCTACTTCTAGATGAATTTTAAAATTGCATTTTCATTCAAGACAATTGTTTTTAAATGCTAACAAAAAATTAAATCTCTTGATAGAGATTGATAGGCCGAGAATTGGTCTGTCTGACTTTTTGAAGAAATAGTAGATATACGTAAGGGAATATCATCGATATTCTCAGCTTCCTAGACCGAATAATTTAAGCTGTACAGTCATCATCAGCTTTAATTAATATAAATATAGAATAAAGACAAAGTATGGGCATCATAATTCGGATTAACGATATACCGACAAACTCATTTATATCATGATTAATTAGGCTCGGTCTAATCTGTATGCTATGAATACTAAACAAATTCATAATTGTAAATACTGGGCTCATTACGACGAAGAGAGTTAAAAGTATTGTGCCTAGACCGTGAATTAACATTCCGGGCGCAGTCATTTGAAAAAAAATTGCCTTTCTTCCCTCGAGGAATAAAGGCGTAACGTTTACCCATTTTAATGCTTTTCACAGTCACGAATATTAATGAGCGGCTAATATCCGTATAAATAAAACAATCGACAGAAAAATTGGACATCAAAATTTAAATTCTAAGGATTAAATGTATTTTTCTGGAACTGAGAGACACTGTTTAGTCAGTTCTATTACCTGAACTGGGACAGTTAAACAAAACTGATACGTCCAGTATTCATTCGCATGTTATTCTTGTAGAGTAAGAAAAAAGATGACATGAAATGTCATACGCATCACGAAGAATTAATTCATTTCTTTTGTTTTTTAGACCTACATCATGATAGTGGTAAAGAAAAATTGTTTTCATTATTGTAACTAGTTATTAAGAGATAAGTCCATTAGTGTTGCCGTCGATTCGATTGTATATCGATTATAATCGATTATTCCAAAAGAGGCCTAAATAATCTAATAATCGATATGACAATCGATTATAATCGATTATATCTAATAAAAATAGGTATCGATATAATCGATTATATCGATAGTATCGATACTATCGATATAATCGATTATATCGATAGTATCGATACTATCGATTGTCATATCGATTATAGATTATTTGAGGGGGGGATAATCGATTATCCGGCAACACTAAAGTCCATATCGTACAAAAAAAATCCTTGCAAATATTGTGAGCTAAAGAAAATTTTTGTTAAGTACACAGTTGATATGATCTCACAAAACTGTTTATACAGTTTGCCTGGTGACTTGATAAAAATAAAAGTTGACAGTTGTTGAATGACAGTTTTACAATCTCAAACCAATGTGAAAAGCTGCCGTTATAAGGTTGTTGTGTGCCGTAGTTAACATCGGTTTTTTTAAATGTCAGTAAACGAACGCAATGAAAAATTTCTCAATATGTTTTGTGGCACGACGTGTCCTTAGACATCGAAGACAGCAATAATATTATCAATATACAACCGCAACGCCCCTGCCTGCGTTGATATAATATATTATATTATATAATGTCGAGCATCGCGATGGTAGTCGTTAGACCTTGTCAATAGCAAATGGTGGCCTAAAAATGGCCTTAAAACATTTCTCTTTTTTTGACAATCATTAATTGATTTCATTATTTATTTATTAAACAATCATATCAAAACATAAATTTAGTGAATGAAAATAACCCAAGTCTCACAAAACTGTTTACACAGTTTGTGTGGGGATCAGAAGTCGCATTATATTTGTTATTTAATATAGTACCTATTGACCTAATCATGTCAATGTTATATTTGTAAAAAATAGACACGTTTTGATTTTTTTTAGACCCTACAACTGTCGTCTCGGGTATCAATAGAAGGGTAGTGTCAACAGTTATGTTTTACTGTTAAATCTGCTTCTGTCATGGGGGGAGTAGCCAAGTAGCATTGAAAACACAATATTTAACCAGCAATTTAAAGACATTGAACTTAGGAGCTTACAGTTAATATACATTTTAAAATGCCAGTGGTATGGTACAAAAACGAAATAAAAAAAAACAGTTAATACTACTCATAATAAAATGTTGTTCACTGTGTGATGCCCACGTACCGACAATATGATGTCGAAGTTAAGCAACCCTGGCTGAGTTCTGATAACACACACTGCAGGTGTGCCCCACATTTGATGAGCAGCGCGAAACTCTGCGTGCGTTGGTGGGGCCGGATCTCTCACTCCCCAGCATAGTTGAGGCTATGCTCGGGAGTGAGACGGCATGGGATGGGATGGCCTCCTTCTGCGAAGACGTCATGTCGCAGAAGGAGGCCGCAGAGCGGGAGCGGAATAATGATCCATCCGCTCCCGCCTGCCGCCGAAGAAGGTGGCTGAGGGCGCGGCGACAATACGACCGCACCGAGCTACCGCGTGGGGACCGGCCGGCTGATGGTGTGAGGGCACCTCAGCTGGCATTGCACCGGTCTCCACTGCGAGGTGGGGATGGTCCCGTTGGACCGGCCATCCCCAGTCTCCCCCCGAACACCGTGAGGGGAGCAGACGGAGCCGCGTAAGCGGCTTTTCCGCCGGCGGCGCTGTGGAAGTAAAGGCTGAGCCGATTTCCCACAGCGCCGCTATTTAGGCGATGAGGGTTCAACCGGGGGGTTTTAGTGGGTACACCGGGTTGGTTGGTAGGAAGGGAGTCCCACACACGCCGCCACCCTCCCTCAGGGTGGCGGTAAGGTGCATCAAGCATTTGCCCCCGTAAAAAAAAAAGTTCTGATAACACAGGTGTCCATACCAATCGCAAACTTGGTAAAATTTGTTATAAACATGTGATTAAAGGGCATAAAAATCGTTTCAACGTTAATAACACTTAGCCCTTCGGTCTAAACGATAAGTTTTTGTTTTGTCTCTCCGATCGTTAATGTTATGTAGAAAACAATGTTCCCGAATACGTGTTGTTTATTTTTCTCGTTTTGTGAATTTGGTGTCTGATCTGTAAAAGTATATTAGTCTGTTGCTTCAGGGCGATACCTATCTCGATGTTAGAAGATAAGCCTATTCGGAGGTCATATGTCACCTTAAAAGCATTTGACAGTAGGGCCCATCAACGATCCACATTCGGCTGCGTTTTTGAACTCACATTTTCCCGAGGCTTATTGCTCAGTAATGGCACGTTATGGGTGGGATATATTTGCTTTTTTCTTTTGGAGTTTTTAGCCAATTATATAAAATAATCTTATCATTAGTTAGTTATTTTGATCAAACCTAGACTATCTGGTAATATCGGGCTTAGGTTCGATCAACATCACGAACTTAATAGAGTTGCCCCATAATTATCAAATAATTGGACAGCAATACTATCGCAGTTTATTAAACGATCTCTTGTATGAGCGATCGATCGATAATATTGATAGTATTGTTTTTAAATAGATCGTCTGTCTTAAATAGTATCGATATTATTCAAGACAGATGAATAAATGAATTGATTATGATTTCATAATCATTTATTCATGTTCAAACCTTAATTGAAGCTACATCCGGTTCAGAACCATAATTCTACCGAAAATAATACGGTAAGAAACTCAATAGTTATCCTAATCTTTACAATATTGTTCTCTCACTTAAAAATATGGTATGCAAGCGAGCAAATTTGCTAGTCAAGTGATAAATGTTTTTAATGTTTATCACTTAACTAGCAAGACTGTGGAAGCCTTTTTTTATTAAACCTATGCATGGGTCAATAATACATTGCGGTAACTTGTTGAAAATGTTTATTCTTAATCAAACGAAGGCTCCATTGTTTTTACGAAGCCTAAGGTTTGAAATAGCGAGTTTATCTTTATTTCTTGTTTTAAAGCTATGTATATATGACACTACCGATGATATCGATACAATCAATACTATACACCTTCGGACGAGGGCACAATTGTTAACTGCCTAAAAGACAAAATTAATAAAATAAACTGAAAATTCTTAATTCTTGTAAAGTACACAAAAGAAGTAAAATATATACTAAATTAAAAAAATATGCTAAAGGTAGGTACTAACCTATAATGATTATGTCTTGCAAAGGAGCTCAACTTAAGATTAATGATAATTGAGCTAGACCACATTAAATGCAAAAAATATCTTAAAATGGCCCTCTGGTAAAATTGCATAAACTGCTATTGAGTCCTTGTTCTACCAAAGGTCTATTGATCAGACGTTTACTATCCTTAGGCAACTCTAGAACTTACCATCATGCGAATCGTAAATGTAGATGACGTTCTTCCACTGGTAAAATGTGATGGTGTCTATTACCGCGCGATGATAGTCAGGGCGCATGCTGACTGCGTAGTCGATCAAGCCTGATGACGGTGGTATGACCTGTGAACATTTATAATTAAACCTTTACTAATATTGTAATGATTTGATTGTTTGTCTATTTGTATTGAAAAGGCCCCGAAATTAAGTTTTACTTGTGAAGCTGGGTGCGGTCTACTACTAATTATAAATTACATGTAAGTACATATAATGTTTAACTAAGTTAAACATGGACTAAGCGAAAGATAAAAAAGAACTCAGAGTCGTGCTAAAAATATAACAAGAAAAAATTATAATAATTATAATACTGAAGGAGAGAGAAATTTTGACGGAAGGAAAACAATAGAAATAACAGATTGTAAGTCTAATAAAAACTATCAAAAACCTCCTACAAAAGAATCCGTCACAGGGCGTCTACTCCCAAAAACGAAATATGTCGGATCCGATGACGTTTAGCAATTTTTATTGCTCATAATCGCAACCAACTCACTTCGAATGCGAATAAAGCGTTATCAAACAACAAAATATTATTTATACAAATCAAAAACCACGTTTTAATTCCCTAACTTTTGATCAATCTTCAAAAACGAAACCTTTCGTTTGTTCGTATCGTTTTTGGGAGTAGACCTCCTATATCTACGAGTATATTTATAAAAAATGTTGCTACAATCTTGATCTGTACGATTATATGCTGTAAACAAGTTCTTCTTGATATAAACTCGAATAGGCCGCACAATAATACCAGCGCTGCAGCAGCCCCGCGTCGCTGCAGCATACAACTGAGATGTGGCCAAGTTGACCACTTACACTTTTAGTTTATCTTAGTAAATAATTATTTTCTGTTCGTTTTGTTTTTCTTTCTTTCTGTTTTTGTTTTTATTTAAATTTATTTGTTTTGTTGTTTTGTCAAGTGTAAACATCTTGTTGGTGGTAGTCAATAAATCTATTTTCTTTCTTTCTTTCTTTCAAATAACTCCGGGCAGCAACTAGTTCTACATATGAGTTACAAATACCCTATTGTCGAACTTTGTTCATCTCAATTAATTAGCAATATAAACAATACTTAGTCGAAGTAGGAAGAGAAGTTTATGGATTATTTATCTCTTGGGTCTTTACTCGGATGGTAAAAGCCTGTGAAATTCGAAAGCGGATGTTGCCAGAGTGAAAAGTAAAGAAACCTTATTTAAATTTGAAAAAGCGGAAAGGGTTCGGTGGACGAAGGGAAATACTGCTCGATCTGTTTGATTGTATTTTTATAAACACAGTGGACTTAAACAGCGCTAGTTTTAGGGTGTAATTTCGAAGAGTAAGTTCAATATCAGTCTATTTTATGTCCATCGTGTGTAGTAAATTTACAAATTTGTATAGAATACCACAAGCAGACAATAGATTTTACAAGCTGTTTGAGTGCAACGATTTAAAAAAAAAAATCTACCATATTATTCGAGACTAAGTGTTGCTCGCTACTTCATTTCCGCTATCTTAGGACAAAAAGTATCCTGTATTAAACTAGTACCTTATTGATATTTTTATAAAGTTTTACCTAATCAATTATCAGTTGCTTTTGCGTAAAAGAGTAAAAAACATCCAGACATTCATACATACTTGCTGCGCTTGCAAGCTTTCGCGTTTTTTTTTTATAGTCATTGTTACACAAAATGAGCTTAATGTAAATATAAAACTTTAATTTTTTCCCTGTATTAATAACCACTAAAATGAGTTCAATTGCTTCTAAACTGGCACCATTTCACGTTGACGTGACATTTCAATGTAAGTTACGTAAGGTACCAAAACCATTCCAGTCGACTCATTTTCAGCCAATTACTCTTTCTATTTGGCCGCTCTGTATCTTTTGCGAGAGCTTTTGTAGAAATCCGGGACCTTTCTTATTTCATTCCACAATTAGAGGCTGTCTTTCTTTCAATTAAAAGCCTTACGCTTTTACTTTTTACGACACACAGGCTATGTTGAAAATGTAGGTCCGGATTTTTATTAAAACATGGCATGGCATTTATTAACTCAACATTTACTGACTAACCCGTTGGTATGATGATTAAACACATAGCTATGGGAAATACCTTCCTAGAATTGTCATTGAGGAGGGAATTGTGATCAGATCTTAGGGGTGTGAGCCCTCCGCTCCCCCGCAAGCCCGGTGAAGATGAAAAGGCCATCTGCGGCCATCATCAATTGTCAGTTAGGAAAAAAAAAAACTAAGACAAAATTTATAGAGCGGTGAAAATTTGTGTTTATCCTGTGTCTGGGTGTCTGTTTGCATTTGTGTTTTAGGTTGTCTTAACACAAGTGCTTAAGTTATTTACTTTGGAAGGTTTTGTGATGTCTGATATCACAATATTCTGCGGTTTATATGCACAAAACAAACCCATGGATTATGAGGTAGCGAAGTTAGGACACATCCGAGCATTCTTGGCTGAAAACACTGAAAATTAACCTAACCTAACCTAACCTACTAATGAGTACACGTTGCGTCTGGAGATCGTGATTACAGGGAATTTCATAAAAGTAATCCGAAAATCTAAAAAGCTTATACAGATAACTTCTTATCAGCAACAAAAGTAAAAAAAAATACTAAGACTGGTGAAATACCTCCACCTTACAGAAGATCGCAGCCAAATAACAATCACTTCTGTGTTGTTGTGTTCCTGCGTGTGTGTAAGATTTCCAGAGCTCCTGGGGGGTACTACATTAGTAGCAGGGGTCAAGTCTTTAAGGGCGACAATTCCAGCAACAGATATATTATGCTGTACTTGTCACCCTTAAGCTAGGACCTCAGTACCACTTAACATCAGGTGGGATGAGTTCAATCTTGAAGTGCAATATAAAAAAAGGTACTGGCTTCCGAGTAATTTGCCCTCTTTTAGGATTTTTTATACAGCAATCTTTATCAATAAAGCGGTCGCTACTGACTTAACCATCTATTACTGCACAGTTCAAACTGCTGATCGAATTGCATTGAAATTTGACCCAGATTGTAATTATGACGCGCAAAGAAATGCTTTTCACTATTAATTTTGAGAGAAAATTAAACAAAGGAGAATCGAATTCACGCGGGCAAAATCCTGGGCAGGCGCTATTTATACTAATATTATAAAACTGAAGGTTCGTTTGTTTGTTTAAACGCGCTAATATCAGGAACTACTGCTTCGAATTAAAATATTATTCTTGTGTTAGATAGTCCATTTATCGGTTACAGGCTATATTTATTGTGCTACGAGTAATAGTAGAGAAGAACCGATGAAAAATTTGGAACAAACGGAGATAGTATGCGTGAGGACGCCACCACGGGCCACCATTCTTTAATATCTTTTCCAGTCAATATAGTCAACGCTCCCCAACTTCCCTAGCGCTGTTTCTATCACATGTGCAGAGTAATTTGCTATTGCATTTACCACTACATAGGTTGTTCTAAACGCACGTTGGTCTAAAGATACCCATCGTCTGGAGCAAGCTACAATAGTGAATAGACGACCAAGCTCCTTGGTAGCTAACCGCTCAGCATCGTAGGTACCTAGCGCTCGTGTTGCAAAGGACCATTATAAATAACATTTGAGCCTCATTCAATCGTCAGATAAAAATAAACAAGGTGGTTAAGTGTTCAAATTAAAAGCATCATGAACATATTTTGTATCATATTCTAAAATATAATATTAAAAAGGTCTTTACGTTTAAAACTGTTATTTCTAGATTGAAAATTGAAAAATTTGACTAAAATTAATTAAACATATAAAATTGAAGTGGTATCTTAATAATTTTTAATTTGTTTATACCATAATTTTAACGTACTTACAAAATTTATAATTTGTTTAAAAAAATTACATAAATTTATGCTACTACGTTTTTGAACATTAATATCATTAGGACCATTTTAAAATTTTGTTTAGTTTGATGAACTAATTAATAAAAATCATTTAACATTATACCCTAAAATAACATTTATAAATTTTTTTTTTATCATCGAAGGGTTCTCCTCCAGCAACGCGAACGATTTGACTGAACGATTGATTGACGACTTGAATCTGAGATATTCTGTATAATCAAATCGTAGGGTCATATTACTTTAAGCAGACTATTCAGTTCTGAGTAAAGTAATTTCACTCAACGATTTAATTTAAGTGTTAGTTAAATTAAATCTCAATACTCCGCCTATAAGGGTTGTTATTCCTAACAAGAAAAAGGCTAATGTTTGATGAGAGGGACTGTATTTTAGCATGTCTCAATATAATGTAGTAGCACGAGAATGTCTGTTAATGTTAATGTAATGAACAGTGGTAAAAGAAATATAATAACTAATTTAAAAATCGAGATGGTTTATTGAATGCCTACTCGTAACTATCGTGGACTGATAAACTAAAGTTTTTTTGTCGAATAAAAGCTTTTTATTTACTGCCGACATATGAAAACCTCATAATTAAAAAAAAGTTCGGTTCTGTTAAAAAGCGATTATTTTTCCCTCTCGTTTGCTCGCTCTAAATTACACGCACCTTTTAATATTATTATTTTTTATTTTGCTTGTGTATTTCAGGTTGTATTAATTGTATTTGAATTTTTTATTTACTTTTAATACATAAAAACTATATCTTTTATTCCATGTATTCCACACATACTGATTATGTATTTGGAACTGAACATTATTATACTTGCCTTTTCAGGAAACCAGGGAGTGACGAATGGCATCTGAAAGGTATTGGTGTACGAATGCAGTGTGTCAAAAGAATCCGGCGTGACAGCTCCCAGCATAGCAATCACTCCCCGACCAAATTGGTTGCAAACTGTGAACAAAAATAAACTATGTGAGGAAAATATAGGCACGATATGAAAAAGATCCTAAAAAGCAAACGAAGAACCAAACACGCGACAGTATTTTCAAAAGTCTATTGCAAAGAATTAACTGCCCTACGTTTCGATTGGGTTGAACCAACTATGACCAGCGCTCTGGTCAGTAGTTGTTTAAAATTGAACGGGAAAATCTGTAAATTATATTTTCATGAAATTGTCAACATAAGCTTTGCAATCTGAAAATTATTAACTGATTGTATAAAATCAGTATATTTTACGGTTTGTCGCACATTGAACTACCTTCAAACATATCCGTGATTGTATTCAGCACGCATCTAAATTTCAATGTGTGAAAAAATTGTTCGTATTGAAGACCGTTAAAATTGCATGAAATATGTCCTGTAATAATAATATCGAAATCTTTGCTTTATATCCGGACATTGGTCGCTAAGCCTAATATCTGTATTAAGTATGTCAAATATTCACAGACCACAATAGGGCCTCTGGGCCCTATTGTGGTCTGTGAATATTTGGCAGTAAATTTAGTCATGACTCATTTCACCAAAATCTGCACTGGAGCCACGTGGTAAAGCCCATCCCATCTCGTATTTAAGATGAGGCCTATTTCGGTGGGAAAAGGATACTTATTTCATTTAATTTGTACTTTTAACATGAGCCAAAGGTGAATGGCACAAAGATACATATTTTTAAATATGATCGCCTTTATTTAACAGCAATTTAGAAAAAAGGTTCCTGATTTCTCTCTTTGAATTTTTTCTAAAGGTATAGAATATACCGTGCTTAATTTAATTGACATTGAATGTCTTTAAATATATGTTTCTCATTTTGTTTTTTCTATTCATCTTGTAACATTTACCTGTATAAAATAAATTATAAATATGTAATGTAATAATCAGACATTTTCATTCATATATAGTTCGAATTTTCATCGTCATATTCATTATAAAGTTTTGTTAAACCTATTAAACTTACAGAATGGATTAAATTTAAGGGTATTGTGACATAGCTAATAACCGCAACTAATTAATCCAGATTACGACAAACTTTGAGTTCAGATAAGAATCTAGAGAGTACCATACATATTAAAAGTAGATGACTGTTGAAATAAATACAAGTGTAAAATCATTTGCATGGTAATGAGTATTAAAAATATTGATTACCATTTACTTGTTGTAATAAGGACAAATAAAAAATTTATACACGTACATTGAAAATGTAAACAAAGATTTTTTAATTCACCAAATTTGTAGAAATCGTTGCTTACAGGCTGAATAATACCAACACGCTTTTTTACTTAAAACAATATTATAACTGTATTCATTTCTAAAAATACAGAAATGTAAAGGAAATGTCACGTAGAATATTGCAGGAAATGATTTCAAACTGAGATCTCAATCTTAGATGAGATGAGATGTGGATCGAATTATGTCCATTGTTTCGTTATAAAAAGCAGAAACATTAATAACTATGACATTTTCTCTATAAAAACACTCACAAACCGCTAGCGTGATGAGAAGAGGTGGTATTATTATGTACTTATATCGATTTCACAGAGCGAAAGAATAAAGTGGATATGCCTTAATTCCCGAGATTAATTTAACCCATTGACCGCCGGACTTCAAATAGAAAATATTGCTCCCGACGCCATGCGTATTATTAGCTAGAATTTTCGCCCAATACGATAGTGATGTGACATGCTGCACTAAGCGATATGAATAAACGTTTGTTTCGGAACCTTATTACCTATTACTAAGGATAAAGAAATAAATGCTCATACATACTGAACGTAATAAGAAATAATAGATCAATAGTAATTTTATATGTCTTAGTAATCAGAAAATTATCACAAGATTTTTTAAAGTATGCAAGGAATTTTGGCGCAACTAGTCGACGCCTTAAAGCGTCATCGGCGATCACAACTTAAATGTTTGACAAATTTTACCTACTCTTATAGTGTTGTTAAGGACTTTATCGATGTAATTGGAAAAATCGCCACTGTGTTGGTTAAAAACAAAATAATATGAATAATGTCGGTGATGAAATGATAATAAGTACACCTTTTGAACTTATTATGATTTAATTTTTTGTATAAGAAGAGCATCAAAACATTGTATATTTTTTTCTATAGACAGAAACCAAAATATGTAATACGAAGGGGCGTTTTACAAATTTACACCAAAATCATGTTTCCCAGTTTTTACGGTGCATATACACTTAACGATAAACATTCATATTTTTTTATTTAATAAATCAAAAAATCACGGTGCAGTGTTTCGTTGAAATGTCGTATGACGTCACATCTAGATACATTTTAAAACTAGCAGCGACATAGTGAACTTCGAATTTTTATGAGCTTTATCATACATAGTTTTTTTCAGTTGATTGAGTAAACAATAAATATGGGTATTATTATCTTTATGGAATAACTCACGAAATAATTAGAATTTGTTGATCCGGTTGTCATGCTCATTAATTTAGTTTGATTCAAATAAATAAGTGCCTCGAAAAGAAACACTTCTCCTACTTGACTATCAGGCGAAGATTTATTTAAAATATCATCATCATCAACTACTTCCAGAATATGTAAAAGTTCAACACAACCCATTATTGTTTCAACTATTTTCGTAAATAATGTATTTGTGGGTTTTTACTCAAAAAGTCTACAATATAGAAACACGGACAATAACTTCAGTAGCATTTAGCTTTTGTAGGGTAATTGAAAAAAATATATTTTATCTATCTTCAACTCCCAACACTATCAATAGCAGCATACGCGCTTATGACGTCACAAGCGGACGACTTAAAGCGTCGTTGGCGTTGGCAGTACATTAAAGTGAACATGACAGAGTGGAGTTAGGTGGGTATATCGATAACATAATTTTTTATGAAAAAAAATTAAGGTATATTATAAGCAGATTAAATTCAATAATAAATAGTAAAAACATTAGTCATGAAATTAATTCACAATGGCATGTCATCTGTTTATTATTACAAACTTTTTCTCAATTGACTGTGAACATTAATAATTAGGTAAAATATAAACAGACAAAAAATTCGTATGTTAACCATATGACGAGTGAGCATCATCAATCCATCTATCAAGTATGTGTATAGGCAGAGATAATGATAATAGTTATTTACTAATACACTAGCAGTAGAACAATAAAAAAATAATCACATTTTATTGTTATCATTCTAATACCTACATTGAATGTATAATAAAAAAATGTATTAAAAATGTCCACTTAGTCACATCACTACCTAACGCTTTAAGACGTCCACGGCGTCGTGCAGTGTGATTTTACGTTAATAATTTTAGTTCTTGATTTTTATCATTTTTTAACTCAATTCTATGCTGTAGGACGTTTTTAGACATCAATAATAATAATCTATCGTATCCTGGTGCGCGGTGTGTATAAATATGTATACGAGATGGTGTTCATTACTTTTTATTTCAACGTCAAACATAAGGCAAATAATGACGCTTAAAGGCGTCGTCGGCGTCAGGATCAAAATTCTTGATGACGCTTTAAAGCGTCAATGGCGGTCAATGGGTTAAGAGCGCAGAAAAAGGTCATGTTATAGGTATATCAAACAAAAAGGAACATCATTTAATTTTAATCTATTTAAATCAAAACATGCGTGACGTTGCCAAATTTATGTCAACAACGTCAGATATACGAAGTTGTTAATTTTCAATGGGCAGATGGGCGTTGTGTTGTGATGCGTTTGTAGTTTCCGCAACACTGCTTGCAAGAGCAAAATAAATGGCGGAAACTCAGAGAACTCCGCAAATAATGGAATGTACTGTATGGGCCACATGAGATTGTTTATGAAAAACCCCAGGAAGATCAAATTATCAACATATTGATAAATAAAATATCTCATTTCATCATTTGGTTTAAACTACGGTTTAAATCTTCTTCTTCAAATTTATACATTTTTCATTTGACGTTCTGGCTTTTAATAATGTGTTTACGACGACGAAGCCAAAAAATATATTCTTACAACTTTACAATTTACATTTCCAACCTTTACATTGTTTGCACAGCAATGATATAAAATTTAAAGCTTAAGTAAATACATAACCGTATTCCGTAAAATATGTTGAGAATATTTTTTTGCCACAGAATAGAGCCGCAGTAAATCTGTACCATAAGCACGTCCAAAATCGTAATCGAGTAGTGACACGGAGCGACAAAATTAGTATGGAAATTGTAGTAGCGCCACGACGGAGAGTAGCTAAACCACATAACTTGTCATAAAAAAACTGTAGCTTGGAGCTATATTTGATTAAATATTGTGAATTTGATACTAACATCCTTTTGATGTCGGCGTAGAGAGATATTGTTAAATAATAATAATAAATTGACAGAGATGAAAAAATTTTGAGTTTCAGTTCTAAGTATGGGAAACCCCAAAAATGAATAGTTGTTTTTCTATTTTATGAAAATCTTAATACGGTTTACCGAATACATTTACATACCAAGTTTCCACAGTAAAGCTCTTATAGTTACGCAAAAAAGTATTCGTGACATACGGACGGACAGACGGAGAGACATGACGAATTCATAAGGGTTCCGTTTTTCGCCATGCGGATACGAAACCCTAAAAATTAATACGTTGCTTTTCGCTGTTGCAAGCATACAACTTCGATTTGCTTTGGAATAATTTGTTACATTTTATTACTTTTCTCTGAAAATCAAAATGGAAATCTTTTTTGTTGTTTAGTAATAAGACCTATTTGAGGAAAGATTTTGTGATCGATATCTTGGCTTTTATACACAAGTTTAGTATTCAAACAAGTTGAGCAAGGATAATCCCTCCTTAGGACCTCTGTCAACAACCATAACTGACAAACGTTTACGGGGACGAAATCAAAAACTGGCGAAGTGAGTGTCGCGGAACGCGCAATGTGGGGCTTTGGATATTAGACCATGACAATAATGAAGACTAGAAGGGACTTTTCTTTAAAAACCGACTTCATTGCATATTCAAAGTCTTCTAAACTCCCTCATACTCGGCAACAAACATGCGCTAGTATTAATTTTAATATTTGGAAAATGCAACTGTTCTATTGGTTTCCCACAATATTTTAGAAGAACAGCATGCCATGGAATGAATTACTTAAAAAAAAAATTTTTGAATAGGAGGTACCCTCGAAAATAATATTTTTAAATTTTATAACTATTTTATTGGCTTTACAGATGTATACATATATGTCGCAGGCATTTTGAATAAATCCGCCGTTTACATACGGCGTCGTCAGTTTAAAAACGAATGCTGGTTTTTAAAATGCCGAAGACAATGTCATTATGTATAATGCCGCGGCAAATTGAAGTATAGCTTGACAAAGCTAGGGTGACTATAACATTTGATTTGCAAAGGACAGTATTATTGAAATTTATAAAATTAACGAATTGTCAGTTTAATAATGTTAAAAAATATGACCTAACCAATGAAATCGTTAATAACTTTAATTAACCTTAGGTAAAGTAATTGATGTTGAATAAAAGTAATTTTTGTTACTTGGATATTTTAATGAAGTATCAAAAGAGAACTTAATTTGTCCAAACAGTGTTTTATTCATGGTCACCCCAAAACAACAACCAATTGTTGTCATTTTGCCTGATTTTACATTAGGCATATTAAATAACAGCGAGCGTTTTTAAACAGACGACGAAATTGCCTGCGACATATACACCAAATTACAAACCTCAAGTAAAAAAAATTAGATGTAGAAATATAGATGGACATGGCGAAATTGTATGTCTATACCTAGCGATTGACCATGTCTCGTGGGTTAACGAATACGCTAGATAATTCGTTCTATATTTGTTCCATTAAAATGGATGCGATATGGTAATTTGTTTGAAAAAGACGTAATTTATAGCCGGCATCTAGCAATGTACTTTTGTATTACGCCATATAGCTAAACAAAATTTTGTCTCTTTAATTAGTTCTACATCAGATCAAACAACGTACATATCGAGGGTTCCCTGGTCAAACCCGATAAGTGACAAAAATTGAGAATTTTAGTTATAAATGCAGTTAAGATGCACTTTTTTTGCTCTTTCTAATGGTATATTCCAATAAGCCGAGTTTCAATTGAACACAAAGATACGCTTCACTAAGAACCCAATAAGTGCAACTTTTTTCTTTTTGACCAATACATAAACAATATAAGTATATTTAAAGGCAACTTTTTTAAATTTAATTAGATGAAGAACCCAATAATGTATATTTATTGGGTTTTAAGACAAATATATTTTAGGAAATTAAACTAAGTGACTTATGGTAAGACAAGTTATTTGCACTTATTGGGTTTTAATACCAGGGACATTCTGAATTAACGAGGTTTTACTTAAAACTAAACTCCATCAACTCATTTTGTTGGGTTTTACTATTATAATGATTAAATATGCAAACAAATTTAATCATTAAGCTAAAACCCAATAAGTACTACTTATAGTGTTTTACTTCAAGCAAATATTAGAAATGACATATGAAAAGCATACTTATCGGATACTCGCACGAGCAGATATCAACATTGAACTGTAATTTTATTTTGGGAAGAACCCAATAAGTAGATATGACAATAGACATAAATTTTTAATTAATAACATTAAACAGGTGGCGACAGGATCGTTTTCGTTTGTTCGTTTGATTGCATTGCACGTAATTTTGACAAAATAATTATACTTTCCGTTTATTGAAACGAAATAGCATCATCTAGACTCCGGAATAGGGAACTTATTGGGTTTTACCTCTAACCAATTTAGGTTACAATATTTACGTACTTAGAAATATTTTTAATGGAAGCATAGTTATTGGGTTTCACGTCTTACTTTTTATTTTTGTTTTACGTACTTATAATTTCAAGGTTTTGAAATAATTTTACACTTTTTACGTATGGATAAGAGGATGCTATTTCTGGTTTTCCTATCCTCAACTTAGTGTTCCCTTAGAAAATAAAAATAGCAGCATTTATGTGCAGATTCATATCAATGGTACTATTGTTTGCATGGTTTAAATTTAAATCTAATATTTTTCTAAAGTATTTATTGACACCATTATGCAATTTTTTTATTTATTCAGCAAGATCAGAGGGTTATTTTTCTCACGTGCCATGACCCTGTTCGTTTTGGGAGCGTGATCTATTATTATTATTACAGCTTTATTTTTCCACATAGCAAATTGTTAATAGAAATACGGTTATAGTTATTATTACTATTATTGTTACTTTGTTATGTGGCCCCTCTGTGGGTAAAAGCCTCCTCCATTATTCCCCACTTTTTCCTGTCTTTGGCCGTTTGCATCCAATTTTTACCAGCTGTGTTCACTATGTCATCCGACCATCTCTTCTTTTGTCTTCCCACATTCCTTTTTCCTTTTGGGCCCTGCCATTTAGTTGTTAGGTATGTCCATCTCTGATCTTCATATCTTGACAGGTGTCCTGCCCATTTCCACTTCTGTTTCAAACTAAAATTAAGTGCGTCTATTAATTTAGTTTTCATGCGAATGTCTGCGTTTCTCGTTTTCTGTATCCTTCTCAGTTTCAATATACTTCGTTCCATTGCATGTTGACAAGTTGAAATTTTATTTTTCACTTTTTCAGTGAAGACCCACGTCTGGCTGGCATAGGTGAGACTTGGCAGAATGCAGGAGTCCATTATTGTCTTTTTTATATTAAGACTATAATTCCCTTTCAATATCTCTTTTTGAGCCCAGTATTTCTTCCATGTTGTACTTATTCTTCTATCTATCTCATTTTCGTTGTTATTTGCATCAAAGGATATCAGTTTGCCCAAGTACACGTATTCATTTACATATTCTATCGGTTTATCTTCCACTGTAATAGTTTTCTTTTGGCTGTTTGACAGAATTTTGGTTTTGGATGCGTTCATATGTAGGCCTATTTTTATACTTTCGGAATTTAGTCTTTGTAGCATTGATTCTAATTCTGTCGCGGATTCACTAAAAATAACAATGTCATCTGCAAACCTTAGGTGTGTAAGTTTTTTGTTAGATATCCATATGCCTTTATTTTCCCAATTCATGTTTTTGAAAATATCTTCAAGAACCGCAATGAATAGTTTTGGGGACAAGGGGTCCCCCTGGCGCACTCCTCTACTTATTTTGAACTCATCCCCTTGTCTTTCAAGTTTTACTCTACTTACACATTTAGTATAGATGTTTTTGATTATATTTACATATGTTTTGTTTATATCGTTATTCCTCATTGCAGTCCATATAGATGAGTGTTCTATGCTGTCAAACGCTTTTGAATAATCTACAAAAGCTATGTAGAGTGGTTTATTAAATTCTTTAAATTTTTCTAAGATTTGTTCTATTGTGTGGATGTGGTCTATTGTTGAGTAGTGCGATCGGAAGCCAGCTTGTTCTATTGGTTGATTTTTGTCAATATCTGCTGCTATTCTTCTTAGTATGATTGACGAAAAGAGTTTATATATTGATGATAGCAGGCTGATAGGTCTGTAGTTGTTGATATCGAGTGGATTCCCTTTTTTATACATAAGTATTATATTTGATTTACACCACTGTGATGGTACTTGTTCTTTTTCCAGTATTAAGTTGAATAATTTTGCTATATATTTAACTAGGATTGGTGCTCCTGTTTTCAAGGCTTCATTTGTAATGTTATCTTCGCCAGGGCTCTTCTCGGGTTTTAATTGTTTAATAAGAGTCATTATTTCTGTTTCTGTTATTGGGTCTAATGGTGTTTCTGTTCTATCTTCTCCAGGTGAAATATTATTATTTCTGCTATGTATCGTATCATGTGGTGGTTTGTCATAAAGAGAAGTGTAGAAGGCCGTTGCACATTCTATTATATCCTGTCTACCCTTGTTTTTGTTCTTTTCACTGTCTAAACTTCGTATCCAATTTTTGTGTGTGGATAGTTCTTTGAAGGCTCTTTTAGAACTTCGGAAGGTAAGCATATTTTTTTCTATAATAGTTCTCCTATGGCAAGCATAGTCTCTTCTGATTTCTCTGCTGGTTTGTTTGAATAATTTCTTCAGTTCCTCTCTCATTTCTTTGGTCTTGTTTTTCTTCAACATGAGTTCAGTTCTTCTACAAATTAATTTCTGCGTGCGTTCGCTGATGATCTTTTCTTTTTGTTTATTGTTTTCATAAATTTTTAGGCTTTTTGTGATTACTTCTTCCAATTTGTCGCTGATGGATTGTACATTGTTATTTTTCTTTAGAAAATCTTGCAGTAGTGGTAAGTAGTTTTTTAGATTTTGTATGTAGTTGTTTCTATCATGTGTGGATCTCAATTTATTGGATACGGTTTTAAATGTTCTTCGGCTGATTTTGGGTTTTTGAATTTTTAGGGAGCATCTTAGCATCCTGTGGTCTGATGGGAAGCTCATTTTGTTTATGACTTCTATATTTGTTACTGCTTTTGGGTTTGGGCTCAATATAAAGTCGATTTCGTTCTTCGTTCTATGATCTGGTGACATCCATGTCCATTTTCTGGAGCTTTTTTTCTTGAAATATGTATTCATCACTGCCAGCTTGTTCTCATGTGCATATTGTATTAGACGTTCGCCTCTTGCATTCCTTGTACCGTAGCCATATTTGCCCATTACAAAATTTTCGTGAGGTTTATGTTGTCCAATTTTAGCGTTGAAATCTCCGATGATTAACCTGTTCTTGTCAGCTAGTTCCTGCGCTCTTGTTAAGTCATTGTAGAATATTGTGATTTCTTCTTCACTTGAACTCTCAGTGGGGGAGTAAACTTGAATCAGCGAAAGTGGGCCTTCCTTGAAATTCAGTTTAAGAATAGCCACTCTCTCTGATATTCCCAAGAAACTTGATATGTTGCCCTTTAGCGATTTCTTTATCAGGAATCCCACTCCGTGGAGTCCCCGTGTCTCTCCTATATAACAGAATATGTATTCTTGATGCTCTTCGATAGTATACCCTAACTTTTTAACTTCTGCGAGTCCTATGATATCCCATTTAATTTTTTCTATTGCATTGTTTAGTTCTAGCATTCTTTCATTTGATGATAGGGATCTCGCATTGAATGTGCATATTTTAAGGCCTTGTTCCTTTCTTGACTTTATGTTTTTGCTTAAGTGGTTTTCCTCGTTTTTGTTTTTATTTAATGGAGGGTAGTGGTCATCTTGCCCCACGGTGACCAGCCGGCTTGGGGTGCTGGTTGGTTTTAATAATGTTGCAGTGTTTGTATTATTTGAGTTCCGGGTGCCGGTGGTCGTTGCTAGTTTTTTGATGTTTCGGATGGTGAGATTGTTCTTCCTCGTTCTACATAATTAAGAATGTTAGGTTTTATAATTTTCTTTGAAACACTCTTGGCTACTGGTGTGTTTGAGGTATCTTTCGAGTTAATTTTCTTTTGATTTGATGACTTAGGTGATCCGGAGTCTTCTCTCTTTCTTTTATCTCTAGTTTTTTCAATTGGTTTTTTCACTATCAGTTTATCATATTTGAGAAAAGCAATATTTCCTTTCTTCCTTTCCTCTTCCAGCTGTGGTTGTAGCTGTTTCCGCTTCTCAAGTACTTCTTTAGTATAGTCCTCTTTGACATAAATACCGGATGGGAGATTGTCTTTGTTCTTCAATATTATATGTTTTTTCCATAAAGACGCTATGGTGACTACAATAGGGCGGCTTTTGTTATTGTTTTTACCGATTCTGTATATATCTTTGATTTCATGACTATCAATGCATGTACCTGTTTCCATTATTATGTCCTTCATGCAGTCTACCATCTCTGCTTCTGATTTACCACGTTCTTCAATTCCAAAAAATACCAGGTTATATTTTCTTTTTTCCCGTTCAATTATGTTCAGTTTTTGTTCCAATGAAGAAATTCTGGACTTGAGTATAGTATTCTCTTCCATTAGTGTTTTAAGCCTCTCGTCTATTGCTTCCATAACATTTTTTGTGACTGCCGTAGTTATGATGTTTGTTTGCTTGTTCAGCTTTTCATCTAGTTTTGACAACAGCAACTCCATACTTTTATCCATTTTGGGTATTTTTTTATTTGTTTATCTGGCAATACTGAATCGGTGGTAATTTATTTTTTAATGCTGGTCACCCTGCCTTGGCGATTGACATTAGCTGGCACTGACAGGATCGTTGCTTGTGTTGGTAGCACTGTTGTATGATTTTGTAATTCGTAATATTGTTAGGTTATATTCGAAATTTTTTCTGCTAACTTTTTGTTTTTGCACTGTGATTATTATTCCTTATTGTTTTTTACGATCGCACTGGATTGATTTTGCGTCGCAACGCCACAATTTTGAGCTGTTTGCACTGTTTTTCGTTTTCATTTATTTTTGCGTGATCTATTACAAAGCTTTAAATACGTTTTTAATCGGAATTTGGTCAATTTTACTGATGTTCGTGGAATATTGTTCTGCTTTCTCCTCGCAAGATTATCTTTGGAGCAAATACAAATTACTCATTAGAACTTGATAAGTCACAAAAAGATATTGCCACGCAGATGAATAGTATCGTCAAGCATATTTTGTTTTGGTGACAGACACAAGTAATTTTTTTAAATCATGTTATATACATATAATATGATGTTTATTGGTAACTTTACCTTTGTTTCCAAAATTAAGGTGTCAATATTTTTTTATATAAATACGCGGTATATTGTCTACTTCCAACCTAATGGTAAGCAAGAGAGGAACCCACATCAGGATGACAACGGATTTGATTTCGTAATATCCTATCCGTTAGCATCGCCATACTGGCCTGCATGATGCTTCTTCACGCACCTTTTGAAGGAATTCATTGGACGGAGGAAACACATGAGCCGGCAACGAGGTCCATTTTTAATGGTACGTCAAAGATTAGAGTTATCAAACTTTTTGTTTCGCGATGGAATATTTTCCACGGTGAAGCGATAACATCGTTGGCCGGTTCTTGTAGTTTTGTAAAGGAAAAGGGAAGGCGGGATAAGAGAAAACAGTTCCTCGGAATACTCATCGAGATAAAAACGATAAAAGACAGTCAATAAACCAATGTCTCTACGAAGTTGAAGAGGATCAAGGTTCTCAGTAACCTCTTCAACATTGATAATGCGCACAGCCCTTTGCTGTAACTAATCAAAACCATCCATAAGGTAACTATTTGGCGGAACCATCCCAAAGATACAAGCAGTAGTCCAGACTGGACTTGACTTGAGTCTTATATAAAAGACAAAGCTGGTCCGGCGTGAGAAAACAACGCACTCTATTCAGGATCCCCTGTTTTTTGGATGCTAATGAGATGAAACTCTCCATATACTGATCTTGATTAAGGTTGCAGCGGATATCCATGCCAAGCATGATTACTTACTTTTTAGGCTATTACGCAGGCAGAGGGGAGTGCCCTGATGAATGGGGACCGGAAGGAATTGGGATGTTTTTGTCGAAAATGCGCACTCTTGGGTTTTCTCGGCATTGAACTGGACCTGTTTATTTGAACCCCATTGGCTTATGAGGCTCAACACCCGATCCAGTTCAACGACAAAATTTTCGCGTACCTCCACAATTACTGCGTTGCTAGCCGAAGGCCAACCAAGGTTTCTTCCATTGACCGTACTGTGATCAGCATAGCCATGTATGTTTCCAAGCAGTGGCATATCATTTATATGAAGAAGGAAGAGGGTGGGCGATAAATACGCATAAACTGCGATACGCATCCGTCAGACACGATGTGAATTCTACGTCACGCAGAAAGCCGGAAATCCAGTCACAAAGGCGTGTGGGTAGTCCATATGCCGTAAGCTTGGAAAAAAGAGCTTTGTGCCAGACCCGATCAAATGCCTCGGCAATTGTCTCCCCCCTGAGATGCGTCACATACGCTAGAAGATCAACCGTCGATCGTTTCGGCCTAAAGCCGTGTTGGAGATTATTAATTAAGGAGTGATCCTCTAGGTAGCAGACCAACCGGTTATAGATGATCCGTTCCATGACTTTGAACAGCACTGAGAACATGACAATAAGGCGGTAGTTTGATGGGTCTAATTGGTCAAAAACTATGTACACGAAACAAATAATTCCCGAAGAAAATCATAGCTGGATAGAACATTAAACAAAAATTATCCTCAAAATTTAAACAATTAATAAGTATATAAAAAGAGTATAAAAGTAAGTAATAACCTAAGTAAATGCAAACATAATTTGTTTTTTGCTTGGAATTAATAAAAACTTAAGTGAATAAATCGTTTTTTTCTCTCAGGTGAAACCCAATAAGTCGGCACCCTTTACCAAAAAAAAATTTTTTACAGCAGAACTGTAAGCATTAGAAGTAAAATGAATATGAAAACTAAATCTTTATAAAATATCATTACTAATAAAACTCAACATTGTGGACATTTACTTATTAAAATGCACTGTTACTGTTTACAAACCTTTAACATCGATTATCTCAGAAGTATGTTTTTGTCACTTATCGGGTTTGACCAGGGAACCCTCGATATGTACTTTAATTTAATTAAGAAGTTGAAGTTACTAGTATACAAGTTAGAAAAGAAAAGTCTACTCAGTGATGTATTTCGAATATCAAATTAAAAAAAATAAATAAAACGCTATCTGTCAAAATCATTGTATTTTACAAAATTCATATGAACATTTTTAAATTAATTATACTGGACGCAATAATTGTTAAAGAGTTATCTTAGTTCAAAATTTGTTGACAAAAATAATGGTCACATAACTACTGAATACGTATTTTCTTTGAAAATGTGCTCATAATTAAATTAGCATAAAAGCAGAATTGCGTACAAAGTGATAAATTCATTTTGTTTGTTATTGTTTTGTATACCATTCGCCATTTATGTTTATTGATTCTATAGATAGATAATAATGTTGTTTGGATTATTACAGGAACAGAATACTAATAGGATGATAGGTAAGTTGTATCTACAGTCGAATATTCAGTACGAAATAGTGCCCCGATAGGAATAACAGATAATGAACTACTATTAGCAAAACCAGCGTTTGATTTATGCGGGCCGCTTCTTAACTCTTGCAAGTTAAATAAACTTACCAACCTATGAAATTTACCTACAGCGTATCAAAATGGTTGACGACCAATTGAAATATATATCTAAATCTATGTTTTTGCACGTGAAAGAGAAGCCGCCCATTTTTTTAATTATTACCAGTGAACGAAAATAACATAAAAGCAGTTCTAACGCTTGAAAAGGCTCTACGAAAGGTAAGGCACAGTGGGCGTGGCTTAAAAAAGTGAGCTAGTGATGGTACACATACCGTTTCCAAGGACGCAACGAGTCACAGGCGCGGACCAATCACAGCGCTCGTTCCATCCAATTCTATGAAATGACGTTACTAACGAACCTTGCATATTTGTTGACGTAAACCATTAGACTTAATGTTTTTTTTTCAAGGGTCGATACTTTATTACTACATTTCGAATCTATATCTTGTGTGCTTTACATTTGTGTGTGTTTTGGTGCCGGTGTGTGTGTTAGATTACTAGGTGAGCATGCAAATATTTCAAGATATTGCAATTTTAAAACTAACTGATATCCGTTCACATCGTTCCTATCTTCGAGGTTGTGAGTTTGATTCCCGGACTGGTTAATGTAGAAAACGAATTCGTCTACTCGTATATTGTCTGGGGTCCTAGTACCAAATTATGTCTTTATTTCTGATACTGTTACAGAAGAGCTTAATCTTACCACATAATCAGATCAATGTATGAGATGTTGTTCAATTTTTATTGGAATATACTGTTATATTTATTTAAAACTTATTTGTAGACTAAATATGATTCATATAGGTAGGAAAGGTAACATGTGCAGGACGGCACTAGTCATTGATCATTTATTGTACATAGCCAAAAATAAACCTTGTTTTCGTTTTTTGTTTAATTACCCTTAATAGATAGATAGGCACTAGTTTTAGTTATTTGTAAATACTTTGTTATTGTTTATTTCCTTTTTCTACATAGACCGACTCCTCTCTGCGGTATTGCTCGGGGCAACGCAATCATATAGGACTGTCTCGCTCGCACACTATAGGTCTCACTCATACCCCAAATTCACACGGGGTATGAAACTGCTCCTCCCGATAGGCGCTAGTTGCACTCACGAAACGCAAGATATAAGCGCGAGCGAGCTCAGTCACGGCACGCTTCACTTCGCTCTACGCTCCGAGAAGAAACTCTGCAAGAAGAAGAAACCCTGCTAGAAGAAGAAACCCTGCTAGAAGAAGAAACCCTGCTAGAAGAGGAAACCCTGCTGGAGCTCTGCCAGACTGCCTGGCAGAAACGACCGCAGTCAAAAATAGCGTTGCGTTGCGTCGCCAAATACCGTAGAGGGGGGCCGAATTCACGTTTCGTAAAACGAGTATTATTTGCCCCTCTCTGCCTCCCTATCCAGTCGTACTGACCGCTTCGGGCCAATCCAGCAATACAGAGTGCTCCGGCACATTTTGGTCCTTCGGAGTCGGATTCGTCACGAAAAAATAGAAGATGCCAGTCACCAGATCGATGTGCGGTCGAGAAGGGCGCTCGAGCCAGGCGAATGAAGAGCCCGCCCCGGCGTCTACGACCGCCCAACCGCCGCCCGCCGCTGCTTTAGGAGCAACAGAGCAGCCCCCACGAGAGACTTCCGTACCGACAGAACAAACCACATCGGGAGTTACCGTCTCGTCGGGAGGCTGCACAGAGAGTAGCAACGGGACCACCGGGACTGACACCACGACGGGATATACAGAATCGACGCAACGCACAACGACGACAGGAACTGCGGTCACAGATACGACCCTGACAGCGTCACATACAGAAGCGGAAGCTATGCGTCCGCACGCCGCGGCAAATACAGTTACAGGGCAAGAAGAGCCCTGCGCCGAAAATACAGTGCAGGGGGGAGGCACCCCTTGCCCCGCAGAGCGGGAAAAAAGGTCCGAGCGGGACAGGAAGTCATCCAAGAGAAGCCACCGATCGAAGCGATCGTTACGTCTCGCCCGGGCCAAGGAAGAATTGCTGCGACTGCAAGTCGAACTCGCCGCAGCACGCGTCACCACGTTGGAAGAAGAAGAAGAAGACACCGACTTCAACGACGACGACACCGTGACGACGAAGCAAGAAACCACACGTCGTGTCACCGAATGGCTTAACGAAACAACCACAGCTGGCCATCGCCGACCAGCCGCACAATCCGTCGCCGCCACCGTCGCCGCCACCGTCTCCGCCGAGTCAACCGCCATCAGAACCGAAGGGTTTGAAGAACAACGACGCTCACCTGCCTACCGCGGTGGGACCAGCAGTCATCGTGCCACAACAAGCATAGCCCGCTGCCACGTGCGCCCCGCTTCAACCCGTCTCAACACCGGCGGGAGATACCGCCATTACCGTCAGACAGCCGCAACACATAGATCTCACCGAACTGGCGAATGCGATTGCGTTCGCCGCCAAGGCGGGACTGGCTGACCTTTCACGCAGCCTACCGAGAAACAGCGGGCGCCCACACGGAGACAGAAAACGTGGCGCGCCTCCGCCGCAGCTTGAAAGGGAAGGCCAAAGAAGCAGTAGAGAGCCTCCTGATATACAACGCGAAGCCAGAAGAGATACTGAAGACACTCGAGTCACGGTTCGGTCGCCCAGATGCCATCGCACTGTCAGAGTTGGAGCGCCTGCGCACATTGGCGCGCCCCTCCGACTCGCCTAAGGAACTCTGCATTTTCGCGACACGGGTGGTGAACATCGTGGCTACACTTCGCGCATTGAACAAGATCTACTACCTGTACAACCCCGAGGTCACGAAGGCGACAATAGAGAAGCTGTCGCCTGCGATGCGGTACAGATGGTTCGACTTCGCGGCGGAGCAGACTCAAGATGAAGCGGACCTACTGAAGTTAGCTCGCTTTCTTCAAAGAGAAGCGGACAGATGCAGCCCTTACGCGCAGCCAGAACAAATAACAGAACCGACGGGGGGCCCGCAACGTAGGGCGTACCAGAAAACCTACGCCGCTACAGAACAGAAAACGTCACAGGAGTGCCCGCTCTGCGATAAAGCGGGACACACCACAGCCGCTTGCAAGCGGTTCAAAGAAGCGGATACCGACGCCCGATGGGACTTGGCCAAATCCAAGTACCTCTGTTTCAAGTGTCTCAAGCACAGGAAGAAAAACCACAGCTGCCGAATGAAACCATGCAACATCGACGGTTGCCCGAAGCTCCATCACACCATGCTACATTTCAACAAGCGCGACGCAGAACAGAAGCCCGAAGTTGTCACCTCTACGTGGTGCCAACTTCGGGCTTCTGTTCTGCGTCGCGCTCTATACTCCCCAACCAAGAATCAAGCGTATCTCAAGATAGTACCGGTCCGGATTTCCGGTCCACGAGGCGATATCGACACGTACGCGCTACTCGACGATGGCTCGACGGTCACCCTCGTCGACGCCGACGTAGCGAGACAGACTGGCGCCAAGGGACTGCTCGACCCGCTCCACATAGAAGCAAACGCAAAGACGGAAGTCAACGCTACGGGGTCGCGACGAGTCACGCTCACACTGCACGGAGCCACGGGGACCCAAGATATACAAGCACGCACGTTTAACAACTTACGACTCTCAGCCCAGCGGGTCACCGAACGCGACTTAGCCGGCTGCGACCACGTGAGAGACATCGAGTCACAGCTGAAGTACGAGAACGCCACGCCGAAGCTGCTCAACGGCCAAGACAACTGGCATCTGTTAGTCGCCGCCGAGACGAGAGAGGGTCAGCGACATCAGCGCGTCGCGTCTCTCACACCGTTGGGATGGGTGCTTCACGGTGCGCATACGCGCGCGCTAGGACAACGCGTACACTACATCAACCACTTAGTCGACGCAGACAGCAGTATGGACGAACAGCTGAAGCATCATTTCGCACTGGAGTAGTGACTCCAGGTGAGTGCACCATAACACCGAAGCGACCGCGCAGCGATCCAGAACAGCGAGCGCTCGCTATCCTACAGGGGCAGACGAAACAGAGAGAAGATGGGCGCTACGAAACCGCATTGCTGTGGAAGAACGAAGACGTCGTGATGCCGAATAATTACGACAACGCGCACAACAGGCTGCTGAGTACAGAAAAGAAGATAGACAGAGACCCGCAGCTCAAACAGAAATATGAAGAACAGATGAACGCGCTCGTCGAAAAGGGCTACGCGGAGCGCGCACCGCCAGAAACGACGGGAAACAGAGTGTGGTACCTGCCACATTTCCCCGTGATCAACCCCATGAAACCTGGGAAAATCAGGATCGTCCACGACGCCGCCGCCAAGACTAGAGGTGTATCACTCAATGACCACCTGCTCACGGGACCCGACCTGCTGCAGTCACTTCTCGGCGTCCTTATGAGGTTCAGACAGCATCAAGTCGCAGTCACAGCCGACATAGCGGAGATGTTCATGCAAGTCAAGATACAACCACAAGACAGAGACGCACTGCGGTACCTTTGGAGGGGCAACAAGAGAGGCGATCACCCACCGGAGCAGTACAGAATGACGTCACTCATTTTCGGGGCGACGTCATCTCCAACGACAGCCATCTACGTCAAGAACGCGAACGCACAGAAGTACCAGCAGAGTCACCCTGCCGCCTACGACGCCATCGTGAGACACCATTACGTGGACGATTACCTCCAGAGCTTCCCACGAGAAGAAGATGCGGGCGAAATCGCCCGGGACGTGTGTCGAATCCACAAAGAAGCTCACTATGACTTGCGGAAATGGACGTCCAACTCGAAAGGCGTGTTAGAAGCTCTCGGGGAAGCGGCTACGGAACAGACGTCAGTAGATCTAAACGACGGTACGGAAACGGAGCTCTCTCCGTTTCCGTACCGTCGTGCTTGGACTTATATGGAAACCAACCACAGACGTACTTACGTTCAACCTCGACTTGGCACGGCTACCATTGGGAATAATGAACAGCGACAGGCCGACCAAGCGCGAGGTCCTCAAGATCATCATGTCCCTCTTCGACCCTCTTGGTCTAGCGTCACCGGTCACCGCCAGAGCGAAGCAGATCCTGCAAGAAACGTGGCGCACGGGAACGGGGTGGGACGAGAAGATAGAAGAAAGCCTATCACAGCAGTGGCGCCGGTGGATGGAACACCTGCGGGCACTAAAAGACGTCAACATACCGAGATGTCTAGCGGGCTACAGCGACGCGCAACGCAGAGAGCTACACATATTCGTCGACGCCAGCGAGGCCACCTACGCCGCAGTGTTGTACTGGCGCACGATTAGCCCCGACGGTAAGATCAACGTCTCACTGGTGCTCGCCAAGGCAAGAGTGGCACCTCTCAAAGTCACGTCGATCCCTCGGCTCGAGCTCCAAGCCGCGGTTATGGGAAGCCGCATGGCCACCGTGGTCATAGAAGAACACGACCACAAGCCTGACGAGAAGATCTTCTGGACCGACAGCAGAACAGTGCTCACCTGGCTCAAGACAGGCGCGCGCAGCTACCGCCCGTACGTCGCGCATCGCATCGCCGCAATAGAAGAAAACAGCGCAGTGAAGGAGTGGCGATGGGTGCCGACGAAACTGAACGTCGCCGATGACGCCACCAGGGACACGCCGCACGCGCTGAACGCCGAACACCGCTGGTTCCGGGGACCTGAGTTTCTACATGAAGACCCATCCACGTGGCCCGCCGACAAACCTACGCCCGTGATAAAAACGGGCGAAGAGAGGACTTGTGTACTAACACAGAAAACACAGACTTCAGTCCGGAACGCGGTGCCCGATAACACGCGATTTTCTAAGTGGGAAAAGCTTCTAAGAACCACAGCACGGGTGCTGCAGTTCATCGAACTCTGTGGGCGAAGGAAAGAAACCGTCAGCTACAAACGAACGAGAAAAAACGTGGAAAAGGACCCCGGGTGGAAAAGGTACCCACAGAAGATACCCACAGTAAGGCGAAGCCCACCGGAACGTAAAGATGAAAATCAGACAGACAAGTACAAACCGATAAGTGCGGCCACACTCAGAACAGCTGAGGCCCTTCTCGTAAGAGCAAGCCAAGAAGACTCCTTTGGAGAAGAAATACACGACATGTGTCGCGGCAAAACTGTGTCGACACATAGCAGACTGCGCCCTCTGTCGACAGAATTGTTCAACGGCGTTATCACCTTGGTAGCGCGTATCGACGCCGCCGACAACATAACCTACGGAATGAAAAGGCCACCAATACTCGATGGGAATAACCACATTACTCGGCTCTACATGGAGTACATACATCGACGGCTACAGCATGCCAGCGTGGAGGCGACTATCAACGAATGCCGCCAACATTATTGGATACTCCGCCTGCGATCGACAGCGCGGGCGATACTACACAGCTGTCTACCGTGCCGCATAAGAAAATCTTCGCCGCCCGTGCCGCCCACCGGCAACCACCCACACAGCAGATTAGCCCACCATCAGAGACCCTTCACTTACACCGGGCTCGACTACTTCGGGCCGCTAACGGTCACCGTAGGGCCTGCAACGCAGAAGCGATACGTTGCACTATTCACTTGCCTCACCACGCGCGCCGTCCATTTGGAAATGGCGGGGTCACTTAGTACGGACTCCGCTGTAATGGCTCTACGTCGCATGATAGCAAGGCGCGGGTGCCCAGCCGAGATATGGTCAGACAACGGCACCAACCTCCAGGGGGCGGCCAAGGAAATCAGACAAGCTGTCGACAGGGCAACGGAAGAGGAAGCAAGCAAGAAGACCATCAGTTGGCGTTTCATCCCTCCAGGGGCGCCTTTCATGGGCGGCGTCTGGGAGCGTCTCGTCCGCAGCGTCAAGGTGGCGCTCACCGCAGTACTACACGAGCGACACCCCTCGGAAGAAGTGCTCACGACGTTGCTGATGGAGAGCGAATACAGCGTCAACAGCCGGCCCCTCACACACGTCTCTGTGAGCCCTGAAGACCCGGAGGCCCTCACACCAAACCACTTCCTCCTGGGAGGGTCAGCGCTGACACCACCACACCACGACGCAGGAGACATCGACCTCGTCGGGCGCGCACACTGGCGCACCTCTCAACGCTTGGCTGATATGTTTTGGGCCAGATGGCTTCGTGAATATCTGCCTGACCTCCAGCACCGGCGGGAGCCCCACGGCAAGGGCCCTGCAATCAAAATCGGCGACGTAGTGCTCGTCGCGGACGGCAATCTCCCTCGCAACATGTGGCCACGAGGACTAGTGACCGCCGTGTATCCTGGACCAGATGACGTCATCAGAGCAGTGGATGTACGCACCAACGGCGGGACCCTCCGAAGACCCACCAAGAAGCTCGTCATTCTGCCTACGGATCCAGCCACCCCGCAGCAGCCACAGGAAGATGGGACGACCTTGCGGACGACGCACGGCGGGAGAGATGTGCAGGACGGCACTAGTCATTGATCATTTATTGTACATAGCCAAAAATAAACCTTGTTTTCGTTTTTTGTTTAATTACCCTTAATAGATAGATAGGCACTAGTTTTAGTTATTTGTAAATACTTTGTTATTGTTTATTACCTTTTTCTAATAAAGACCGACTCCTCTCTGCGGTATTGCTCGGGGCAACGCAATCATATAGGACTGTCTCGCTCGCACACTATAGGTCTCACTCATACCCCAAATTCACATGGGGTATGAAACTGCTCCTCCCGATAGGCGCTAGTTGCACTCACGAAACGATATAAGCGCGAGCGAGCTCAGTCTACGCTCTACGCTCCGAGAAGAAACTCTGCAAGAAGAAGAAACCCTGCTAGAAGAAGAAACCCTGCTAGAAGAGGAAACCCTGCTGGAGCTCTGCCAGACTGCCTGGCAGAAACGACCGCAGTCAAAAATAGCGTTGCGTTGCGTCGCCAAATACCGTAGAGGGGGGCCGAATTCACGTTTCGTAAAACGAGTATTATTTGCCCCCTCACTGCCTCCCTATCCCGTCGTACTGACCGCTTCGGGCCAATCCAGCAATACAGAGTGCTCCGGCACATAACACGACGAATGTCATTGTGGTTTATTATGTATTGAAGGCCGCGTGAACTTTGTTTAATGACTAGTTTCATACATTCTATAATTATGAAAATAGTTTCAAAACAATATGTAGTTGTTTAAAATTAGATGAGTTATTTAGTTGTTTTCTTGCTTTGAATTATATTTAAACTTTTATAAAAGACTTGTTCACCCATTTGAAGGTTGCTTTTGTGGAATGCAATTAATCTTAGAATGCAATTCTTTAAAAAGATATGATTGAATAAAAAGAAGTAATACGCACAAGCAAAAATATCCTTAGGTTTCTCAAAAAAAGCCTTGATATCTTCAAATTGTATTATAATAGATTACATAATGTTGAGGTTTTTTAGTTTTTAATTTAAAGATAGATATTTAAAAAAATATATATGAAATATCTACAGACATTTTAAATGCTAATGGACAAATAAATGACGTCAATTAAATTGTACCGTTCAGTACAAGGGTACTCACAAAATACCCCGATTCGCCGCTATTAACAATTCAATTGTGAGCTTCCCGGGTGTCGTTGAGAATATTGAATAGAGCATCATCTTTCCTGCCACGCACGCATTAGTGCTCTCAGTACTTCCAAATATTGTTGAGGGTATTTGTGTTGAAATATGGATGCGGTAATAAAAAAAAGCAAATATTGCGTGGTCTGCCCGCGGGGATCCACCCGCATGCCGATCACGTCTCCCGGCATCACAGCTCAAGTCATACACTCACAGATACTTTACCCAGTCTAAACTGTTAGCGCTTATGAGTTTTGTACAAGTTCATAATACTATTCTTTTTGTGTAGGCCAGAATATCTCTCCCTGTTTGAATGTTAATGAAGCTGTTCTTGGGCTCGGGAGCCGGGCTTGTAAAACTAGACAGTATTATTCAGGGCAGATAACTGACACTTTAAATGATTACGATTTAAGATAATGCTATTAGGATTAAATTTTATAGAACGGTTAGTATTCATAGTAATCTATGGCAATCTAAACCAATATAATTGAAAAATCTGTGATCTTTTAGAGTACGTTTGGCCATTAAAGGAGACATAGAAATTACACATTCTTAATAATTTTATCCAACCAAAGATGATCATTAATGTTCTAGCTTGAGCTTTTATTGATTAAATTCAACTTGTCCTTCACAATAGGCACTGATAAAACAAGAATCACAATAAAATCCGTCTAACAAATGTACATTTTATTCTTCTCTCCAATTAACTATTTTAGTACCTAGTGATTATTATTTTGCCACGCAACACAAGAATCCTGTCTGGATAGGCACAGATATGATAAAGAGCTCAGTTCATAAATACTGATTACCTACTTTTTTAACTTAAGTAAACACATTCCGTGTAAATACGAGCTATACTAGCTGTTGGACTTTGTTCGCGTAATTTTACAATAAGAAATGCTGTGAATTGTGGTTGTCTTCATGTGCCTCTTTAGAAGAGTGTTGCAAATCACTGCTGCATAATTTTCGATCGTAGCTCAAGATATCCTTTGTCAAAGGAGATCTGGCTATATGAAAGACATGTTATAAGTTATGCTTAACCGAAAAGGTATATGGAACGAAAAAATCAAACAGACTTTAGTTCATTTAATAAGGTGTAAAAGTTTATTACTGCTATGTCAAAATAGCTAACATTTAGATACAAATAACTCTCAAAAATACACGCAGAAATATTATTCCATTTTTAATACTGGTGATTTTGGCTTTTGAAATATTCCATAATTGGGTTTCATTTTGATTTTTTTTAATGAAACAGAATTTTTTATCACTCTTTGCGGCGCGGGAGTCGAACCCGCGCCTACACGTATCGCGCGTGCTGCTCTTCCAACTGAACTAACCGCAAGTTATCGTAGGCGATGAAATTTTTCTGCTGTATAAACCCGTTAGCCTCCGCTATTTCATTTTGAAGTTCAATTGTGTAGTCGCAATAGCCATTTTTTTAATTAGAAAATTTGAAAGTAATTTGTTTGGCATGTACCTACCATGCGTAGTATTTGTTTTACTTCCTTCCAAACATTGCAAGTATTCCATATTTTCGTTTCAAACTTTTCTCATTACAAACAAGTTAGAAATACCTATAGATACGACTATGAGAACTCTGTGAATGTTGACTTACCGTTGAGATGTACCAACAAACATAGCCTGCAAATAACGTTTTCGTCCGTTATTGTTGTTTGTTATGCCAACTTTTGCCTTTTTTGCTTTTCCGTCAGAAAAAGTGTGTCAAGTTTTCCCAGAAGCAACTTAAAGCAGTCACCACACTGAAGTTATTGTAAGTCCCCGGGCTCCGTTAAAGTACTTACCTACACAGAAAGTGTCTAGCGCAAATATAATAGTTGTTCCATTTGCAGTATCCGCTAAAAAAAGGGCTATCGGGTAAAATTTAAAATAACTTTTCGATGCCCAAACAATATTAGCGCAAGTATTATTTTTCGTGAATCAACAGAGTTATGAAGCCTTTCATAGTCAATTGTTGAATACACTTCTCAAAACGCTGGAATTGCTTACTAAGACACAACACACGAAAAGTTCTTCGTGAAACTGAGCATGTCCTACTTAAAAATGTAAACAGGGTTTATAATAAAAAGGCTGCTGAAAAAAAATGTGTTTGGTCGTTGTTGGACCAATATTTACCAAATATATATAAGAAAAGATAAAACAATTATTTTAAATTGAAAAATGATTTCATGAGTTCCAATATAAAACAATCACAATCGAATTCAATGCGAAAGCGATGATAGCTACTAACTATTACAAGCAAACGATAACTATTAAAAGCAAACCGTAAAACGTATCAAAATCGTGTATGATTGGAAGTGAATTCCTTCGTATTTTATCTAATCACACCTCAGAGAGCATTTTATCGATTTAAGATTACAGTAGCAACAAGCAAAAGTGCAGCCAAGGATTACTGGTACACTGCGGTACGAATTGCGAGTCACTCGCGAAAGTATCGAGCCAAGTCTTCAACTCAATCTTTCGCTTTTGCCTTTCAGCCACCAACTTGGCAGTGTAAGTATAATCTTTGAGAATGTTCAAAGGTCCGATCTGTTTGATTCTACGACTACATTTTTGTCAGCAAAAGCGATACGCGGACTTTGATGTGTGATCACAGTGTATGTATTGCTGAGTGCAAAGAGGTTTGCATTTCCGAAGGGTTACGATAAACATGTGCCTTAATACATGTAAAAAATATTTTTCATTTTGTACTTTAATAGCTGAGGTTTAAAAAATGAATTCGGTCTTTAATTTGCACATCTGAGAATATTTATGGTTTTTGTCAGATTTTCACATACCTAGGTAAAAGTAGAAATTCGGAGGTACAAAGGAAACATCTAACTTGTCCATATTCAAGGGTTCAATGAACGTGTAATTCA
This sequence comes from Glyphodes pyloalis, assembly GCA_037074685.1. NCBI lineage: Eukaryota > Metazoa > Arthropoda > Insecta > Lepidoptera > Crambidae > Glyphodes > Glyphodes pyloalis. Next base: position 18,239,031 of record JAYKKO010000001.1, read on the forward strand.
CTGAACGAAAGTTAAAATAGCGGCTCAAAAACTGAATTCCGACAAACGTTTGTGCGACGTTACGCTACTCCGACAAATGATTATCTTTTATACATTACGTCTATTTTTATAGATTTAACTAGTCCACTTAGATCAGAACTAGTTAGGTTACACCGCAGTAAGGTTAGATTTAGTTTGGTTAGGTTAGGTTCGTTTAATAAACATTTGTCGGAGTAGCGTAACATCGATCAAACGTCTGCCGGAGTTCAGTTTTTAAGCCATAAAGAACGCTGTGCGCCACCATTTCCCCTGCACCACACCCTACAATAAGCTATAATTATATTCTTATCTAAATATAACCTGTGTCTTAAATCAACAATAGAGAAATCAAACTGTGAAGTTAAAATTTCCAAACCTGTAGTTATACAAACACGTGATTAAAAAACATATCAGATTCATCGACTTACTTTTGCGGCGTACTTGCTGTGAAAAATCACAGCAATTGATGAGTTTGAGTTCGGGGAAAATAGTTCCATCCAAGGCTATATCCTATTTCACGGGTGTTATGGCTGATCGATGACGCCTGTGTGCTAGTTCAGGATTGCAATCTCTGGAAGTAAATATTCAATGGGATCGCAATAGCTTCGTATTAATCACCACTTAGAAACCTTGTCTCGATGCAACCAACATAATTGGAAGATAAAACTGTCATCGTTTCACCCTTAGGCTCATTTTCATGTAGAATACAATTAATATTGCTTGATGGGGAAACTAACTTCCAGTTACAGGAGACTTTTCATATTGGGAACAGTCTGCAACTGAAAGATTTTAAGCCATTTGTAATTGTATAAGGCTCATTCGTTGAAACTTCCATTCTTAGAATCAAAATTTAACGTCAAACGTAATTATACAACAAATTTGCTCTCGCATTTTGAGCCGTTAACTTATTTTATAGGATTCTTCTTATGTTTGGTTTATGACCATAAACTAGATTTATTTCTAGAAGTAGTAAGTAAACGCCATACCATGTTAATCGTGTATAAATTATGATACTTGAGCAGGGATGATGGCATGGTAAAAAACAAGATAGTGAAAATATAATGAAAACGTATTTTTGATTTGGCAAATAAATAAAAAATAAAAATACATTTACGAAGAAGTGAGGTCGCGCCGAGTTCTAACGCAATGTTTCCTAATCAATTTTTGTATAGGTACATGTTTACATAATATTGTGCCTTTAAACTTTTTCGTAATCTAACCGATTTGCATCGTCATCTATTCTCTCTTCTCTTTACTCGACAGTAGAGAAATTTTCATTCACCACGTTAATTGGAACATATGAAATATAACAACGTAATACTTTGCGGCCAAACTGGGAGGCAAGTCTGAGCAAAGATTTTGCCGGTACAAAGGAAAGTTGTGACAGCTAACAGATTCGCCCAAACTTGGATACAGGTCGGCCGGTCTCGATCTCGAAGCGACCGATAATTTGACAACTTCAAAGTATCATTTAGACACTCTTGCCATGGAACAGATGTTACTCCTGGCACTAGTGGTAAATATATCAGCGCTGCCTAAAGCTTGAGTGAGCAGCTCGTTAAGGGTCGCCCCACGCAGTGAACGCCAGAAACTTAGTCATGGCTCCGCTTAACTTCAACTATTAGTTTTCAGCATAGAAGATATAATAAACAGGTCGTTGCGTGCTTTCTCTTATTCCCTAACTTTATTAATATTTGTACTGAAAGCTCTGACGTTACTGTAAGTTGTTTTGTTTGTTGCTTTAATCATATTTGGAACTGCTGGATCTAACTCCTCCGATTTATCTTTTATTTTAAGCTCCTTGTTATTGGTAGCTATGAAAGTACAGTGTCAGGGATTTACTATGCAACTTATTTTCTACTTACTTACTAAATCGATTTGTATTCCCACACTTTTGTAAATATATCATGTAAGTAATTGTATAGTTATATATGAAAACCACATACTCCATAGTACTTTTTTTAAAGCTTACATAAAATATTGTTCAAAATAAATTGTATTTTTCATTAAATTAGTTTACCTAAGATTACCTTACAAAATTGAAGTCTTAAACCACGTGATTATCACAAAAACCTACGTAAAAATTCCTGTTTGTTTGAGGATTCCAAATGAAAACTATGGATTTTTGGCCAGTTGCAACTTCATTTATGCTTTTGTTGTGTACCTATTTTACACGCCATTTAGCAATCGCATCGAAAGTGAATGCTATTCAGTGTGTTACCGTTGGTGTTCAATATTATCAATGTCACAAGCACTTTCATTGCTTCACACTAAACACAACGAAAGAACATCTGTATAAACCCAGTGCGATAAGCATTTTGTGTTCATTTACATATGCCTCGTTTTATTTATGTCGCCGAGCTATCAAAGCGGGCGAATGCTCTGATGTCTGTATAATTATGTTTCACTTAAAAGATCTTTACACAAAGAGTTACATTAGATTTCCAGTTAAAATCCTGACAATGAAACTGAGCATACGAATAATACCTTTGTTGGAGATTTCGTTACAAATACTATGTAGGTCGATATGCGGACGATACTACATTGATTGCCTCTTCAGAGCTGGAGTTGGCGGAACTGTTCCGAAGAGTACAACATGCGAGTGAAATGGTGGGCCTCTCAGTTAATAAGTCAAAGACTAAGGTCATGTTGATCGATCGTGCAAATGAGGCCGAACGTATAGGGACTCTCTCAGACCTAGAATTTGTTAAAGAGTTCATTTATCTCGGATCATTAATTACTGATCAAGGAGGATGTGACAAGGAGATCCGGAGACGAACACAGATGGCCAAGTCCGCAATGAGTAAACTGACAAAGATTTGGCAAAATAGGTATATATCGAACATGACCAAGACCAGACTTGTGCGGACTTTGGTCTTCTCGATATTTATGTACGGTTCCGAATCATGGTCTATCCGCGCAGCTGACCGAAAGAAGATTGACGCCTTTGAAATGTGGTGTTGGAGAAGAATGTTGCGCATACCTTGGACCGAAAAAAGAACAAACAGATCAATTCTCGACCAACTGAAAATCAAAACTAGATTGTCAACTATCTGCTATCAAAGAGTACTGGGTTACTTTGGCCATATCGCCCGGAGACAGCCCGACAACTTAGACAAGTTGGTTGTTGTGGGCAAGGTGAATGGCAAAAGGCGAAGAGGTCGTTCACCTCTCCGTTGGTCAGACCAAATAAGGGAGGTGACTGGACTCACTCTGCCGAATGCCATAAGACAAGCCGAAGATAGGGAAGAGTGGAAAGACCTTGTCAACGCCTCGGTAAAGGCATTTCAAGAAAGGCACGACCTTCAGCAATGAAGACCACGATGAAGAAGAGACTATGTAGGTACCGTTTGTAAATGTGTTTCATGTTTGTCTTTACTAGAGAATTAAATTTCGCTCGGATTCCAAATTATTCCTAGGAAAATGTTGGGTGTTAGCAATTAAAAAGTTTAACAGCTTTAAGGTCTTGACCTATTAATGTTCTAAGTGTAAAAATTATTTGTTTTTAATTTTTCACGATAAGGAATTGGTATGAAATTTGGTTTTAGTAATTCTAAACCGAAGCAAAGCAAAGATGACTTTTTTAATTTCTCGGTCGCAAAAAATCATAATGTATGATCACTGGGTAGTCTCTTGGAACCTTTAAATATCTATCAAAACATGATTGCTACAAAGGTTTTCGATGAAAATAAGTAAAAAATGTCGTCAAACGGTTTACTTATCTACATGCTGACTATTTAATCGCTTCGGTGGATTTATAATAGAAAATTTACAAAAAGCTATATGGCCTACGTTTCAGGAAATCCTCTACTTTTAAGACATTGATATCTTAGCCTAAAAAACATACACCTAATATGAGTAAAAGTACAACAAAAATAAAAGTGCGATAACTTGCTCCAGTCATTAGTAGAAACGAAGTGGTACTTCAATCAAATTGTTGTGTAAACTATGCATGCTACGAACATGTGTTTTTTTTTATTTTTGGGTAATATGTAATGGAACATACAAAAATGTTTACTCTATTTCCCTTATGAGTGGGATACTTGAATAGCAACGTCAAAATTTGGCGTTGCGTGCAAAGCATACATATCCTGCGCAACTTTAGTTATGAACGTTTTTCTTAACTAAAGTATTCTATTCAGAGAAAATATTAGACAAGAAATTAAACCGTCAAAACGAATGCCTTTTCAGATCCTTTCGATTTCTTTCTTGTCTACTAATAGTACGAAAAGGAATCCTGGGTGATATGCATACTTATTGGGGGTAGGTGGATACCACGGACCGGCAGTTATTCCGGTAGGGGGTCGCCAAGAATGTTTACGGCATTCGCCCCCAACCATATAAAACCGTGGCAGCCGGGCACAGCGTGTCGAAATGTGCCAACCTTCCTACCTTTGTACATTCTAGCACAAAACTTATTGTACCCGATTGTATGGCTGCCGCAAAAGTAATAAGCCGACGTCAGTATTAACGGAGGGACAGTCACGACTGGAACTTGAAATGTTGTGTACGCCGTTCGAGATGCCTTTGAAATCTTATTTCTGAACTACTTTGATAAATAGTGAAATCAAAATAAAATGTTCACCAGATTTTTCATGAAAAAAAAATGCTTAAATGTAAATTCTACTTTCCTCCACAAGGTTCGGAAAGGAATCGTAATCCTTAAGGAACTGTATGGCTTGGTTACTTTAATCAGGAATTTGTAGATTTACGTTTGATTTGTAGGGATAATTTATTCGAGCTGTTGATGTAATTAACATGGATAAAAACATTAAATCTTTGATCGAGGTAAGATTTTATGAAAATCATGGGCTTAGATTTCAATAGCATCAAATGATGCTATTGAAATGAAATTTCAAAATTTATTTAAATTTTTTGGAAGATTAAAGCAAGCAATAAAAAAGTTTCTTTGTCTTTTAAGAATTTAGACACAATTAACTAGGAATCAACATACACTTCTAAATAAATAAGAATACCAACTAAGTTTTCAGTAGCCAGGAAACTTTGTTATTTTAATAGCGAAAAGTAGTGGAAAGTTGAGCACTTTCCGACTATCCAGTGTATGAATTTTATATGAATTTATTGACGTTATTTATTCACACCGATTGTTTCGCCCCGGCAAAGTTGGAACTTACATTTACCTCTTAATTTTGTGTACCCAAGCTTGAAAGTGTGTTGGTTTCAGGCAAATTCAAAACTGATGACCAAACTATTAGCGGATTTTACAATTTTTATAGTACTTGACGCCGCAACAATCTATTAAGATGATGGCATCTTAATAGATCTTAATAGATCTTAATAGACCATGGGGCGTCTTCTACTCATGGTTACATACAAACATATTTGCAATGAATGTACCACGGGCCGATAAGTATCTATGTAGTTCTAAACATATTCGACAGCTATATTTTCATTTTAAAAAGTATTGAATAGATACAGCATAATTATCATAAGAATTAGGTTACCTAAATAGATATAAATAGTGCCAATGGCAAAATTATTCTCAAATAGACTACCACGAGACAGTCACATCGGTCGCTCGGCTCCTGCTTTGTTTTGGTTGATAGTATGTCTAAAACAGATGGTGTACCGTTATTATATTTAAATGTTTGAAATATTATGGTTCTAGTTTTAGGACTTTTGAACCTCGGTTTTTATCATTTTAACTTTGGACATACTTATCCCAAAAAAAAACTTTACTTACATTAACAATAATTATGTGCCGACCTGCGACATTACCTACAAGTCGACACAAATACAGCGTCAGCAGAATATGCATAGTCTACAACGTTCCATTCGTAATGCATGATTAGTCAATCAATCCATCGATCCTACATCGTGATATCAGAGTTATCGTCGCCACTAACTATATGTACGTCACCGTAAGATTATAAACATCGTTAGATTACAATCTATACGGAACGTGCGTTTTTTACTAAAAGTGTTGTATTGACCACAAACCAAGATTAGTAGTTGGACCTTGGTCCCCGAGCAGATAACACCTAGCTCGGCGGAAGTACTTCTTCTTTTATTAAAAAACGTACGTTCCTTACAACTAAAATCAATATAATAATAGCTATTCGTATAAAACTAAGTCAAACATTTTTAAAAATGCGTGCAATGAGAGAAACATTTATAGTGTCACGATCTTCACAGTACTTATGTAGTAAAATTTGTGTACCAAATTAAATGAATTATAATTTTTTAAATTCCAATATCACGTTTATTATCATATAACAGAATTAAATGTCCAATTCGAAATTAAATTAGCTGTCAGGTAATTGTGAATCTGGTTTACTTAGTCGCAGTTCTCGGAACGAAAATTATTTGACATAATTGTTTTGTTAGGTCGCTTACAATACATTTTGTTATGAAATGCTATTTACTCAACTAAAAAAATGCAAGCGATTTTTGAAATAAAACATTTTTAGGTAAGTATCATATTAGTTGTACGAATACTTTCTACATCGCAGATAATCTCGTAGGTACGTAGCTCTGCTTCAAGGAATGAGTATAAAAATTATTTAAATTCTTCTAACCGAGAGTATTTAATGTAAACAGTACCTATCTCTATACTCAAGGGTTTTTCAGTTTGAAATCTCTAAAAGTTTTGTTTTAAACATACACAATTATTTTACATTAACACAAACCTTAGCATTATAATAAAACTTCACATTTTGATTTTCATCAATAACCATATCTCACCGCAATTTACAATAAAAACAACGAAATTCAATTCATTTCCAATCGTCCGAACAAATTGCTATTTTAACTTTCGTTCAGTGAATTGCACGTTCATTGAACCCTTGAATATGGACAGGTTAGATATTTCCTTTGTAGGGTAAGCGACCCGGGGTGCTGGTCAAGAAACCTCCCCGCGGTGCACCCTGGGCAACGTCGGCAGGCGGAGCCCTCTTGCATCTTTTCCGCGGAGGACTCCGTCACCCGGCGGCTAATATCTGGTCAACCGCCCTATTCTGGGCATTGAGGGGGCTGTTTTGGCCGTTTAGTGTTCGTGCTTTATAGAGCGTAGCATGATAGGGCGACTACGCGGTACGGCGGGTTTGGTTGGCTGCGTAATAGTAGTCAGTCACAACGGACTACGGTCACCGCCGGGAAACCTGTTATCTGGTCGGGTGTCGGTGATCACGTCTATCGGCCTGATCAGACCAGGGGACTTGCCTTAAATGGCCGGTCTAAGAGGAGACCACCTCAATAAAAAACCCCTAATTCCGACGTTGTGAGTGCTCGAGACGTCGGAGCCATCTCTCTCTTGAGGGATGGTGACTGGTTGGGATAAAACCGGTTGTGGTCGGTGGTATCGGCCTACCTGCGCGGGATCGCCCGCCCCCGTTGCAGTATGAGGGTAGCCAGGTGGCAACCGGCTCTGCCCCTGGTGGTCCGTATATACCGTGTTTCTCGTGGGAACAAAAATGAATTTTAAACCTAAAAATAAAGATGACCGTAAGGAGTTTGCTGTGGTAGTATCTTCAAATATTGAGGACGCCGTTTGTGCTAGTGCGTCGTGGGAGGTAGAAGCTTCCTTCAAAAAACCAGATGCGGCTTTAAATCGCTGTTCATCGCAGGCTAGTGGCCTATTTCATAAACCTGATAGTGCAGGTGGGTCTGATTCGGATACTTTGACTCATAATATGTCAGATGATTCGACCATCTCTTCTATGTCGACTAGATTGGATTTTCTCAAGCGGAAACGTGACAAAGAAGGAAAAGAATCCTCGTCGGATGCTACTGAAGGTGGAAAAAAGGCTAAGCCTAAACGTGGAAAGGGTCGCCCAGCCACTAAACACAATACAGGATTAGCTGAGGCGCAAGATGAGCTGGAAGCTGCTAATCTCCAGCTCGAAATAGAGGAATCGATTGCTAATCGTCAGCGATTGGCAAAGGAAGCTAGAGCTAGGTTAGGTTATGGCGTTTCTCTTACACCCAATTTGGAGGGTCTAACTGTTCCGGAATTGGCTAAAGTGGTAGAAGATGATGTCACTGAAATTCAAATGATAGCCACTAAGTCGTCAAACATGAAGGGCACTCTTAAAAAAGGCCTCAGAGATCGGGCTGAAAATGTGATCGTAGTTGTTGCTGAGCTAGTCCAGCGTTCTGTTTCGGAAGAAACACAAAGATTGCAGGCTACCATTAATCGCTTGCAATCAGATTTGAAGAAGCAGGAAAAAGAAATGATGGAGCTGAAGGCCCTTTATCTCACTGGTGAGAAATGTTCTATGACGAAGCAAGGAGATTCAACACTAGCTCAATCTACTCCTTCGTCGCAAAGGGACTCTTCTGAGCTGGAAGTAATGTTCCGGAAAATTATTCTGGAGGAGCGGGCTATTATCAGTTCGCGATTTGCTAGCATAGAGAAAAGGCTTCCTCTAGAAAAGCCATTGCGACCGCCATTGGCTGGAGATCGCCAAATTGAAGAAGCTTTCAAAGCTCCAGAGCCACCTAAGCTATCAAGGGCAAAAAAAGTGACGAAGATAAGTGGTTCTTCGCCAGACCCGTCTGAAGCTGTTACGTCTGCTGGAACCGTTGTATCTGCAGTTCCAACTGTTGTGGAAGCATCTAAAATTCAAGAAGCTCTTTTTCTTCCTACTACTACCCTAGCTAACGAGAGATGGTCAACTGTAGTTAGGAAAGGGAGGAAGGGGAAAAAGCCTAATCTGGTCCCCAATCCTCAGACTTCTGAACCTGCATCTATGCCAAAGGTAAATGTCACTATTGCACCTTCCGGGAAAAAATCAACAATAAGGAAGAAAAACAAATTGATGGCTCCAAAAACTGAAGCGGTTGTGGTGACATTGACTGCTGAGGCTATCGAAAAAGGAGAGACCTACGAGTCTATTCTCAGACGCGCTCGTCAGAACCTAGGTGATCAAGAGGATGCCTGGCCATTTCGATTTCGGCCTACTTTAACTGGGGCACGGAAATTCGAGTTTCCAGGTTCTCAGAATGTAGAGCATGCTGATTTGTTCGCCAACAAATTAAAAGATGTACTTTCGGATGTAGCGAAGATTTCAAGGCCTCAGAAATGTGTTAGTTTGTACATTTCTGATTTGGATGACTCCGTGCTTAGATCAGAAGTACTGGAGAAGGTAGCAAATATTGGTGGTTGCTCTATTGATGCAATCAAGGCTGGAGAAATCCGTCCAGGTCGGTGGGGTTTAGGTGCCATTCGTCTTCAGTGTCCCATTACAGTGGCTAAGACAATAATTGAAAAAGGTCGGTTACACGTTGGGTTTAGTTCAGCCTCAGTCCGTACACTCGAAGATCAGCCTCTTCGATGCTTCCGATGCTATGGCACTGGCCATACACGTCCACTCTGTCCTTCTATCAAAGAAAGAACAGAGTTGTGTTTCCGTTGTGGCAAGACTGGCCATAAGGCTGCAATTTGTAGTGAGAAGCCACACTGTGCGGTGTGCGCAGATAGTGGTCGCCCAGCAGGTCATAATATGGGGGGACAGAGTTGTAATCCTCCTCCAAAGAAAGGTCTAGTGAAGGTTACGCCTCAGCCAAACACTACAGCCGCTATAAGCCAGTGTTCTCCGGCGACGGAAGATGGAGCTATGTCTGAATAATGGCAAGAATCGATCATATTAATATTCTCCAGACGAATGCCAACCACTGTCGGTCGGCGCAAGACTTGCTATCTCAGGTCATGGCTGAATGGTTGGTAGATGTAATGGTAGTTGCTGAACCTTATTTTATCCTCGGTCATTGGTTAGGTGACCAGGATGGCCTCGTAACGTTAATCCGACGCACAACCTCAAAGTCTCCTCCTCTCTCATTGATTGAAAGAGGGTCTGGCTACGTAGCTGCCACATGGGGAGAGATCGCACTAGTGGGTGTTTACTTTTCACCTAATCGTCCTCTAGATGAATTTTGTAACTTTCTTGCACTTCTAGCTGCTGCAGTAGGGCGTTTGTCACCGCGTCAGATGCTTGTTGTTGGCGATTTCAACGCTAAGTCTGTAGCTTGGGGTAATCCATCTTCAGCTTGTAATAGGCGTGGGCCAATTTTGGAATCTTGGGCGGTTGCTACAGGTTTATCTCTCCTTAATAGAGGAAATGTTCAGACGTGTGTGCGACAGCAGGGTGGGTCAGTGGTAGATCTTTCTTTTGCCACACCTGCACTTGCTGCACGTGTAAACAACTGGCACGTAGAATTTACGGAAACTCTTTCAGACCATCGTTACATACGATGGGAGGTCCTTGCGCGGAATCCTATTGAAGCGTCTAGATCAGGTCAATCTGCTTTTCCTAGATGGGCGTTGTCCCGTATAGATAAGACAGTGGCTAGGGAAGCAGCTTTCGTCCAAGGCTGGTTTTTTCCTGCCTCTGCGGGTTTGGACGTGGATATTACAGCTTCTTATCTCCGAGACTCTTTGACTGAGATATGCAATGCCAGCATGCCTCGGACTCGTCGTCCTCCACCTCGTCGCGCTTGTTATTGGTGGTCAAACGAGATCGCCGATCTCCGGGCTACATGTATCGCAACTCGGAGAGCATTTACACGAAGTAGACGTCGTCGCCGCCGAGATCTCGATGATGAAGCTCGCTTATACGCTTTGTATCTAGAGGCTAAACGTATTCTCAAAATGGAAATCGGGGCTGCAAAAAAGAGTGCCCGCGCAGAGATGCTTGAAAGTCTGAATCAAGACCCGTGGGGGAGGCCGTATAGGGCTGCGCGACAACAACTGCGCCCCATTGGTTCCCCACTGACAGAAACTCTTGAGCCGGGTCTTCTTGATAATGTTGTTCGGGTTTTATTTCCAAATAGGGACCCAAATTTTGTTCCACCAACCATGAATCCTCCTCTGGAGACAGTTTCAGAAGTGGAAACCATTCCTCTTGTTTCTTCAGAAGAGTTTAGTACGCTAGCACTCTGCCTTCGCGCCAAAAAGACGGCTCCTGGTCCTGACGGAGTTCCAGCTCGAGTAGTGGCATTAGCAACTGTTCAAATGGAAGATAGGTTTAAGGACATATTCAACTCCTGTTTTTCGACCGGGAAGTTCCCTAAGCCCTGGAAAGAAGGGCAATTGTGTCTTCTTAGAAAAGAAGGACGTTCGCCAGATTCCCCATCAGGTTACAGGCCAATTGTCCTTTTAGATGAAGTGGGGAAATTGTTTGAGCGTTTAATAGCCTCCAGAATTAACGCTCACCTCAGAGATTCAGGACCAGACTTATCTGAGGAGCAGTACGGCTTTCGAACGGGGCGGTCAACCATCGATGCCCTGTCCCGTTTGAAATCATTTGTGTTCGAGTCCTGGGAGAGAGGAGAAAGTGCATTGGCTGTATCTTTCGATATAGCCAATGCATTTAACACTATTCCCCACGCAACTATAATGGAGGCATTGCGTTTTCATGGCGTCCCTTCATATTTACAAGTTTTGTTAGGTGACTACCTCTCCAATAGAGAGGTTATGTGTGTTGATCGGAATGGTCGCCTACGACGCTATGGTGTTGAGTCCGGTGTTCCACAGGGTTCAGTTTTGGGCCCACTCTTATGGAACATTGGCTATGACTGGCTCTTGCGAGGTGTTCTCCTACCAAATATGGGTGTCATCTGTTACGCCGATGACACTCTTGTTATAGCTCGGGGGAGGACTTTCCGTGCAGCAGCTTGTTTGGCTACTGCCGGTGGCACGATGGTCGCCAGACGTATTGGTTTGTTGGGTCTTGGGGTAGCGCTGGAGAAGACCGAAGCTATTTATTTCTACGGTCCTAGGCAACGTCGTCCTCCTCCTGATGCTCATATTGAAGTAGGAGGCATTAGAGTTGATATCAAAGCCCAGATCAAATATTTAGGTCTTATACTGGATGCACGATGGCACTTTGGCCCGCATTTTAGTGGACTTTCATCGCGTCTTCTAAAAGCAGCTAACGCATTTAATTGGCTCCTTCCAAATATAGGGGGGCCACGGGTAAAATGCCGAAGACTTTATGCTGGCATCCTTAAGAGCATGGCTCTTTACGGTGCCCCAATATGGGTCGATTACCTTAAGAGGAGAGATAATATTACAAATTTTCGGCGTCCTCAGCGGGCGATCGCTCAAAGAGTAATTCGCGCCTACCGTACAGTAAGCTTTGCCGCAGCTTGCGCTCTAGCCAACACCCCTCCTTGGGAGTTTGAGGCCCAGGTCCAGGCTAAGGTCTACCATTGGCGGGCAGATAGGAGGGCCTCTAGGGAACGTTTTTACCCGGAAGATCTAGGCAGAGTCCGAAGAGAAGCCAAAGAAGAGCTGGTTCAAGATTGGTTGGAGTCTCTTGTTAACTCTACATCGGGTAGGCGAAGTCTTTATGCACTTGTGCCAGTTTTCCAACGTTGGTTTGAGCGCAAGCACGGCTACCTGTCTTATCGTTTGGTGCAGATACTAACTGGACACGGGTGTTTCCGGAAGTATCTGTACCGAATAGGGCGTGAAGAATCTCCATCATGCCCCCACTGCGGTGCGCCCGAAGATACGGCAGAGCATACACTCTTAACGTGCCCTTTATGGACGTCAGAACGGTCAGAATTGACCTCTATTGTCGGACCGAACCTTTCACTCCCAAGTATGGTTGAAGCCATGCTTGGGAGCGAAGAGGCCTGGGAAGTTGCCGCCTCTTTTTGCGAAAATATTATGTTGCAAAAAGAGGCAGCAGAGCGAGAGCGAGAGAATGATCCTCTTGCTCCAGCGCTCCGCAGGCGAAGGAGGTTGCGGGCGAGACGAAATTTTGCCCGCCTTATCCCTCCAGGCGAAGACCAGTTGGCTGCGGGTGTGAGGGCACCCCGGCTAACATTGCACGCGTCTTCCCTGTCGAACGGGGGTGGTTCCATGAGACCGGCCACCTCTGTCAGTTCCTTATAGATTGGGGGAAATGTCGGGGCTGCCCAATGGGGCAGCCGTTTCGCCGGTGATGTTATGGTAGTTCAAGGTTGACCCGGTTACCCATGACATTACCAATTACGGCGACGAGGTCCATCGTGGGTTTTTAGCGGGTAGTCCCCGCCCTTTTCAGGGCGGAGCCGGGGTTTGGTCTACCTCTGGGAGTCCCGCACACGTCGTCATTCTCCCTCGGATGGCGATACGGTGCTTCAATGCATTTCCCCACGTAAAAAAAAAAAAAAAAAAAAAAAAAGGGTAAGCGACCCGGTTGTGGCCACCGACCCCTTTGTGGCCATTTAGAACTTAAAATCCTTATAACTAAGGCAAAGACAAATATATTACTCAACGGTTTACGGGAATAAAAATATCTAATATTGGCAATACTGATAGCGTTAACAGTTTTGATGTGTCTAATTTCACTTCAATCCAACAAGTCATTAGTTTTTGACGAGCGTCAATTGTTTTAAATCTTAGCAAAAAGGCTAAGGCGAGTGGGTGAGTAATTAATCATTATTTTTTAAATCCTTCTTATTTATTTATTTATTCATTTCGATAATTATAATACATGTTACATTTTTGCTGGTCCTCACACTAGGCTAAGCCTGTCCTGTGAGGAACATTTAACATTAACAGGTAGAACTATGACACTTGTACGTAAATAAATTGAAATATGCATCTTTAAAGAACATTTGAAAAAAATATATATATATAATCTACAAAATAACAAAATTATATAAAGAAAGACGGGCGTCAGGGATTGTGTTTATGTGTGTGTGTGTGTGTGTGTGTATGCGTGTTTGTGTGTGTATGTATGTATGTGTGTGGGGTAATTAAGGAAGCAGTCTATAATATTACGGAATGCGGTGTTTATTTTAAAATCTTAAGAAAGTTTTCCGTTTCCTCGTATGTCCATTTTAGTAGCAGCTTAGTCACCAAGTCCTGAGTCTGGTGAACCCGTTCACATTTAAATTCAAGAGCTGATGACATTTTGTTGTACATATAGGGGAATAGAAACCGACTAAATCTATGTGAGAAGACGGTCTTTGTGGCCTTGCATGGGAGTCTGAATGAACGCTTTTCTAGTAACACGCTGTAACCTTCTGATGTGATGACTGCCCTATGAGTATGAACAATAGCTCGAACGATAAATAATTTTCTCACGCTGAGTACACCTGCCTCTGCATATAGTAAAAATGTGGGGAAAGTCATTGGCTTGAAGAGAGCGACCTTCAGGACTCCTATTTGAGCTCGCCCGAGTTGCATAAGGGAGGTTTGAGCGGCTCCCCCCCATGCTAGGATGCAGTAATTTATTAGGGACTGACATAAGGTCAGGTAAACCGTTTTTAGAGTCATGCCGTCTATTGATTCACGAAGGTTCCTTATAATATGCATAATTTTTCCAACTCTTGCAGATGTTAGTGCGATGTGCTGCTTAAAGGTAAGTTTCTCGTCAACTATCACTCCCAGGTACTTAATGCTATCAGTTCGTACAATTATATCACAGTTGCATATGTCGTTACCATGAGACTGATAAGAATGTACTTTAATATGATTTACAGCGGCGGCAGGAGCAGAAACGGCAGTTTTGTGAAAACAGAGATATTTCGTTTTATCAGTATTTAACGTTAGGATGTTTTGGTCTAACCATTTTGATACTAGACTTAAGCCATCCTCTGCACTTTGGTGAACTAAATCCCAGGTCTTGTTACTGAAAATTAGAGCTGTATCATCTGCATAGCAAATGATGTCTGTGTTATTTGCATTAATTGAAAATATATCATTGATGTACAGTATGAAAAGTGTAGGACCCAAGATGCTACCTTGTGGTACGCCAAATCCAATAGGAGCCATGTCACTCAGGTAATCTCCTATTTTGATACACTGATTTCTATCACTAAGGTAGCTGGTAAACCATTCTAGTGCGGTTCCTCTGACACCATAGCACTCTAGTTTTCTAAGGAGTATCGGTACTGACACGGTATCAAACGCCATCGCCAAATCCAGGAAGACACCAATGCAGCAACGTCCGTTATCAAGGTGAAAAGAGATTATGTCTGTGACTAGACTGACGGCATTCATTTATTATATTCTTTTTTTTTTTCATTTATTTTGATGTTTATGTTAATCCTTTATAAAAAATACACTGTCTAAGTGGTATACTTCGTACTGTGTCATTTATAAAGGTCTTTGATTTGTGTGTGTGTTCATATTTTAAGATTTTTCTTTAAATTCGGTGAATCGCTAGAGTTTTAATTTCGTTACATAATTTTCATTGGTATAAGATGACACTTTTAGTATTTCAGAGAAATTTAAAGACGCTTGTTTGAAGCATTTGTTAAAGGTTTGGATGGATTGGGAAGAGTCGTGGCTGCTTAAACAGCAGTCAGTAATGGTAGGTCTGCTTTTTAGAGCAGGTGAGTCCCACACACGCCGTTACCTCAGGTGACGGTACGCTGCCCTAAGCATTTCTCCCCGCCGAAAAATAGTTTGGATGGATTGTCTATTATACGGGCCAAAATTGGTTTAAGTTATTTTTTACCTGAAAATAAACCGTGACCGGTGAGGCGTTGAGTGAGGTGGCAACCGTTGAGTTCTACTCAATGTCTTACATATCACAGTAGGGCTGGAATAAGGGTAGGGTGCGGCAAGGCGACCGCCCAGTGACCTAGACGTGAAGGGACGCTGGAAATTTAATCTGGAAAGTCAATTATCAAATTTTACTTTCAGTCAAAGTTTTCCTGTTATGGTTGCAGCTGGTTGCTGGAAACTGTCAATCAATGGAACTCGCAATTCAAGTTAGGTACTATGTAAGTGTGCACAGTACATTTAAATACATGAACACGGATAGTTGCCACTTGCTGCAATGGTATCTTCATTATAAAAATAATCCAACAAGATCATTTTAACTCGTAAACAAACACATGGTGTCAAATCAAAATCAACGCAGCGAACCGAGATTACCCTTTTACTAATCTTACAGAGTTCCCAGCTTCCGAACATGCAACGTGGGTTGAAGCGAGAAGTGACCACAGCACAGTGCGCAGTACAAAGATTAAATTGAAGCTGGCAACCAGCCAGGCCCGCCGTAGCCGAAATTACAAAATATTATGCCGATTTTATAGCTGCTTATGCACATTCTTGCTCGAAATATACATAATTTTAGAGGCCTTCAACTTTAAAATTCCCAGTAGTCGAACTTTGTCATGCTCAGGTCATCTTAGGTAATAATAAACACTCTGATGGGGAGTCGATGGAGGGCAATGGATGGAAAAGCACGGTCAATCCAAGTTATTAGTTGTTATTTATAATTTGCAAAGTTTTAGTGATGATTTGTACCGTAATTTTCAATAGGGACAAATAAAATAATCTATGGAACTGATTGCATTCCGAGTATCACCGAGTGTGAAATTACTTGTCCAAAATGAACATCTCGCTTCGGAGCTGATTATGCCTTGAAACTAACTTTAACTTAAGCTACCACGAAATATTTTGAAATCTTAAGAAGCTTAGTTGCCAGTAATATAAATAATATAAACACTCTGATAACCATCTCAGTCATATGTCTAAAGATATCTACGATCGCTCATTACTAGTACACAAACATGTCTGGACTATGAATGCAATTATCATCTTTACAGACTACGGCAGCGTGTTGGGATGTGATTTTGAAGCCCGCTTTTTTGTCAATTCTATTAATATGCAGTAGGTACTACTTTATTCATATAATTTTAGTAACACTGGGTTTGTTTTTTGACTCACAGCTACAAACGAAGAAATGCAAAAGTAAGGTACTTTTTTCCACGGTTTCACTATAATCTCAAAACAAACATTATCGTTATCATTCATCAAATTCCGGATACACAATAATAATCTAGCCAATTAACATAGTAGTAACATGATCTGTTTTAGTTATTCCTATTAACGGTCAACGTCACGACATAGTATAAAACAAAGTCGCTTTTTCTGTCCCTATATCCCTTTGTACGCTTAAATCTTTAAAACTACGCAACGGATTTTGATGCGGTTTTTTTAATAGATAGTGTAATTCAAGAGAAAGGTTTTTGTTTGCAATAAATAATAGGAAAGCCAATATTTCTAAGTATTTACATTACATCCGTGCGAAGCCGGGGCGGGTCCCTAGTAATAAATAAAAGCTTGCCGTCCCAAAACTCAGTATTCATAAAAGTAGTAATTCCTTTATAGGGATAAGTATCAAAATATTTAATAAGTTACCGCAAAGCATTATTAACTTGCCTATGCATAGATTTAAGACTCAAATCAAAACATAGCTTATGAAAAAGGCTTATTACACTGTACGTACAAGACTTTTTTTATGATAGAAATATGTGGAATAGTTAAAATGTGTTAATTCATTTAAAAAGAGGATATCTGTTGAGTTTGTTGCGGCGCTTCTTCTCAACAGAAACAACGTCGAGGCGCTAGTAGAAAAATATAATTGACGTTACGTTACGCAAAATAATTTATTGTTAATCCACTTGCAGAAATAAATCATTTCATTTCGTTCAACCAATCTCGGTGGTTCAAATTACGAAAGTTACCGGGTACGATTCTCGGTCAGGTCGATTTGGGAAATTAACTTTTCTAAAGAGGTTAAGGTCTGGGTGTGCCAGTTTCACACATCCAATTAGTATCTGTAGTATGGAAATCATAATATTCCGACGGCAAATCTTAGCTTGAGACCAGTTGATGTGTGCCATTGTCATCCATGTATTTATTTAATGTAAGGAACGTATGTTCTTTACTAAAAGTGGAAGTACTTCCGCCGAGCTAGGTGTTATCTGCTCGGGGACCAAGGCCCAACTACCATTCTTGGTTTGTTGTATATATACTTAGTGGCGACGAAAACTCTGATATCGCGATGTAGGATATCGATGTCACGCATTACGTATGGAGCGTTGTTTACTACGCCAATTCTGCTGACGCTGTATTTGTGTCGACTTGTAGGTCATGTCGTAGGTCGGCACAGTACTCCCCCCCCTTTGGAGTCCAAGCACGTGCCCGATGCGTGTAGTTGCAGGGAGGCAGCTGCTGCTACGCCGGTGTGGACCAATGACTCGGTCGTAGGGCTGCGATGGCCTGCTTCATTACACGGGCCCGGAACCAGGTGGCTTTGTCAGCTGCGGTGGTCCGGTGCTCTTGTCGTGGCTAAGCTGGCTGTTGAGGGTATGGAGACATGGCCTGATGCGAAGGCTCCGTTCTTCAAAGGCTGCTGGTGTTCAGCTCAGTCGGGGTCACCAATGTAAGGAACGTATGTTCTTTACTAAAAGTGGAAGTACTTCCGCCGAGCTAGGTGTTATCTGCTCGGGGACCAAGGCCCAACTACCATTCTTGGTTTGTTGTATATATACTTAGTGGCGACGAAAACTCTGATATCGCGATGTAGGATATCGATGTCACGCATTACGTATGGAGCGTTGTTTACTACGCCAATTCTGCTGACGCTGTATTTGTGTCGACTTGTAGGTCATGTTGTAGGTCGGCACATTTAACATCTTATTATTCCCCTTTACGGGTTTCCCTTCAATCTTAAGCCACCACGTATTTTTCCACTTACTGAAGTATTTTAGAGAGTTGAGGTTACCTCGTTATTTTGTAAAAAGTGACGAACGACGCACTAAATTTTTAAGCAAATACTCAGGTAAATGTTTGTCCAGCGGTGTTGTGGAAGTTAAGGCTGAGCCACAACACCACCACTACGGCGATGAAGGTCTAACCGGGGCGGGCGTTTTAGTGGGTAGTCCTGCCTTTATTAAGGCAGAGAGTCCCACACACGCCGTCACCATCCCTCACGACCAGGTGACGGTACGATGCATTTCCCCCCGTCAAAGAAAAAAAGGTAATTGCTTGTCACCATAATAAAAAAATATGTGTCTTATTTTGTGGTATTCTAATTAATTGACCGAACATACATTTTTTGTCGTCTATTTAATTAAGATCATTTTTCAACACAAACATTGATAAAAATAGCTTTTACACAAATTCCACTTACTGAAGTATTTAAGTAGTAGGTAAACTAAAGTAAGTCTTATTTCTCAAAAACCAATCACTTACTGCTACTTGTACTTATTTTATCGTGGGATTAGAGTGTTAACAAGGTGTTATAAATGTGTGTTACGGGTTCGGCGCGCGGGGAACTGTGGAGATAAAAATCCTGATGACAGTAATTTGTCACAAAAAGCTGTCTTCCTTAGTGAGGTTTTACACCCTCCGCATAATAATACAACATTGATGTCATTATACAAAAACTAAAGCAATGTAATTAGTACACTTGACTTGAACAGTGGTGGAGCAGGGACAGACTCTGTTTTTGACGTAAGTATCATTGATATATTAATTGAGGTTCATAAGTTATTGAGGCCCCAAAGACTATTTTTGAATATTCAGTCAAGTTGGAGTCGAGCTTGCGTACTTTATCTTTTGGTTACAGCTTTTTTCCCAATTTCATACTAAAAAGTAATTTCATAATTAAAAGCAGTACTGGAACTTTTAAATTATCTGTGAAAAAAAACATCCTGAATGGTCGTCAGTTAAGTTTGCATTCAAATTCAAATTCAAATTCAATATTTGTTTATTCAAGTAGGTTACATATAATAACACTTTCGAATCGTCATTGTATATAATGCAAAGTGATTCTACTTCCTTTCTACTTTATTGCATTAAAAACATCTTTTTTTATAGCTCTAAGGGCCTGCAGACGTAGATATTTGCAGTTACGAGTATTTCCGACTTGATAGGTATCTCCATTAGTTTCAGTTTATCAACAAAGTGATCCTGAAAGGTTCTATTATTACGTTGGAGGTACCAAATCTAAATATCGATATAAAATGTAACCAACATCCATGCCTGCACCAAACATCATTCAATCATGCATTAGATTTAGATTTTTTTTTAAATGGCGCAAAGTATTCTAAGTAACTACATACGAGTATTACCTACAAGATTTATTTTTACAAATATTTGCACTTCTGCTTGTAGGCAGCATACTAACCACTTACTTACTACATTAATTTTTAGACCTAATGTAATTGTAAAATTGTATTCTTGCAAATAAATTATTGATTGATTGATTGATTGATTGACAAAGTCATCTCCATTTCTTCGTCTATCAATCTGTTTGCAATAAACTGAAAAACTACTGCATAGATTGATTTTTATCATTTGTATAGTGCTTTACGCCGCACTAGCGCACTATGAATATTTTAAAGAAACAGAATAATTACATCTCCCCTTGCGGTGTGGTACTCGAACCCACGTAACACGTTTGCTGCTGGGCACATATTCATAAAATTATGAAATGAGTGAGCATAACCCTAATAACCTATTAAACTTATATATATACAAACCTGGACGTGCTTCTACTAACTAATAATGGGTGTCTTTAGTGGTATGTCCCGTAATGTAACAGATGGGCCTATAGAGTAGGCCGACTAGTCATTCATAAGTTTGAGAAGAATCACACAATAGGAATAAATTCTCCTCTTCAGGTAGTTTGTAAAAGTTGTAAGCGTTTTTATTAAACGTATATTTGTAGTAAAGTTATTTAAAACCTTGGGCACTTACCTACTTTGGAAGATCAGATAAAGGGGAAAAGAAGAACTCGTAAAACCGCTTTTATATCTATACAGTGTTGGCCTTTCAACTTTTAATAGCGGCTTTAAGAGTGAAAATTCAACAGATATCTGTGAACAAATAGTAGTCCCTAAAGAACGGAAACTGCCATAAAAATTCGCATCGTCGTCATTAGTCTCAGACGTGTTTTGATCAGAGGCGGTACTATGGAGTATCGTCGCGATCATTCTTCCGACGTGAGAAAGAGATGCCCTTATACGATTTGTGTAAGACCGTCCTTTTCACTCTGCTTGAATAATAATCCCAGTGACACTCCGCTGTGAGACCGAGAACGGCGCAGCCCGCCTCTTTTTATCTTCGGTTCGCAATTTTAAATGAGGCCCCGTGAAAAACCCTGCCTTAGAGGGAACTCGATTTTAAATCCCAAAAGAGACGAGAGATTACTTTTACGTGTCAGTTAGAATTACTAGGTCATTAGTCAGACAGAACCAAAAGAGTTAAGACGAAAGATGAGCTGCCCCTAACACCGGGAAATACACAGAGGCCCAGAGGAGTGACCACACGGATTGAAATTGTATGAATCTTGAAATTTATCATAAATATTTGATCGCTGTGTCGGACCCTATTTCTAATTTTGCATTTTGATCTCCATTAAGTTATTGGAATAATCTCTAAGTGGTATGTTATTTTAATACCTATCAATATTAAATAATTTGAAGTTCATATCTTAGAAAAGGACTAACATGTTGGTACATATAATACTAGGTATAAATGTTGAGTTGCCAATAAAATATTTTAATAAACTGTATTTTTTGCTCAATAATTTTTAATAAATTAAAATTATGTATGTATATGCATAAAACATTTTATACCAAAATAAAATATGAATAGGTACTATTTATAAAAAATGTCAAACATTATAAATGTAATCAATAAAACGCAATACCAAATCGCAATATGCTCACATATAATATGCAAACAAATCAATAATGGCAGTAATAAACATATGCTTCAGACAATCACACCCATTCTCCGGTTTCAAATTAATATTTGTTCTAGTTCTCTGAGTACCTACGAGCTTATAGTATAGTAATATAAAAATTAAAAACTTTAAACGATGGGGTTATATTAATAAAGGTTCATTTATTTCAATTTGATTCAATTACTAGTGCTGATCAGGTTTCATAATATAAAATGAGTTCATGGCCGCTTTGACTTATTTTACGCGACCGCTAGATAGCAGACCAGATGGACAGTAAATAAATATTTTAGACAAGACCAAACTATGGGACGTGAATGTACATTGTTCGCCCGATAAATAACCTTAATTGACTATAGATTTTGTGGGATGTACTCTTGCTTTAAACGCCCACATCGAGTGGTTTTGATACGAAAGTAGGTAGGTATCGTACCATATAGAGTCTCGATGTTGAATCGGAACATGCAATCGCTTTCAAGTAGGCTTTATTCGAATCAAGACACTTAAAAGTTGGGGCGGAAGGGGCTCGACTCAATCAACGATATAAACTGTCCTTTTGGATATCCGCTCCGTGATAATAAAAGGTTTGTGGTTACCCACGTGAAGTAAATTAATGCTGAATCCGTTGAGATTTTCAATTTACAAGCCTAAACACACACAATCATGATTAAGTTTATATCTCGCGGAAGTATTGGTACTTTATTTCAAAATATTTGGAGGGAACTTTTATTTAGAACTTGGTGTCTGGAACTACCTAAAAAGTTAATAAGAAAAAAATATGATGCGTTTCGTCTTTTGTTTGATTTTATGAAAACGCATCTGAAAAATGGGTATCTTTTTATGTTAAATTATCGTTTTTTTCTTGCAACTTATAATGAATAAATACCAGTCAACAAAATCATTGATTTCCTGTAACTTAAGCATTTGTGTATCGGCGGAGTAAGCATAAATTGGTAATTATTTGGTTACATAATGGTCTGAAAAACATTTTAAAGTAACTATTCTAAAAACACACACAAATATACATTGCTGGGATATTTGTCATGAGCGCGCATGTAAACGGATGCTGGTCCTGGGCTGACATCCTTCAGCCCTTCGTTCAACAGCCACCGTAATCATTCTTCCAATGGGCCAGTCATAAGTCATTAACTACACGTATAAATGTTTCGCCTCTTCTAGCGTCCGTGTATGAGAATTTAATCGAATGGCTTCAGGCAGATTCGACTATCACTTCGAAAATGCTACAACACGCGAGAACTGTATTGGGTCGGCAAATAGTTCTCCTATCCTCGCTATTGACCTGTCTAAGCTTAGTGCGGGTTTCCCCTTTGACCCTACTTCGTCATTACCGAAAACACAGCAAATAGTTTCATGAACAAGATTAATAGATTTTAGATTCAACCAATACACAAAGTGGCAGGAAAAAACTTTGCGTGATTTAATGTCACGTTGCTTTGATAATTCACTTTTCTTAGTGTATTCCAACACAAATAACATCGGTGAAAGAATAAGAAAGTGAGCATGAAATCTTCCCAAGATATTTAATTTTTAAAATGTAATGTTTGGATGTGTGATACAACTAAGCGTGAGGTTATGACGTCATATCCTACCTTGTAATAACGGGGAGTTCTAATCTTTGTTCGACAACTATCATAAAATATGCATTTATGAAAGTGTTTTTATGACAAAAGTTTATATAATTAGATTATTCTGTTGAATTGGAATTAATTAAATTTGACTGGGCCATTTGCCGACTTTCAAAACTGACAAACAAGATAAGCAACAAACTGAAAGTCGAATTTTAGGGATAAATAAAGGGGTTTTCAGTTAATTAGGCCCACATCCCTTTTAAGAAGATACCCAATACTAACACGAAAATTATAGTTGTTTATTTAGAGTCATCAATATCTACCTTTAATTATTATTAACAATATATACCAAGAAATGAAGAATATCTTACGATTCGTAATGTGTCAAAAATAACTATCCGTTTTCTCTAAGAGTCATAAACTCTAATTTCAAATTTACTTTTCATATCAGTTGGCATTAGTCGTTTGTCGATCGTTTTCAGCTTACACCTCGTATAATTTATAACTATCCGTAACGACAATAAAGTAAGGGTTTAGGCACAGCGGCTTGTGAAAAATTTTAACCTATAAAAATTAATTATGAGCATCTATCGTTGTTCATATTTGCCAATACACAAGGGATTCTAGCTGGACTGTTAGCGTATATCATGAACAAAACAACTTTTTTATGATTGTTAGAATTTAATCTCCATATTTCAGGCCGTTGTGACTTAATGGTTAATATGGTGGCAACAAAACGATATATGCGTGTTGATTTAACATACAAACAACAAAGCTATAGCTTACGCTATAGCTTTAGCTTATGCGATAGCTTATGCTATAGCTTGAGCGGTATACCGCTCCTGCAATTTAGTACCTCGTCTATATAAGTGAAGCGATTTAATTGAAGACCAATGAATACAACACATAAAATTATTTCTAACCAGCAGCAGACACTGAGTTAAATGCTTGAAAACGCCTTCCTATCAACATAAAGATGTATTCACATTATATAGATCATTAAATAATGATCCTTACACTTTACTTATCATTCAAGTTTGCCGATCTTCTTTTTATTTTGCCCAGCCTTTCATTTCATCCCTCTATGGGTTTATTGGTATGAGTTTGTTTAGATGACTTTTGCGATCGATAAATTACTTTTCATTGACTTGCGTCTGGGAGTGCTGGGATGACGCTCCCAGTTAGTATCCGTCCTCTGGTCCTCATAGTAACAAGGGAAACCCTTAGTTGGAGTCTAGGTGATTGGTGTGGTTGTATGGCGCATTAATTTATTAATTAAATACTAGCTGTGCCCGCGACTTCGTTCGCGTGGACTACATCCTTTCATGGTCGGTTTTACCCCTATCTCCCCTAATATTCAAAACAAAAAGTAGTCTATATTTTAATGGAGCTATATTTGTGCCAACTTTCATATCTATCTCTAACTTAAAAAATAAACATTTTCCCATATAAACTTTCAAAGGTGGCATTACCCCCCCCCCCCCCTTTGCATAATAATTTCTAACAAAAAGTAGCCTATATCCGTTCTTGAGGTTCAACGTATACCTATGCCAAATTTCATCAAAATCGGTTGAGAGGTTTAAGCGGGAAAGCGTAACAGACAGAAAAACAGACAGAGTTACTTTTGCATTTATAATATTAGTAGGGATTTTTAAATTTTTGTCTGAATGTCTGTCTATTTGTTCCAGCGTTTTAAAATTAATTTTGAGTTTTATTGGTAGGTAGCTGATGTAATAAGGAATAACTCAAGCTGCTTTTATTTAAGTAAACATAAATTCAAAAGTATGTAGTCCACGCGAACGAAGTCGCGGGCACAGCTAGTTATTATAGTAATACGTCACCTGTTGTTATTAGCAAAAAACATTTTGACAATGTAGGTTATGACACATTAGGATTACATGTAACATTTCAGAACCACACTCGTATCTAAAAAATGTGTCTGATAATCTACTATATTAAAATAAGTCGGGTTTTCCTTCCTGACGCTATAACTCCAGAACGCACGGACCGATTTCCACGGTTTTGCATTCGTTGGAATGGTCTCGGGCTCCGTGAGGCTTATAGCAAAGAAAATTCAGGAAAATTTTCAACAGAAAATTAGGAGTCTGAATCACAACAGTATTTTTGTTTTATATTTTGGATTCCCTTGGTACGAGTTTCTCAATCAACATTTTAATTGTATATGCTAATAGTGGAAACTAATTAGGCTAGTGAGTTGGTTCTTAACATATATGTATATTTTTAAGTATTAACTTATGCTGTTTGTTTCCTTAATAAAGAAAATAAAATAAAAAATATAAACTCGAAGGCAATATGACTTTTATATTTATTGAAGTGGTTTTTGATATCAAGGGTAAAACATTGATGAGTTGCTTATAGCTAATTTAGATTTTTTACTTTGTCTCTGGGTGAAAGTTTCTCCAATTGACATCATGTTTTCCTTTAGTGGTTTAAATAAAACGCCTGTCTGACAATCCTGCAATAGTAAGTATATAGCATAAGCATTTATGTAATTGAATCCAGAAAGGGTTATGCCTCAATATTGATTTAAATGTAACTATTCACATATTCTAGCTGAAGAGATTGTTGGTTTGAGCGCGCCAATCTCAATACCTACTGATTTGAATTCGAAAACTCTTTGTCCTTTGGATAGTCCATTTATTGAGGAAGGCTTTAGGCTATTGTCATACTATAACCAAAAGAAGCGAACATTCGATGAAAAATATGGAAAAAACGGGAATAGTGCGAGTGCTAATCTGAGGGTCCCGCAATAGTTCCGCGACTTGTATCATCTATGCTATCAAAGTAGTTAGTAGCTCCTATGGGAGTGGAAAAATATCAGATTGTATTTGGTTCGTTAAAAGGTTATTAAAAAGGTTAGACATATTTTTAAATAATATAACAGACGACCTTAAAACCACTTTTTAGTCCTCTTCCCTATTGTAATGAATCATTATTACTTAGTTCAATAAAAATACTATTCTGTTCTGACGTCAAACGCTATTCTGTCCATTAACTATTGTGCCGGTATGCTATTGTGTCCAGTTGCGATAGAGAGCTCATAGGAAGCGGCTGATCAAATCCACACATTTATAGTCGTAACATTTCGACTGTAATGGTTCTGGGCTTACTAAGGGTACCATTGGTGAAAAACTGACCAAGTATAATAATAACCACGTAAAGAATGTGTTCTTTTCTGACTATTTTAAGTCATATTTCCTTGTGACAAGTCAAACACTACAATTAAGAAATTTTTTTGGATGTTAAGCATTAATTGT
The DNA here is from genome assembly GCA_037074685.1 of Glyphodes pyloalis. Taxonomy (NCBI): domain Eukaryota; kingdom Metazoa; phylum Arthropoda; class Insecta; order Lepidoptera; family Crambidae; genus Glyphodes; species Glyphodes pyloalis. The sequence goes on from JAYKKO010000001.1 coordinate 18,265,365, forward strand.
ATTACATTTTACGTATTAATTAATTAATTGGATTACGTATTAAAAAAAGATTAATTGGATTGCAAACACACAGTTTCAGTGGTGTAAGGTTCGGCAACGGATATCAAGTAAAACGCAAGACGTTCAGTAATGTAATGAATATATTTTATTACGAGACATAGGTTTAAATAGGATGATTACATAGACGTCACCAAAGTATATATAATAGGTAGGTGACTTATATCTAGACATACACCACACGTCCCGGGGGCGTGAGAAAAAAAAATAAACATTTTATTGTTTTTTTTTTTTATCTAATTAACTATGCTTATATAATTTCGTTCTATTTTTGTGTATAAGCTTCTCTTGATTTTTATATTTAATTACAACATTTGGTTCAACATCTTTCAAAACTTTAAAAGGGCCTAAATACAATGGGTCTAATTTTGTTTTACATGCTTCATTCTTAATCAGTACAAAATCACCTGGCTTATAATTAACAATGTTTACATATGAGTCATAGCGAACTTTCCTTATTTGCTTACTTATAGCTATATTATCTCTAGCGTCTAACTGTGACTTCTGAAGTCTGTACTTGAGTTCAACAGGATAATCGTGAAAATTGTACACTGGGTCTAATGTATTAGTTAAATGGCTTGGAATATTACATCGTTTTCCAAAAACAAGTTCATACGGAGTATATTGGGTTTCAGTATGAATAGTAGTATTGAAAGCAAAGCACCAGTAGGGTAACCATGATGACCAATTTTGACTATTGTTGTTCGTCATAATTCGTAAATAAGAAATTAAATTTTTATGGCTATTTTCAAGTGCACCAATTGTTTGATGATGATAAGAGGTTGATGTTATATGAGAAATATTTAAAAGTTTACACACGTTTTGCATAATTGAGGAAACAAATTCGGTACCTTTGTCTGTTATGATTTCGCGAGGTATTCCATATCGTAAAATAAAGTTGTTTACAAACGCTGTTGCTACGGACACACTATCTTTTGATGTAATATGATATGCCTCAACGTACTTACTCAAGTCGCACTGCAGAGTTAAGATATATTTAGAATCGCTTAAACTATCATTACTTAAAGGGCCCACTAAATCTAAAAATACTCTATCAAATGCCGAATTTCCTAAATTAGTTATAACCATTGGTTGCTTTGTATATTTAAAATGCTTCTGTCTTTGACACTGATCGCATTTGGAAACAAAATCCGTGACGTCCTTGACTATACCTGGCCAGAAGTATCGTCTCTTAATGTTACTCAACATACGCCTAATTCCAGCATGACCACTGGTGGGCAAAATGTGATAGTCATTTAGTATAACACGCCTAGTGTCTCTGTCTGTTATCCTCTTAACTCCTCGTATTATGTGTAATCGTGGACCGGTCCATCGAGGAGATTTATTTATTAGATTAGTCAATTTCTTTATAATATTCTCTCTCTTATCGTCGAGGATTATGTATAATTTATCAATATTTAATTTATTACAAAAAAAACTCAATTCCCTCACAAAGACATCTCGTGTACATTGTGATTGGGTTATTGGTTTAACACAAAGTAGAGACTTAGGTTTTATAAATGCGAAATGTTTACTCTCAGAACTAATGTCCTTTTTTAAATCCGTCCACTCTTTATCATTTAAAAAGGTCAATTCGGTGTAGTTCTTAGGGAGTTTTAGCATCTCAATGACTCTCGGGTGATCAATCCAATTGTCATTGCAGTTGTCACTCTCTGGAGAACTATCCGACTGCCCCTGATCCATCCGTTTACTTTGCGCTCTGGTCATCACACAAGTAATTTTCTCATGCATTCCTTTTAATTCCTCACTACTTAAACGCACTCGGGACAATGCATCTGCAGCTACATTGTTTTTTCCTCGCACATACACCACATCAAAATCATACTCCTCTAGTGTAAGTCTAAACTTCATAGTTCTGCTCGAAGGGTTGGTCATATTAAACAAATAAATAAGTGGTTTGTGGTCTGTCTCGATAATGAACCTTTTTCCATAGAGATAAGGTCGAAAATATTTTACCGCCCACGTTATTGCTAGTAACTCTTTTTCTATCGTGGGGTAATTTTTTTCGGCCTTATTAAGAGTTCTACTGGCAAATGCCACGGGTCTACGGTCACCATTATTTAAAACTGCTCCAATCGCAAAGCCCGACGCATCTGTTTGTAGAACAAAGGTGTTTTCCTTATCGAAGTTAGGATACTGCATTACTTTAGGTGAACTTAGTATACTTTTTACTTTCTCAAATGCATTTTGACATTCATCACTCCAGTCAAACTGTACGTGTTTACGACACAATTTATTTAATGGTAATGTAATTTCTGCAAAGGATGGGATGAACTTCCGGTAATAGTTGGAAAATGCTACAAATCTGCGTACTTCATCAGAATTTTTGGGAATTGGATAACTATTTATGGCCTTTGTTTTTTCCGGATCGGGTTTGGTACCTTCCGCTGACACTACGTGTCCAAGATACAGTACATCTTTTCGTAAAAATTTACACTTGGATGGGTTTAATTTAAGGTTCACTTTTCTGAGTCTAGAAAAAATATCAATGAGGTTTTTATTATGTATTGTTAAGGACCTTCCAAAACACAAAAGATCATCCAAATAAACAAGACATTTTTCGTAATTTAGGCCTGTCATTGCTAAAGTCATAGCTCTTGAGAAGCAACTTGGACTTGTCTTTAATCCCATCGGTAATCTGGTCAGCTGGTATTGACCTGTATGAGTTGTGAATGCGGTTAACTTTCTACAGTCTGATTTTAAATTTAATTGATAGTAAGATTGATTTAAATCGAGATGGGTGAAGTACATGGATCCCGAAAGAGAATCCAGAATATCGGAAATGTTGGGCAAAGGGAATTTGTCATCTAGAATTCGTTCATTGAGTTTACGGTAGTCTATTACTAACCGCCATTTTTTACTATTATCATCTGACTTTTTAGGGACTAATAGGATGGGACTTGACCACTCGCTACAGGATGGTTCAATAATATTTTCAGACAATAATTTATTTACTTGATTAGTGATTTCTTCCCTTTGGGAACGCGGTAAACGGTAAGGTTTAACATACGAAGGGGATACGTTAGGCTTTAATTTTATTTCTGGTTCATAAATATTACTAACTGACAACTTGTCTCCGGGTAAATAGAAAATATCGCAAAATTTAGCACAAATATTTTGGACTGACCGCCTTTCCTCTACGTTTAAATGACCAAAATCCAATAATGAAAACAATTGACGCACCCTTTCGCTATCTATGTATTCACTTTTATCATACGTACACATGTCATAATCATTCAAACTCTCAAACTCTGGGCTAAAGTAGCTCAAACAAACCTGATCTTCACGCGAGTTTAAAAGTTGGATTGGGATTTTTCCATTACAAGGTTTACAAATGCCTCCAGCTAAATAGACACCCTCACATAATTCTTTTGATTTTATAATACACTCCTCATTCAAAGTTGTATCTACATAAAATATTTTTTCACACCGAGGGGGTACAATTAAATAATTGCTGTCATTAAAATTCCCTAAACCTAAATGTAAAGTAACTTTAGAATCTGAGTGTAAACATAAAAAAGAAATGTTATTTAGTTCATAATTTATAACGCAATTGAATTGCCGTAAAAAGTCTTGTCCAATTATTCCATCATGCAAACATGGCAAGTGTCGAAGTACATAGAACTTATGGCAAAATTCCATTCCATTTGCGACTAGACTAAGATAAACGAAACCTTCGGTGTTCAATTGTCCGCCAATACCTTTTATGCAGATCTTATGATTGATGATTGGAATGCGGTGACTAACAATCGTTTCGTATTTCACTGCGGACAATGATGCTCCTGTATCTATGAGCCAATTTTTACTAACATTGTTTAATTTTAATTTTACGTGATTACTACTATTACATGAAAATATACAATTATGGACGAAAAAACTCACTTTCCGATGTGTTTTCGGTGTTTGTTGTATGCGGTTGAATATTTGAATGTTCACTATCAGAATTCATAAAGTTTACTTGCCTTGTTCGGTTACCACGATTCGTAAAATTATTCGAACTTCGCGTAGCTTGACGAGCATAACCCCGATAAAAAGTACGACCTCCGCTAAAGTTACCTTGTCGCGATGGACCGGTGTTCTGCCAATAATGGGACTGCGAGCGGTGGCGATTACCACCCGCGCCTCGGCTGCCGCGGTAGTTCGCGTAACCTCTAGCGCCGCCCCTAAACCCTCCTGTGAAATTACCTGGTTTCTGACGATGCCCCATGTACATAGACTCCTCTGATTGTGATCGGGAGGTGTGAGACGTCAGCTCTTGGTCCTTGGCCGCTCGAATAACGTCTTTTAATGAAGTGTAGTTACGAGCTTCTAAAATAATCCTCAAATTTGAGTTCCTTAAGCCGCCTATAAAACTGTTAATGGCTAACTTTTCGTTTATTGGTTTCAAAACCTCGTACGTTTTACTATCGCCATCAGCCTGTGATATCGTAAGATTCACAAATAGACTTTCTAACCGTTTCCCGTAGTCCTCAATCGTACTAGTGCTCTGATGCTCCCTAACTAATTGCGTATGGATAGCAGTACTGGACATTTTAGTCAGTAAGTGCTCCCTCATATCAGACAAAAGGAACCGACACGTATCGTAAGACGATTTTAAACGCAATTTGGCGCTTTCCGACAAGCGCGTTTTTAATATGAAATTGATAAGAGTCTTTTGGCTCTCCTCACTTATCATTGAGCTATATAACTCGATAGCGTCAATTAGCTTTTTGGTGATGTCCTCATGTCCATTCATCGCTGGCAAAAGGGCCACAGCCGTTTTTAAATCGAATTTTTCCATGGTGATTTGACTTTCAATATTACTGGTACAAAATTGTTCTATTTTGTTATACAACGTTTCAATCCTAATACTTATTTCTTTACTGTAAATGACATCATCACTGCTATAATCGCACTTTCTAATCTTATTATCTAAAGCTTCAGCACACACTAGATATCTATTATATAATAAAGTAGCCTCGTTAAGTTTTTCATTCAATAATTTTTCTGTTCTTCTGCCTTTATTTAATTTAATAAGATTTTCTTTAAGCGATTTTATGTCTCTATATATTAAATTTAACTCTTCAAGCATAACTGTACTGAATTCTAAGATAAAAAGTTACATAATTATTGAATGAGAAAGTCCATTAAAATATATAGTATATTATATTAACATCTTAAAATAATAATAATAAAGACGTCACATACCACAAAGCACTTGAGCCGTAATTTAATCGGTTTCGCACTTTACACACCTAAACTGTCTTGGAGCTTCTTTCCCTGCGCTTGCACAGCCCTGTCCGTGCGGCTGCAGGGCCGCCAGGAACGCCGCAACATCATGTGCTGGTCCACTTCTCGCCTAATCGACTTCTTATGGCACCGGTAGGAGACTTTATATACCCCGTAGAGTATGAATAAAAACATCAGGAGTAGAATTATACTCAAAATAATGCTCGTGGAGGAGGCGTGGAACTTTAACTCCTCAATGTAGGTGGTTGCCTCATTGGTTTGGCCCACTTGGGTGACAATAACTTCTTTTTGGTCCGCTGGTTTGCTCTTAGTTCCACCCATTTTTGTAAAATAGTTTTTCAATCGCACTGCAGTTCACGTGAGCACAGATCGATATCGCGCTGATTAATGCCTCCATTTTTGCCTACTGTTGGAACACTATACTTTGACTGGCAGGGTCGCCATGTAAGGTTCGGCAACGGATATCAAGTAAAACGCAAGACGTTCAGTAATGTAATGAATATATTTTATTACGAGACATAGGTTTAAATAGGATGATTACATAGACGTCACCAAAGTATATATAATAGGTAGGTGACTTATATCTAGACATACACCACAGTGGACTATTTAAATACGTTTTTGTACATTGTGACATACACTACATAGTACTAAGTATGTTACTAATATGTAACTCAGTTACATGTAGGTATAGGTTATGGTAAAGATGTCACAGTAATTCTACAGATGATATCACATTAAACAACATAAGATGCATTACGAATTTAAAAATTATTAACCCTTTACTATCTATCATATTATGTATCAGTCACTATCATATTCCTCTCCTGACAGGGCTCTAAGCAAAATGTTGTGTTATATTTAAAACAAATATTATTATGTAATATATTATTTTAAAAAGTAGGTACTACTTTTACTTTTGGACTTTGCTTATCAAATGAAATGAAAATTCAATAAATAAGACCTGAAACATTAGTTTTATTTTCATGAAAATATTTAATAACGTTAACCAATTGAAATGCTAATATTTTACCTTAAAATAGACTAAAACGCCCATTGTGCTCAATTAGGTTAACAGCAGATCCGCTGCTGGGACCAGAGGCGCCAAGCGTGGGGTAAGCCTGGAGTCTACTACCTCGGTCTTGAGGGGGGTTCCAGCCGCACATTATGCGTGGTGAGGAGGGCCGCTTAGCGGTAGGGGCTGTGGGGGACCCTATGTAAAGTTTGCACGGGAATCCGACTGCCCCGCAACTGCGCAGCACATACACCTCTCTGTTCCCCGCAGGGAGTGACGGCGCGGTAGGCTGTTCATCACGGTAAAAAAAAAGTTCCTACGTCAGTTACAGTGACACTAAGAAACAATCTAGTATTCTGGATAATAAAAATAAATAACGACTGTAATTGTAGTTTAAACGGCGATTAGGGTTTTTTAATTAATCAAACCAAAAAAACAGTATGTCTAGTGACGTTGTGTGCAACGAATACTAAAACGAACAATGTAAAACAAAAATTGTACCAAAACAACACGAATTGAACAGGCACATTATAAACATATCAGAGCACCGATTATTCGGGATGAAAGCGGAATGATTATAAGTAAATTGTACCAAAACAACACGAATTGAACGGGCACATTATAAACATATCAGAGCACCGATTATTCGGGATGAAAACGGAATGATTATAAGTAAATTGTACCAAAACAACACGAATTGAACGGGCACATTATGAATATATCAGAGCACCGATTATTCGGGATGAAAACGGAATGATTATAAGTAAATACTTTTTTATATCACCCTCAATAATTTGATAAATAAATTTTGCATCTACGACACATACATGCGTATGGTAAAACTAAATCAAAGCTTTATTTTGGTGATACATACCGTATTTGGGAAAAAATCATCGATTTTTGTGGTAGTATTGGAAGAACGACATCAAGTGAGTGTGTTACATCACTTTGATCTGTCTTGACACCAGTTATGGAATCCAGACCTAAATCCATCGAGATAATAAGTAAACACTAAGGAGGGCTCATGTCCAATAACTTGGCAGCCCCAGAGGACCCATATTGATTACTATCTAAGTATGCCGCAAACGTTCGCCTATTGTTCTATTCAATCCAATATTGTTAACAGTATTGGGTGCAAATATTATGCCGTCGTTTGGCCGCCTAATATCTCCAAATGAGAATGGAAGACAAACACAGATAAAATTAATGGGCCGATGATAATATGTGAGTGTTTTTCGGTTGCAATGATGGTATAAGTATACAAGTAGCAACATTTATATAAGTCAATTTGTGTGAAGATATTAGTACTATAGAAATTAATATAGTATAGTTGAAGAAATTTAAATGGTTTTCTCAATTACTGAATAAGTATAGATATAATACAGAGAACATTTGTACTTATGTGCTATTCTGCCAATGTTGATTTTGGTCTTTTATTACTATATTGCCAATTTAGGATAAATAATTTACAACAATAAAATTTCTATCAATAACAATTATTGATAAAATTCATATAGTTAGGATATTTATTATACTGAATGGATTATTTTGCATGTTCTTTTGTTATCTGGATGATATACAAGTCACTTGATGTATATTTGCAAGCAAAACAAGGATAAATATTAATAAGAATAGAAGTGTTAAGTAAATTATTATCTTGACATAATTGCTAAATGGCTACTATTTTATTAGCCTAAAAGCTTCCTCTTTAAGGGTTAATTTAAAACTCCTCCAGACTTAAGCAGCTTACTTCAAACTACTGATATTGGAAACCAAGGCGAACTATAAGCTCTTCATTAACTCCGACTAAAATATAAGCATAGAAGTAAGCACAGGTAATATTTTAAACAAGATAAAAATTAAATGCTTTCCTTGTTTCGGTTCTTAGCAATGGATTCAATCATACCGTGCAGGTATTTATAATTCCGTGTAGGCTATTACATGTTTTCACTGGTTCTCTTGTTTCTGGGATAAAACTGTATCGTTTTGCAATCAGTGTAAAAAAAAGGAAAGGGTTAAGGTTAAGTCACTTTTTGGACACCAAAACATATTAATTAGTAAAAAAATCCGTAGTTTTAACAATTAACGTATTCTGAATTGTTTTTTTTTTCTTTTTCAAATCCAAAGCGAACATTATCGCTAAGTCGATAAAAACGATGAGCATCAGGTCAGAGCGATGTAATCATTGTCTTATTTAACGAGAAGAGTTTTCAGTTTTTACTAACGAGTCAGAAGTGATTTTGTTAAAATAAACATAATTGAAAAAACCAGTATTCGCTATAAAAATGTTTGTGATTTTACTTGGGATAACGGATAAAATTACCAAAGTCCACACAATCAATCAGCTTACTCATTGTATTGCCCTCATTTATTAAATTATTGGTTGCAGCTCATTAAACGCGATGTTTGATAGATTGTGACATCAACTTGAATATTTTCACGATAAAAATTATCGTAAAAGTAATAGTAGTGACTGATGAGATACCTTTTGCTAAGAAATTTTACTTCGATCAGTGGGTATCAAATTATTTCATTAACAGGTGACTATTTTCCCAGTATATCGCATTCGAATCCCTCTGATAACGTTTTCAAAAATGTACAGATATGATTTGTGATTTTTAGTATAATAACGCGAGATGTTGCTTAGCTAATAGTAAATGATTATATTTGACTGTTTACAAATGGCGTCGTAATATATCGAATACAAAATCAGACAAAATGACAAGGCATTCAATTATTAAATGCGACGATAGTTGGAGTTTTGGTGATAACCATGAATAAAACAAAATAGGTATGGACAACTTAGACTTTTCAGGCTTCAGTTTTCTTTGTATTTATATCAAGTAACAAAAATAACTCAATTTTTTTATTGAAATAGATTACAATAGTAACACTTCTGAATTACTTATTCTTTGACATGAATTTGACCATCAATTAGGTTAGTTTAGGTTAGTGTCCAACCAGGGGGGGAGGTGTACCCCTACCTGGCGCGTCCCCCGGTGGCGGATAGGGGAAGCCGTCGGCCGCCGCCCGGAGGGTACTCCCGCTTACAGGGATGCCCTGCGGACGGCGGCCGGGGGTCGGAGCGTAGCTCCCGCGGACCAAACGCATTGGGGGGGTTGGGGTAGGTGGGTTGGGGAATGGGGAATGGGGGGGTGGGGAATACCGTCCTGTGCTGCTCTTCTCGGTTTTTGAGAAGAGCAGCAGAGGGCGAGGCGTAAGTTGGAGGGGGGAGCTCGCCCGTAAACGAGCACAAAGATGTAATGGCCTCGAGAAAAAAGATTGCATTACCCCAGGAGGGTACCTCTGGCTCCGCCAGAGGAGAATCCCTCGGCGCCGCTCCTTCGGGGGCGGCGTCCAAGCCCCAACGTACTCTGGGGGGGGCACCTCAGGCCTCGGGATCTTCTGATCCCGTATCAACGACGACCAAAGCGAGAAAACGGACAACCGATACTGCCGAGGAGAAAGACCTCGTAATATTGGACACGGACGGTAGTGATTCTGACATGGAGGTGTCGGAGAGCAAGAGCAGCAGCAGCTCTGACGCTCCCGGTGAAGAGGCTGGCGGCCCTTCGGGGCGGAAGCGGCCTAACCCGGAGCATCAGAAAAAAGGAGGCCTCTGCTCCGAAAAGGGGAAGAGAAGTAGAAGCTGCGAACCACCTCCGAAGAGGGAAACTGCAATGGGGAGGGCTAAGACCGAACTCAAGGAGAGACGGAAGGAGTTTAAGGAAGGCGAGCTCTTCGAGAAGCGCGAGGCTGCTATCTTGAACGCGATACAGGAATTGGAGGGGGCGGTGGAGGATGTCACGCACATGATTGAGCAGGATGCCCCGATCTTTGAGTTGACGCAGGAGGAGGCGGAGATATTGGAGGAAAGGCCATCATACACACTCCTCTACCAGGCCGCCGCATCGGTCGAGCTGGTGAGGGTTGTGGCCGAATTCATGGGGAGGTTCAAGGGCAGCTACCAAGCGGCCCTAACGATGGCGGCCAAGCATATGGAGTCTGCGGCCGAAGCATTGTACTTCCGGGCCACAGGGCAGGAACATAGGAATCTGGAGAGGGATTCCTGGAATAAGGAGGCGGAGAACAGGAGACTCCGAAAAGAAATCAGGCTCCTCAAAAAGGAGAAGAAAATAGAAGCGGAGCGTCAGGCCCAACAGCTTCAGGAGATGCGCACGGAAGTGGAGAAGCTCAAGGCAGTCGTGGAGGAGCAAAGGCGGCAGGCTCCTGAACATTGTGAGGAGAAGCTGGTTGCCCGAATGGAGGCAAGACTCCGCGAAATGGAGGAACGGTTCCTGAATGTGCTGGGACAGAGAGCGTCACTGCCAGACAGAGTGGAAGGCCTGATGGAGGAGAATGCTGGGGAAAAGTCACAAGTACCCACGAGTAGTAGTGGTACTGCTACACGTGGGTCTACAGACCCAGCTCCTACCCCAAATAATCCCCGTCCAAAAGGGAAGAAGAGCAGGGAGAGGGGAAATAGAATACCCGCGGCGCAAATTTCTAGGGAGTCCCGCCCCTTGCCACCTCCCCCCGCCTCCATGGACGCGGGGTGGGCAACAGTGGTAAAGAGGAGAAATCCAACGGCCCCAGCAGCCCCAGCAGAAACTGAATGCCTGCCAAAAAGGCAGCCGAGGCGGCCCAAGGTACCGAGTCTGCGCCCTACACAGACGGCGGCAGTGGTCCTGACACTGCTGCCCGAGGCCGTGGATCGGGGCCTCACATATGGGACGATAATCTCGAAGGCCAAGTCCCAAGTTTCCTTGGAGGCCTTGAAGATAGAGGGGCCACGTATAAGAAGAGCCATTACAGGCGGTGTCATCCTGGAGATCCAGGGTGACACAGAGCAGGATAGCCGTGCTAAGGCGGACTCCCTAGCCAATAAGCTCAGGGAAGTCCTCAGGGCGGACGGGGTACAAGTCACCCGGCCGGAGAGGAGCGCGGAATTGCGCCTCTCCCGGCTGGACGATTCCGTCTCTGTGGGAGACATAAGAGAGGCTGTGGCGAAAGCCTGTGGATGTTCGGCGGAAACGGTGAAGACCGGTGAGATCCGCCGAACTGGCCGGGGTCTCGGCTCGTGCTGGGTACGCTGCCCAATATCGGTGGCTGAAAAGCTGACGGACGGCCGCAAATTGCTGATCGGCTGGTCCTCAGCTCTGGTGACGCTTTTGGAAAGTAGGGACCTGTACTGCTTCCGATGCCTCGAGAAGGGGCATGTCCGGATGCAGTGCAGGTCCGAGTCGGACCGCAGCGCCACCTGTTATAGGTGTGGCGAAATCGGCCATCTTGCACGCTCGTGCGAGCAGCAGCCGCATTGCGCAATTTGCGCAGCGGCAGGCAGGAGGGCCGACCATAGGGTGGGAGGACGTCATTGCAGACCCCCCAGACCCAAGAGCAGAAAAGAAGTCGCAGCGGCCCCAAAGCCGCAGCAAGAGTCCGCTCCCTCCGTCCCAAAGGACGTAGAGAACATGGACACGAGCGGACAGGCTAGATAGCCTGATATCCCGTGGCGCCAGAACGGGGAACTCTGGCGTCCAACGAGGAACGGGGCGTGTCGGGTGGTCCGGCACGCCCCGTGGTGCGGCAACAGCCGCATCGAGTTGTGCTGCGATTACGCGGCAATGCGCCTAGGGGGGGACTGTGTAGAATCGTTATCGCGCATCCCGGCCCCCCCCTTTAATGCGCAGAGAAGGACCACCCCAGGGGTTTTAGTCGGTTCGAGTCCGACACACCACTCTCTGTCTCCCCGTGGCAGAGAGTGACGGTGCGTGGGCATTTCCCCTGGGAAACAAAAAAAAAAAAAAAAAAAAAAGGTTAGTGTCCAAAAACTCACATCTAGGTCATTTTTAATAAGTATAAATTCAGTAAAATGAAACAGTGGCAGAATCATGCACTAGAGATTTCAACATATTTGAAACATTCCATATCTTTAAACTCCATAAAATTGATAATTCGTTCCCAATGCAATGGGCACTTTTTTATTTTTTATCAACGCGTTCAGATCAAGAAACAAACTTTTCAGCTTAACATATTATTAAGTTGTAGTCTCACTTATTACCATTATAATGAAAATTGGTACGTACTGAGTCTGGAGAGCTTAAACGCATCAGCAGTATTGATGATGTCGACGTACAGCTGAAAATCTAGCCGAGATCTGTTGGGGTTAGAATGCTGAACCATGGCGAACTTGAAAGCATTCTGGATCTCATCCGTGTTCTGGTCGAATACCACACCTGGGAAAGAAGAGACATTATATTAGTTAAAAATAAAATTATAAATGTGTTGCTGTTATCCGCAACTTCGTTTACGTTATGTCGGGGTGCTATTCTAGTACCTTATATGTCTAGCTACTAAATCTTATCCTAATCTATCTATTAGGGCTTACGTGAACGAGTAACAAATATTCATATTTCCATAGCAACAAACTTTCACGTTTATAATATTAGTAAGATGCCAATGTTTTTGCTATTGGTAACTTTGTTGAAATGTAATACGCGATTTATAAATGTAAGAAATCGTTCTATAAAAAATGTTCAATGGTTAATACAATAAATTCTGCCAGAAACATCCCACTGCCATGCCATTGCTTCATCTCAGCTATGAGATGGAGTGGACCCATGGGGCTCCACCACTTGGGCTAAATGCGGAGTGCGGAGTGTGTATGGAAGAACACGAACCTTACTGTCCGATGTATACAACTAAGCTGCCTATTGGACTTTGACATAACTTGTAAATAACTAGTTAAGTATTTTTCCAACTTTTTGATATCTCGACGCCCTTTCCCTGGAAATAATCACTAATGACCTAAAAAAAATTATTAATAATGTTGAAGAACAGAAAATATGTGACCATAAGTCCTCTTAAGATGCGATTTATAGTTTTAACTGGGCCTGATTGAAATTTGCGCATTATATTTATTATTTATATAATATAATAAGTTATTAACACTATCATGACAGCTTTGGAAATAAGTAAAAAATGTAACAAAAAATATCTACATACCTACTGAATAGAAAGAGCTAAATGTGTGAAAAATGTAGAAAAAAGCATGATTTTTATGATTAAAATAATGGTAGCACTAAAAAAATTATTGACTAAAAAATGTTGCGTGAAAAAACATACATTTTTTTAAAGCAATTATTATATTAATTACAATCAATAACTACAGGGCGACTACTCTTGAAAACGAAATATGTCGGATCCGATGACGTTTAGTATTTTTTATTGCTTATTATCGCAACTTCAAAACACTTCGAATGCGAATAAAGCGTTATCAAAAAACAAAATATTATTTATACAAATCAAAAATCACGTTTAATTCCCTAACTTTTGATCAATCTTCAAAAACGAAACCTTTCGTTTGTTCGTTTCGTTTTCAAGAGTAGACGCCCAGATACGTTTGCTCAAAAGACGGTTACTTAATAAACGTTTGTATGTATCTAAATCCTACTAATATCTCAAAAATAGGCGCGGTGGTATTTGATATTTTTTATAAGGTTATAATAACTATTTAATTATTTGAGAAAAACTTCACAGATATTAGTTTAAACACAAGAATTATGAAGATCCAATCTCGTGTATTGCCTTTTTACTTAAATCCAAATTCCATTCGGTTCTAACTATCGTATATTTGGAGATTAGGAATGAAAACATGTATGTGTCAAATACTCGTTTACGCTTCAAGCAAGTGGAACAATAAATATGCAGCAGCAAAATAGAGAAATCATTGATTGTGCTCGAATACTAATGATTAAATAAAACCTTCGGTTGTCCATTGGTTTATGAATATGACTAGGGTGTGCGAGCGGCATTCACAATTTATTGTTTTGCAAGCATACGCGTGCCTATAGTATTCCGGTATGGAATTTATAGCTTTAGTCTGGCTAGAGAAAAATATAGATTTATTGTCCAAGCTTTGCAACAAACCGTTATTGCTTTTACGGATTTAGCATTTCATGGTCGATAAAATAACACGTTTTTATAACCACTCATGGGCATATTGTTATGTAATCCGAAGGAGACGTTTCTGTCAAAGAAAATTGTACAAGCTATATTGTTGTAGTCTATACTATAAAAAAATTATATTATAAAAAGGAAAGATTTGTTTATTTATTTGTTTGTTTGTTTGTAATGAATAGGCTCCGAAACTACTGGACCGATTTTAAAAATTCTTTCACCTTTGGGAAGCTACATTATCCTCGGGTAACATAGGCTATATTATAATTTTCAAAATATTAGGGATCCTAACTTAAACTCCAATAGTGTAACCCAAGGTGAAAAAAAATGAAAATTCCTTACATCGCTTGCGTTGTGAAAACTATTGGATGGTAGAACAAAATCATGTACTACGACTTTGCAGAACTTATCATTATCTACAAAAAGTGTCGGAACAGCATATGTCTCAATATCATAGTTATGTCACAGTAAGCGGTTTTTTATTCAAAAAATTGATGAATATGCCGCCGCGTTAAAAGACTCTTTATTTGTACCTTGGTATTAATCCTTATAAAAATAAATTACTTTATATTCAAGATGGCTTCAATACTTTTATACGACTTTTTGAATAATTCAATTTGGACATTTCATTTGGAAGATATCACAAGTTTAAAAAACCGGCCAAAAGCGTGTCGGGCCACGCTCAGTGTAGGGTTCCGTAGTTTTCAGTGCATCACAATACTTAAGTATCCCCACTTAAAGTTACAAAAATGGGCTATATTCTTTTTTTATTTAAAAGCAGATACATTGATACGTAACGTAAGAAAAAAAAAATGCTAGCATATACGCTTAAATTACAACTTTAGTTAAAAAAATATTTTTTCAAAAATTTCAAAAACTATTAAACCCATAAGGTTAAAAAGTTTTCCTAGAAAGCCTTTATGCAGTTCTATATTCTAGATTTTTTTCATACTTTTTGAACTTATGGTTAGCCTAAAAAACTTTTTTTTTATTTTTGAACTTTGTTGACGTGATTAATATACATATTTGGACCATATTTCAGCTTTCTAGTGCAAACGGTTTCTGAGATTATCCTCGGACGGACAGACAGACAGACAGACATGGCGAAACTATAAGGGTTCATGTTAGCGTCCCTGGGGTACGGAGGGAGTGTAATAAAATAAAGTTTAAGGTTTACATGTATAAAAAATATGTACATATTTTAGTACCTTTTGCACCCGTGCGAAGTCGGGGCGGGTCGCTAGTGTAGTGTAATATAAGAAGTCACATTTGCTCAATTAACCATAATTAGATAAGTGTATATTTACCTTCAGTATTTGTGTAAAACTTTTACATTTAAGTTTTCACCTCGCAAGTAATTTTGATCGTTGGCGGAGGTAGGTAAATAGTTTGCTTTAAAAATTAGTGTTACCCTTTGTAATTTAATATGAGCACAGACATAATACATTTACTTTCCATCGTTTTTTACAGAAGTATGTCTATGGCTTATAAGGTTCAAGTAGATATATAACTCCCATTTAAACTTAAATTATGCTAACAGCATTATTCTATCTTTTTGTTCTCTTTCATCATATTTATTATCTACTAGCTGTGCCCGCGACTTCGTTCGCGTGGACTACATCCTTTCATGGTCGGTTTTACCCCTTTCTCCCCTAATATTCGAAACAAAAAGTAGTCTATATTTTAATCCAAGTTTCGAGCTATATGTGTGCCAAATTTCATATCCCTAACTTCAAAAATAAACATTTTTCCATATAAACTTCCAAAGGTGGTATTACCCCATCCCCCCCTTATTTTCTAATAAAAAGTAGCCTATGTCCGTTCTTGAGATTCAACGTATACCTATACCAAATTTCATCAAAATCGGTTGAGAGGTTTAAGCAAGAAAGCGTAACAGACACACAGACAGACAGACAGACAGACAGACAGACAGACAGACAGAGTTACTTTCACATTTATAATATTAGTAGGGATTATAATCAGATGTTTCGGTTTCATAGTGATGAAAAAATATTTCGCTCACTTTCTAGTATCATGTGGACCTTTATGGGATAAAAAGTTAATCCACAAAGAATCTTAATAAAACAAATATCAATTCAAATTTGGTATTATGTTGTGATGGTTAAAAGCTATGACAATGTTTGCAATTAATGGTTTTGATTCCACCGCTTTTAGCAACACAATACACTTGTTATTAAGCTTTGTTAGCTCCTCGTCTTGTTCAAAAGCTCTTTAATATCTATTCTTTGTTTGTTTTAAAATTTGCATTTGATTGTACATAACAGAGCACTCGCCTATGTTCATATAAAATATAAACTAATGCAATAACAGCGGCCGATAATAACCACTACCTACCAAATTTCGGCTACATTGATAGAATGAAAGAAATAAACAATTTGACTGTCACTAACACCTTATGTTATACGAAAAATACAAGACATTGAAAATGTTTGTAGCAGTAGAATCAGCATAGGCTACATCGACCCGTAGGCCGCTGCAGCGCTGGTATTATGGTCGTAATCTGAGAGACATCGGTTGACACCAAACAATTAACAAGCACCTACGCTAAAACATACAAAACAAACAGATACCTAACATAGCATTAAAAAAATATTTTTATTGGTAAGTAGGATTCGATAAGTCTGTAATGATATGAATATTTTTTTCTTACAAATCTAAAATTCCTTCGTTAATCCATACAAGAACTGCAATTCTATTCGGTATAGGTCCGCTATTTTATTAAAAAGAAATGGTATAAAAGATGTAAATCAAACGTCGTTTTCGTACTTGGTAAGTAAAATATTATGAAATTATGATTTACAAATAAAAATACTTTGTGAAAAAAATATTTTAACAAGGAGCTTTACTGGTCGCCCACAGTCGGTTAGAATTTATCAAGTAAGCCCTCAAAGATGTGGGCAGGATCTATTTCATATTTTTATTAATAATTTCCCTTCATTTAACTTGAATAACTAGAACGCACATTGTATGAACAAAAAAATCATCCTAATGATCCACTCTAATCCATGGTTTTGAACACTCCAATAGGACCAACAAAAAAAGCTTAACTTTACATTTAAAAACGTCTTTTTTTATTTTATTTTAAATTATTTTTGACGATACGCTCTAAATATTTGCTTAATGAAAAAAAAACTTAGTTGAATGAGAAGTATCTACTTCATTTTCGTCTTACTGCATTACAAATGTTTCATCATTGAAGTAATGTCATTATTAAAATAATATTTAGGTATTGTCTTCATTCCCACCCTTGCCACAAATCAGTGGCGTGCACACAGTTTTAAGACAGGGTAGGCAGAAAATTTCACTCACCAAAAACACTTTGGTTTTGGTTCATCGTCTTGTCGACTGAGAATGTAGGTAATTGCCAAATACTAGCTCAATATCCATAGATTGACTGATTTTATAGACATATCAATTTACGGATATCCGAAGTGGCCTTTCGGTGCGTTTGTATGATGTTTTGTAATGTTTGTGTTATTTGCAAAATTTAAATGAAAGCAGTGAAAAGATGGTGGTGTAAGTATCATTTTTTATTTTTCAATACACACACCATCTAAACATCTTTCACAGACAATGTTATCAATTTTTCAATCTATTAACAACGATAAATCCTAAATATCTGAAAGCGTAGTCACAAACACAACACAAATCAAACAATATGGCAACTTTTGACTATTGAAATTAGTACCTAGTAAAAAAGAGAAATATAATACGACAAAAAATATTGCCACCAAAATGTATAAAACTCAATGAAACAATGTTACTTTCTAAAATATTTGCATTGCTTATCAAACTTTCATTCGGAAATGTTTGGTAAGAGTCGTAATTTTTCGTAATCTACAAAAAAAGGCACTGGCTTCTCATGCAGTTGTGTGCGTGATTTTTGTCATTGTGTGTCAGCAAAGCCCACGTAGCAACAGGAACGCACATACATTAATTCGCATGACCGCGACTTACCATGAGAGCACACATACACAATTTTAGAGATTCATAGTTTGTGTCTTTGCCGTGGCACTTGTACGCAAGGGCGAGGCGGCGCTAGTGCAGCGCGAATCGGTGATTCTAAATAATCAAATTACATGTCGATCTTATCTTAAATGATACCACCGGCAATCGATCGGTGGAGCTAATTTATGATTTAAGTTTTTATGTTATTTTGTTTATTGATAAAATAATATTGGATCTATTATCAGACCTAGGGTAGGCAGTGTCTTTCTGTCTTTATGAAACGCACGCCACTGCCACAAATAAAAGTTAGTAAAGCACAAAGTGACCGCTGTTCCCGCGTTATTAGCTGATTTCGTGAGTGCAACCTTATGGCTTATCATAGAATAGGGTAACCAGTTTGCAAGAAACAATATCCAAACTTTTTTGATTGATCAGTGCATTAATCATTGTGTACGTGTTGTCTTTAGAAGGAAAGCCGAAAAACTTGTGCTGGTAAATATTGTTTAATCTCATAAAAATAATTCTGGCTTATACTTTTTCGTAGATTTTAATACTTTATACGAGTATATTGGTAACTGTTGAATTGGATTGAATTTGATTGTAATCTGTTTTCTGATAGAAAGATTTCATATAACAGATTACAGCAAAAATATTTTTTTTACAATATAATAGTTCTTATCTAAAAAATAAGTTATTTTTTATCTGGTCTGATATTATTAAAAAGTATGAGTTTTACGCAAAAATGGGGGTTTATTTGATTTAGACCACTTTCAACCAAAAAAAGAGTCAACTTTATTAGATTTAACGAAAACAAAATCCTTCGAAGCCGTGCACATTCCTTTGGGCCTTCGAGTGGAAATCTAAACAAACGCAATTTTTATTGCCACGTATACGTTTTAAATTATTAATTATAGTACTCCGCATTCATTCGCACTCGGCGTTGTTTTGTATAGAAATATGATTGAGAACGGAGAGTCGTAGTATATATGTGTCGGATGACGTAGTATTAATCTGTGTCGTGTAAATAAATGCGGGGCGTATGTCAGCGAGGCGGCAGCGAGGCGGCGTCGCTTCCAGGAAGCACCCCTCGACGGATTGAGTACGTACACGCTTAACGCTTGCCAAATTATTCTTTACTCCTAAAATAGGGACAAAGGTTTCATCGCCGCGCGTAATAGACGCCAGTAAATCCACCTTGAAAATTGAAAATTATAGGCCGGGCACATTTTCAAAGGTGACACTGTGCTCCATAAACATTATGATAATGGCACACAGCTATGTGTGAACAGCAATTTGCAAACGATACATTTACCAAATGCGATTTGTCAGAAAATCTGCATCGATCTTTTACTTTCGTTTAAATATAATATTGCATTAAAGTGTACGTATATATTGTTGTTAATATTGAATTATAAATTGTGCAGGTATGTTTATTTTTATTTTAATATTGTGCCAATTCAAAATTAATTCGTCAGGCAATGGAATGTTCGGTTTGGTTGTTCATTTTTGTAAAGAACTTCATTAGCCAACGCTAAAATGTAAGAATTTTCAATAGGTACCATCTTTTATATTATTTTTGATCCTGACTCACTTTCTTATGTTCTTACAATATGTTCATTGTTTTGAATGATCTCACTCCAGAGCGTTGCGTTCTGTAAATATTACGGCATTGTTCTCATATTTTCTCGTTCTTGAGGTTTAGTTCCAAATAGTTTTTAAAAAATAATGAATTCAACCACCTAATCTGTCTAGCTACCGCATTTCATGTAAATCCAGTCAGTAGATCCATTCATCCATACTATCAAACTTTTACGTTTAAATTAGGTATTAGGATTATACAGACCCGGATTACATAAAACTTTAATATGTACTGAATGAGTAAAACTATCAGATTTAATCTCGTATACATTTAACTGAAAAACAATCGAGTTTATTTTTGACTTTCCTGCGGGGGAAAGGTAAGCATAGCTAGCCAAGCGTGGTGAACAGAACAACGCAACTTTTTGTAACTTCAAATTCAAATTAACTGGATAAATTTTGAATCGAAGGTCCAAAATGTATTAAATTATTTTAACCATTTATAAATAAAGAACATTTTCTAGCGGCAGGTTACATTTAAAATAAAAGTCAACTTACTGTTTTGTAACGAAAACACTTAGCCATATGCTGTCCCGACATTTTTATAAATATGACGTGTCATACACAAGGGTAGTCGTAGGAGTTTTATTTAATCTATCTCTATTAAAGTTTGTGCCAGTGTCAATGCGTCCATGATGCAAAAAATATTTTAGGACTATTTTTTTTCTTCGGTATTTTAATGAAGTTTTTGTAAGGACTCCTAATTTAAAATGTAAAAGAATTCTTAAAATCGGTTAAGTAGTTTCAAAATTTGTTCGTTACAAATAAAAACTTTTAACACCTCGTCGTTTTTGCGTCGTGGGTTAAAAAATACAAATCTTTCACCTTCATAACATTCATTTAGGAAAGTAGAAGACAGTTAAGCACTTGTGTTATGGAAATCAGAACCAACGGTTGTAATATAATTAATAATACAAACTTAAATGTAAAATGTCGAACATAGAAAATATTTTACATGTATTTATGAGTTTATGTATGTTTATCATGTTATGATACTGTAAATATATTTTTTTAAATAAAAACTCAGTTTATGGTACACAGCTCTACCAATGTCTCGCCATCTACTATTTCTTCCCATAGGTTGTCTGGAAGAGATGGCTTCCTAGCGATAAGACCGCCTAAATGGTACTATAATTTATCAATTTCTGTAAAGATTTGTGATCTTTTACTTAAAAACAATTAACCCATTTTGTTGCTATTATTATTATTATTGCACCTGTAAAGGGAAAGCCCTTCAGTAAGATATGTCATACTTGGAAGCGCAATAAAGATTGCGCTTCCAAGTATGACATATCTTACTGATGTCCATCAAATCAAATTACAATTGATAGACCCAAGAGATACTGGTTTTGTAATTTTAAAACAAACATTGCGAGCGAGCCCTTTTCACTTTAGCAATTAATTCGGACTGTAATTAAATTAATCTGCCGGTTGTCAATGCAGCTAGGTTTATTTTACGCTTAAAGAGGATTATTTTGCGCTATCGGCGCGTAATGTTAGCACACGTGTTGCCTCTGACCGCTTGAACTGAACGTTTTCACACAGTTTAAACAGAGAATAACACTGTGAGATGCGTGAACGCTTGCAATGGGAACGTTGACGGTCTATGCAGTAACGTACGCACAGGCATTATTTCAGAGCGGAATAAATCTTTTGTGCCTTAATACCTTACAAAAGCAACGCTCGTTTTGAACCGCGCTCTTGCAAAGTGTTTAACGTGCGATTGTATTATATTAGGTACTGCAGTGGCATAGTGTACATGGTTTACGAAGATATTTGTTCCGCGAACGCCGCTCGAGCGGTCAATACAGTTCTAACCCACGCTCCTTGTTTTTAATTCATTTGTATTAGTAAAACAGTCTTTCCGAACCACACTTTCGTTCAATTAGTTCAGTAATATACCAAAGTGAACATTTGAAGATTCATCTGCAGTTTTAATACAGTGACTGAACCAAAATCGTCAAATTATCTCACACAAAACACCCACAAAGTGCCAAAAATTTTAGACGACAACAGGGTAGTCTCGACACAAGCCGTTCGACGCGACCTGTCACGTAAGTGACCTTGAATTTTAGAAGGACATCCGTGCTGTTCAGTTGCTAACTGACTACAAATCGCAACACTCTGAGATCCCATTTGCGTATTTCGCCACTAGTGAATATGGACAGTTAGCCCATGTGTGCGGAGTGCTATCTTCAAACAAGTGGTGAGGGTTCGCATCCCGCTTGGGCAGATTTGTTCTTTTTGTAATATTTTTATATATATTTTTTTTTTTTTTATTTCTGTTTTTGTCACCGGATCTCTTCCATAATTGCAATATGAATAAAAACTGTGCTGGATGTAATAGACGAATGTTGGACTCGAACTTTATGGAGTGCTCAAAATGTACAAAAAGGTTTGATCTAATGTGCATAAACATAACTAAAGAGAAGTTTAAGGGCCTTACCCAATCTTATAAGGACCAATGGCTATGCCCCTCGTGTACATGTTCCCAACCGAAAGGAGACAACACCACAACACCTATACGAGTGCCAACCTCATCAGTCACTTTAAACGATTCCTACTCCTGTGGAAATATTAACACGACACGAGGAAGCAGACAAGGCGCAAAAGCTAAGACCGACACTGAAGACTTACTGCCAAGTACCGAAGCGACAACGAATCTAATAGCAGAACTTCGTCTGCTTCGACTTGAAGTCACGGAAGTCAAAAAACAAAACCAGGAGATCAAAAACCAAATGTCCCTCATATCAGAAAATCTATCACAAAACCTCCAAGAGTACACAAGAAAACTCCAAAACGCAGAGGAGGAAATAGTTGTTCTTAAATCAACTGTTGGACAACTACAGCTCAAATTAGCTGTACGGGACCAAGATCAACTGAAGAATGACCTGGAAATTTTGGGAATCGCCGAGCAAACTAATGAGAACTTGCATCATATTGTTATCGCAGCTTCACAAAAACTAGGCGTTCAGCTGGCAGAAACCGACATAGAGGATGTGATTAGAGTAGGTCCCAAAACAAGCAAGCAGCCAAAGTCATCTTCATCACCCAGAATGCCCCGTCCGATAGTTCTTAAACTGCTAAGAAGACGCAAAACTCAAGAACTGCTGAAAGCTGCAAAAGCCAGACGCAACCTAACCTCAGAGAACCTAGTAGACGGCCAGGCTTTGCCAATTTTCTTCAACGAACGCCTAACACAGGAGAATCGGCAGTTATTTCGTGAAGCAAGAAAACGCAGTAAAGAACAGCGATTTCAATACTGCTGGAGTAAAAACGGAGGCATCTACGTTAGAAGGGCAGATGGTAAGCCAGCGATGCGCATATATACGACATCCGACCTGGATGAAAAGGTTGGACCCCCGACTGAATCTGCGGGAAGCGAAACCTGTATCACATAAGTTAACCCTAATTTTAATTTTTAATTTGCTTATTTTCATTTTACCTTACTTTCGTTCTCAAAAAATTGCTTTAAATAAACGCACACAACAATACACAATCACTCCTACGCACACTTACAAAAACATCTACACACACACTCTTAAAGGCTTGGTGGCTGCTTCAACGGTGTTCTCAGATGATCAGTCAATTCAATACTACATACTTTTGTTATTTTTATACCCTTGGTGTATTCATGCCCTTAAAAATGAATGACTTTTCAAGAGATCTCGACGAAACACTAACTATAGACTGCCATCTACTTGAGAACATCGAATCTAGCTCTGATTTCTTTCTCGCTAGGCACAACTTTAAGTCACTTACCCTCAACATTCGCAGCATACAGCATAACTTCAACGCCTTTCTAGTCACTCTTAAACGGTCCAAAACCAAATTCGATCTTATAGTGCTAACCGAATGTTGGCTAAACGAGAACACAACTATTCCGCAACTCCCAGGTTACAATAGTTTTCACACAAACAAATACATTAATAGAAGCGGCGGAGTGGTAGCTTATGTTAGAGATATATGGAATGTACAAGTAAATGAGTCAAAATGCGAGGACTGCAACTGCTTAGAAATCAACTTTAGCACCGACTTTGTTGCCCTTGTAGTATATCGCTCCCCCTCGTTCCTGGACCCAAACAATTTTATATCATCCCTGGATGGCATACTGACTATCCATCATAGCAAAAAATACATCATACTTGCAGGTGACATCAATCTTGATTTGTGCGCTGACCCACTGAGCGAAAACTGCAGTAACTACGTGTCGTTGCTGACAGAACACCAGCTGCTGCCAGCTATTTCAAAACCAACCAGAGGAGACGCCTGTCTTGATCACATCTTCGTAAAAGACCCAAGGGGTGCTCTCGGCTTGGTTTGCGCTTCTGATTTAACGGATCACTACATTTGTCTTGTGGCACTATCAATACGAACACCAAAACAGACAACGACACGTTTCCGACTTAGAACCAACTATGACGGGGTCCGGGAAGATCTCAAAGAAGAAGCCTGGAATGTTGTCAACGATAGCCAAGATGCTAACGAAGCGGCTTCTATTTTCAATAATATGATGGCAAGAGCAATCAACAACAACTCAAAAGAAGTAGTAGTTAGCCGTTCCAAATTTATTCTAAAACCCTGGATCACACCTGGGCTTATAAAATGCCAGAAACATAGGGACCGCCTTCACCTAAAAGCCAGAAAACACCCGTCAAACTCAATTCTTCAAATAACTTACAAAAGGTACCGTAACTTTCTTCACGACCTATTGCGCAAACTAAAAACAGACTATGAAAATCAGATGCTAATCAACAACAAAAACAACCCCAAAAAACTCTGGCATACTATAAAAGATATCTGCAACTTAAATGAAATACGCGAACAGCCAGTAAGTTTATTAAAATCCAAAAATGACGAGGTTTCCTCTTTGAATCACTGCAACGAATATTTTGCAAGCGTTGGAAAAGTCTTAGCTAACAAAACCTTAGAGAAGCTTTCAACTACGCAGGAGTCCCTTGCAGCTGCAACTAAAGTACCAGCATCACTGCCAAACTCGTTTTTTATGACCCCAACAGATGAGGATGAAGTGAACAAACTTATTTGTGATCAAAAATTAGATAGCTCCCCCGGTATAGACAAATGCACGCCAACGCTCCTGAAACATATTAAAACAATTATACTAAAACCTCTTACACACATTTTTAACCTGAGCCTGTCTTCGGGTATCTTTCCCGATGTCTGGAAGACAGCAATAGTAACCCCTATACACAAAAATGGTGACAAAGGACAACCTTCCAACTATCGCCCAATCTCTCTTCTATCTTTGTTCTCCAAACTTCTGGAAAAGCTCGTAAACCGACGATTAGTTGCCTATTTAGAAAACAACTCTTTAATTCCAGATAGGCAATATGGTTTCAGGCGTGGCAAGTCTACGGAGGACGCGGTGCTATTGGTCTCAGATATCATCTCTTCTGCGTTGGATGGAAACAAATGCTGTGTCGGGATTTTCCTGGACCTGGCGAAGGCTTTCGACACGGTGTCGGTTCCAATCCTTGTAGAAAAATTAAACTGTCTCGGAATCCGAGGTGTAGCACTACAATGGTTTCATAGCTACTTGTCTAATCGAAAGCAATGTGTTCGGGTGGGCACTATCTTTAGCGACAAGTTACCGATTGACTTTGGTGTGCCACAGGGCAGCATTCTTGGTCCAACACTTTTCATCATATACATGAGCGACCTATTAGAATCGAATATAACTAATGCCGACACTATATGTTACGCAGATGACACAGTAATCATCTTTCAGGGATCAACGTGGGAAGAAACTTACACAGCAGCCGAAACAGGTCTAGTACAGGTGACGGAGTGGTTGAGAAGCAACCTTCTCACGTTGAATGTTGATAAGACTAAATACCTCGCATTCCATAAAACTCGTGCTTCCCAACCTCCTTCTACAGCCAACCTAAAATTTCATATATGTAAACCAAAAATTAAACCTAGTTATTCCTGCAACTGCCAATCCATAGACCGCGCTTTAAATATAAAATATCTAGGAGTAATTATCGACCAAAATCTGAATTTCAAGCGTCAAATATCTGATCTTGCCAGCAAAATAAGAAAAACAGGCTTCATTATTAAATCCCTAAGAAACTCAGGGCCTACTAGTACTCTCACCCTAGTCTACAAGGCAATCTGCCAATCCCTTCTTACATATTGCATAAAGGTGTGGGGTGGCACTGCTAAGACAACTATGATAGGACTAGAGAGAGCTCAAAGATCGGTATTGAAAATCATGCTGTGCAAGCCGTATAGGTACTCCACCGATCAACTTTACAGAGAGAGCAAGGTCCTACGAGTCAGGCAACTGTTCATAGCGAGAGGAGTATTTTTTACTCATAGCGTTGCTCTTTCTTTGCCGGACTATGCAAAGCTTTGCGCGCAACGAATTTACAAAATTCCTGCACCTCCGGTGCGCACCACCTTTGCTAGACGTCAACCCCTATACCTTTTACCGCGCCTTTATAACACCGTATGTCGCAAAATCGACCTTAAGGAGCTCAAGAATCGCAAAGTAAGGAGAGTTGTGGAGGCTTGGCTTGGGGACCTAAACTATGATGAAACAGAAAACCTACTGAAAACTTGACTAGTGCCGCAATCATTCACACACACACCCTCACCCACACCCACACACACACACACACACGCACACACTTCACTTTCACTTTCTTTCAAATTTTATTTGTTTAGTTTTTAATTCAATTTATGTTTATTATGTCATAGCTATTATATATCATTGTTTTATATCACGCTCGAGCTGTGTTATTTAGTACAATATTTGGTAACCGTAGTCTGAACTCTGCGATACAAGCCATGCTTAGTGCAGGGTTCGCTAGTCTTAAGTTCATTGTAAAAGCATTTAACTGGCAAATAAATGATTTTATTATTATTATTATTATATACCTAAGTAGCTTTTTTATAAAACTACTGGGGTAGACTTGCTTTCAGACATATGAAAAAAAAAAGATTTTTACTTTTATAAATTTTATGTTTATTTTTTTTGCATACTCAATGAATAAGGTCAAGCTAAAGTTTTGTAACAACAAAACAGTGAAATTATGTCATTTAAGTTTTGTAAAAGTAAAACAAAATGACATCATATTAATTTAGTGTGCTTTAGTTCTTGGTAAAGGCATAAACGGCAATAATATAACTTAAATTTATAAATACACTTCGTTACTTTTCAGTCAGTGGCCCCATACGAAGGGCAACAAGACTTCCTTAAGGTCCTTACCTTACAATTCACATTTAATCAGAAATTTGCTTATTAAGTGAAAAAATATTTTTAAATTAAAAATAGTAGGTTCCGGCAGCGCGGTCTTTCCTTTATCACGAGCTTTATAAACAGATTTTTCTTCAAGAATTTCACATAGAATATTTATGGAGATATCAAAAAATAATGACGTTTTATTTGCGATGGTTCAGTAAGATTTTTAGGTTTCCGTAGCCGAATGGCAAAAAACGGAACCCTTATTCGTCATGTCTGTCCGTCTGTCCGTCCGTATGTCACATACACTTTTTTCCGTAACTATGAGCTGATACTGTTGAGCTATACTGTAGAAACTTGGTATGTAGATGTATTTGGTGAACCGCATTAAGATTTTCAAATAGAAAAAAAAAAACATTTTTTGGGTTCCCCATGCTTAGAATTGAAACTTTATTTTTTTTATCAAACCTAATGTTTAGTTACACAAAGACCCATTCATATACAGCCGTCTATGAATGGGTCGTCAAAAATGATATTGAGGTTTCTAATATTTATTTTTTCTAAACTGAATTGTTTGAGCTAGAGATGCTTCCAAAGTGGAAAAATGTTTCCCCCCCTCCTTTTAAAATCAGAGAATGAGAAAACTAAAAAAAATATATAATGTAAATTTCCTTGCTATTATTATTAGGGTACTTGGGGCTATGCAGTTCTAGTGAACTGTGGTCACTGCGACCTGTTAGATCTATTGTGACTCGCCACCAGTTAGAGTAACTCCTTTAGCCGGGTCGATTCTAGGAAGTCTAATATTTTCCTAGCTTTCAGAGTTTTTAATTCATCCGGTTGGGCTATATGTCGTCCCAGGTGGATGCTTCGTTTGTGGATCAGAGATTCACAGTCACACAGGAGGTGAAGAGGTGTTTCCTTTTCCTCCTTGCAGAATCTGCATTCATTAGAGTCACTCAGCTTCATATGAAACTGGTGTCTTTTTAGTTTGCAGTGTCCAGTCAAGGCTCTAACTAGCGCACTAGCCCTAGGCCTGCTAAGTTGTAGCAGTTCTTCGGTCCATTTGCGCGAGTAGCCATGCTAACTATCAGCGAAAATTGATTCGAACAAGATCTAGAAAGTAGTTTTTTAATTCAATCAACTAAAATATAACCTTTTATATTATGTTACTTGCTGCTACGGAACCCTTCATGGGCGAGTTCGACTTGTAGCTGGCCGGCTTTTTTTGTATTAGTATGTTATTTGGAAGCTCAAGTTATTCAATATTTTTTTGCGTTTTGTTTCTCAAAATAACCAAAAAATGGTGGATGTAAGAGTTAAGCATTAATTGTTTAATAAACTTGTATTAACCGGAACAGCAATCAACTATGACGTTTTAAGTTTCTCCAAAGTTGTCTGGATGGCTGTGAGGGTGAGAGTCATGCAACGTAGGAATTCTGTAGGTCGTATCGTATTGCCTCAGTAGGGGTCTCTAAGGGACGGCAGTTTTAAGAAAACCGAGGCGTGGTATGTTTGAGGGTGTTACCAAACCTCGGCATCGAGCATCGACCACATCAACGGCATCGAGCGATGGTATAATGGAAAAATCGACGTCCATCGATAGTTTCTACCACACCAAACGATCGATGGTAGAATGGTATAGTCGATGTCGATCGAGCTGTTTTATCAGTCGTGCCGCGCGCTGACCGCGCCCCATTTGTCACCGGTGCCATCGATCGACAGGACGAACGGTAATTGTCGATCAATTAAAGTTACCAGACCAGTCGATCGAGCTCCGATCGACGTTGATCGATCGATTGGTCTGGTACACTCTTAGTGACTTCATGCGGTCTTTAATTGGGATCCTCCATTATATCGTGTAAGAACTAGATAAAATATCCAAGTCTGGGGTTGGACACAAGTTGGGCTTTTAGCTCGTTCTTCCATGGCATGCGTGGATGAGGAAGTCCAAGAAGGAAAAAGTAGCCTGCCAGATGATCTCCTGCCAACAGCAACGGATGTGCCGCGCACAAGGAAATGTTTTGCCCGTTCGTACATCCATGTGGAGACAAATCGCAGCAAGTGTGTATACTGCAGTTTACAAGGAATTGACTGTCTTCCGAACAAAATGACAGTATAAATTTTAAGACTTTCGCGTTCTATTTTAAACATTTAAAATAATTTAACGGGTCAAAACGCGACACCATTTTTATTTAGTAGTTAATACGAACTACTGACTGCCCGACGTTTCGGTTGCACCAACCGTGGTCACGAGCTGACCAACCAGTCAGCTCGTGACGTTTTGACCCGTTAAATTATTTTAAATGTTTAAAATGACAGTAGTCAAAATAGTCCATCCCCATTCGGGCGTTAAGGTCTAACCGGGGGTATGAATGGGTAGTTCCTACGTTTTCAGGACAGGAAGACATACGCCTTTGCTCAGGCGGCTGAACAGTCCATCACAGGATTTCCGCTCGTAAAAATGGAACGAGTGAGCTGTACCTACTCGTATATCTGCATATTATACGTGAATTAATAAACTTTTACAATTTTCTAGTGCTTTACGCCACACTAGCAAAGTCTATTTTAAAGAAACAGATTTTGAGGAATGATGGAATTTTAATGTTTCTTTAAAACTAATAAATTTAGATTATTAGCCAGAATGTACGAGAAACTATTAGTACGTTGACATAGAAGTTTAAATATTTATTTAATTCGGCAGCAATTGCATAAAATTTTTACATCACATGTTATACCAGCAAAAAAACATTTTCCGTTCTCCTTTACAGGCTACTGACATAAACTGCCTGGCGATGAAGTAACTGATGTTGTTGGCATTTGCTTTTTTAATATTGATAGCAGGAAGACAGATAAAGATTATTCCCACTAAGCGAGTAAGTTCCATCTTTTTCTTTTAAGTAATGGGAATGAAAAAACTTAATAAGTAACGAGACGTACACGAAATCAAACGAGTTTTCACTTGCAAGAAAATAATTTTAGTAATCTTGCAGAATGTTCCATAATTTTAACGCAAAATATCACAAGATGAGCCAATGTAAAATGGAATATGAAAATATAGAATGAGTAAAGTAGGATATATAAAGTTTCGCAAATTGTCGTAACAGTGGTCTACTTGCGTACTCTTGAATGACGGCGAACGCCAGCATTGGTCGCTTTACAAACGGCGTGCATGAATAAACTCAAAGTTTTCCTACTCACCATAGTCGTACAGCTGCCACGTTAAATGTTTTCTAGAACTATTTACCAATACTTTTAACGATTGTTGCTGCTTTATAAAAGAGATAGGTATATTTGTATAAGCATCGGGTGATTGAAACCGCAACAGTTGAAAATGATTGAATTCTCGCAACATTTCCATCGATTGTCGGGTTTCATATGCACAATATGCCTTCAATACAACTTAGATAGAGCAACGTGAATTTAAAAAATAATGGTGAAATTCACTTGCTTCTAATGCATTACAAGAAATCGTTTAGCCGGTTAGTTGAATTTCGTCTATAATAAATCATCCCTTAATGCGCCTTTTTTTTTTGTTGACGGGGGGAAATGCTTGATGCACCGTACCGTCACCCCGAGGGAGGGTGACGGCGTGTGTGGGACTCCCACCTACCTACCTACCTCGGACTACCCACTAAAACCCCCCGGTTGGACCTTCATCGCCTTAATGGCGGCGCCATGGGAGATCGGCTCAGCCATTACTTCCACGACGCCGCCGGCGGAACAGCCGCTTACGCGGCTCCGTCTACTCCCCCCATTGTGTTGGAGGGGAGTATGGGGATGGCCGGTCTAACGGAACCATCCCCACCTCGCAGTGGAGACCGGTGCAATGCCAGCTGAGGTGCCCTCACACCATCAGCCGGCCGGTGCCCACGCGGTAGCTGGGCGCGGTCATATCGCCGCCGCGCCCTCAGCCGCCTTCTTCAGCGGCAGGCGGGAGCGGAGGGGTAGTCCTCCCGCTCCCGCTCTGCGGCCTCCTTCTGCGATATGACGTCTTCGCAGAAGGAAGCCATCCCATTCCATGCCGTCTCACTCCCGAGCATAGCGTCGACTATGTTGGGGAGTGAGAGATTCGGCCCCACTACCGCACGCAAAGAAGCGCGCTGCGCATCCCAGGCGGGGCACAATGACAGTGTGTGCCCCGCCGTGTCCTCCGCCACGCCACAATGATGGCATGACGGAGTCTGCTCCCGACCTATACGGTGCAGGTACTGCCCAAAACAGCCGTGGCCGGACAGCACCTGCACCAAACGGAACGACAAAAATCCCGACTTGCGCTCGAGCCAGCGAATTATTGCTGGCCCAAGCGCATCAAGGGTCCAGCGACTCACCGGACTCTCTCCTAGATGCGCCTAAGTTAATTCATTGTAGGTACCTTGCATGCGTGTAGCCACAATGCAACAATGCTCGCTCTATGAATAGATAGTATCTACCTACTAGGCATTTTTTAAATGTCTATAGACTATAGATTTTTAAATTTCAATTTTACCTATACTTTCGCTCAAATAAGGAAAACACTTGACGTGTTTTTAAAATTAGGATAGAAGAATCATATAAAAGGTTGTGTGTTTCAAGGATTGTGTTTTAGTCAGGACAGTGATAGAATCAAACCTACAAGGTTAATTTTGACAGGGAGCGTTAACTATTATTACTTCAATATTGTTAAACCTACATGGTTTTCTAGCAATGTAAACACCATTAAAGTATTTTAAATATTTAAGAATATTAACCGAATCAACGTCTCTCAAATTATAACAACAATAATAGTTACTTGGCAGGCAACGTACTTATTCATGTCATATATGTTTTATTTATTATTTTTCTACGCCTTTATTTCACCACCCTTAACTTATATATCATGCGCCTTAAATACGGCAAAATATTAATTCTGAATGTAAACATTAGCTAGACGCGGATATGAGTATTAAAACTGTATTTTTTAGGTAAATCGATTTTGATTCTGAATTCAAGTACCTAGTCACTAAGGTAACTTTTCTTTCCTTTGTGTGCGATATACCATAATAATATCAATGCAGCCATATTACGTTCCAGTGCACAGTTAGGGATTGTAGTGATTTTATGCTATTGACCGGTTTTATGATCCCTAACTATGAAATATAAGAATTTAAAGTAGGTGGTATGTTTCTGCCCCTCAACACAAATTAAATTTTAATTAAAAATTAACAACCAATTTAGTTCTTGCATGTTTAAACTTAAAGGAGTAAAACAACAGACTTTTTTTTTATGATATGCATAAAATCTTACTGCACCTAAATTTAAAAAATACCTTAAATTTTAATATAGTCTAATCTAATTTAAACTTTATGTAACAGATGTAAGTATGAATGGCCATGAAGCGACTTAGAGTGAAAAACCTAATACTCTTTGAAGCCTTGTTTTGCTGGTACTATTTTGAAAGTAGCAACTGTGCATTTACAAAATCTTTAATCGGAGCGTTGTGACAAAGGAGTGTGAGTGAGAGTCTACTTAACTGAACTGCTATTGTCGACATAAAAAACAACATTATTAATCTAGGCTAAGGCTAACTGCGCGATATACCTACTCGTGAACCACTGCCCATTTTGTGCATCTGACATTAGAGATCTGGACATTAACTACTCAGGCACATGCTTTATAAACCAGTGCCCCAGAACTATATATTATTATATATTGGACAACATCACATACATTGCTCTGATTCTGCGGTAAGTAGCTTAAGCACTTGTGTTACAGAAATCAGAAACAACGACGGTACCACAACACCCAGACCCAAGACAATATGGAAAAGTTGGTTTCCCATATTGATCCGACCGGGGATCGAACCCGGAACCTCAGTCAGAGATGGCGCTCGTCAAAGTCAGGCCCGCTCGCCTCTCGGCTACGGAGGTCGTATATAGTTCGTGTCATACTCAAATACATAAACACGTTCCACCGAAAACGCTATTAGGTAATATGTTATACTTGACATGATACTGCGCTCAATATCCCAAGGCGTTTGAACTAAGTAATCTAAATTAAACTCTATTGGTTACAGGGGTGTACACAAGTTTGGACACAGTAATAAACTTGTTCTGCGGTCCCCATTTATGATTAATATTCCTACTATCACATTAGTTTGTAAACATATTATATGTTAATACCTACTGAACCCATCATTTCGGAACGTAAAGCAATTTCCACAATTGCGTGAAGCAAATGTGGTTTCAATAGCATACAGTTATGGTTTTTATAATATTAGCAGTTTTGAATTATTTCGTGTATCTGTCTAGCAACGAAATTACATTCAAATTCATTCCGTAGTTATTATTTCAGAGAGTAACAAATATTAGTACTTTCATACAAAGTGCCAACATTGTATGCTAGTAGGATAAATTATTGTCAGACCGCGGCAGCAAAAAAGGGGTTGTTACAAATCCGAAAATACACCGCGGTGACTGGATGGGTAGCCGTACTGACCGATATGACGACTTGAGAACGACAGTATTGGCTACTTGATGAACATATACACTCCTTTACCAATCCACACTAAGC
The DNA here is from genome assembly GCA_037074685.1 of Glyphodes pyloalis. Classification (NCBI taxonomy): domain Eukaryota; kingdom Metazoa; phylum Arthropoda; class Insecta; order Lepidoptera; family Crambidae; genus Glyphodes; species Glyphodes pyloalis. Next base: position 18,298,991 of record JAYKKO010000001.1, read on the forward strand.
CCATGTGGTGGTGTATGACTAACGTGACCATTTATTTTTTATCAGAGCGGGACCGTTGCGGGATTACGTAATAAAAAAGTATTTGGTGTTTTACACAATTTTTATTATAGAAGATAGAATAACTTAAAATAATCAAATCAAAATTAGTAGTTCTAGTAGAATTTTATTTATCGGCTGACCAAATTTGTTTTAAAATGATGGGTCTTATTTTTAAATCAGTGTGGAAAAAATACATTTTAAATTAACGTTTGGTCTGTTTGTAAAAGGGGAGACATTTCGGCCTCGCGAAGGACACCGGGATAGACTGCCTGACAGCGAAACTGTCCCGCCCAAAGCGGGACGTATGGTCACGTTTAGTATGACCCACTTCTTCATAAAGATGTGGAGATGTGGCTTTTGGTATTTATTTAATGGCTAAAAATAACAAATATTTTATAGTAGACCAACAGGTTAATTCCAAAGTTGTTAAGACAATTTCATAAAGTTGAACGTCGAAGATTAATGCTGATCCGAGGGATTCAAATACCTTAATATTTGGTTCTTAAAGCTAAGTATAGTTTGGATTTAATTCTGCATTAATATCGTAATTCTTCGGTCTTAATATCAGTCGGGATTTCTGTCAAGACAGCGCACAGAGTCTTAAAGCAAATTCGAAATTCAAAACGAGTCATCGTACACATTTTTTTTATCATTGAATTGGTTTTGTTGTTTGGTAACTATAAAACAAAAATAGAATGAAACCATTTTTTCATACTTATTTATTTTATTTCATAGTGAAAAAAAAAAGCTTTGACAAAGACTCAAGACGGGTGACAAATAGTGTTATGTTTCAATTATGATAACTGTTATTGTTACTATGTCGCATGGAAAGGATTCTTGGTAAAAGCTAGGCCCGTCGAAAAGTGTTTCTTTAGAGCGACCATTCTAAATACTCGCTTTGTTGGTAGTCTATTATGGTCACATACATTTATTTGAGCAAGACAAGTCGACGCGAAAGCTTAGTATTATCACACGAAAGTTCAGCTTGTTAAGAAATTGCACTCAGATAAATATAGTGTGATGTTCCTGTATTTCTGAGTATGTTGGTTTCTAGTTTATTTACACCACTAAGGTGTTGATGACATTACCCCACTTATATATTCTCTGCGGCACGCAATATGTCTAGTACAGTCGTTTTACCATAACTGAATATGAATGAGCATAATGGCGGATTCTTTTATTCATCTTTAATAGTTCTGGGTAAAGAGTTGGCTGTATATGTCAGCAATAAAAGGCTATTATGGGCTTCTGTATGCCTTTTTGTACTTGTGTGTACGGATTTTAACCCGCAGTTTTGTTTGTTTGATAGTTCAACTTACCAATAAGAATGTAACATAATGTATGTAACGAACTTATCTCGATTTTTAAAGGGCGTTTTTGATAATCTGGGCGGCGCAGTGGATAAAATAGCGCTTAAAACGCAAGTGAATCTAGATTAAATTCTCGGTCACGTCAATTTGAACAACGAAATATTCCGAATTGCTTTGGTTCTGTTTTGCTCGTTTGGCACCCCCCAATTAGTAACCGTTGTCTCGTACCTACGCATAGTTCACGGAAAAATTCTTAGTTCGACACCTGGGTTGGCATTGAATTATTTAAATTTAATAATAACTATGCGCTCATGCCTCTGCAATGCAAAGAATAACTCAATTCCTTGACTATACAGGCCCGAAGGGGGAGGACACGATCATAAGTCAAGCAATCTACTCTGCTCCCTCCGGTCACCGAGGTGACGCCAGGTGGACTTTATTCCGGGAATACTTGCTCTTTTTCTTCTAAACGCTCACGACACAGCCGAAAATTAAGTCAGCTGTCGTCATGTTCCGCAACGGAGATTATGTTTAAATCATCGTAAAGAGGATTAATTAAATTCATAAGCACCCTCGTTTAGGTATAAAGATGTGGGAGTGACGTCCTGGAGTTCACGCCATAAAGTTAAATGGAATGTAACCGCACCCGTCGGTTAATGGGACTTGCCTTGCAGAAACAAGCCATGTCCTCATAGAGCGTGATTACAACCCTTTTTGGGCACATCATGCACGTGTTCCAGACATAACTTCACCCTTTTCATAGTCGTGGTAATAAACGCATGATACAAAAGATAACTATATCATATGATCCTTTAACACACATTTTTGTCAGGACTTTTGTTTCGAATTAGCATTCACGAGGAAATATATTAAGTGGAATACACCAATACATACAAAATACTGTACGTGAACAGTTGTTATAGTAAGCAATAATAATAACGTAGTGGTAACCACCAATTCTAAAGCTTGGTCAACTTATAATTTATATAAGTACATAACTAACAAAGTGTAATCAGTAAACTGATAATGAGTAAGTTTTATCGTTCTAATTTGGATGGTCGAATAGGTGTAAAAAATAAAAAAAACATCACAACAGATATTTATCCAAAGAGAACGTGTATATCATTACATTCAAGACTTTACGAGAGGTACTGTACTGGAAACAAAAGTTCAAAGTTAAGAATCTGCGACCTTTGTTTGTAGTCCTTCAGTAGTACCGGCCAGTATTTTTTGTTTAGTTACACAATCTTTTTAAAAACTATGTCCGTAGGTAGATTAAGTTTTATTATCTTTTCTAGCTAACCATTTGGTTAGTACCTTTGGTATGTATATATTATTTTTGTAATGTAATCGTTTTTAAATTTACTTCTATACTTATTAGAAGGAAAACAGAATTCACACCTTTATACTATGCCATTGCATTTACCTTTTGTATTTCTATGTGAAATACTATTTTTAAAGATAAAATTTATCTTTACAAGCAAATTCTACGAAGGTGGCAGAAAAGCTAAGATAACTTGGTTAAAAGTCTTGTAAAATGCATAAATAATGAAGTCACAGCGCTCATAATACGTAATACTTAAACTTAAGTCTTTTTATTCCTGTGCAAATCCCACAGCCTGTAAATAACGGTTAGCGTAGACGAGATAACATAATATAAATATTTCAAGGAGCTCATAACCCAGATGCTAAGTAATCACCTGTGTCTGTGGACATGTATGGATAATTATCTAAGTGCTGCCTAGTGACGTGATAAGACCTGCAGAACTGTAATATATTGTTACGTAATATCTTTTTCACATCCAATTTGTATTCTAGAGGCACCATGTTCGCTTCGGTGCTTGATTGTTCTCGCTTGTTACGCTGGGCAAAACCAAAACCGCTGTTAAAAGCGAGGAGAGTAACCAAGTTAATTTTCTGAAATTATTGATATGTGTTTTTCTAAATTATTTTTTGTGTGTTACTTTTTAATCCTTCGTTAAAAATTTTGAATTTATCCTATGAAGGTATTTCTGCTCTCTAAATACGATGAATCTAAAATACAACACGCCGTATTTAGGTTTTATTTGTGGTTTTTCCATTTCACTGCTTATTAAAGTAGTATCTTTCACGTAAGACGACAACTGTGATCTCATGTTTGATAAATTAAAATAAAGTTAGTTATTGAATAATAAATATTTCTTTTTCTGTCAAACTATAGTTATATACTGAAGAACTGGGGAGCAATGGTAATGTGTTTAAATATTAGTTAAAGTTTTAAGAAAACAATATTTTAATGTCATATGTTTGCTTGCTTCTATTACATACATGCCTGAATAAAATAAAATATTAACTAACTTTTCTTAGATATTTATAATCAATTATAATCATAACAATCTTAATCATAGACGGTAAGTTGCATCGCAGCTATAAAAATGTTTCGAACTGAATTATATTACGCGTGTTCTTTAGATTGAGTATTTTACATAAGTTTTTTAATTGAATTAGTAAAATTAACGTAAACTTACTATGAAATGCCACTTATCTATCTAATAACCATATTTTCTAAAAAACGGTATTAACGTAATTCCGAAAAATATAATGTAACAGTGAAAAATACTAAATCATCTTGCGTGAAAAATACTAAATTTTAACTAAGTCATTCTTTAAATCACAATATCAGTGTCGTAGTTCCTAATTTGACACAAACGTGAGCGGCGTGTCAACTTGTAAGTTCACATTAATGATGTATCAGAATCGTTATCCACGGATGAGTGAACGCAGGCGCTAGTACAAGGCGTGACTATCAATTACCGAAGCTGTTAAGCAAAGATTATCTGTACACAGGTCGTTTGGTTACTGGACTGAATAATACTTGGTTCCCAAGTAACCACCTGGGCAAAAAAATGTTTTAAGACTTGTGATTTTCATAACCTTCTCAGGTACTTATGCAATTAACTTGTAGCCACTTTTTTTAGGATCCAGTCTTTTGACTAGGTATCTTGTAAGCACTGTCAGTACTTAATAGGATCTGTGCGGTCCTCACAGACACTGTATTTGTGGTATTACTGTTTCGTTTTAAGTTTGCAAAATCAGAATTTTCGAAAGGCAGTATTTAAATGTTTGCTGTTGACGAATATTGGGTCTTTAGGCGTTTCGCACCGCAAGCGGCTCGAACCGCGGTATGAATCGCCTAAAAGCCTCTTTTGAATGGGGTTTTTTGCACCACGGTTCGAATAGCCTAAAAGTATTTTTGAATGGGTCAATTCGGACCGCAATGACTAACAAAGTAGTTTTCTTTCAAATGGGTATATTCTGACTAATTTAATCACACATTTTATAAAGTTAAGCAAGGCACAAAATAACAGGACAGTCAAATTAATTTACAAATGAATATCAGAAGCTCACTAGAAAATTTTATTATCACATAAACATCTTCATGTTAAATATGCGCACATATCTACATTTCAAAAATCACTTAGAAATACAATTATATTTTGTTTTTATCTTTTTACAATCCACTTTTCTTCTGGTCTGTATACATAATTCACAGGAATCCTAAAATGTTTTCCAAATCTGACTTACGAGGAGCACTGTGCCGTGGTTCGAACCGACCCATTACATAAAAACATTGGACAATACGCACCGCTTTAACTACTGTGGTGCGATAGAACCCATTAAAAAGGGGCTCTTGGGCCATTTGCACCGCGGTTCGAATCTCTTGCGATGCGAAACTCCTAAAGACCCCGAATGTTGAGCTATCGCGTATGGTTGTCCTATTTTTTTATCCGTGATACGTTTGTCTTCAATTTGTATGACGTGCTTTAATCGTACGACTATCTTTGATGGTTATACACTGCATTGGTAATGCAATGCGGGACGTGACACAAGACAGGTGCATAAGGGAATAGACAGAATATTACAGCGGCTATAGTAAACCAATGCCAGTAAGGCAACGTCCATCAAGATTAACGCATCCATTATTCATGGTCACCACATACGTTCGCCTGTTTTGGAGTTAAACTTTTTAGTTGTCTTAGAAAAATGGATTTAATTTTTTAAATCCAATGATAATACGTTTGAATAATTATCCTTCAAAGTAAAAAAAGGGCAAGTCGTTATTTTTGTATAATATATATTTGTTTTTGTTATTTTTCTGACATAACTATTGCCTAAAATTCCTAATAGTTATACAAAACACCATTTATATTTGCTTGGATCTAACATTTGACTTACCTATGTATACAACCGAAACTGTGGTTGTAGAGTGATGGGAAAGTTTAATGAATATGCAATTAGTTTTATTCTGTCTTGTTATGATTTATTATTTTTACTTTTTAGGGTTCCGTAGTCAACTAGGAACCCTTATAGTTTCGCCATGTCTGTCTGTCTGTCCGTCCGAGGATAATCTCAGAAAACGTTTGCACTAGAAAGCTGAAATTTGGTACAAATATTTATATTAATCACGTCAACAAAGTGAAAAAAAATTTTTTTTTCTTAGGGTAAATTGGGAAGTGATTATTTTTTTAATTTCAGTCCCAACATGTGATATATCGGTGGATAGCTATTTAAAAATGAACAGGGGTTTACTAAGATCATTTTTTGATAATTTTAATATTTTGGAAAATAATCGCTCAAGAAGAAAATAAAATTGTGTCCCCCCCCCCTTCTAACTTTTGAACCATAAGTTCAAAAAGTATAAAAAAATTCTTGAACATAGAACTGCATAAAGACTTTCTAGGAAAATTATTTTGAACCTGATGAGTTTAAGTTTAAGTTTTTGAAAATTTTGTGTTTTTACCTATGTCAAGTCAATGATACACACAGATAGCCCATTTTTGTAACTTTAAGTGGGGATACTTAAGTATTTTGATGCACTGTAAACTACGGACCCCTACACTGCGTCACCCGACACGCTTTTGGCCGGTTTTTTTAATAGAAATCGATCAAAAAATGGGCAAAATTATATTCATGTAGGCAATTTTCATATTATTGCTAAGCAAAAAACAAACAAGTGATTATTCGTACATAACTAAATGCATCAAAAAAACATTGTCGCCGAAATATTCGTTTTTTAGTCCTCAAGGTCAGTAAAATAACATACTAAGCATGTTTTTTGATGTTAGAATTATAAATCACAAGTTCACCCAACCGTGTCGGGATTCGTTCACCCTTCTGAAAGATTTATACATGAGCTTGCAGTTGTTGATGATAAAAATTTGCCTTGACATTACTGTGATTTAAGATAGTAGGTACTCATATTTACATTTGAATGTAATTGGGTTCCCTTAAAAAAGGGTATTTGTCAAAAAATTTACTCTCGCAACTTTGACTTTAGACTTTGTGAGATCCATGTATTTATTCAGTCACAACTTAAGGCATCTTCTCTCTTAAGTTGTAACGTAATTTTCTGACCTAAAAACATGTTATAGTGACCATATCAATATTGAAAAGCTTTTTAAGTGTTAAGTTCACATTTTTTTCAAACGCCGCGTAATTTCAGTTTATTTTTACATTTGTGAAAATAGTTTGGTAATAAAAGTTCATTTAGATGTATATTTTCCTTATATAAGATGATCCTAACCTAACAGGTAGCCTAGCTGTTGTAATGATGAAAAATTATTGTACAAAATTTTATTTCACTTTTGTGATTAGACAAAATAATAACCCGTTGATTTAAGTGGTCAGAAAATGAAAGCCGCGGGAACAAATCTGTCAAAGCAAATGTTTATGTTATAAATATATTATATGCATTTGCACTAGAGTCTGGAATCTAGAGAGTCATTGATGTTCATGACCGTATTTAAGTATTCTATCAATACATAAAGGAACAAATAAACTTAAGTTATTCTATTAGTTACCTGAAGTACACATCGCAACACCTTAAAGCTGCAACAAATTAACTAGTGCTTACGTCCAAAATTCAACATTTTTATAAGCCAATTTATGCAAACTTTTGACGCTATTAACTCATACAGTTGATGTGTCTCTTGTTTTCAGGGGCTGTTGGATTTTGTCATAAAGAGCGAATTTAGTTAATGATCATGCCTGCCATCATTGAAAAGGTGACTTCTTATGCGTTATTAATATATAATCTACGGATTAAGACATTTACAATACCGATTATATTACCTAATAGACACAGCAAAAATAATTAACAAAAAAAAAATTAACGCAAAAGTATAATTATTACGTATAGTTTACGTCAACGTGTAGTTTGACGTCGGACCCTCAGTCCTCGACCTACACAGAACGTTTATCTCATCCATTACTCGTTAATTCGGCGCCCGCATCACATCCAAGCGTTGAGCCGCAAACTGATTTAAGCTAGAATTTGTCAATCTGTTACGTTAATTTTATCCGAAAGCAATTTATGCCCTAAACCCCCATGATAGGTTATAAATTTCTGTTGACTAACGATCCGAATAACAATATTGGTATCTTACCCCTTTTAGATATAATTATTGAGGGAAACTGTGGGTATAAAAAGTTGTACTTATTTTTTAGTGGTAGATAATACATGTATTATCAGATGTAGCAGAGCTCTGCTCCAAAAATACAAACGATACCAATGTTACTAAGCACCTTCTTCTTGATTAAATGCTTGATTAAATATGTACGTACGTGTTCTTGAAGGAGAAGAAGTTTTATTCACATTTATCCACTAACACAATATATACATTATTATACATATTACATCAAGTAAAACAATACAATAACACATAAAAACAGAGATCTGTTTAAGCAAATTAATATACTTACAATAGCATTTCAATTTATTTGTTACGTACGGAAAAGCTATACTATCCTTTCAAAAATATTTACTGGCACAGTTTAATAGGACTAGAAATAAACAAAAGCTTGCTGTTCCATATCTAAGAACGCATAAGATAAGTAGGTAATTTCTTTGTGGGTCTAAGTCTCAAATATTTAATAAGTTACCTGAAAATATTATCCAGTGGCCCTTGCATAGATTAATATACCATTGTATATTAACTTTAAGTACCTAGTATAATAATTGTTATTTTGAAGAGTAAGTGTCGAGTTTCTTGCCGGTTCGTCTCTACATGATTAGCATTCCGAACACGGGGGTAGAATACTGAACTTGTACTGACGATTCATAAGTGCTTTAATGAAGCTTACATGAAAATTAAAAACAAGCTTTTATTTAAATGCCCTAAAAAGAAAAAAAAACTTTAACACTAAAACTTTTACCGTTAACTTATAGTGTTTTTTTTTTCAAATTTAACACATTTGACACAATTAATCTATAATATAAAAATGAATCGCAAAATGTGTTGGTAAGCGCATAACTCAATAACGCCTGGACCAATTTGGCTAATTCTTTTTTAAAAATATTCGTTGAAGTCCAATGGTGGTTCTTACGGCGAGAAAAAATCGAATAATTGCCGGGAAAGCCCTAAAAACAGCCCTTTTCTTTTTCACATACAAACGTTTACTAACTAAAATTTAGAGTCAAGCCACATTCCAAATCTTTTTGACAGGACGAAGTCTGTCGGGTCCGCTAGTATTTTATAAAAGCTTATCGCGAGATTTAATTTACTCGCATTTACTTGCTGCCTATTAAAATTTGAAAAATAAGAAAGTAAATACGAGTACTTACATCTTGCGACAAGCTTTTATAAAATATTGCGGCCACCCGCGACTTCGTCCGCGTGGATTTCGGTTTCCATACAAACTTTCACCCCCCTTTTCACATTTTCCATTATTTCTTCGCTCCTAATAGTTGCAGCGTGATGTTATATAGCCTTAAGCCTTCCTCGATAAATGGTCTATTCAACATAAAAATAATTTTTCAATTCGAACCAGTCGTTCCTGAGATTAGCGCGTTCAAACGAACAAACAAACAAACTCTTCAGCTTTATAATATTAGTATAGATCAAATATGTCAAATGTGTTAAATTTGAAATAACACTATAAGTAAATAGTAAAAGTTTTAGTGTTAAAGTTTATTTTTTTCTTTTTAGGACATTTAAATAAAAGGTTGTTTTTAAAAAGGTTTTTTTACCTTAATTTATTTTATACTTTTTAGTTTTTACCTGATAAGTTCCTAAGTCTGTTCATCTTTGCAAAAATAAAATACTAACTATGCTTTTAATTAAAAAGTAAAAATGTAAAATGATTACTTAACTAATAAGCTAACATATCTAACACTTTTCATATTTTATTGTTAACACTGTCAAGTAGCCAATTATGAAGATATTATTTATTTTAATGTCATCTTCATTTCGTTCAGCCAATAACTTTTGTAGGACGTGCGAAAGAAATAAACATTCTCTCAAAAATATAACTCGCCTTTTTTTGACGGTCGGGTACAAAATTTCAAACACCATAAAGTTAATCTTATGTTTTATTGGAATCTCAGTTTATCAAAAAATGTCATTTTCACTAAAATATAATGTTAAAAATATGCAAGTTGGGTCCTCAGTATAATAACAATTGCCACCTATTCATAATCCATATTAATGGAATTTTAGAGAAATAACAACCATGACTGGGGGAAAAACAAAAAATCATTTAATTAACCTCAGAAGAAATAGTTTTAATTAAAAATTTTTGATGCATAGCTTTTAAATGAGTTAATTATCTCCTTAGCATAATTTTAAATTATTGAATTGTTTGATGTTTTGATGAGAACTTAAATAAAGTGGCAAGATTTATTTTAAAATGTGACAATGACTTTCAAGCAAAGATTGTGCTGTAAAAACGTATAGTCTACAGTTGTTTCACCACTACGGTCGTGCGAATAAATGGTTAGTCGTCCATTTTGAATGTGGACGCGCCATTGTGAAGTTCGTCTTTGTGTCAAGAAGTTAAGAGCAAGATAGCACGAGTTCTTTGTCATTACATTGCTAGACGCAAATATCGTCATTTTTATTAAAACACCAAGATAAATCAAACATGTTAACATGTATTTAGGTTGCAATCTCGCTCTTTGTAGTATTTATAGTACCTACCTATTTTTGTACTTGCTTGACGACACTTACCTTCCACGCTTACCTTTTGTGGACACTTTGAAAATTAACATAATACCATAAATTAAAACCAAAAAAGCAAAATAGATTTTTCTCATCATGACATTTGAGTTCTGATAAGTTAAGTTAATTCATATCATCTCATTCATCAATCATAAAATCATGACATTTAAGTTCTGATAACTAAGTTTTATATAAATTTTATATTAAAAAACTAATTAATTTGAAATAAATTGAAAACAGAGCTCCCGCAAAAAGGCTTATTAAGTCGATCCACTTTTTGTTTTTCCTAATTAATGAAATAATCAAGATTTGACTTGTAATAAAATTATTTGGTCATTAATTTGACGTGTTATAGTCATTAGAATGAACTAAGCCAAAATTAATAGACAGTATTCAGAAAATATCACAGGACAGTTTATGATTCGTCAAAGAGAAATCAGTTCATAGTTACTTCAATCAAATGTCTTACTAGTATGAAACATGTACTGAAATATAACTTTACTAGATCACAAACATTTAGCTTCCTAGAACAATCACCAGATAGATAATCACTCTCGTCTGCTTTAAGCTAAGATTAACCACAGATAGCGAAGGCGGATCGTGTCTGCAGCAAATTTATTGTGTGTAATTTGCGATATTATGGCGCGAGTAAGCTAAGGATGGTAATATTGGTATCAGTTTCACTCCTGAATCTTAAAGGTACCGTTTCATCAACTAAACGTTAATGCGAATAATTAACACATTCTAAGGAAACTTGAACTGGAAGACTAGGAAGATGTAATTTGGTTAAATAAGGAATTAATCAACTCATAAAGCGTAATGGTGTGCTTTTCTTCCACGAAACTATGGTTAAAAGCGGAAGAACGGAAGATTTTGGAAATTCGATGAAACTCAAAGTTTAATTATTTCGGACTACAGAAAGTTTCATAATACTTAGATCGCTATAACATCAATTTATAGATCTTATAGGGTCGACATAAAGTACTATAAAAAAATTACAAATGCGAGCATATTCGTAGTTGTTTTGGTTTTTGTAATTTGCTTTCCAAAGGATAGCAACACACCCCTGTTTGTGCTTTATATAAATCATCCGTCAATTTCACTCACATTCGTGGGGGTGATAATGGCGATTCGTCTTCAACAATCGAAGTTAGTCTCTCGGTTATTCTACGATGTCTTACTAATACCAATTTGATATTTATTTTTTTATTATTTGGTTATTCTTCCTGATTAAGACCCCTTTCTTCGATATTATTATAACTGACTAGCACCAAAATTATATAGAAACAGTTACGTTTTTTTTAATTAGTAGGTATTCAGTTTTTTGTTGAGTGTAAAGTCGCCGTCAGATATATCGGAGCAGACAAAGTGACCAAATACTTCAGAACCGTTAAAATGTCAAAAAGTTCCATACACCATAAGTTACCATTAATATCTGAACAGACGCCAATAACATCTGAACACTCATAACGTCAATATGTGTCACGCACGTCATGTGTCATTTAGATACCTGTATAGATGAGTGTTCAGATATTTTATTGATAAGTTGTGCGTATAGAAATTATTGACTAGAATCTGCTCAGATATTATTGAAGTAATGAATGTTCAGATATTAATGGTAACTTATGGTGTATGGAGTTTTTGACATTTTAACGGTCACTTTGTCTGCTCCGATATATTTGACGGCGACTGTACATGAAATAATCTTTTTACCATACTTGTTGTACATTTATTCTTCAGTATATATGTCGAATATGTATCTGTAATGTTTATGTTTGAGACTCCTGATCCTGCAGACAAACGGTGTAAACAGTTTTGTCAGACTTTTGAGTATATTTAAACGCTCGTTAATAAATATATAAGTAACGATGTTTCGATGTCAGAAAAGAACTGGCTCTTTTACATGTTATACAATACAACTTATTGTAAAATAAAAAAAACTATAGATATGAGCAAATAAATTTAATTCTCTGAAAATGTTTTGAAGAATTTTTTGAACATACAATAGTTAACATTTTAAATACGTTGGTACTGTGTTATATATACTGATGTTTAAAACTAAAGAGTTTGTTTGTTTGAACTTGTGTATATAAGAAACTAGCAGTTACTTTTGAAAAAATATTTTTGTGTTGGATAGTCAATTTATTGACAGGTTTAGGCTATACGACAGCGTGCTCCGACTAATTGGAGCAAAATCGCGTGCGGAGCTGCGATGGGCCAATAAAATTTTTGGCTATGTCGCGTATTATTGATTTTAAGACAATAACACGCTTTGTACTGACATTTAACGCACCGTATTTATGATAAAATTATAAAAAAATATACTAAACTTACATGACCTCTTACTATGCGGCTACTTAGTTGTTTATAAATAGATCTTCCTACTTTCTTTGCTTGGGTTTGGGAACCAAAAGACTGAGATCAAAAGCTCAGCTAGTCAGCTTCATTGCATATTCAGTGAAATTAAGAAGTAATTGTCGTTTTGGTGTTGTACGTTGATTTGAATATTTCTGGCCCATAAGTTGAAATTGAAAAAGTTAAAGTTAAAGACATTTTATTTGGGGAAATTTCAAGATTTACACGTTGTAATAACGGTTGGTTCCGACAACTTGAGAATATATTTTATAAATTGTACCTACCACAATTACTGCCTAAATTGTACTAGTATTCTACCGTTGACTCACGTTTTAGTATGACGTTAATTTTGACTTTTAAAAGCTCGTTAGGTATAACATACATTATAACAAATGAATATAACTTTTTCAGATGTTGCATTATGCGTAGAGAGTAAATGAAGTGTTTTCTTTAGGTATTTTTGGGTAAATGTTAATGCATGACGGCTCGGCATACGTAATTTTCTAAGCTTGCTTAGTTGTTTTCATTTTAGCTTAAATGAAAGATTATAAGTACTATTTATCCATGAAACAGTCGCGTCAACCAAGCTTTTTTACTGAAATTCCCCATCATTGTTCATAATAATAACATAATCGCAGTTGATAGGTAAATAAATAAGTTAAGTATCTTTTGCTTATATATTAAATAGATATTCTTAATTTTTATTATTATTTACTAATAATACTTAATCTGATGTTAGTAGAAAACCCCAAACGGATTGGGACAAATACACAAATAGCAGAAACGATTCAAGATTTGTAAATCCTTTTTTTTACTGCCTTATCGCTTAAAGAAAGAACAAAGTTTCCGAATTCGATTCTGACGTTTTGTAAATAGGTGTGCTCGGTGATCATATTGCGCGCTTTCATCATTGTTTTTATGAATGTTTGATATATAATCTTCCCATATTTTTGAGAAATATATCCAAAAGCTAGATCCTAAAGTAATTGATCTCAAGCCAATACTTCACAAGGCCACGACATTGTTTTCTAGACTTGTTCAGTTTCAAAACAAACAACAAGATCAAGAGAAATGGACACCATTACGTAAAAGGATGTTTAGTTCATTCTTGAAATTTCATTTCTTTCTTTTGTGATGCGATAGTAGGTAGTAGCATTCAATTCGTTCTCCGTGAGAGTAAATCAACATGGACCGTAAAGGGATCATGTGCTGTCTTGCTTTTGTGTTCGTTCTTGAAATTGTTATGGTAAGTTTTTATTTATTTTCAACCTCAAATAGTACTTTGTTGATTTTTGAGGCACGCATTTTAAATATTGTGTTTAAGTTTTCAACCGGGTTCGCAATTGTCGGTGAATTACTTAGAACTTTTAATAAATCGTTAAACATTTGAGTGTTATCCAAATAGCAGCAATATACACAACAAACGTAAGAAAACATTGTCATGCATTGGTGTACATTTCCTTCAATATCTCACCATATTGAAGGGACTAGACGATATAAAGCAATGGCTGGCACAGACATCATGCTTGTTAACCTTTGGGCCCTGGGGGTCTACTCTCATAAACGAAATATGTCGGATCCGACAACGGATGGCAATTTTTAATCCTCATAACCATAAATAAATCACTTCGAATGCAAATTAAGCGTTTCCAAAAAACCAAATATTATTTATGCAAATCAAAAACCACGTCTTCATTCCCAAACTTTTGAATAATTTTCAAAAACGAAACCTTTTGTTTGTTCGTTTCGTTTTCGAGAGTACCCCCCCCCCTGGTTTGCTCCAGCTTATCTCTCAAAAATAAACACTTACTAGGTATGTATTACAATCACAAATTCACTGAGTTTCTGAGTGAATCAGTGCATTCAAATACAATGCAGGTGGTTAAATTGTACTCAATGAAAATCCAAAAGTGTTATGTGCCGTACTTGAAAATAAATAACTAATCAATTAATTAACTTTACATTGACCAGTTAGTGTGTAATTATTATACAGAAACAGATACGTACTAAATTAAAAAAAAAAGTATCTGTTTCAGTATAATTTTGGTGCACATGGACATGGACTTCCATTAAGCTTGTAGTCATTGATAGCAATGTAATCTAAAGTATGTGAAATAATTTTGTATTAAACAACAGTGATTTGGCCGAAAATTTAAAAACATTATTGTGGAATTGAGACATGTGGAGTCTTCAATATCTAGTTATTTTGTGTTTTTGTTTTTGTATTGGTACGTCATGGTGGAAAGTGCATTTTGAAATTAACCGAATGTCGACCGACTTTGTATGTTTAACGGTACTAAGAACCATTAAACACCATCCCCAAATAAAATATTAACACATTACTTAAAAATTTCATAACTACCTGATTTAAAATTTCTTTTCGCTCATTTAAATATCTTTCGCTCCTAATGATGAACTTCACTTTTAATGTTAATTAATTTTTTCACAGGTAGAATCAGCAACGTATGATAGAAAAACACTTGATGGTATGGTGCTAAAAACGCTCTGGACTAAAGTGTACATTGGAATTGAACCAAAACTTAAAGAAAAGGCCATCAAGCAGCTGAAAAAGACTGGAGATTACGATAAACTAATAAATCAACTTATTAAAGTGAAAAAAGAAAAAGTTCCGCATATATTACATTTACTTGCAGAAATAATGATAGCATACATGTCTCCTTAAAAATAATTATCAGCTCTATCAATTTGTGTTTTATTTAATTCTAAGGATGCAACAATGGTGGAATGAAATGGAACATCTTATGTTGTTACCAAAAAAAGATAAACACCTCATGCAAACTGTATTAAGAGAATGTATTAAACGTTCCGAAATATTTTTTTTTATGTAGTAAATTCACCAAATTGGAACCAAGCAGGTAGTAGGTTTTTTAAATACAAAAAATGTCATCATGAATTTCAGTCATATTTTTTTTAAATAAAATGTTTGGGTACTATTTGATGTGAAAATATCTAATACCCGTTAATAATGACTAAAACTCAGTGTTAAATAAAAAAATCAAGAAAGGAAAAATGAGTTAAAAAAACTAATAAATCAGTTGTCACATAGTAGAAATATTGAGTACTTGCTTAGAACATGTGTTATAAGTAAAACCTGGTACCAGAGCTTTTATACGTAGGTATACAGAATATAGGTTTATTTTCTGTTTTATCTTAATTTTAGTAATTAAACTATGTTTGGATAAATTAATGGTCTACATTTTTAATAAACTATAGGTAGTTTATTAAAAATGTTGATACCAGGTAGGCCTGGTATCAACAAGAAAGACTGTGACTTTGATTGCGTTAAAATATTGCTATAAAAAATTAAATATGTGGTTTTTCAGGCTTTAAATTTAATGAAATATTTCATCGTCTCAAGTCTAAAAATTTTATTCTGGTCTTGTTTTTTTTATAAAAGATTCGTTGTCATGCTATTTGATGTTATAATTAAAATGTATTTTTTGTATCACATTCGAGAGTTCATTTTATTTTCATAGCAGTATCGCAGGTATACAAAGTAATGTGAAAACATGTTTATTACCTACCTACTTGTAATCAACATTGAAAGCTTGCTTTGTGGTTCATTCTGAGAGTGTGCGAATAATTAAATACTCGGAAACAATTAGTGTTTTCTGCAATGATAAACACGTTATAATTTCTATTTCCGCGAGCTCACTAGCGGTCCTGTTTGTGCTGTTAATTTAGCCTTTTAGTCAAATTATATTCTAAATAAAATATCGTATAAAACCAACAAATAGCGGACAACAATTATTCTTTAAACAATCATTTATTAAAGATAACGTTTTTATGATAGGACTTCGGTTATTATGGATATATATGGGAGTACTCAATATGCACCTACACAAGCCGAAATCGTAATAGTCTCTGTTTTTTTACTTGACCGTAGTTTAATATTTGACAGTAATAATAAAATAAAAATAAAAAGAGAAAATCCTTTCACATACTCTTTATTCTTTAAATTGTAATCTGAAACTCTTCTTTCACGAGTAAGTACGTAAGTTAAGAATACAGTACGCTCAACGCCTACAAAGCGTTTCTAAGAAATGATTTATATTTTCCTTCAGTACAAATCCGTAGAGGTAACAACACAAACAAATAGAGTAACTATCTTTCAGTTATAAGTAGAACAAATAGGTATGATTGTAACCAGAGTGCGACAAAAAAAAAGTTGCGCATGTCTTTACCCTGGTATGTGCCTATGTAAGTAAATCCCACTAATATAAAAATGATAGTTGTGAACGATTGGCTTTATAAATAAACTATCTGTGCCACGCGTCCTCGTTATTTTTGAATAAAAGTATCTCGTCACCTATGTTTCTACCGAATTACATAAAAATTTTACATGAAAGATTAAAAAACATACGATATATTTTGACAAACTTTTGCGATTATAATTTGTTAGATATATTAAAACCAAAACTAAATAATGCATTTAGGGAAATTTTGGTAGTTATACAGATAAAATAGTCGAATTAAAAACATCTAGGAGACTTTTTATTCGATAAAAGCGTATAAAGTGTTCCTTGTAAAGACAGTTCCACGGAAAGATGTGAAGATGATATTCTTTATTGAGTTTGCGTCACATATATTTCCAAGATCCGACCCACTGTCACTTTAGTTTAAAATAAAAGAAAACTTTAAGATAAATATAAAAAAAATTAAAACAATTTGTAAAAAAAATCCGGCACGATTAAAATAAACAGTCTTTAAATCAGAAATTGCCAAATGAAAACGTTTCGAGAAAACACCTTCCGAATTTACTCAAAGCACACTTTGAAAACACCAAACCCATCTTTCATGAGTACGTTTTGTTAAAAATTCATGTTTAGCGCCCACAGAACCGTAATATATGAAGTGGCTGATATTTTCTTGCAATACAAAGCCATTGTTGCCGTGTTATTTCCCGTGTATTTACGAAACAATCATGCAGTTGTCCAACCAAATGTATATTTTTATAAAATAAAATATATTTTGATATTTAAGTGTGCACTTTTGGTTAGGCGACTTACGTATGTCCGGAAAGATTTTAGTTCAATTGGTACATTGAAAAATTGTTTGGTTGAGTATTTTTCTTTACATTGCATTTACCTTAGATTTAATTCAAGTAAGTGTTTGTTTGTTTATTTGGACAACAAAAGATGGGTACCAAAATAAATAAATTTTCAACTACATTAGAAACTTAATATTGTTTACACATCACTCTAATTTAAGTACAGGAATTCATTTAAAAAATAAATTAGAAAACAAAAGCAAAGTAGGAGAAGTAATTTTCAGCAAGCCATTTGAGCAAATAATAGTGCAACAATTTCATATTTTATGAGAAATGTATGACATAATTTTTAAAAGTATTTATATCAGTATCATACATTTGTGCTCTCCGGAAGCAAGGCCATAATATTTCTGTTATATGTCCGATTGCACCATTCACAAGACCCTTGGATACATCTACATTATACCGTAACATTACCTTCGCCCCAACAAATATTTCTAACTCCTTAGGAAGCCCTCCAGTCTTATTTATATCAGATGGTAAAATAGTGTTTAAATCCACGTTGTCATTATTTCGAGTAGGTATTAACTAGTTGACTATCCTGTGCTCTTATTTTGATACCACTCAGTCCTCGGCATGGCCTCACCTTGACTTAGGTGCTTAATGCAATGCGCCACTTATTTCAGTTAAGCGCTATAGCCATCTTCCGCCTCCATCGTCACTCTCATTATCATCCAACACCAAAGTGCTCACCAAGACGAATCAAACGAGCCTAAACTCGATGAGGCTGTGTCGTTTCTTTACCGAGTTCCTATGGCCATCTTCCCCCTCTATCATCAGACCCTGATTACGATCTAACACCAATGCACTTATCAAGATGAATCAAACGAGTCCAAACAGGACGGGGCTGTATCGTTTCATCACCGAGTTTCTATGACCATCTTTCCTCTTCCTCATCAGACCCTGACTACCATCTAACACCAAAGTGCTCATCAAGACGAATCAAATGACCCCAAACTCGATGGGGCTATGTCGTTTCATCACCGAGTTCCTATGGCCGTCTTCCCCGTACATCATCATGTCAGCTCCACGTCAGGAAGTTACTGCATTGTCATCTGATTTACATATGCATGCAAAATTTCAGCTCAATTGCTAAACGGAAAGTGGCTCAAATTTAGCTCGCAAGATTTCATTACAGACAAACAAACATCGGGACAGGTGAAACTAAATAAAAGCTTGTAAAAAAAAGAGGTACAAATGGACTTTAACATATGAGTAGAATCTATGAAATGTAGATCTTGAAGTAACAAGTTTTAGCATATTAAGTCCTCCTGCCTAGAAGGAACATGGTGATCAAAGAAGGAACAAAGGAACTCGACAACACAGGCAAAGCTATTCTAGACAAGTTCGAATAAAACTTTAATGAACATTAAATAAAACAAGAAAATTTTAGACTTGCTTGTTTATTTTACAATAAAAAAGTGTAATTGAAGAGCTTTGCTTTTAAGATAAGCGGACGGCCACGGAAATAGATTTTCGGTCTAAAAGCACTCCTAGATTTCTTGCGCTAGTCCTTTCAAACCTTTATAATGTAATAATAATGGATTAAAAGCTCGGTGGATAGAAACGTCGCAAAGAATACATGCGTGGATGACTATAAGCAATTGTTGCAATCGCTATCGATATTCTTGTGATATTTACATTTTGTCTTATGACATCTTAAAATTGGCCATTCACCAAGCATAAACTTAGTATTTCAAAGAACTGTTATCTTCCTTAGAATGAAGAGCCAGTTTATCATCAATATATATATATATCGCTGTGTTAACGCTTCAAATATCTGACTTGTGGCCGGGCCTTCCTCCTTGTTGCATATTGTCGTCTATGACAACCAGATCAAAGGGACTCCTTTGTTTGTGTTTCGGCAGGCACAACACGATTATACTGTATATTCGATATATACGACTATTTCTCGAAATTACAGAATTCAGCGAGGTAGATATCTGCAAGGTATGGGCTGCACGCATCAATTCCTCGAAATATCTAAATTTAATTGATACTATGAGTTAGTCAAAAAGTATCAGTACGAGTTCTGATGAATTATAGTTCTATAAAATAAAATTCTAGTAGACATCATAGTTTCGACTATCAGAGGTTCTTAATTTTACGACTTTAGGATACGGATCATTTCCTTCCAATATCGGTCCTTAACGCATATAAAGTTAGACTTTTTGTTTATATGTATGAAAAATTATACGTAAGACTCAAATAATTGGCGTGACAAGATATAGGAAAGTATCAAGTAAACGAAGACTCCTTTAAAGAAGTGTACAAACAAATATACTTTCAGTGTATTTTTAACACTTTTTAAATAAATTACTGTTTAAGAAAATAAAATTATTTTCTTGATGTGCAGAACGCACCTGCTTTATGTTTAACCTTTTTTTCTAAATATCTTGTTTTTGATACTTTTTTATAACATCTGTCACTATCTTCTTCTGCCTTATAAATGTCGCACTATTTTCCACCGGCTTTTCATTCCTTATAAATTAATAATCTAAATTCTAAAAATCATTGCTTACGCATCTCTTTCGGTCGCTAACATTTAAGAAACGCGTCAGGGCTCACGCTGTCAACCAGTTGCAAGCCTGACTCCGTTAGGATGGGTTGCTTTTGGTTTTTTCGATAGTAAAACACGTCCTGTAGATTTTGTAAATAATTTAGAAAATTTAAATAAATGTCAGGTTGAAGAACAACTTGAACTTCGCTCTCTTATCCAAGATTATTATAAAATCAATTCATTAGGTATTACTAAAAAGGATTTGAGAAGTACAGATGATATAAGAGCTATTGAAATTCTTGAGAAAACTGATCATCCTTTGCCATCGGGTCATTACGAAGCAGGTTTACTTTGGCGTGATGATGTGAAAGATATTACTGATAGTTTCGGTCTTGCGGTCTCTAGATTGAAAAATTTGGAAAAAAAATGCTCAAAGATCAAGCTTTCGCGACCTAATATAAGAATAATGTGCAAGCTATGTTTGATAAACAATACGCAGAAGGTCCAGTCCCTTTAGAATCGAAATCTGTTTGTTGGTACCTCCCACACTTTGGTGTAACTAATCCAAATAAGCCTGGCAAGCTTCGTTTAGTGTACGATGCTGCAGCTAAGTGTAAGGGAGTGAGCCTTAATTCAATGTTGCTTCCAGGACCGGACTTGCTAAATTCTATTTTAAATATTATTTTCGTTTTCGGGAGGGAAAAATAGGTTTAGTAGCCGATATACGTGAAATGTTTCCACAAGTAAAGATTAGAGATGAGGATAAAGATGCACAACGTTTTCTGTGGCGTGACTCTACAAAGGAGCCTATCAAGGTTTATAGGATGTCATCCATGATATTTGGCGCGGCGTCGAGTCCGTTTACAGCGCAGTATGTTAAAAATACGAATGCTAATAAGTTCCGCGATCAGTATCCTGAAGCTGAAGATGCAATCCTTCACAATCATTATATGGATGATTGCATCGTATCAGTACCCTCAACACAGCAGGCTGCCAAAAGGCGGTTCGAGATGCGAGGCTGGGTGTCAAAATAAATGATCATGCTGCTTTGGCTCTCGTCCCTGAACAACTGCATTTAGGTTCAACAGTATCTAGTGTTGAAGTAGATTTAGGTAGTGATAAAATGTCACCAACCGTTCGAACTCTGGGCCTAATCTGGCAACCTAGCTCGGATCATTTTAGCTTCAATGTTATACCTGCATCTAAATCATTACCTTTGAATATAACTAAACGTGAAGCTCTGTCTCGCTTGATGCGTATTTAAGATCCGTTAGGGATCTTAGCACCGGTAACTGTAAAAGCTCGGATTATGTTCCAAAATATTTGGCGGAAAGGTCTAGACTGGGATCAAAATTTGTCTTCTGAGGATTATGTCGCTTGGAATGATTGGCATTTAATGTGTCTAAACACAATTGAAAATTTGAAGATCCCTCGTTGTTACAATGTTGAAAAAGAAGAGCCATCCGACAGAGATCTTCACGTATTTTGCGATGCTAGTAAGTCTGCTTACGCCGCCGTAGCTTATTGGCGCTTTCTGTATTCTGATTGTAGAATAAAATTAGTTTTGATCGGTAGTAAAGTGCGTGTCACGCCTCTTAGACCGACCTCCATTCCACGTCTTGAACTACAAGGTGCCTTAGTGGCTGTTCGGCTTGCTAATACAATTTGTGAAGCACACAGGTTAAAGCCCGTCAGGCATATTTTTTGGTGCGATTCTATGAATGTTTTGGGGTGGATTCGCAGTGACGCACGAAATTATAAAACATTTGTGGCGAACCGCTTGGGCGAAATATTGGAGCTTTCCACAGTAGAGGAGTGGCGTTGGGTTCCGTCGGAACTAAATGTAGCAGACGATGCGACTCGTCTGACCCAACTTTCACTCACTGTAGATTCACGCTGGATTACCGGACCAAAACATTTGCTGACAAATGATTGGCCTACGGAACCCGTTAGTTCCATAAAAATAGCCGCGGAGCAAGCTGAGCTAAAACCTAGTCATCGTATTCTCTGTAATGTAATAAATTACTCTACTTTGTTTGCACCAGTTTCTGCTAGTTCTGAGCGTGTAAGTAGATGGCGCTGTTTAATTAGAGCTACTGCCTTTGCTCATCAATTTGTTTTTATATTACTCATGCGTAGATTAGTAAGGTTAGGTTTGACCCGAGATACAAATCTCGTCCAAAGTTTTCTGGGCAATTTTACGCGTTTTGGCTCTGTTATGACTAGTCCAAATTTACTTGCTGCTCATAATCTTGATTTGGCGGAGGTACACGTCTTATGGCAAAGTCAATTAGATAGTTTTAAGGATGATTACGATCTTGTATTAAATAATCAACGTGTTCCACGTCGTAGCCGTTTGTTTAACCTGCCACCTACTGTTGGAGAAGATCATCTAATGCGACTTTCTGGACGAGTAACCGCTGTCGCTGAGGTTCCAGAGGAAACTAAACGACCAATTATCTTGGATGGAAAACACTCGACTACACGCCTTTTGATTATGAAATTTCATCAACGCGCAGCGCATGAAACACAGAAATGGTCGTTAATGAAATTCGTCAATTCTATTGGATATTGAATTTGGCTTCAACTTTGGAGTGCAGTTCGTGCCGTCGCATTTCATTGCAGAATTTGCCGTATTAAAAAGGCCCAGCCACTTGAACCAACAATGGGAGATCTTCCACCTGCGAGATTGGCTCACGGAGAAAGGCCATTTTCTTTCGTAGGATTGGACTACTTCGGACCAGTAGACGTGTCAATTGGACGCAGACGAGAAAAACGCTACGTAGCGCTATACACATGTTTGGTATCCAGAGCCGTCCATTTAGAGATAGTTGACAGCCTGTCCACGGATTCAGCATTAATGAGCCTAAGTTTATCGCTCGTCGTGGTTGTCCCAGAGAAATACATAGTGACAACGGTACTGCCTTCGTTGGTCTTAGTCGTGAATTGACAAGACTATATGGTGAAGCGATTCCTTCTTTTGCTGCAGATGAAAGGATCATTTGGAAGTTTATCCCACCAGCTGCTCCATTTATGGGTGGAGCCTGGGAAAGGCTGGTGAGAAGTGTGAAGTCAGCGCTTAAGATTACACTTCGTGAAAGAGCTCCGTCTGAAGAAGTATTTAGGACATTATTATCAGAAGCTGAAGCAATAATAAACTCTCGTCCTCTGACACATGTGTCGCCAGACCCCACTTCTGCGGAAGCATTGACTCCGAATCATTTTTTGTTGGGTTCGTCATCAGGTCGACCGTTTCCAACCCCAGTAACGGAACATGACTTAACTGGGCGTTGCAACTGGCAAAGGGCCATGAGATTGGCGGATCACTTCTGGCGGCGTTGGACTTCGGAGTACCTCCCTACACTGTTACCGCGAAGAGGAACCAGAAATCCTAGAAACGTTCCGTCAGAAATTCAGATAGGCGATGTAGTCCTAATAGTCGATGGCTCGCTTCCACGGGGACTATGGCCACGAGGTAGGATCACAAGTGTGGATACACACTTGTGATCCTACCTCGTGGATACAGGTAGGGAAGGAGTAGTTTGTGTGGCAGACGTCGCTACCTCCGCTGGTTTACTTCGTAGGCCGGTTA
Source organism: Glyphodes pyloalis (assembly GCA_037074685.1). Taxonomy (NCBI): domain Eukaryota; kingdom Metazoa; phylum Arthropoda; class Insecta; order Lepidoptera; family Crambidae; genus Glyphodes; species Glyphodes pyloalis. Next base: position 18,322,836 of record JAYKKO010000001.1, read on the forward strand.
AAAAACTTGTACCTATTGTTTCTGTTAATGAAAATAATTAGTTACTTTTTGTATTCTCCCTTAGTATGTTTATTTTTGTTTAGTCAGTCTAATAATTTGTTTGTTTATTTATTTTAATAAAAAGGGGTAGAATGTGCAGAACGCACCTGCTTTATGTTTAACCTTTTTTTCTAAATATCTTGTTTTTGATACTTTTTTATAACATCTGTCACTATCTTCTTCTGCTTAATAAATGTCGCACTATTTTCCACCGGCTTTTCATTCCTTATAAATTAATAATCTAAATTCTAAAAATCATTGCTTACGCATCTCTTTCGGTCGCTAACACTTGATGTAATTTAAAGTCTTGGTAGTACGTACAGTGGTTTGAGTACTGGGTTATCATTACGGAGTCTTAACTCGATTCTGAGTTTGAGTAAAATATAAATATTGATTTTTCGGCCACTGCTCGGGTTTACCAATTTGTTTTGACAAGCATGTTGATTATGGAACTCATGGTTACAACTGCATTTTTATATCGGAGGTTTTTGCCGTGTAAGGACAATAAATTTACTTTGCTTTATGTCTTTTCATATGTATTGAATGTGCGTTTGTTTTTTTACGCTTATTGTTTTTATAGTCAACACAGGTTCAATATTTATTTAACTCTGGCCCAAAGTAAAAACGTTTTATCAACAGTAATTAACTTTTAAAAATATTGCTTCGTAGATTTTGTCAAAAATCCAATTTACAGATTAGAACCCGTTTCACATTAATTAATAAATTGATAAATTTCACCTGCCAATTTGCTATTTTATTATTAAAATTATTAGTCTTGGGTAATCTTCGGATTTTTTTCAATAAAACCTTTTAACGTTCACACCTAAGTGTAAACTTTTAACGTTTACATCAAAGTGTAAGTGTTGTACAGGATTTTTACCTGTAGTTTCATAAATCACCACTAGAATCATTTTTGTCGAGCTCAAGCCAAATTGAAAATACAAGTGTGGTTTGCTATTAGCTAAACAATAATATCGACATATTTTTTTTCGTATGTTATTTTTGTTGTGATATCTTTAATTAGACTATGATAAATGTGTGAATTACTCTATAGGTACTTTTTGGATTACCGCAGTAAGTAATGTTATCATTGTTTTTACGTTACTTTCCTGACTTTGAAGCTTTATAAAATACTAGCTGTGCCCGCGACTTCGTTCGCGTGGACTACATCCTTTTATGGTTGGTTTTAACCCTTTCTCCCCTAATATTCGAAACAAAAAGTAGTCTATATTTTAATCCAAGTTTCGAGCTATATTTGTGCCAAATTTCATATCTCTAACTTCAAAAATAAACATTTTTCCATATAAACTTCCAAAGGTGGTATTAGCCTATGTCCGTTCTTGAGATTCAACGTATACTTATACCAAATTTTATCAAAATCGGTTGAGAGGTTTAAGCAGGAAAGCGTAACAGACACACAGACAGACAGAGTTACTTTCGCATTTATAATATTAGTAGGGATTATTGAGAAATGATATCACGCATTCAAAAGAAGTTTTAGAATTATAAAATATTAAAACAGTTGCCTAAACAAGCTGAAGTAAGACAGTGGACGAGTTTAATAAAATCTTAAAAGTTAAATAAAATACTAAAAGCTAGCGATCAAATAGAAAGGTTATCAAAATTTAAATGTTCAGTCTTATCTTCGGTACGAGGCTTTCAATGTTTGTCTGTAATTATTTCATTGTCAAGAAGCCACTACCTACTTCTCTATAACAAAACCCACGTTCGTGATGTCGCAGACAAAACCTAGTCAATGCCCTATCCTAACTAAAATGAATAATTGTGTCATTGATCTAAACGTACTGCCATTTTGAATTAGCTCGCGTATGAGCAGAACTAATATGCGAGGTTTACACGATGAAATTGCAACCAGAGCACATTTACAGGGCGTGATGTTCCATGTTGACAATATGGAGGCTGTAGACACAATTATGAGAATTGATAGAAGTGCGAACAGTTTAATGTTAATCACTAGAAAATAAAATGTTCGTCATAACATGCGATTAAATTTGCCCCTCTAATGTGATAGACAGGCAGAAAGATTCCATTTCCCTCTCTTATCTTGCAATATTATTTCACAATATGAATAGATGTAACTGTAATATTAAATAGGTAATAGCTGGTTTGGCCTATGGACGGCTTCATCCCATCATCATGGAAATCATTTACCTATATTCAAATATAAAAGCACATTTTACTTAAAATAATTTGCACTTGTATAAAAATTCATGAGTTGAGTTGAGTTTATTTGTAATATGTAATCTATTACATATTACAAATAAACTACATATATGTCTACATATATGAACAGTACTTAATGTACATATTATTTTAATAAATTAAAATATTTAAGATACACTGCACAGAAAAGAATACAGGAATTGGTTTTACAGCACATTAAAGTACAATATAAGAACGAAAGCAACCTCTTTCAGACAACCTAGGTAGAGGAAATAAAAGATTTCAAAAAACGGATACAGCCGTGCTAAAAACAAATTGAAAATATTAACAGGAAATATAAATACCATAAATCTACAGAAATGAGACTGGATTTAAAGATTGAATAACTTAATCTTAAGTCAACGTATATATACGGTTATCCTTTTTCCTATAAATTTCATTTGATCAATGCATGTTATAAGATACTTCATTTCATGTACTAATGTGTAATTATTTTAAGGATTGGTATCTACTACTAATTCGGTACAATTTATTCTATTAGAAGTGATTTTGATCTATTTCAATTCTTATTTATTATGTAGCGTCCCGCCCCGGCTTCGCACAGGTGCTATTAACTTTTTGTACTGTGCTACATAATAATTTAAACTTCTTCATGAATTATCAAAATACTTCATCAAAATTTATTACGTAATTTTAAAGACCGTATCACACATAAGGCAAGACAGTCGCTTGCGACTTTATTTTACGCTTTACGCTCTGTGTGTAGTGATGGTAATATTACATATATTTTTACAATTGATTGCTGATAAGCCTTGCCAATTTCTTGTTATCGATTAGAAAATAATGTCTAAGGTTATCTGGAAGTGGTCGATGTCACTTTATAGCGTTAATACCGTATATATTGCACCATAGTCCGTTAATAAAACATACTATATAATTTAGATGACAAAAAAGTATATCTTACTTCAAGTGAGATTTCAGCCTCATTTTAATTTTTAACGCATATTCGAACAGGTGCCGTAATGCATATTTTAAATGGTGATCGCTAAGCAAGGGTGATTTATAAGATGTTCATCGGATCGTAACCAGAGCATACAATTTCACTTAAGGCTGAGTTTAACTTCAGGAAAAAATCGAGGTCGTCATTCCCTTCTCACTGAAAATGGAGAAAAATGAGAAAAAGCGTTCTTAGACCTTTTAGATTACTTCATAAATAAGTAAGTACACGTTCACTGTGGTGGCGAAATAAATATGATCTGTCTTCACTTGAGTCGTTGTCTACCTGTGTGAGTAAACTGGTCGAGAATCTCAAATTTAAACCATTTAATACTACTACCTATTCAAATTCAATATTGTCTTTAATAATCTTTATAAAAGTGAGTGAATCAAATGCAAGTTAGTTTATCTCGAACCTCAAATTCAATCAAATTCGTATTACTCCAAAGTCTCAAGCCTGTCCATATTTCGTTGAAACTGGATGACTAAGCCGTGTGCTTACAAAGTTCCCCTGAATTATTCGGAACATTGAATTCCTTTGTCATAGATTTCAGGTAAGTAAAGATTATGAATTAGAATTTTTGATCTTTTTCGTCTTATGTATTTAAGGCGGCAATATTTGAATAAGAGTAACACTAATGGCTCCTTTTCAATTATTTTAACCGGCAAGAACCGGTATTATTTAGTCCTTCCACTATTATTCCACTAACGGTATAAATGCAAAATTTATTTTACACAAAATATACTGAATTATTTTTTTACGAAATTCAGTAGATATCGTGCATAGAGTGTGTGTATTTGTAAAGCAGCGGCTTAATCCTCTACTTGTTTCTTGATCAGCGATCAAATTTCAGTCAGATTTTTAATTACGATCTGGAACATCCTAACAACAAACGCATTGTAGCTTAGATGGCTTTAAACAATAAATTTAATTGTTGATTTTGAAAACTTTGATATGGAAATCAATTGCTTAAGAAAAACTGGTGATATGAAAACTAGAAATAGTGGGGGTACCACACTATCAATATGCATAGTTATATAAATCTTTAATCATCCAGACACACAACACACAAATTATCGCGAACCTCGACCTACGACCCTGGGTGTAATAATAGCTAGGAGTACTAGCCATTGTTCTTACAAACCAGTCAAAAACTAGTTTACGACTTCAGTATTTTCAAACGACTAAATTAAAATAAAATGAGGAAGTACAGTGATACAAATTTAAGCTCTCTGTACATGCATGTGTTTGTTTTTTCTATATTCAGGTACGAGTTCTAACTAAAATGGTTAAAAATAAAAACTAATGCAACTAGTTTCAAAGTTTCGAGATAAATACAAATAACGTTTAACGTTTATTTGGCACAAACAAACATAAAACTTTATAATATGCATTACAGCCAACGAGAAAAGTTAAAAAAGGTAAACCTTCGTCCCAAGCAGGAGTATGATAACTATTGTTGGATTAAACTTGCCGGCTCCAAGCCTAAGCTAGTCAGTTTAAGGCAATAATTATACATTACGTTCGCTCAGTGTTCTCTAGAATTGTCTGCATTTATGGAGATTTACTGTAACTTCACAAACTTATTGTGCCTGATTGCGAGCAACTGCCGACTTCTTGCTTCCAGCATTTATAACAAACAATACTGTTGATACAATTATTTTAGACAGCATAAAATAGGTAAACTGTGAGCAAACGGTTCCGCTCCGTTGGCGTCCAACATTATTTTGTGACCAAAACTCGTTTATGTTACAATAAAACCGTAGCCCAACGTCGGTAAAACTGATTTGGTTTGAGTGGTTGGTCTGATCATTTTCATCTATTGGTCAAGAGGTCAAGCTTCAGACTGGTAAAAATATGAGTAATATTATCGATACTTTCGATAGTCTATGGATATTGAACCCTCGATAGGCTACTCTAACCTGTGGCTCGCACCCTGAGTGCCACAGAAGATATGTTCTTTTAACATTGCGACTGTACCGATGCCGCATCGCGTTTAGGCAACAGTCTGCTTTCGATGGCTGTATCAAAATCGCGCTTTAGTTCGTACGTTTGGATGCAATATTGTGTCGTACGTTCAGCTGCCGTATTGGAGTTCCGAAAAGTTGGCGTTTTTATGTGTGCGTGCGGAATGTGTGGTCGCTGTATTCAGCTTCTGAAAAGCGAAAAAATCGCCGATCGCCGATGCTGTAGCACGTGTGCTGTGGCACAACTATTGTTCGAATAAGTGGATTATGCCGCTAGCAAGCAATATCTCTCTTGGTTTTGGTGCATATCGGGCCTTACTACGAAGATGCTCATAATAAATGACCGTAAATTCGCTTAGGCTACCTTAATCATTCAGATATATGTGAATATGATAATATGTGAATATTTCTGAACGACTCTAAAAAGTGAGATAGATGACGTTTAACAGTTTTTAATTTGGAATTTTGGAGAAATGAACTAAATAATTACTAGACAAGCTGTTTCATTTACTACCCCAATCTCACATTATACGATACAAAACGTTAACTTAAAACATTATATAATGGACTGTAATGAAAACATCAACACCCAGTACCAACTATTAATCAGTCAATTAGTGCTTATCTTGTAAAAAAAGGAAATCTTTACCATTGGCAATAACGAGATTAATATTATAAATAATAGTAGGTAGTATACCTATCCAACATTATTCAAATATAATTCTTGGTACTTTAATCTTTCTTTGTTTATTTTATAATACTATTTCAGCAACAACTTTGTAAGCCCTTCCGTTTGATATGGTACGAAAAGGAATATTAAATAATGAACAAAACTTTTATGATTGTGAAAGTGCCGAACTGATCCCAGTGCTCCTATATTTTTTCAGAATAGGGATTTTGCTCATGCCACGTTAATTCGCGTATTGCTTTATTTTGCAAGAAATTATCATTGTTAATATAACTATGTCACGTCGCGGTTTAGAGCGCATCCAACTCAGGCCAATTTTTGTTTTTATTTTAATTTTCTTCTTACCAACCTTGGCCTGCCAATAACGAACAAAACAAAAAAAAATATATATATCAAAATAGTTCAACCATGTTGAAGTTACGCGTTTACATTTAATGAGGCGATTTATTTATGTTTTTTATAGATATATTAATAAATTTCAAATAAATGATTAATGCAGTTATATGTTAATGTTAATTTGTGAAGAATTTTTTTTAAATAATATTAAATTGCAAAAGTTTTTAAAAAAGGTTGCAAGTGGTCAATTATAAAGAAAGAAAGTATATTAGAATTACTCATGTACAGTCGTTTGTATAAAACATTATACCTACTTTTTTGGGAAAGGAAAATAAGAAAATATATTATTGAAATTGTCGTCTTTAACGCGCTAGCAGCAAGAAGAACAATTTTCCAATGACATAATTATCTTTCACCAATTGTTCTTGTTTTGAGTATTGTCTTTCAAAAACAAATCAAAATAAATATTACGCTACTTCCTTATTCAATAGTATATATTAAAGAAGCGGTAAGCATTTCACGCCTTTGGAATTGATAGAAATAAGTCAAATATTAAAATGAAAGCATTGAATAACACTGTTTAGCATACAAGGGACAATGTACATACATATCCCAACTTTAGCTGCAAAATCCAGGAATTTAATTTATCTTTCAAATCACAAATAATTATTTTAATCAATATGTGAAAATGAAATAAATGAATAGCACACAGGTATTGAAAGTCTAGTGAGAAATCCTCAAAGGTAACGGTTTTTTTTCGAGGAATTCAAAAACTCCAGGACAGCAAATAGTACGCAGTTCAACGTATTATATTTTGGTCATTTATGCGGGTAGCAAGTCATACGCATTGAAAAATTCGAAACCCTAAAAAAAGTAAAAAAGTTCATTCACGATACTTTTCCATGATGTTGGAGGTACTCTGTTCTCATTGTTTTTATCTTTAAATCAAAACGTAATTATTGTTTCCGGTTAATAGAACGTTGTTTTGCTAATAGTCCCCCGCTATACGTTGTAAGTTGTTTTAAAACATGATCACAGTCCATTAGTCGAACGGCGTTGAGGTCTACATGCTATCGATCGAGGTTAATGCTTGCAAGCTTTTAGAGCTCACACGAAAATAATAAAAAACTAAAAGCAAAGGAATTCGTCAAGCTGTTTTCTTTCATATGATTCAGTATTATTGTATGAGTTATGTGATGTGCTTTCAGTGCGACAACTGTTCATTGTTGACACTATTTTATCGCAACATAAGCAACTTCATTACAAAACTAATCTTCCAAAATCTCGCAGGAATGATAAAGTTTGTCCTACAGTTTCCACTAGGTTATCTTTCTGTAACAAATTCCAATTTCGTTTAGGCCCCCTCCTATACAACAAAATTAATAAAACTCTTAACATATATCCACTTAATAAACATGAGTGTAAAATTAAATTGACAAATTGGTTAAAAACACAAAGTTATGATCAAATTGAGAATATTTTTACTATTATAAAGTGAGTGTTATACATATATCAAAGCTGAGTAAATGCATAGACAAGAGAAAAAAAAAATTAAATTAAATAAATAAAATAAACATATAAATACCAGAAACATTAGAATAGCATGTGAGCCATACGATCACAAATGAGTATTGTTTGTTGAAAAATTGTAATTGTGTAATGCTATAATTAGTGTGTACTACTAACATCATTGATAATGTCGATAGAGGATTGGTGTCTAAAATACAGGCTCGGCCTAGTTTAGATACCAACAGTAACACTTATATGTACATAATAACATTATCGCAGCTACCTATAATAAACTAGAAAATATGTAAGTGCAAAATTGCCTTTTGAAAATTTCATAAAAATATAAGTCCCTAGCTTTAGTGGTTGAACTTTGCAATGAGTTAGAAATTTTTGTTCTACCGACAATCGCATTAATATTTTTTGTATTGGTAATATTTTGTACAACTGTTCTGTATGCTATTGTGTATGGTTTTTAAGTCAATAAATAAATTAATAATAATAATAATTAATAATAGTATCAAATTAATATCTGCCAAGTATGTTTCCTGAAAATTCAATCCAGAATAAATCTTATTATGATTGTCAGCAGTAACGTGATACAATATGTACAAATTTATTGGTCTATTACAGAACCCGAGGTCGACTACGATTAAGATCACTGGTCAATCATTTGGTAGAATGTTACATTGAATCGATGGCCATTTGACCTCTACAACAATTACAAAGGAGACTAGATCTGTTTCGATCATATTAGGGACCAATAACCTAGTTTGAGAAGCGAGGCAGAGGCATGCACTGCAAAGTTGACAAGCAACATACCCCACCAAGCGAATAGGATATGTGAGCTGTGTGTGCATAGCCAAGACGTAAGCGATGGCGTAATCGGGAGCAAGGCGCGAGCGCCAGTTTGAAGCGGCACGAGGGGCAGTTGGGAGCGGCACGTGCGGCAGTTGAGAGCGGCACGAGCGGCAGTCGGGAACGGCACGAGCGGCAGTTGCGAGCGGCAAAGCGGCAGTTGAGAGTGGCACGAGCGGCAGTTGAGAACTGCACGAGCGGCAGTTGGGAGCGGCTAAGCGGTAGTTGAGAGTGGCACGAGCGGCAGTCGAGAGCTGCACGAGCGGCAGTTAGGAGCGGCACGAGCGGCAATAGGTTCAGAAATATCGTACCCGGTCACCTCTCGCCAGGTCACCAGTTTTTCGCCTCATACCGTACCTAAATGGACCTGTTCGCCCTTCTCTTTAAATATTAAATAGTCTCTCATTTTCTCTGTATTCATAAATAAGAAAAAGTATTTACTTTTTTTTTATTAAATTAATGTTTTCTTAAATCAAAGAAGTTTTCGACTTTTTCCTGGATTGGATTCCAGAGGTGTAAAAAAAACTGTCACTCAAATTCAAATGACCAAGCCCTAAGATGCTCGTGATAAATGTCAAAAAAAATTCACCCAACCTCTTATAGTTTTATTTCAATTCATTCACCTGATCGTCTCTTTTTATATGGAGATGGAAATTATTACGCCTATTTTATGTTAACTTTCTCTTCACAGACGCCCTAAAAACAATAAATCAAGTTAATAGTAACAACCTATTAATACCCTAATGAACGCAGGAAAAGCTCTTTTATTGAAATAAGATAATCTCTACAATAACGGGTCACCGGGCTTTCCAAATGCACATTGGTAATCTCAACCACGAGCTATTTCGAAAACTCATCAACGCTTGGATAGTACCTATAGTATTTTTAAATTATTTTGAAATTGAGTTTAGGTAAAATAATAAAATTAGAGTAAAATAAAAAACGATTTTATCAAAGAAGATTTAGGACGATTTCAAATAATTTGTTTTGTTTACAGCAGCAGATAAGCGATCCAAGCGAAGTAACCGAGAATGCCAGCGTTTGTCTTCGGTCGAGTAGCCTGCGACCGCATCTGCAAGTCTTATGCAAAATCGATGTTTTTATTGCTCTTTTATGGGTCTCCCAGTCTTTTAGCCAAATTGAGAGCAAGAAGAGGCGTGAGAAAATTCATTCGCGAGCCAAAGCGTTTCTTTAATTAAGCACACGCCTTTATTTTTCGGTTAACGACCGAGATTGTCTAATGTGAATTGATGCCTTTGTTTCGGTGTTTTTGTGCAAATCTCCAAATAAATAGTAAGGTAGATAGGTAATGTGGTGCCTTCATGAGTGGTTTTTACGATTGCTATCATGTTTTTATTATTTTTTTTAAACATTGAGCTATACCTACCCATGACATATACAATGTCATTACTTACTTCCCGCTATTATATTTTAAGTTTATTCCAATGCTATTTTAATGCAAATTGTTCATGCGTAGAGAGTCAACACTTGATTGAAAATTATTCAAACTGGTCCAATTGGTCTCCAAAACGTGAACATTTCATCTCAATCATGTATTGCATTGAAAATGTTCAGTCACAAACAGTTGGTTTGGTGTTTGATCTAACTAACCATGACAAGTTGAAACTAGGAAACGGTTCATGAAATTCCAATACCCTTAAGTGGGACTATAGTGTACGTGTAGAGCTTCTAATACGTCGCACCGTCCAGGGCTTACATACCTTCCACTTTACATATTACCTACGAAATGTTTGATGCACAATATATGGAAATCATAAATCATAGCGAAATGATTTAATCAATTTGCATGCTTCTGAGATAGCTGTATGCACACTGTTGCGGAATCAATCATGTGCCCGTATAATTGGACAATGTGTTACGTGTGTCATAGATACCAGTTTAAGATAATTGTGACAAATGAATGAACTTAAACTTATGGAATAATGTTAATGTATTCAGTTTTTCTAACAGTTATGATAAATATACACAGATAAATAAAAATGAAGTATCTCACTGTAATTTCATAATCTTATTCTTCAAAGACTTACTCTTTTTTTTGGGATGCTATCGTCAGATACTGGTATCTTTTAAAAAACACATATTAAAAAAATAATACGAACGAATTCAAAAACCTCCTTTTGTTAAAGTTGGTAAAAATGACTTCTTATTACCAAATGATAGATAATACGGATGGATTCTCGATAAATACATACTCGTTCCTCTAGCACAAAAACATTTAGATTGGCCAACAGTTTGATCTCTAAAAACTGGACCGATTTAAACGGGTCTTTAAGAAAGCTAGCTAGCTATGAGATATGAAGAAGCTTCGGTTTTTTTTTTAGATTTTTTTTATTAGTTTATCAACGCAGCCATTTAGATTCCCAGTCGGGTAAAAATACAAAACGGATTATTTTATGTCTCAGGAATGGGTCTTGTAGTACCGTCGTTGTTTCTGATATCTGTAATACAAGTGCTAAAGCTGCTACTTAACACGGAATCAGAACAATGTATGTGATATTGTCCAATAATACATTTTTAGACGGCAAAATCATATTCATAATAAAAAAGTGGCTGTGACATACGGATGGACAGACATGACGAATCCAGAAGGTTTCCGATTTTTGTCATTCGGCTATGGAATCCTAAAAAGGTTTCAGTTACAAACTATTTTTTTTTAAATACTTAACCTTAAACATACCCGTACCTTATTTGTCACTGATATCGAGTTACTTCGAAGAGCATAACGATGTAGACGACGAAAGTGTTAACAAGTGAAAGGATAAAAGCCGTCTTAGACGCGAGCACAAAAGAGTGCCCTGTCCATTTCAACGAGAAAAAATAATAAACTACAACGTTCATAAACAAAGGAAAATGTTGAAATAACAGAAGGCAGACTACAAAATATGAGTGAGAAAATGTTTTTACATAGTTAACTAATAACAAGGTTCATGGCATATTTGGAGGTGACTCCGTCCTCTGTGCAGAGGGTCACGGATTCAATATCCACTTAGGTCAAACATTAATGTGTCGCCATTGTATCATAATTTTTTTATACGTAATAATGTTTTTAAGCAGAATATTATTTTACGCATTTCATAAAGGTTTCCATGAGACTATCGTTAAACTTACTTTGAGATCAGCTTGGCGTAAATCCGATTGGATAGCTTTATTTATAAGTTATAATTATTATGATGTGTATCATTTAGAACAAAACAACTTTAAATTTATGTTTAGATCGAATTAAAAAGTGTTTATATGTCTTTTCACTTAACAAAAATAGTTATTAATACTAATACACTATTTAAATTAGGTCGGTGACATTAATGTTATTAAAAACAAGTCAGTGTAAAATAATGGGAATTGGCTTAATCACACTTCCCAAATGTGAGTTAGAGACCAAAAAATGACCTTTGTTCGAAAAAATATTTTCAAAACAAATATTTAGAGTAATAAGTACTTACGCGTGGCGTAACTGAGAAAAGTATTAATTTGTCTTGTTTGATACTTTTTTATGAACATAATAAGTCGCAAAAACCACAAACATTATCACGTAGCCCAAAATTTCATATTTTTAAACAGTGGATTCACCAAAATGTATTACTGTTATTCCTTTAGCTGTGAACTAGTATGTAAAAGTTAAATTACATTTAGCTCAAACTATAAAAGGTCGAACAGAACGAATCCTGGTGGCTTTGAATGGTTGCTTTTTATTTTGTTTAAAACATGAATGCATTTGGGTTAAATAGAACTTGTACCACTATGTAAATAGGTATACAGCGTACAAACGCAAACGAGTAAATATATGAAATATTCATGCAAACGTACGTTCGAGACAAAATAAACTTTCTCTTACGATCCACGTTATCATTTTGATGCTTCATAAATCCATTTCAGATTTAAGTTGGGACTGGTTTCACACCATACAATAAGATTGGACACAATGACAAGAAGATTTCATAATTTTTGGTGGATAACATGAACTATTGGATTAAAGATCTGGGCATGTGACGCGGTTTAAAAGATGTTTGCAAAAAATGTACGAGTAGATGTAAGTGCTTGCAAGACATACATTTTCTTATCTGAATAAATTATCTTTGAATGTTCATCTATACTTTAGTCTATACTGACAAAAAATGACACTTCATGAGTCTTTGCGGCATTGCACTTTCTTAAACTGTTGTTTCTTATTTCACTGATTAAAAATAGGTACACCAAAATAATATAAAAATTGTAAACAAAAACGTATCTAGCGACCGGAAGATATGTATGTACTAATTGATTTCGTTTTGAAACTGGACGGGTCTCGTGAACGTCCGAGGACCAAGATTGATAGCCATGATCTAAAGGCAATATTGAGAGAGAATCTGTCACACACCATGGCAGTGTGTACCTACATATGTTAATGAAAAGTGAAATCATGCCTAGAAGTAGAATGTACTCATGGATTTCATACCTATAATTTAATTCACTGTTGTCGTTGGAGAAGGTTTGCGAAAATAAAATGAAAAAATACAGTAAAAATATTTTTTTGTGGCAATCTAACTATTTGATAAAATATAAAAATTATGTCATATACCCTTTTTCATGCAGTTTGTTGTAACGTTCAATAATGATCGTTATTAACAAATATAGGATGGAAAACCAAGCTAAGAGAATTGCAATGCGCTCTTTGTTAACCGAATACCTTATCCATGTAATTATTGAATGTGATAAATCATCAAATTCGTTAGTAGTAAGTTTGGTAAGCGATGATTATGCCAAATGGCTCCGCTCGAGTTAGGCGGGCGTTGCCCAGAGCATAGTTGCGTGAGGCACGTTCTACTACGTGTGCGCCACGGGCCACTTCCCCGAGCAAGATGTTACTCGTGAGTTTCACAAGTGTTAGTGTAACAAGTAGAAGTAGCGTAGCGAATGAAACCTAATAGTCTCAACCAGGGCTAAGTGCGGTGACGCAAGGCTATTTTGGATGGAGCTCGTTGGAGTGTGCGGCAGATTCTAATTAATGCTAGGTACTTTAAAGTAGAAAGTTCATGATATGTTATGTGGAACACCTATGAATTTATGAAATATAAGGTCGGGGTGGCGAAAAGGGGTCCCAATATTAATCTCTTCTTTTTTTTTAAAAAATGTCATTTTATATAGAAAACAAAAATACTTAGCAAAAAAAAACAATTTTTTTATAAAAAATTACTACGAAAATATTTGGGAAAAATTTGTATGCAACGGGACTTCGAAAATTTTCAGATTTTATTAAAAGTGCGCAATAAGCAATTATTTGTTAGTAATTGTGTAAAGGAGCAAAAATTAAAGACTTTTTTTCTGTTAATTTTTTTTCTAAAAAGTGGCAAAAGTGGAATTAAGCGTAACCCCACACTAGCGTTCTTTGAGCGTCGACGCCCACGCAACGCCGACGCGACGTCGACGCAACGCCGACGCGACGTCGACGCAACGTCGACGCGGCGCCGACGCAACGCTTGCGCAGCGGCGCGGTCGAAATGACGAACGCCAGGACTGCGCTCCACAGGCGCCGCGCCGGCCCGACGCCTGCACAGCGTTTATTTTGACAACAGTACAATGATCAACTGAATTGTTTCGGCCCGTGTTTTAGAATCAGTAGGTAGAAGACTTTTTAGCTGATAGCAAATATGGATGTAGTTTAAAATACTAACTCATATTGCCGAAGAAACCCATTTTCAATTAAGTACTTTTAGTTTTCGAGAAAATAAATGCTGAAGTTGCCTATTCGGGCCATGTGTCAAATAGGTAAAATATATTTTTTCCTTTACAAGTTGAAAGCATTAATTTATCACTGCAATATAAAACATTATATTGTGCGTTATTCAAATCTTACATTTCCATTATCGAAATAACTGAACATGACGTCAGCGCGGAGCGACGCTCGAACGCGATGTGCGGAGGACGCCCAGCGTAAGCGCCGCTCAAACGCCGCGCCGACGCTGTGCAGGCGCCGCGTCGACGCTGAGCGGGCGCCGCGTCGACGCAACGCCCAACCAACGCTAGTGTGCGGAGGTCGCCGGCAAGACGCTGACGCTCGAAAGACGCTAGTGTGGGGTCCCTCTAATGCAGGCATCTGGGACTTTTCAACAAAAATCTTGAAAGTGAATGAAATACCAATATTAGTTTTTATGGTCTTTTCTGTCCATAATTAAACACTTTTTACTCTTATGATTTTTTTAAATAACTTGATAGTTTTCAAGATTTTTAATGAAAAGATGTTCTTCCTTTACGAAGTGGCGCAAAGGGGGTCCCGGACTTGAAGAATTTTTCACCAAAAATCATAAGTGCCCAATCGGCAAATATTTGTTAGCAATTGTGTAGATTAGCTTAATTTAAACACTTTTTATTCTTAAAGTTTTTTTTCTAGTATGCATAGTTTTAGCTACAAAAGTACATGTTGTTCTAACCGAGTACAACGGGCAGAATACGGTTCTGGGTTCTGGGGTCGCAGTTCTAACCTAACCTAACCAATTTTTACACAAAATTTGTTCAATGTTTATGTAAATCCATGGCCCACAGGAAAATACCCTGAAAAATTTTTAGTTCTTGGAGGAAGAACATTGTTTTGTTAGAAAATCTTGAAAACTATCAGGTTTTAAAATAAAACCATGCGAGTAAAAAGTGTTTAATTATGGACAGAAAAGCCCATAAAAAAACGAATATTGGTATGTCATTCAATTTCAAGATTTTTGTTGAAAATATTTCAAGTCCCAGATGCCTGCATTAATTCGAGCCACTTTTTCTACAAAACTATAAATCCTAGAAAAAAAATTAACAGAATAAAAAGTGTTTGATTTTTGCTCCTTTATACTATTACTAACAAATAATTGCTAATTGCGCACTTTTAATTTATGGTGAAAATGTTTCTAAGTGTGGGCCACCCTAACCCACTATTTCTTTGGAACGATTGGACCGTTTGTTGATTTATTTACGTGTAGCAGAAAAAATCACAATTAAAAGCTATGAAGAAGGTTTAGTATTAGGTATACATCAAGAATAATGTAAGGTAAATATTGGCTTGTGAAATACATATGTGCGTATTTTTTTTTACTCTTAATGTTTCAAAATAATTACAGCACCTTCGATCGCTGACTATTAAAAGCAACACTAAATGTGTTATTAAGAACGAACACCATTTTTTTAAATCATATGGTTTTGTGAACTAAGTCATATTTTTCAGGAATTATAAAGAAACATCATCATAAAATTAAAATTGGAAGTCGACAGGCAATAAATTTGAAATGTTAACCGTAACCCAAAAATAACGGTAACGATGGAAAACGACTTGTTCAAGAAATTGCTTTAATCTTTAAACCTATATTTCCTACCAAAAAGTCATAGAAGCGATACACATAACCATGTCCATCATAAATAGCCCTTTCTGTATTAAATATGGAAAACAATATGTGACCTAATAAACCTATTTCATACTTTTAAAATAAATTTACCGTTTTACTGGTAGTATGTAGGCTAAGTTTAATTTTTATTCGGATTAAGCTATATCTTCCAATTTAGTCGTTTTATTTCTATCTTCACAAAAAAAACCCCAATTAACACTAAAATAACTTAAACTGTATTTTTTAAATAAAGCCTAAACACACATATTCTGTAGCCTTCTCCATTAAACTAAACATTATGCGTCAACGCAAAATTTAATGGTTATTAATGGAAAGCTTAACAGAATAATTTTCTGAATCAATGAAGATAAGTTAACATCTGATGTGTGTCAATATACCGTAAAACACATTTTATCTTCGACAGTTTGACATTGCCTCTCAAAGTTTACTTAAATAATTATTTGGTTACGCAATTTTACTGTGGCTAGTCGCAATATTGACAATTGTTTCATGAATTTGGTTTTAATATTTTTTGTAATCATCAAAACATCTAAATGATTGAGTAAGGGCAATTCAGTAGGGAGATAGGCAAGCACTAGACCAGCCGGCTTTCAACACCGATGGCGAGGCCGAGACGACGCGCCGTTTGCTCAGCGTCGTAAATAATAACTTCATGCATAAACAATGAAAGCCATCCCCTAACCCACGGCTCCTTCGCTCCTACAGACGACATCCATTCATAATTTTCACGAAATATACCGAAGGCAAAAGTGATATCGGCCATTTTTATTTTAACACTTACGAGTTCCGCGCTTTATAGGTAAGTTGTGTTTCTTCAGTTTGCTATTATTTCTTGTATAGTTTGTTTTCGAGCTTTTGGTTAGGTTTCTTACTCGTTTAATTTTGTTGTTCGTATGTTATGATAGAGAAAGTTGGTTTCTAAATCAAACGATTAATTATTCACCCATATCGCTCGCACAATGTTCCACTGCAATTTATTTAAAAAATAATATCTGTAAAAAACCACACGTGAGCTTACAGATGTAATAAATAAACTTTTCCGTTAGCAATCAATATGTATTTAATCCTCTGACAGCTTGTGATACAAGACCTGCTCTATTTTTATCTAAACAACGTCTCATGAGATATAATTATTAATTTATTAGGTTTTTAAACTGAAATTGATATTCCTATTTCCATAAACTTCTGTATTTAATTTAACATTGCCTTGGATACTGACAAAAGTTTTTATTTAAAAAGTCTTCAAATGTCTTTTTCTTGAATGTACCTTCAAAGTATACTCATTTTCACTCTCTTTGAGTAAACGATAAATCGTGCTTGACAAAATTATTGCCTGTTTCACATTTGCATACTGCAATATATCATGGGTGTAACGATGGAAAACGACTTGTTCAAGAAATTGCTTTAATCTTTAAACCTATATTTCCTACCAAAAAGTCATAGAAGCGATACACATAACCATGTCCATCATAAATAGCCCTTTCTGTATTAAATATGGAAAACAATATGTGACCTAATAAACCTATTTCATACTTTTAAAATAAATTTACCGTTTTACTGGTAGTATGTAGGCTAAGTTTAATTTTTATTCGGATTAAGCTATATCTTCCAATTTAGTCGTTTTATTTCTATCTTCACAAAAAAACCACAATTAACACTAAAATAACTTAAACTGTATTTTTTAAATAAAGCCTAAACACACATATTCTGTAGCCTTCTCCATTAAACTAAACATTATGCGTCAACGCAAAATTTAATGGTTATTAATGGAAAGCTTAACAGAATAATTTTCTGAATCAATGAAGATAAGTTAACATCTGATGTGTGTCAATATACCGTAAAACACATTTTATCTTCGACAGTTTGACATTGCCTCTCAAAGTTTACTTAAATAATTATTTGGTTACGCAATTTTACTGTGGCTAGTCGCAATATTGACAATTGTTTCATGAATTTGGTTTTAATATTTTTTGTAATCATCAAAACATCTAAATGATTGAGTAAGGGCAAATCAGTAGGGAGATAGGCAAGCACTAGACCAGCCGGCTTTCAACACCGATGGCGAGGCCGAGACGACGCGCCGTTTGCTCAGCGTCGTAAATAATAACTTCATGCATAAACAATGAAAGCCATCCCCTAACCCACGGCTCCTTCGCTCCTACAGACGACATCCATTCATAATTTTCACGAAATATACCGAAGGCAAAAGTGATATCGGCCATTTTTATTTTAACACTTACGAGTTCCGCGCTTTATAGGTAAGTTGTGTTTCTTCAGTTTGCTATTATTTCTTGTATAGTTTGTTTTCGAGCTTTTGGTTAGGTTTCTTACTCGTTTAATTTTGTTGTTCGTATGTTATGATAGAGAAAGTTGGTTTCTAAATCAAACGATTAATTATTCACCCATATCGCTCGCACAATGTTCCACTGCAATTTATTTAAAAAATAATATCTGTAAAAAACCACACGTGAGCTTACAGATGTAATAAATAAACTTTTCCGTTAGCAATCAATATGTATTTATTCCTCTGACAGCTTGTGATACAAGACCTGCTCTATTTTTATCTAAACAACGTCTCATGAGATATAATTATTAATTTATTAGGTTTTTAAACTGAAATTGATATTCCTATTTCCATAAACTTCTGTATTTAATTTAACATTGCCTTGGATACTGACAAAAGTTTTTATTTAAAAAGTCTTCAAATGTCTTTTTCTTGAATGTACCTTCAAAGTATACTCATTTTCACTCTCTTTGAGTAAACGATAAATCGTGCTTGACAAAATTATTGCCTGTTTCACATTTGCATACTGCAATATATCATGGGTGTAACGAAAATGGTGTGGATATAAACCGTTCAGACGGCGACTGCTTCGAGTTTTGACATTTAAACTAACTACAACAATTACGTAGACTATCACTTTGGACGTTTCGTGTTATTTTTATGTGGTGAAAGGACTTCCTTTGCCTGGTCCATCCAATAGTGTGTGATATTGATTACGCAAAATGTTCCACACGAATTATAACCGATAAAAGTATACATGTCGGGTATTCAGTAGCATTAATTGTGATATTCGGTATTTCTTATTTTAATAATATTTTATCTTTATGTTTTACAAGTACGGTTGTGCACAACAATACTGAGAGACTTAAAACATTGCCTACGATGTGCTTAATGCCGTCTAGGAAAGGCAAGAGTGCAACTGAAGTTTACTAACTACGAGTCTAATAATTAGTTAGTTTGTCTTCAAGTTTGTTACTTTAAGTTCAGAGTGACAGAATTATGAAATTAACAGAAATATTAATACTGAAAGAAGTATGATGAAAACGTTGTTTTACGTACCTGGAGGGGTACTCTTAAAAACGAAACGAACAAACGAAAGGTTTCGTTTTTGAAGATTATTCAAAAGTTTGGGAATGAAGACGTGGTCAAATCAAAAGATTTGCATAAATAATATTTTGTTTTTTGAAAACGCTTAATTTGCATTCGAAGTGATTTCTTTATGATTATGAGGATTAAAAATTGCCATCCGTTGTCGGATCCGACATATTTCGTTTATGAGAGTAGACCCCTGACTCCATTTTATTTCTTTGAGATTTTGTACACACAAAATTTTTATACACAAAATAAAAAAATAACTAAGTAAAATTTAAGCCATAATTTTTTTACCTATCGAGTCTTACTGGTTTTCTCGCTATAACATTCTTCCGAATATGGCAATAGTTTGACTTCAATTTGGATAATCATAAATTCTTCCTAAACTATTATATTACAATATACAATTTCTTAGCATTTTATTTGATTCGCTTACCATCCCATTTTGCTGGTTTAAAGAAATTGGAGTAAATGTAATAAAATCTTCTTGTAATACGCTTGTCCTTACGTACTTGTAGGTGAAGTAGGAATAACAAATGGCGGTTTCGGCCTGATTGAGATCTAATTTATTGGCTCGCATTCCGAGTACAACCGCATTCTAAATCACAATAATGGCATACGGGCTCCATTCTAGCTCAAGCCTAGAGATTACGTTTATTGTAAAGTTGTCTCTTTGCACATTTGGGCACATCTTAAGAGCTTTACGGTAAGTTCGTTTAAAATATTGAGAAAGAATATTTGAACGATGATTATTTTTTAACCCGCCCGCAAAAACAATGGAGTGTTACAAGTTTCCCGTGTTTGTATGTCTGTTTGTGAATCTGTTTATAACATCGTAGCTGCTAAACGGATTAAACGATTTCAATTTTGTCCAAAATATGATGAACTCAATATAGATGTATCAACAAAAGGGCTATACATTATGATAGAAAAATGGCTATACATTATGATATAAAGACTATTCATAAGTATTACTAATGTAATCTATGTGAATAAAAAAGATTGACTTTGACTTTGATAAACTTTAAAATGGCTGGCATTACAAAATGGCGAAATTAGATAATTTTATTGTGTAATTTTATAACTATTGAGTCAAACAAAGTTTGAACTTTAACCGCTCTTATATAGAAGAAAGATAGACTACTCGCTGGCTATTTTGGAACTTTAAAATCCACACCTACTAGTTCATACTATAAGTGGATATCAATTTTCTGTTTTAAAAGAACAAGTATCCATGAGAGCGAATTACAAAATGAATGAAGCCGTAGTTAAAAGATTTTCCTAATATTAGCTGACTACTTGTTTTTCTGAATATTTTATCAAAGAAACAAACCGAGGTTTTTTAATTACATTGGCTCAAGAGGATTTCGATAATGGACTGTACCTATTTACCTCCCACTAATTCAGAGAAACCTTAGCGAGTAAGCCAAGTTAATCTGTTAAATTAATCAAAGATAAGAAAATCAGGAAACTTTGATATACATAGTTAAAATTGATTTAAGTACATATTGCATTTTACTATTATTTTAAACTAAAAAAATTAAGGCCTCGAAAGTCTTATAGTTTTAGGACGGAGTCATGATTTTGATTTTTCAAAACCTTAGTTTTCAGATCACCAATGCGATTTTGGCCAGCATGTTGATTAATAAAATACGCATAGTTGTACCGATGCACATTTATTTAATGAGGAGAATGGAGGCTTAAACCCTGCAATGCGACGTAAAATAAGATGATACGTTCTGTTTAACGAAAGTTAAAATATTTTGAAATTATACCTTTTGATAATATTACTATCATAATCATGTGAACGGAACTTAAGAAACTTTTGAAAACAGCAAAGCGGCTGCGAAGCCATTCAACAAACGTTCAAAAATGCTGACTCCAGCTTTACGAGTTCAGCCAAAACAGCTGAAATATTGTTCATTATATTATAATAATACGCAATACGTACATGATACACACTGATTCCAGCTTTACGAGTTCAGCCAAAACAGCTGAAATATTGTTCATTATATTATAATAATACGCAATACGTACATAATACACACTGATTCCAGCTTTACGAGTTCAGCCAAAACAGCTGAAATATTGTTTATTATATTATAATAATACGCAATACGTACATGATACACACTGATTTAAAATTAAATATTCAATTAAGGAGCTTGTTAATATTGATTGCTAAAACTTGTTTACGTAGTTGGTGTTACAAACAATGAACTACCCCTATAGGTATGCAATTATTAACAATTAGTAGAAGTTTACATAAAATTGCCCATAGTTGGTACCAAAATATTAATTTCAATAGTAAAACATGTTATCTGTTAATTATTTTTCATAAGACAACTTTATTTAGTCTTTAAATATAGCTTAGGTAAATTTAAATTATTTTTTCTATATCACCACTAATTTGCAATTCAAATGGCATAGAAATATATTTCAGCGATCCAGAGAAAATTATTTTCTGATTTAAAATTCTTTAATTGGACAATTAAGTTAAATTAATAATTTATAAATTCAATTATTAAACTATTATTATGGGTTCAATTTTATAATTGGATTAATTATATTTTGTTATTTAAAACACATGATTTTAGAATTCGCATCCATTTTCAATGATAGTATTTTGTTCTTTAATATTTTTTATTAGTATTAAGACTAGCTTTAATTCCTAGGTTGCACTTAGTCCAAACCTTGGCAATGTTCTTTTCAAAAACCCATTTCCATTGCAGCAGTGAGCTTGGGACTAGGTATTTATTCACACTACATGTTACCCATAAGTGTTTACTCGTTATTTCGAGATAAAAAACATATTTGTTAATATATAGCATCCCGTCTGCTTTTCTACCTACCAAGTCTATTAATTTTTTTTTGCATGAATGAGTAACAGATATACATCTAGACATCTACTCGTTAAAAATAAAATACTCGTATTATCTTATGTTTAACATCCCAAAGGAACCCGTTTTTCAAAGTTTGGTGTGAAAACAATCGGCGTTGGAATCAAATGTTTACTTTCGTCGCGACCTTATTATGGAAACCGAGAGGAATCACTCGAGAAATCGTCTGATGTCCAAATAGACTTCGCTGCCGCCGCCAGACAAAATGCCTTCTGTATTGTTTGTTTTAAAAAAAGGACCAAGAATCTCATATTGGAGTTCACTCTTGTTATCGTTACTTTGCAATCAATCTTCAATTTTTTGACAACTGTGTAAAGTTACCGAACCTGTCGTTAGAATGGTGTTATTAGGAAAAATATGGTTAAGCTACTTTAAATAAGCAGATGACTAATGACATAACAATGTACTTGAAAAATAAATGTGCACTGAGAAAATCTACGAACGAGAGTACATTTCAAAAGATTTATTAATTAATGAAACAAAATAACAATAAAATTAATAAATTTATCATAATAATATGACCCTAATACAACAAAGTATTTATGTACAAGCGTTTCTATTGCAAATTGTAATGTTTTGCAGCCAGACTAACTCGCGTTTGATAGCCCCGCGATTGCATCGCAACAACAGTAGTCAACAAGTACCTACTTGCGTATGTTGCGTGATAGGTACGCGCGTTTGTCTGTTTGTATCAATGAAAGCGTAGGTTGGTTTCAATGAAAAAATGTTGCGTGAATATAAGGTTTTGTGCAATACATTTTCTTCATCGTGACTTTGTGTCGTGTCTCGTGAGCATTTGTGCTTAATATCGCCTAAGCGAACATTCCGGTATGATAAAAATAGAGCTTGAAATATTAATTAAGTCATCTCTTGAATCCTTTCAGTAAAAATTTACTATTACAAAAAATAGTTTTAAACAAGCCTTAAAATAGAGAAATTAGTTAGATAATTATTATTATACATTAAATACCCATCGTATTAATAGAAAGAAAATAAAAAAAGGTTGAAAACTCTAATATAAAGACAGTTACCTAAAAAAGATTAGAGAACTAATGAGGCGCAAGGAACTGTCCAAAGCAAAGGTTGATTGTCAGCGTTTACCCGTTAGACGACGTAATAACACAGTATTTTATCGTTAAGAAAACGACGCTTGTCAATGCCGACATTGTGTGGCTTATTTACTGGGAATATGTGACTGGAATACAAAAATATACATCAACATTCCCGCGGGAATGAAGTTTCAGTAAGACGTGGTATTACTCTTCGTAAAAGGTCGATTAAATGTCGGCAGCTTGTAAAATATCAACATTGCAAAGTGAAATATTGCAAGCTTCAGAGAACTAAACTATGCTGTCAGTGTAGTGAACCCTAAGGAATATTGGCACAGGAAACCTTCATAAAAACCGAACCAATAGGTTTGTAGTGGCGTTGATTTTAACTAATAAATATTGACGACCTTGACGGCACAGTGGCTAAGGTAGGCGGCAAAAGCGCAAAAGGTCCCGGGTTCGATTCCCGGTTGAGTCAATTTGGAAAAATAACTTTTCTAAATTGATTTGAGTCTGGGTGTACTGGGATGACGCCCCCAGTTAGTATCCGTCGTCTGGTACTCAAAGTACAAGGGAAAACTTTAGATTGAAGCTAGGTGATTGTCGTGATTGCCTGGCGCATTTATTTATTATTATTTATTTAGTAATTGGCAAGATATTGTTTGTTTAAATGTAAAAGAGCTGTAAGCACTTGAGCTTGTAGCTTTAAAAGCATACCTCTTATTTGTGGATCGTTGGTCTCAAACACTTTCTATGATTGGATAGCTTACATATTTAGAAATAGATTAAACAGGACTCAATCAGGCCTAATATGATCTATATGTATATCATGTATCATCAGGCCGGTAGAAAAAGCGAATTGTACAATAATATTTCAAAAATATTGAAAACTAGCTGTGCCCGCGACTTCGTTCGCGTGGACTACATCCTTTCACGGTCGGTTTTACTCCTTTCTCCCCTAATATTTATGCTGAGGCAGGCACCTTTTGACCTCTCTGTTTGTTTTCATTTTGTCATTTGCCTTCTAATTTAATGGTTTGTAACTTTTTAGTATTTTTAATTTTAATTTTTGTTCTAATTTTGTAATCGGTTGTATATTATGTTTTGTACGGTCAATAAATGTATTTTCTTTCTTTCTTTCTTTCTAATATTCGAAACAAAAAGTAGTCTATATTTTATTCCAAGTTTCGAGCTATATTTATGCCAAATTCAATATCTCTAACTTCAAAAATAAACATTTTTCCATATAAACTTTCAAAGGTGGTATTACCCCCATCCCCTCCTTATTTTCTAATAAAAAGTAGCCTATGTCCGTTCTTGAGATTCAACGTATACCTATACCAAATTTCATCAAAATCCGTTCAGCCGTTTAGGCGTGAAAGAGTAACAGACGGACAGACAGACAGACAGACAGACAGGACAGACAGACAGACAGAGTTACTTTCGCCTTTATATACAATAAAATACAAATATATACAAATATATACAATAAAATAAATAAAATTAGACAGCATCACATACATCGCTCTTGTTTTACGATAGAAAATTTTGTTTGTCCATGTTGATCCGACTGGGAACCGAACCCGGGACTACATTAATAGCCCTACGCCAAAGTCTAGCCTAGAGTAGGCTACTTGTTGTAGGTTGGTCTTTACTATGGAGGTCGTTAGATGATAAAAACCCCATTAAGTCCCACTGTTAAGAGGCACTGTAAAAGTCACAAGAAGTTTAATTTTACTTACTACTTATTTACAAAAATTGTCTCGAAATATAAACTCATTCTTACGAACTAAAATAAACAAAATCTTTGTTCAGTTGCTTCATAATAAATCCTTTGGGATTGGGACGTAGACTCAATAAAAGCTCTTTGTAAGATCAAATTACTATAAACAGTACACACGAACCTTGTAACAAGCTAAGGAGTGGATTTATACGGAATGCCTTTGTTCCTTGTACTTACAAACAGGTACTGAGATGGGTGCTAAGGTAAATGCAAACTGTCATGTGATGTATGCCTTAATTTGAATAGAAGTATGCATATCTTGTATATAAAACACGTATTTTTCTAATTACCGATTTCTTTGATCGTTTTTTACGATAACACTTGTATTAGTAAACTTATACTTAAATTTCGAAGTTAAACTCAGGCTTGGCAATTGCATCAGAGGCATGACAATAATATAAGACTTTTAAAAGTCTCATTTTGATTCAAGCTATATTAAATACTTCTAAGAAATCTTCACGTAATCCTTTTTAACATAATTATGAGGCAGTACTTAGCGTTTTCAGCGGAGCTTGTTTAATTAAGGATAGTCAAAAAGTTTCTAAGAGCTCAGTTTCAGATCCACTGAAAATGATGTTTAGTGTAATAAAGATCTTGTTTAACGTTATCACACATATTGACTTCATAAGAGCCTAACAAGATCTGTCTTATTGAAACTAAAAGAGCTTTGGTAATTGTAATTTGCTACTTCAATTAAGTAACGTGTTTAATTTGGATATGACTGGAAAGATAATTGAACACATAATATACGTGAGAGTGTTGTTTAAAGATTGTCTATACAACGAGAAATATACATTTTTGTAGAAGATAAAAACAAATGTTACTTGTTTTTCAATTATGTGTTAATTGTGCAAAGAGGAATTAAAAAAAATCCAAAGATTTTAACGTTACCTAAGTAAAGATGTATCTATGTCGGTCAGTATTTGGGTTGCGTGTGTAATTTATAAAAGCTTGTTGACGTCTACACGTTTGGGCTGCAAATGCATTCGTTTGAGAGAGGCGTTTGGGTACGCGTCTATTTCAGACGGTATCTAATCTTTAGCGATATCTATTTCTGCCTATCTTGCATGAATTCATTTATATATTGTGACGATAGAACACTGCCTGGTTTGTTCTCTATAAGATCCGAGGAAACCGTCAAGGCCACCGATACTTAAGTTCGTTTCAAGACACAATCGGGACGTAAGCAGTTGTCTACGTGGATAATAGCTTGACACTTGATGCGCGTAACACAAATAAAAACCAATAAATCGAATCGTTCGCGCTTTTCTTATTTTCTAACGAAAATGTTCCTTTATAAATGGATAGGTACAAAAGTCATAAAATGTTACAAAATGCGTTAAAAAACTGGCCAAGTGCGAGTCGGACACGCTTTCGAATTCCGTAGTAGCAAGTTGCATAATATTGAAAGTTTATATTGGAATTGATTGAATTAAAGGTAAATTGCGGTTTGCGATTTATAACGTATTAAAAAAACTAGTCACTAGATCTCATTCAAAGCAATTTTCAGTGGAAGTTTGCATAGTGACGTACATCGTATTATTTTTAGTTTTATCATTATCTTAATTTAAAATTTTAAAAGTTACAGGGTGGAGAGGCTATTTGAAAGTGTATTAAAAATGATATTCGATACCTCAATATTATTTTTAAAGACCTGTCCATAGATCATTTTAGTAGGTATTGGTTTGAAGAAAAAAAAATGGTTTAGTTATGGAAAGTTATAGGTACGGAAAGCCATCTAATTTCCGGTTTTCGCCATTTGGCTACGGAATCCTAAAAACAAAAAAAAAACATACTTTAATAGCAAATTAATTGTGTGAATTTTGCGGCGCACAACATAAATGTTCGGAATGTAGATGGTCCAAATAAGTAGCAAAATCTCTCATTGTTGCACTAATAAATTATTTTTGTCCAATATTAATAGAAGAAGCTAATTTGAATCTATACAAGCAAGAAAATGATATGACCGTGGAAAATCACATACTTCAGACCTTTCATTATTATTAAATCTTCATTTAAAAATAATTTCACTTGAAGTTGCTTTTAACTATTCCTTCAGAATATGCAATTAGTACGAGCCAATTAAAACATTGAAGAAAATCAGATTGATTGTGAATCAAACCGTTCAAAAGGTTATTTAAGCTTTAATTTCCTGAAAGGGTAATTAATGAAACAATCTTAAATTTATAATTAAATCAATAAGATAACAATCGCACCATCAGAGCTTGATTTAATTGTGACATATTGCTGAAAATAGTCCAAGGACTACGTGCATTTTATTTGATTTAGTTTTAGTAAAAAAAATATGTCACCTACCTGCACACACATTAATATTACAAAACACAAAACTTTCTATTCTATTTGTGAGAATGTTGTTTAAAATGAAAAACTTTTATTTTCATCTGTACTTTTACGAGTATTAATTAACCCAAACTATACTAACAACAGTTTTCTTTCTTTAAAAACTATGTAGACGAGGTTAATTAAAAATATTGTTAAGAAAACTACTTAATTATAAGCATCTTAGTTCATTGTGTTTTTTTGTAAACTGATGCAATTATATATCTATACATACTGATAAGAATCTGTAGAGAGGTCAATTCTGTACATTAAATATATTTGTAAAATAACTATCAGGGGGTAATAAGTGATCGGTACTGATGCCAAAAATGCAATCAGTAAAACTTATGTTTGTCTGTCTGTTTGTTCTTTACAGAAACCAAAATTACTCGACGAATTTTAACGAAATTTAGTACAATTATTCTTCATACCGCATATAATACCGCACCCAAATAACAATTACTTCGGTGTTGTTGTGTTTCTGAGTGTGAGTTAGGTTTCCAGAGCTCCTGGGGGATGCTTCATTAGTAGCAGGGGTCAAGCCTTCAAGGTAAGAGAGACAAGTCCAGTAACAGATTTATTATGCTGTACTTATCCCCCTTAAGCTCCCTAGCTTAAGGGGGATAAGTACAGCCATTACCACTTAGCATCAGGTGGGATGAGGTAATCTTGAAGTGTAATATATAAAAAATACTCCTGGGCAGGTTATTGTATACTTTTCATCACGCTACAATCAATAGGAGCAGAGCAGTGAAGGGAAATGTTGGGAAAACGGTAGAAATTACTCCATTTTTAGGTATCCATACCCAAAGGGTAAAAACGGGACCCTATTACCAAGACTTCGCTATATGTCCATCTTTTCGTCCGTCTGTCTGTCTGTCTGTCTGTCACCAAGCTGTATCTCAAGAACCGTGATAGCTAGAAAGTTGAAATTTTTACAGATTATGTATTTCTTTTGCCGCTATAACGATAAATACTAAAAATAAAATAATTATTTAAGTACGGGAGCCCCACTCCCGTACAATAAACGTGATTATTTTTAAATTTTTTGCTCGATACTCATAGAAACTGTTGTTGGATGCTTGAAATATTCACAAAATATTTGAAAGTAATATTTTATAAATAATAGTAATATATTTTCTTCAAAAATAAATAATTAAATTAAAATAAAATATATAGTCAAGGGGGGCTCCCATACAACAAACGTTATTTTTTGCCGTTTTTTGCTCGATGTTAGTTAGAGACAGACTTCAGGTCAGGGGAAACTAAAAAAAAGTTTAAATATTGTGTCTTATGTTAAATAGATATTGGCACGGAAACATTCGTGTGCGAGTCTGCCTCGCACTTCACTGGGTTTTTTAAGCCGGCCGTGAGCAGCTATAACGGTTAAAGCTTCACAGAAATTATACATGACGGTGTCTCCTAATGGCATGTATCCCACGACACCATAATTATATCAATCTTATATGGATGACTCACAATAACACGTGTAACTCCTGATAGCTTAGCAGTCCGGAGCTTTCTGATATATTTGTCTACTCTTACGTTTATAAAAGTATAATTTAAAACAGTTTCCATTATTGTCAATTCAATAAAAAAAGAATCATAGAACCGATTTCAATGATTATTTTATGGTTATTGGTTTTTTATAGAAACACCAAAGTTACATTACCATTTTGTTGATCTTCTATATAATTCGTCTTTACCTGAAACCTGTAAAACTACGTCCGCAGCAAGGTCACGTATGTTTGCTTAAAAACATACATCAAGCATTGCGTTATATAGATTAGGTCTGTTTGTTTTGGCTTTCTAAAATGCTTTTATTGGCAGGTAGCAGATGTATTATAGAATAATTAATGCTACTTTTATTTAAGAAAAAATAAATTCAAACTCACGTTGTCCACGCGAACGAAGTCGTCGGCACAGCTAGTTATAAATATAATATCATGCTTTCCAAAATCGCCAAATGAAATTCTAGAAAACGATTTAATGTGAAGTAGAAATAAGGTCTTTCACTTGTAAAATAATACATTTGCGAGTTCTCTATTAAATGAGAATAATGATGTAATACAATCAGTATTAAAAAGTACCTATTAATCGTTTTTACTCTCCAAAAGGCGAGCAGGCTGAAATTTAACGTCGCGCCGTTTCTCAGGTCTCAGGTTCGATTCTAGATTGGGTCAATATGGAAAACGCATATTGTCTGGGGTATGGGTGTTGTGATATCATCTTGATTCTGATTTCTGTTAACAAGTGTTTAAGCTTCTTAACATAGAATCAAAGGATTGTTGTCGTGTTAACCAATATTTAAAAAACCTAAATAATAATATAATTTCAAAACCATTGCCTTTATATTTTGACACTGCAATATTTAATTGTCTATGTAAACCCCAACCTATGTTAAATAAGTAAGTGATCCTTTAAAAAATGTTTCACGTTCAACAAAATCAATGTTTCGAAACTGTTACATGTATAATCACTTCACGAAGATTTTGAAATAAAAATATAAAACGAAAAGGTCAAACGCAGGAGTTAACGACGCGCCGAAGGCTTTTGAATTAATTATCTCTATCAACGGGATAATATTTTGGGGATTTTCCATTTGCGTAGAAGGGTTAAATTAACTTTTTTCCGTGTTAGGATAAATTTGTGTGTAAGGAAACATTGTTTTGCCTCTACTTTCAAATAAAAGCTACCTTTATTAAAGCAAGTTATGTAATCTGAATTACAATGTATACCTACTACATTATCTCGGTAAAGCTCGACTTTGACTTTGACTTATGATATCTTGCTGTGCAGATTTTATTATTTTTCATAAAGCATAACTGTACGTGTACGTGTTACACGAACCCAAAGATTATATTATCCGTGCATATTGTTTTAAAATATTTCATATTAATGTTTGATGGTTTTATGAAAATAGTTTGCTTCAAAACCAAAATACAAAACCAATTCTATAAAATTTATCATTACTTTACTGTATTCTACTAAATTAAAGTCCGAGTAATTTACACACAAAAAAATACGTGAATTTGCAATATGTAGTTAAGGAAACAATATCGTTTTTTAATATCCCTAGCGTAGCTGAATATTAATGATATAAGCACGTTTATCGCGAACAAAATAATGTCCATAATCACCATGACGTACATTACATAATGTAATGTACGTCATGTATAAAAACTTGACAAATTCCTATACAAATAAATACGTATAAATTTCTGAAAAATAAATATACAATTATCCCACTAGGTGGAAATTCTAAAATTTGATTTTTGGAAGATATTTATGATGTGATATTATAAAGTTTTGTTTTCTTTGATGAATATAAATTTATTATATTGATATTAAACCGCATTAATATCTTATCATCTGTGAGATGATAAAAAAGTATGTAAACTTGTGCAAGAGTTTCGCAGTCTTCCTGGCATGTGATTAGAAGATTTGTTTTTTTTAGTTACCTAAAAGAAACAAGTCTTTTCGTTGTAAGTAATACTAATTACTTTCTAATTGAGCCGAGCGCAATCGAAATATGTAATCTTGATTGCGCTAAGAACTATTATGATTTAAAATAATAACATGGTCTACCAACGTTTGACATCTGCTTGGATACGTACCGAAACCAAGACAATTAAAAAGTAACTATGTATGTACCCCAGAATAGAGCGCACTTATTAATAAGCTTTGGAAGGTACAAGAATTTTTTTTAAATATGAAGAATACATTCTTTACACGAAGATATAAGACAAGCGCGGTAGTGGTAAAAGTTTTCGATATGTAATTATACCTGAAGGCCAAAGTGATCCCTATGCCTTTAAGCTAACATATATTTAAGCTTTAACATATATTTTTAGGGAAAACTCGTCCAATAACTTAGAACATTTCAAGTTGTACTATGAAGTGGCCGCTCAAATAACTGATCGGTTTCAGGCACTCAAGTACATTTAAAGTATACTCAACACCTTACATTCAACATTCAGAAAACGTTGCCCACGTACATAGAAACTAAATTTACATATACATACTAACTTCCAGTCTAAAGTTTGTAATGAGTATCCGGCTTCCACGGACGCAGTAGGACATCGTAGATAAAAATCTAGTCTCAAATAATTCCAGTAATATTTTCAAGCGCACAGCATACAGGCAGTTGCAAGATTTTCATGAAAGACTCTCTTGCAGAGAGTACTGTATTTATTGTGTAAATAGAACCGCATGATTCCCTTGGAACAACGAGGGTACGCGAACTTTTGTCGGCTCATTAATCTTTTTCCATCCATTTATCGCCTGCACGTGTCTGTTCTGTTAGTACAAATCTTAGTGCGGTCAACTACTGAGCAGAAAGCATCATCACTCAAATGTGTGAGGGACATAAAATGGGGAGGAAAATATGCGTAGGTATAACACTTAAAGCCAGCGTTGTATGAAGCGACAAGGGTGATGAATCATGGCCCAGAAGAGTCGCGAGGCTATTATTTTCATCATAGAAACATAAAGTTGTGCTGGAAAATATTCCTTATGTGTAAACAGTAGAATCGTTTCTATGAGTTTTTTACGAAGTTTTATTTTTCAAATTAGTACTGTTGTAATATGTAATACTTTTACATTTTGCGATGTGATTTTTGTGACGGAATTTGTAAAGCAAATCAAGGAATAGTAATATAAGCTCTGGACTGTGTTATTTTGATTACATTCAAACAAAAAATATATTTTTTTGCATACAACTCATCCTCCAAATTTTATACTCATACAAAGATTTACAAAAAGTAATGCTTTTGTTTATTGGAAGAGGCATAATGATCCGGCTGTTAGGTTCAACAACCAAACTTGATTAGTGATTGATTTGATTCGTTTCGTTATAATACAAATACAAGTTCAACTATTTCGGCAAAATGTTACATTAATTCCTTCTCTTTATACATTTCAGTTCTCAAATTCAATGCCACAAAGTGAATGAAGAAGAAAAGCTTGGTCGGTCTCTGTTGCTTCTTCTGCTAATTATACCTGCGCCATATTTTACTTTCAAACCCAAAGGCAGCCTGCTTATTTTCAAGTATCGCTGGGCGGTTTTAAGTAACGAGACTATTTATGCAATTAGTGTTTTGGTGCCTCTACTTAATTATTTAGTACATAATTCTCAGAATTCTGTTCAGACAGTTTGCCCTGCGGATTAGTTTTAAATACTTCTAAAAGATAATTTAATTGAACGTTCATAAATGATAACATGTATTTATATCGCCTGGTATCATTTTGACCAGCCAACCCTACAGATTTTATCGCATATATAGTACCTAGTGGTTCTTGACATTTGTCGTGGAAAGTTAACAAGCAATGGTTTAATAAGTAACTCTTACACATAAAAAACAATACTGCAAGTATATTTTTTAAAAGGATTATTGTATATTAATACAAAACGTACAAATAGTTAAATAGTAATATTACCAATGAGATAAGAAAAGAAACACAATAAACTTTAGAAAATATATGTAAATTGCAAACTACAATATAACGTTTGGACTACTTGGTAGGCAATATAATAAGGAACATAACTATATTGTCTACAACCCGAGTAGGTACATGCATTCAATGACCGGTTCAGTTAAATCTAACCAAACCCACGGTAAAGTACCGTACGTTTTTATAAATTTAAGTGAAGAGCGTGGGATTGATTTGTGTTTTTCCGGTGTGTTGAACGGTCTGAATTTGATGCACGTAATGTATTTTAAACATGCCTTTCATTGTGAAACAATGAAAGGCATGTTTTTTTAATTTAACAAATGATGAATTGATGCTTCAAACACATTGCGCTTACCACGGACGTGTCTTCCGTTATTACAACGCGGGAAAAATCATATCAATTGAAATAAAATATGTACCATTTTTAACTCCATTTTTTAGGGATTTGTGTAAATTTACGTATTTTTTTTTTCATTTTGTAAGTTATGTGTTTGTTATCTTTTTGTTGCACACGTATTTTTTTCTTGCATTTACAAAAATCTGACTAGATTTTTGTAATTATTTTTACACCACAACTTAATAATATTCGCAAAGTAATAACACTTTTGTTTTGTAAACCATTTTCCTTCAGACACCGAACAAACGCATATTGTAAACCATTATAACTATTCGTCTTGTTTGAGAGTTGTACAAATTATTCAAAAATTTAAGTTAATCAAATAAACAAAAATATTGTTATATAAATTACTCAATTATTAAGAAAATTATTAAATAAAATTTAAAATAGTTTAAGCAGTTGAATTTTTCATAAATTAAAAAGTTTTAGGTTAGTAATATTGTGGTTTAACAGATCTCAGTTTTTTAAATGTTATTTTTTATTTAATTATTTAAGATTGAATGAAAATTTTAAACTATTTATGTTCTATTTTTTTAATTTTTACTTTTATAAAAATACAATAAAAATAATAAAAAATAAGCATATATGACAAGCCCCCACGATATCTTATTTATTGTTAAAGATTGTTGTTAACCTTATTTCTATACAAAATGTACGAAAGAGTTAAGAAGGTGCATTAATATGGTACAAATGTTTTTAATCAGGTGAATGTCGTGGTAATTGCTAAGCAATTTACAAAAAAATGTGTACCTAATTTTTACAACTTCAGACACATTTTTTTATCTAAGCTATAATTTATGAACCTTCCAAAAACTTTCTTTAAAAATGCAAAATAATATTCAAAGCTATTAAAATATTTTAAGTTTAAAACTTACCAATTGGAATTTTCTCGCTCTGAACGTGGCATTTAACAATTCTGTTAAAGTACATAATAACCAGAGTCAGCAGCACAAATTGGATGGAACGATACATCATTTTGAGCGGCTTCATTGTTCACTTCAAAATAATCTAGTCTTTCAACATAGAACCATCACGATTTCAGTTCAGCACATTCAATTCAAATGTTCGCGCTCTGGCGTAAGGCAAAAGTTTCCGCCCGCCCAACGAACGCGGTGATACCCCGAGCGTCGACTCGCGACTGGACTACGAAGCCCTCGCATCCCTTCCCGGCCCTCCCGCACGCGCCCTCGGCATCCTCTCTTTTCTACACGATACGCACGACTTGTTTTATTACTTTTATTTTTCTTTAATAATCTTGCTTAATGGTCTATTTCTTTGCTCGATGAAACTTCTTAAATTTCCTTTTCGAACATTGCTCGCGCCCGCAGCACCGTCTTCGGTATCGTCACAACGAATTGTTTAGTTTGCATTACGAATAGTAGGCGCTGCTTTGCATTTCTAACGTTGTTTTCAAACGTATACGTCTTTGAATTTCTGTTTAATCAATGTTAAAAAGAAAAACATAGGTGGAGGTTTCCTGCCAGAAGAGTTTATGTTCGAGTTAAACTGATTTTTGGATGGCGTTTCCGTTAGATACCGTCTTGTCAGCGTAAATTTCATAAATTTGGCGTAATTTGTTCTTCATCCTTTTATTTTTGATTGTAAATTATTAACATGCTTTTTTTTAGCATTGATGATTAGTAATTTTGCGACTGTATCGATGTTGTATTGCTATTTCCTATTCGATCGCAGCATTAAAATCGCATGTTTTCGCATTTGTTGCGTTCGGGCGCGATATCTTATTGAGTGTAACTTTTATCTTTTTTCGAATATGTGTGTGGTCCGTCCCTCAATGTAGTAATAAAAAAGATACTAAAAGTAGCAGTTCAGCGGTGGCCCCTAGTGAGCAATATTGACAACTTTATTAGAAACTTTTAATAATAAATACCCTCAGCGGTAGGCATTGGTCATTAACAGTTAAAAGCAACTATGGATTATTTATAAGTAACCGTCTTAATAATACATTTCTGGGAGACGGATTCCTTATTATTCCCAAGACGCCAGTTTAAGGATAACGGACAGTTTATGAAACAATTTCAACTCACCGACCGGCTAATATCGTCTGTCATTATTTGGATGGGTTTATTGTACGAGTAATAGTTTTTATTCCAGGTAATATTTTGACTTTTAATGAGGAACAAACGCCCCAGGCTTATTATGGTTGCACGGCAGTATAACATGCTTTTAACTTCGTTAATTATTTATATATCCTTACCATTTGGTATTTTACCTGATTCCAAATCAAACGTTCTAAGGTTTCACATAAACGAAAATTAGGACTGTGTAGTGTGTAGCGCCTTTATATACATATGTCCAGCGGCCGACCGCGACTTCATACGCCTGGAATTAGTCCTTTCTAGCAATAAATATAATGTATGATACTCTAGGTGAAGGTCGCTTTCCAATGGTGAAAGAATTATTTGCGATGTAATTTTTGAGTTTATTCATTACAAAGATACAACCCTTTCCTCTTTTTAATATTAGTGTATATAA
Source organism: Glyphodes pyloalis (assembly GCA_037074685.1). Lineage (NCBI taxonomy): Eukaryota > Metazoa > Arthropoda > Insecta > Lepidoptera > Crambidae > Glyphodes > Glyphodes pyloalis. The sequence goes on from JAYKKO010000001.1 coordinate 18,358,579, forward strand.
AAGCTCCGAGTTATTTCGCGTGGAATATACCTACCTAGGTATATTATATAATATACCTATATTGAAAAATAATTCATAACCATTGTGCAGAACGCACCTGCTTTAAGTTTAACCTTTTTTCTAATTATCTTGTTTTTGATACTTTTTTATAACATCTGTCATTATCTTCTTCTCTGCTCAATAAATGTCGCACTGTTTTCCACCGGCTCGTCATTCCTTATTTATCTAAATTCTAAAAATCATTGCTTACGCATCTCATTCGGTCGTTAACAACCATTATAAATAAATAAAATCATTTAATGAGTAGATGTAGCCTAAGATACCTTATGATATCAAATATGTTTGTTATAAGATAAAAGTAATCATCTAGTCGTGTCTAACCCAAAAAAACACATTGATGTTATCTGGTTTCAATAGAAAATATCTTGTTAGACTCACACGAAGGCAATATTTGTAAGTAAAATGTCTGACAACGTAAGTAAAATCTTTATAACAGTAAACACATCTTAGTGTCAATATAATGAGGTTTTTTGGCAACAATTGTAAATTTTTGATGTCTAACTTATTACTAAACCTTACAGAGCTTATTTTTTTCGTGCAGTGTGCCAAATTAGCTTTGGGTTAGTTGATGTATCAGCTTGATAAAGCTTTCAGAAAGTGGAATAGACAATTTTAAAATATGTTATTTTTGAGAATCCCAAGTTTTACAATTATGTAAATATTAATCATGGTATGGTCTTAAATACATAGTAAATAGGTTCTTCATCCTACGTAAAATCACCAATGACAAAAGTACACGTATTACGGGCTGGCGATATTAAAATATCGATACCCTCTAAGTGCACCATTCACTGCCTTGCAGCTTTTTAAAAAGTAAATCTTTAAAATTCGTAATAAAATTGAGAATTTTATTTTACAAACATAACATTAGACTCTTTAGGTCACAAATTAGTGTGGTCACAGATTTTAATAAGGTGACATTGAATTATGTTTCGGGGTTTCTGCTTAATATACTTTTCTAGAACTTACTCTGGTTGCAAAACTGAACAGTCAAATAGTTTGGAGATTGAAGGACATAGTACTTACACACTTTTATTAGCGAATGAACTTTAATCACTGTGATCTAAATATCTATAGTGATTTGCCTCACAATTATTTTAAAACCAGTTAGACGCCTTTTTTTATGACGAGGGGAAATGCTTAGACGCACCGTACCGCCCTTTTAAGGGCAACTACCAACTAAAAGCCCCCAGTTGGACCTCATCGCCTTATATGTGGTGCTGTGGAAAATGGGATCAACCTAACCAACCAGAACAGCGGAATCAATCAGCGAGTCACCTACGCGTTATTATCTATGCTCCGCTTTTCCACAGTACCATCATTGAACGACGATGAGGTCCATCTGAGGGTTTTAGGGGTATCAATGCATTTACTTGGTTACACATAGAACAAAGTAAGTAACTAACTGCTGACGATTACTGATCAACAATTATTCTGTTACCTAAAAAACTAAGAATAACGTTAAAGTTTGATTCGGTGAAACTAAGAAAAAAATCGATTTTTTCACATTTCAAATGACAGTTTAATTGTATTGAATTCGAGGCCTCAATAAAACACGTATGAGTCGCCTTATACAATGCATCCACTCAACGAAATTATCACGCTCTTCCGGGGCCCGCCGCTTGCCAAATATCTGCTCATAAATTATTGTTGTTTGACGCATTACGGCAAAATCTATTACAGCGTGCCATATCGCTCGTTGTTCCCGCAAACTTATAATAACGTGGTCTTTATTATGTTGTTATCGTGGATCGAACAACACCATTTGGTTATGGATTTGATATTCAATTACAGCAGCTTAATTGTGCATTTTGGATACTCATATAACATTTTCTAGATCCCTGCATCTATTCATCAATTTATTAGTCTTTAATTTGGGGATGGTTCCATTATACTACAAAAAAAGTTATTTTATTCGTATTAAAAATAAGTTGATTCGTCAAAAAGCGATATTGTTTTTAGCAGTTAATACGAACTATTCACTGCTCGACGTTTCGGTTAGGTTGCACCAAAAGTGGTCTCAAGCTGAAACTGGTCAGTAAGCTTGGTACGTCCTGACTGACTAGTGTATGTTTAAAATGGAACGGGAAAGTTATAAATTATTTATTTAAAAAATCGTATAATTTGACAAAAATGTTTTATATTCGTGATACTTATTTGATTTTGTAAACTGAAAAAGGCGAGCACGCCCCATCTACAATAAAATTTGAGCTCAAAAGTAAACCTTTATTATTCATGTTACATGAGTTTGTGATACGGTTTTTCACACGTCCCCTGACTCATCGAATTTGAGCTTAACATAAACAAACTAAGTTGTGAAACTTTTAAATTGAAATTATGATCACAGAGCAAAACTTTTGGGGTTTTGCTGGCCACCGGAGTTTTGGTCACAGATTGATATGGGATATGCTCTTTGTCGCTATATGTTGTTTGTTTGTTTGTTGAATACGAATATGACGTGATTTACATGACTCTAGAAATAATTATACAAAACGACGGGTATGTAGAAAATACAAATGGTAAAATCAATAATAATTTTAACAAGCAAAACCAAATGCGATTAATGAAAATGACCTATTCTATTAATAAGCATAATTTTATACAATTGGGTCAAAACTGACGACTTGCTAAAGTGAAAAAAGTAATTTTAAATTGTGGTTCAGCAACAAATGTAGCAGCTGTGTCATTCAAGAAATTTGATTTCAATTAAGGAAACAAAAGCTAAAAGTTATATTAAAACCGGAGATCGCTGTCGGTTCTTCCATGCGATGTTTAATACATTCGAGGTCGGAAATTATTTTTCATTTATATTTTAAATGCTTTGATGGGTGGACTACGATTTTATAAATGTGCTTTACATCTCCAAACGTTATGGAGGATTATTTAAGTACTGTTGGAGCAAAAATACTTAGTTTCTGTTTTTTAATTTGAATGAATATTGACCAATTGAATTTGATAGGTTAAAATTAATGTGGCCATGGCAAAACAACTCTTTTGCAAGTTCGCGTAGGAACTATTTGCCAGATCATAGTTCATTCAGGAACCGTATGGTTTTTCACCATACACCTAATAAGAATTAAAAGGATAAATATTACGAAAAAACACGTTTCCTAGTTCTTATTCCACGACATAAAGGCGGTATAAAGTTCCAAGTAAAGTAACCTGATATGCTATTGACTGTACGTACATAGATACATTTTGTTGAATGTTTCAAAGTGGTTATTTGTATAAACCGGGTAGATACTGAATACATGACTACGTTTATAAAATATGTACGATTGTAGTTTAACCATTGAACAAAGATTGCGGCTGGCCTGAGTAGGTCAAATTTATGCTATTTCATAACGAATTAAAATATTTCGGTGTTTAACATAATTATTTTTACAATTGCTTTAAGTATAATTCAACTATGGGAAAACAGTGATTTACAAGTTGACGGCACTGTGAGAATACAAAAGCTCTGTTTAAATGGTTTATATTTCATTTCAAAGTGAATTCTTACGATCTCAGGAAAGCTTTGCAACAAGGAATATGTCTCTGGATTACTAATGAAATTTATTCATCAAGTTGGTTTAAATACATCTGAATAAGTTTCACTGGAGCACTCACCTTAATTCCAGTTTAGTCGAGATATACATAAATGTGAATAGGTAAGTAACATTTTCAATAGCGCAATCAAAGGAATTTTCTTAGTACGGGATAATAAAAACAAAGACAAACCAAAGCTTCTAAATTAATTAAATTAAAATCAAATTCGCGTTCAGGCTGAGTGAAAGAGAAAATCTATTATATCACTTAAGCTTAAGAACCCGATCTGGATACCGGCGATAAACTTGATAGTTCTCCTATTTTTAGGATACCGTAGCGAAATGGCAAAAAATGGAACCCTTATATCCATAAGGGATTCGTCATGTCTAACTGCCTGTTAGTCCGTATTTTATAGACTGTGTTTTTCGGTTCTATATCAATACTGAAATTTGGTTAATAGATGTATTCTGTGAACCGCATTAAGATGTTCACATACGTTCTGGGGGTTCCTCTTCAACTGAAACTCAAAACATTTTTTTTCATCAAACTGGTATATGGGGTATCTAAGGAAAAGTCTACTAATTGTTTTTCTGAACTATCTAGTTCGCGTGAGATACACTTCTAAGTTGGTAATATGTCCCCTCCCGTTTATCTTACTTCATAACTTATGAAAATAATAACCCTAAAAATTAATGTGATAAAGCATTTTACCCTCAAACATTCACATTACCACGTAAACTTTCATCGCAAATTGGTTTAAAGAGATCTAAGGACTAGTTTTTTTAATATGTCATAAATCGTTACTCGTAGTTTACCTTTCATTTAATTAACTCAAATTAAAAACTAAACAAAAATACATTACCAAAAACATTAAACTTATACATTTTTTTTTTGATAAATAAATAAATATGTAACAAGTGCGTAAGTAATTAAAAAAAATTGATAAATTTAACAACGAACTAACAAGAACGTATATATTGTGTTATTTTCTGTTACGGAACCCTTCATGGGCGAGCCTGACTCGCGCGTCGCTACTTTTTTACAACTACAGGAGTTCAAACATCCGTTCGTTTGTTTATTTCTTTTCACGGAGAAATATCTGGTTGCACGGGCTTTTATGCAAGATAAATCGGACCCTGAAACCAAGAAAACGTTTTGACAAGAATACGGCATATAATACTAAACCAGGAAAAAAGTTACATTTATAAATAATCACATTCAGGCAAAGTTGCGTGTAAATGCTGGTGTAACTATAAATCATTCGTTGAAAATTACTCCAAGCAATCCGGACGTTGGTAAAACATTTTTATGTGAAAAAAATGCTAAGCGATTTGTAGCATTTGCCTGCAACAGACTCACTGAAACGTAAGGTAGGTACAGTAGAATACACCAGCCGTATGAACAATTCGTGCAAAAAAGTACTTGATGATACACTCACATTTATTCTCTGCAAAAGTGAAAATCAAAACAATGGAAGCCTGCATGTGTTCAAATATTAGAATGAAGAGTGGCAAAACATCGAAAGAATGCAAATTCTTAGATTGGTGTTGTATAAATAATTAATTTTCCTAACCGCCATCTGTTTAAATTTAAATATTTGAACTGTTTCTATGAAACTTATCCAACTGCTTTCCCAAAGAAATGGGAGTCAAGAATTAGGATCTCCTTATAATATAATCTGGCCTTGATTAAAAAGAGGGCCTTGAAAATAATTTAAAAATAGTAGAAACTTTATACCCATTTTTTATCTGACTTTGATAATTCATTAAGTCAAATGTTTATTAATCACAATATATTTACAATAGTTCCAGTGACAGAATAACAAAGCAATCATGATATCATAAACTGCGGAATTTATTTAACAAAAGCTCAAAATTATATATATTTAGGAATTTCGGTATCAATGTTGTACCGAAATTCCTAAAATGTATAATTTGGAGCTACGTAAAATATTGGCAAAACCAACTTTAGAACAATATTGTGAAAGAATATTTTAATTTTTTGCCAGCGCCTCCAATGTTAAAATATTACGGTACACAACATCATACCTAAGTGCCTACGTTCTTTCGATATTTTCCAGAATCTTATTACCAGCGTTAAATAGTTTAGAATATAATTACTGCTCATCTAATTTCCCGTTTCTTAAGAATTACTTCTAGTTCATGTTTTCATCTATAGCGTCTCAATACATTTTTACTGTATTTTGTTTGTACGTAAAAACTATACGCTTCTTCTCAAGATTCAGATACCCACAGCTGTTAAACACCAGATATAAATAAAACTAGAAATTCCTTGTATTTAAATATTATTTAAATCATCGTAAAATATTGTTGATTTGCCCATGCATATATTTGAAAGTAAAATCTAAACATCTAGCAAGCTATTACACTGTAAGATACCTTTTTTAATGATACATTTTTTGTGGAAAAATATTAATGTCCAACTGCACCTATGTTATCTTTATTGTTGATTTACATGCTATGTTCTCATGTTTATAACTTATTTTACTAAGGAGGTCGTCAATTGATGGCTAACGAGCCCTAATTACTTATTTAAATAGTTTGTAAGATTTTTTAAATTCTTTACTTTTTGAAAGGAATAAGGAAAATACCAAAAAGACATTCACTGAAAACCTTTGTGCTTTAATTATCAAAATTAATATTTGAATTTCCAGAACAATTTTCCTACAAAGAACACTTTTTGACGTTTTCTCTTCAAAAGCTACTTTTTAATATTTTCACTTAAGCTTTTGCAAACAAGTTGATTGAAAAGGTCTCTTGTAAGTTTTAGGCATGATTTCTTCAAGATTAGTCAAACGGTTGAACAAAATGAAAAGAACTTAACTTTTCACGTCAACTATTTAACGTAAATCTTTTAATTTTCCTTTATTGTCTTTCTTGGCCTAACATCTGATCTGAGACAATGTAGAAAAGTCCCTTTTCCATATTGACCCAATCGGGAATTGAACCTGAGACCTCAGAGATGGTGCGACGCCATTTTCCGACTCGTATATGGAAGTCGTCGAAATAGATTGTGGGAATGTCGTTTCGGTCGTAATTTTAAAACTGCTCGACATACCGAATTGGTGTAGTTGTGTAGTATTAACTTTTTTCGACGTGGACAATTTTAACTGTAGGGGAACAGTCGGGTTGTAAAGTTTCCAACTAGTCTCTTTACGACGGTTCTTGTCGTAACAAAATGATTGCTCACCGAGCTTTCTACAGTAAAATGCTTTAAGTTAAAAAGATATTGACGTGACAAGAATAAGTCACATTTAAAACGGACAGTTATAAAATCACACGGTTCATTCAAAAAAAATAACAACACTCATATAAGTTTATCTTCAATACTTTAGTAAATCTAAATTTATGAATGAAACGAAATTTTAGTCACTGACTCATGAGTTACTGATTAATCATGAAATCTCTGTATCGCCTACAAACTTGAAATTTAACGGATTTGGTTTTAAAACATTCATCCGCAAAGAATAAATTTTAGTTGATAGTTGGAAATTTTAATGAGGTCCTTTTTTGAAGTAACCTTTGTGTAAATCATGATGTGTATGCTTTTTATGGATTACTGTCTAGTCTATTTAAGTTATGCTAACTATATGGATATGTATCTGACAGTAATCTGTCTGCGTACCTTGATAATAAATAAATAAGAGCCTTGAAATTTTAAAATTATGGTCTATACAGAGTCATGAGGTGCACTAATAATATTTATGTAGAAATCATATTCCTTTTTGTGTTAGAATCATCTAACTCCACGTGAACATAATGTTTTGATGTATTATGCTGTACATGTTGCCCTTAAGCTAGGACCTCATTACCACTTAACATCAGGTGGGATGAGGTCAATCTTGAAGTGCAATATAAAAAAAAAATGTCGCACGGCCGCGAAACCATTGCAAAACATGGTGTAAAATTTCGCTGGTAATATTATGCATACCGAGCACTAACTGGGGGACATAAGTACCAACCACGACATAAGTCAGGATTGATAAGTTCTTTTCCCAATTTCACCTGAAACTCGAACTTGGAACCTTTCATTTTTGAGCGACTACCATAGTCACTGTACCCGAAGTCTACCCAAAAAATGTACAAATTTTTAAGCGTTATTGGACATTATTTGACTAGAAAAGGTACTTATCTTATATGTCACCGTAAGATTATAAACATCGTTAAATCACAATGTATCTCATGAGATTGTTAGCTATCGAAAGATAGTACGCACGCTTCGGAATCCATACAATATTATAAAGGTGAAGAGTTTGTTTGTTTATTTGTTTGGACGCATGAACTACTGGTTCGAATAGAATAATTATTTTATCGAGGAAGTATCCATAGGCTATGTTACATCACGCTGCGAACAAAAGGAGTGAATAATCAGTGGCGAATGTGGAAAAATCGGGTCACTAGTGAAAAAGTAAAAATAAAATTACGTACATTATCTATGAAATTACGCTATATCATTGTTTAACGGCTACCCCATAATGTCTTATTTTTAAATTAAAGGAGAACAAAACGGTGTAATCTTAATCTGCCTCTTAACTAAAGTGATGGCAGCAAAAAATATCAGAAGCAAAATAATAATTTTGCTTGAAGTAATACTGATCTGTTATTACTATCTCGAAACTCTTGTTTAGGTCCAAGTAACTTTAAAGACACTACTACGTAATTTCAAGCAAGAATATCGTTTGTGCTTAGTTCGGTATCAGTTCCAAGTGAAATGCACACTGGTCTATAAAATTTTAAGTTTGCAGTTGTGACGCGTCCCACTAAACAACTCAAATCCAGGCTACGTCATATTGTTGCGTTTATTGCTATGAGAGTGATTTTCAGAACGGCCTGTCACATCATTCGTGGTAACTGATGAATCCTTATTGCGTTATGTTTACTCTAGGTTTATTTACTATTATTCTCTATTATTACTCTATGTTTACTTTATCAATATCCAATTTTGTTTATTAATTCCTCTAATAGATTTTCAAGCGCCTCGATACACAATTTGGCAAACCGTACTTCATTGGTTAACTAAAAAGTATTATGAGAATGTTTTATTTTGTATTTGTTTTACTTGCTTCTCTGCCAATTTCACTTTAAACCACGATTTACTTAAACTTTCACTTCCTGTTAAGCTGCTAATTGCTTGTATTTCTTGTCAAGATTGTCTTGCTCTCTTTTACTCATCCATCTGTTGCCATTATGTAATAAGCCTTGATCTGTATATCTGAGATCTTTTGAAAAACATGACCCATTCTATTTTTGAGATTTATATTTACGCGTAAGATGCTCCGCTCTAAAATCTCTGGCAAAACTTGAGTATGATGTCTTGAATTTAGTTCCCATGTCCAAGCAAACAAAAGTGTAGCGTTTGCCGCCCGGGGCCCATCGTCAATGTGGGGTAAATTGGCGATGAGCCTTCATATTTCAAAATTTTATTCAAATATTTAAGAGATAAAAACAATCGTCACAGGAGTAGAGTCTCAGGTGCAGGCAAATAGTAGTGAAAGAGGTGACCGAGCAAGGATTTTTTTTTACTTCCGCTCCATCTGGTGAAGTTTAGTGCTGGCCACTCCTGCTCATTTTAGTGGCTATGAAGTGGTGAATATGAATTGAGTTGCATGCTTAAAAAAAAACTTTGGCGTTTTCGTTTAGACATTAAATTATTAGCCTTAAGTTTTACTTAAGGCTACATAACTTCAGATACTTAATGCATAAAGATTCAAAGGTTGCAAGTATTGAGGTTGAACCAATAGCGTAAAAGGGAGCAATCTATATTGACTTGAGTCAGTGTCTCGTTCAAAAGATAAAGAACCGTAATTTAATGTTTCGTGCATTTCAGCTATTAAAGCCAACGTAATCGATTCGGCCTCAGCACTTCAACAAACTGTTACCAAATGATAAACCAAAGCAAGAATGTTTTGTAACTTTCACTTCTTTTTCCTTTACTTTTTGTAAATCTAGAGAAGTAAAACAGTGTTGTAAAAATAACCAACACGTTGTTTCTAGAACACGTGAACGCGATACACACGTTGAATTTACGTCCACACAAATTGCTTAATTGAGGAAAAGGTTTTGTTTGCTCTCCTTTTTGCAGAGGGCTGTCGGCTAACAAGTAACTACTGGTGTACACATTTCACGGTTTTCCTCTCTTTTACTGTCCGTGTGAGGTAATTTAAGAGGTTTATAATTATTAATCAGAATGCAGATTCATTGTTAAAATTGCTGATTTTTTAAATCTGAATTCTTCGAAAGCTCAAAAAGGGTAAATTATTTATGTTTTGTAATAAAAATATTGTTGGTAGGGAAATGCATTCATTCAACTTATTTTGTTGGTCAAATGGCAGATAAAATATTAGCCACCTATTGAATTTAAATTCAAATGCTCGAACTCAAACGACGGTTAAAAATCTTTTAAATAAATGATTTAGCAGGTCAATTGTTTTAAAACGAACAGTGGATGAAACAAATATTATATTCCGTGGATGCCTAACATTTTAATATAATTGCTGTTTTCAACAAAATCTAAGTGAAGCCATTTTATCACAATCTAAATATTCCGTTTGGAATCATAATTAGGTGTAGTCATATATGTAATTGATTTTATTGCGAAACATGCTATATAATTGACGATTATATCCTCTACTTCGACTGATGCAATGTATGAGATTACGGTCCCGTTATCGGCATTCTTACGGAATTTACAATCATCTCAGAACGATTGGTTTTACACTTTTGCTAGACCCATTACAGGACATTACTTATTTAAATAACAGTTGATGCCTTAAGTGGGTACAAATAATGCAAACGATGATATTTTGCACTTTTGGCATTAGCTTTTAGATTCAAATTACTCAAAAGTACTTTTTAGCAAAACTACAGTTATGCAAATAAACGTATTCCAAACTATTTTAGAAATAAATACATTATGTCAAAGGAAGAAATCCTTTTCATGTTCATATTTCCTTCCAATATTTAATTCAAACAGATACTTGGAAAACTATTAAAGTCAGAAGACTGTCGCCGAAATCAATCTTATACTGTAACTTTTCCTTGCGACGCCACTCTGCGGCACACAAATAATGGGGCTCTGAATATCTAATGAATTTCTTCACCTCTCTAGTACTGAGTAACTTCCTCGATTCAAATAATTTGAGTGCGACTCAGGCCACGACGTCAGCTCCTGTGCAATTAAGTGTTTCGGCTTTCATTGCGAGAAACTTCAAATCACTTCTTTGAATTTGCTCCGGAGATCGCGTACCATGAAAGAGCCTAAGTGAAAAGCACCTGCAGACTATGTTATTTTTAATTTTCATATTTTTTACCACTATTTATTTTGGCTTATTATCATCATTTCGCATAATATGACCTTAATATATTTTGTAGGCATTCCAATAAAATTGTTACTGCTGTTAAGAACCAATTTGAAAGTTCTTCATCTTTCCCCAGATAATTCAAAACGTAGTACTAAGTACATGTAAGTATAAAATAATGTAATTAACGTTTTTAATAGTGATCGTTCTATGTCAGGTTTGTCAACCAACTCAGTCAGCTCGTGGTCACAGTTGGTGCATCCCAACCGAAACGTCAGGCATAAAGTAGTTCGTATTATCTACTGAACTCATCTTTGGACCTGCTAACATTTAAGTATACAATGATATTTTTCATCCCGAAACAACACGCACAAAGGAGCAGGCTATGGTTTGTGTACCCATGTATAATATATATATATATATATATATATATATATATATATATATATATATATATATATATATATATATATATATATATATATATATATATATATATATATATATATAATATGCCGAAAACTACGAGCAGATTCATTTATACAAACACAATGCGATAAGCGGTTTGCTAAACAATATTAAAGAAAAATGCTGAATAGCCACTTGGTCGTGCGGCCGCTGCCACCGCTCACGAACTTTTATGTTGTGAAACTTGGCTGTTTGTGCTTGACATTTATTGCTTTTATATTTTACGAGCTCTACAGAGACGACTAGCTAAATTTTGTCGTACAATGTAGGTACAAAAATATCACGTTTATAAAGACTTCATTTCGGAAAGGTGATTCACGTTTTCCTTTGGACATGATTTAAAGGCAGCCGTCTTCGTAAGCGACTATTCATTATTAATGAAGTCGGTACAGTTTATTCATATGGAAGGAACAAAATGATTTTCAACTGAGATGCTTTCTGAAACCATCTTAGCTCATTTTATATGTAATAATCACCCTATCCTAATGGTCATAACTTTGCTATGACATATGGATATACGATGCATTTATATATTTTTATTTATTTAAATGTTTTAATCTTAAGTAAAAAAACAAATTAATTTTGGAGCGAAAGGAACTCGATTTAGAACAAAAATATTTCTTCTCAATGTTTAGACAACGCAATATATTTCTTTACTAAGTATCGGATTTATATGAACTTAGTTGGCTATTACAGTCGAAGAGTAAAGACAAAAGTAATCGTTTCATTAAAAAATTGAAACAGCCGTTAATATGAGTAAATACTCATATTAACGGCTGTTAATATGAGTAAATGCCCTTGTTATTTAAATGATACCAAGTATGCAATATATAAAAATATATGTAAACGTCTTGTAAAGACGAAATACATTTTATTTAATATAGGGTTTGGTAATAACTAATTGCAATCCAACAGTTATATTTTCTTCATTAGGAAACATAGGTATTAGGAGTTTCCGAGCAAATGTTCAAATTTATATTTTTAAATGCACCATTTTCGTGACTGTTTGAAACGAGGCAACATTTTATCAGCGAAAATTCTATTAACAAATTTTTATTTAATTATGATTTGATATTTAAAAGTTACCACTGAACAGATAAACAAAGTTAAATACGTAAGTACTGATCAATGTCCTATGCCTTCTTATTGCAACATCTAGTCTTCTCTACTCACATTACTCATACACTATTGCCGTTTTCAACTTCAAAAATAAAACGATACAGCATATTTTAAGGTAAAGTTTTAATGGATCGAGTGCTAAAGCTTTGATTCCCGATCCAGTAGTTTGGGTTTACATGATACTTACATCACCTAGTCACTAATGGAACCTCCTTACTTCATGGATTTTGGGTAGTTTAAAGCTTTGCCTAAACTTGGTCGTAAGTTCATTTGCATTTACACACTTACTGGAAGAAGCTGCAGTAGTATGCAGACGTTAATTTTAGTCACAGAAATGAGTAAAAGACAAAAAATATCTTGATGATTAATCGCGCCTTCATCAGGCAGGATTGATAGAAGTTCGGGTTTTCGGGCGTGTTTCTCATCAGCTCCACCCAAAGTAGCGATCAAAATCAAACTTGTTCAAATTTGCAATGGAAATGCCTTTTTATTTTCCCTTTGAGCTTTCAATGTTTAAAAGACCTCGGGCCGTCAACTGCTTAAAGATATTAAACTTCGTTGCCGTTGCCCTCGAAGTTAGCTTTGGGACATTTTCCTCGTAAATAACATTGGTTCTTCAAGTTCAAAAATTTTAATAATTAATATTTTTTGTCGTCTCGAGCTTTGGTTTAGACCCAGGTGATGATTTGTATACAAATTTAAGAAATTATAAAGTTACCTTTTGTATGGTTTTGCGAATATGCATAAATATTTCAGTTTTAAAATTATACTTTCGTAGAAATCAGTTTTATGGCTTAACGATACTAAGAATTTTCTGTATTTTTTTTGTTTTGCGTTTATTCATTTTCGAATTTGAGATCACACATTTAGCTTACACTGACATATACCTACATAGTAGCTTGAGAGTTAGATGGAAGTTGCATGGTTTCCTTGGAGATTAAATCATAAGTTAAGCTCACAAAGCAGGTGAATTAACTCTAGGAAGTAAAGAAAAGCGTCGGAGACTAACTAAAATACCTATATACAAAATACAAAATTGTTAATCTACTAATCTACAAAATATATTATAATATATTATGAAAATATATTATCTAATTTACAAAAAACTTATCACAAATATATTATGGTATTAATAAAATAAAAAGTTATCTTGCCTCTTATCTCGATAAAATTACGTTCACAACGTCCATAGTTGTTGAATTATTACAACGAAAACCTATAATAATGTACTCGTACTTTGTACACACACGGCCACCAGCTTAAATAAAATAAAAAATAACATACTTTTAATATAAAATGTAATCTGATATTAATGTTTTACGTTTAATGTTAATCATTATAAATCAACTAGCTTGGAGATAATAATTAATTCTTAATGAGTGACCGTAAGTGAAAAAAACGGTAAAATAAATGTCTTCAAAATGACCTATTTCAGTCTTAATGATTTTAATAATTATCTGCCAAGCTGTATGAAGCTTTATTCTACGATAACCTAATACAAAACTGTCATAGGGTTATAATAAATGACAAGATACATTGCAAAAATAATCAAAAACCGAGCACAACTTCACTGTCAGTTTTTTCAGGTAATATTTTTATAATGTAGAATTCCAAACAAATATTCCTTTAGACGTGAAAGTTAATTTCTATTGTGGTAGTGAAACCAAAATCAGGTCCTAACCTAAAAGCCTTGGGGATCAACAATTTTTAACAGCAGTTTCGACCACATGCTGAGCGACCGTGTGAGCCACTTAACAAATAATAAACACGAGACTAAGCGTTGTCTGTGGTAGTGAAACCAAAATCAGGTCCTAACCTAAAAATCTTGGGGATCAAGAATTCTTAACTGCAGTTTTGGTCACATGCTGAGCGACCGTGTGAGCCACTCAACAAATAATAAACACGAGACTTAGCGTTGTCTGTGGTAGTGAAACCAAAATCAGGACCTAACCTAAAAATCTTGGGTATCAAGAATTGTTAACAGCAGTTTTGGTCACATGCTGAGCGACCGTGTGAGCCACTCAACAAATAATAAACACGAGACTAAGCGTTGTATGTGGTAGTGAAACCAAAATCAGGTCCTAACCTAAAAATCTTGGGGATCAAGAATTCTTAACTGCAGTTTTGGTCACATGCTGAGCGACCGGGTGAGCCACTCAACAAATAATAAACACGAGACCTAGAGCCATAGATGTTAAATGTAATTTAAACTACTTCTGGTGTATTTGGACCGGCATACGAAGTCAGCCCGAGATCACCACGATATTTGATGAATAGTAGGAGGATTACAAAAAATATGGATTTAGAAATATTTATCTAATTTCAACAAATTAACTGTTTTACAGTGACAAAGTATTTGCGATGTTTTTCTGACACTTTTTAATGCAAACAAGCTTCCAATTAATTGGGGATTTATTAAATTTCGCACGTTCAAACTTCCTTTCAACAACTTTATTTAACAACGTGAAAAAACGTTAGCTGTGTAAAGTCAAAACATCAAAGAAGTACATTTTTTTGGTTTTCTAATATTATTTTAATTGAGAAATAATAAGTCGAATAACATATTATAGCTAAAATTAAACATTTCAATATTTTTTCTTTGAATTCTAATAACATTTTTTTGCGTTATTATGGGATAAAGTAGGCTATGTTTACTATGCCCCCCCACCCCGCTGGGATTTGCATCTTGTAGGCTTAATAACCTGATCTGATGCGTTGCCACCCAGCCTCCGTTACCGCACAGGGTGACGCAAATACGGATCCCGATCTGGGCTGCGGAGAGCAGATGGCTCTCTGCGGTAAGACCGCAAGGACAGACTTGGATCGTGGAGGAAGAGGAGGACCTCGGTGTTTCGTTGCCAGACTCCCTGTCTGCCACGCGGAGGGCGCTAATCGCGTCGTGGTTGGGCCACGGAAGAAGCGGAGGATGCGGTATTACGTTTCCCGGCCACCCTATCCTCCGTGACCTTGGGGGTCTAGGGACTCCATCTGGCTCTCGCAGGGTGAGCTGGAGTGAGAGTCTTGGGTGTTCGTGGCGGCGGTAGGCAGCGGAGCCTCAAAGCAGATCCGCGAGGAGGGCCGCTTGGCGGTAGGCGCTATGGGGGAGCCTGTGTAGAATCCGCAAGGGATCCCGACACCCCCACAAATGCGCAGCGTTGGCTACCGATGAGGTTTTAGTCGGTGCGTGCCTGATACACCACTCTCTCTGTTCCTTACAGAGAGTGACGGTGCAGTACGTAGGCATTTCCCTTTCGACAAAAATAAGGCTATATTTACTCTGGTATGTAATAATGTCTATAGTAAACCAAAAATAACTCGGTAAAAATCTTTGACACAGAGACAAAATCAAACAATCAAAATAATCAACTTTGAACCTCCAGTCCGTAAAAAAAGTAAGCGTGATTTTATATATAGTTTGTACCAAGAACTTGGAGCATTGTTAATTAATTATTATTTTTTTGAGTTAAATAAAAAAATCACCTCTAAGTTATTAAGAAAATATGCATTCTAACAAAATATTCAAAATTAGTACCTTTACGGAAGGACCAACTCTCGAGACTTGAGCCTCTCCAATTTTAAAATAAATATTACCTAGTTTTTATGCGAGCGCCTTTTTAACCTAATGGTATTGAGTTTTCACCAGTTTCAAAATAAAAAGTAATAAAATCAAAACACTAATACTTATAGACACTAACTTCGTAGCAAATCATCAAAATAAGTTTCAACTCTATTTTTTATCTCAGTAGGAGGACAAATTTTAATAAACTATGAAACAGATCTTGCATTAAATGTACATACTAAAGAGCATTTATGTTAAATTTAAAAGAGATTGAATCTAGAAATCAAATGGTCGCATACAAACTTCACACCCCTTTTCACCTCTTCAGACAAAGGGTCTTAGAAAAGTCTTTCTTTGCAAAGCTTGCGTTCTACAATGAACACAGCCTCCAAGTTTATGTATTCGACGTCTTATGTTTCGTTTAAGCCGCGTGTTGATTCGTTAATCATTCAAGACAACTGGTTTAATAATTATAATTGGATAAAACAGTTTAGTGCTTGTTTTAATACAAAATATCTGGTTGATAAATAACAGAATATGTTAATAAATGAATTGAAAGCCTATTTTCCAATTATGAAACAGTACCACTGACTGACGTAATTACAATTTAAATTACAAATATCAGGTACAACTTAACTCATTAGTAAATTTAGTTTAACACGTGATCATTTACCTTCGCAATAATTATTTTGGTACCATACACTATTACTGAGTGTTGTTGTAAGCTAGACATCATTTGGATGAATACTATGTAAATATTGTTTTGTGATTTATGACACGTAAATTTAGGAATTACGTTTATCAATTCACTGATAAATTTTGTAAGCCGTTGTACATTTTAAAATAACTTCGTTTGCGTAGTGCCCAACTTAATTACGATCAAAAATCGACTTCTAATTGCTTAACACTCCTCCTCAATCAACCTCCAATCAACCTCCTTGGAATAGAAATTTGAGTTTAATTAGGCTAAAATCTTTGATGGCAGTTGAGAGTTAAGTTTATATTCATAAAAATACTTTTAACATTTATGTTCTATATCGGTCGCCCGTGACTTCGTACGCGCGGAGGTAGTTATTAAAACTAAAAAAATATTTTGTTCTTCTTGATTTATTCTCTTCTTGTAACTGCCCCTCGGTAGCAAGAACGGAATGCATTAAATATCTTGGCGTCAATATTGATGACACATTAACCTTTAAGTCCCATTTGGATATACTCACGTGTAGACTACGGAAATTAATATACGTCTTTAAAATTTTAAGTCATGTTGCGGACAAATGCACAATCAAGATGGTGTATTATGCTCTGTGTCAGTCATTGATTAGCTATTGTGTCACCTCGTGGGGAGGATCGTCCAAGTGGCATTTTAAAGAAGTAGAAATAGCTCAAACAGCAGTCCTAAAGACTGCGGCCGGATTGCCTTTTCGTTTTCCTACCACTACTTTGTTCAAGGAATGGGACGTCCTATCAGTGAGGCAAATTTTTATTTAGAGCATTGGGCTCAGACAACACTCTGAGCTTGTATTTGACCCTGAACTACAGAAAAATAGACGTCGTAAGGCTAAAGTCTGTAAAACTGAAACTTTTCAAACTGCGTTCTCTCGTAAATACTTTTGCTACCTAGGGCCATATTTATACAACAAAATTAACAAAATAACTGAAATTTACCCTTTTTGTAAACATGATTGCAAAATAACCGTCACAACATGGCTAAAAACACTAGACTATGACGCAACAGAAAACTTTTTGACCCATGCACTTTAGAATAAAATACACAACTGTTAATCGACAATCATTCATAAATAAATAGACAATCGCGCACTTTCGTACAGTCACCTCTTATAATCATACACACATACACACACAAATATTATATATATAAATATTGCCGTTTTACTAAACATACAATTAAGATCTCGTTGCTCACATAAAGTAATATTTGTGTCTTCACGACCATTGGCATAACAATATTATGTTTTAGCTATATATAGCTAAGACCCTTAATGTTCTAAAGTGATGGGCGGGGCCTGGTGACCTATAATACAGGTATTACTATATACCTATCTTAGGCGCCAGACTCTCACATCAATAAGTTAAGACCTTCCTTAAGTGTATAGCATAATAATAATGTACCTTAAACCTTTTATTATTATTCTTTCCATCAGGTACTGGTAAGTTCAAACTAATACAATAACATCCTTCATCATCTCTTATTTTGTTCCCATGGGGGTTTAATTAATCGTATTCCTATTTAAGCGGTCGTCTTTACCATAGTAGCTCCAATCTTTAATTTTAGTTCTATCAGTCGAAAATCTAAGAAGATTTATAAATACAAACTTCATCCCCTATTTTATACCCTTATGGGGTGGAATTTGATAAATTTTGATAAAATAATTCCTTAGGAGATGCCTACGTCATATAGTTTTATGCATGCAAAGTTTAAAATTTACATAGTTTCATACCAACTTTCTTCCCATATTTTATACTTTTGGAGGTAAGACTGATCAACATTCTTTATTATAAAAGGAAAAAAACGAAAAAGGAGAAAGTTTTTTCTTTCTTAAGAACCTTCTCATGACAATAACAAACACAATACAAAAAAAATGACCCAAAGGAAATAGGGATTCATTTTTGTATATTAAGATAACGACTGCTAGATTGTCTTAAAACGTAAATTAATATCACATTATTTAAGCCTGTTATATCCGGAACCACTGTAATTTACTTTTTGTATCTACATTTCAAACTACTCTATGACTTTTACTTATAAATGTTAAATTAATAAACTAACTTATGCAAATTTAGTTTTCTAGCTTTATATTTTAATTTAGCTGGGTCATATCTGTGAGCTGGGTGCTTAAAAGCACATATAATAGTATGGATAGTACTTATGCACTAAGTAAGGATAAAAAATAAAAATTACACGCATCTTCGGCAACCGGCATTGCATGTAGTACGAGTTGGTTTACTTTACAATTTGTGTGAACAAAAAAAACGTTTCATATGTAAACTAACTTGGATTCCGTCTTAGGTTTTTAAAACATATAATTTGATATTTTTAAAACAGTTGTTCATTTACTGATGTTCGACATAAGATATGTTTGATATCATAAATATTGTACAAAGCGAGCAAATGTTGCTAATCCAAGTACAATAAATGTGTTCCTTAAAAATCTAACGGGCGGAGCCATAGCAGAGGATTTGTTCAGAAATGTGGCTAATGCGTGAGAGAGATGACACTCGAGGGGTTGGGGAAACCGGTCGAGTCGACCCTTTTCACAGAGACTTCACCGACGCGCGCAATTTTACGAGACCTAAATCTATATCTTTTATTTTCTTAATTATCTCATAGAAAACGAAGTACGTATCGAAATTTCGAATCCCATCAGGCACTTAAAATTGCCCCTAAATGACTTAAAGCCTTCGTAACGGTCTTGAACTGGCGTTTAAATTAATTTTAAATGTTTAACAAGAATAGTTACGTTCTTTTAATTGTTGTTGTTTTATTTTATTTTTCTGTACAGGTACCATAATTCTTATAATATAAATAAATACTGTGAGGAAAAGTGAGTGAGTTATATGCGGGGCAGCGGGGGTTGCTTCCCCCGCACCCCATGCCACCTCCATACGCCATCAGTCGCCCCTACGGCTCAGGTTTGCACGCAGCATCCCGACACTTTTACGGAATTTTCACTCAAAATAATCACTTAAAGTACCAGTAAAACATCAAAAGTAGCATGTAAATAGTCAGTGCATCTTTTGTTTGCATAAAGATCTCTCTAGCCAGTAAAAATGATTGACAAACACTGCGTTATTCCTGGTATTTTGTTATTGTTCCATATGAGTGTGTTTCTGGCACAGCCTCTTCCTGTGGAAAAAATAGCAGTCGGTAAGTATTTTACATTAAATTCCTTAAAGAAGTCTTTTTTAATGTATTTTGTTGCATAATTTGCTTTTTTTGTTAAAGGATTCTTAGGTTATGTCAAGTACTATTGAGTTTCAGTTATGATTATTGTATGAATACCTACTTTTTAAGTTTGATAGGAAAGTGATTTAATTTAGTTACGATTAACCAACCTAGTTTTACCGTGTCAAATTATTTTCATTTTGCATTTTTACGTTAGGTAAGTGTTGTTTCTTTCTTTCTATGAAACGTTGCTCTCTGCACTCGGAAGCTCGTGTGATTTGCTATCTCTTTCTGGTACAATGCCGCTATCTCTCTTACACATAATATCGGTAAGACATTCGGTGTATTTTCGTAGTATGAGAAATAAATATTATCAAATTACAGACAGTTACTTTTAGAATTCATAGTTTAAGATTGTTACAAATGCTGAAGGCAACTTGTTTTTTATATCAGAAGCGCTTCTCTCGTAACGTCCGTAACACGAAGTCAATACAGTTTATATTTATGTGGATAAAATGGCATGTACATTGTCTTAGCTATACTATACTAAGCGAATACAAAATTTACTAAAGTTTTAAAGTGTTTGTTTTCTTTTAGTAAAATAAAATGTTAGTGCAATTTACATTTATTGGACACATTTTATTCCGCTTTTGATAACACTTCCTGTGTACTAATACAAGTCTTATCATGTCAAAATCAAAACATTAAAAACAATATTACGAAAGTTTACGTGCGTAGGTAATTTAATTAATTTATGTATTGATGTTAGAAAAAAAAACTTTTTCGCTAAATACATCCCGCAATTGTCTTGAGATATTGAGGTTTTTTTAGCTTTGATGCATCTGAAGTCCACGTTAACCAGTAGCTTGACACTAGATGTGTCATTGAATGCGGTGCACACTATAGATCATTTTATTTATAACTTACTACTGAGCATTACCGAAATCAACACCGAATTTGCACACTAAAATTTACGAAACGTTGTATAAAAATCTTATAATTGAATCTACCTTCCTTTTCCATCCAATACTCTACACTGAACCCTAAACTTCGGAATTTATTTTATTGCAACACCTCTGCGTCTAATATGAAATAAATATGTTTACTTAATATTTATTTTGTCATAATTATTTTAAAAAAAACACTTAATGAAAAAAGTCTTGTCACTAATGAAAAGTCGACCATTTTCAAAAGCGTGTACGTGTGTTTGATACAAACACGCTTTTGTAAGTTTTAAAATTCTAAAAACGGTGATTTAAATGTTGATTTGGTTTATAATCGTATGCAAACAAAAAAAACACTTATAGATGTTCCAAAATTTACTAGGAGAATTTAACATTTTTAACCCTAATGAGCTTCCGTGCCGTTCCGTTTTATTAAAAATGAAGGCCCCTTTTAGGCGCTTTCATTGTTAAAAATTAAGAAAACCATCAAACCAGAGTAACGATTAAAAAAATCCATCCCATTGAATTTTTTATCACAAAAGTGGCGCCATTCTTAACTTTGATGCACTATTTGGAGAAAGTTAGCTTAATTGCCTGCCTGGGATAGTTCGTTTCATGCTTCCCTAGACCAGGCTACACCTGCGCTAGTCACTGGACACGACTCGAATAAAAGGAATTGGAAAAAAGTGAAATTTATGTACCCAACTGAGAATTTCGTGCACGGCGCTGTGAAGTTTTTAAAGCTACCGGAATATACAGTTGATGAACACACATTGGTACATTTTAAATACTCGTGACGCAGTTTTGTGTATCAAAGAGGGTTTTATAAAAATGTTAATATAAAGGGCGTCGCCCTTTGTTTCAGTTACTATCTTTTAGTAAGATATATAGTATAATAGGTATCTACATAATAAAACTAAGTTAAAGTAACTAAAACAAGTGCTTTACTTACATTAATGTGGTACTTGCTGTGTATTATTTGATGTTGTATATTAATGAAAAGTTTAAAAACATATTAATAAAATAAAAAAAATATTACTACTTTAACTACGAGTTGGTAAACTAAAGAAGAATAAAATTAGAGTTTTTTATTTTGTTAACATTCAAGTTAAAGAACTCTTTTGTCAAATAAAGTTATCATTACAAAATTGATACTGACTTAATCACTGCGTTAGGAAACTGCAGATGCACTGGAAGCAAATGCAAATGATAATATCTAAATTAATAAGTAAAAACATTTATATTGGTGTAAAATCAGTGAGGGTATGGACTCGTCTCGGGCTTTCTTCATGTCCTTTTATGCTATTAGTTCATAATTGTCTTTCGTTTCTTTTAGTTACCCACATAGTATAAAGCATAAATTAAACAGTAAAAACCACTTACACTTTTAATTTATTGCGATACCTAATAAGATTATAAGCTCACTTAATTTTTTATATTTTTACGTTTGACAATTAACATTTTGCTTTATGAATTATTTCACTGGATTTTATAAACACATATATATATATGTAGTGGAATGGGAAATGAAAGAAGCAAATAGGAAATAATCGAAATATATTAGCCAAACAAATTAAATTAAAACACACACATCGTCGTCGTTCGTCCGTCGTTCAAATCTATCTCACATTCTCACCATTCGGATATTCAAACGTACAGGCATCGCTCATGCACAACGTTCGGATACATCCGCTATCCCACACTCGGCCATCCTGCAAACATGTCTGTCCTCAGACATTCATCATCAAAAACATCCTACATTCGCAAACTCGTATACGTCTTTAACTCAAAGTAAACACAAAATTATAAACATCATAAAAAACAAAACAATCTACATCTTATAATATATACAACACCAAAACAAACAACATTTAACAGCTTAATAGAACATCGTAATGAACAGGATGAAAACTTCAACTAAATAACTTTCTCACACAAAACAAAAATTAAATTACGTCGTCTTTCACATATTACATAAACATTTTATAAAAACTAGAAAAATAAAAAAAACATAAATCTCCTTTTTTTTCTCTTTTTATAATTCATTTTCTTTTCATCCTTTATTTCTAAATCATTTTTTTTTCTTTTGATTCCTATTTCGCCTTTTAAAAAGACACTATTGGAGTCTAATACGTTTCCTTCTATTTCTTGTGTCTCTTTCATCAAGCATGGTGTAATCTGCTTAAAATCATAGTTCCAACTATTTCTTGATAGGTAATCAAATAAATAATTTTCGTAACGTATTTCGCACTCGTAGGTTAACAGGTTCTCGTCATCTCCTTGAGGGTGTTGGACGCTTTTGGTTTTAGATACATCTTTAGTTAGTGATTCCTTCACTGTAAATGGTAAAATTTTCCGCACCATTCTTTCCATCACAACTTTTTTCTCAATTTCTTCGTTTCCAATGCTCTCTACTGAATGTTTTTTTAGATTTTCCAGATGCTTGGTTTCCGTTATTTTATTAATATCCGTCGTGCATAATTCTAATGATTCGCTTTCATCTTTGTTGATAAAAATTAATGACAATGTGTCATCGTCACTATGACACTGTGACATGTCGTCACTGTCAAGTTTTTCATCATATTCCATTGTCAACCTTATTTTATCTTCCACTACCGTGGCGCCATCTATTTCGTGCTCGTCATTTTTCACCTGCTCATTATAAACACGATGCACTTTCTTTTCCTCATCATACCTTTTATTTATTGCTGCTATGCGCCTGGGGATATTACACTCTTCATACGTCAAAGCGTCCAAGTAAATTTTCGCCATCTCTTGAATCCGCTCATCGTTATCTTCCTCTGTAAACTCGTCGTAAATAGCACTCTTGAACTCTTCCCAACTCTCGTGTCTATCTTCTGCCCGCAACCATGACGCCGCTATTCCCGTTAGAGAGCGCCTAGCTCTAAGCAGTATTTGACGTGAGCACCATCCAAAATATTCGGCTTGATCCTCAACGTCTTCCAGCCATTGGGATATAGGATAGGATTTATCCCGTCCGCTAAACTCGGGTAGCTGGAATATATTCATCATTTTTAGTTCCCTTTTTTATTCGTTTTTATCTTCCTCACAATCGTCTCAATTTTCTTCAAAATCGTCTTAACCTGGTTCCGTAAAAAATGTTACGTCTTCTAAAAAAATCTTCTCCGCGTAATGGCGGCCGTCGTTCCCCGTTAAAATTAGAAAATTTAGAATTTTGAATGCTTTTTCATTCCCATCCCGGACGAGCCCCCATATTTGTAGTGGAATGGGAAATGAAAGAAGCAAATAGGAAATAATCGAAATATATTAGCCAAACAAATTAAATTAAAACACACACATCGTCGTCGTTCGTCCGTCGTTCAAATCTATCTCACATTCTCACCATTCGGATATTCAAACGTACAGGCATCGCTCATGCACAACGTTCGGATACATCCGCTATCCCACATATATATATATATATAATAAATATTAGTTCATTTACTTACATTTTTTTTGCAAGATTGACCTCATCCCACCTGATGTTAAGTGGTAATGAGTTCCTAGCTTAAGGGCGAAAAGTATAGCATAGTAAAACTGTTCAATATATTAAATAAATTTAAAAAAAAGCCTGGAAAGAGAATAAACGTTACGGTCATGGTCGTTAAAAGATTTCCTGCTGTCGATTGTTGGTTGAACATTTCCTTAAAAAGTTTAAACAATATTTGGTCAAACGTCGTACCATTACCAACCTCCAAAGTTATTTTGTTTCACTTCTTTGATATATCTAACAACAGGTTACGGGTACTGACGCAAGACCCTGAGAGACTACACATATGTACAATCTAACCAAACATTCTAAAGAAAGCAAACGAATGTAAATATACATAGATATTATATATTACTGTAATTAGCATTTAAAGAAATGGGTGTATGCACCTTACCGTTGTGGGACTGCTCCTAAACCCCCACGCGCGGCCTCATCACCTATTAATATTCCCATCGATTTTTTATTTTTATTATACTTTACGCAGTACTAGCGAACTTTAATAATTCGGCTTTATGATGGGGAGTGTTCCGAGGAACTATTTTCCCTTATCCCACCCTCTCCTTTCCTACACAGAACCACAAGAGCCGGCCAACGATGTCATCGCTTCACCGTGGAAAATATTCCATCACAAAACAAAAAGTTCCGTAACTCTTATCTTTGCCGGACCATAAAGAAGTGGAACTCGTTGCCGGCTCATGTGTTTCCTCCTTCCTTTGACATGGATTCCTTCAAAAGGAGCGTGAAGAAACATCTTGCGGGCCAGTATGGTGATGCTAACGGATAGGATATTTTGATATCAAATCCGTTGTCATCGCGATGTGGGTTCCTCTCTTGCTTACCATCAGGCTGGGAGGAGCCAATGTACTGCACAACTATAAAAAAAAAATTAGAAACAGAATTTTTTTATCTCCCTTTGCGATGCGGGATTCGATCCCATGACCTTCACGTATCGCGCGTGCTGCTCTTCCAACTGAGCTAACCGCAAGTAATCGCAAGCGATGAAATTTTCTGCTGTATCAACCGTTAGCCTCCGGTAAGTGCCCTCTGCCGAATATGTTTAGAACTACATACTTAGAGCGATACGTTAAGGTCGTGGGTTCGAATCCCGCATCGCAAGGGGAGATAAACATTTTCGGTTTCGAATATTTAATATTCCCATGTCTAAAAAATCATTTCACTTGAAACAATTTAAAATCATCGAAAATGAAAGAGTTTTTTCAGAATGCTGTTCACGGACCATACATTTAAATTTCATAATAATACTAAATAAATAAATAAATACTGGACAACATCACATACATTGCTACGGTTCTGTGGTAAGCTTAAAAGCACTTGTGTTACAGAAATCAGAAACAACGACGGTACCACAACACCCAGAATCGAGACAGTGTAGAAAAGTTTGTTTCCTACATTGACCCGACCGGGGATCGAACCCGGGACCTCAAAGATGGCGCGACGCCAAAGTCCGGCACGCTCGTCTCTTGGCTACGGAGGTCGTCATAATAATGGAGGATAATGTTGCTGCTGACAGTGTTCTCAGTTCATTTTTTACGCTGAAAATTAATTTGCAACTAAGCTACAATGACCCTGTTGGTCACAATTATATCACGCTGCTTATTTGTAGGACATTAAATGTAATAACATGAATAATTCGCATGTAAGCTGTTGGCTACCGGCCAGTTCACTTCGAGAATCTAACAGTCAAAAATGACCAAATTTTTAAACTTAATTTTGTGCCTATTTTAGTGCTAAAACTGTAATATTTAAAATTTTCTATTAGGTATTAATATATTCCAGCCCAGCAGCATTTACCATTTGATATGTTGAGTGCCGGAATGACGATTCCAATTTTAGGCATTTGAAAGCGGACTAAAAGCCAAACATATGCATCATTAAAACTAATAGAAAAAAATGTATATACGTGTTTTCAAGAATCTCAACAGTTCGTTTAAGGGTTTACTAAATAGAAAATTGCAGACAAACTTATACCAGGTGCTTTAAATATTTTATTTTCTATTCATATTACTAATCATTCTTCTCAATAAATCTAATATTCCAAGACATACTTCATTTGTACAGCTTCTTGTTTGATTAGACTATCAGTTTGACACAGAAACCATAAAAAAAGATATTGGGCAATCCACTATTGATAGTAGGTATACATATTACTAGAAACTCAATTTGGTAAAAGAAATCAAAGATTCAAAGATTCAAAATCGAAAATTAATTTGCATAGACAAGTAAAGATTAGTATTTGAACATAAATTAATTGTAATTTCTGCAAAAACATGCTTCCACCGCTTTGATTTTATATTTCGAAAGGTTGAAGACATTCTCTCCAGTAAACTCAAATATAATTTTTCCTTGTGGTTATAATAAAATTATCACTTGGTAGAATTCTGTAGCAAAATGTTTGGTTTATTTTTTCTTATTGTGAAAATTGTAGTTCAGAATTGTACTTGCTATTCTAGTCTCAATTATTCCATTTGAACGCAGCCTCAGTACGATGATAAGGCAAGCGTAAAATTCTGTTCGTTAATATTTATGCCTCAGCAGGTCGAGGAGTGCTCAAAGCACCATGCCGGCGAACATGCAGTCTAAACACGTTTATCGACATCTAACAGCTTCAAACTCTTTTAACGACTACATCTAGATGCATAATCTTGTTTCTTCCGTCAGAAAAAAAGGACTCATCTTGGGTGTCGTTCAAGTAAATCTATTTAAGATTTCCTTGAGTGACTTCCTGCAAAGATCGCGTTGAAATCGAAATGAATTGCTTTTAGTTGGAAACTGTACTTGCTTTTGTGAAATAAAGTTTTAATAAAAGAACAAAACACGAGTGTTAGATCCTTTATAATTTCCTAAGATAGTTTAAAGACCATTCAATATATGCTTGTGTCAAAGTATAGTGTGGTCAAATCTAGTTGGCATGTGAGAAGTGACTCGCCTATTTTAGTCTCGTCGCATGTTTACAACCCGTCCACTGTAAAAATTCTTCCATTCACTTTATTTAGAAGATAAACTTTAGTGTGTTCAATAAACACGTATAAAAAGAAGTATATTGATACAATTACTATTCAATGAGCGATATAGAAAATACAGATTTATATTTATTTGGATTATGAATTACTATTAGTCAAAAGAATTTCAAAGTTTAAATGCTACACCGGTCACAATTTTTAAATTGATTAATACTCATTAATATTTCAAATTTTTATTTTTGAATTCAAAGACTAAAATGTATCTA
Source organism: Glyphodes pyloalis (assembly GCA_037074685.1). Taxonomy (NCBI): domain Eukaryota; kingdom Metazoa; phylum Arthropoda; class Insecta; order Lepidoptera; family Crambidae; genus Glyphodes; species Glyphodes pyloalis. Next base: position 18,386,237 of record JAYKKO010000001.1, read on the forward strand.
ATATGCCTTAATTTAATTCCGGATATAAATTATTTGACTGCAACATATTATATTATTGACTAGCAGTTTCGCGCGCGTAAGTACTGTCCCTGTTTTCTCAACATTTCCAGTGATTCTTCTTCTATTTATATATACAGCTAGATATTCTTTCAATTTGGACCGGTAGTTCCTGCGCGTTCAAACAAACAAAACTCGTCAGTTTTATGGTATTGTATAAATTTACAGCATCTTGGCTTTCTTATAGCTTGTGATTTGACACCATTTTTAAATTATTAAAAAAATCTCATTTCTTTTCTGAATGAAAATTTACAAACTTTTTTTCAGTGTCTTACTATGAGCATTTGAACTCTGTTTGAAAATCGGCATAAATTTGCAATGTATGATGATAGAGATATAATTTAAACTGCTATTTAAAGTCAAGTACAGTTTGTATAAAGCATCATTACAAACTCAACGACCTCACTGATTAGTATTCAAATTCTAGTTGAACAATAAATGTACTTGGAACCTGTTCAAACACTTTGTCTTGAAATTCTAAAATATAACAATATTCTTTGTCAAATCTAATTAGGTATGTAATTAATTGACAATTTTTTTTTGTTTTTTTTTTTTAGTGCACTCCAATATTGACCTCATCACCTGATGTTGAGTGGTAATGAGTTCCTAGCTTAAGGGCGAAAAGTATAGCATAGTAAAACTGTTACTAGACTTGTCGCCCTTACCTTGAAGGCTTGACCCCTGCTACTAATGTAGCACCCCCCAAGAGCTCTGGAAACCTTACTCACACGCAGGAACCCAACAACACCGGAGTGATTGTTATTTGGCTGCGGTCATCTGCAAGGTGGAGGTATTTCACCAGTCAGGCTGCTCCAGTTCGAGCGATAAATCGCTTTGCCCTGCCTCTCTTAAAAAAAAAATATAAAAATATCTCTATAAAAGTAGTAATTGGATTGTGTTGCAAAATTTTTGTTGACCACTGTGATTTTACTGTCAATATCGAGATTTAAAGTCTAGAACTTCTCACCCTTAAGCTAGGACGTCATTACCACTTAACATCAGGTGGGATAAGGTCAATCTTGAAGTACAATATAAAAAAAAATAGAAATTAACTAACATAATCGTTTTTTAAAAAACTTTATTTAAGATTTTTTACATTTACAGCGAATGGATCTTAATACAATACACAAATTTTACCCTTAACATTAATTCACACAACAAAATAAAACTCTTACAAAGCAGTTCAGGAAGTATTATTGTTTTGAGCATGTTCTATAATCCTTATCCTACCTTTATTTGTCTATACTAATATTATAAAGAGGAAAGGTTTGATTTTTTGTTTGTTTGTATGAATTGAATAGGCTCCGAAACTACTTGGCAGATTTGAAAAATTCTTTCACCGGTGGGAAGCTACACTATCTACGGGTGACATAGGCTATATTATATTTTCAAAAAAATTAGGGATCCTTACTAAAACTTCAATAATGTAATTAAAGGTGACCTGAAAAATTCCTTACATCGCGTTGCTGCGAAAACTATTGATGATAGAACAAAGTCATGCACTACAACTTTGCAGAACTCATCATTATCTACAAAAAAGTGTCGGGATAGCATATGACTAAATATTATAGTTATGTCACAATAAGCGGTTTTTTAATCTAAAAAATTTATTAATATGCCGCCTCTTTTAAAGGCTCTTTATTTGTACCTTGGTATTAATCCTTATCAAAATAAATTACTTTATATTCAAAATAAGCTCAATACCTTTATATAACTTTTTGAATTATTCAATTCGGACATTTAATTCGAAAGATATCATGAGTTTAATAATGCAAGTATTAGAAAAAAGTCGCTTGGTTGCCGCTCACCGCGCTCAGCTAGCCAGCATGCGATGTAGGCTCCAAGCGTCACTGGGGTAAGGGAGAAGTCAATGTAATAAAATAAATTGCAATATTTATATGTATAATACGTACATATTTTAGTACCTATTGCACCCGTGCGAAGCCGGGGCGGGTCGCTATATTAGATATAGCTAGAAGTGGTCATGTATAAAAATAAAAATATATATCTATAGGTACTAATATTATAAAGAGGAAAGATTTGTATTTTTGTATGTTTGTAATGGATAGGCTCAAAAAGTACTGGGCCGATTTAAAAAAATCTTTCACCAATAGAATGCTACATTCTTCCAATTTGACATAGGCTACAAAATTAGGAATCCTTGGTAAAATTTGAAAAAAATCAACAGAAAAGCGGGAAAAATTCTCTAAGGCGAAACGAAGTTCGCCGGGACCGCTAGTAATAGATACTTTGGATTCATAAATGAGAGCTATCGTGAATATGCAGGTGTAAGTAAATGTTACCTACGTAATTAGTGATTTTCAAAACATTTGTCAATGTCCCTTTCAAAAATACTAATTACTTTTCTGTAGACCCGACGTATTTATAACGCCATCTAGTGCCATTTTCATACGCCGTACAGCATCAAAGCACCACTTTTTTTCATTTTGAAATCTTAATTCAAGTATCACAATTCTCTAGGTACTATATAATCTACCTATTAGTAACGACTAGCGATCAAGGTTTTTTTTATACGGTGACACTTTATATCCCTTCTCTAAAAATAGAGAACCGTAAAAACTCTCAAAACTAGGTAACTTAATCTAGAAATCGAATTATAAAAAGCATCACCCAGATTAAAACACACGCCAAGCAACTTTTCGGCGTAATATAGAAAGAAATGACGTTGCAAATGGAAGAAATATTGCTAGAAATGGAGCCTCAAAATGGCTCTTAGGACATAATGTCGGACCGGTTAGAGTGAAAAAAGACATAGCGATAGTGCGAGACCACGGACAGTAAGGCGGTCGTGGAAACTGCGGGTATTAAAGGAGCCACAGAGCTCCGGTTCCAGTGATTCAGATAAACGTTTTGGTCAGCATTCATATATCAAGCCGATGACGCTCCCCAGAATGCGGGCGCGCTCGCTTTTTCACTATATGACCGATAAAGTTGTCCAATGAAGTGTTCCGGTGCTTGTTTTGGGTGCTTTTCAGTGGAGATAATTCTCTCCTTTCGTGAGCGCGGTTCGGTATTAATCATATTGGAACTTGTGTAAAGTGAATCGTAGTGTCATTTATCGGGTAGGGACTGTTGAATTTTTTTTAACCAATTTCAGTTTGCCTTTTTGATTTACTAAAACATTTACTGGTTTATTTCGAATTTTTATCAGGTATTTAAATACTGCAAATACTACAAAACTTTAGAGTTGATATTTTTTACCATAGGTACGTTAAATATTTACAAAATTATGTGATTGATCTAACACCGTCTTGTTTGGCATTTTTTAACACGCTTTTATTAGCTCGGGTTGTATGTATCTATGTATGTAACGGAATCTTTGAATCTTAATTTGACCCACTTCCCGGTCTTTGATTAAGATGAAATTTTGCACACGCTCTGAGTTTTGATGACAATACATGACTAGCTAAGAAAGGTCATTACAAATCCAATATGGCGGGCGTCCAAGATAACGGACAGGCTATTTGAAATGCACCCCTATGATATAGGTATTAAATGAAAGGGTTTGCTGAATGGGATACGAAAAAGAATTATATAATTATTGATACATGAGAAAACTAAAAAGTAGAAAATAAAAATAATAGTTTAAAAAACTAAAAAACACGCTTTTAGCTCGCACTAAAAATTACAAAATAATTCAGACATTTAAATTTAAACGCTCCACGCTTTCTTTCTTAAGAAAGAAAGCGTGGAGCGTTTTGTCCAAAAAGAGTAAAGATAACATAAGCGCTCCACGCTTTCTTTCTTAAATGTCTGAATTATTTTGTAATTTTTAGTGCGAGCTAAAAGCGTGTTTTTTAGTTTTTTAAACTATTATTTTTATTATGCATTCAATTAGGTTAGTAAGTGTTGATTGGCCTTTGAAGTAACTTGAATTATGAGGAAGTAATTTTTGCAATAGGCTATTTTTTAACTGTGACTGTGATATGGTAGGTATAATGATTACTCTCTCATCTGTTAAATTGAGGATAATACGTTCGGTTCCCACTCGAACCAATATTCGTGGAATTGTATTTTCTGCCAATACTAGGTAGAATAGAACTGGATTTAAGAATATCCATATTTTATGTTTCCATCGTTGATTCTAGTTTCCACAAGGGCTTGTCTTTATTAATTTTGGATAAAATTATTAAACTGATATCGAGCTATATTTATAAACTAGCTGTATTTATAACGGCGTCTTCGTTCGCGTGGACTACATCAGTTTGAATTTTTTTGTTCTTAAATAGAAGTAGCCTTCATTATTCCTTATAACATCAGTTACGTAGGTAGGTGTCCAGTGGTAGCACTGGACACTAGAGAACGTGGTATTTGTAAGACTAGTTTTCTTAAAAAGATGAAAACACCAGTAGTTTGCAAAGTAATAAATAAAATTATTTGTTTACAGGTGCCATTTTCGATCAGAACACGGAAGAGATCCAGAATGTATTCCGTTATGCGATGACCGTCCATAACCAGAACATAAGTAGCAGAAGACTGGAGCTGCAAGCGTACGTCGACGTCATCAACACTGCTGATGCATTCAAATTGTCACGTCTAAGTGAGTGACATCTTATATTCTCAAGCAATATGTATAATCTCGGGAACGAGAATGTCATGAAATTTAGTATGTAGGAGGTTTTGGAGGAGCAAAAAATCGATCTATCTAAGTTTCATTATTAGAAAATGGCGATTTGTTGATTCCGTTTTCTTACATTAAAAACTGCAGCAATGTCATTAAAATACCAACAAAGTAATACTTTGCCGATGTTAACAATGATACTCGTATAATAGCTCAGGTTAGAGATCGATCGGTCATACCTAGTAATCCCAGGCTCAAGCCCATGCGGAATCATTGTCATTTTTTTTTTTAATTATATTAGAGGCTATCCGTTTTTTTTGTCAATAAAATATTATGTTTAATATATAACAACAAGAACAAATAAACAAATCAAACAAAAACTGCAAGGTGCTAAAAATATTTAGAGTGAATGGTAATTGAGTAAAGAAAAAAATCTGCCCCGTTTTGGTCATGGTTTCAAATTATTTATTTAATTATGTGGTAAAAATAAGATATGAGTTGAAGTAAAACTCAACAATAGCTGGTTTTATAGGTCAACCGAACAAAATCGCTGGCAAATGCTATTACAAATATTGCATAATACCTATTTCCATTTTGCATTTAAATACTTTTTTCACAAAAAAATATTTGAAATACTTTTTAGACAATATTTTGTATTTGCAAAATGCAAAACACTTTTCGCTAACTAATTAATGTGGTGTGTTCCTTTTCTTCTGCAAGAAACTGGGAAAACTTAAAAATTATCATTAAAATATACCTAAATAATACACCTTAAACATTACACAAGAACAAAAAAAAAATAATCCTACTAACTACATGTTCTATGCTACTTCGACCAAACACCACTATTGACCAAGAATCACTGAAATATTTGAGGGATATTGTTGTCATTCCTCAATCATTGCATAAATACCCTACAGTAAAGATATTATCTTTAAATATAATACCTTTCCATGCTTGCCTAGCTCTGCGCCTTAAACAACCTTCAGGTACAGGAAATAGTAGATAACGTGTATGGCCTTGTAAATTATACATTGAGAAAAGATTAAAAGATTATTCAATTAAAATTACTTAAAATTAAACATTTTTTTGCAAACATTAGTATTTTTTGTTTTCAAACTGATTTTGAATACTAGTGAATTATAATTGAATCGAACGAAAGAACACCAAATATTAGTCGAATTGAGAAACCTCTTACTTTTTTAAGTCAGTTAAAAATATACTAAATGTTTCTCATATTATGCAGTTGGAACTAGTTCGAAAAGTAACTTACGTACCTATATATTATCCTACGACAATGCTATTCATAAATTATAGTATTGCTACATTAAATATATTTTGTGGAAATGTTTCAATGTTGCGCGGCCTTATCGTAAGTAATTACAGTATTGCAGTAAGATACCTCCTTCAAATAAAGTGTTTGCAGCATTAAATTTTCACATAAAACATTTATCGCTAATGAGTTTTCTCGGATGTTGTAAACTTTATGGTTCCAACGTTATCTACAGAAGTGTACCCGATAGTAGTAATTATAGCATTAAATTATTTACATGCTTAAATTTCAACCTATTCAATCCAGAACTTTATTAGTTTCCATCCGTTACTATAAAACGAAGTTTTAATTTTTTTAAAGAAAACCTCGGTCTTTGATTAAAATAAAAATGTACACCTGGCAATTCGCAATTCGTACCCGTCACAAAATGGAATTTGAACTTTGATACAAATTTCAACAAATGATTTAAATTTTAAATTATTTAATAGCTACTCCCACAAATCTTTAATAATTTAAGCTTTGTATTAATTATCCTACTTACATCAAAATATAAAAAATAAAAAAATATATATTTTTGTTACTTCTTAAAACAAACAATACTGGATGGATTTAGACGTAATTTAGTAGTGATACACTAGATTAACATTTGTGCAATATGAAAAGACGTTAATAACAGCTAGTTATCAAAAATTAGATATTAAAGAAAACGTTTATTTAAGTCACCGTAAGACTGTAAAAATCGTTAGATTACAATCTATCTCGCGAGATTATAAACTATGACAGATTGTGAGTCGTAACTTGGGATTGCAATTTAACGGATTATTTTTCGCTTTATTGTAATCTATCGAAGTGAAACCGTTAAATTACAATCTGTCCGGCGTCAAACTGTCAACTGTCCGAGAGCTCTTCCTGATTGGTCGGTTTATTGTATGAGCGACCAATCACGACCAGCCTTTCTATGTCCCTGTAAAGTTAGGAATGAAATTCAATTCAAATCATTACTTTTATTTAAAGAAATAGAGATGTCGTTTAAATAAAATAAATGCACTTCAAAAAATCTTCAAGTATTTATTTACTATTTACTAGGTAATCAATAATCTTGACATACGTTGAGAAATAATTGTACCGAAATATTTATTCTTCAAACACTCAAAGATGTTATTGAAAATTACAATAAAATGAAACAATTATTTTTTCTTTTAACACAAATTAAAATAGGAAAATTTTAAGAAACTCTTATAAAAAAATATTTAGTCCTACCATAAATTAATAGTATAAAGACAACAAACGAAATAACAAACAAATATGGTGAATGACGGGGTGGCGGGGGGCACATAACTCTCAACCAATCAGCGCGCGAGATGCATTTCGTTCTACGTCAGTTCACAATTTGACCGATTCCCTTCGATAGATTACAATATAGCGAAAAATAATGCATTAAATTGCAATCATAATGTTACGGTTCACAATCTGTCGATAGTTTACAATCTCGCGAGATAGATTGTAATCTAACGATTTTTACAATCTTACGGTGACATATATAATATGCATATGATAAATAATATAATTGTTCATCTACATCTTTGTTAATAATTTTTATATGTCTAGCGTGTGAGTAAATTTTATGAGCTACACGACTATCGGGCAATCCAGTGGACACCTTTATTAATTCAACTGAATGAAGTTATTGATATTCTTGTTCGGCTCCGATATCACGATATTTGTACATGAATATATTCATATCAGGTGATATCCTTCAATATCGACATTCATCCATCACTCAAAGCATGAAGGGCCCAGAATTTGATTATCTTATACATTAGACATTCCGGCCTGCATCATAAAGGAATCTTAAAATAAATATGACATACTTGACTATCGTAGTAATTTTGTTATTTCTTATCTGGTCGGTGCTAAAATAATAATTTATTTCGCATACAACCACCTTGATAGTCCATTAGCACAGTGAAGAGTTATAACTTATAAGCGATGTTTCATATTTTTCAAACTGTATTCCTATGATCACCAATCCTTATTTGGCTGGTGTGTTTATTAAACCAGTAACCATTGTAACAAAGATGACTTGATTCCTGTGACAGAGAGCACTGGTACATTAAACGTGCCGACACTTACTTCCAAAAATGTATGAAAACATTCTCATACATTTTTAAAAAGAACAACCTTTCAAACAATCGCACAGAGAGAAACATTTTGACACCATTAAATTATGACTTAATCTCACTTGCAACTCGCAAACGAAAGTGTGACAATAGAAAAAAATAAAAACATATTTTTTGGGTCTCTTGAAAATCGAGAACAATGCAAAAATACTGACGCGGAAATTAAAAGGAGAAACAAAAGCAAATTACCCGTGAAACAGCGAGCGCCGGCCGCAGACTTGTGCCTATTTGCCCTAATGACGACTACTCTCCGGATTTATCCATGCTCTTACCTAGGGAATCGCGCTTTTGTAACGATCATGGATGTGCAACATGCATTATAAGAAGTGAAGCTGGGTTTGCTGAATCGAGTGGATACGTCGGAACTTTACTTGCAAATATTGCTGCTATATACTCGTATGTGGGTAAATAGCTAGTAGAACTCCAGACAAAGTTATTTTGTCATGTTTGGGTTAGATAAGATCATAGCAACAAGCTATGGTTGATGAGCCTGCAGGCTCACCCAAAGATGCAACTTTCGGGACTGGTCTATTCCACCTGACCACTCGAAAGTAAATACTTACTCGAGTACCTGCATACTTAATTGTTTTATAATAAAAAAGCGATATTATAATTTGGCCCAGTGCGGGCTACACTTTACTTATCTACTGCGTTCAATGTCTCTAGGTAGTTAAAAGTTCAAGACTGATAGTAGAACCACTTTGAATTGTATTAGATGACAAATGCAAAAGTTTTTTTACTAAAGCTCAACTTACCCAAACCCGAAATTATAAAACAAAAGTGAGATAATAAAAAAAGCTGTTATACCTCTTTATACCCAGAATCTATATGCATATTAAAAGCGCTGTTAATTCATGAAAGTTAAACTTTTATTTGATTAAAATCTGATAAAAATTAAAAATTATAGACGAAACATTCCGCTATGAAATTATTTTACTTTTTGGTCACAAAATAAACAATGCGCGCGTGTACTTCACTCGATCAAGGAATCGCCACTGGTGGTGGCGTGATGAGTTTTTGACTCCTTCTTTCCGCTATGTGATGCATTCTTGTGCGGTGTATATATAGTTTTCGAGATATTTCGATAATGTGTAATAATGTGTAAATTGAACAAACATTGTTTGACAATAAAACGTTCTATTTTAAATGTATTATTAACGTTATTGCAAACTCTGAGATCAAAGAAGAACCTGAGAAAGAAAAACACAGAATGGTGCACTCAGAGGTTACAACTCAGAGGTTGTGAAATGAGAAGCATTTAGGTGGTAAACAAACATATAATATTGATATGTGATATTGCATGAGTCCGTAGGTTATGTTAATAATTACTCACCTTAGAGTGACAGAAGGATTATTTTTTTTTTGTCGTTTAAATATCAGTTAAACACTGTGAACGTCAAATAATTGCCTGAATTTGTTCGTGTGTTTATCGGAGACACTTGAACGAAATATGGTTTTCAATATTTCACTGCATATTTACTTTACAATTTGTAAGAAACGTGTACTCACAGTCCTTCACCTATACATTATTTGAGCTGCAGCGCATGTTCTATCAGAGTTCAGATGAGGCCTGCAGGTTAAATACATAAGCAGCGGAACGTTGAGGAATGAACCTAAAAAAAGTGGAAACTAAATAATTGTTTGCGACATTTTGGTAGGGCGCCTATTTTAAACGTATCGATCTCACGACTATTTGATTACTCACCAAGTAAACATGGCAGAAAACTAGAATCAAACGTTAGATATTATATAGATGCGAAAGGAAACTACAGTTCCAAATGGGACTTAGCCTGTTTTTTGGAGATAACATAAGTCGAGACCCTTAATTTGCTACGGAACGGCTTCGGGCGTTTTTCAACAGTAAACTAAATTTTATATTTCTTGATGACTACCGCCACTATCCTTTGCGTGCTTTGTTACAAGCTTCATTACGAGTAAAATTAAAAGATCTGAGATTTTTCATCTGACGGCATTTATTTTGTTCGTTTGTAACTTGGCCAGTTTGCTTAAGAAAAATGTTCTTGGAAAATAACGAAGAAAATGAATACTTGAATATTGCTTTTCAAAAAGAAGCAAAAATACGGTCACTTTATAAGTAGTTAAGCTTCATAATTAATTAATTATACGTTAAATTTGATGTAAATTATTGTGAAAATTTTGAAACAATCTAATTGAGCTTCAAAGCAAACATAGTCAAACTATGAGTTCACCGGCTTTTATCTTTTTCTATTTGTAGTTTTATAAGCATCTTAAAAATAATGACTAAATCAATCATTTAGTAGTTTTAGCTACCTGGATGTTTTTTTAACAGAGTTTTTTAAATTGTTTAAATTTTCGTGTGTTCTTTACGAAATTCTTCTTTGTCACTCACATCACCGCGCTGTTTTGAGAATTGCCGTATTTTTTAATTTTTAGGAACATACCTCTTTTCTCACTTTTTTACGAGACAAATATTTACAACAAATTTAAATTATACTCTACAAAATTACGCCAGTCGACTTTCTCTTCATAACAGACCCAAAATGTATTAGTGTATTTATTAATATTCAAACGATTCAAGTCATTGCGAATTAAAAAGCATTTAGTAAATAGTATTGGAGAAAATGCTGATGTGCCTTAACTCCTTCAATACAGAAGATACATTTTTCCGCTTGATCACGAATCGAAAAACAATACAATTTCCAGTCAACTGAGAGTAAGAATTAAATATACAAATTTAATAAATTGTTATTAACATCTTATTATTTCTGTGCGTATTAAAGTCATTGCATTGTTGGACAAGACAATAGCATAGATACCGTCAAGATTAATCCGGAAGCGGTAAGCTTTAACAGTTTATTAAAATATTATATTTCTTACTAATAGAAGGTGACATTAAGCCATCCGAGCACGCTATATTAAAATATAAAGAGTTTCTTTGATCCTTGGTAATAATTACACCCTATCGCTGAAATGTACATAGGTGCAAGTACGCACATAATTTTAAAATATTAGACCTTATTAGATCAATAATATTACTGATGGAAAAAGCTGCCAGTTTTTATTAGTAAAATTATTAGAAATCATTAAGTCTAAATGAATAACGAATAAGTCTGATATGAAATGTTAAAAGTGGTCTGCTGAGAGCCAGTTTGCTAAGCCGAATATAATCGCAAACGCGACTGTATGTATTGAGGCAGGTTTTCGATAAATGTTATGTTGTTTGGGTGGGTTTTGCTAATAATATTGAGAAATATTTATTTAGTAATATGATATGTCATATAAATATTGGCATATAAAGAACAGCAACTTAAAAATAAAATGTACTTAGCATTTGTCGAGGTATCGAAGTGACACCCCGACACTGGTCTTCTGCATATGCCTTTGAGTGGTGACAAAAATATATATTATAAAAATAAGGTAAACAAATAAATGTTGATGGGAGAAATGCCCGGTAGAAAATTAATGAATTAATTAATTACGCACCGTATACAAAGGTGACCGAAAATCAGTCATCCCGATAACAACAGCATTCTTCTAAGATTTGCACTGTTATTTCTTTTGAGGTACACTGGGATAATATGAACATTATTTGCGAGATTCTGAACGCTCATACGGACAATGTACGCGTAAATACTATAAAGATTAAAGAAAGTCATTTTTTTGTTGGAGTCAAGTTTTTGTTACTTAATCAAACATAAACATTTTTTAATTCAAAAATCTTAACCATTGTTTTATAAATAAGTTTCATTTAAATAAAAATGTCGATAAATTAGGAAATAATTAATATAAATAAGAGCAAAACAATGTTTGTTTCTTTTACTGTTTTCTTCAATTAAAGACTCTGGATTAAGATTGAAAAAGTTTTTTTTTTAATAAAGGCGAATCACAAGTTTTAATTAAACATCAAGGTAATTAATTTGATAAACAGAATAAATGTCGTAAGTAGTCCTAACATGACAGCAGTCTCAAAGCTCACTGAATCAACATCTAATGGAAATAAAATGAAACTACCTTCCCGTCGCCGTACTGTGACTCTGCCAAAGGCAATTACCTTAAAAGCTTGTCACTGGAGCTAAATTTAATGAACTTGAAAATAAACTGAATTGTCTTATTTATTCCGTCCCTGCCTACTGTATTTTTTCATCTACTATCCTTGATAAATTGATTAAAACTGCCCTCGTATACTTTTTGTACGAACTTATACACCAAAGTGTGTTATTTCATGATAAAAGTATAACTAGTAAGCAATCTGTATGCACACATTTCATCTGAATCTGTTATGTAGTTTTTGCGTCAAAGCGAAGCATGAATACGCGTCCATACATTCAGACATCCAAGCATCCAAACTTTACATTATAATAATTATTAAAAATTCATACTTAGAATGTTAGGACGAAATATTGTAAGACGATAATACAATTGTATGAGCATTTTACACGAATAAACAGCAGAGACACATTTTTTAATAAGTATTTGTAATGACTACAATGAAATTTACATCATATTTGTACAGTCGCCGTCAGATATATTGGAGCAGGCAAAGTGACCAAATACTTTGGACAACCTCGGTGGCACATTGGCTAAGGTAGATGGCCAAAATGCGAAAGGTCCTGGGTTCGATTCCCGGTCGGGTCAATTTGGAAAACGAACTTTTCTAAATTGACTTGGGTCTGGGTGTGCTGGGATGACGCCCCCAGTTATTATCCGTCGTCTGGTGCTCATAGTACAAGGAAAAACTTAGTTTGAGACCAGTTAATATTATCAAAAAGTTCCTTACACTACAGGTTACCATTAATATCTGAACATTCTTTACTTCAGTAACTGATAACGTCAATATGTGTCACGCACGTCATGTGTCTCATTTAGCTACCTGTATAGATGAGTGTTCAGATATTAATGGTAACTTGTAGTGTATGGAACTTATTGACATTTTTAACTGTTCAGAAGTATTTGGTCACTTTGTCTGCTCTAATATACCTGACGGCAACTGAACGCCGCATTTTTGGTCGAGTCGTAAATTCATCTAGTTTTGACAGTTTTGACGAATAGAAGACAAATTATTACAAATAAAAATGTTTTATTTTTTTTCTTATTTATCAAATAACACTAATTCCCCCCGGATCTTAACAAAATTATGTATATTAAAATATTAATCTCCATACCGAAATGCGCACATTTTTTTTAACGCAATATTATTTTGTAATCTATCTAAATAAACGGCTTCAGTCAATTTACTTTCTTATTTAATACACTTAATAAAGTAATTAAGAAAAGATAGGTTCGTTTGTTTCTTTCATGAAAAAAATTCAATACCTAATACTAATGGCATTACTTTACAAGGGTTTGAGAAGAAGAATGCCTGAGAATTATATTGGTGTCAGGACGCACAAACTATACAGCCGCCAACATTAATTTCTGCACACCTCAATAACTTTTATAATAAATTAACGGTCTATTTAACTTCCTAGTTTACGTGTTTAATCTGACTGGATATTGAGCTATGCAGCAGATAATTACAGCGACTGCATCTACTTTGTAATCCTGTTTGACCTTTGACTATTTCTCTGTTTATACAGTATGCAATCAATTCGCTCGTGGTGTGTTTGCCATGCTGGGGGCAGTTACTCCCGAGTCGTTCGACACTCTTCACTCCTATACCAACACTTTTCAAATGCCTTTCGTCACTCCGTGGTTCCCGGAAAAGGTAAGTCAATTAGTTCTAAAGCGGCGTCATATGCACTAATATTTATACAACGTACCGCACTCGTATTTTCAGCCTATCAGCAGCTGACACACTGACTTCAATCGATTTTGTCGTTTGTTAAGAGCGCGAGAAAATTAAGTCGCGTGGCGCATGCTAGGCCTGTATGACGTAGGCAGTAGATAATAAAGTGTTTAATTGCTTAATTATGTTTTTCTTCTGATTTATGATGAATTAATTAATGTTCAGATGTTAATGATAACTTTTGTAATAGTTGTGTATGGAACTCATTTACATTTTAAGCTGGTCCATAGCTTTTGATAAGATTGTCTGCTACAATATATCTGACCTTTGTTCATTGAATCTACAATTGCCATATGAATAAAATTACTTTTAAAACGAGTTATGAAATATCTATTTACAAACACATTCCCTGTCCGGCTGTCGCGCCTGTTCTCTCCGTCCCTATTCAAAACCTCGGCATAGTAATAGTCCAGTTGCCCTGACGGCTAGCACTTAGCCGGCAAGGAGGTCAGTCGCGCCGCAACAGACACAAATAAGAGGAAGCAGAGGAATACATTAAAGTACAATGGAAGTTCCTTAAACTTAGAAGATATCTATTTCTCTTGTAAGCCGAGATTTTGCGAAAAATATAGATAGATACACTTTATTCCACATTCAAAGTATTGCTTTGTCAAAGTATTGGTCTTATTGCTATAAAGCAATATCTTCCATACAGCTTTAAGGTAGAGAAAAAGTTGATGTTGAGAAATTGGTACGGCCGTGTAGTGTAATTTAATTGATAATTTCATATTTAACTATATTGAGAAACTGTGTAACTAAACCATTATATTATCATAGAATATTCAAAGTTGAACCATGATATTCATGGTTACTATGTCATCATTTCGAAATAAGTTGGTATTTTGATACATTTAGGCAATCCTAGGCAATGCGTTGTTTAGGTTCTTTTTAAATAATATTAACGATGTAACTGAATAAAACGTAGGTTGGCTTTTCACACATTGTGTTAATTCAATTCTTTTGTTCGTAAGAAACGATTTGTTACGATTAGGAAGAAAAGTTTAGTCGCCATTTTGGTCAGAGAAATATTTACCCCTCGGGACAAAATGAGTACCATTTTCAGTTTGCTCACTAAAACCCTTGAACATTGGTGATGTAAGAAGTCTGACATATCTAGGGCCCTGTATTTTTACTTTCTGATTACAAATTTGAAATCTATATCTATGAGAGCAAAATATCACTCGCCGTTTGATTCATCACGAAATTTCAGAAACTGTGATACCAACAATCATGAAATTTGACATTCTTCAAAAAATGTAGACATTCGTTAAGAATGAATATTACGAAACTACACCAAGGGGCGCTCGGTAACGGCGGTTGAAACTTTTGTATTAGCATGAATCTTGAAATTTAAAATGTATGCTCTATAGGTGTTGAAGTGATATCATTTTCTTAAATAAAATTAAAGATATATTATTAGTCGTATATAAGTATTTTTTATCTTAGTTATATTACACTGTTACAGGTAACATTAATATTAGGCATGTCAGGTAATTTTATGAAATTAATACTTATCTAAGGTATGCATAATACTTGCGCAAATTAGTTAATTTTTTACCATTTATATGCATTTATCGAAAAATATTGGTAAATTTTCTTTTAAAAATAAATAATGTCTTTGAAGCCATAAAATTTCCAGTCACAAAATGAAGCAGCGAACGCCAGTAGAAAGATGAGTGCGGTTGCAGACGTTTTAACCCTTTATAGGACGGCCCATACAAAGTGGCCTGTAAACTGGACAGTCACCTTAAGGTCGATAATTCAACGATTTTTGAAACAAAGTTGATTCTTATGATTAAATACGATAACCAATAACGCACAGCGGCCTATAAACTGGCCAGCGTTCCGGGACGTGCCGCGCAATCAAAAATTCGCGCCTTTTTTTGCCGTGGCCTGTCAACTGGCCAGTGCGCACCCCCGCACTATTATTTGCTGTCAACGCAATCAGACGTTACGTATCTTCGAGTGAATAATAATGAAACAAATATGTCTTGAAATAAAAGGTGAGTAAAATAATTGTGTTAAAGTATATACTTTATTATTATGTGATAATAAAATCAATTACTGTACAGCAAACATGTAATTTCTAGGGTTCAATGCGAAGGGTGTGTTAAAAAAAAGTTAGGTTTTAAATTACACACGTGAGTTTGATATGTTCTCATAGGAGTATATTTTGATTAATTCACATATACTGTATTATTTTGTACGTAGTATATAGTCTATTTATACTATATAATAACAAAATATGTACACATTAACAGGTTCGGCAGTTATAACATATAATAGTATTTGTTTAGGTACTTTTTTTATCGAATTGTCGATGGGTTGGAGCGTGTAAAATTATCCTGAGTTTATGGATTTTTAGTGTTGTTTTAGTTGGTTTTAGGAATTAATACAATTATCAGGAATTCGAAAGTATGAAAATGAATGACGACCAATGGGCTTAACTTATGGCCATTACTGATGACCAAGCTATCAGATATTGGTGGCGATTCCGACGCTGACGACTGCTTCGATGATGTTACCTCGAATACCAGCATTTGTTCCCTTCCACAATTCGGGACACAAGAAAAAATTTTTAATATACCTACATACTTGTTATTTGATTAAATAACATAGTACTGATAATTGAGAGAAGGATGTTGTTAATTTTGTTTTAATTTTTTTTTTTAGACTAAGCCGAAGTAAATTGTATGGTTTGGTTTAATTATTACCTTACATTTTACGACTGATTAAAAGAATAATTATGAAATACACAATGGTTTTATTTTATCATGTTCTTTACACCAAAAACCACCGATTTTTATGGGTGTCCAGTTTACAGGCCAGTGATTATACAGAGATAGTTACTGGCGCAGAACGGTCAGTGGTCAGTATACTGGCCATTCGTTTTTTTGGATTTTCTCGAAAAGTAGTAGGTTTCTGATCATTTTATTAATGCATGTTATTAAATTTATCCTACAGAATACAAAACTACTTAAAAATATCGTAATTTCAAAAAAAAGTTCAGGTGTGCGTTAAAGGGTTAAACTTTGCCTGGCCTCGTATTACACTTTTTTCTAAATATATTATAATTTAAAAATGTCACTTCACTTGATTTCGGTTTTAATTAATGGTTTAAAAAGCTAAAAATGGAAATAGAAAAATAATCGAAAATGAGTTGGTAGCTTACATCACCAGCAATACCGTATCTGCTTACATGTACTAGATCTTCGGATTATGAAGTTGACTCCCAGTGCAACGAAAATACGGTCAAGCTGAAACTACACTGGTGAACAGTTAAATATTTGTGAAGACAAAATCAATAACAAAAACAGTAGGTATTGCACTCGCGGTCGTCATAGGGCTAGGTTAAAAAACATCCATCACCACGGGAAGTTAGGATTAGGTTAGGCGTCGTAAGTTAGAGGGCTGATGTGGACAGTTATGGGGACACTTTAGTACATGCAAATCAAATATAAGCCGTGTTTATTTCTCCCGAGCGGCTCGTGACTCCGGCCGGAGGGACGCCACGTGAAAAAAACACCGTTGATGTATCGCAGTCAACGTTGATTCCCAATCATCACCAATTAAAGCGATGAGGTCCAGGGTTCAACTTGGTAGTTCCCATCATTTTTAGTGCTAAGCCACCTTAAATTAGATTTCAATTTCAATCTATAGATCGATGGTCCAATTGATAAATCGTTTTATCAACCAAAACAAAAAATATGTGCCGATTTACTTATCGATCTGTGTTGTACAGTCATCTTAGCAATAAACTAAGCATACATTTAAAATAATTTACCGTTCAAAACGCGACACCATTTTTATTTAGTAGTAGTATTTAGTGAGTAGTTCGTCTTAAACGAAATACTTACTGCCCGACGTTTCGGTTAGGTTGCACCAACCAGTCAGTCAGCTCGTGACCACGGTTGGTGCAACCTAACCGAAACGTCGGGCAGTAAGTAGTTTGTATTAACTACTAAATAAAAACCAAGCATAGTTGGAATTTGTTTAAAAATGCTTTTACATTTTATCAGGTAATTCCGCCATCGTCGGGGCTTATCGATCACGCCGTAAGTATGCGACCAGATTATCACCGAGCAATCGTTGACACCATCGTCCATTACGGGTGGAAAGACATCATTTATATCTACGACTCACACGATGGTAAGTGACTGTTAAATTTTTGTAAACTTTTTAATGTAATCACAGTGTTCATGTTTATTACTAAATTTTAAAGATGAAAAGGCATTAATTGATGTATCCAAATTTTAAGTTTCTACTAAAGGATGCTTAGGAGAACCATTATTTATCAATTTAATTATTTATTATACAATAATACAGCAACGTACAATGCAAAAGTAGAGAGAAACAGCAAATACTTACTTCTTAAAAACACATAAACACGCGAGAGTCCCGCGCGCGTGAATAGGGATTCGGTTCCGAAATGCCTAACAGTCAGTTCTTTTTAGTATACACTTAAGCAATTTGTCAATACGTCTTAACGCTTTAAACAGACCACAATCACAACTTAACCAGCTTCTTACGGCTATACCGAATAAGATCAACTTCTTTATGGTAATAATATAATCCAGTGACATCTTAATGGCACTACATATCAACTTCTTAATGTTGATGAAACAAGTGACTGCCTCCACAACAAATGATATGCCTCAAGCCTTCATGAAAGTGCACATTCCTTTTTAAGGCCGAATCACCAGTAAACAGATCAACCATAACAAACTTTCTTAATCGTCACTGAAAAGTTTCAGTTTGTCGCGGGCCATTACATTTTCGTACTTCGACCCTGTGTACATCCTAATTACATATCGGTCACGTGGTAAAACCTTGATGTTTCTGAACGGACCATCAAAACGGGACATAAGTTTGCCGCTTCGCAAACCTTTACGTATTATTTACGCTCAGCGAGAACCATATCTCCAACTTTGAAGCCAAGTCTCGCGTCTCGCCTTTTCTTGTCAAAGGTTTGATTGCTCTGAAGCCATAGGAAAACGAGTTAATGCCTGTCGCCTAGTATGATCTAAATCGAATAAAAGAGATGGAATAACAATATCGCTTACACATTAAGAATTAAATCCCAACCGGGCTTGAGACAGAAAACGCCCCCAATCGTTTTGGTTACCTCGAACATAACTTTTACTTACGTTTGCAGCTATGGCATTGAATTTTTGGATCGAATGAAATCGATTTATTTCAATCGGACATTTATGCATGTTGCGTCGGTTGCCTAAACGACTTAATTAGGCTAGACGTATCCCGACGACCAGTGGAAATAGCACCAACTTCTATCAAATTACTGCCTATTGTATACCTACCTATTCTCGCTTCAGCGATAAGCGAGTCGGGAAATCTGCACGCGTTACCCAAGGCCAGTTTGTCATAGTAAAATTGTTAATAGTCCTGCCCAGGACCACGTATCGTATTAACTAAATCACGCATCGAACTTATTTTACTACGATTGGAAAAAATACTTGCAATACCTTAAATTTTTCTTACCCATTCTTCAATTAAAATAGAAGACTCAGGGTCAAAGTCAGGCAATGGGTTATTAGCACCTATGTATCTTATAGTAGGTACTAGTCTCAGCTTAAACATTAATGTTTTCAGAATTAGGCAAAAACGCGGCATGTGGTACGGCACCAGTAGCAAAGTGATTATTTTCCGATAAATATGAAGCAGCCACCTAGGCACACAATATCTACAAACCGAAGGTGCGCTCTGCACGCTCACCACCGCTCAACCGCACCCGGCGGGCGCTTTCGCTCACGGCTCGCGCTCAGGGGCCCCGCTCGCCGTACATTGATCGTCGACGTCCATGACGCGCTCATAACGTGTGCGCAGTTATGTAAAGAATCTGAGTAGGCGTTCTCATCTAAATTTGTTGAACCTATATCTCGTATGTATAACTACCATTTACGTCACTACTAAAGGGCATGGCTGAACTGTTCGTTCCGACAGCACAATTATTACCGTTGACGGTTGTATGCCCTGAACCATCGATGTGATTACTCGAGTTGTAACCATATGCAGATGACGACATGCATGCGAAATCATAACTCGGTTTCGCGGACTGGTTACTGCCACTCGGGATGGGTGCACCTGAACACTGGCGGACTCCAGCGGACGCCGCTCGGGATGCCATCGTCGCCGCCACCCTCGATTCAGACACCAACACTTTTATCACGGCGTCGCGTACATTGAGGCTCTTCTCGAGTATCACTTTTAGTTCGTGAACGCTTTGGTACAGACAGATAAACGCTGCCGGTTTGTGATATCTTTCAATGGTTCGCGACGCAAAGTACCTATCACTATCATTAACTAATCATTCACAAAACCGCCTAATTTCTAGTGCAAACAATCACAATCATCAATAACAACAGAAAACAGCAAATATGTACCTACTACGAAAACAAAACTAATTTACCAAACTGTAAAAGTCGATCGTCAACTTTTTCTAACAGGTACAAACCGGTCTTTGTAGCATCCCCGGCGCGCGCTACAAAATGTTTGCAAATGTTCGAAATTACTTTTTTCCTTTAATTATTTCGCCGAAATAGCGTTATAGTGAGCACTGGATACACTAATAGCACTTCTGAGCTAAATATTAAAAAGCTCAGGAAAACCTGTATTTATCAATTTAATTTTTTATTTTACGAGAACACAACACGCCCACGTACAATGCAAAATTAGAGGCAGATAGCAGATACTTTTTTTGAAAACACTTGGCGGGAGCCACACGCGCGGCCATAGAAATTGCGTTCTGAAAAACCTAACACTACTTAATTGCGAAATGGTGAAAATAATTATTGAACATCTTATTTCCCTTTACCACAAAAAAAAAAGATGTTTGTTTATTTCATGACCATGAAATGATGATACTCGATGCGATTAAAATATTGGGCGCTGTGTATTCAATCAGCAAACGTCTTGACGTAGGTACCTACGAGTTGAGAGACTACGAAATTTGGTTTTCAATGTCCTGTTTATTTATTTTTATTTATTTATTTTACTAGATGTTGTCCCCACTACATCTAGTAAAATAAATAAATAAATAAATATTGGACAACATCACATACATTGCTCAGATTCTGTGGTAAGTAGCTAAAGCACTTGTGTTACATAAATCATAAACAACGACGGTACCACAACATCCAGACCCGAGACAATACAGAAAAGATCGTTTCCCTTATTGACCCGACCGGGTTCGAACCCGGGACCTCAGAGATGGTACAACAACAAAGTCCGGCCCGCTCGCATCTGGCCACGGTGGTCGTCATGTTCCAAAGTTATCGTCTGGACAGATTTGACTGTTGAAAACAACCGGGACAGCATTACTTTTATGTTTATAGGTTTGAAAAAATTATCTTGAATTATTTCAATAGAATTTATGTATAATTTTACTCCCTTTTACTCCAATGGGGACAATGGCAATAAATTTGAATCATTTATTGAATTTTCCACTGTCCCTACTGCTGGGGACGCGCCTGGTAGGGACAACGAGAATAACCCTAAATTTATTTATTATTATTATTATATTTAGATGCTTTGGTTGATACAGATGACAAGAAAATATAGTTGAAACAATGCTTAAAATAATTGCTAGTAAGTACAATTACAGCCACTTCGGCTACATGTTTAATGAATGGCTTTTGTAATAATTGTACGCCAGTCTATGTCTACGATTTTTTACCTAACTTCTGATCACGGTGGGCAACAGATTGTTTTCAGTGCCAATATTAATATTAACCAAAAAACATCGTTTGAACATTTTGATCGATTAAACGACTTTTTAAACATGATAATATCTTCAAGAGGTGGCAGGATGTAGGATTTCTTCGTCAGAGTCTGGTAGTGGTCGGTGGCTCAATGTATTACTGAGAACTTATTTTTTTTGGTCTGTAAAATAAACATTACAGTTAACTTAGTGCAACATATTACATCCAGTTTATGACCTACAAAATAATACTCATATAAGAATTAAGTAAAAATAAACCGGGCCAAGTACATAAGTCGTAAAGGTTTTACTATATTTTACTGTAAAACGAATCTTTCTTAAGTATTTATTTTATTTCAATTTAATTATTTGTCTTTAAATAAAGTGTATTCCGTCAATATTTTAAGTGTCTAACTGTAATAGCTATCAATATCCGGCAAGCTATAAAATCACGTATGTTGTATGGGAGCCCTTTACATACGTATATTATCTTGTTTTTTAGTATTAAGTATTTGATGTTGTTATAAAGGCATCAAAAAATTAAAATTATAACTAACTATCACTGTTCACAAGATACAGCCTGATGGCAGTTAGACGGAAAGCGAAATCTTAGTAATTGGGTTCCGTTTTACCCCTTGGGTATGGAACCTAAAAGACTATGTATAGTGTATATACAAATAGTGTTTTTTAAAATACTTGATTAGGTGTTTAAACAAAGATTCCTAAAATTAAATCTTGTTGTGTGTTGTTGCGTTGAAGCATGATAAACAATTACTAATGATACTTACTACAGGAGAAATCGTAGATATAGCAAGTCCCGGCTGCATACGACAGAATTTTTAGTGATTTTTTGCTTTACGTGTATTGCTGAGCCATTTTTGTCGCATTACTTCATTTTAAGGTAGGTAACTGTAAATAAATGTACAACAGTGAAGAACTAACTCGAGCACACAATTGAAATATTACGAGAATTATGGGTACCCTAGTGGTAAGATTTACAGTAAGATTATTTTAAGCTTACCTGTGGAACGGTATATGGCAATCACTATATGATTCACTTAAACAAGTATAAACGCAACATTTTTTCACCATTTTATCTTAAAAGGTGCCTAAGAATTATATTTAGAATAATATTTTGATAAACTCAATCAATGACAGTTTGACTTACTGACACCATGACAGTTCATGGTGATGCTTTAGAGGGTTACCACTAGGAAATTAGAAATAAGCAAATACTATTTTACGTTTTCTTTATAGTTTATGTATAAAATCAAAGAAATAAATTAAAATATAATTTATTATTTTACAATTGTTGAAATAACAATTAAATACAAGTGCATAAACTGAGTTTTTGATCAGGCAAAATTTAGATCAGTAATATTATTTTATGCTGGCAAGATCTAAGAAAGATCAAAGAACGAGACACACGCCTCCGGCCTGGCTATGTCTGTCGGCTCGGATTTGCATCTGTGTAAAGCGCACAGGAATTAATACTTTATTGCATTGCAATAGTGTTCATTTTTCATAATGAAAATTTTCAGAGTTATCAGTCCTGTTTATTATATTAGGTCCATGTTCAAAGTCAAAGTCAATATATCACCCATATCGGATAATACTAGTATAAACTGTCATGGAACCTGGATTTATCAAAGCAAACAGCAATAATGTACCCAAAATTGACGCTGTTGTGCTAGGCCGATTTTTCGCGTCGAACACTGACTTTTGTTCATCGGAATTTCGTAATGTTAAAACTTCTATGTATATAGTAGTATAAACTATACTAAAATACTGCTTATTATCATTTTCACGTATATTTCACTTTAGCACACAGTCAATTATTATTTAAAGGAATATATACCAATTGCAAATTAATTGATTTTGAGGTTAGAATTACAATGTAAATAAAGAGAGATGATTTGTAAAGACACTACTTTGTCTTAGTGTCTTAAGCCCTATCGCAAGTTTGTGGAATAGTGGGTTTTTAATTGCCTATTTTGAAATGTAGTCGAAATGTTGCCTAGTTCGAAATGTTGAATATGTAGTCACTACTTTTTTAGATAATACTTACATCGAAATGATCTTCACAAAATACATTCTTGATGTTGTTGATAAACAATGAGCATGTTTCCTCCTTGCCAGTTTAAACCACTTTTTTCGCATATTTTTCTTGACCGGAACACGTATGAATAATTTAGTCGGAGTTTTTATAGGTACTTATATTTATACACCCCCAGTGTATAAATATAAGTATAAAAACTCCAAACACCAAACACTATACAGTTTTTAAAATACGAATTTTCCATTTTTATTTAAGCAAAACAAACTTTCGCCGTACGTGAACACAATAGCTTGCAACTATGTGACGTCATTCACGACGCCATGATACTTTCTTGTGTTTTTACGTCAGTTTAAAAATATTTTATTCAAACTTAAAATATGTGTTTTAAATATAATTTTTATCATGAAATATATTTTTTTTGGGGTAATACAGGTACTAAACTATCGAAATAAGCCATGTTTGAAATTTACGACACAGGCCTATTGAGGTTTATTTGAAATGCACAAGAAATATAGCGCTTGTAAAGAAATAAAAATAATTTCTTTTTTTTGGGATTTATCCTCAATTACAGCAAACGCATTGAAAACTCTAAATCAATCGATTCCCGAAAATATATGACAATGTTTTAACCGCATATTAAATACTTTTAAAATTATTAGCGACTTAAGACAATGGATTGCCCATACTTAGTTTAACACCAGTGGATCATTTGCAATGTTTTCTTTAGAGCTTAATATTAACTTAATCACACCCAGCATCACGAAAACAAGTTTTACATTAATTCACTAAGTAATAGTTCA
This sequence comes from Glyphodes pyloalis, assembly GCA_037074685.1. Classification (NCBI taxonomy): domain Eukaryota; kingdom Metazoa; phylum Arthropoda; class Insecta; order Lepidoptera; family Crambidae; genus Glyphodes; species Glyphodes pyloalis. Next base: position 18,410,672 of record JAYKKO010000001.1, read on the forward strand.
TTACCTATGTGAACGAATTTCACTACTACTACTACTTCAAATTTCACTACTAGTACTATGATGACCTTAATTTGTTAAGGATTTTAAAATTATTTACCTTTTCCCTGTTTCAGTATGTGTTCTTCATATTTTTCATATTTTTTACGTCTATCTCAGAGTTTTGCCAGGCATATCTTGGATGGGTCGGTAAATATAGAATAAAGACCTTAATCTATTTGGCCTCGAACTGTAGTTACTACCCTATTTCCTATTGGAATGAAAATTGTTTAACGTGCCATGTAAAAAGTTGTAACTTCTCCTGCTCTTATTAGGATATTCTGAAAGTAGTTTGGTTATGGTTATCATTTACAATTCTACGATAACAAATCACAAATAAAACGATAGCGCTTAACGTTATAAGTGTAATAATTTCTCTGATCGAGGGGAAGATAAAAAAGCAATATCAGGGATTCCTCTTGCAAAACAAGTAAAGACAACCTTGGTGTATTTTAAAAATCGCTAAGCTAGATACTCGGATATTTCATCTTTATTTCAAATTCCCTGGGCTTTCGCGAGAGGCAATAAATAATATTTATAGTACAGGGGCTGAACACCTCATTCGGGACGGCACAGCCACGGCTACAAGTTATGAAACTCGTACGGATTTATAAGCGAAGAGCAACATTACATAATACGTACATGTACCGAAAACTGATCAACTTTACTTGATGCCCACACAAAAGTTTCCTCTTGAAGAATTTTCATTTTGCGAACATTGATGAAACAGAGTTTACTGACGGACTTTTTTTCACAGCACCCTTTGATATCGATACAAGTTAGCATGGGTAAACAAATTGAATAAACGCTCTTTTATTTTGAATTTTTGATGTTTCCAACCTTTTATGTTTGAGCTTAGAGAGTTTTATTTGAATAGGGGTTGTATCAGAGCCAATTACTTACTGAATATTTTTTACAAAAACACTCTAAGTCATTTGTAGTTAAGTTTAGAGTTTCAAGGATGACTTTAATTTATATTTCTGTAAGAACTGGAGGCTAACGGTTGATACAGCAGAAAAATTTCATCGCCTACGATAACTTGCGGTTAGCTCAGTTGGTAAGAGCAGCACACGCAATATGTAAAGGTCGTGGGTTCAATTCCCGCATCGCAAGGGGAGATAAAAATCTTCTGTTTCAAATATTTTATGAGCGCTTTTATGTAAAAGCGTAATATATATCTGGGCATTTCAAAACATGTTTTATTATACATTAATACATTCGTAAGACAATGACACCAATTAACTGGTGGAGTTATACTATGGTTTTCTTCTTGTACTTTTAGTACTACATGAATTGTGTGCAGAACAGAACATTACACTGTAGCACAGCTCACCTCATTTACCTAAACGAGAATTGAACCTGGGCAATTCGCATGTTGGATAGACATCTTAGCCACTGCGCTTTCAAGCACACGGTATATAAATTCTCGCATCACCGTTGTTTCTGGATTTCATGGTACAAGAAAGAAACTACTTACAGCGCTATCTGTATAGTAATGCATATTATTTTTTGTTGTACATTAATTTTCCTTTAAATGGATATACATTTATTCTAATAATTCTCGACCATCTCTACTCGATCATTACTCTTTTATCTAAACTAATGGCGACCAGTTGAAATTATAATTTATATCACATCAAGTTCTGATACTTCTAGGTTGTTGACTTGCACAACATTCGACTAATTATGAACACATGGTACGCGGATTGAGCGACAGTGATTTAGATACACCCCACCTCTCCTCCGCGCCTTCTCCCATCGATAGAACGCTTGACTTCGCACCCGGGCCTCGGTATTTGCACACAAAAGGCAGATTAACTCACCACCCATTTAAGGAATTCGATCACCAACAGTCAATTGCGTTAATGTGCTTGTGTAATATAAAATTGTATACCGTAATAAGCATGCCCAATTAATCAATAATATTTAGGTTGTGAAATTATGGAGGCTAAAAAATCATTATGAGTCAAATAGAGACATTGTAAACGGTGATACTAAATTCTCCGGGTTATTGTCAATATTTTTATCAACATGCAGTCAATCATAGCTAAAATAATTCATTTGTAGGATAACAATGGCGTTACAACATTGTTTTATCATTAATTTCGCATGTGAACACACTGAATAATTATTGATTCCAGTGTTTTAAAATCCTTATTGCTTAGACCATGCAAAGCTTTAGAGCTTTTGTAAACCTTTGAAATTCAAATTGAACTAAACCATGAGTTAGCTTGATTATGTTTGTATTGTTGTTATTGAACTATTGTCACCTTTGACAACAATTATGTAGACCCTCATCGACCATGCATTTTATTTTAAAATTTGAATCCCAAAAGCCTGGGTTTAATTCAATCTAAACGGCAAGCTATTCACCTAATGCAGATTTTTACGATGACAACGTAGTGTCCGTGGCGCATTTATGTATTTCATTCGATTATCGCGGCCCGTTCACCGACCGGTCTGACCGTAAAGTTTTACGTGCGCCCGGATTGCTAGACCACCTCTGCACTAAAACTGCAGCTAATGACATTACTAGGACTTTCTTTCCCATTCTACCGGTTTACTTTGCTCGTAGTCCGCTAATCGAAATTACAAATTGTAACATTCATTCATGTCTTAATTCATCGTTAGCTATATGTAGGTATTTGAATATTACACGATATTCCAACGGTTATTTGTAACCGTTGGAATATCGTGTAATATTATATATTGTTTACATGTCATTATTTGGTAAGAATATTCTGCTTTGGAATAATCATAGATTGTTAAAATTGTGGACACGATTTAAAAATAGGATTTACTACGTGAAGTTATTATGAGGTGGGTATTAATATTTTACTCACTTGCTATTTGGAAAACTGTAATTCGCAAAATAGAGGTTTTCAATACAATAAATGTAAAGGAAACTTAGATGAACACCAACTTTAATTTTCTCATGGCCATAAAAACTTTATTGCACCAGTGTATCCTTAGAAAAACATTCAATGTTTGAAAATGAACTAGCAGCCTTTACAGGGATAAAACTTAATATTAAAATAAAGACTTTTATTAGACAGTGTGCAGGACGGCATTAGACATTTACTATTTATTGTACATAGCCCAAATAAACCTTGTTTTCGTTTTTTGTTTAATTCCCCTTAATAGATAGATAGGCACTAGTTTTAGTTATTTGTAAATACTTTGTTATCGTTTATTTTTCTAATAAAGACAGACTCCTCTCTGCGGTATTGCTTGGGGCAACGCAATCGTATAGGACTGTCTCGCTCGCACACTATAGGTCTCGCTCATACCCCAAATTCACACGGAGTATGAAACTGCTCCTCCCGATAGGCGCTAGTTGCACTCACGCCCTGCTAGAAGAAGAAACCCTGCTAGAAGAGGAAACCCTGCTGGAGCTCTGCCAGACTGCCTGGCAGAAACGACCGCAGTCAGAAATAGCGTTGCGTTGCGTCGTAAAATACCGTAGAGGGGGGCCGAATTCACGTTTCGTAAAACGAGTATTATTTGCCCCCTCTCTGCCTCCCTATCCCGTCGTACTGACCGCTTCGGGCCAATCCAGCAATACAGAGTGCTCCGGCACATTTTGGTCCTTCGGAGTCGGGTTCGTCACGAAGAAATAGAAGATGCCAGTCACCAGATCGATGTGCGGTCGAGAAGGGCGCTCGAGGCAGGCGAATGAAGAGCCCGCCCCGGCGACTACGACCGCCCAACCGCCGCCCGCCGCTGCTTTAGGAGCAACAGAGCAGCCCCCACGAGAGACTTCCGTACCGACAGAACAAACCACATCGGGAGTTACCGTCTCGTCGGGAGGCTGCACAGAGAGTAGCAACGGGACCACCGGGACTGACACCACGACGGGATATACAGAATCGACGCAACGCACAACGACGACAGAAACTGCGGTCACAGATACGACCCTGACAGCGTCACATACAGAAGCGGAAGCTATGCGTCCGCACGCCGCGGCAAATACAGTTACAGGGCAAGAAGAGCCCTGCGCCGTCAATACAGTGCAGGGGGGAGGCACCCCTTGCCCCGCAGAACGGGATAAAAGGTCCGAGCGGGACAGGAAGTCATCCAAGAGAAGCCACCGATCGAAGCGATCGTTACGTCTCGCCCGGGCCAAGGAAGAATTGCTGCGACTGCAAGTCGAACTCGCCGCAGCACGCGTCACCACGTTGGAAGAAGAAAAAGAAGAAGACACCGACTTCAACGACGACGACACCGTGACGACGAAGCAAGAAACCACACGTCACCGAATGGCTTAACGAAAGCCAACCACAGCTGGCCATCGCCGACCAGCCGCACAATCCGTCGCCGCCACCGTCTCCGCCGAGTCAACCGCCATCAGAACCGAAGGGTTTGAAGAACAACGACGCTCACCTGCCTACCGCGGTGGGACCAGCAGTCATCGTGCCACAACAAGCACAGCCCGCTACCACGTGCGCCCCGCTTCAACCCGTCTCAACACCGGCGGGAGATACCGCCATTACCGTCAGACAGCCGCAACACATAGACCTCACCGAACTGGCGAATGCGATTGCGTTCGCCGCCAAGGCGGGACACCCTACGGCGATACGCGTTCAAGAACTGCCGAGCTACAGCGGATCGTACCTTTCACGCAGCCTACCGAGAAACAGCGGGCACCCACACGGAGACTGAAAACGTGGCGCGCCTCCGCCGCAGCTTGAAAGGGAAGGCCAAAGAAGCAGTAGAGAGCCTCCTGATATACAACGCGAAGCCAGAAGAGATACTGAAGACACTCGAGTCACGGTTCGGTCGCCCAGATGCAATCGCACTGTCAGAGTTGGAGCGCCTGCGCACATTGGCGCGCCCCTCCGACTCGCCTAAGGAACTCTGCATTTTCGCGACACGGGTGGTGAACATCGTGGCTACACTTCGCGCATTGAACAAGATCTACTACCTGTAAAACCCCGAGGTCACGAACGAAGGCGACAATAGAGAAGCTGTCGCCTGCGATGCGGTACAGATGGTTCGACTTCGCGGCGGAGCAGACTCAAGATGAAGCGGACCTACTGAGGTTAGCTCGCTTTCTTCAAAGAGAAGCGGACAGATGCAGCCCTTACGCGCAGCCAGAACAAATAACAGAAGCGACGGGGGGCCCGCAACGTAGGGCGTAACAGAAAACCTACGCCGCTACAGAACAGAAAACGTCACAGGAGTGCCCGCTCTGCGATAAAGCGGGACACACCACAGCCGCTTGCAAGCGGTTCAAAGAAGCGGATACCGACGCCCGATGGGACTTGGCCAAATCCAAGTACCTCTGTTTCAAGTGTCTCAAGCACAGGAAGAAAAACCACAGCTGCCAAACGAAACCATGCAACATCGACGGTTGCCCGAAGCTCCATCACACCATGCTACATTTCAACAAACGCGACGCAGAACAGAAGCCCGAAGTTGTCACCTCTACGTGGACCCCAACCAAGAATCAAGCGTATCTCAAGATAGTACCGGTCCGGATTTCCGGTCCACGAGGCGATGTCGACACGTACGCGCTACTCGACGATGGCTCGACGGTCACCCTCGTCGACGCCGACGTAGCTAGACAGACTGGCGCCAAGGGACCGCTCGACCCGCTCCACATAGAAGCAATCGCAAAGACGGAAGTCAACGCTACGGGGTCGCGACGAGTCACGCTCACACTGCACGGAGCCGCGGGGACCCAAGATATACAAGCACGCACGTTTAACAACTTACGACTCTCAGCCCAGCGGGTCACCGAACGCGACTTAGCCGGCTGCGACCACGTGAGAGACATCGAGTCACAGCTGAAGTACGAGAACGCCACGCCGAAGCTGCTCATCGGCCAAGACAACTGGCATCTGTTAGTCGCCGCCGAGACGAGAGAGGGTCAGCGACATCAGCCCGTCGCGTCTCTCACACCGTTGGGATGGGTGCTTCACGGTGCACATACGCGCGCGCTAGGACAACGCGTACACTACATCAACCACTTAGTCGACGCGGACAGCAGTATGGACGAACAGCTGAAGCATCTGGAGTCACTCACCATAACACCGAAGCGACCGCGCAGCGATCCAGAACAGCGAGCGCTCGCTATCCTACAGGGGCAGACGAAACAGAGAGAAGATGGGCGCTACGAAACCGCATTGCTGTGGAAGAACGAAGACGTCGTGATGCCGAATAATTACGACAACGCGCACAACAGGCTGCTGAGTACAGAAAAGAAGATAGACAGAGACCCGCAGCTCAAACAGAAATATGAAGAACAGATGAACGCGCTCGTCGAAAAGGGCTACGCGGAGCGCGCACCGCCTGAAACGACGGGAAACAGAGTGTGGTACCTGCCACATTTCCCCGTGATCAACCCCATGAAACCTGGGAAAATCAGGATCGTCCACGACGCCGCCGCCAAGACTAGAGGTGTATCACTCAATGACCACCTACTCACGGGACCCGACCTGCTGCAGTCACTTCCCGGCGTCCTCATGAGGTTCAGACAGCATCAAGTCGCAGTCACAGCCGACATAGCGGAGATGTTCATGCAAGTCAAGATACAACCACAAGACAGAGACGCACTGCGGTACCTTTGGAGGGGTAACAAGAGAGGCGATCACCCACCGGAGCAGTACAGAATGACGTCACTCATTTTCGGGGCGACGTCATCTCCAACGACAGCCATCTACGTCAAGAACGCGAACGCACAGAAGTACCAGCAGAGTCACCCTGCCGCCTACGACGCCATCGTGAGACACCATTACGTGGACGATTACCTCCAGAGTTTCCCACGAGAAGAAGATGCGGTTAAAATCGCCCGGGACGTGTGTCGAATCCACAAAGAAGCTCACTATGGCTTGCGGAAATGGACGTCCAACTCAAAAGGCGTGTTAGAAGCTCTCGGGGAAGCGGCTACGGAACAGACGTCAGTAGATCTAAACGACGGTACGGAAATGGAGAGAGTGCTTGGACTTATATGGAAACCAACCACAGACGTACTTACGTTCAACCTCGACTTGGCACGGCTACCATCGGGAATAATGAACAGCGTCAGGCCGACCAAGCGCGAGGTCCTCAAGATCATCATGTCCCTCTTCGACCCTCTTGGTCTAGCGTCACCGGTCACCGCCAGAGCGAAGCGGTCCTGCAAGAAACGTGGCGAACGGGAACAGGGTGGGACGAGAAGATAGAAGAAAGCCTATCACAGCAGTGGCACCGGTGGATGGAACACCTGCGGGCACTAAAAGACGTCAACATACCGAGATGTCTAGCGGGCTACAGCGACGCGCAACGCAGAGAGCTACACATATTCGTCGACGCCAGCAAGGCCGCCTACGCCGCAGTGTTGTACTGGCGCACGACTAGCCCCGGCGACGGTAAGATCAACGTCTCACTGGTGCTCGCCAAGGCAAGAGTGGCACCTCTCAAAGTCACGTCGATCCCTCGGCTCGAGCTCCAAGCCGCGGTTATGGGAAGCCGCATGGCCACCGTGGTCATAGAAGAAGACGACCACAAACCCGACGAGAAGATCTTCTGGACCGACAGCAGAACAGTACTCACCTGGCTCAAGACAGGCGCGCGCAGCTACCGCCCGTACGTCGCGCATCGCATCGCCGCAATAGAAGAAAACAGCGCAGTTGAGGAGTGGCGATGGGTGCCGACAAACCAGTAAAACACCGCACGCGCTGTGCGCCAAACACCGCTGGTTCCGGGGCCTGACTTTCTACATGAAGACCCATCCACGTGGCCCGCCGACAAACCTACGCCCGTGATAAAAACGGGCGAAGAGAGGACTTGTGTACTAACACAGAAAACACAGACTTCAGTCCGGAACGCGGTGCCCGATAACACGCGATTTTCTAAGTGGGAAAAGCTTCTAAGAACCACAGCACGGGTGCTGCAGTTCATTGAACTCTGTGGGCAAAGGAAAGAAACCGTCAGCTACAAACGAACGAGAAAAAACGTGGAAAAGGACCCCGGGTGGAAAAGGTACCCACAGAAGATACCCACAGTAAGGCGAAGCCCACCGGAACGTAAAGATGAAAATCAGACAGACAAGTACAAACCGATAAGTGCCTCAGAACAGCTGAGGCCCTTCTTGTAAGAGCAAGCCAAGAAGACTCCTTTGGAGAAGAAATACACGACATGTGTCGCGGCAAAACTGTGTCGACACATAGCAGACTGCGCCCTCTGTCGACAGAATTGGTCAACGGCGTTATCACCTTGGTAGCGCGTATCGACGCCGCCGATAACATAACCTACGGAATGAAAAGGCCACCAATACTCGACGGGAATAACCACATTACTCGGCTCTACATGGAGTACATACATCGACGGCTACAGCACGCCAGCGTGGAGGCGACTATCAACGAATGCCGCCAACATTATTGGATACTCCGCCTGCGACCGACAGCGCGGGCGATACTACACAGCTGTCTACCGTGCCGCATAAGAAAATCTTCGCCGCCTGTGCCGCCCACCGGCAACCACCCACACAGCAGATTAGCCCACCATCAGAGACCCTTCACTTACACCGGGCTCGACTACTTTGGGCCGCTAACGGTCACCGTAGGGCGTGCGACGCAGAAGCGATACGTTGCACTATTCACTTGCCTCACCACGCGCGCCGTCCATTTGGAAATGGCGGGGTCACTTAGTACGGACTCCGCGGTAATGGCTCTACGTCGCATGATAGCAAGGCGCGGGTGCCCAGCCGAGATATGGTCAGACAACGGCACCAACCTCCAGGGGGCGGCCAAGGAAATCAGACAAGCTGTCGACAGGGCAACGGAAGAGGAAGCAAGCAAGAAAACCATCAGTTGGCGTTTCATCCCTCCAGGGGCGCCTTTCATGGGCGGCGCCTGAGAGCGTCTCGTCCGCATCGTCAAGGTGGCGCTCACCGCAGTACTACACGAGCGACACCCCTCGGAAGAAGTGCTCACGACGTTGCTGATGGAGAGCGAATACACCGTCAACAGCCGGCCCCTCACACACGTCTCTGTGAGCCCTGAAGACCCGGAGGCCCTTACACCAAACCACTTCCTCCTGGGAGGGTCAGCGCTGACACCACCACACCACGACGCGGGAGACATCGACCTCGTCGGGCGCGCACACTGGCGCGCATCTCAACGCTTGGCTGATATGTTTTGGGCCAGGTGGCTTCGTGAATATCTGCCTGACCTCCAACACCGGCGGGAGCCCCACGGCAAGGGCCCTGCAATCAAAATCGGCGACGTAGTGCTCGTCGCGGACGGCAATCTCCCTCGCAACATGTGGCCACGAGGACTAGTGACCGCCGTGTATCCTGGACCGGATGACGTCATCAGAGCAGTGGATGTACGCACCAACGGCGGGACCCTCCGAAGACCCACCAAGAAGCTCATCATTCTGCCTACGGATCCAGCCGCCCGCAGCCACAGGAAGATGCGACGACCTAGCGGACGACGCACGGCGGGAGAGATGTGCAGGACGGCATTAGACATTTACTATTTATTGTACATAGCCCAAATAAACCTTGTTTTCGTTTTTTGTTTAATTCCCCTTAATAGATAGATAGGCACTAGTTTTAGTTATTTGTAAATACTTTGTTATCGTTTATTTTTCTAATAAAGACCGACTCCTCTCTGCGGTATTGCTCGGGGCAACGCAATCGTATAGGACTGTTTCGCTCGCACACTATAGGTCTCGCTCATACCCCAAATTCACACGGGGTATGAAACTGCTCCTCCCGATAGGCGCTAGTTGCACTCCGAAACGCAAGATATAAGTGCGAGCGAGCTCAGTTACGGCACGTACCCTTTGCAGTTTTCAAATAGACCCCTAATATGGATATAACGCCCCAAAAAAGCAGAGTCAGACCGACTTGTCTAAAAGTAGGCTATTTCAACGCCAATGGTATTTCGTCCCAAAGGTCCGAAATAGCCACTTTTCTCACTGATCACCAACTAGATATTCTCTTAGTACAGGAAACCTTTCTAAAGCCCGGGACTCGCGACCCGAAAATCGCGAACTATAACATTGTTAGGAACGATAGGACCACTTCTGCCCTAGGTGGCACTTTAATATATTACAAGCGGGCCCTGTACTGTACGCCTATGGACCCACCTAACCTCGCACATATCGAGGCCTCTGTCTGTCGGCTGGGCATGACGAGCCACCAGTCCATAGTTATTGTGTCAGCGTACCTCTCACCGACCAATACAGGTCAAAATCCGAAATTTCTAGTCCGTAGCGACTTAGAAGCGCTAATTGGCTTAGGTAGCTCTGTCCTAGTGGCGGGCGACCTAAATGCTAAGCACACCGCATGATGTAGCCATACCTCTAACACCCGAGGTAAGCTCTTAGAAAGCTTGTCAGAGTCGATGCCTTTCGATGTAATCGCTCTAATGTCCCCCACCCATTACCCCGGTGTGGTAACCCACCGCCCGGATGTACTTGACATAGCACTTCTGAAGAATGTCAACTTAAAGTTGCATTCTATCGAAGTTTTTCACGAATAAGAATCCGACCACAGGCCAGTCATAATGGAGCTTGTTCCTAAAACAGGCACCCCTAGTGGGCCCATTTCACCCCAACCCACAGTGAGTGTGGATTGGACCAGGCTGGGCGAAAGCCTAAAGTCTGTCACGTCCCCCCTCCTAGACCATATTCCAGACATCATTGTCTCACCTCAGGACACCCTAGCGGCGATCGACTCCCTCACGGGGCACGTGCAAAATGTCGTTCGCGACTGTTCGCGGCGGGTTCCGTCGACGGCACACCGTCGATGGAACCTGCCGGCGGATGCGCGGGCCTTATTGAGGGAGAAAAACGCTGCTATAAGGGCGTACGACACTTACCCCACTGAGTCGAACCGGGCCAGGATGCGCGCCTTGCAGCGAGCTGTAAAGCGTCGCATACAAGAGCTTCGGGGCGCCCAGTGGGATAGGCTGTTGCTCGCCGCGTCATCGTAATGTCGAGCGTGCTCGTACATGCTGCCAATTTTAAAAGAGAAAGAGAAAATTAGGGCGATGAAGTCTTATCTAGTTTGCGGGCAGCAGTTACAATCACCTCGTCTACACTGTCGCTATCCGAACGCCGCTCGTGACCCGGCGCCGTGCTTCCGTATGTTGGCTGCTCGTTGCTACTGTCGGAGTTGCGTTTGTTGTGCAGGTTCACACTGCAGCCTTGAAGTCTTCTCTTGAGTTGCAACATCAACCATACTAAAACGACCGTAGTGAGTGGCCCGACTATAGTGTACAGCACATAGTTGTGTGTTGCATGTGTCAGAGTTTGTACACTTAGTGTTTGTTGTTGCTCCTTAACATTTTCGATTCGGGTTTTCAATTCCTTTAGGGCCTCCTTGTGATCTTCGATGAAAAATGTATGATTCACGTCGGCAAGTATGTGGTTGATGTTTGATTCCCGTATGTACATTCGTTCTTCTTTCGATGTGAGTGTCAGCTTACTATGATAGTCATTTCGAGAGTGAATGATAAAGCCTTCTCCCTTAAGCATGCAACCAAGGTCCAGTGTTATGACACCTGAGCCGCGTAGGTTTTGTGACGTCACGCCAGCTGGACAGAAAATGCGCGCAGTGCAGTCTTCGCAACAGGAGAACAGCCACGCGCCGCGCACTTGTAATCGCACCCACTTGTCGCTGCAATCCGATACCCTTGTTCGGTATGTAGATAAGTCGCCGTTGTTTTCATATTTGCGCCTCACACGATGATTTCGCTCCCTTTATGTCGTAAGGTTAAGGTAAAGGTTGGTTGATGACGCACAACAAATTATTTTCTTTCAGTTTTGTGCATGACGTTACATCTCGGTCATTTAAAGGGATGATCATGTCTCTTTTTAGGTTGACAGCGAGGTATTCAGAGGTCACTGCTGTACTGTACTCGGAGTTGCCCTTTATTTGCGGAATGGGTATCATACGGTTTAGCTCATATTGCTCATTGTTTATAAGTGGTAGCTTCACTTCGAATATAAGATATTCGTTGTTTAGGCGCACGTGCACTCGCGCTAGCTTGTAGAGACTTAGCGTACAGTGACGTGTGTTTACACATGGTAATGACAGTTCACTTGGTAACTGCCCAGATATAACGTTCAGATGTTCTTCAAATTCATCAGGCTTGATAAGATTCGTGTCAATTCTTCCATCCTTTACATCTGTTACTAATTCGAGTAGTTGTAGTTGAATTTGCCGTATGTTGGAAATTAATAAGTTCACAGCAAGGGCAGTGGCGGTTGTATACATCGCATTGTCATGACTAACTTGCACACGTTCTTGAGTTTTGGCAATATGGTTCTCTATGATATGGAATTGTTTATTCATCACGACCTCGTTTTGAAAAACCGTGAAATCTCTTATTAAACCCCCTTTCAATTTGACTTTCGGCCTATAGCGGAACGAGTGGGAAATAAAAAGTTCCAATCGTCCCCGCCGGGGACGAACGAAACTGTTTTTTCCCACTCGTCCCCAGTGGGGACGACCGGGAATAAACGCTTCCTCGTTGCGCTTCAGGATATTGTACTCACCTTCAATTATTGAAGTGTGATTTCTGTACAGATTTAATAAATGGTTTTCATTAGATTGAATAGTTTTGATGTCCTTCACGTACTGGTCGGCGAAACGTGCGTCGAGTGTGCCAAAAAGAGAGTTGGCTAGGTATCCAATTCCATTTATTAGTCCTCTTTTTCGTCTTCTTGATCCGTGTTCAGAGTGTAGTATGTTATTGTGGTGTTGAATTTCATCAAGCTCATCATGTTGGAATTGCAATGCTATAGTTAAGAAAGCTGTTTCCGACTTGCATAGTGTAGTTAAATGATTAACATAGTTCTGAATATTGTCTAAGCTTCGCCAGTAAGTTGTCATGTTATAATATACAACCATCCTCCACTCGTCTTGAATTATTTTTACGTCGGCCACCTTGTCAAAATACACAATTCGTGAAGGGCTAAGATGTGTTACGTTGATCATTTGTGGTGTAGAAGGCCCAACACCCATGGATAATATCATTAGTAGCGTGCAAATGATATTAAGGAAAACATTTCTTGGTTTGCGTTGACGTTTATCGTGTGATCCTGATGTTCTCGTCACATCTGCTCTGTCATCACACGGCGAAGTTTTTACGTTTAGTTTTGCTGGTGGCGGTTCTAGAGGTAGGCGCGACAATTTGGTTACCGGTCGTTTCAAGTTGGTTGTTTTAGTTTTTAAGGTAACGACGCGTACTCGACCATCAGTCCTTGAATGTATCTCTAGTACCCGTCCTAAGATCCATTTGGCTGGCGGTATGTTATCTTCCTTAACGAGGACGACGTCTCCAATTTCCAAATTTATTGTGGGATAGTGCCACTTGCTTCGTGTTTGTAATGTATGGAGATATTCCTTTGACCACCTCTTCCAGAAGTCCTTGAACATTTTCTCCGTTAGTTGCCATCTTGTGGTGAAGGTCATGTCATTACCCTCAGCGGATAATGGCGGTTCTATTGTTGGTTCGCCGATAAGGAAATGTGCAGGAGTTAGACAGTCTATGTCGTCAATGCTCTCAGTCAGCGCTACCAGTGGACGAGAGTTTAGGCATCCTTCAATCTGTGTCAAGAGGGTCGAGAGTTCTTCAAATGTGAGTTTTTGGTCTCCGAGCACTCTTTTTAGATGATGTTTAAGACTCTTGACAGCAGCCTCCCAGAGGCCCCCCGCCGTCGGCCATGCAGGAGCATTAAAGTGCCATTCTATACCCCAGTCTGACAAGGTAGTGATGACATCGTTATCCACGTAATGCTGCAGGGCCTCTCTTCTTTGTTTTTCCAGTAACCTTGCCGCGCCCACAAAGTTGGTACCATTGTCGCTGTAAATATGTTGAGGTTTTCCTCTGCGAGCGCAAAGCCGTTTTAAGGCATTTAGAAAAGCCACTGTGCTAAGGTCGGATACAAGTTCGAGGTGGAGCGCTTTAGTGCAAAGGCACACGAACACCGCTACGTAGGCCTTCATAGTCCTTATCCCTCTGCCCTTATTTGCCTTTACGTCCACATGACCGGTGAAGTCTACACCGGTGTGTGTAAATGGTCGTGATGGTGTGACTCGTTGTGGTGGTAAGTCTGCCATAAGTTGGTTGTTGTTGGTTGTTTTGAAGCGATGACACGTGATGCACCTTCAAAGTTGTTTTTTCACTGCTCGCATGCCACTTGTTGGCCAATATTTCGATCGCAGTTGTGACAAGGTCAACCTTACACCACCGTGCAGGGTCTCCTTGTGCGCTTGATCAATCAATAACTCTGTTAACTTGTCGTTGTATGGCAAGATAATTGGATGTTTTTGTTCTTGATTCAAGTTAGCATGTTGCAGTCGCCCTCCAACACGTAGGATGTGGTGATCGTCGAGGATGGGGTTCAAGTTCAAAATGTTACTGGTCGACCGCACCTTGTTGTGTTGTGCACCGCAATTTAATTGTGTCGCCTTGATTATTTCAATGTGAGCATTTTTCAGGTCACCCGTTGTTAAGTGCGATGTTCGCTTGGCATCCTTGACGTCACGTGCATTGTTTACGAATCGCAATATCCAACTTAAGATTCGTGTTACACGAGTCATTGAACTATGTTTATTAATAAGTTCCTCAATGAGTGATATAGTTTTCAATCACGTGCAGACCTTTGTGATCTTTTTCAGTTCAACCTCGGTTTTGAGAGTTTCTTGGGTTGGTAATTCACTAGTTTTTAACCAGGCGGGGCCTTCCCACCACAGTGGATGTGATAGGAGTGGCGATGGCGTCAGCCCTCTGCTGGCACAGTCTGCCGGGTTGTCTTCAGATTTTACATGTCTCCAACAGGTAGCTGGCATAGTTTCTATTATTTTTATAACACGATTGGATACAAAAGTTTTCCAACGAGTGGGGTTGCCCTGTAACCATCCCAACACTACCATTGAATCAGTCCATCCATACATAGTAACATTTGCTCCATTTATCGACTCTGTTGTTTTCTTCATCAGTTTTGATAACAATTCCGCCACAGAGTAGTATTCCGTAACAGCGCCGCAGAGTTCCAGTTTAGGTAGAGAGATAGGCTATCGTAGTGGTGCGAGTTTAGTTTTTCCTGCCACTAACTTGATGACGTAATTCGCTTTGTTATTCACAGTTTTGCAGTAAATAGCGCACGCATAAGCCCTTTCGGATGCGTCGCTAAATCCGTGAAGTTCAACAGGCTGTGACGTGTCTCCCAACCACCGCTGTACCTTTACGTTCTCAATTTGGGGT
Source organism: Glyphodes pyloalis (assembly GCA_037074685.1). Classification (NCBI taxonomy): domain Eukaryota; kingdom Metazoa; phylum Arthropoda; class Insecta; order Lepidoptera; family Crambidae; genus Glyphodes; species Glyphodes pyloalis. The sequence continues at coordinate 18,425,917 of JAYKKO010000001.1, forward strand.
AGTTCTTGTCGAAATTGCTCCCATTCATTTTGTAGATAGTCAGGAATGGGCTGATCCCATCTTAGCGCTGACGTCCATGTTTGTTGGAAGATGAGTTTAGCCTTCACAGTTGTAGGCGACAGCCATCCAAGTGGATCATACAATTTCGAGATGTCAGATAGTAGTTTACGTTTTGTCATTGTTGTGACGTCAGGCTTGTCGTCAAGTGCATCGTATTTAAATGAAAACTGATCCGTGCTCGGGTTCCAGTTAATTCCGAGTGCCTTGTTTGTTTCGGCATGTTTAAAGTTTATCATTGTTTGATTGATAAGGTCTGTAGGCAAATTTTCGAGTAAAGTTGAGTTATTACTGGCCCATTTGCGTAGGTTGAAACCGCCTCCTCTCATCATATCGATAAGTTGTCCTTGTGTATTCTGTGCGTCTTCTATGGTGTGGCTGCCTCCCAATAAAGCTGCAGCTGAATCGTGCGAATAGCTAGGAACGGGGCCGCCTTGGTGCCATATGTGACGGTACACAACTGATGTTCTTTTATGGGGTCTGTCTCAGTTTCCCGCCAAACAATTTTTTGTAAATGTTGATCTTCCTCGCATACAAGTATTTGTCTGAAGAATTTTTCAATATCCGCTGTGTAGACAAATTGGAATGTTCTCCAGCGCAAAATGATAGCTTGAAGATCTTGTTGGATGTTGGGGCCACATTCCATCAATGCGTTAAGGCTGTGTCCTGAAGATGTATTGGCAGAGGCGTTGAAGACGACACGAAGTTTGGTCGTGGTGGAATCGGGTTTGACGACTCCATGATGTGGTAGAATACAGCTGGGTTCACGTGTTATCGTACACTGCTTCATGTGACCAAGCTTCAGATATTCAGTGATAAATTCCTTGTAGTTTTTAGACAATTCTGCGTTTTTTGCGAACCTTCGTTCCAAAGAGTGAAACTGCGCTATTGCTTGCGGTTTTGAGGCACCCAAATCTTGTTCAAAGTTCGGTTTCATTGGAATTTTGACCTTGTACCGTCCACCTTTATTCCGACAAGTAGTTGTGCTGTATAATGTTTCACAGTAATTGTTTTCAGATGTCCCGGTGTATGGCTCAGCAATATCTTCCATTTCCCAGAAGCGCGAAATGTCTTCAATGTTATTGAGTATGACGTGGCAGTTAAATGTCTTAACGTTTCCAAGTAACACCCACCCGAGTTTCGTTTGTTGTGCAATCGGTGCCTCAGATGATCCCCTCATTACCCCTGCCATGACAATGTCGGCATATATTCCAGCATCTAACAACAAATCAACTGGCCGCGAAATATTATACTCAGATCCGCTAAATTGAAGTTTTGCAAGTGTGGCCACTGCTGTGCTTCAAATGTATAATTTGGTAGATTGCTAAGCATTTTCGACATAACTAGTGCTGAAGTAGTGAATGCGTAGTCACCGAAGATTGACTCACATACAAGTTGAACGGTGCCATTGCTCTGATTTGCCGAAAGTCCGATGCCAGAGATAGTTGCGCTTTGTCGTTGACGTTGCAGGCCAAGGCGTTGTGCAGCTGATTCTGTTATCAAGTTAATTTGCGATCCTTGGTCTAGTAAACATCTAAACGTTAGATAGGTTCCATCAGCTGACCTAATTTTCAGTAACGCTGTCGCAAGTAACACCTCGTTGAAATTGCCGGTAACATGATTCGTCTTACGTTGCGTTTGTTGCCCGTAGGAGATCGTCGGTTGCGTTGAAGTTGACTCCGTCGGCATGTTCAATGAATCCGATTGACGCAATACGTCATGTAATGAAGTATGATGTTGATGGTTGTAAACGCGGCATCGTTTCATTGATGTACACCTTTTTCCGCAGTGCGAATACATGCAATTTTTGCACACGTTTAGTTGCGAAATAGTTTTCAACTTTGCATCAGGTTGCATTTGTTTGAATGATTGGCAATAAATCAAGAAATGATCGCCCTTGCACAAAGGACAATTCTTCTCAATGTTGACATGATAAGTTTTGCCAAAATGGCTTTTAGGTTTGTTTGGCCAAATATATGTTCTTGCCGATTTTTGGGTGTTGTCCGTATTCGACGACACTGGCTTTGTTGCATTAACAAATTGTTGCTTCTTTTTATTTATAGGCTCCAACGCAGTGAACTTGCGTTGTAGGAATTCCATAAATTCATCTAATGATGGAAGTTCTCGAGGTTATTTTCTGGTTTCCATGTATGAAGTGTATGTGTCAGAGTCTAGTTTGCCAGCCAAAATATGAACGAGGATGGGGTCCCAAGATGTTGTTTCGATGCCCATGTTGTGGATCGCGTGTATAGTCTCGAGACTAGTGTCGTAGAGTCGTTTGAGCTCAAATGATGTTTGATGTTGTATGGGTGGCTGGTTGATGTAGGTTTGAATCTGCCTTGTGAAAAGAAGTTGTTTATTGTTATAACGATGTGTGAGAATTTCCCAACAGGCTTCATAGTTTTCGGCAGACACAGTTAGGTGCTGCACAATGCGTTCTGCTTCACCCCTCAGCTTCCCCTTGAGGTGTTGCATTTTTTGACCTGGACTTAGTGTAGAATTGTTGTGAATAGCTTCGCAGTACAGGTCCATGAATGAAGGCCATTGCGCATAGTTACCAGTGAAGGTCGGTATCTCGATGGGAGGCAGGGAGCGTTGTTGGTGAGTTGTCGCATTTAGTTTGCGATGCAATTCTCGTTTGGCATTTTTGAACTCAGCTTCATGTTTTGTAAATAGTTCTTCGTAGTCTAAGTTAGTGCCGATCATAAGATTGTCGATCTGCCAGTGAGTTTCATCGATGATCTTCCAACGAGTTTGTAGCATTTGTAGTTTGTCTTCGAGTTCCCACTTCTCGGAGATAGTTTCGACGTTAATGTTACGTAGCATGCGAGAAAAGGCTCGAAAGTTGGTAGTTTGACGGCTGATGAGCTCGTCAGTTCGGGAAAGTCCTCCAGTTTCTGTTGTTTGTGGGACGGCCTTCCTTTCTTCGATAATGATTTGAAGGGGAATTTGTTGCGCAAAGTTTCATAAGCGTTGGTAGTAAAATAGGCGTCTGATTGACCTTCAAACGCTAGAAGTTGCTTATGATTAATTTCAAACTCACTCCACAAGGCTTCAAGAGCGTCCAGGCGTTTTTGAGCATACTCGGGTGTCCGTCTAGCTGATGGATCCTTTTTGAAATTAGTTACGATTTTCTGGATCCCTTCACTGATGATTTGCTGTCTTTGAAGTAAATTGTCCATGTTAAAGATTGTAGTTGATGTTCTAGTGAGTGTACACCTGTATCTTCGTGAAGTGCGTGACAGCAATGCCTCTACGATATGTGCGCACTCTCAATTGCTCTGGTGATTCCCGCTTCTGAGAGGCCAGATCAACCGATTCGCTACCGCAGGTTTATCACTAATCACACAATTTCACACGTAGTTTCACTGGTGTAGATATAGATCCGGCTCGAAGAAATGTAAGCTTATTAAGTTTCTTACATTTAGGTAATTAAAGTAAGTAGTATAAGTTAAAGGTTGAAGTTAAGTACTTAGTTAATTGTTTCATGTTAACACGGGAGCGGAATGTAATGAAAGTATCCGTCACCATGGAGAGCGTTTATTGCACTAAAAATTACAGTAAACCTATTGAAATTAAATACACGTATCGCAAGCGTTTCCTCGCCGCGTCATCATAACAACACTACGAGGAGATGTTCATACATTTCATGAAGGTTTGGAAAAAAAATTAAAGAATTCAAGACAATTGGTCTGGAACAAAATTTTGCAAAATGCGAGCTCTTTATTTTGGATACGCAAGATTTCATTTAAAAATCCGATTGAGAGCCAAAATAATTATCTAAAATAAAAAATCTCTCCACCTTCTAGGAACTCCCATTCTTGACGAATTTGTTCCTAACTTTTTTTGGGACGAAATATCAAAATCAATTACAGCATAATACTCGTAATAATAGCTGTTACTGGACTTGTCGTCCTTACCTTAAAGGCTTGATCCCAGCTACTAATGTAGCACTTCCTCATGAGTTTTGGAAACCTTACTCACACGCAGGATAACAACACCGAAGTGATTATTATTTGGTTGTAGTTTTCTATAATGTGGAGGTATTTCACCAGTCGGGCTGCTCCTGAAGTCCTCCTGCAGCGAGCTCGTTTCCTTGCTGTGCCAGAGAGAGACTCTGGTTATTGGCTGCATGCTTTTCCTATGCTAACGCGGGAACCGTTTTGGACAATGCCTCCCTGTCAAATTTAATTCCCCTCCGTCTCCGCTTGAGGATGAATGCAACACACACCTGCCACCGCGGTGAGTAAGCCCCTGGTCACCACGGCTTATCTTGTGTTCAAAGCGCGGCACATTGCCTTCAGGCAAGCGTGGTGAGGAATGGCACTGGCCTGCGCCAGTGGTGGTGACGAAAGATGTCGTTAAACCATTGCCTCTTCCTGAGTTACAGCATTTCTAGACCGGTAATTACGTAATGTTTTGCTTCGTAAAAATTAATATCTTAATCAGCAATTGTTATTTGTCAAGACTGCTTAAATTATCATCAAATCTTTTCATCAATCCTCAGGAATTATAATTATAAAATTTTAGGCTTTCTTTGCTATGCTTTTGTTGATATACTACACACACTACTAAGAGAGGTAGGGCATAGCGATTTATCGCTTAATCTGGAGCATCCCGACTGGAGAAATACCTCTACCTTACAGAAGACCGCAGCTAAATAACAATCACTTCTGTGTTGTGGTGTTCCTGCGTGTGAGTAAGGTTTCCAGAACTCCTGGGGGGTGCTACGTTAGTAGCAGGGGTCAAGCCTTCGAGGTAAGGGCGACAAGTCCAGTAACAGATTTATTATGCTGTACTTGTCACCCTTAAGCTAGGACCTCATTACCACTTAACATAATATAAAAAAAACACACTGATTTACGTCTTGACACGAGAGACAATAGTCTGTTTATGTTTTGCATATAACTGTGGATCTACAACATTTTTGGGCACTATATAGGCATTTAAGGCACTAAAATAAGGCCATCCAATACACTGTTATGGTTGCACTTACTTAAATTTATTACTTATCAAGACCGGTACATTATAATATATATCTTGTTGCTGTGCCATTACTTTTGAAAGCATTGGACGTCTAGTATTACTATTTCTATAATGAGTTCCGTTCCAAAAACCTTTTCAACACATCGATTATTGTCCGTTATTTTGTATTTTTCTTTATTCTACACTTACCGTACCCTTGCGTGTGTGGGACTTCCCTGACTAAAAACTCTACCCACCTTCTCATCGCCTAGTGACTGCGTCATGGGAAACATTTCTTAGACCCTGCTACCACTTCTTCAATTTATTGATTTTTTAACACATCAATTTGCCAATATTTATTTTATATTCAATAGCAAATAACTAAGTGACGAAGACTGTACCTGCCGATGTCGAATGAGAATTTATATAATTTCACGATAGAATACGGGTGATTGGTGTTCTATAATCGCTTTCCAAGGATTCCGTGGAAGAAACCGATTCAGTTAAAGCTCGTTTTAGGCAGTCCACGTAGACAGGTCGCTTGAACAACGATGCGCGGTTGAATGCGATCCACTTCACACACACATTTATTTATTTATCAGTACTGAACATAACCTCACAGATCTATATGTACCAAATCCATTAGCCAAGAAATCAGATCAACTGCGCTTTTCCTTACTCTACCATTCACTGAATCTCTTGCTTATCTCCTAAATTCCGGTTCATTGATGCCAGCAATACTACATGTCATAATTTGCCACAATCACTGATTGTAGACTTCATTATTTAACTCTAAAGTGTTTTGAAAAGTTGATCACAGCTCTAAAGCGGATGTTGTCTCGCTGCAATGCATGGGATTATACATGCGTTCTGTATTAAAAGGAAGCTGAAGCTTGCACACGCGATTACAATCTCAATAAAACTCTTCTTTGGAATCGCATCATTCCCCCGAGGTTTAACGAAAATGGACAATTTTCCTGCCGCTCGTCTTATAGACTTGAAAATAGTGTATGCTGTATATTTGTATTGCATAAAGTTCTTACGAATGAAGTAATCATTTATTTACATTATATTTTCTTAATAAAATTTATTTGTATTGCTGCATATTATCTATAAAAATATGAAAAGAAATAAAAAAACAAAATTAAACGGCAACAAATCCAGATAAACATTTTGACCATGAAATAGTCAACATTTGTGAAGTGACGTGTAACGCAAGTAAATATCCCTTTGATGATTTCTGATTGGGTTTAAAGTGTATCAAAAAGTTATAGACTAAGACCAACATCTAACATGCTTCCAAAATAATCGGCTTCTAAAGTTCTTGTACACTATCGCTTTAAATTAGTTAGCCGTAATTTTTTATTTCAATGAAGACAACCGGAGATAATTATACCTAACAAAATACTAATTTTGCATCAAGTTAGGAGACTAGAGAAAAGAAATATTTAACATCGGATAACGTGCGGGAAATTTCCTGATAAATTCCGACAAGTGTCAGAACACCGGAATCTGCATACGGATGCGATAATATCATTATTCAATTTATTCAAGGCAAGCCCGTGGTGCAGCGCGGGGAAGTCACATGCCACTGCCAAGCAGACTCGGTCGCGTGCATGCACAACCATGATTCCGGAAAGTCTTGAAATGTATTGCATAATTCTGTTGCAGAATATAAAACGCTAACGAACTACAGTAATCGAGTTTGAATAAACTTTACTGATTAAATGCAATAGATCCCTGATTAATACATCGTCAGCTGGTTTTTTTTCCAACTATCGAAAATGTATGGATTATTTGCAAATGATAAAAAATTGTTAATCGCACACTGATGTTGCTAGCAATCTTTTTCTAGCATTCTGTTTTTGTAAAAGCCGTTTTTATAAATTGGGGTTTTTGAAAGTAACTCTTAGAAAAATAGTTTAGGATGATGTGAAGATTTTTAGTTAAATCAAACTTCCAGACATTTCTATTAAAGTCATGGCATACGTATATCCCTACTATCCCTACTAATATTATAAATGCGAAAGTAACTCTGTCTGTCTGTTACGTTGTCCCGCTTAAACCTCGCAATCGATTTTGATGAAATTTGGCATAAGTATACGTTGAACCTCAACAACGGACTTAGGCTAGTTTTTGTTAGAAAGTAAGGGGGGTTTAGTCACCTTCGAAAGTTTATATGGGAAAATGTTTATTTTTAAGTTAGAGATATGAAAGTTGGCACACATATAGCTCTATTCAAAGTCAAAGTCAAAGTCAATATTTTTTATTCACATAGATTACATTATTAAAATATAGACTACTTTTTGTTTCGAATATTAGGGGAGATAGTGGTAAAACCGACCATGAAAGGATGTAGTCCACGCGAACGAAGTCGCGGGCACAGCTAGTTAGTTATAAAAACAGAAAGTTATCCTCAAGAATATCTTATGAAATTGGTTCTTCGATGTGAGCTTACAGAGATCATGTTTGCACGATCGTGAATAGATGCTGACAAGTAACTGAGCATATCGATCGAACTAGTCTGCGACTTTTATGTTATCTGGATTTCATTGTGTGAGACGGTCATTTAGTTTGGTCACTGTCTATGTAGGTACCGTTCGGTCTGCTCTGATCTTGATTTAATTATTTTTCTTATAAGTTGAAATATAAAGCGTACAATAAATTAACCTAACATATTTCTTTGACAAGGATAGCTGCTAAATCCACCCAAAAAACAATCCATACTGTCAATGATGCTGTGTAGAATACCTGTAGTCTGAACTTCAAAGTAATTTGTGTTTGTTTTTCTTCTTTAATATATTATAATACCTACTGTAAAATAACCATTGGTTCTTTTTTTTTACCGTGCTTAGTAATTAGGTCACAGACAGTAAGTATTGTTGTCTGATTTCTTGTTTAAAGGGAAGAATTTACTTTTTGCACGAGATGAGAGATTATACGCAATAGAAAACTCGCCTTATACCTAGGTAGGTTTCTCTTACCGCAGACGTTCGTTGACCGGGCTATGGATTGTTATATAATATATCTTATGTAGTAAATTTATTTTAATTGTTACGTAAACAAAGTTCGTTATCGTTATGCTTAATAATTTTTTTTGGAAACTTCATTTGAAACCTGATTTTTAGCTTTGAGAAACCGTTGAGTAGGTAAACTGTATTTTAAAGACGGTAATATAATTAACTTAAGTAATTAGACAACATCAAGAAGCCAATTTAGCAAAAATGGTCGTTAAACGAAAATTGTTGGTACCAACTTTAAATCCGTATCTTTTGGCTTTTATTTCCTCAAGCTTTACATTAAAAAGAAATTGCTTAATTTACGTAGGATACCTGTTATTTTTGAGGAAAATCAAATAATTATGATCTGCAAAGGAAACATCTTACTTAAGGCCTACGCAAAAAAGATATTTGTTTTAAACACAATTGCGTCTACACACAATTACTTTACAAGCACCACTTCTCCTTTAATACCGGGGGTAAGGAGAATATTGTGCCGGGTTTGTAGGTACACTCTTCTCCGCAATATCAAAATGTGAATTTATTGCGAATAACAGAGAAATTGATATTTATGCACTGTCGTAAATTGCCGAGGAAAGAAACCTTGACTTGAGTGGTTGGAAGGCAGGCAACGCCAAAATAAATAAGGGGCAAATTCCCGAGTCTTAACTGGCTTAGCGGCACTCAGTTCCGATTATGACTTTGATACCAAGTCGCGCATTGAGACGAATCTTGTTAATTAATTCAGTTTAATTTTTATTTTTCACTCCTTAATTAAACCTATTGGTTTGAAAATTGCCTTTGTATTTTTTAACCTCTGTAACAGTATTGTGAATGTTCAGATTCTTTACCTATTCGATTAAATAAATTAATTGGCAAGTTTCAGGGTTTGACTGGTCAATAAGGCATTGGGAACGCTTTAGTTAAGAACGGATTCAAATAATTTAATTACATTCAAAATAGTATAAGATATTCTGGTATTTATTTTAAAGATTTTGGAATGGGTCACTAGTGAAAACCAATGACTATGAAAAAGCAATAATATGTCTGTTTTTGTTCATTATTGTTCTCTTTTCAAGTTATTTGTTGCGGTATCTTAATAATTATACCTTTATTTGAACTTTGAAAGTGGTTTTTATAAAACACGGTTTGTAGAAAAAATGCTAAGCTTTATTTCACAAAGGAGATGGAGGAATTTCAAACTTGTTTTTGGCAAACAATTTCCTAGTAAAGACCAGAATAAGAAAATGATAGATACAAAACAATCAGTCTGTCTGTGTTACTTACAAATTGTCACAGAAAGCATAAACAAAAATAGTTGGGAACATAAGGCATCCCTATTATAAAAATGAAAACAGATTCATAATAAATTACATATACGTACTTTATTTTATTTTACATAGTAAGTTTATATAGTAAATGAGGTATAAAAAGTAATAATTATTTATATTAGGCATAATTTTTTTTTAAAAGCTGGTAGACTGACAAATGATATCGATTTCCTTGTTTTTACATATAGCAGTATGTTGATGGGTGAAAAATAGCTAATATCTAGAGAGACGTGAGAAATTGTAAGATATTGTGTAAGTTTTTGTAGCAATTGGGAAATTGATCACATCATATATTGAAAAAAAATTTTTTTACCTGGTGAAATGCCCACGCACCGTCATTCTCTGCCACGGTGTGTCGGACTCGATCCAACTAAAACTCCAGGGTGGTCCTCTCTGCGCAGGTGGTGGGGAGGGGGGCCGGGATGCGCGCTTGGCGATTCGTCACAATCCCCCCCCCCCCTAATACATTTTAAACCTGCAAGAAGCATCCTTCTAGTACTTCATTGAATTAATTTAAATTTCATGCAAATTATCTAAGTGAGACGAGAATAAAATTAAAAACTAAGCCGTATCATAGTGGCAAAGAGTGGTTTTCCATCATCAACAACACGAAATGATGAACACCAGTCGTAAGACCCCACTGGCTCTGCCGAACACTGTCCCTACGGTGAACAGTCCATCAAACTTTAGTTCTTATGCCCGGGATACAAGATCAGTACAAAGTCCATAGTGTATAGGTCAAAAGCAAGTCTACTAGACTTGCTTTTGACCGTACAAAGACAATAAAAAATTGGTTGCGTTTTCGGTAACATGTCAATTGTCAATTGTCTTAAAAACAAAACTAATAAAAAAACTGCAATGTGTCCTTGTTCTACCGAAGGTGCGATATATTTTCCTTCTTACATTTTTTTAGTATTTCGCTTTTTATTATTAATTTATTGTTCATTAATACTAAAATGTTGGGTATCGATGACTTAAAATAATTTGCGTTTTTTATTCCTTTCTGAATTGAATATATATTCAACAAACTCAAACTCAAATATTTCTTTATTCAAGTAGGTTACATATAACACTTTTGATTCGTCATTGAATACAATGCAAAGTGATTCTATTGCTGGTTCGGAACCTATATCTACCGAGAAGACACCGGTAAGAAACTCAGCAGATCATTTACAGTATCAGTATCTAACTTATTGCTATGTGTAGCTCACTTTGGACCAAGTCATATAGTTTTGGTTTTGATGAGTGATGAAACAAATAAGTACATAAGTAAATACATCACCAAATCCCCAATCTTCAATCTCAAAAACATCAAAGGGGGTTTAACTTTGAATTTTTGAGATCTTCCTGCCTCGGCTTTAATTTGAAATGGGAGATCGAAAATTTACGGAATAGACAATACAAAAGAATTATTTAAGAATGCATGTGAAATACAAAATTCTCTCTGCACGTGCATGATCATGCCTTTTAAGACTAAAATAGGCAACTAAGTTTATACCGCTAACCTAAGGATAGAATTTTCAATTGAACGAATAAAAATAAAAGTAAAATAAAGTTTAATACGACTTAGTTTAAATGTTATCATACTATACCGAAGAAAAATAACTTGATGGCGTTGTTTCAAACAAATTTAAATTTTTCGGTTCGGTAATTTTTTTCTTATGCTTAAAAAATCAGCCCTTAGTGCTAGAAAAATGGATCTATTATTATTAGACTTATAAAACTAAAGAGTTGTTTGTTTGAACGTGCTATTATCATAAATACTGGTTCGAAATAAAAATTATATAAGATAGTATATTTGTTGAGGCTTGAGGCTTTCGGTTGTATATAATTATAATATATAACATCACATTGTGACCACTAGGAGCGAAGAACCAGAGGAAAATGAAGAAAAAAACGGGCAAAATAGGTTCGCTTGCGAAGCCGCAGCGGACTGCTAGTTTGCAGATTAAGGAAAAACTACGTATATAAATAATAATAATATAATAAATAATGAATAATATTGGACCTCACATACATTTCTCAGATTCTGTGGTAAGTAGCTAAAGCACTTGTGTTACAGAAATCAGAAACAATGAAGGTACCACAACACCCAGACCCGAGACAATATAAAAAAGTTCGTTTCTCATATTGACCCGACCGGAGATCGAACCCGGAACCTCAGAGATGGCGCGACGCCAAAGTCCGGCACGCTTGCCTCTCGAAGTTCGTCAAATTTATATTTAGGTATTAAAGGGATTTCTCACATAAAACCCTCAAAGAACTCTTATAGGATATTCCACCCAAATTATGCGTGCTCATCTTACACGAGTTCGATTTCATTTCTTGTTCTTAATTTCTATATAAATATTGGTACGCCCACAAAAGGGTTGTATGCTTCTTCCTTTAACGTCAATATTATCTCTTGTTCTTTTCCATCATAAGTAATTCTAAATGGATTTGTTGCCTACACGAGGCTTGATTTACATCATATTTATTTATTTATTTGGACTTCCGGAGATAATTACATGAACAAAAACTTAAAATTAACTTTCACAATGTACGAATACATTAAATATTCTGCATCATGAAAATCAGATACTTTCTAATGTAGGAACTGTCTCACTTCAACTAAAATATCATTATCATGAATCCCACTGCTGGTTTGAAATAGATACCTACATTAGGTTTTCCAGTCTCCTCGCTCGAGTAGTCGGTAAGCGATCACAGATAAGCGAATGAAAGAAGAGGCTACTATCCGTCTTGTTTCAGCTATAGGCATACAAATAATCTTTTACTAAGTTTGGAGCAGTATTTTAACTAAATTTACCTCTTTCTAATACAAAAAGGTTCCTAGGTACTCCACTAGTGGCACTTACTGCACCTATAGGATGAAAAGGGGCTATTTTTCTACACGGTGGTATTTTACGCGGATCCAGAAAGAATTAATGGGAAAAATATAAAGTAGTTGACAAACATTACTTAAAAATATTTAATGCCGGTAAATTATTTTAACAAGGGTAATCAAATAATTACTGACTGTTTACGAATTGATTTTAGTTTCAAAATCGATTTGAACAAATTTGTACCTGATTGTAATTGTAAGTGTACGATATTTCATTGAAATTCGTGTTTTAAGCTATGGTGCGTTGACAGATCAGTCATTCTATGGTCGTTCATTCATTAAATTAACATACCTACCTTTAGAAGGCATGGTTGGATATAAATTAGTATACATATGTATTTATTTTAATATAAAGAATCTTAAATAAATTCAAATCATGGTTGTGGAGAAATAAATAGCATGCTAAAATGTTTCAAAATATTTTTTTATCCCCAAACAACGCTAACGATGCGCAATACAAATAATTTAATAAAAATTCGTCTAACCCTTATTTTTAACCACTTGTTTATACTGTTCATACAGCTAAGAAATAATAAAATAAGCATCAATCGAACACGAAATATTCAAAAGTGCTTTTGTAGCGCTGTACTGTTGTGTCATTCAGTTGTAATTAATTTCGTGAGTCATAGTCGAACAACCTTATTTACTTTGAGTTAAGGCCTCAGCTGTGTGAGCAGCCTAAAGGGCCCATCCAAGCTTCAGGGCTATTGAAGAAGTTGTATTAATTTTAACTCATAAACAATAATGAATATTAATGGCGTTTACTGTTCGCATGGAAAATGAGCCTCGGCTGAAATTCAAGTATTGAACTTTCAAAAACAAATAACTTTTAATGATTAGGTATATTATGATGATAAACGTTCATAACAAACTGTCTATTCCCTAATTGATGTATTGAATTTTCAAGTTTCGGACCATAGGATATTGAAACGCTATTGTTAGCTACGTTCTGGTAAGTAGGTAAGTAAGGTATTTACAATATTTAGATGGTCATTTTTTATTTTAATACAAGCGATTAACAAGAAAACAAATTTTTGAAACAACGTTAGGTATTTTGTACACTATTAGATGGGAGTCACTATGTAAAGGTTCCACCAGAATAACAGCGCTGTAGCGGTGTTAGAAATAATGCCGTTGCAGCATTTGCTGAGGTGAAACCCAATTGACCATAAATTATGTGTGCATGTTAGTTAAGTAGGTTATATTTTTTTTAGTTCGGTCAATAAATTTCTTTCTTTCTCTCTTTCTATTATTGTAGTTTTAGTTTTTAGGTATTTTTTTATTTGAATGTATGTAGGGCAATATGGTTTACCAGCACCCTTTGATCGATAAGCACTTAATACTGAGGAAGACCTGGGACCTTCATGATTTAATTTTGTTTCAATTACATATGTATTTTAAGTATTTTCATTAGATATATGTCAATACACTAGAAAAATCATAGATTTAAGGCTTGTACGTACAGTCGCCGTCAGATATATTGTAGTACTACTACGTGACCAATTATACTTCTGAACCGTTTAAAATGTCAATAAGTTCCATACACTACAAGTTACCATTAATATCTGAACATTAATTACTTCAGTAATATCTGAGCAGATACTAGTTAATAATATGGGGGATACACACAAATAACCAATAATATGAACACTCGTAACGTCAAGTGTGTCTACGCAGATAGTCTTAAATATCTGAGTAGTTGAGGAAAATTGCAGAAGGAAGCGCATCCAACTTTTATACTTCTATATAAAAATGTTAAATATATAAGAACTATTAATAAATATACTGTATACGATTGTCGTTATTAGTTTTAACTACTACCTACAAGTATCTGAGAAACTTAAGTGCGCCAGACTAATAATTTCTAATTATATTTAAATATAAATGTTGATAGGCGATAATTTGAACATAATTCTTTTTGGTTTTAAATTTAACTTTACGTCATGATGTAAGTGACTATTTTGTCCTTCAGTCATAATAAAGAGCATTAGCTGTTGCTAGCGACTATTTTCGGGCTATTTCGGGACTAAAAGTAGCATATGAAATCATATCAATCATCTTTGTTTCTGCCAATTACATCAAAAGTTATTCAGTAATTTTACTTTTTTTTACATACTCTCATACATACAAACATTCGCGTTTATAATATAAGAAGGATACAATAATACAAGAAAGGCGTATTTAGGCGGCACCTTTGTAAAAGGGCACATAGTAGATATATACAAAAGAAAAACGAGAATAAAATGGTCTGGGTAAGCCTTTTGCACACCGGCCGTATCCTCTTGATCCTATAATCAGAAAGCTTTGTTCCCGTTATTCGACCTAAAGATCAGGTTTCAAACGAAACTCATGTTATGTTGATGAAAATCACGACTATCCATTTTCACACACAGTTTTGTACCCACCTACATATTATATTTCACCTACATAATGAATTATTTTCATGTAGGCATATTTTTATTGTGTCCATAGCTTTGTTTATTCTTTTAACGAAAGAAAACGTCATTTATTTAATGTGGTCGACATGGACATGGAATCGACAAATATAGCTGGGCATTATTAACTCGTTAATCCGTTAATCGTTAATTAACGAAGTTAACATTTTGAGAAACGGATTAACTTTTAAGTTAACTTGAAAAACTGTTAAAGGACTCATTAACTTCTGTTAATAATATTGAAGTCCGTTAATCGTTAATCCAATGCCTACCATCCACCGCATGGCACCGCAAGTGGAATACGAGTGCGTGTGAGAAAGCTGCGAATAGATTCATTTTTACCCACAACGGAACAGAGCAGGTATATGCGTTTAGGGTGATGTTTGTGTGTGCGTTAATGCAAAGTAATGTTGCCACCTATCTTCTAAACTAATAATCCGATTTAATGCTGTTTTCAATAACGGGTTTGTGTTTGATGAGTTCATGTTCTTAGACAGGACTGGTGTTATGACTGTAACGCACTAGGGGGCGTAATATTAGTGTAAAACAATGTTGCAATATAATCAAAACGAAATGTCCGATTACAATTCTGTTTTCAAAAATGTGTACGTGGTATAGTGTTGACGTCGATTCGCTTGTATATCGATTATTAATCATTTATTCAAAAGGGGCCCAAATAATCTAACAATCGATAGTATCGATATAATCGATTATATCGATACCTATATTTATTAGATATAATCGATTAATCGATTATAATGCGTAGTCAAATACAATATAATCGATATAATCGATTATATCGATTATCTGGCAACACTAACGTGGTAGCTTAAATGCATGTTCCCAAATAATAAACAAATAGTTACATATGTAACTCACTAGAGGGCGCTACAATATTAGTGCAAAATAATATGGCAATAATATTAAAACGAATTGTCCGAATTCAAAAAATATTATAGTCTCAAGAGTATTGGGGGCTGCCATTAACCCAGCAAAAGTTTTTCTATTGACGTGAATACAATTATTGAAGAATTGTAGACGTTTAACGATGACATAAAATACACTTATGAGTATGATTAAATTTTTGTTTAAATTTCATATAGGAAAGGCAGCCCCTGACGGATATTCCTCGGTTATGTATTATAGTAAAATTATTATCGCTACATTTACTCGTAAGTATATCTTCGAAAAACAGACATGTTAGGAAAAATCTGTAAACATCGATATTCATTGTTTAGGTACTTAAGTATATCTATTACCGATTTCACGAGATATCAACTCTTTTTTAGAAAGTATTTTTACGTCCATTATAATATTTTGTTACATAATAATTGGGTAAAGTCGGGGGTTTTGAGTTATTGATCTCCGATTTTTACCGTCGTGGGTTTTTTTCTAAATTTTTTCTTGTCATTTGATTTTAACATGTCATTAATTACTTAGAGTCGGTGTTTAGTAAGAATGACGACTGCTGTGTTTGTTTTAAAGAAGGGAGCGTTCAAGTATTACGGAACGCAATTTTTTAAGATTTTTGCTTTGCTGGATTTCGGATTCCATTATATTTTATCGGATTAACGATTAACGATAACTTGCGTTAATTCTTTAGAAATGTAACGCTTTAACGTTTAACGAAGCTAACTTTTTTAGTAACGGATTAACGATTAACGAAGTTAACTGTTTGATTAACGGTGCCCAGCTATGTCGACAAATCCGCAAAATACACAACAACCTTTGCTCCCCTGGGATGATTTAATTTTTGGATCACTTTGCAAGACATTTAACTCAATTATAATGTCAAGTGAAAAATAAATTATCTCACGTACTAAAGCCTCTCTGTTAATTTAAGCTAAAAGCATGTTAGTAGTAAACGGCCTTACAATAATGTTATATTACATGTAATCAAGTTCCCCAGTTTGGTGGTAATTAAAATCGGGGAGAAGCGTAGTGTATTAAAATTGAAATAGCTGGAATAACTTTGAATACTCGACTGCGCACTAAAACATCAAATCGATAATGTTGTTGTCATATATTTATGTATATATTCATAATACTAGTTAGTCATGATGTTATTCTGGTTAAGACACGTTCCTAATTGAATTTAAACTCAAAGTAACTAGTTGTGATGTTTCAATTTGGGTAAAGGACTCGCTTACCGTAGATTTACGAACTACTACAAGCAGATCATGTTTTTGTAAATAAGAGCTTATTAAATATTTAAAATATTCTGTTTTTAACTGCCTTTCAAAAAGATGTAGGTTTCGACTGTATTTATTTATTTATTTAAAAACGTTATTGTACAAAAAAAATCATATATATTTATATAAATAAATATGTATTTATTATATATATACATATATATTTACATAAGTAAGTAATACCACATAAAAATATAAAATAAATAATAACGACAGGAAATGGATTCAGCAATTGATAAATTCATGTCTACGATTTATGTATTAGCGAGAGAAAAGAAGTGTTCACGAACTGTATATGTCACCGTAAGATTATAATCTACCTCGCGAGATGGTAAACTGTCGACAGATTGTGAACCGTAACATTATGATTGCAATCTAACGCATTATTTTTCGCTATATTGTAATCTATCGATGGGAATCGGTCAAATTGTGAACTGACATGCATCTCGCGCGCTGATTAGTTGAGAGTTATGTGCCCCCCGCCGCCCCGGCATTCGCCATATTTGTTTGTTATTTCGTTTGTTGTCTTAATACTATTATTATTTATGGTATGTTTAAAGGACTTAATATTTTTTTTAAAGATATTTTTTTTTTAAATTTCCAACTTTAATTTGTGTTTAAAGTCAAAATAATTGTTTCATTTTATTGTAATTTTCAATTAAAATTTTGAGTTTTTGAAGAATAAATATTTCAGTACAATTATTTGTCAACATATGTCAGGATTATTGATTACGTACTAAATAGTAAATGAATACTTGAAGATTTTTTGAAGTGTATTTATTTTATTTAAACGACCATCTCTATTTCTTTAAATAAAAGAAATAATTTGAATTGAATTTCATTCCTAACTTTACGGGGACATAGAAAGGCTGGTCGTGATTGGTCGTTCATACAATAAATCGACCAATCAGGAAGAGCTTTTGGACAGATGACAGTTTGAATAGATTAAAATAAAGCAAAAAATTATGCGTTAAATTGCAATCCTAAGTTACGGTTTACAATCTGTCGACAGTTTACAATCTCGCGAGATAGATTGTAATCTAACGATTTTTACAATCTTACGGTGATATACATTAGTATTTATTGTTCTTGCGGCTACACAAATACGTTAACGTATGAACATTGATGAATCACAGCTTAGTCAACCACAGCTTGGTGAGTTTGGTTTCAGGTGCGGAACCTTTACGGCACCCCCAAAAACTAACAAAAAAGCAATAAATTACCCTGAGACATCTAAGCAACTTAGCTAACATATAATTTACTTAGATGCTAATTTACCTTAGCATATATGAATAATATCTACCTACACAATTAACATTATTGTTAACTTACGTATCTACCTTGATATCGTGATGGAAATATTTATTTTAGGTTTTTTTTCTAACATGGTAATAGTGTTTATTTATGATAATATTTCAATTTTTTGATTAAAAATACATACTTAAAGAATTTTTAAGCTGTGAATGTCTCTTCCTCACAACATTCAGTATGACAGCGTCGTGTCGTGGCTCCTATTTATTTTATATTCTTAATTATTATTTTTTTATTTTTAAATACTGATTGTACATTATTTCTCTTCTCTCTTGTCATTGTAAGTACGGTCTGTGGGCATTTACTGGCTGGTTGAGCGTGGCTGCTGTATATCACGGTAAAAACTTAGTTGTAGTTTAGTTCTAATGTTGATAATTTTAATTATGGCTGTTCTTAGCCTTAGTGGGAAATTTTGACCCATATTTTACACATTTTAGTGAGTTAAACAGAAAGGGACATAATTAAATAATTTGACTTGTAATTAAAAATACATGTTTCTTGAGCTAAGATGCAGAATTGTGAGAGAGAGGTTAATATTTACTTGGACCGCTCCCAAGTTACCGCGATGAGTTTTAAGCAGCTCTCTGTATTACGAACTGGGAAAGTGCGCGTTGTCGAGGGCAATTCCTTTGCCTTTTGATGTCTTTATTAAGTGAATCATGAACTTCGGCTGATGAAATTACAACTGAATTGGAATTAGTCTGCTCTGTTATCGATCTATAGGATTTCATTATGAATTATTTTAGTCATCGCTGCTAGACACTTTTGTTAGTCGTCTTATCTATAGCAAGGTATTTACTTTGGACGTGGCTTTGCTTGTCTTTATTTATAATTAAAAAAACGATACCTTAGTCATTTGTAACTTATATCCACTAACTACATCTTAAAGTTCTTTATTACTGAAATCATGTTTTGATTACAACTAGGGGTAAAGATAATATTATATGTTGACACAACTATTATTATTACTATACTTATATGTTTACTTATGTATAATTGATTGAATTTGATTAAAATTAATTCGGCATTTGCTTGTAATACAAACAATATGACTATGCAATGTGTTAGTACATCAAATGGGACTGAATAGATAAAAAGTATAATTTTATTGTAAACTAGATGAAACCCGGCTTCGCTCGGGTGAAATGTGACGTATAATTCACATCTAGTTACAAAATGTAGGAAGATGTTTATGTAGTAATCGGTTTTCAAGGAATATTAAATGTAAGCAAGGCATACATTCGTATAGCTTCGTTCATTGTGTTTAATAAAATGTAGTAGGTTAATAAAAACTGCAAAAGTTATACACAAATGTATCTTTTATAAATAAACTTTCAAAATTAACTAATGCAAAATAACAAAACTTTAAACATTATTTTTTTGTAAACTTCTTTGTTTTAAGCAATCAAGTCTTTTTCTTAACTTCGGCAGACACAAAAGTAATTTTACTAAGTTAAAAAAAGCCGGATAAGTGCGAGTCGGATTCGCACATGAAGGGTTCCGAAACATTATCTATTCAACATTAGACACAATTATATATTTTTGAAGTAATGATACAACTAAATATTCTGTAAATATTTAAAGCGTCTAGCGATAGTTTTTATTAATAACGGTTACGAAACCCAATAAAGGAAATTGTTGTTATTTATTCCAATCGGTTTAATAAAAAATAATTTTAAGAGCTACGTATATTATAATTTTACAATTAGTATTCATCTGAGAATTTGGCAAAGACAATTATAAAGACAAATATATCCTAACAAAATGATTTATTCATCATCAAACAAAGTAAATCATTACGCAAAACTAAATGTCATTTAGTTTTGAACTAAAACTTCTACGTTAATGGCAATTTTTTTTTCTATGGTTGTTATCGCATGGCAATCGGCCAATCTCAGGTATAAAGTAGAAACACTTATTAAAGAGTTTGTCTTAAAAAGTATCCTAAACAATATTTTCGCGAAACGTCAATTTCGGCTAGGTGTATATAATATGGCGGCTGTGGTTTGTTTGTCAGTGCTATTAGAATTTAATGAAATACTCCATAATCCGAATTTTACGGGTATATGTTGTCGACTCGAAATCAATATTTTTTCATGCTTTGTCATTCATCTAAAGTTTCGATCGAGTCTACCGTACCCCTTCACGAAATTATTAATATAGATAACCATTCTAACATAACACCTCTAAGTTAAAATTGAAACTGGCATTTTTTATGAAAAAAAAACTATTTTAATGATATATATTTTTTTATTCTCTAAAGAAAGGCTCAATCGCCAATGCGATTATGTCACCCGATATATACAAATGTATTACTAGAAGTACACAACTTTAAATGGAGTGTTTACATTGTAATTAATAATTACACGCTATCGCGACGATAGGATCCTACCTGTGCGTGTAATTCAAATTTACTTTGATTAATTATGCACCTTATAGGTGTACGTCGATTGTTTTTTTCATTGTTTGTTTTCCATTTTATCATCAGAAAGTTAGAAAATGTAAATGTTTTGCTCATTTTACCAGATGCGAGCAATTATTAATTTCAAAAATTTTGTTAACGTAAGAAAATGTTTTTTTAATAAGTACCGTAGCCAATGTATCTATTATAATGGTGTAAACTTAAATAATCGCAACACCTCATATCAATTTCACCATAAGTTCTCGAAGGATGCTTTACATTTACTGAAAACAGAATATAAATTATAGATCAAAGATTTTATCAGAAAACAAGATCAATTGACTTAGTAGTCTGGATAACCTACCTATATATATAATGTAATAAACAGCTACAAATGTTATTTTATATCTTAATTTTAAAGATATGTTAGAAAACTTTCGTTGAACAAGTTGACATTCAAAGTATCTGCTTTTTTTTTTTGTTCTAATGTGTACTCATATCCTGAACCTAACCTCAAACTAAGCGCTTGGCTAAGGTATAACCTGAGGTGAAATGATGAATCAATAGGATTCATTACTAAGCTGCCAGTGTCGCATCCTAGCCACTATTGTTTCACATCGACAATCTATGTATGTCAATCAATTTGTGGAGAGTTTGTCCCTCTTAATGAAAGTGGTGGGTCACGAACGCCTTTATCCAATCATCACCTCCTGGCTTTTGTTATTTATAATACAGAATATCTGTGACCCATATGCTTGCAGGAAATCTACCTCACCTGCATCCAAAATAAAGGAATGGAACCAAATAAATTTAACCAACCATATTAAAACCCTGTAATTCCGCAAGTAACTTGAAGTGTAAATATACAAAAGAATGCGAATATTTTTTATTTTAATAAATATTAAGCGTGAAACCTATTCTAAGACTTTTTGACAGTTTTAAACCATTGATGAAAGATTGGGAATAACTATTGAATTAAACAATCACAACAATCAATTGATTAAAAAAGAATAACTTGGCAATAAGTTGGAGTCGGGACAAGAAAAAAAAGCTTTTGAATTAAGAGTTTTATTCGAATACATTAAATAGGTTTTAAAATCAGTGTTTTTTTTGACAATACAACAAACTATAGAACATTTTTGTTAGAACGTAGCTTATCCAATTCTATCACTATAAAGAATGTTTGTGATTTACAAACTATGTGCGGATACTTATTTGAAAATTCATTTGTGTGCGCTAGCCTGCTCGCGACCTATTCCCAAGTCTTCGCATCGATATTGAATAAATTGAATTCCGATGCGTCGCAAGACCGAGAGCTTTCCTTATTATCACATTCGAAATGTCCTCGGTTTGTAACACAATACCTATTGTGTGTATCGCGTCAGTTTTGCAGCTGCCTTTGAGATAAAAAATTCAATTCATGCAAAAGGGTGACTTAGCCGCTTTGCAGACGCCACTGGTTTTCGGTCAAGAAAGAAAACATTACTTTAATGGATAGAAAACCCAACGTCTTCTTAATCTTTTGACCGGACCCCACTTTGCTTAAAACAGGAAAAATCTAAGTCACTATTTGCCTGTTTTGTCGCGCCAAATAAAAGGGAACACATTTTATAGAGACTAAACTTATTTTACAGTAAAAATAAACTTTAACAAATTAAAATATTTTGATTAATATTTTTTTTTTCGTTTGTTTCATCGTTCCACGTATTAAAGCCAAAACGTAGTCAGTCTAAAACTTTAGTCTGAACTAAAGGGGACAATGGATGCTGACGTAGCAAAACACGATTCTAATATTGAATATAATATCTGGAGCTATTTTTAATTTAAAAAAAAGTAAATATGGCAAATAAAACACAGTCCTTTTTTACGGCACTAATACCTTAAAAAATGTATTATGAATTGTGTCAATATTATAAATGATACTAACGACACCGCTTATAAAATAATAAAAGGGTATATGAACAAAGGGTAAATGGACAAATAAGATAATTTAAACGATTGCATTTGTAAGCTTCAGGAATGCACTCGTCAAAATTTTATTTATTCCTACATATACTTAGGTTCTAAACTTACACAAACATTATCTAATAGATAAGTTTTCATTTTCGGTTATTTAAACAAAAACGCTTTTCAAATATGTAGTTAAATAATCAGATTTAGGATTAAATATAGGACGCACGACCTTATATATTGCATGGTTAAAACGCAAGTAATCCAATTATCAGGCATAAGATTAATATTAGCAAATGCATGAAATTGAAGAAACTCTTTGTACTAAAAAAGCTTAATATGTGTATTTTTAATGTACGTGAAATCATAAAATAGTACTATGATCAGTCCAATACATTAATCTCGCTTAATTAAAGATAAGTTACAATTCAAGTATTATCAAACACACTAACAATTTTGGGATACTTGGTCCATTATGTACATCCTTATTGTTTTTAAAACATGGTAAAAATATTTTTTTTTACAAGCAAACAGACCTAAACAAAGTCGTCAATATACCGTTTAGCATTCAAATAAAAACAATACGTCTAAAACGCATTACATCAGCTGGTATACATCCATTTAAGACAATTTTAGCCCTGCCAAGTGCATAATGTGTGCTGAAACAGTCAAATGAGTTACAAATGAGCGCCTGGCGTTGAATATACCTTCTTGTAGAAGGGATTTAGCTGCCTGTTTAAATAACAACTATATCTTTTTTAGGATGCTTATTTAAAACATAATTTAAACAGTTAAAAAAATGCCCAAATTAAAATATTTTCGGTATACGTTCGATCAAAACGCGTCAGAATTTACACTCTGGACTTTACCGCCTCTATGCCGTGCCCACAAGAACTAACACCTGAGCAAATGTTGCATCTTTACCTGATGTTGACCGTACGTCAAATATTTTTTATTTACTGTTATTATTTATTTAGCTATTGGTCTAGTTTTGTATTTTTTTTTACTTTATGCGTCAAAAGGAATACAATAAAATAAAGAGAAATCTCGGTTTGTGTGTCAAACCGTTTTGTATAGACAATTTTTGAGATATGCAGTGATATTTTAAGTAAAAATTATTTTTTCTTAAAGAAAATTCCCGGTACTTTGAACTGGTAACATGAAATATTTTATCAACAACAAACCCACAAAAGTAAATGAAAAATATTATGCTATGGCCTAGTTTTAACTTAAGTTTATTAAAGTTATGAACATTGTTTTCTCACAATCTTTTCACGAGCCATTCGATAGCAAATGCGTTTCTTATTATGTCAAGAAAAAATGTTTCTCGTAAAATCAATTTCCACCGACACCAGGCCGCGTCTTTCTAATCCAATTTGTAACTTATAAGCAAGGTTACTGGAATAGGGTTGAAGGAGAAAGAAAAGAACAAAAAGATCCTATCAAACAAAATTGGTACAGAAATAAGGGTGACGTACCACAAAACAATAAGGGTGTGTGAAGGCAATTCCATCGATAAGCTAATATGTATACACACAACACCAAATACATTGTGCTTCTACCATAATTATTGGTACAGTGCAGAATGAACTTAATAATTTAAATTACAGTCGTAATTACACCGTTTTGACAGGCAATTTCGGCAAAATATAGGTAAACTTGCAACAACTTTCATAAATGTGCAATCAATAATTCTAACCAAATATTTGCGGTCGTAATCATGCAGTGGTTTTTGATACAGTGAAATAATATTTGGTTATATTTTCGTACCAGATAAGTTATCTTTGTTTATATTATGGTGTGGATATCGAGCAAGAACGACCAATTGACGAATTTGGTAACGCTCAACGCATCTTGTCTGGAAAAATTATTACATTCGCCTAAATTATTTTAAAAATTTAAAAGTACTCGTAGGTTGAACGTTTGTTAATTATAATTCTATAATTATTCTACCCAAACTGAGGTACTAAACTAGTATTCAGTCGATAGTGAATTTGGGATTTTGTTTCACAAACAAAACTCCTGAATGTTATTGGAGTGATTTAGTTCGATTATAACTTCAAGATCTTTAAAGCATTTATTAGAAACCTTAAACAGAAGCTCTAATTAAATGTATTATACGATTACCTAACCTTAATTTTTCTGACAATATAAAAGAAAAAACTGTAACAAGATGACAACATTTAAATTAACACACATACATACACAATTACACATAGGTACGTACAAAACATACACAATTATCGTCGCAAAGTTGCCTTGTTAAGTTGTTCCTTATAAATGATTACCAGTTTTACTATTTTCTTCTCTGGCAGATTATTATCATTTTTTTATCGTTACAAGAATAAATTTTGATATATATTAAGGCCAATGAGTTACGTTTAGAACAAATTAACTGAAACTGGCCTATCATACAAGTTACTTGCGTTAGTTATACTGAAAATTCAAATTTCTTATTTAAGAATACTGATGTAAACATCGCAAAATATTTCTAACGCATTGAATACTTTAATAGTTTAAAAATCATTAAAGAAATGTTAAAAATGTGAATGTGAGTCAACTACATTAATCTTTCACCAAGTTCTCTAGTTTATTATTATGTCCTGACATTACGCTTAACATTATAATAATCTATGAATAAAGAGCCCCATTACGTTAAATTAACGTCATGACTGTTAAGAGGTAAAAGTTTGAGAATTTTGACCGAGGTTGATATTAAAACGAATAATTTAAGTTATCTTTCACAATACCAAAGTGGCAAAGTTTGTTCAAGTTAGAAACTCTTCCCAACTAACATTGCTCATAATCGTCGCAGAGGCGCACTCCGAACGACAATTTTCGATACAATTACAACAAAAAGATTGGTTACAATACAAAATGGCATTGCCACAATAATCAAATGGCTCCTATTCATAAATGCTATTTAAAAAAAATGCAATATTTTTATTTTTAGAACATAAATATACCTTGTCAAACTGTCTAGTGATTTAAACAAGACTTTATTATTTTCGTGGTCACATAGAGTCTTGTTTCAGTCAATGTGTTCGAGTTCAATTCAATTCAAATCTTTATTGCAAGTCACAAAGGGTAAAAGTTAACATTCTAAAGGCTAAGTACATGGAACGTACAAGTCGATTTTATATAATGTCAGGTTTCATTAAAATCTTTGTAATATTATTTATAAATCAGTGAACAGTTTACTAGAAACATTATTTTTATTTTTCATCTTCTGTACGCTATTAAATAAACAAATGCGCCTCCTTCGATAAAAATACGAATGACCTCTACGTAATTATCGGGTTTGTTAATAGAAATTAGTTTATGATAATTATATAATTATAAAACTTTGATAAGTTAGTAATTGTATTAGATGTTAAGGTATACGCAGCTGATGTCACAAGCCATTAGTCGACCGGCGACAGTAGAAAACCTCAAGGGTAACGAGATCAGACGACACATGGTGTGAATAGTCCGGGCGGACAAAACTTTCACCGCATCACCCCGCACATTTATCTCTTAACAGCGAAACTGCTTTGGATATCCTTATGTAATAATTCAGAAGCCATACCAGTGTTGACCCAATTTGCCTTTCAGAAATATAACTTTACGGGTGCGTGGAGGCGTTTGTTACAGAACTGATGAGTATTGGAATAGAAATTCTCAAGTGAAGTTCACGCCTCAAGCAAGCGTAGCTTAGGACTTCTCCCTGATATATTAATTGACAATATGATAAGGGTTACTGACAGTTGGTGAATGATATGTAAGAAGGATCGTTCTTTATGGCAATAGCTAGGGGAAGCCTGTGTCCGGCAATAGTCAGCGATCTACTGCGATAGATTACAACGTCGTTACCTAGAACTGCCGTTTTTAAAACCGGGTTTTTGTGTCATTTACTCTTCACATTAACCGATTTGCACATTTATCATCAGACGATATTAATTTAAATAGCTTTTATCCGTTTTATACATTTGTTTGTACACACTTCACATCAACCTATGCTTAGTTTTTTTTTATCAACAGACGATACTTTGTTTCAATGCAATCTTCAATCTTGGTCCCTCTCAAATTAATTCATCAATTTCAAAAGAAAACCTTATTAATTTTGGTTATGTAAACCAAGAAAAACAACAGTCATATTAACTTGATCTTATTAGTATGCAATCCCTACTAATATAATATTATAAATGCGAAAAATTATTTATAAACGCTTTTCCGCTTTAACCTCTTCACCGATTTTGATGAAATTTGGCATAGGTATACGTTGAACCTCAAGAACGGACATGGGCTACTTTTTGTTAGAAATAAAGAAGGGGGGGGAGGGGGGCTAATGCCACCTTTGAAATTTTATATGGGAAAATGTTTATTTTTTAAGTTAGAGATATGAAAGTTGGCACAAATATAGCTCTATTAAAAAATGGACTACTTTTTGTTTCGAATATTAGGGGAGATAGGGGTAAAATCGAACGCGAACGAAGTCGCGGGCACAGCTAGTAAAAAATAAAAACGATTATTTACGTGTTATGTACGTAAGTTTATTAAAACAATTACGAAATAAGCAATAAATTAAAAAAAGACGTAATAAATCGAACAAAACAACAAAAAAAAAGAATAAAATAAAAAATACGTTAACTTATTAACAACTAAATACATGTACAAAAGGTATTGTGGTTTGAGTGAGAACAAGGTTTTAACAACAACTGATTTTGATAAAAAATACTATGGTATGTATGTAATGACGAGTTGGTACGTTGTTCTATAGATAGTAATAATATATATTTATTTTGTATGCTTATATTTTACTACTCACCTATCAAAAATTTATTTTTTATATCAATTTTACATTCTTTCTTAGTGTGAATTATAATCATGTGATGTGATGTGATATAAAACTGAAGTGTGATTACGTGGAGGCTTAAATGCATTAATATCTCACTGCAAGCTAAAAGCCTCAATTGCGGTAATAAAGTCATTA
The DNA here is from genome assembly GCA_037074685.1 of Glyphodes pyloalis. Classification (NCBI taxonomy): domain Eukaryota; kingdom Metazoa; phylum Arthropoda; class Insecta; order Lepidoptera; family Crambidae; genus Glyphodes; species Glyphodes pyloalis. The sequence goes on from JAYKKO010000001.1 coordinate 18,453,414, forward strand.
CTGTAATAAAGGGTACTGTCCAAATCATGCTTGCTCAATTTAATTGGTCATCGAAATATCGGGCGACTCAAGATAGACCGACATCATAATCCACTATTTAAAACTGTATACAAACGAGAAGTTATTATATGTACATTAAGAGGTGCATTATAAACGGTAATTAATTACGCTCACATATTGTACTCTCTCTAGAAGTGTTGCCGGGATGATTATTGTCCTTACATACCTCTTTCGAGCTAAACGCTTTTAGGTACATGGAAAACTGTCTTACTAAATGCCACGTCACCGAGTTTATTATTGTTATCAATTAAAGTTTCAAAACTCCTATTTGAAACTTATTTACGTAAAAGATTATTTTTAATTTTAAAAACACATTTAACGTTCTGAAATTTCTTTAAATTTGTGGAGTATAAAGTAGCTAGCTTTTATGATTAGGACACATATCCGTTTTTAATATTTGACCAAGTATTTATAACTAGCTCTTGCGCGTGAAAGTGCTTTTTGATTAAAAGTAACTTATGGAACTCGAGTTTGTGTAAAAATATCTTTTTAAATTAGATACAATATATGAATTCATATTCAAACTGTAACATTTATGCACAATAACGTATATAGATAAGAGTGTAAATACATAGGTATGATAAAAACGTGGTTCTCCTAGGTTTTTTTTAATTTTGATTCTTGGAACTAATTTTCATGATCTGATTTCGATAATAATGCCATGTAACTTAATTATTACAAAAATAAACTTTCAAATTTTCTTACCAAAAATATAAATGAAAACCAAAGTACACTCTTAATAATTTGGTTCACTATAAACCGCATAAAATGAGTAAATAAAAATTAAGTATCTAAATCTCGCATGTGTTTAGAAAATAAAGAGTTTCAACTCTAAAAGTAGTTTCATTTTAATTTAATGAATCATAACTAAATGAGTTACCTACTAACAAGCGCTTCTGAATGAAGTGAGCGAGTTGCAAGTTATTAAATAAATGTTTTTGGAAGTTTATTTTTCAACTTTAACAACATATACTTACGTTGTAAATTGCAGTTCCATAAAATTGAATGAGCACTGGAATAATCGTTTATACCGCCATGATGTAGACTGACATTCACTCTCGTATTTTATAATAATACACATTTTATCGCGTTGGCCTCCGCAGAGCAAAAGAGTTTTATTTTTTGCCCCTTCAGAGCACGCGTTGTCCCTTTTTCGTTTCGCTTGTTTTATATGGGGCGTTTAATTCGATAAAATTCGTGTGGACTCGAATTGGTTTAGGAGAGCTGGAAAATAGTCCAGCTATAAATGCTGCCGTCATTTTAATACTTTATTTAAAAACGTGATCATTTCAGTTTCTTATTGAATTTGTAACAATAACGTAACTGCCTAAATGTTTCAAAAATACGATCAGTGCATAACAGTAACAGCGGTAAGTCGTGAGACAACATTGGTAGAAACAACATGTGCTTTGAACGGCGTACGAGCAATCGTTGGCTGTCGTCACAATCAGCTTTAATAAAGGGACGTAATGAAAAATTCTGACCCTCAGGGCTCCTGCGACTCCAACAACTGTACCAATCCATGCAGCCCGGCCGCACTGCGTTTCGAATCTCACTCGTGAAGCGAATTAATAACGCATCAGACGCTATGGAATTCTTGTTGGCTTTAGAACAACACGACCGCTGGGGCAACAAGCGAATAGTACTAGATTGCAACACGAAAAATGCCAAAAGCATTCTACTCGGGCATGTTCGAAATGTACAATTGGGACGTCGGACCTACCACTACATGCTGAGTGGGCTGGTACGTATTGCAACGATATCATTGCATTCGGTACGGGCTACATGGACTATTGTTTGTAGCAATAAAGCACAAAGCTGCGATAGCTTCTGTTATAGCGAATGGCAAATTAAACCCGATTGTATTTCCCTATTGTTGACCAATGTTTATTGTAACAAGCAAATAAGGAAACGAGACTCAAATGATTCGATCTAATTTTGGCTGTTACGGAAAACAATTTTAAAATTTCTTTTTATATCTTATATTTAAAAGAACACCTGGGTGTGGCTTTTCCTTTCTCAACAATTTGAACATCATTTCAGTTACAATTACTACGAGTTTCATAATTATGGTTATTAATAACCAATTACGCAAACAGGTATATCGATTTACAGAAATGAAAATTCAATAAAACACTCGGGAATATGTCCATATTTATATTTTATATAATAACTTAATTTTACTTGTTTTCGGCTCTTGTCACTTGTTTAATTTTACATTGATATTTGAAACCTCGGTGCATTTGATTACTTAATTATGACATACCTAGGTGATAAAATTACGAATACTTTAGGAGCAAAAATGTCACAGTCGATAAAGACCATTCAGTTTATTGTTAATAGGTATGAACATCTTTCAGAAGAGAGTATAAACAATGGTTGTAGTGAATTATTGATACACTGTTAACGTATTTAATTCAAGAAAGAGAAATGTTACGAATCAACATGAGAAATCGTATTTAAGATGAGATAAAAGCTGAAATTTTGTCTTTCAAAAAAGAGGCGCCGTTTTTCATGTGAATGTAAGAAATTGATTGAAAAGGATACATATGATACACTTTTCACCTCAAAACAATACGAATTTTATTATGAAATGAAATGATTTATTTCTGCAAGTGAATTTACAATTTTTTTTTTGTACGTCAATTATTTTTTCCTACCAGCGCCTCGACATTGGTTCTGTTGAGAAGAAGCGCCGCAACAAACTCAACAGATATCCTCTTTTAAAATAAATTACAAACAAGACAATTTTATTATCTCCAACAAGATTGCGATTAGTGTGCAACTACTTCACTAGCTCTTAGTGTATTGGTTTTACACAGTATGCGTTGTTAATGTGAGCCATTGATACATTATCGAACAGGTTATGGATGATCACTGGGAGAACGAAGTAACGGAGTATGGGGCAGTCAATATAACAGGGTTCCGCATCGTCGACCATTCGCGCAAGATTGTACGCGATTTCATGGACGGTTTGCGACGAATGGACCCACGGTTCAAGGGGACCATATCGGTAAGAGCTCCGCTTTCATTACACTACATCCTGAGATTAATTTTGTAACATCCAATTTGGGATAAGTGTAGCGATAAAGTGGATGACTCAATTAATACTCTCTCAATCCGGAATAATGGATATTTCATTCCATTTATTTGCTGCGCACATAATATTTCTAAGCGCGCATGTTTGATATAATTATTCTTAGGTATTTTGGTTTCCCTTTCATAAAAATGTGTAAGACACCGTGCAAAAAATGTCTTCATAAATTATATAAGAGTTATGGTTAAAATATTAAAATATTATTTTTTTGAAAACGCACAGTTGTCCATAGACAAAAAATATTGGTAATTAAAATAGCAAATTGATGTTTTAATTACTTACTTATCAGACAACTCATCGTTAATAGTATGTTAATAATACCATGATTAAATACAAATGTTGGGTAACTAATTTTGAACTATTGATTATATCAGCTCTATTTAAAATATTGAATTTAAATTGTATTGATTTGAATAAAAGCAGATATCGTTACGTTTAAATGTAATGCAGATAGTTTCATAATGTTTGTAGCAGGATTACAAACGCAAATTAATGTAAAGCCTATTTGGTTCAAATACCTAAGTCGTTCACATTTGGCTCATATAAGTTTATAGAGAACACATACAAAATACCTCGTATGGTAACGAAACAGGCATTTCATCAAGAAAATGTTGATATGAAGCAATAACGCGTTTATGTAGATTTCACTAACTCACGTGTTCCCTAATGAAACTCTGAGTACCGAACCCCTGCATAAATTATTATTCCATATGATCTCCCTTCACTGAGTAAATACACTTAGGCTTTTTCACTTCGGCTGCGCACACCCAAGGAAATTGTTTCCGAGTAAAGTTAACTCATCACAATTTCTAACTCGAGTCCCAACAAAAGCGTTGAACCCATTGTCTCAATGATAATTTTGTGTACCTACACCTTTGTTTTTTATATTTCCACAATATATGTATAATTAAAATACGTCCAATGTCTTTTTAATTTTTCGTCGATGCGTCGTCTCCAATTTATTCAAAAATATAAAATGTTTGAAAAGTTTAAAATAATCAATAATAAAAAGTAACTTTTGTAAAACACAAGTTTTTGAGCATTTAAACGGTAGGTGTTTAAAAGTGACTGTAAAAAATGAAACAACTCATGTTCAAATTATTGGTTAAAGGCCCAAACTGCACTAATGTATGATGGCGTACAAGTTTTAATGGATGCACTCGGGAGACTGTGGAGGAAAAAGCCCGACGCTTTCCGTAGCGCGCTACGAAGAGCTGCTGGTCAAGCAAATTCTACCAAAGTAATTGATTGCAACCCTGGAAAAAGCTGGGTGGTACCTTTTGAGCACGGAGATAAGATCTCAAGATTGATCAAGAAGGTTCGTCACATTTATTTTAAAGCTAACAGATATTTTATTTTCACATCCTTTTAGTTATGGTAGCAGTGACATGTATTCTGAGAGCTTGTAGGTTGAGAAAACACGTCGAGAACGATGTCTTAAAGCAGTACCGTTCGTATTTTAAAATTTTCACATAGCAAGTAACTGAAACATAATATGAAAAGAAAATCTTTAATGGAAAGAGGCTGGCACAAGTTGCATGCGTAGACAACAAAGGTTTGGGTAAACTTTAGACACTGAGCTAATACTGCTGATATAACACATTTTATACAATATGCATCTTGACAACATTCATAGCCAATCGGAAATCGTGAGATACGAACTCATTAGCGCATTTGGTAGTGAAACCTGTAAATTTCGTGGCTTCAACACATCCAGAACATACATTCATACATTGATTTTTTTTATAATTATGCATTGACTTATTAACTTACTTTGGTATTAGAAGATGTTTGTGTTATTGTTGGTACGTCTGATGTTTAACTAAATAAATACTAGCAATGGTGTCATTTAAAGTTAACCTTGCTTTAAGTTATGTATTACTTAACAACATAAAATATTCATAATGTATCTCTTATCATTTAAAAAATTAAAATTTCTGAATGAGTAAGTGCACTGGGTCATAAATACCAGATTGTGTTAAGTTCGTTAAATGGTCATTAAAAAAATAGATAGGTATGTATTTTTTTTAATTGAAATTAATAAAAAATAATAAGATGAAATGATGCCAAGTTGCAATTTTGGGGCTCGGCAAGTCACTGGGTGGTAAGAAATGTACACACTAATGACGTCTTTTTTGTCATTATTTTATCTTCAAAAAAGTAGCACTTAGATAATGTACTAATTCACGTAAATAACAAAGTCTAACGCAATACATGGACGAGCGTCAAGGGAACTTAAACTTATCTTCAGGAATGTTATCAAAAGTTACCGTTACGTAAGTTACTGAGCTGTTCTGATAAGGTGGAAAATGCTAAATTACGTGGCTCATATTATTGGATAAACTAGCAAAAGAACTAAAATTTTTTTTTAGTCCGATTCCCTATTTCCACGAAGAAATGTGACTCTAATACATAACACCTAAACATAAGTAGTTCATATATGGTACAACTGCATCCGCCAGGCCACTCATAAGACGCAAAAGTCACCGTGAATGGCATAAGCCGCCTTCGAAAGCTCTTGGAGCGCCACGAACCGTACATAGCTTAACATTTTCCAATAGATTTCATTATTTTTGCGTTGCTCGTTCCTGTAAATTTCTTGTCGCACTTCACATATCCGCTTTGATACGTATTCTGACATAATAGCTTTTCAAAAGGTTTCACCGTGATATTTTCCGTCCTAGGCGTCATGATGCCACCTTTAGTAAGTGATATTATAATAGTTCCATATTTTCAGACCGACATAGAAGGTCTTACTGGCAATATTTCATTTAACGAAGAAGGACACCGGCACAACTTTTCATTGCAAGTTGTTGAGATGACAGTTCAAAGCGCAATGTTACAGGCAAGTGTTTTTGAAGTTGCAGCTTTCCAAACAATATGTCGTTGTTCAGTATGACGAAAATTCACCTTCAACATTTTGATTTTTTAGTTACTAAAAAGATATTGTTTTTTCGTGAACAGGTAGCCACATGGTCAGACGCTCATGGTTTAACATTAGTACAACCAAAGTATGTACAACTACGGTCACCCGCTTCATATGACACAAACAAGACATATATTGTAACAACCATCATTCAAGAACCATATTTGATGCAGAAAAAAACTAGCGAATACTCGCACAAAGATGAACAATTGCATGGATTTTGTAAAGACCTGGCTAATCTGATTGCAAGAAAAATGGGCATAAAGAGTAGGCTATCATTTATGACACAAGTTCTCGTTTTACAATTAAGACTTATTTTATTCGAATATTACACTGTGTTTTGTTTATTTAAATTCATTTTCAGCTGAACTTCGTCTTGTAAGAGATGGAAAGTATGGAAGTGAGAGTCCTACAGGAGCGTGGTCAGGATTAGTAGGAGAAATCCTCAGAAAGGTAAGCATATATTAACCATTGTATTAGTTCCAATACAGTTTAACGGATTTAACATCCAAATGTTATGTAGAAATAATAACAATAAACTTCGTCGATATAAATTCCATAATCAATATTCTACAAAAGTATAATTGACTAAAGAAAATCTCTGTTCCATTAACCACTGCATTACGAAGACTAAAGTTTGCTGAAAGGGATTTATTCCTTGACTTAAATAATGCAGTTTATCGCAACTTCGATGTTTTCAAAGGAGACGCGTAATGTCAGCGGCAGTGGACTTTTTGCCTCTTCCTATCTGGTCGAGTACAAATAAAGTTTGGATGGAATTCAGAAACGAACTGTGATGACGGTCTTTTCTTTTTGAATTAATGTTGCCTTCTGTTCGTTGTGATCAGTACTTGTAATTCGTAAAGACAAGGATGTGTTGATGTGTCAACATTTGACAGTTTTTTCGTATTTTCACCTCGTAGCTTTTAAGTTTTCACAATGAATAACGTTCTGTTTGTCAACGGGAGTGCGCCAGCTTACGGTTCACTGCGGCGCACCGGGATCACACTTCGAAACACGGGACACTATCTAACTTTGTTTATTCAACCATAATCCTCGTGGTAAAACTTGTTTGATAATAACTGACGTTACTAGACACACTTTCAAATTAGTTCTCAATAGGTATTTTCTTTTACAGTTGTGATTTAAAGATTTAAATAAATTTCAATAAATTTAATAAAAAGTCAATGTTTTTCTAGATTTTAGCCTTTTTTATGTTGTTTGCAATTTAATTGCACCCTTTCACCGATTTACTTTTTCAAAAACATTCCAATTTTATTTCGAATAAGTAATGTTTCTATTAAGACCTCAATAACAAATAACTCAATCTCTTCATAAGTTTTGACCCACATTAACTCTGGTACTTATTCTTGGATGTTACTGAAATGACTTTCACTCAAACTGCAACGGAACTCTTACATTTTGTTTGTATACTATAGGCATAAGTTTAATATTAATAGACACACGATGCACATTCAGTCTTAAGAGTATACGAATATTTCCTTAATATAATTTAAAGTATATTTGTCCTTATTTAACTTTTAGATTTGGCCCCTAGTTTCCGCGCGTGCAATGTCGCGGGCGGCCACTAGTTTTTCATTTCCACAGTGTAGTCCTACATTTGAATATAATCATATGGTTTTATAAATTTGATGGTATTGGTATGGTCAACGGCACGTCAAACTATACTACACTTTGAACTTAGTGTCGCCCTTATGTCGTAAATATAAAAACTAATTTTGAACTGAAGGGTTAACTGTAATGTGCTGTTAAACGTATACATAAGTAGGTACAATCGATTGTTGTAAGTCCGGATGCGTAAGCACACCAACCTTACATAAAGTTTGTCTGATAAATACGGACTTACTACTACGTATGTATGTTTTAAAATAAGTTCCTAGATATGTTTCTAAGGGAGGTCGTAAAATGAGCAAATAAAAAATGTAAATAAAAAAAAGTAAATAAAAAGGTCGCAAACAGGCATGTCGTATAAAGTTTTAGAGTTAATATACTCAGGTTTGGGTTCGAGGTCAACTTCAAATACTTCATAGTTCATCGTCGTCAATCTTCGAGGGGTGACCGGCTCTCTCCCTTAAACATCCTTGTATATTGAATTTGAGGCGCATTATCGTAGTTTGCTCACTCCCGGTTGTTGGACACTCGTTTTCTTTAACTTTTTGAAGAAATTTGATGGTAAATCTAATATCCAGGGAAGGTTCCCTTTTAATCTCTTTGTTTTCAAACTTGGCGTGTTTATGTTCCTTTAGGAAATTGCCTTTCGTAATGAAAACGTAAATAAAACCGGTAGGTACGTACGCTGAGTATACTAACTCAGAGGGTGAATAACATAACTTTAAGTTTGCTTTAACATAATATTATCGAATAAGAATATTATTAGATTTTACGATGTTGACTCGGTGTTGAGGTGATGACCCGGTGCAATACAACGATTTTATTCAGTCAGTTAGTTAGAATTTAAAAATACAAACTAGACTTATTATTTGCTTCAACCAAAAAATAAAAATTCACTATACTTTATTCAGCTCATCAAAGTTCATATACCATCTTACTAAAACAGTACGTAAACAGTCATCGCGCTTAATTTTAACGCAATGTAGTTGACAATCATGGTTAAAGTAAATAATTTGTATTTTATTTTGTGGCATTCTAACTATTTGACTAGATATTTTTTTGTCTTTATTGCTATTGAATGAAAATGAAGCAAAATTGGAAACTATTAAGGATTTTTTTTTTCAGGAAGTGGACATTGCTATTGCTCCGCTTGCTATAACACCAGATCGAGAACGTGTCGTGGACTTCAGCGAACCGTTTTTATCCATTGACACTCCTGTCACGCATAAAAAAATACCCAAGCAATTATCTGATACTTTCAGCTTTCTTAAACCTCTATCTAAAGAAATATGGGTAAGATTGTATTACTAAAACTTGCATTGATCAATGAACTTTATTTCAAAGTACGCAATTAGGTATGTATTTTTAGATACCAGATGAATGTCTTTTTTCTCAACTTTTGGATGTGGGCAATAATGGAATAATTTGGATGGGGAACAGGACATACTCCAGCTTGTAGAACATTTTTATAAAGGAACGACAATATATAGTTAATACAGACTGTTATCTTTCTTTGTTTTGTAATCAAGCAATAATAGGCCTTTGTCTACACGCTCATACTCGTATCAAACTCTACGGTAAAATTTAGTAATTATAACTCAAATAGTCTAGTCATGTAAGTAGGTTTCCTTCCGAACGAAATATTGATAATTAAATTGATGGATAAGCCTTTATTGTATCGTTTTAAAAATAATCACAAAAATGACATAAAATCTTGTGCTCGAATCCTAAGATATTCACGGTTATAATAATATATGTAGGTACAGTCAGCGTCATATAGTTCGTGATACTCAGGGTACTCTAATAAATAGACGCAACTAAAAAGTCAATAATATCGGTACACACAAAGTATTCTTATTGTTGTCAACAGTTTTGTCGCTCAAAAGGTCGACACACCTAAAATGTCATATAAATCGGCTCAGTCAAACTGCCATAAATATGGTTACAGTCTTCCCGCCAATGGTATCCAAACGTTCTAAGTGTTCAAAAATATGAAACACATTAGAAAAATACGCCAGCATGAAACCTCATTACGCAATCGAGTATTGAGGTTTCATGCTGGCTGATGATTTTCACACTAGATTTAGTGTTTGAATGTAATTCTATTATCTGTCAGTGTATGCCAACTAACCATCAACTACCCATCACTCGTATCAATGTGAAGTGCAATATTAGAGACAGTGCAGTGAAATAGCCAAAATAGGTTTATTATGCGATTTGGATTTTTTACGTCTTTTGTTACGTTCGAAAGTAGCTTTATCAGAACTGCTCAGTTTATCGTTAATACGGAATGTGTTCATTTCAGTTAGGTACACAAGTAAAATTAAATAAGAAATATACCTAATAACTCATATTCATTATCATTGAGGTTAACATCTATTTAGCTGTAGCTGTTTATTGCTTATATTTTTTTAACATACCTTGAGACATATCGTCCGTACTGAAAATTCAAGTTTCTAGTTTTGTCTACAAGGAAGCTATAGGGGATCGAAAAGGGCTTGAAAAAGATGGTACGGCCGTGCCGGTTTTTTTTGCTTGACTTGGTCCTCCCCACTGCCGTGCCCCCAGATATCGTAAATGGCTATGCAAGAAATTCTGAAGTTCTATACAAAACAAAAGAGAAGTCTATGACGTCGGGCTTAAAATGAAAAGGACAGCAGTAGTTTCTATCGCTTTCACTTTGTGTTTACATTTTTTGAAACTAATTGACGAGGAAAATAATATTTAAAAAGTATAGCAGTAAGGTTTATTTTTCTAATGTGTTTCATATTTTTGAACACTTAGAACGTTTGGATACCATTGGCGGGAAGACTGTAACCATATTTATGGCAGTTTGACTGAGCCGATTTATATGACATTTTGAGTGTGTCGACCTTTTGAGCGACAAAACTGTTGACAACAATAAGAAAACTTTGTGTGTACCGATATTATTGACTTTTTAGTTGCGACTATTTATTAGAGTACCCTGAGTATCACGAACTATATGACGCTGACTGTACCATAAAAACATTTCATATAGCTTCCACGCTATTTTCATGAATTGTAGAACATACATTTTACAATTTTCATACAATATATTTTTATGAGATAATTGTTAAAAAAAGTCAATGTTAGTGTCGTTGTAAGGCCTAAAAATTAAAAGAACACTTAGATTATCACTAATTTGTTTTTTTGTTACTTGTTTTGGCGTATTAATAATATCATTGCCCTATACATCAAGACAAGTACATTTAAAAAAAATACATGACAGTTGAAATTATATTCATTAGGTAAGTCGCATGGGAGCTTCAAGAGGCTAGATATATATTTAACATTGGACCACATCACCTACATTGCTCTGATTCAGAAGTAAGTAGCTAAAGTGTTACAAAAAACAGATACAACGACGGTATAACAACACAAAGACCCGAGATAATGTGGAAAGTTTGTTTTCCATATAGACCGGACCGGGAATCTAACCCAGGACTCCAGAGATGGCGCGACGCCAAAGTCCGGCACGCTCGCCTTTTGGCTATGGAAGACGTCGAATTGTTTACAAAAAACTTTAGCACCTAGATAATATCATAGCACGTGAATATAAGTGATGCGGGAGCATATTTTATAAGCATTTGAAACAACTTTTAGAACGCTATTAAAAAGGTATTATGCGTGATCTTTCATTCAGAGTTTTACCTTTTTTGCCTGCTTATTTGACTGGACTAAATGTAGGTATATATACTTACTTACAAACATGGTACTTTGTTCAATAAGTACGCCTTCACCACATAGGTAGATATAGTATTTTTTTACAAAGCACTGATATGAATATTTTGTCCACAGCTATGCGTCCTTTTCAGCTTTTTTGCCGTGAGCATTGTCCTATTTTTAGTATCGAGATTTTCGCCTCACGAATGGCGCTCCGTCTCTATCTCTGAAACCCAGTTAGACCATCCCATTAGCAGTACAAATGAAGTAAGTGAAAAGTAATAAGATTGCGAATAGAAAACCTTATCTGCTGATTAATAAAATAATGTTTGTTTTAAGATAATTCTGCACAACGAATTCAGCATTTGGAACTCATTCTGGTTCTCCCTTGGTTCTTTTATGCAACAAGGCAGCGACGTTGTACCAAGGTATGTTTTATGTTTATTATTATTTAAAGAATTTTATAGATAAGAGAAAATAAATCTTTTACCTACATGTTGAGAATTTGTGTGGCTAAAATTACATCTTGTGTTAAATCGTGCATGACTGAGAAAATACGAGTATCTACAACATAATGTATTATGTACATAAGTGAACGCTGGGTAAGAAGAGGCACGATAATCACCTTGTTATGTCTACCGATGCGAGATACTACTCGTAATAAAATTACTTATATTCTCTCCCCCGCGTGGAACAGCGACAAAAAGACACAACCATATTTTACTAAGAGAAAAGACATAGAATGAGATGAGATTTTGATTGACATGTTAAATTATATTATCGCAGTTTGAACATAATGTTCTGTCTATTTTAAGATTGTATTACACCGAAAACTAAGTAGGAAGTAAATTAAAATTAACTTTGTTTATTTATTATTATTTTTATTAACTAAACAAAAGTCGCCACACTTTTTTTTTCAGGGTATTTTAATTTACCTTCCATTGGAATACGTGAATGCAATGCAAATTTATTTATGATTTACGAATACCATGAAAGCCCTTAGTCTGAATTAATGTTTTAATTAAGAAATAACCTGTATTTTCGTAACATATCATTCGAAGGTCCTTATCTGGGAGAATTGTCGGAACTGTATGGTGGTTCTTTGCACTCATATTGGTATGTTCATATACTGCCAATCTCGCTGCATACCTCATAGTGGAGCGTATCGCGGAACCGGCGCAGGCCCTCAACTATCCTACAAATATGGCGAACTCAGAAGTAAGAGACACATGCCCTTTTACAAGATACAGGTAACGAAAGCTCAATTACGAAGGGATAATGCTACAGCGAGTGCCGTTTGATGTTTATAGCGATGTCATCTGTGACGACCCTTTTAACTTTTCAGTGTCCTTTCTTTGCTGCATGAAGTTTACATGAAAAAAATAAGTAAAGAAAGAAAGAAAGAAAAAACATTTATTGACATCACAAAATTTACAAACAACGCAAGACAAATGAAACAGATGTAATTTAAATACTTTGTGAGGCCAATTTGGGTTCCACGTCAGCGAATGCCGCTGCGACATTTTAACGTCCCAGCAGCGCTGGTATTCTGGTGGAACCCCTTGCTTGGAGAATTAGCAAGTACCCTGGCTCTTGCTAGTTCCCCACGCAATCGAGTGGCGCTTATAATTTTATGCTAAAAACTACACACAAAAAAGAAAAAAGAAAAAACGACAAAAACAAACATTGATAAAAAACAGGCAAAGACAATAAAGTACTAAACAATCACAACGGAAGCAGAAGATATAACTTTTACAAACACAGTGTTTCATATTAGAACAAATATAACAAAAACCTAAAAACAAATATAATAAAATCGGACAAACATTCACACATACACACCTAAATTCAAACAAATTTACACAAGACAAGCATACGTCAAATTTACACAAGACAAGCATACGTCAAATTTACACAAGACAAGCATACGTCAAATTTACACAAGACAAGCATACGTCAAATTTACACAAGACAAGCATACGTCAAATTTACACAAGACAAGCATACGTCAAATTTACACAAGACAAGCATACGTCAAATTTACACAAGACAAGCATACGTCAAATTTACACAAGACAAGCATACGTCAAATTTACACAAGACAAGCATACGTCAAATTTCTCGCGTGAGGCGACAAAAGCTTTTACACCGTTGATTGGGTGATCGTACACCGTACTCATATTATCAGCCAATCAGCAGTTGACGCATTGATTTTGACATTTCTGAAAGACAAAAGTTGCAACACATTTTATTATTAGGGGGTACTTGGGGCTATGCAGTTCAGTGAACTGTGGTCACTGCGACCTTTTAGATCTATTGTGACTCGCCACCAGTTAGAGTAACTCCTTTAGCCGGGTCGATTCTAGGAAGTCTAGTATTTTCCTAGCTTTCAGGGTTTTTAATTCATCCGGTTGGGCTATATGTCGTCCCAGGTGGATGCTTCGTTTGTGGATCAGAGATTCAACGTCGCACAGGAGATGAAGAGGTGTTTCCTTTTCCACCTTGCAGAATCTGCATTCATCAGAGTCACTCAGCTTCATATGAAACTGGTGTCTTTTTAGTTTGCAGTGTCCAGTCAAGGCTCTAACTAGCGCACTGGCCCTAGGCCTGCTAAGTTGTAGCAGTTCTTCGGTCCATTTGCGCGAGTAGCCAACTATGAGTGTTTTTGAGTGTTCTAAGCCTAGTTGATTTATCCAGTATTTTTCCGACTCGACTTTTAGTTTTTCTTTTAGTAGTTGCATAGCCTGGTTCTTTGAAATGCCACAGAATGGTTCTAGTCCAAACTGTTGGCTTTGCGCCCCAGCTTTAGCAACACATTACATTGGCCATGTAATAACTTTAAGTAACTTTAAACTTATACTAAAGCCTTGTACTTTAAAGATTATGTGTGTAAACTTTTAAGTTTTTATTACGTTAACTTAAAAAATATTTTCATTCAGTTCACTTTTACAATAAAACGTTTTTCGATTAATTGTAAAACATTTAGAAATAAAAAACAAAAAATAATTTACATAAACAAATACGAAAGAAAAACAATGTCAAATTTCGAAATAAGCTGAGTTACTCATCTTGTGTTGCTAAATCGTCTTACAGTCGCAATTTCTAAAGTGTCGAATAATTTTAGAATCATGTCATGACGTGGAACCATATAGTGAAGGATGTTAAGTTAATCGAAGAAGATATTGTGCCTACACTTCCAGAGAAGAGGGAGAGCTCGATTGCCTGTGATACAACGTCCCATGTTTGCCATTATAAGCATATTAATTTTGCCGTTGCCACGGCGAAAGGATCTCCGCTCAGGTGAGATAAAATGATTAAAAACGTCCCAAGAGCGTCCATAATATATTATTTTTCAAGATACGATAAAAAGCCAATTAATTCCATTTCAAAAGCAGCAAATCAGGAATACAATTTGAAATCTTTCATTTACTGCTGGGAAATGCATCGTTATTATTGCATTAAATCGTAAACTAATTAGGATTTGCCTTTATAGAGAGAAACATTATCGTGATTTGATTACATCTGCATTTGATAAAATATATTTGCAATACGTAAATAAATAAGAACAAATTGTATTTCAACGTTACAACGGTTATTTTCCGTTGGTTGTTTTAACGTGCCCTGTCTGGAAATGAAGCATAAAGTTTTCATAAAGCAATTACGTTAAGTGCAATGTATTAATTAACCCATATTTTATCCCGAACGTAGATGCATTTAAACAGAGTGGGTTCAAAAAGCTCTGGTAGTGGACGCAGTGACAATGTGTGCTTTGATCAGTCGACCGGACGATATCGCTCGCAGCTACCGATTCGCACAAAACCTCTTTTTAGAACGAACGACTAACTACTATGAGCTTTTGACTGATGCGATAACGAAATCTCCTTTTACATCTTATTTTCTATTAACTTACTGCTTCAATCACGAGTTCTAAATATCACTTAACTTCGTTCTTTTTGCTTTAAAAATAAGAAAAATATTGTTAAAACATACAAAAAGCACGTTAGTGTACGTCAAACAAAAATAAATTACAATTCTGCATAGTATTTTACTGACGTCTTTAAGTTCCTAAAATTCGTTTACATTACCGTGAAGATAATTTAGATATTTTTTAAATTAAACTGCTAATACTTAAATTTCTACAACACAATTAAATATTAGAAGTACTGAAAGCATTGCGAAAAATGTGCACAATAAAAGACCTGAAGAAATAGACGTTACAAACATGAAACAGAACTTTAATTGTATTGACATACTGACAACGAACGTAGACACAACTTTTCATCACTCATGATCATCATCAGTGATAATTATCGAACTATTTAAAAAAGTATTTTTCAACTTTCTAATAAATTTTCTGACGATGCATAAGTGTTACTTGTAACCTACAGTCGCCGTCAGATATATCGGAGCAGACAAAGTGACCAAATACTTCTGAACAGTTAAAATGTCAAAAATTTCCATACCCCACAAGTTACTATTAATAATATCTGAACATTCATTACTTCAATAATATCTGAGCATATGCTAGTCAATAATTTCTATACACACAACTTACCAATAAAATCTGAACACTCATCTATACAGGTAGCTAAATGAGACACATGACGTGCGTGACACATATTGACGTTATGAGTGTTCAGATGTTATTGTAGTTAGGGAGGCGAATAGGGGAATTTTCGGTAATACTCGAGCGTGGCAGTTTAAGATATGAGAGATACCTCAGACCTAATAGAACAACCTTGTAAGGTATTTAGCTCTTTATGTAGTGACGCGCGCCTAGGATAGACAATCAGATTAGTAAAAACAATCGATAGTCTGAAATACTCGAACACGTCAGATTAAGATATAAGAGGTTGATTTTAGTGTTTTAAGACTAAATTTAACTAATCTGACGATAAGTCCTTGACGCCGCCGAGTTAAAGGGTCGCGAACTTGTAAAAAAATCGTTAATCCGGCATTCTCGAGCACGATTTGTTTTTTTGAAGAATATAATCTAAAACTTACTTACATATTAATACAAAATTTGGCGGTTTCCGCATGACCGGAAGTGTGGAGGAGCCATTTCGTCTTCCGAAAAACGCGTTGCGGCATATATAAGTCGCTAACGACTCATTTTGCAAAAAAAAGTTTAAATAAAGAAAAAATTTAATTTTATTTCACACAAAAAAGGTCTCTTTACATTTTTGTCCAAGGTTAAAACTTTTTGACTTGAAGCATCATAAAAACTCAAACTCCCTGTTTTTTGAGTAGGTATATCTCGAAAACTGAGGTTAAAAAAAAATGATATAAAATAACGATGATTAAATTATGTGACTTTTATTATATCTAAAAAATGTTTTTTTTTTTTCTAAAGTTTCTCGACAATTTTTATGGACTCGGAAAAAGTTACGCGTATCTGTATACACAAGTATTATTAACATGTACAGTTTCATGTATGTATATTATTCAATAGCCTGTTGATCCTCAAATTGTTTTTTGGACGTACCGTAAGCAAAACGAATAATAACAATACAATTATAATAACATTTTTATATCACTTCATTATTTTATACAATAAATAATACAATTCGTACTACATTTTATCAACATTTACGTTGGTTGTATCTATAGCTTTATTGTCATTCTTAAATTCCTCGTTTTATCAAGGAGAAAGAAAGAAAAAAATCTTTTTTCGGTCAAATTAGGAGAACCCACCAACATTTTTGTCAGATTAAGAAAACATGCTTTCAAGATACCGAGATAAACCTCCCCTATAAAAATCTGACGCGCTCGAGTATTTCAAAAAAACTTTATTTTTTTGCATTTTCAAAAATTCATGGTAACTTATCGTCACGCCGAAATCGTCAGTAATCGTCGTAAATGGAGCTTCCTTGGGGCCTACTTAACACCCCTTCCAAAAATCTGACGTGATCGAGTAAATTGTTTTTTCTGCATTTTTGACTACTTTATATGCCTACCCCCACCACGCAAACCGGCAGATTAGTATACCGTTGTTATCAGAGGCACTTGGGGCATAAGTAGTATGAATATCTGACGCGCTCGAGAATGCCCAAGTAACTGTTTTATAACATTTTTAAAAAACCGTACACGCCAAACCCACCGCTAAAATGGGTTTTACAATACGAGCTTTTCTTTTCGAAATTATTTTATCTTTCGATTTTGATAGGTCTCGACGGCGCCGTTGAATTACGCCATTCAGCTACCTCGCCTGCCTAACTATGGCATCTGCTCAGATATTTTTGAAGTAATGAATGTTCAGATATTAATGGTAACTTGTTGTGTATGGAACTTTTTGACATTTGAACTGTTCAGAAGTATTTGGTCACTTTGACTCTACATACATATATCTGACGGCGACTGTACATGAATAAATGAATTGACTTTGACTTTGACTATAAACACTCTTGAATACTCTTTTTTTTGTAATTGTGCAAAAAAATATTTTACCTACCTTTAGTTCAATTGTTGTTATCACATAAGTGACATTTGTGTCTTGGTGATAATAAAGATTCTTTAAACCTAATTATTGAATGGTTATTTACAAAGCACACTCTCTCGTACTTTCAACAAATTACCAGTTGACACACTCGAATATTCGATTGCGATATTTTAAAAGAGTCCAATAAAATTTACTCGCGTGTCGCCGAAGCTTACCGGTTTAAGTCTATTGAATTCGCTTAAAGCAGTAACCAAAGAAGAAAAAATATATTTGTTGGTTATAAACCAATAATGGTTGGATAATGGGAACAAAATTTTGTACTATGAGCATGCCAAAAAATTAGCAAAATGAACATTTCTCCGTAACAGTTACTAAGTGAAATACAAAAATTTAGAGATCAGTACATGTCCATTCTAAAAGTCAGGATGCAGGAACGAAGAATAGAAGAGCTAAACCGGAATACCTACGTAAATGTAGATCGAACTATGAGCAGCAACTTCAACGTAAATTTCCACTATAGAGCTTCCACTATCTAGCTGAAATCTCGCCTCTATGCGGTAATTCCCTGTTGAATACTGAAAAGTCGTAAATTTACATGGGCCCCGTCAGTGGGAAGTCGGCTCTCTTTGCATTCCGAATTTATACACCCCGTTTTATGGTACGAATATGAACGTGATTTTTGACAAGTCGTTTAACATTTGCATTTTATAAGACACGGCTAAGTGTGTATAATATTTTGGAATTATGATTTTAAACTATTTTCTGTAATTGCAATGAAAACATATCTTCCAAATGTTTTATAGATTTTTGATAATAAGATAAGAAAATGCTGTCTCGAGTACTATATATCAAAAAGATATTGCGCTGTATAGACCGATCGGATGTCCGTGTCTATTTTCCTGTAGAACTACTATATAGATTTGAGTAAATTAATAGATGTAGTAATATATTGACACTAGCGATTCTTGTTATTCGGATATAACACAAATCTGAAATAAATTATATTTTTTTAAATACGAGATTTGACACGCTAGGACTTAGTGACTTTTCTTCAAAAGAAAAGAAAATAGCCCTGGCTCTTGCTATATTAAGATATGCTGCATTAAGATATTAGACGGTGAAGTCTCAGTAATAGTGTTTTTCACGTACGGTACTATTTTTTACTATTGGGTAAGGAACCCTATATACTTGATAAAAACTTGCTCTACAAATAAAATCCAGGCATGCGAGGTTTTTCGCAAAACATAGTCTCTAAGCGCAAAAGTCTGCCTTTGTCTGCCGGTACGTTTTACAGTTCTACGAATTGCGAGTTGCACCCTACACAGGGGATATTGCAATTAACGCGTAGATAGCCCACTATACAACGGGAACCATCAGCTGTAGTCGTATTTGTGAAATTTAACGGTAGGTGAATCAGTTTCAATGAATTCGTGAAATAGTGATAGTTTGCAAATTTACGAGTAAATAATATATTAGATTTTTGCAAAATTGCGAGTTGCTTTAGTAACATTGAATATTTTTATCTCTGATTGGCTTGACTTCGCTGAATAACTCTTATTCTGATTGATTCCTAGTCACTCAAAACTATAATAAAGTTGTAAACGGTAAGAAATGATGTTCTTATCATGTCAGTTTAACCTACAAGTACAGACACACGCAAATACAACTTTTTACTTTATTTTTAAGACTAATATAAGAAGATGTCAAGACGCCACATAGCCGCGTAACTAAGTACATTAGTTAGAAAGTTAATTAAATGTGACTAGGTACAGTCGCCGTCAGATATATTGGAGCAGACAAAGTGACCAAATACTTCTGAACAGTTAAAAATGTCAATAAGTTCCATACACTACAAGTTACCATTAATATCTGAACATTCATTCATCTAACCTGGCTGGAAGACTGAGTTCGGCTGCTTATGCGGTCAGAAAGATAAGGTACCTAACAGATATGGAAACAGCAAGATTGGTTTATTTTAGCTATTTTCACAGCGTCATGTCTTACGGTCTGCTATTATGGGGATCTGCGGCCGATATTCAAACTATATTTGTTTTACAAAAGAGGGCCATCCGAGCCATGTACAAGCTAGGACCACGTGACTCGCTGAGAGAATTGTTTAAGGAAATTAACATCTTAACAGTCGCATCTCAATACATTCTCGACTATTTAATGCATGTATACAAAAACTTGCATACATTTCCTAAAAAATCAGACAATCATAGCATTAACACCAGAAATAAAAATAAGCTTGCTGTTCCTAAGCGTAGACTACATAAAATAGGTAATTCATTTGTTGCTTTAAGCATAAAAATGTTTAATAAACTCCCTCAAGTTATTGTTGAGTTACCTTTGTACAAATTTAAGACATTTGTCAAACGTTGTCTTTTGAAAAAAGGCTACTACAAAGTGGAAGAGTATTTGAATGACAGGAACGTGTGGATCAGTGACTAGTGTGCTCGCCTGTACCTACGTGTTTTATATTATTTTACAAATATATATGTAACGCATTTTCTCAATCAATGTCAGAATTGGGCCTCGATGACGCATGTGAGTCATACAGTTAATTTAATTTACAAATACCTTTGCTTTATTATTATTATTATTTTAATAATTGATTTAAAAGTTTTATTTTACAATTGACAAACTAACTGTGTGTCTTAGTGCAAAATTAGTAATAAGTGTAGCTTTCATTTGTAAAAAAAACTACTGAGTTTCTTGCCGGTATCTTCTCTTTAGTTATAGGTTCCGAACCGGAGGTAGCTTCATTTGCTTTATATAGAGACTATTCATAAGTATTACTAATGTAATCTATGTGAATAAAAAAATATTGACTTTGACTTTGACTTTGACTTTGATTCATTATTTCAGTAATATCTGAGCAGATGCTAGTCAATAATTTCTATAAACACAACTAACCAATAATATCAGTAAGTTTTTAACAACTTAGTACAGACTAAGTTGTTAAAAACTTAAGATATTGGCTGACACATAACTTTCTAAAGCCGAATTTCAAAAGCCAGATGCAATTTCGTCTTAGTTTTTTAGATCTTACGATCTTATGTTAAATTTAGGACTACCTCTTAGTTAATGAATGTCAAGTTAAAAGTATTGAACATTTCGAATAACTTAGAGAATCGCAAAAATGAAAGTAATTACTAGACATTTAAACGCCGCGGTGGGCCGCTAGTTTTTAACATATTTTGACCATTTTAATATTTAAGCTCGATAAATTTGATTTAATTAACGAATTTAATCTTGTCGGTGAAATAACGTACCTACTAGCCAATTTGAAAGCAAGATATCGGTAATCTGATAGAATTGTAAAATGTAGATTACTTTTTCCAAAATCAAACCAAATTAGTTAATAATTAGTTTTGTTCAGAAGTCTTATTATGTAATAATTATAAGACTACATCATTTTACATATTTTTACAGGGAAGGAATTAATTTGGCCATCGTTAACTTAAAAAAAGAAGGAGTTATTGCAAAACTTTGGCGCAAGTGGGTGTTGAGCACTAAGCAACCTGATTGCGAAGCTGCGAAAGATGAAGTAAGTAGTTCAAAATTAAGTGCACATTTGTAAAATGGCGATGGCCACATAGATTTGATAACCGATGGGGCCAAAAGCTACCTATCGCAAAAAAACTGCGAAGGGCAGCCCCGCAAAATATTTACAATAAATCTTGTCATGGAGGTTAAGAGACAATGGATAAAAGATGCTGAGATGACGCAAAGTAAGAGTTTTGGAGGGAGTCAGCAGTGGACGTCCTTGTAAAATGACCCGACGAAATATCGACCAAGTTACGTATTCTTGAGAACAACCGGTTCCCATCTTGAAATTGTGTCATTGTTTACGTAACAAAAGCTGAACTAAACTTTGCCACAAAAGTGTACGAGCTATTTAAAAATAATATCTAGCACTTCTCTGTGAAGTCAAATGCACGGCAGTAGAAAGGTTTCCATGTCTTTGGTTGCTGTAACGACCTTGTCAATGCAAATATGCCTGAAAATTTTTCAGGAGACCACTATAACGGAGATGACGCTCAGCCAAGTGGCCGGCATTTTTTACGTGCTGGTTGGAGGCCTGGCCTTAGCCCTGGCCGTGGCTTTGCTTGAATTCTGCCAACATGGCCGCGCCGAAGCAGCGCGCGCGAACGTACCTTTGCGCGCGGCGCTGAGAGCCAAAGGTATGTTTTTTTTTACATATCTTTAAAATGGGATACCCACATACGTTATTTCAAAACAGTGATTGATTCCAAAATTACTGCTGTTTGATCTTCATGACCGTTGTATTACAGGATGTAGGTTATTTCAATAACTAAGGTCTGTATATGGCAAATAACTGACTACCATAATGAAAGATTTAGTTAATATATATATTTATATATATATGTATATATATTAATATTATAATATATATATATATTAGCACTTTTTGTGCTTAATGAAGATTCGAAAGGGTGATTCCGTGTAACCTAATTAAAAATAATATTTTCGATTGCTTGATGGATTTTACTTACAATGTTGACAGCGAGTTATGGTATAATTATAGTAAAACAAAAACTGTTCTTTTTAAGCTCGTATGGCTTCTCGCACAGACCGCAAGACACCGATACAGCGCACACCTCAACGGGACCATGACCGCCTTGGATGGAACGGAGCTGCATTTGCAGGGGTTTGTATACCATATGTAATTATACCTAAAACGTATTAGCTAAGATAGTGCACACGGTTTCGTCTTACGAGCAAGTCCATTTTTACACAAACATAAGCTGGAGCGCAATAATAATAAGTAGTCCATCGTGGCAGTTTGTTTATTGATTTTATTGATTACGGCTACTGAGTAAGGTATCAGTTAATAAAATGCTTCATGCAATTATCACACTTACGAATAATAGTGATTATTGCAAAACCCCCATTTGAAATAGTTTCTATAAATATTAGCTTTATAAAGTAATCTACTTCAACTTTCTACAGCGCTTCTGTAGCAACACAATGGGGACAACCGCGCGTGAAAAATCCGCTAGATGTCACTACGTGTGTGTGAGGTCCAACTGCTACACGATTGGTTACTTTTGGCATGACATTGCGCATGTGTCACCCTGACAAGTTAATCACCAATCACGAAGCAGTTGGCCCTCACGCCCCCGTAGTGTCATCTAGCGATTTTTTTACGCGCGGTAGCCCCCATTGCGCAGTAATTGCCATGTGAAGATTAAGAAATGAAAATGTGTATGTTTAAAGCAAATTACTTTTTTAACGTTCTATCCCAAACAATAGTCACTATACGAGAGTACAGATTATCATATTTTATACGTACCTATTATTTTAGTAGGTACTGGTATCCGACTACTTTATAACTTTTCAAGTTTTCGTTAAATCAAATGTTAACACATTATTTTCTTTTGTAAATTCAGTCATTGTTTTTGGAATCTGCAATGATTTTGTTTGAAATTTAATAATTATTTTTTATTTATTGTTGTTTAGTCCAATGATTTTCTACTTGGGAGAAACGTTTTGGGACACTTTCAACGCAAGATGTAAAATCTAAATAGAATGGATGTAAGTCAAAGATTGTACTCGTGTTTTTCCTTGTTTGTGAGTGTTTTCCCGCAATTATTTTATAATAAGGTCTGAGAGAGGTCTGGGTAAGGCAGAAATAAATAAAGCAACGATTTGAATTTCCATGCTCAAACTGGCGATGGATCGGATATTAAGATATGGAGAAGTCCTTTGCTCAACAATAGGAAACCACATCTTAAATTAAATGTTTTTAATACGTTCTAATTAATATAAATAACGTTTGATATTATTTTTAAATTAATATCATATAAGTAACCTAGTTTGTCTGTTGTGGTATTTTGACCCACTGTTTGACTGTGCATGCCACATGCATGTGCAGTTTTTACAAATCAGTTACAAATTATACTCTCTTTATTAAACTAACACAAGTTTTAGCAATTGTTACTATTGAATCTGTCGTATCTGTCGTCCTTGTCAAAACAATTAAAAATAAAAATAAATTTAATTGTCGAAATGCATGTGTGCATAACCTCAGTAACACTGCACCAAACTGGTTAAAGATTTTTTGTTATGTTCGTAACAAAATATTGAAATTAACTCGCATTGTATGCATGTGAAGTCACGCCTACGATCTCAGTAAGTAGAAAGTAATAAGTCAAAAGTGACTATTATCCAACATATTGGCTATTAAATCTGTTTCGTCATCATTGAATTTGTGCAAATCACACGTGGATTTCTAATTAATATTACATATTCGTGTACATTTAAGCAATTTCACGGCTACGAAACGTAAAAATATGTATATTATCTGTGGCCAACTGCATGCTTACATCTATTTTTCTTTTATAAATATGATTTCGAATTTGACGAATGTTTTTTATATTCATTTTGTTTAACTTTCTGTCTGTCTCCTTGCTGTCACTATTACCTCCCTAATACGCTACCTATATTTTCTATTTTTTTATCGTTATTCCTTTCCTGATGCTTTAACAACCGCGAAAATATTGTTACTGAACAAGATGGTACCGATGTGTGTACCGACGCTTATAAAAAAAATACTTAGTATATAATGTACAAGACATTGTATAGTAAGTTTTGCGAAAACTATTCAAGCTGATTGTTTAGTTATGTTCTTATAAATGAACAGTGACCGGATAACTGTTTTGGTCCCCAAAACGGGTTAATGTAGTGTTTTAAGCAGCAAACTTAAGCCACGAATGAGTTGCAAAGTGAACCGCCTTGTTATTTTTTTATTTATTTGCGTTTTGAATACATTGAAATATTAGTTGGGGCAAACGCAAGCAAAATTTTATATATATTGCCGCTCTCAGTTGACCGAATGATGACACAATGGGAGGTATAATTCTAACTAGCAGCGATTGTACGATAACATGATGCATTATTGTCACACAGTGAGTTTAAATTATCAGACGGCGTTCCACTAAACTAAGCATCTAAAAGCTGGTACAGGGATTTCATTTTACAAACCAGATTAAAAATCTTGAATATACGAGTTTCCTAAATATATAGTAAAAAGGAAACCATGGATTTTATACATGAATAAAGCCAAAACAAATTTTATTAATTTGTAATAAAGTTTGTTAACGGATAAACTCTCACGTGCAATTTTCCCCTTAATTTCAATCCGAATTTCAGAATAAACTTCATTATAACCGTAAAAGGTTTTTAACCGCAAGCAAGATCAATGTTAAAACAATTGTAGGACGCATTCCATCATGCGATGTAATAAACCGATCACTTTTAAGTGCCCTAATTGATCACGCGTCATCGCGCGCTCTATCGGGGGTGGCGACACAAAGGGGTGATAATATCGTTAAAATTTGCTTCGTTATAAAGTTAGCTTCGTTATTTTGCACAAAAATGTTTTCAACCATAATACCTGCGCTGATTTTCAGATCTGTTAAGTGTTATTAATACGTCGTGTTATGTCGTGTATTGTATCATTTTTTAATGCAATTTGCAACAATAACGCACAGCGATAAAGCAATATGGCGGTAAGGAGTTGAGTGAGGAGTCGCCAGACACTATCGTCTTAACAACAGTCCAATCCGCGCAAACTATTACGAGTAGAACACGTACAGAATAATTAAACAACTATTTTAATAGACGTTAACGCATCGTGTCATCGGACGTTCAATTCTCGACTATAATAGCTAGCAGGCTTGACTGGTGCTTTATGATATATTGCAGCACTACTTCTGCTGGAGTTGTGCATTAATAATTATTTATATTTAAAAAATGTACTAACATAGGTTAAATCTTTTGTAACTAACTAAAATGAGCCTCCTTACTTGAATAAATAAATAAATAATTTAAATTACGATGACACATAAGGCTGTTTATGTTTCCAGTACTTCACTGCCGGCACTCAGATCTCCCAGGAAGACGCGGTGCATGCCAACTTCACACACGTCTGATCCGCGGAGAAGGGCGGCGGCGTGAACATTCGCCGGTCGTCCATCACCAAGCAGCCCGCCAACGGAGTAGACCTGTACCAACTTTAATGACTGTGACGGTGTAACGAAGATACCATGACGACACATTTTATTTAAAACGCTGCCAGTGCAACCTCATACTTAAAACACTGCCAGTACAACTTCCTTTAGAACTGGCACCAGTAAGAGTCGCATAACATCATAAGGACCACGAGATCCTTAACATACTGACAGTTATAAATTTTAAGACTTTCGCGTTCCATTTTAAACATTTAAAAAACCAGTGTGAGCTCGAGACCACGGTTGGTGCTTAAATTATTTTCAATACTGACAGTTACCACGAAACAGTTGAAATTATGAAATTTTTAGTACAGTTAGTAGACCACAAAACAATTAGTTTAAGATATTAAGGTTAATTCTAGATTTTGCCAATAGATCGTCAATCGATTATTTTGATGGCTTTAACTGGAGACTCTGTATGGAAATGTATCGATTTAAAATCTGATTATTCTTTTAGAAGCCCCAGATTGAATCTTTACCATATTTATACATTCACAATTACCATATATAACTCTTACTTAAATTTGTTTTCAGTTCACTTAAACATTGGTACCTACAGCTCTGAAAATCGGAATATTACTTATATTTTATCAAAGTCTACGCGGGCAAAACCATTAACAAACTTAATCTGCTATCTGACAATTAAGATATAAATTCACACTTACATTAATTACGTTAACATACTGCAGCTTTGCATACTCAACTCTATTTGGCACCAGTTCTATGGAAATCATAATGCAACGATTTGTATAATTAACTCTTAACAAGTACTTACAAGATTTAAAAAATTGTTCATAGGCATGTTACAATGTTAGGTAAAACTAATCGTTTAAACCATGTGGTTTCGTGTCATGCCAAAATGCAAGAATATTTGATCTGAGCTAAATTTTAATTAATTATGCTGTGAAAATTAATAGGAATCTCAACAAAAGAGTATTAATTTAAACAAAACGACAAAGCTGGTTCTCATTTCCTAATCAGTAGGGTGGCAGACCATATTTTTGGCCAACTATCACCTATACTTTTTTGAGTTTATAAAAATACAGCACAGTTGATAAATATGTGAGGATAAAAAATGTCCGCTTGTCTCCAGTAGGCACTAGAGAATTGGAATTATTAAAAGGTCGTAAATAATATTTTGACTATTATATTTTTGGATTAAAGATAAATTAAATTTGTTAATTGTTTTGTGTTATTAATTAGTCGTCCATTAAAATGTTATTACTAACATTTTCTTTTTGCTTTTTATAATAAAATTAGGAATTTAATGGGATATCAATAAGGAAACCTTTTTTGTGTGTGACATAAGGGAATGACAATTTTCTTAAAGTAAAAGAATAAAAAATCCTTAAGTTTGATGAAGTAATCTTATTTAAGAACCTTAGTTTTTGATCTTAGCAGTTATTCATATGACACATTATTTTAGTATGTTAAGCACTCTAGATGGTATAATACTTGAATAAAGATGCACCTAATGTGTTGTTATTACCTCATATACATTAAGTCTTGTTTGTACCTATTTTAATTACAATCATATAGGTACAGAAATTAATTTTAAATCCACGAAATCTAAAACATCTTATCAAATGAATGATGAATGCTTCCTTGAAGGCTTTTGAGTTTGTACAATTTGTTTGTATTAGAACATTTTGGGCAAATAAATGACAAGTAAGGTGTAAGATGTGCGTACAAAGAACGTACCTACTTATATTTCAAAAACATAACAAATTACGGTTTTATATTATGAAGCAGGACGCATACGTATCATGTATGCAATATTATAAATTACGTTTGGAGAGGATATTATAAATTAATTTTTTAACATAAACAAATAGTACCTATGTTAGTTATTTTAACAAGTATAGTTGGAAATACGAAATTATCATAACAAAACGAATAGATGAGTTACGTGTTTCTCAATTTGTATCAAATGACATACGAGTAGATTAATTAAGTTAGCGTATTATTTTATATATTCGTTTATGTATCTAAGAAATGTTATAAAATATTGTAATCAAAGTTAATTCTAAGTCGCTTGCTAGAAAACAAAATATGAATTAGTTTGTGGACTGAAAGAATGTAAGTTAATTCTAAAATGATTTGTCAGACTCATAAAGCTGTGTTAGGATATAAATACTCATTCTAGTGTTTGAAGAAGTGGTTCCAATACAATACTTGTTCATGGCACAATCTGCTATATTACCTCATATAAGAGTCTATTTTAGGATTCTAGTAGAATCAGCAGCAAATACCTCATAAGTGTATGTGTGTGTCGTGGATATAAAATGTTCAATTGTACCTGGTTTTCCAAATGGTCTTCCAAAAGCAACGTACACTCCAATCAAATAAGCAATATATCATCGAGTCAGTGATGAATACATCATTTCCAAAGAACTACAGAAAAAAACAGAAGCGAAATATTCGCGCCAGAAACGTAATTGGAAATGATGGAACATGTTAGTTAAGTATTTTGTATTCAGAAAGTTAATTGTAAACTGTGTATGATGTTGTATCTCTATACTTGGGAGCAAATTTGGAAGAATTTGGCATGTTATTTCAGTCTATTTTTCGATTTTATGAAAATACCGAATTATTTTAGTTTACCTTAAAAAAATTGGATTGAGAGCATACAAAATAATTCATGTTCGAATCAGATGTGAAAATACAGCAAAATAATAAATCATTCGTATTCACGACGAATAAGAATGTTTAATCTTTACTACACCAATCAATTAGTATAAATAAAAATAAGTATTTAAGTTTCTTCTTCCTTAGATAGCAGGCAAAGATGACAGAAAAGCGACCATTAAATCATATGAATATTATGCTACAAGTAATCAAGAATATTTAAGAATGGAAAACCTCTATGACGCTATTTAATTTTAGGTAGGCATTATTTTTACTCATTAAAACATTTCCAACTCTACTACCTATAAAACATTTTTTATTACTGTAATACTTACACAATTCTGAAATTCAGGTATTCCAAATTTTATATTTTGGTCTTCAGTAAATAGATTCCACCTGAACGCAATATAGTTGAAAAGTTTATTAGATTTTTCTCGATTTGCTCCTATGTATAATTAGCATATTTTAGCCATGATATATGCCTTACATTTGCACAAAATACCCACCAGACACCAAAATATAATAGCTTTAAAGAAATAATATGTAGTACGGTCAGCAATAACGTTAACGTATGACTGTAGATGTGTAGAAATAAATTATTAAAAAATTAATATTAATTATATACTATTTAGTACAACATATTATGTACAATATAATAGATACATAAAGGATATTCGACCACTTTTGAAAATTTATATGACTAAGCCGTTGATTTGTAATCAAAATTAAAACAGCAAAGTTTAATGATAGTGAAATGTTCAAAATCATTTACAGACCAAACAGATGTATAATACGTTAAATGCTCACTAAAATTTACTGCTTTATCCGTGTAAATTATCAATAAGAGAAGTACCATAATATAGTTCTACCATTACCATCCATAGTGTCTGAACACAGAAATACTACAGGAAGCCCAGTCAAATGGCAATTAATTAAGTTTGATATCACTTAAAATGAAATCGAAGTTCAATAAGTGCCCCTTCAAATTTTTCTCATAGCTATGCCAATATATCTTGGAAAATATAATATGTCTTATCCTAAAATGTATCAAAGTAGTCAAATATCCTATATGTAGGTAGTTTTTAAATATTCAATATCAACTACTCGAGCCAAACATTGCCCTAGCCAAACCATTTGTTAGACTTGTAAACTATTAATATGGTATATTTAACCACTAACGTATTCAGTTAAAGTAGCAGTATAATTATAAGGAGTCGTATTTAGAAATATATTACTTATATATTAATAAAATAAAATTCTTAGATCATTACAAACTGCGGTTTCTGAAAAAAGCAACAGAATTGAAGCAAACAGATCTACCAGATTTAATGCCAGCAAAATCCAGGAATTTACGAAACATCATTAAAATACAACGGCTTTAGAGATTAAGCAAACGTGTGTGCCGTGGGTTTAACAAGGAATTATTATTGAAAAACACCGCAACAAGATGTATAAAGACCCTACAATTGCAATTGGGGCGTGAGCAGTGATCTAAAGATGTTGATAACAAGTGTTGATGTGTTATGCAGCAGCTATAGGTACCCATGCGGCAGAATGACGAAGATGCGATGTAGACTAATATGGAAATAGTAAAGCAAACGACCAGACCCGTCACCTGAACAAAAGCCGTCACTATCTGCCTACCGGACGTTCATATTCAATATTATTAGTAACTTCATACTATTATTTCATTTTTAAATTAATAATCATTTGAGGCAAAAATATGTTGACTTTTTCCTTAAATTACGATCATAATAAGATTAAAAGTTTAATTTAATAAAACCACTACGGCATGTTGAAAAGATACCTTACACATTTGAAGGAATGGATGAATGTTCGGAACTCAATCACTTATAAGTACTCTTCGACAACAGCTACCTACTAAGATGGGTGAAGCTGAAAGTAATTTCTAGTAATAGACCAAATCGTAATAGCAGTAACACGCAATTATAAGTAGGAAACATATTTTGTTGAAGGAATCTTGTATTTCAGCTTTTCCGTGAGACAAAATACTAACTAAAAATAATTCATTAAAAAAATAGAAACCATCTTTTCTTTCTACTAGAAATAACCAAATAGTATTCGACCTAAACAACTTGACAACCAAACAAATTGTGTAGGTAATGATTTAGCTAATCCAAGCACTGAATACCTAATCAATTTAAATAAATTTCTATTGTGTGGTAAGTTCGTCTATTACATAATCTACAAGCTTTGTTTCAACAAAATGTAAAGCATCTGACACGTATGTATTTGTTTATGAATTAACGTCAAGTTTATTCACGAACAGGTTTAATGAACCATAGTTTAGATCAAAACCCGCTATCTCTATAGGGAGTACATATAGAAATAGCGGGTTTTGATTCTAATCAATTCAGTCATCTCTTTAATTTTTTATTAAAGAGAATTAAAAAAGTATTTTTCCTTTGGGCTAACAAGATGAATAATTTTGATTGGTGTTAAGTTTAGAGTCTTAAAATATAGTCTACACTTATACCAAATTCAAATGGCATCTGCGGGTCCACTGCCAAAAACGAAATATGTCGGATCCGACCACGGATAGCAATTTAATTCTCATAGTCCCAACCAATTGACTTCGAATGTGAATTGAGCGTTTTTATAAATTAAAATATTATTAATGCAAATCAAAAATCATGATTTTGCTCCCGAACTTTTTATAAATCTTCAAAAACGTAATTTATTGTGTGTTCGTTTTGTTTTTGGGAATATACTCCCTGGTTTACTGTTTTGGAACAAGTAACAGGAAGAAACATCCGATCGAACTTTCTCTCAGAATTATAGTAGAATAATAATTATCAAATTTTAGATATTTTACCTACTTATATAATAGAGATAGTCATCTGCCAGACATCAAAAGAAACATGTATAATGATGTAGACACTTATAAATTTTCAATGCCTATGCTATTGAATTAATATAATAAATATTGTTATTTTAGATTGCAATTTGTAATCAATGAGTGTGTATTTATCATTAAAGTAAATACTGATTGCTACCTAAATACCAAGTTGTAACCTTTAATATTACTTATATTTAATCACTACTATTCAGTGTAATCCTTCAATTTACTGGCCTCAATTTTTTCCAACTTAATGTAAAAATTACCACCATGGTGGCAAAAAACAATATAAAAATTATTAAGTTTATGGACAGGTTACTGTTCTTGTAATCTTCAACTTTACATACAATGAACATTTAGCACTATTTTACTTAATATGCATGTTTACGATACAATTAAGTCATTTACTTTAAAAACTAATTAATATTAATCTTGATGTGACTAATACATACTCGTATATTTACTGCCAGTAGCGGAAACATATCTCTTAGTAATTGTTTGTTTACATTTTAATCTTATTTAATATAATATTGTACTATAAAGTATTGAGTTTGTTTTTCACCCCATTTATCAATGCCTCATAATATATGCCATATTTTACATCAAATTCAGGGCAAATATTTAAATCACTTAAAACTCTTTAATTACTATAAAATACTCGATAGGAAACAGTAAGGTTATTTGGTAAGATTTTTTTACTCAATAATTGAATATTTGGAGCGTGCATTTATTCATATTAATTTTATTTAATTAAATTTTCTAATGAAACAGGTATTAATCTCACTAGGATATTCTATTTTATTTCTTAAATTCATCCCTAAATAACAAGATATTCCTCTATTGTGACCTCGTTCCAATCTGCTAGATTTTTCGCAAACTTGGATTATGCTTTTCACTTTACTATTTGTATTTTAACGATTTTATTAATGTTATTATTCAGTGACATTAACTAGGATATTAGTTATCAAATTGTCACAGAATGTGGGCAATACGACAAATATATGACATGAAATTACTAAAAGTTCCACCTGTATTTGATTGGTAGAAAGCTACACTCCTTATTCAGGCGAAAGAGAAATTGACAAACCACATTTTATCGATTTAAATTTACTCGCGTTGGATTGCAGATGCATTCCGTTTACACTATTTTTATCACATTGGCGGGAAAAAACAAAAAAGTTTTAAAACATGTATGAGTTTTCATTAAAAAACGTAACATAAAACTATCAGTTACAGTACATAACATTGGCAAATTGAATGTTTTTCATTAACCAATACCTTTAATTTTGCCATTTACATACATTACGCGAACATCAATACATGAAGAAAATATTCTTTTGAAAAAAAAATAAGTTTTATTGCGCGTTACAGTTATCAGCTAATCGTTTCATTAAAGCGTTTTTATTGATATGAAATGACAATATTCACCATGTGATAAATCACCGGTGATTTTGTTTACAAGTTTTTCTACCTGCAATTTCATAAAATATGTGGTTTAATCATAGAAATATCGTTTCAAAAAATAAATTCCATCGAATCGATTAAAAAGCAAGTTTTAAAACAAAGATTGTTACAAACGAAGTAACAAATTTGTATGCCCATTTCACTTCCTCCACTATTTATGACTGCGGCGCCACTTCAATTTCCACTGTAATATTCTGTCACCATGTAATATTATCTAGTTATTATTTTTGTACTAGGTAAGGCATCTAATCACTTAAAATTACAATTTCCCTACTTGCTTGCCCACCGTCCATGCAAGTGGAATGGAACGTAAATTGCACATCTGAATGCAGCTTTGAGTGACGTTTTATTTATTACCTGTTCGACCTAATCGTTTGGAAGCTCGTAAATTTCAACTTTTTAAAGTTTCAATGTTTCAAATAATAAATTAATAAATTTCTAATATTATTTTCAAGAAGTCAATATTTCGATAGATGAAATATTGCATAAAACACATTTTTTAATAATTCTAGATGAACTGTTTGAATAGACATAACACGGGTTTATCAATGCGCACGCAGGATGTGAGGGTGGTAATTTTTTCCATCTGGGTGGACATGGTTCATTAACAAAAATTTATGAATCAAATTAATTGTGATAAAGTTGAAACAACATTGTAAAGAACATGCTTCTACGATGCTTCAGAGGTAAGTTAGATGTTATGTATAGGATAAAATGTTATTTACTACGGAACTGAATAAAAATATGTGCCAAGGACACGTTGAGTATTTGGAATATTTCCAAATTTGGATAAAAATGATT
The DNA here is from genome assembly GCA_037074685.1 of Glyphodes pyloalis. Taxonomy (NCBI): domain Eukaryota; kingdom Metazoa; phylum Arthropoda; class Insecta; order Lepidoptera; family Crambidae; genus Glyphodes; species Glyphodes pyloalis. The sequence goes on from JAYKKO010000001.1 coordinate 18,487,044, forward strand.
TGGATTTCTCATGGTTTTCATAAATAATTTACAATGTTCGGGTAAATGTTGTGTGTATTGATACGGAGCAATCTGCATTGTGGCTTGCGTGCTCAAGAATTGTCTGACCTATTTCTTCGTCCAGGTGGGGTGGATGAGCCTCACGGCTGGATGTATATGCTACTATTTGTTCTTGTTCTAACTATTGAATGATTCGTGCGTTTTCTTAAATATTCATGGTCGTTCAACCAAAGTAAAAAACGAAGAACACCATGAAAGTGAAATTATTTGAAATTGTCTATAGCACAAACATTCCTTTGCATTTTTTAAATAGAATACTTTTAAAACTAAGGACAAATGTTGAATTTGTTCATTTTGATTGGATTCATATTTTCTGATTAGTTTCTATTACTTATTTAAGGTCTAACAAATAATAGGATAGGTAGATGAAAATCAATACTATCAACAAACTACAAAAGTGCCATCTAGGGAATATTTCCTCGACTGGACATCGAAGTACGTGCTTCCCGAGGGAATGCCATCTGTTGGAATAATTTAATACTGAACACTGTTGTTCCACAATTTAGCATTGTGTTTGCTCTGGAAACACTTTATCTCCGCAGAGCACAGCAAACCGCATTCGGCGCCTTAAATGCCAGATATAAATATCGAATGAAAATTTTCCCGACTGATGTCACCAGTCAAAGTTTAGAACCAATTAAGCATGTATTCAGCCAAATTCCCTAACTTAGTATCTCATCTATGAGCTTGGGCGGGCCGTAGTTAAGCCCGCGGACTAAGTACGTATTGAGTGTGAGCTCATGACTAAATGAAGAAATGAGCCAAGACCATACCATTCTCTCCGAAGCACAGAAAGATTATAATTATCACATTTTAATATCGAACTACAATTATGTTTTTTTATTTTCGTTAGCATTACAAATTTTATTGTACCTTAATACCAATGAAATCTTTTTATAGTTAATATTAATTATTTTTGCTTGAGAATCATTATAAAGGTAAATGATTCAATATGTTTGAAGTGTGGTCCAAATGAACAACGGAATATATGTAATTAAACTGTTAGGAAAATATTGAAAAATATTATTATATCCAGGTGCAACTTAAAATATGTTCCCAGTAATTGTAATGACTGAAGTAAAAATACCGATTCTACTCCTTTAAACGAAAGCTATTTTTCATAGTCAGTAGCACCCGTCTCGTAACTCGCACGTGGAAAGTATAGATTGTAAATAAAATAGATGAAAAGCTTGAAAAATAAAGAACGTTATCGTGGGCTGCGTGGGTGCTCTAGCGCCTCATTTGCTAAGTGCGAAAATACGAGTAAAAATAGTGTTATTTCGAATTGGCGCTGGTTTCGCGCCGCCTAAATTGGTCTGCTCTCAAAAACAAACGAAACATTTCGGTTTTGTAGATGCATATTTCGCATTCGAAGCGGATTGGATAAGATTTTGAGACTTTCGCGTTCCATTTTAAACATTTACAATAATTTAACGGGTCAAAAGTTTTGACCCGTTAAATTATTGAAAGATTTTGAGAATTATAAAAAATGCTGTTTCTTTTCGAATATGTCATTTTTCGTTTTTGGAAGTAAGTATCCACGTAGTTACGTTTTAGTTACGTTAGCACAATACAATGGATTTTAAAAATGGTGGACACGTTATTTTTCTATCTATTGAGGCTAGTTTTTGACATTTGAGCTAGATTTTAAAATAATCTTTATAAACTATTTAACTTTACTTGGTTGATTTATTTACTAAAATATTGCTAGATACTTTTAAAACAAAACCTATGCATACACTGATATAGTTCTAGCATAAAAATATATTAGAATCTTATTTATTTGCTGAAATTCACGCCATCTACTACTGAACCTGTACAGCTCTGAAAATCTCGATGGCAAAAGAATTTCCATTCACCTGTAGCAACGGCGCCCTTTAGTTTTACACTGGGAAGGACAGATGGCTGTAGGAGTCTTGATTGTGAAGTGCGAGCTTTTGTTTTCTATAAAGTCCACATTTATTTAAAAAAGGAGTTCTTAATATTATTGTTAAATCAAACACATTAATTATCTACTTAAATTGTATTCTGTACTTTTATGCTTGAAGCGTTAATCATTTGATTGCAATCATACTTAGTTATTACAACTTTTTTCGTGCTTAGATAAGTTTTATTCAGTAGTGGTAAACTCTTCCCTTAGCACGAATGAAACTATTTTTATTTTACAGCACTTTTGGATTAAAAGCGTTTGTCGATTACTGTTAATCGACTAGTTTTTATTCGTGTTTTGTTACTTAATTGTTGCTTATAAGATCTTAGTAGCTGAGAGGCGAGTGGGCAGGTCTTTGGCATCGTGCCATATCTAAGGTCCCGTGTTCGATTTCTGGTCGAGTGAATATGGAAAACGAACTTTTATCTATTAAGAGACCCGTGGGTCTGGGTATTGTAGCACCGTCGTTATTTCTGAGTATAATTAACGAACAGCGATTAAATTTTATACAGGTTAAAATAGTTAATAGTTCATTGTATAGAATTAATCGCCTCATAATTATTATTTGTCGCTCTAGTGTCTTTAAGTAACACATTGTTTTCTGTATTCTGAAAAATAAGCCTATATGCCCTCACAACAACTATTTTCACGAAAGTTGACACAAGCAACAAAAACAAAATTAAATCACCTAATACGTTATTTAATGTTTTCAAGAGATGCCTTAACTTACATTTCTTAATTTTTTAGATTAAAATCCCCCACGCGTTGCCATAACGGTTATCTTATTGAAGATTCTGGCTATAACAAAATGACTTTAAATTAATTAGATCGCGTAGTCGTGCAGTCACCTAGGTACTTATTGTTTTATAGCAATTGTATAGTAAACTAGCTGTGCCCGCGACTTCGTTCGCGTGGACTACATCATTTCATGGTCAGTTTTACCCCTTTCTCCCCTAATACTCGAAACAAAAAATTAGTCTATATTTTAATCCAAGTTTCGAGCTATATATATGCCAAATTTCATATCTCTAACTTAAAAAAATAAACATTTTTCCATATAAACTTTCATAGGTGGTATTACCCCCCCCCCCCCCTTATTTTCTAATAAAAAGTAGCCTATGTCCGTTCTTGAGATTCAACGTATACGTATACCAAATTTCATCAAAATCGGTTGAGAAGTTTAAGCAGGAAAGCGTAACAGACAGACAGACAGACAGTCAGACAGACAGACAGAGTTACTTTCGCATTTATAATATTAGTAGGGATATTAAGCTTGCTGGTAATTCATTGTATAAAATTCAATTCAAAGTTTTGTGGTTTTATCTATTATAATAATTAGGAGCTTCCAGTCCACGTTTCAACGTAATTACGTCATAAATACTAAAGTGACAGGACAGCTGATCGGTGTACATACATCATGTAAAAATTTAAAATTTTTACCTTTAAAATGGGAGGTATTTAATTAAACAAGATATTTTAGAGAGGTAAAGTATAAACTCACTCAAATAAACGGGATTCACAATGTCTAGTCTATGTTTACTCGAAATCCCTTATCGCAACGTAGAACCAAATTTTTTTCACAATTTAATCAGTTGGCACTTCAATACGCAGTTGGTTAATTTTGTTTATTTGTGTTGTTGCATTCTGGAACAACATATCAACAATAAGTTGAACAATAGCTAATTTTTGAGAGAGAAAAGAAACAAAGATAGCAGTGAATTTGTTTATGTATGGTGAAATGACATTATGACCACAGATTAATTAAAGCGTCCCCTGTCTCCTGTGTTTCCGTCAAAGATTTGATCATTGATGTATCTATTAAAGATTTTTTTCCAAAACGAGTGTCATACACGCCCTTTTCAACTTCGAGAGATAAATAAATCGTCACGCTGGCTTTCGTTGTGCTTTATCGTCCTGCCTTTGTGACGTCAATGCGACGCTCACGCGGCAGCGGTGCGACGAAAACGTTGGGATGGGTTAGCACTTTACAGGCGTGGCTTTAGTTTGACGCTACTAATACGTCTTTGTCACCAAGTCGGGTGTGAAACCCGAATAGGAAAATGACTTCCAATGCAGAGCTGTTTAAAGATGCTCCGGGCTTAACACTCATGGCCGTCCTGCCGTTGTCAGTTAAAGTCGCTGACGATCGTAAAATAACAGTTTGAGGCTAGACGACTTTAACAGCTTATATGGTAATTATGTAGGTTTATTAGTTTTATATACAAAAGTTACTGAATTTTTATTGTTAATTAATTAATCCGAAATACATTTAAACAAAAAATAATTGCCACGCGTCTATAGGTATTATATTTATATAGCTAATCGATGTTAAGAAGGGTTCAACGATTTAACTCACTCAAGTTATTTTGGATGTCCGGATATAATGTTTATTTGTTTTGAAAAAGGTGATTTATAGTGTAAAATTCAGAATTCGTTACTATGTTAAAATAAGAATTAAAAATAAGATAACACCCATAAAATTAGGATCTGTTTATTTCGTTGGGAGCTACGATACTCGTACCATACACAGAGTCACGTCGAACTTATATCGCCCCATCCATTTTGCGTAGGGGTTTAATGAAAGGATAAGCAACCCTTTAGAATATGTACATTTTTTAACATTGGATCACTCGCGTATGAGCCAAGTGCACCCAAGGGTTAATTTTTGAGACTACTATATTCATAATTTATTATTCATAAGTAGTTCCAATTACTGTAACTTATTTTTCATCATAACTCATATTTTAATGAAATATACTAACAACGATAAATTATTCATCTTCAAGAATGGCTTTCAAATTACAGTACTTATTTCCTTCACTAAAGGCATGGATTGCTGCATTATCTTATATATAAAAATGAATCGCTTTTCGTTAGTCTTGCTAAAAGTCGAGAACGGCTAGACCGATTTGGCTAATGTTGGTTTTGTAATAATTGTGGAGGTCCAGGGAATGTTTAAAAGTTTAGAAAAAAAGGCGTTACGAAGTTCGCCGGGACAGCTAGTAGTTAAAATAAATGTCTTACGAAATTCTTTTTTGCTATTACTTGGTATCGGGTATTTTTTTTATATAAGACAATTCTTTAAATTATATATAGTATTCAGCTTTTTATGACAATGAAAGTAATTTAAATCTTTTTGCATTTCATTTGTGTTTTAATATAACCCCAACCAAAAGAAATGAAGAAAATTAAATTTAACATACAGTTTTGTAGTCTTGAATTTCAAAATAAAGTAAAATAATATGAAAATACTTTTTGTTGAAGCCTTATAAAGTTATTTCTCAATAGCGACACGACTAGCTTTCACGGTAAAGTAATTGTAGTAAATGCATTTCCAGTTATTTTCCCCTGTAAGTTAGTTCATGATAGCAATATTATTTAATAGCTAATTTATTTAGCTTCATAATTTCATAAAAACGCTTTCAGTTTTTTATAAAATAGAATAAGAACAGGTAATATTACAAACTATCACGTTTATAATGTAATTTTTGTTGGATAAGGATTGATTTTCAATGTGACCAAATGTCTGCTAAAAACTATGTCCTTTATCCATATGATAGCTACATGTGGCACTTGTGAAAGTCAGAAATGGTGGCTAGCCATAGTGCTACGTTGAATATCAAAGCAAAAGCTTCCAAGCTTTATTGAGGCTATGCGGTTGCTGTATGATGCTTACAAAGTTGAGTCTATTACCAGTGAAGCCTTGAGCTGGAAATGTGAAAAGCTTTTTAAAGTCAATAAAAGTAAGGCGAGTAGGTATAGTGCTTTAATTAGATAATATAGGTATTACAGTTTTAATTTTGAATAATTCAGAGGCGATTTGAAAATATCTTTTTTTATACTAAGTGTCTAAGTAGATAAATAAAATATTAGTGTTAAAATTACTTAAGTATTTTTATGTAGTAAAACACCATCGACTCATATATTTTCTGACAAAATAAAAAAAGCAAGAAAACGCTAGCAAACAAACGTCACATTCTAAATATGAAAATAGTTTAAACCCTGCTTAAAGGACACCTTGTAAGAAAGTTTAATACAAGGCTTTTAAGTAGAGTTTATAACGTCGGCAATAATTAGATTATTTAATTATTCCACCATAGAGATAAGGCATATATCATTAAAATCTAGTCATCTTTACAACAACTTGGGTTCGTGTAGTCATAACGCTTACATTTTCGGATGGTGCTCAGAAACACGAGCTATGTTAAAAAAATTGCACTACCCGAATCCTAAGATAAAATAAAATAAAAGAAAACCTGATCATATCTCGATACTTAAATCACAAGTACATTGAGATGCCTGCTTAAGCCTCAATATTCTAGTGATTTAAGTATCACAATGATCAATTTCTCTTGTTACGCATTACGTTGGAGTTAATTTATTTACCTTTTTAAGACACCTTACATTGTCATTTAACAAGGTAAGTGGGTAGATGTAAATCAGAATTCATACAATTTAATTTAAATATAACAATCCAAGTCGCTTCTTACATTTATTATATTAAAAGCGGCTTCATGAAGAAAATTTAATTAGGGACCAAAACAACGTGTCAAATTAATTCGCTTGCCAGGCAATGATAAAACTTAACTCTTAAACGAAATAGGTGCCTATTTTATAAACCGCTACGATTTTTAATGTAGGCTAATAGTTTAAGTAGTTAAAAATGCAAGCTTACCTTACATTTTACTTATTAGTTCATGATTCAATTTTGGTAGGACTAGATTATTTTTAAAATGACAATTCTATATATTCCATTTGATTTAAAAATATGAAGCGGATGACAAAATAACACTGGAAGAGTTATTTTTTTTTTCTATTGAATAATATGATATATATTTTTTAAATAACCTACCGTTTCAAAACATCCAGATTGAGAAAAATAAAAAATATTTTGTTTCAAAAGTTATTGAAATGTTAAAAAACTATTTAAAAAATTTATAAACGTTATTGTTTCTTAACTAAAATAAAAAAAAAAAATTGAATTCATAGGTACACCTAGTCATACAGTAGCAGGTAGATAGGTATTGTATAGACCTATCAAAATAAATGATATTTCAAAAGTTTGAAACTTTCTTAAACTTCAAAGGGGATGTCACTTTTATGTGTGGTTTACTGACATGCAAATGCTATGTTACGACTATGGCACGTGCACGAACACTGCAAGTTTTGGAGAATTGCAAGAGATGATCACTTACCTACAGACATTACAATATTTTGACTATTTATTTTGACCTTCAGCTATGACGCACCAATATTTCAAATAAACGTCTAAATCTAAATCATTTCACTAACTACCTAGCTAGTGATATGATGATTTTTGTGAATTCAATCGCTGTTAATTAAGTATTTGAACCAATTAAGTAAATGGTTTTATACTAATTGAAAGCGATTGATTGAACTCGTATATTATAGTGAAGCATCTATAATTGAGTATAACTTTTTTGCTTTTTTATATGTCAGATCATACTTTGTGATACCAATAATGAGTCTAAAATAAGTAAATATCCATCAACCCAAAATTAGAGATAAAATTAAATTGTCTTCATGCAATACTCCTTAAATTATTATTCATTTTAATAACATTAACACAATGACATCATAATTTGAAACGTTTCTAGAACGTAATTCCATACCTCAACAAAATGAAACGGTCTACTTAATTGCGGTTCCTTGAAATTCTTATAAAATGTCTCAGAAAATGTAATTGTATTTTCGATGTATTTAGATGAAGGTTAATATTATGAAAATATTAACCATTGTATTTATATCACAAAAGTACCTTATACAAAACATTAAAAGATAATCCGGACAACACAGATATAATTGCCAATAGATACATACCTATGTACTTTCCGAGGGATCAGAAAAAGAAACCTATTAGGTTAAGAGCTAATGTAATTGACGGGCGCCGCCGATTGCATTCAGGCTAGGAAATTACTAACTCACTGCAAATCTTAGGTTTGAGCTGATTTTAACACCGCTTGCCAATAAAGAAACCGTTGGAAAAAGTGTATTTCTCCCTAGTAAGTAATTTTATTTCGTAAGTAATTAACTCGTACCCACTTTCAGCAATGTCCAGAGTACAATCAAAAGCACATCAGACGAAATAACATCGAACTGCATATCCCATGCACCGTGACGTGTTTTATCTATTTATTCACTTCTTGCAAAACTTTGTAACAAAATCATACAACAAACAAATTACACCGTACATCAATTGAATTTGAACCGTCCAGTTAAGCAATAACTTAACACGGCACAATAGTAAAGTTATGAGAATACGCACATATTATCCTCGTTTCAATAGAGGGGGAAATTTCACAAACAAAACGGATAGGATTAATACGAGTGAATCGGAACTGGCATCAATGGATTGGGTATGAGTACAATCTTAGAAACTGAACAGTCTATAGGATTGAACTTAAACAAAGCACTAGCTGCAATATTAACTAACCAAGCTTCTGCAAATAGTTGAGATGATATTAAATTCTAGTACGCTTGTAGTATTCAGACAGAGATGAAGGGAAACAATTCAAACCGTAATTACTAAGTAATTGAAATAACAGTTTCAGCTCCATTAAAAAAAACGAATTCCGTACTCTCTTGTATCCAACTTTTACCTTCATTTATTCTACATAAATTAGTACTTTTTAACTAAATATTTCAAATATTTGATGAATAAATATTTTTACTTATTTCGATAAAGAATACTTCGCTCGGATCCGAGTGCTCGGTAAAACGCGTTCTCGGAATACAGCGCGCCTACCATGGTAAAAATGAGTCGACCGCTTACTAGGAACCGGAATTGTAGTACGCGCGCGCTCGGATCTGAGTTCGGGGTACTGTTTGTGTAAACATTTTTATTAATGTTTACACAAACAGATAAAAAATAGATTTGATATTTTTCAGTGCATTACGCCACATTTGTGTACTTGAATATTTTAAAGAAAGGGTTAGTTTACAGAAGGATAATATAAATGCATATTTCGATTTAAGCAATTATTCTGTACTTTTAATTGTCACTTGACTCCTACGAAACGGCTGGACCATTTAAGATGATTATTTTCGCGTGTGTCTCCTGAATGATTTAAAAATACAAAAGAACCCAGTAAACAGTATCCAAATGGTGTTTTGAAATTTACTACACTAATATTTTTGAGACTAAAATGACTTTAAAAATTGCAACATCTTTTTATGGTTGCAGTTGCAGTCTTGCCGTTTTTATAATCATTGATTGAACTAGTTGGTGAAATAGTAGCCCACACGCGCGATATTGTTATCTAATAAAAGTGATAAAATATCCACTATATAAATATAAACCTACCATAGATTTTTAAGAATACACTTGTACGTTTAATGTCATACCTAACATTTGATTAACGTCAAATTTTGATTAATCCACATAACACACTCGGCTCTGTATCTAGTAAGAAACTTGGAACCGAACTACTAACACAGAACTAATCCCAAATAGATCATACCCAATAACAGCTAATTGCAGTTCTAAGTAGTAGGTACTGATTAATTCGCTTGACTGTAATTAGATATATGCATTAGTGAGGCGCCTTCAAGCGTTATAAAGCGATCAATTCACACTTGATACGTTGTGAGCACAATTACTCTGTCACACCTAGCATATTATCTATTCAAAGGGAAGCTCAGCGATATTATCAAACGTGTAGGCGCGCTTCATGTAATAAGCATTGCCAACTGTGAGAACTAACGGAGTTAGAGAGGATGATTGCTTAGAGTGTCGCTGTTACTAGATTAAAGTTAGGAGCTCTTTTTACGACCTGATTTTATTCCCGCGGGGAAAAATGCGATAAGGATGTTTTCTGCATTTTATCAAATTGCGCTCCTGCCCATTTGGGAGTTTGAAGTTGGACATTATAATTTTTTTATAATACCCCCGGCTTCCCTTGTACTTCAATCTTAAGATAATATGTCAACTTACTCTTTGTTTAATGTTAGCTCATCTTAGAGTTTAAGTTGTCACAATGTGAAGTATTACTCAAATTATTTTTTATAATACCTACATTTAGAGAGTTGTGTCGAATTTTATCCGACATATTGTGGCGTCGGCCATCTCGGAACGAGTTCTATCATTTAAATTGGTTTCCCTTTCCGTTCGGAAGCTACGATACCACAGATAAACCGATTTCCATCAATCAATACTCAAACATTTATCTTTCAAACAAAAAAAAAACAAAATCTAAATCGGTTTCCCAATTCGTTCGGAAACTACGCTGCCACAGATAGACAGGTCAAACTTAAAACAACCCGTCGTTTTTGCGTCGGTCGAGGATTAACGAAGTTGGTCATAACTACACAAGAATGAACATTACTTTTACAAAGGCCCTTGCTGATTAAATAAGATAGAAAACGTCTTAGCAGTAAGATGCGGGTCACTTTACATGCGGTGTACTTACTCGTTGACTAAAGGGTCGTGGGATTGATAAAAGGACAAACATTTGTGCGATGAATATTTGTATTTGTTCTTTATTTGAACAATTCTAAGCTGTATCGTATATTTAGTATATTTTATTTATTACCACTTTTGATGCATTCCGTAAGACAAGCGCTTGAACAATTTTTTAAGGGATGATGTCAGTGCGGTATGTGATTTTATGCGATATCTATTAATTTATTCATGACCGTTGGCGTCGCGCCATATCTGAGATTCCGGGTTCGATTCCCGGTGGAACCAATATGACCAAGCTTTTTATATTTTCCCGGTACTGCACGTTGTGGTACAATCGCTGTTTCTTATATCTGTAACACAAAAGCTTATCAAAACTACTTAGGTACCACAGAATGTACAACAATATAAGTATGTAATGTTGTTTTCATTATTTAATATATTTAATGAATTACATAACGCATGTATGCATGCGTTATGTAATGCAGTATGCTGCATGTCTTATTTTAACCCTAGAACCGTACCCATATTAGAATTACAGCAGAAACATAAACAGCTGTACCCCAGGGTACGGTTCGAGGGCTAATAACCAATCTTCCTGTATTTCAACACAATTCTGTGTTCTGTATCTCAAAGGCATAAACTTATTTTGCTGAATTGCCACTTCTTTTTTGTATACAAGTTTTACACATAATCACGGATATGCACCTAGTAAGCTTTTTTTATTATTTAGTTAAATAGTACATTATTGTGCCAACAGCTGATATTTGGAGCAGAGGTTGAATATAGTTGGCACAAACACTGCAACCCCATCTCATATACAAGTAGTGTATTGTGGAGTTGGCAATAGGCCCACGGCTCGCCCGCGCAAAGATATACTAAAAGATTCATTTGTCAATTTAGAGGTAGGTACAGTGCACGTGTTGAACCTTTGTTAAATGTTAAATCTTTATTTTGTAATCCATACTTTGCAGGTGCTTTATAACATTGATAATTATGAAAGAAAGCCCTATCATTTAATAAACATTGTATTTTGAAGTACCTCAGAATTACCTACTATTGCTTTGAATATTTTTCTTCAATAATATTCAAAGTATTCGAAATATATAATAAGATTATTAAATTCGCCTTATGTTATCGATATGGAAATACCACGTACATTTGGGAATAAATAATTCTGTCTTTGGGAAACAAAACGCGTTAATAATTTAAGTGCGTCACAGTTTCATTTGAATATGAATAATACCGTCATTAGCTCGAAACCGTTTTTTTCCTCTTAATCAAAAGAAACTAATATAATAATAATATAATAATAAAAATAACGTTTATTTCAGATTAAAATCCATACAAAGTGGTTAGTAGGTAGGTTTCTTAAAAACCTACTAACCACTTTGTATAGAGTAATGATCGTTCTTATCATTTCATTTAGTCGTTTGAGGATGAGGTTGAAATAGGAAGTTAATGAGCAATAGATGTAGAACTGAATTTTGATTTTGTTTTAGTGACACGTGTAATATGTGTTAGGTATTTTAAGAGCCTTGTAATAATTTAATCTTCTTTTTACAGACAACTTTGTATGATCAACAAGATTTGGACTTGAATTAATAACAATTCTTGTCATTTTATGATTAATGACAGGTCCTTCATCAAAGTCCATTTCGGCAAACGCCGCGTGAAAAATTATCCTATCGTATATGACACGTGTGTTCGATGCGTTATAGATATTAAAATCTAAAAGGATTTTGTGATTTTTGAAGATTTCTGAAATACAACAAAAAACAATTCTAAAAAAATAAATTCTAATACCAAGTTTATAAGTAGCTTGGTACTCGATGCGTATTAGAATTTATTCCATATTGAATATATTGATTCGTTTTATTCACAGCCACTTATCAAAATCTATTAAATCATTAGTAAAAGTAAAATAAAGGATTCGATCAAGTATTTTCTTCCATTTATTAACAGGAAATAGAAGTATATTTATTTCCTATAAAGACATTTTTAAAGTAACATGAAAAAAAAAGATTTAAAGGAAATTTTCGAAAAATATTTTAATATCATGGAAAAAGATGAGAATTTCTGAATCAACATTTTTTTCCATTTTACCTTAAGCCAGCATGATCCGTATATGATATACAATGAGGTATATGTACCATGTTATGTAATTCTCATTAGGTCAGGCCTGTGAGGTACTTACATACGTAAGTAGTGTGAACCTAATCAATTCGCTGACGTTCTACATATTTGCGGTTTCCAATTTCCAAGATTATTACATGGAATGTGAAATGCTCGCCATCACTGCCTCTTGATTAAACAAACCACATGGGAAATTCGGTTGTTAGAGGTGACTATTCAGGAGCAGATGTTGTAAAATTTATTTAGCACTTAATTCTGTTCTGTACGTTTAAAATTTTTGTCACTATATTAATTAATATCCGTAAACCTCTACAATAATCCCACGTAACAAATGGCCGTCCATCAGAACGCCATATTTAAAAACATAATAGCACATTTTTTTTTTCTCGGGAGAAAATCATTGCCGTTCGAGTATTCTTAGAAAAAAACGTATAAACCCATAAAAGTTATTGATATTAATGGGATAAAATTAACATGACGCTACGGGAAAATTTAAATTATAAAGAAGAGAAAATGAGTGTTTTAAAAATAATTGATTTAATTATGTATTTTGTAAATAATACAACGAAATATTATTAGTATGGCAAATTCAAGTAAAAGATATGTTTTTTAATAGTGTATTCCAGTTAATTTTTTTGAGGAATTATATGACATATTTTTGCCTATGAATATATTTATATTAATTTACTCATTTAAAACATCATTCGGAAGGCATATAGATCATATATATAGAATGTCAACTTAATTCCTAAAAAAGCAAAAACATAAAAGTTAATTTAAATGTTTTAAATTATTTATCGCAAACACATTAATTCATTCCTTAAACGTCTCTAACTGTAATTTAAACATCCATAAACTAGATACCCACAAAGACGAATAAGAATTCCCGCTGTTTGCAGAATTGATCAAGTTACCATACAAGCGAATCTCTCATGCAAAAGCATTAAGTAAACTTGTAGAGATACGAATAGAGTTGTTACGGGCAAGAGCTGAAACCGAAACTATTAGATAGCCGATCCTAGTGAAAATTCATTTGAACGGCTTTGCTTTCACTACTATTTCTACTAAGACAAACGTATGGAAAAGATGACTTTCTAGAAAATAGACTAAGTTCCAAACAAAATAATTTTTAATATAATCAGTCCAATAGTTACGGAAAAAATTGGCTATGACAATCAGATGGAAGTCGCACGCGTAATGAAATAAGAGTTTTTTTATTGTGTTTTGAAATGTGTGTCTATACCTAGCGATTGACCATGTCGTGTAGGTTAACAAATGTGACTGGGTTTTGCGAGAAGTTCTTCTCCCGGGCATGAACGTCATTTGCTATGCAGACTAGCACTAACAACACTAGACTAGCATGCACTTTAGTCACAGCACGAGGGAGAAACTATGAGGAGGTCGCACTTCGTGCAGCTGCTGGTGGGACTCTTGTGGTAGAGCGCATAGGCCGCCTAGGTCTTGGAGTCGCGCTTGGTTTTTTCAACCAAGGCCATCTAATTCTATGGGCCTCAACAGCGCCATTCTCCATCAGACGCTAACATCGTCGTCAGGGGAGTTACCGTCCCGGTGGAGGCACAGATGAAATATCTGGCCATAATGTTGGATGCGCGGTGTACCATTGAGCCCCATTTTAAAGGGCTTTCACAACGCCTTATCGGGGCGGCGGGCGCGCTTAGACGCCTCCTCCCTAACCTAGGCGGACCGAAAGTCAAATGCCGGCGGCTCTACGCCAGAATTCTAAAGAGCATGGCCCGCTACGGCGCCTCCCTCTGGGCAGGTGCCCTTCACCGGCGGAAAAACGCAGCCTACTTGCGGACCGCGGGTATGGGGACACCCCGGTTGGCCTTGCACGGTCCTCCACAGATTCGCGGGAACGGCGTATTGCCTTCGGCTGTTCCCGCCAGTCCCCCGACCATCCAGGAGAGACTAGACGGAGCGGCCCCCTAGGGGGCAGCTATCGCCAACGGTGCTATGGCCGTTATGGGTCTTCAGTTTCCCATAGCGCTGTCACTGGGCTATGAGAAGGTGGGTGGGATTTTTAGTTAGGGCAGTCCTCGCTCCTAGCGGGGGAGTCCCACACACGTCGCTGTCGTCCCCACGGCAGCGGTATGGTATGAAAAGTATTTGCCCCACCTCAAAAATCTTACTTGTCCCGTTATTGTTTTCTTTAAAAAGGCATTAATTATAGCCGGTAGCCAGCAATGTACTTTTGTATTTCTAGAAAATATTGTTTACCAGTTGGTATCCGTCGTCTGGTACTCATAGTACAAGGGAAAACCTTAGTTTGAGACCAGGTGATTGGTGTGATTGTCTGGCGCATTTATTTATTTATTTTATTATTATTACGCCATATTACAAAACCAAACAAAATTAATCTTTTCAATTAGTTCTACATCAGATCAAGCAACGTATGTAGGTACTTTAATTTCATTAGAAGGATGTTATTACTAATCTCTACGTATATACGGTACGAAATGAAAAGTGTACTCGGCGATGTATTTAGAATTTCATAGTGGAAAAAAAACAAAACGCTATCTGTCAAAGACATTGTATTTTACAAAACTCATATGAAGATTATATATTAATTATAATGGACGTTCAAGTTTAATATTGTCGTAGATAGCATTTTTAATGAATTGTATAAACCCATTTTTTTAAATATCCTTAAAGTATTAAAAAAACGTTTATTAGTACTTGCGTTATAACATTATGAAATGTATACAAATTTGAGCTGAAAATATAGTAACACGCACCATTACTATATTTTCAGATAAAATCTGTGGGGTCGGTTCACAGAGCCGACCCCACAGATTTTAGCTGGCTTATGTACTTTGGTAATGTTATTAAGTTAAAATACAATTATTTTAATACTGTAACATACTTAGTTCTATAAATATAAATAAATCAATCAGAACAGCAAAAAAAAAAAGTTTGAGCTCAAAGAACTGCTACCACCCGTACCCAAACCCGAAATATACCCTGAACATCCCTAGTACGAACGAGGCAACTTCAGTCAAACATAGGCCACTTAGGGAACTTTACTTGTGCATAATGGATACTTATGTGGACTTGCACGTCTTCATTAACTTACTAGTTAGTGAAGTACAATTTAGACGTTGTCTCATTTGTTTAGTTTACTCCAATTAAAACAGCCACAAACGTAGCGAGGATCATGTTTATATGACGACAAAGAAGTTAAGAAATGTAGATGTAAAAATATCAATAAACATTATGGTGAACAAAAATAAGTCAAAAATGTATTTAAATACTTTGTTGAGTTATTTTCAGTTTTGTTTACCATATTGTTTATTTATTTTTTACATTTACCTTTCTTAATTCTTACATACTAATTGCCTGCCATTTTTTCTTTTAAATTTCGAGATAAGAGTACCCTTTATTATGTTATTTTAGTTATTTCATCTTAGATATGTGGTACCGTCGTTAATAGGTACTGATTCCTATAACACAAATGCTTAAGCTACTTACCGTATAATCAGATTATTGTTCGTGATGTTACCCAATATTGATTTATATTAACTCGGTACCTTGCATCATAAATAACATCTCATTTTTAGTATTTATGACACGATTTATGCACCATCACCTGATGATGATTACTTAAATGACTAGAATATCTCCTTTAATTCTTGAAAATCTAAATTTGTTTATCTTATTTAAATATGTGGGTACCTAAAACAAGGAAACATTGTTTAACTTGAAAAGAGTCGTAAGTGTAAATTTCCTTGCCCGTCCTCCGCGACATCAACAACATTCGAACAGGGTAGCACTCTGAATTTGTACTGATGATTTATAAGTGCCATTGTAAAGCTTATATAAATAAAGATAATTTATTATTTCTTTTTTTTTATTATGTTTTACTCTTCCGAGGTATTGTGTAATTTGTGTCATTGTTAGAAAATGTCTTAAAGCATAAATCTGACTATTTTTCTTTTTTATATACGCAATAAACTTTAAATAATTTTTTTTTTATTAAATACGTTCTTAATAAAACTTAAAAAGCACGGACTTAATCAAGAAGCTGTTGTTATTGTAATTAGATTTTCTTTCACCCCAAGCAATAGCGAGTTCTATTGTTAGTGTGAGTAAAAGATATAAAACAAATTAGTTCATTCAGCGACCACATTGTCCGGGCGACGGCAGAAAGGGAATGTGCCGAGCGAATTAAATTGCTTTCAAGTGAACTGGGTACAAAAATACTATATTCTGAACTTGCTTGAAAAAGGTTATGAGCCCACTTGAATGACTCTGCCATTGCCTCGGGACTCTGATTTAGGTATCGATCCTTTTGTCCACTCATCGACATCACCCTATTGAATAACCCTCTTTGTTCTAGGAAGACCTCCAAGAGAAAGCGAATGTCTGATTACTCCGTGTTTTTGTAATTTGATTTTCTTTTGGATTAATTCGCGCTTCAAACGTACGGAATGCGATTAGTTTCTTGGATTAAGAGTTAGCTATCGAGATAAAAATAACAAAAACAATTTGCACGAAAGAAGTCTAGTCAATGTTCTATTTGCCTTATCCACCATTTAGATCTGTTAGTTCAGTATTTGTTTATATTGTGTATTAACTGTTCTAAAAGTACTACGTAATCAATAACAATACTAAGAACTACTGAATTGGATAGTTTCGGGTAAAACTGACTAACGTGACAGTAAATTGCACAGTCTTGAAGTATTTATGGCCAAATGCGCTTCATGAAAAATCCAGTAGCGTGTCACATTCCCATATATCAACAACTGATTTATAAGAAAAATATGAAAAGTATTTCGTTGTTGCATTGACAGACACGTAACATTCGTTTTTACTACCTACGATTCGCAATCTCTACGCGTTGTTTCGTAATAAAATAATAACATCCAAATAAACATATATCAATTCTTACTACGTTAGTCAACAGTGATGAAAAAGTTCTTTAAACCAATTTACTAGTTTTTAAATTGATTCATAATAAATATCCAAAAATACAAGTAGGTATTTCCTATTAGTGAAGATAAAAATGTATGTTTAATATTATGTTATAATCATATCAGAGCAATGTGATTTATTTAACAGTAGGCCAAATGAGGTCTTAAGATTGGCTATTAATATAGCATCAAAAACGACATAATTGTATTAGGTTAAGCCTGTAAAGATTATGTTTGTATGCTTATAAATAAAAAAAAATAAAAAAAAAATGTGTTGAGTAATAAGAACTCAAACTCAAAGCCTTCAAATAATAACATATATGTATGTTTCTCACGGCTGTCAAAAGTCCGATCATGCATGCAATGTTTTTGTTTTTCTAAACATTCATCCTAAAAATACATCAATCTTATTTACTGGAGTTGCTTTCATTCATCGAAATGTTATGGGTTTAATTTTACGGGTTCATTTTTAAATTCGATTTCCATACATGTAATTAGTAACACACATTTAAGCACCTAGGTGCTAGGTAATACCTAGGTACTCAACAATAATTACGAGGTAAACTTCAATATAATATTTTTTGTATAATAGAGTTAACAGGAATTTAAAAATCTACTACACATACCTTCAAGCAGTCATTGACCAAGTGGATGCGGCCGTTAACATAAAGAGATTGAGAAGCTTTTACTGACACCTGTATAAATTTAGATTCAGGCACACGCACAGACACACACGCATACACACACCCACACCCACCCACACACACATCTGGGCTTTTACTTGTACTCATAAATCCTTACATTTATTTTATTTTATTTTGTTTTTGCTTGTTTGTACATGTAATTTTGTATCCTACCTAGCCTTACACATTTTACCTTATCCAATAAACAAACCTGTGGATAGAGCGAGGCACTCCTATCACAAGTGTCTTATGACTACTTACCGGGAGGCCCCGGCAATAAATTGTAATGGATTTTTTGGAAATAAAGTTATTTATTTATTATTTATTTATCTTATATATAAAAATGAATCGCTGTTCGTTAGTCTCGCTAAAACTCGACAACGGCTAGACCGATTTGGCTAATGTTGGTTTTGAAATAATTGTGGAGGTCCAGGGAAGGTTTAAAAGGTAAGATATTAAATAAAATAGGCGTTACGAAGTTTGCCGGGACAGCTAGTTTATTTATATAACACAAATGTTTGCTTATTTGTGTCATGTATGTGTATACATGATATAGATTACTGGAAAATCATATTCTCATAAGTAAATGAAGCAGAATAGACCGTCCCGTTGTTTTTACTCCTGGCTAAAGTAGGAATAAGTGCCTGGATTCGATTCTCAACCAGGATAAATAATGATATCATAAAAATATGTGTTAATTCTGTTTCTATGTGTATTTGCGTATTTATGTGTATTTCAGGGGGCTTATAAAGTTAAAGTAAACTTATTTTGATGTGTGTATGCGATTTTATTTGATATTTATTATTTACTAGCGGTCCATAGTGATTTCACACGTGCTTGCGTGTTTTCCATATTTTCCACAAAGTCTTGTAAATAGCAGTTTTATACGTTTTGGCGTAACAGACGCTGTTCGTCTGTTTTCACTCTTATCTACAAATATACCAGTCAGAACTATAACTAGAACTTTTCAATCCGTTTTCATGGGTATGAAGTTTCTAAATCGGTTTTATCTGATCAAAATAACGAAAATTATTTGTAACTAAACATGTCTAGACACAAACATAACCAACGCTCAATATCAACTGCGACCGGCCAACGTCTTTATTGGAATGCGGTGACATCCGCTACGAATACGGATTAAACGTCGAGTGTAGTCGATTCGAGTTCCCACTCACAGATAGAGGAGCAAATCCTTGCAATCGAGTTAAGTGATCCGAATAGCGTCGAGCACGGTTAATCGTAGGTACGAATGCAACGTTCAGGTAGAAAGTGTCCATGCAGACATATGAATGGAACGAACGACATAGGAGCGAATTCCTAGCTGTATTTTGCTTTCAATAATTGTTCTATGTGTACAAAATTTATTGTCGCCACACTGAAACTCCGCCCGGCCCATTTCTGCCACAAATGATTACCTGTTTTACCCTAATGTGTGACGCAAAGGTGGTAATGTGTTTATTTTCGATGTATTACTTACGCCTATCAGTGAAGGATGCAGTGTATTTGATAATTCCATTAACTTATTACCAAATTTTACTTGATTATTTCCCATATAAGACGAGCTGATTAATTCAAATAACTTTAGAATATAACCATGGGAAATCACACCCGAACCAAAAGTTCGTTTCTAAAAGTTTTACCAAGAATCGAACCCGGAATTTCTCACACTTTAAGCGCTCGCATTTGCCACTAATGAGATACAAAGACCTCACCTGTTAACGAAAAGAGTAAATAGTCTTATACAAACAACATACTGCTCGTATAAAAATATATTATGTAACTATGTGCATTTATGACATTCAGCTGTGTAGAAATTATTACTCACATTAAAAAGACAAAGAGTTATGCAACAAAGTTTATCATCATCATTTAATCATAGAAAGAAATAGATATGAAACGGGCGCATGACCCGCGATAAGCCCAAAACGAAATATTACTGCGCGCCGCTTAATCAGTCGTGATTCTACCGTGGTGGTGTAATGATATCAAAATGCCAATTTGTAGCGTTGTTACGTGTAATAATAGTGAAACTAAAAGCTTCAAGAACGATGGGATCACATACCACATGAAAGTATTGTTTTATTACTTATAACTCAGTAAAAACAAATATTTTAACTAATAAACGCACTGCTATGTGGGCGAACTATGGTATCAAACGAAAATCAGTACTTTAGCTGTGAGGGTTGTACATTAACTGTTCGGCGCGACCAGGAACGTTTACTGCGCTTAACCACGGAGCAATGTATCAATCGCGGTATGGGTATAGTCGCGACGTGATTTATTTCGTGGTGCAGCTGCTGCTCAGCGACGCAAACAAAACAACGTTTATCTCCCATTAGCGTAAATTTAAAGTATATTACTGTTGTTTAAGTGTGTGTGAAGCGCATCAATGCCAATCACAGCTCTTGTTTGTATGTTGTCATTGACTTGGTGGCTTTTGTTTCTACGTTGCTCAGTGTGTGCGTGTTGGCGGGGGTAGGAGAAAACTGGAGACATAGCATTTGTTTGTAATGAAGCAGTAGGTATGGCACTTCTCCCTTGTTTAATGTTCTGTGAGCCCAAGACTTCCACAATGCTCGGCTTTACGCCGCATATATCCATCGCCTCCCCACCGTGGTGACACGATCGTCTGTCTTACTTATTGAGGGCCGTCCTAGAAATTTTCTGCTCTATCGGCTCTCAGTTCAACGGGCTATGTGAACAGCAAATTACCACTTTATTTTGCAATTCTTAGAGCTTTATCGGTTACTGTGGTCCAGCTACGAATAGGTATCCTCATTTCAAAGCCTGTCATGTACAAAAACTCAAAATATATGTAGCTTGCTACACCGCACTTAGTTAACTGGCCGCAAAAAAAATCGAATCCACTCTTGTCTTCTATTATACACAGGACATAATCAAAACTAGTCATTAATATAAATAAACTAGTAATTAAGTACCCGAGCAACTAGCATCTGCCGCGGTCAGTAAAAGTTGAAAAGAAAAAATACTGAATATAAAAATATCAAAACCAAGACATAGTAGATGGTTTATTGAAGTAATATTCTTCATGCATAGTACACTAAAAAAAATATCTACATAATGTGAAGACACTTCTCGTAGACGTTAAAAAACCCTCCAGATCTGCCCATTATTGCCACAAATGTTCACTTTTTGTACCCGGCCGGACTTTCGCATCGCGCCATCTCTGAGGTTCCGGGTTCGATCCCCGGTCGGATCAATTTGGGAAACGAACTTTTCTATATTGTCTCGGGTCTGGGTGTTGTGGTACCGTCGTTGTTTCTGTAACACAAGTGCTATAGCTACTTATCACAGAATCAGAGCAATGTATGTGACGTTGTCCTGTTATTTTTAAAATACTCTTGTTTGGGAGTATTTATCGTGCGTGACGTATAAGTCAATAGCATTTTATTCATTTGACATTAGTGACAATTATGAATAGCCGACACGAAATATGGAGCTAATATGCACTGGTTTAGAAACTATAAATAGGTACTAAAAGCACTACCATGGGTCCGCGCTTTTATCGACACTAATTGATTTGTGGAGTACGGCCCTACCGCACACCGTTTAGTTGAGGTGATGCATAGGCATCAGGCTCAGTATGTAGGTAGATAATGTAGTTAAATATTGACAAAAAGTAACCAGTATACATACGTTTATTATACCTATTAAATAAAAATTGTAGATACACATAACACAACATCCTTAACACAACTAATAAGTAATAATGACTTACGTTAAAATACAATCCCACCAAAAACATTTCATGTAAAATGTTGCCAAGACAACCCACATAAGGTTCGCCCTGTAAAAAAGATATCAAATCTCATGTAGAGCCAAGCTTCGGCATCTACACGGCTAAACTCTACCGACGAACTTCAATAATTGGCTACTTGACAGTGTCAACAATAAAATATGAAAAGTGTTAGATATGTTAGCTTATTAGTTAAGTAATCATTTTACAGTTTTACTTTTTAATTAAAAGCATAGTTAGTATTTTATTTTTGCAAAATAAATTTTACTTTTTTTATCTGTGGAACAAAAGAACCGAAACGGAAACCACCATTGCAATTCGGAAATGACAGCTGTCGGCGAAAATTATTTATTTTAATGTGGCGAGACAATGATTATTTTACCGATTAAATTGAATTATTGTGTCTCTAATCGTATTAAGAATTTATTAAAACATTTTCCGTTTATCTAAATTAAGTCGTTCCTATGCGTATCGGTTCGTTGTCTAGGACGTTGACGTCATAATTGCAAATGTGTTACACAAAATCTTATTTTTCTCTGGTTATTACGATTACTTTTTCAAAAACTGTCAAGTAACACTTCGGGAAGTCGTCAAATTTTGATAATCATGGACTCCCCATTTTAGGAGATGGGGGGAGGGGGAGAGAAAGTTATAAGATTATGATTGTTTGTTGGTTGTATACTAAACTTAGATTATATACCGAATTTCACTTTTCTATCACTTCAGGAAGTACCCTAACATATTAAAGTCACATACAAACTTCCATCCCCCATTTTGGGAGATGCGGGGCAAAAGTCATAAGTTTATGAATTTTTTTATTACTTGTATACCTAACTTAGGTTACATACCAAATTTCTGCTTTCTAGCACTTCAGAAAGTAGCTAAACATTTTGATGATCATCAGTATGTCAGTGTATAAGTGAGTCAGTGAATTAGTTACGAAATCGGTGTATTTTAGATCAATATAAAATCTAAAGTATTAAAGTTATTCAATAAAGACTTTGTAAGTTTAATAAGTCTATTATTGATATCATATTCTGAGAATATGAACTATCTGGTACATCGGAAAGCAACTCTATGAGAGTTCAAAAAAACGGCGAAACACTTCGAGAAAAGGTAGGTAGTGCCCTTGCGCTTCGCTTGGCTCGTCTTGGCGGGGGCACTGCCGTGCCTCCAGATATCTAGCTAGTCTTTTATTTTAACATTAAATTAATCTGTGCACAATTACATACCGCTTCGAGAATCAAACCGAAAAGGCTGCGAATTGTCAAATTAAATGAATGAGTGCTCGAATAATTAAATCAGGGATTGAATTGCTGAACGCTTGCTCTTATAAATAATGACGTGTGTGGTGATCAATGAGTCGAAAGCAATAAATTTAAATATTTTTGTTTATTGAACGTCAAGGACTATTTTAATCGAGTTTAAACGAATACTACCTTAGGCCTGATCTTCGCATTGCATTAAATGTGATTGAGTTAACGCCAGTAATAGATCTTAACAGGTTATTTTTGGTCAATATTCATGTTTACTTATAATTTTTTCCGTAGCCGAGAAGCGACCGAGCCGGACTTTGACTTCGCGATTCGATCTCTGAGGTTCTGGGTTCGATCCCCGGTCGGGTCAATATGGGAAACGAACTTTTCTATATTGTCTCGGGTCTAGGTGTTGTGGCATCGACGTTGTTTCTGATTGATTTGATTTATTGATTAGAACGATGTAAGTATGTGATGTTGTCCAATGTATTTTTTTAATTTATTAAGTTTAGCTCTAAATTGCTGAATAATCTAAATTTAAAAATATTTTTATTTCTTGTTTCCGTAGCTTAATATTTTGGGATACTATGCACTTGGTATTTAATATCTCACCTAACTTTTTACTTCATATCGTTCAAATTCCAAATCCATTGTATAGTATATTAATATTTTAAAGGAGAAAGGTGATTCGTTTGTTATTTCGCATTAAAAATACTCCGAAATTACAGAAGCAGTTAAAAATCCATTAGGAAACTACACTATACCCGGGTTGGCTATTTTATGTTAAAATACAAAATAGAGATCCTTCCTAAACTCCTAAGAACAAGGCTTAAAAATATATCTTTCTAAACGGTATCCAAATAAATTAAGCAGGCCATTTAAATAACAAGCGTTTTTTAAAAGATATCATATGACATATAATGAACAACTAATGAGCTTAAAGTTTGTACTGAACTTTGCCGCGCCGTAGGGAGATACTGCTGCTCGGATTAAGTTCCGATCGTGTTGAACAAAGGGGTACTTTACAGCACTTTATTCTGAACTAGGCATTTGCCTGCCTCTTTAGAGAACGCAGAGGATTAAAATTTGACATTTCATACGTATTACTAGTCATTTATTTATGAAATAAATCAAGTTGGTGAACAAAAACAGTTCTAGTCCCATTAAACTGTTTACTCACATAGTTCGTCTGCGATCAGAACTTTTTGATTAGGAACACTACAACAAGTAGACTTATTTTTATTGTTAAGATTAATATATGAAAGTTTCGTTTTGACCTAGTAAGGTTAAAAATACAGAACCGATTTTTGAATTCGTTTACCTTTAGAACGATACATTATTGCTCACTGACATGAGATAATTTTATTTTCAAAATGCACATGTGCAAAAACGCGGCCAAGATATTATTATTTTTACTAAGTTCGAAAAAGTATTCATATTTAACAATACGTGTCCTTTGAAAAAATGTATTTTAGATGCGAAATAAAAACAAATCACGTTTAAGAATTCTTAGCTTTCTCAGGCTAACAAAAAGAGGTCTAGGATTTAATAAGAGCGTAAAACTTATACAAAGTTGCAGAAGCTTAGTGCTCCAACTAATTCTCTCTGTCACGCCGTAGGGAAATGTTGTAGCATGGATTAAGTTCCGAACGCGTCGAACAAAGAGGCACTTTACAATACTTTGATCTGAAATGGGGATTAACTTGCGTCTATTCAGGCTAAAGTGGGATATGATATGGCTTACAAAACATATGTCAGGCAAGTTTTTCATTTTATGTATTTATGACGTGAAAGCGGCTATAACGATATCTCGAAAGAATTTTGACGTAATAAAGGCTGAGGGACTGTAGCTCGAATATTCAAAATACCGATGCAATTTAGGAAAGTACATGATTGCCACGTAAAGTTCTTCATAACGATGAATGTAGATATTTTTATATTACTGGCATCAATTCGAAAATATATTTAGGAAAGATCGAGAAGATTGACATGTAACTTGAGATATGTTTCTATTTGTTCTTAGATATTCCATGAATTGAGATTGAACTTTCGAGCACCTTTGGAAGGTCGAGGTACTTTGTACTTTGAAAATTCACGGTGGGGTCATTAAAAGTACAAACAAAATATTTGTCAGTCGAGTTATATAACAGTTTTCTGTAAACAGATATAACGGATTAAACTAGAACCCAGAATTGGCTACTTGACAGTGTTAACAATAAAATAGGAAAAGTGTTAGATACGTTAGCTTAGTAGTTAAGTAATAATTTTACTTTTTTATTTTTTAATTAAAAGTATATTAAGTATTTTATTTTTGCAAAATAAATTTTACTTTTTTTATCTGTGGAACAAAAGAACCGAAACGGAAACCACTATTGCAATTCGGAAATGACAGCTGTCGGCGAAAATTATTTATTTTAATGTGGTGAAACAATGATTTATTTTACCGATTAAATTGAATTATTGTGTCTCCAATCGTAATAAGAATTTATTGAAACATTTTCCGTTTATCTAAATTAAGTCGTTCCTATGCGTATCGGTTCGTTGTCTAGGACGTTGACGTCACAATTGCAACAGTGACGAGACTTGGCGTTTTCGCGCGCTTTTTAAATGTGTTACACAAAATCTTATTTTTCTCTGGTTATATTTACATTTTATCCAGATAAATCGAATTTTTTGAGATATAAAATGAACGGGCGCACATTTTACAATACTTTTTCAAAAACTGTCAAGTAGCTAATTGCAAGAACCTTCTACTTACGAGCAATCCTCCTCCTATCCAACGTATACGAGTCAAAATATTAGAGATGGACTAATATTTAAAAAATAATTTATTTGTAAACTTTTACAAAGTTACTTTACTTTATACAATTCAAATGCTGTTAATACGTCAGGTATAGACGCAGCAAGGGGCACTGGTAGGATGACATCGCTGGTGCTGTGCTCGGCCTTCTTATACCACGGTGCGACGGTGCTGGCTGGTGTCAGCGTCAACGTGTTGATAGCTGATTGTTTCCATGGCGCGATTGTTCCAGGTAGCGCCACTAACGATGTATTGTTGTCTCGTTGCTGTGTAAACATACGCTGTGGTATTCCTTCCTTTTTATTTGATAAGTTCGTTGTTAGGGTCGGTTGACTATCCCCCCTTAAATTTGAAGTCCCAGGTTTCTTCCAAATCTGGGATCGGAAAATTTGAACTGCAACATAGACCATCATTATTATTAATATCGCAATTATGATGCAATTTTGAATTTTGTTATGCAGAGTCTGTGTCTGCAACTCATTTATTTGCTTGAGTTGTTTTAACTTCTTATGTATCTTGTCTGTATCATAACTAAGTTCTTTTTCTAGAACTTCTTGAGTCCAATTCAATGTTATTTTGGCAATGATTACTTTCTCTACAGACTCTTTCGTTCTAAATCTCCTGACGCCTGAAATATTCAGCTCACAGTTCTCTCCGTCTAATAAGTAAGCTCCTTTTATCAAAAAAGTGTCAAAGTCTTTTCCACATCTAATATTTACTTCCGTTGTTTTGTTTGTGTAAATATAGATTGATTTTGGAGAGATTTCTTGCAGCAATTCATCTGGACATTTAATGGGTACTACCTCACATTTTGTATCTTCCTTTCTCCAAAGAATTTCTGTTTCACAAGTGTTCATTTGTTAAACACTTCCTTTGCATATATTTTCCTTTAATTCTATACAATCTTCTACTTCGTATGCTTCTAGCTCATTATACGCTAAAGTAACTTTTCGCACTAAAGGATAGGTACAGGTAGGGTTGTTCTGTATTATAGGTACAATTTTCCTAGTCTTATATATCTTAGTTTTAACTAATGGAATATTTAATATGAAATATACAATGTTATTAATTATTTTACAATTAACTTTAATAAAAGCCTCGACATCATTAATACTATTTGAAATTTTTAAATGATTAGGAATTTCATTAAAAGTTTCTTGCAAAACATGCGATTGTATAATACTATAATGATACATATTGTGTTCTGCAAAAGTTATTGCTGTAGTTAATCGTTCTGCAATATCTTGCAATGTTTGAACTTGAAATAACAATCCAAGTGCTATCTTTTGCTGAACTTTATGATTTGAAATAGCTAAATATTGTTTATCTAAATGTTCTTGAACATCAGTTATTCTTTTAATTTGTTTATTAAATTCTTCTAATGATTCATTAGTTACAGATATTTGTTTATTATATGCAACTTTTAATGTTTCTAAATCCTTTTGAATATTAATTAAATCATCTTGATCTAAGTTACCAGTAATAGCTTTAATAATAGAACCTAAACCATTAATTAAACCTCGTTTAACTCTAAAACTGGCTTGGATATTTAAGTGATTACATATCTCCTCTATATGTTCCATTACAATGTCTATCCTATCATAAATTACTTTTACATCTTCCATTTTAGAACTTAATTTCGCTAAGTTAATTGATTCCTTTATTTTATTCTTGTTATACATTATAGGTCCTATATCTAATCTATGAATGACCGTCCATCTTCCTTCGATAATTTTTGTAGGTTTTGACTCGACGAGAATTAAATGTTCGTTTTGATTTAATTCGCGGAACTTGTATCCGAAGATACAGACACATCTGTAACAATAAGTTCCTTTACATGATATGTTTTGCCATTACTTAATTTATATTTATTATTTGGCAAACAACTACTTATGGTATATGGACCTAAATATCTTGGCTTAGTCTTATGCCTTTCAGCCATACTATTTTTCAAATAAGTTCTATCTCCTACTTTATAAATTTTTGGAGGCCTTATGCCTAAATTAAGCCTATTATTTCTAATATCCTTTTGTTCTTTTAATTGGTTATGTACATTTTTATTTAAATTTTCAACAAATTCTTTTTGTTGTGTCGTATAGTGTTGAATAGTAACCCTGAGATCGTCAAAGTTTCGTAACCTTGGCTTTTGTCCGAAATGAACCTCAAACGGCGATAAATTTATTGCACTATGCATTGTATTATTATATGCATGAGTAATAAAATATATTTTCTGATTTCTATCTAATTCAGAATCTCTTTGTAAACGATATAATTCTTGTATAGTACTATGGAGTCTTTCAACATCAGAATTAGATTTATGATGTTGTGGAGAGGTCGTGTGATTAATTATACTATATGTTTGAAATAACTCATTTAGTATTTCACTACAAAATGATTGCTCTCCATCATGCACTATTTTATTAGGTGCCCCAATTAATGCAAAAATTTCCGATAAAGTATCGCAAACTCTACTCTTTTCTGTAGGTTTTATTATAGCGTATTTAGAAAATTTATCAATTATTGTTAAATACCATTGCCTTTCTAAAGACATGAAGTCTATGTGCCATATTTCCATAGGCTTTTGTGGTGTTTCAGTTAAACTAAAGTGAGTTCTATTAGGATGTCTATCATACTTTTCCTTTTTACATGCCTCACATTGTAAAACATATTTTTTAATATGTTTATGCATATTTTCCCAATAATATTTTTCTTTTAATTGCTTATATAAACTTTCGATTCCTGCGTGTCTTTTATCTTGTAAATGATAATTCTTAATTAACTTTAATTGTTCCTCTTTATTATTTATTTCTATTAACGATTTTGTATACCTAACTGGCTTAAACTTACTATGATCAAAATATTTCCGATATACTTCAGAAATTTTACAATATAGCTCTTCATTTGGTATGATGAAGGCGTATTTTTCATTACCTAAATATTCTAACATAAATTCCTTAACAGTTTCTTCTACACTTTCGGG
Source organism: Glyphodes pyloalis (assembly GCA_037074685.1). NCBI lineage: Eukaryota > Metazoa > Arthropoda > Insecta > Lepidoptera > Crambidae > Glyphodes > Glyphodes pyloalis. The sequence goes on from JAYKKO010000001.1 coordinate 18,515,996, forward strand.
TGGAATATAAAAATACCAAATCCCTTCATTTCTGGTCGCCTTTTTATAAGGTGCCATTTCAAATACTACGCGCCTTAGTCTTTTGGGCGGGTAAGCATGGATAATTGGAATTCCATTGTCACTATTATCTACATTGGAATGTATAGTTTGACTACTAGATCCACTATCACTTAATGCTAAATCTTGTTCTAAATTTACACGCGAAGAACTAGTTTGATTTTCCGCATTTACTTGCATGGAATCATTTGAACTATCCGTATTAAATAATTTAATTCTACTTAACGCGTCTGCTACGTAATTATCTTTACCCTTAACATGTTCAATTTTAAAATCATAATCTTGTAATTTTAATTTCCATCTTGTTAATCTTTGATTAGGCTCTTTTAATTTAGAAAGCCATAGTAATGCTTTATGATCTGTACGTAATAAAAATTATCTACCATAAATATAAGGTCGAAATTGAGTTATTGCCCATATCATACTTAATAACTCTTTTTCAGTGGTATTATAATTTTGTTCAGTTTTACTTAACGTTCGTGATGCGTAAGCAATAGGATGATTGTTTTGGCTAAGTACGGCGCCTAAAGCAATATCAGATGCGTCCGTAGTAACAACAAACGTTTTGTTAAAATCTGGAAATGCGAGTATTGGTGCATTTACTAACAAACTTTTACAAGTTTCTACTGCTTTAACATACTCTTTATTATGTATGTCTATAACAGCATCATTCTTTGTAGCCTCAGTAAGCGGTTTTACTATTTTACTTAAATTTGGCACAAACTTTCGATAATATCCTATTAATCCTAAAAATGCACGAACTTCTTTTAAACTTTTAAGTATAGGGAATTTTTTAATTGCCTCTATTTTCTTTTGATTTGGCTTTAAGCCGTCTTTGTTTAAGATATGACCTAAGAATTCTATTTCTTCAGCCATGAAAACGCATTTATTTTTGTTAACTTCTAAATTAGCTCTTCGTAAAGCTTCGAATACTTGTTGTAATCGATTTATGTGATCCTGCTTAGTTTTTGAATATATAATTATGTCATCTAAATAACATAAACAAATGTTTTTATTGATTTCGTCACTAAGCACACTATTCATCATACGTTGAAAAGTTGCTGGAGCATTTTTTAAACCAAATAGCATTCTCAAAAATTCGAAATGGCCGTTCGGAGTACTGAACGCGATCTTTTCAATTGAAGCGTCGTCCATTAATATTTGGTGGTAACCAGAAGTTAAATCTAATGTTGTAAAATATTTATTGCCTTGTAACTTAGAAAATAATTCCTCAATATTTGGCAAAGGGAATTTATCTGACTTAGTTCGTTCATTTAGCCTGCGATAATCAATTACCATTCGCCATTTTTGTATTCCTGATTGATCCATTTTTTTTGGAATGATGTGTACAGGAGAGGCCCACGGGGATTCTGAATGTCTAATATTTTTTTCGGCTAATAATTTGTCAATTTGTTTTTTAACTTCTTCCTGTTGTACTTGAGGTAACCTATATGGTTTTTGGTAAATTGGTTCCTCATTTATTAATGTTATATGATGTTTTATTTTTGTGGTGGCACTTTTTGTAACTTCCTCGGTAAATAAATCATCATAAGTCTTACAAATATCCGTTATACTATGATTGTCTATGTCCGTCATATGAAAAATTAATAACTCGTTAGTTGGCATGGAAAGTTTTCGTTCCCCTAAGTCAATTTTAGCTTCGATTTGTTTAATCATATCCGTTCCCATTAAAAAATCGTATTTATCACTAAAATTGTAAATATAAAATTTTAACTGTCCTTTATCAATGTCGCCGAAATATTTTTTCCAAAACGGAGTTATAACTACACCGTTATGATAAGTTACTCCATGTGATGTTTTCACAGAAAACTTTTCGTTTTGAAAACAATCTGAAAAATAAGTTTGTTGGACCTCAGGCGTAATAAACGACCTTTGGCTACCGGTATCTATTAATATTTTAAATTTAGGATCGTCCGTTTCAAAATAAGGTAAATAAGATTTAATGTGATTAAAATTTATGTGTTCTCGTGTCGATTTTGTGTTAGGTAAAAATTTGGCACATTACCTCTTTGTTGTCTTGAATTACTTTTTTCTAAACACAAATTATTTTCACTAAAATTGTCACAAACATTTTGATAACTAGCATAGTTTTCTCCTAATTCACTTTGGCTATTTATATTAAAAACTTCCTCAATAAATTTTCCATTACCGACATTTATTTGGCCGGGTTTTAGGTGAGGAGCGGTCCTCATACTAACGTCTTGCGCTTGGGACTGGTTAGGTACGGGTCGCGGCGCTAATTGCCTATTGTATGCAACCTGTTGTTGAAAGTATGGGTGTTTAGTTTTCGCGAATACATTGGATCGCGGCGGGTATTGGAATTGAAACGATGTATTGTTCCTATTCGGTGCAGAATTCTTGAATTGAACATTATTCTGCCTCATTGGGAATTGTTGTCTATCTGTTTGATTCGTTAAAATCCTACTATCCCAACTATTATGAGGTTGGATAATTTTTGGAGCTGGTATAATATTAGAAAATTTTTGTTTTATATTTTTGAATCGTCCCTCAGCTTCCAATTGTAAGATTTTTGTACATGTTTCTGTAAAAGTACAGTTAGAGACGTAAATTTGATCATGGTACGGGAGACTATTTCGTAAGGTATTTTGGGCCATGTTTATATAAGGCTCCATAACCTCTTCGACTAAAGTTATATTAGCATATTTATCCACTAGTTTACTTTTTATGAAAAATAGTCTTTGTTTTAATTCGAAAATAAAGTCATTGTACGACCCTTTTCGTTTTATTTTTGATAATTCAATTAATAACGTATTGAATTCTCGATTGTCTCCACATTATTGCTTAAGGCTATTTTCGATTATATTCCAATCGAAATTATGGGAGATCATGGTAACTATAAGGGCTGCTTTCCCTTCTAATTTGCTAAGTAGTAACATTACATTCTGAGGTGTGTTACCCCCTACTACTTGAAGCCACTGTTTCGCGCTATTTAAATAGTTATAGAGTGTGAACGTATTTCCGTTATACGAAGGGACGAATTTAATTAAAACACTAGGGTCTACCTTGAGTTGTACAACTGCCGGCTCAGGTTTAGGAGTTACCCCAGATGCTGAAGGCAGCTGAGTGTTGTATCCCTGCATCGTAGGACGAGGGTCGGTCATCGTTACCTTACTTCCTTTATATACAAACTTCGCTGGACGAAGGATGGGAATTTTGGTGGTTTACAGGATAGTGCTACTTGTACTTACAGCGGTAGGATGATCCCGATGTACAGCATGTGTATTTTGACGAATTTGTTTGTGAGGTTGCCCAGTCTACAGACTTAAGAGTCTTACTTATGTAATGGCGTCTTCGGAGATTTGTCTCGGAAAGTTCTTACCAAAAAATAAGTTTACTGGACCGCACGTTGGGCGCCAGTCAAAATATTAGAGATGGACTAATATTTAAAAAATAATTTATTTGTAAACTTTTACAAAGTTACTTTACTTTATACAATTCAAATGCTGTTAATACGTCAGGTATAGACGCAGCAAGGGGCACTGGTAGGATGACATCGCTGGTGCTGTGCTCGGCCTTCTTATACCACGGTGCGACGGTGCTGGCTGGTGTCAGCGTCAACGTGTTGATAGCTGATTGTTTCCATGGCGCGATTGTTCCAGGTAGCGCCACTAACGATGTATTGTTGTCTCGTTGCTGTGTAAACATACGCTGTGGTATTCCTTCCTTTTTATTTGATAAGTTCGTTGTTAGGGTCGGTTGACTTACGTATAATAATATATATATATATATATATTAGCTTTATATAATATAGATATAACGTAAAATATATTTTATAAATATTGTTTTTTAACTATCTCGTTAAGTACCAAAATGTTTAGCGACATTCTCTCTTCGGCCGATCTTTCTTGACAAACGAGCGCAACAGCGGCTTTTTTTTTAATTTACTCCTTCTCGTTTTGAATCGTCTCCGCGGTCGTTTAATCTCGAAGAATAACATAATCATATTCGTTCATTCATAAAACCAATGTGGGATATGAACGCATCCGAACTTAGTGAATGTGAGACTTCTGTATGAATATCGGAATGATGCCAGTGAAACATAATGAAGAGTGAAAGAGTAAGAAGAAGAACAGAAGACGGCGCATTCGCCAGACGACGTATAATGAGTATGGCGTGTGTTTTAATTATTTATTTAGTAGTTTCGGTAATTATATTTTGATTTAACCATTAAATTGCATCCCGACCCGCTACACAAATTATACAAACTTTGTCTGAATTATTTTATAAAGGTAAATTACAAAACTTACACACATTCAATATAACTTATAAATAATAATACCTATATGAAAAACATTGAACTAGAATTACTTTTGAATAGTAAAATCTAATTTATTTTAGACAATAAACTTATAATGTACATGCATCATATAAAAATGGTAAAAATTAAATACATAGATATTATACAATTAAATATGGTTTATAAATGTCCGGACAGTACTAATGCTTTGTTTTACTGTTTAAATGAATACTCTATTATCTCTTAGAAAGCTTCAAGTTTATCTTTATAAATATCCCTCCCCCCACTGGGTTCCGCATCTTTTCATCTACCCTTGCCACTCAGTCTCAGATACCACACAGGATGAATAGATGGTTCTCGGCGGCAAGCCCGCATGGAAGAGGAGGTCCTCGGTGTTTCGTTGCCGCCCTCCCTGACCTCCGCGCCCCGGCAGTGGCGCGCAACCGCGCGGGGCGTGAACCGCGTCGTGGTGAGGCCGCGGAGGAAGAGTAGGATGCGGTATTGCATTTGCTGGCCTAACTGTCTTCCTCAGAAGGTCTCGGGAGGCTTAGGTGGCAACTATTATAGAAAAATTATTTAAAATTATGCGTCTTATGGACAAACATTTTTATGTCCAGTGGAAGTTAATTAAATAATTTGAACACTGTGTAAGGTACGTCGCTACGCTAAATTTGGGAAGAAAGTTACCCTAAAAAGTTTTTTTACCTCTTATAGTCCTCTTATCTTCTGTTTCATAATCATGAATTTATTTTTCTGAATCGACTGAAGACCTCTAATATAAAAAGGGCACAAGTCGATATTATTAATTTAACGCTCTTGGCACGAAATTGATTGTGATAAGCCGGACATTGTTATTGTTATTGTTGCTCTTTTTGTAAGGAAAATGCTTAGTCAATAACTTATAACTATTTTCTCATAACTAGTCGCTGTATCTTAGGTTATCTCGACTCAATTGGCGCAAGCTTTTGAAATCCGTTACGCCGAGTTCATTCCATTAACTTCGTTTACCATAACAAGCAAACGATATTGCTCTTTCAATAGTGTTCAATTCTTCTTTTCAGTTAAGTAAAGAGTCTATATAACGTTTTTTTTACTTTGCACTTCAAGATTGACCTCATACCTGATGTTAAGTGGTAATGAGGTCCTAGCTTAAGGGTGACTACTTGTCATAATAAAGCATAATAAATCTGTTATTGGACTTGTCACCCTTACTTCCTTACCTTCAAGGCTTGACCCCTGCTACTAATGTAGCACCCGCCAGGAGCTCTGGAAACCTTACTCACATGCAGGAATACAACAACACAGAAGTGATTGTTATTTGGCTACGGTCTTCTGTAAGGTGGAGGTATTTCACCAGTCGAGCTGCTCCAGTTTGAGCGATAAATCGCTATGCCTTTTTTTTTATACCCAGGGGAAATGCCTTCGCACCGTCACTCTCTGCCACGGGGAGACAGAGAGTAGTGTGTCGGACTTGCACCGACTAAAACCCCTAGGGTGGTCCTACTCTGCGCATAGGTGGAGGGGGGGGGGAGCGGGATGCGCGCGTGACCATTCGTCACAATCCCCCCCTTCACGCTAGTGCTGCGCAACGCAGCGCGTCTCGGTGCGGCAGATGTTGTTGCCGCACCACAGGGCATGCCAGCATGCCCCGTCTTCTCGAGCGGCACCAGAGGTCCCCGTTCTGGCGCCTTCGAACTCATGGCCCTATTGGGCCTACGCCCCCGCTATTTCGGCGTCCGGGGCTGGCTTGGCCGGCTGCGACTGCGGCTTTGTCGCGCCAGCTGCTGGTCTCCAGCTCCATCTCCCTTTCACCGCCGTTTTGCCGTCCACCCCACATCGGTAGCACAAGGTGCTACGGCCGGAAGCAGCGCAGGTCCGCCTTAGGGCGGTTTTGCTCTTTGGACCCGCTGCGGATCTCAAGGATGCACCCCCTGGTTATGGCCGGCCGGAATTGCATCCCCTCAATCTCCAGGTCTGCCAATGAGATGTTCTGTTTGGCCCTGGAGATAACCTCTTTGAGGGTCACGCCCCGCCTCGCGGCCTCTGGGAGTATCGTGACTGATACCGCCGCTGACTGGGGGGGGGGGGGGCGGAGGTTTGGCTTCTTCGGCCTGGCTGTTACATGCCCCTTCATGGGCAGGGGCTGGGTCTTCGCAGGAGCCTGAGTGGTGCTCCTCTTTTCTCTTTTGGCCACCGTCAACCACGCCACGTCCATAGACGCGGGGGGAGGTGGCAGGGGTTGGGGCTCCCTTGCAGAAGCTTTTTTGTCCATTTTGTGGGGGGATTCTTCTTACCAACCACTGGGACGTAGGGCTTTCGCGCTGCGGCTGGTATGCTGCGCGCCGGAGACCGTAGAACTAGTCCAGTGGTGGTCTTCGCCTTAATCGTGGGCGTCTTCTTGATTTGTGGAGCCGAGGTCACAGGTGCGTTGGCCATCGGCGATGATGTCCCTTCTCTCCCATTTCCTGCAGCTCTGACCGATTGCCCCTCCACGGTGAGCTGCAGGCGAGCGACCTCAGTGCGGACTTTTCCCAGTCCCTTCGCTTGCCGGGACTGGGAGAAGTCCGCACTGACACCTCTTCTTTGAGCCACTCATTTTCGGCCCTCATTCGCCTGGCTTCATCTTCTATGAGCCGTGTCTCCTCAGAGGTGGTCCGATCATACATGATTTGAGCCACCCGCCTCATTCCTGAGCCACCGTCTTCAGGGCCTTCTGGTATGTGCCCTTGAGGTGGCCAGAAGATGTGATTACCGGGCGTATGTAGGTGGGCCGATCTTCTGGCTCCAATTCAGAGCCATCCGCTCTCGATAGTCGGCTCCCTGTCAGCCTCAGGTGAAAGTCTTTTCTGGCAAGATCCACCTCTGCCTCGACCGCAGCCTTCTCCTTAGCCTTCTCCGCCTCATTCTTCAGGGATGCCATGGTCGCCTCTTTGATCACCTGTTTGGCCACCGCCACTCCAACGTACTCGCCTGTGGTCGGCGGACGGCCTCTCCCTCTCTTCGGCACGTTTGCGGGTTTCCTCTTAGCGGCCGATGTGCCGCTACTAGGCTGCCCCTCCGAGCCGGAAAGATCTTCAGTGTCGGGGCGCTTGAACTGCCGGAGATCCCCTCTTCTCTTCCGAGGCCTCTGACATGCTGCGGGACCAGTAGCTTAAGCGCTTGGAGCACCGAGTCGTCCGGGAAGCCTCCTCCTCCGAAATCGACTTATCTGTTTCGCTATCCGATACATCGTCTGAGTCAATCTCGATGATTTTCGCCGACATCGAATCATCTCAAGTTCTTTGTCCAGTTGCCGTGTCGTCGTTAAGGGGCCCGATTTGGGTCCCGAGGCATTTTCGTTCAAATTAATTACCATATTTTTCTAATCGTAAACAGTAATATAAATAATATACCTGCTATTAAAATATTACCTATCTAAGACAATACAGAACGCGATATTTTTAAAGCCTTCTATGGCTTCTATAGTCGTAGGATATCGATGTCTCGCTTGGCCTAGCTTTGAACGGGCTAAGATTTATAAAAGAGCAAAACTCACCCCGTGCAGCGCAAAAGTTTACAGTTCGTACTAAACTCCTCTGCACCGTAGAAAGATGCTGGAGCTAGGATCAAGTTTCCAACGGTCCGAACTAAGAAGCACTTCACAATACTCGGTTCTCATCTACAAGTTGCAGGTAAATTCTATATTTTGCTCGTCTGTAAGCAACTTCCATTTATAAGTGTCAACGTTTTTACGAATTGCTAAAGGCAGATTGTTTTATCGACCTCGGTAGCCAAGAGGCGAGCGTACCGAACTTTGGTATCACGCAGTCTGTAAGGTCCCGGGTTCGATTTTCAGTCGGGTCAATTAGAAAACGATCTTTACTAATTGTCTCGGGTTTACACCCGATTTACATGTTGCGATACGTTGTTGTTGTCTGATTGTGTAACACAATTGCTGTAGCTTCTTTGTCATAAACATGAACTTTCAGAAGAATCTATGGTTGTCTGGCTATATTATTATGTTTGTAACTCTTTCAGTAAAAAAGTTTGGGTAAATTCCGGTAGAAGCCTGAATGCGATTAGTAGATTATGATAAATTACACTTTTTATAATACCTATAACGCGATGAAGTCGCGGGAAACATCTAGAATATTTCTAAATACAACAAAGACCAGATTACAATATCGTTTCATCAAAATATTATTAGAAAAACTTACGAACATTGCTCTAGTATAAAATTCCAAACGCTACTTTATTCAAATAACGATTTAAACTATTTCTTCAATCCTACTTTAAAGCTCAGTGACAAAAGGTTTTCACCGGACTAGCATTTACTGCCCTATAGTTGAAATTTAAAAGAGACAGGGAAAATATTCACATTTTTATTTTAGATTCCTCGAATACAGTACAAAAAGGCGTCCAGTTTTTAACACCATGATAGGCTTTGCACGCTGCAATAGCTTTTGCCTTTCTAGTAAATGTATTTAACTGAATACACAATATTTCTACGAAAAGGATTTTAGTTTCGAGCTGCAGAGAAAATATAATTTTGTTTCTACAACGAGAATTATTTCACGGGTCTTGTTGAAAGTAAAACATGCAGTAAAAAGTTTTGAAATTGTTACATAAGATTTGGAAACAAAGTAAACGCTTAAAACAAGGAAATATTTCTGTTACTAATGAGACCTTCTTTTTAAAACAAATGGAAGGCCTGTACACGAATAACAATGGATGATTTTTCCAATTTATCTCGCAAATGAATGTTTTTTTTTTCTTTTATTGTTTCAGAACGTTTTTACCATTTTGTTCAATCGCTGGAAAATTAAATATTGGCAAACGCTAATGAAAAAAAATACAACGTAGTATTCCAATTTAAATTGATGTTCAAACTAGGAGTGGATGAATTTTTTGTGGCCATGTGTCATGTTATTAAAACTATATCAATTATAAATATTTATGTTTGAAATCAATTACATGGTGACACGGTTTCGATTAATGACTGTTTGCGTTTTACAAAAGAGTGCATTGATAATTTTCTAGATCGTTGTTGCTTGTAACAATAAGTTCAATTATTTGTTTCACTCACGCCTGGCACCTTAAAATGAAGACTTGATTTGACGAATTGATCAAAACAATCTTTAAATTTAGGGCATTATATCAAAATGAAATTAAAGTATCTTTTTATGATTGCTCAATAAGATTTTACTTCTAACTTTTGCTAAAAATAATTCTAGAAAAAAGCATTACGACATTGCCTGGATTTTTTTAAAAATAATATTCAGTAATACTGTACTCGAAGCTTTCTTCCAGTGAAAGAAATTATTAGTACTATAGATATTACCCTGAACATTTAGCTTATTTTGGTAAAGCTAATTCGAAGCGCTTAAATTAGGACAAAATTGCAAGACCCAAAGAGTGGTTTATTTGACGTTAAAATAAATGATATCACATTTATAGTTGTAACTTTAGAATAGATATGTTTATAAATCTATGTTAATAATCAAATACGGGTAAATACACGCCATGTCTCGCACATCCAAGGGTTCCGTGACCTATTTTATTTACTGCCATTATTTACAATCCTCAAGTTTTTTTCCTTCAGAACCTTAAAAAACAACCCTTTAGTGGCGTAATATACATATATTTTACTAGGTCAAATTTCTTATTAACACAAATTATTGTTTTAAATTTTAAGTAGGTACTCCTATTTGCTGTCAATTAGTAGGTACCGTAACTTATCATTGGAGACGTTAGAACTTTTATAGTAAAAACAATAATTTACTGCTTTGAAATTGCACTTCAATGGAATATGAGAGAGACTGCGAAATTATATTTTTCACTTCAGCTTTGTGTTTTTCATTTGTATGCCTACAAGCATCGGTATGTAATTGCAGTGTGAATTATAGTAACATCAAAGGTCTTATGTTATTCTTTATATTTTACAATAAGTGTGAGGTTAATTATATTTTAAAGTATTGTTGAATTAGGAACCTAAAGCACGCAAATCATCTTCAGTAAAAGAGGGAAGGAAAAAAATGGCAAAAAAATATTCGATTCGACGATGTTTTTACTTGCTTTGCTTATTATTATTAAAAGAAACAACTTTTTCGCATTCAAGTTAAGTGTACACAAAGGTCATTGATTGACAATCGAAACTCCTGGAAAAAACAGATAAAACTAGCAGCTACCTTTTCTTCGCAATGCGGTGCAAATACAGGTTGATATGTGTTGTAAGCATGCCAGAAGCTGGGAGGGTAGTAAATCCTCCTCAGTGACACTATGTTGATTCTCGTGTTCGCAAAGCGATGTTCAGGTAATACTGATCCGGATTAATAGCAGCGCCGCTTGTTCCATTATTCCACAATCGGAATATTGCGTTAGAACTATGCTGTTTGCTGCTAATAATGCCTACATAATATATACCTATACTATTTAGGAATCCAGAAGTTGTATTATTTAATTGTTGTTGCCTGTGACTTCATTAACTTTATATCGGTATCCAAACTATTCTGTTTGATGTTTATTTTCCATTCTTGTTAGCCACAAAACTTCATTTACTATCTATATTTAAGGTTTAAGAGTAACGAACATCCATAGATATGTATATAAAACAAAATACTCCTAAAGTTTGTTTATAAATGTAGGAGATAGATATAGGTTAACGCCTAAATCGGTTAATAATGTATTTTTTGAATAATACACGATTTGATGAAAAATGGTCATATCACATAAATATAGTATAGTAATATAAAAATGTAAACTTTATTATTATACTCTTTAAAATAAGGTACCATTGCCTTAGAACGTTCAATTCCAATCGCAAACGATAAAAACTTGAAGAATATTTTTGCAATATGCGTTTCTCAAAGCAAGTACAGAAAAAAATATATTTGCGAGAGATCGTCGTCGGAGTAAATTTTTCTTTTGATTCATCTTGTAATGTAACCCTTGTATAAATGTGAAATCAGTTCTGGTTATAAAGCTACTATGAAATGTGAAACTTAGAAATCTAAATTATATTCTATAAGATGAACAGTTTCCGATGTTGGACCAGTTTTTGTCCTACGTAATGGTAATAGTGCGTAATTTTGTAAGCATAACAGTTAATTGGACAGAAGGTTTGATAAACTCACCTGATATTAATATAATGAAGCTGCGGTTGGTCGCTTTGATCTTTCCTCCCCAGAATTAAATATTATTTTGGTGATGGAGGCAAGAGGCTTCGTGGGCGAGGGTGGGGTGTTGATATGAAACGGCGAGATAGGCTCTTAACTCGAAGTGTTGACATCTTCAGGTTCACTTGATTGACCTCCTTAATCTATAGGTAATAGGATTCCATAATAGACACCATCTTTAAATAAGTCTCTTTGATAAAATAATTCCAGAAACACTGTTTTGGACGTCACATTTTTTTCAGGAAAAGGCGTTATTGGTTGCTTAAAATAATACAGTCCAATTTGAAAAGAGGCTTCCAGATTTGAAAGGCTGTCACGAAATAAACTGTAATGAAGAGTGGCGGCTAAAGGAATAAAAACGACTGGGATATTTTCCGGGTCGCCTTGCGATTTTTCTTGTTTTTGGATGTCAGAACCGTAAATTTGGATTTCATCAAATTTTGAAGAAGTTTGAGATCGTAAACAATTATCCAATTTAAATTTTGAAATCAAATATATATATATTTAAAAAGAACATCATTTATTATTCCATAAACATAATGATTGAAAGATTGTCTTTCAAGAATGACAGCAAAAACTCAATGTTGGCTCAGAATTGTCGGGAAAAAATAAAGTTGGCTGGTCCATTCATACGACTCATTGGATGGCGGCGCGAGTTGCATTCTCAAAGTTGATTCCTCGTAACACGTAAAAGGCGGGACTTCTGATTGAATTCCCAAGAACTCCCTTGCCTAGGATCGAGTGCATGCAACTTTAAGTTTGGACCACTGAAATTTTTTATGTTCTTCCCGCTTGCATAAGATGCTTTACATTAGTTTCTTGAGCAGCTAATATCTCGCTGTTGTTTTTTGACAATTCTTATTCTAATATTTTTTAACTATACTCTAGTTACCAGCAACCTACCGCTACCGAAAAACACAACGTAGGGCACCGCACAAAATGGGGACTTAACTTGTCAAGGCAGAAGATACGTGTTTAAAGCACAAATCCTAGATTTCTATTAATCTTGAGGTGAGCCTGACGTCCTGATACGAACGGCTTTTGGCTGAAATGATGAAGAGGTACTGTTACAATTTGGTTTAAATTTCCAACAATAATTTATACACAGTAAAACTATATTTTAAGACTAGTAATTAGCTTTATGAAAATCCTTTTGGCAGAAGAACAAGGCAAATGTTGCAGCGTGGCGTAATAGCCTAACAAGGTACCCAAATGCAGTGTAGTGGCCAACTTTAAATTATACTGCTGGCAAAATAATTATTAGGCACACTTGCATTTGCTAGTAGTATTTAAGGTTTCAGCCGGCATTGCACCGGTTTCCACTGCGAGGTGGGGATGGTCGAGATGGATCGCCAATCCCTACTCTCCCCCCAACCACCGTAGGGGGAGGAGACGGAGCTGCATAAGCGGCTATTCCGCCGGTGGTGTTGTGGTTGGTTAGGTTGATCCGATTTCCCACAGCAACACCACTTAGGCGATGAGATCCAACCGGGGGGTTTTAGTGGGTAGTCCTGCCGTCGCGTTGTAAGGGCAGGGAGTCCCTCACACGCCGTCACCTCCCTCAGGTGACGGTTCGGTGCGTCAAAGCATTTCCCCTCGTCAGAAAAAAAAAAAAGTAGTATTTAAGGTTCGTAGATAGCTTCAATATTTGGTACACAACTCATTAGCTAACAAATTTGATTATTAAACATCTACTTCCTATTCTTTTTATAAATAAACTAATAACAAATATTAAATAATTACATTAAGATAATTACGTCATGAGGTACCTATGCACTTTATTTTAAATAATATTTTATTTGTCTCCTATTTAATTGTATATGTGTCGCAGTCGGATTGTATAAGCCGCCGTATTACATTACGGCTAGCTGTTATCTAAAACAGGGCCGTTTTGAAATGCGGCGGTTCAAGCATTAGCCGGATTGTTATTGCGATACGATCTTCAATAAGGCGGCCCACGTTTAGCCGCATCGTACTACTACTTAAATTTGTGGGGTGACCATGCTTACAAAATAAAACAATGTTTAAAATGAAGATCAATTTTAATAATTAGGAAAAGGCTTTCATATTTCTTCTTTTTAATTAGTAACCTTCATCTGGGGTTAAGCGAAAATCAAAGATATCAACCTGACACCTGACTTTTGAAATAATTGGTTTTGTAACAAGGCTTTTTTTGGTAATATTCGCTTGGATTTGGAGATTGGGCATAAGGAGACAAATATTTAAATTGCTTTTCTTTTATTGTAAAGTTTATTTTTGATGGTGCACAGCATTTTGTCTCGCCAACCGTAACCACTTTCCTTGTGAATTTCAATTAAAGTATCTAAATATTGCTCCATGGATACTTCCCGAATAGTAGGATCTTCTGGATTATTTTTCTATAATATAAAATAATCTTCATCGCCACATTCATAACATATTTTTACACCAATAATATTGTGTAGGATTCCGCCGAACACCATAACATATAGCCGCTTTAGCAGTTTTGATGTGCGCTATAACCTCTAAAACTCGGTGCTTTAACCATGTTTTATTATTCTTCCACATTGAGAATAATAGAAATTATTTAATTGCACTTGAAAATTGTTCTTATTCACCGACATATTTAACACGTTTCAATTGTTTAATTCACTCATAACTTCGCAATTTAGCAACACACTTTCTGTATTCGACGCAATTGTTGTTGTTATGTCAGGTAGCGCCCTGAGTGTTAAAAATCGTAACTAAACACTATCAAAGACGCCTCTTCGGCTAGCCATAATGTATTAGAGCGAGAGATTAGGGGCGCCTAATCTCTTACTATACATTATGGCTAGCCGTGTTGAAAGACATATGGCGCCGAATACAAAACGGCGGTTTTTTTATTTAATCCAGCTAATGCTTGAACTGCCGCATTTCAAAACGGCCATGTTTTAGATAACAGCTAGCCATAATGTTATACGGCGGATTAAACAATCCGACTGCGATATATGCATAAAGTTGTTAAAGTGAAAAGAATTCAGTATTGTAGTATAAGTGAATTTTAAGTTTGTACCTTGCTATTCGGACTTGATATATTGACCTGTTTAATGAAGGAATTATTATTTTAGTATTCACTGCATTGCATCACAATAAGAAACGGCAATTTCAGGCGATTGATAAATAGAATGTCAATCCAAAAAAAATAACGGAACAGAATTATATACAATTTTATAAATTAAATCATTGAGTAAGTACTAGTTCTTACTTTACTATGTCCCACTACTTCATCTTAACTATCATTATAAAATATGCTGATTCTAACGTCATGACGGTCTATAGGAAAGGGGTGTCAGGTGTAAACAAATTTACTGTCAGATATTTTAAATACAAAGGAAGACCTCCTCGTGCTTTGTATTTTAAAATGCTTGTAGTAAAGTTCGTTCAATTCAGTCGCAAAGGTCACAATCCAATACTGCATTTACTACTTACAGACGTGGCATTGTTTGCTTATCAGCCTGCACCGTTTCCGAACCTTGCCTCTACCTTGTCACGAGCATCTCATACTACATGACATAAAATTAAATGTGGAAACAAACACGAGCCGCTGCTAGATAATAAAGTCGTATCCAGGCAGCCCGTCATTCCAGTGTAACTATTCGCAAATGTAGCCTGGTTGAAACACAGGACTTGTGTAGTATACTTAAATAGCAGATAAGCCATCGTACAAAATGTGACCATTTTTACTGTATTTTATTAAGTAAACGCTGAAGACCACGACGTTTTTTTCCAAAACCCATTCTGATGGCTGGTATGGTGGTATGGTACCATTACTCGTGTACGTTCAAATGACAGTTTGATAGACAATCCTTTAGTGAAACAGTCGGTTTAGCTGCACTGCAGGGCGCGAAAGAAGTAGGTACGGTCACGTCAAAGTTCACTTAAAGTTCGACAGGTATTCGTTCTTATATGCCCGATATAATGTCAGTCTTACGTCCAAAATGTATGGTGACGCTGTACGATCGGACAAAACGTGCGTGGCGTGTGCATCCTTATTAGTTAAAATTAACTAATAAGAAAAAAGGTTTTCACTATGAATGAAATGTTTTTACCAAGAATGAAGTCGTGAATCCACAATTGCGCAGGACTACACGGATGCACACGCTACGCACGTTTTGTCCGACATGGTTAAAATTAAACTTTTTTGATAGACTAGAAGGTAAATCATTATGTTAGCCATAAAAGTCATGTTTTTAAAAAAGTATTTATCGGTATTATAAAAAACTAAGAAAATACGGCTCTGAAAATGCAGTAATGAAAGCCTATTAACGACTACGCCTCATTATTGTTCGCGGAAGGAAATTCCACCAGAGAATGCTCGAAGCGTGGAATGAGTCTCAGAAAAACAACTTGATTTTTGCAGTAGATCACAGGATGGATTTCTCGAACAATAAAGAAATAGGGCCTGGTTGCTCCGTATAGTAAGACAAAATAATAAACTTCAGGTGATGTTTTAAGTATCCCTTGTTTCATCTTATGATGGCTATATAGCTTAGCATAAGACTAATATAATCTTATGCTAGGTATGCCTCCTTTTTTGAACGCCACACTGCTTTATCTTCAGCCTGACAATCTGTTGTGGGTGGCCCACTGCCACTTCAGCTTGCTCATTTTTTGAGCTGTTTTAATAACTCTAGTTCACTGTCAAGTGTTCTTTACAAATTCTACAATTTAGAAAAGTTAGGATTATAGCTCTCTCCATAGCTCGCTGGTCCCTTTTACCTGAGGAACTAACCTGCCATGAGTGCTTACGTCTTTTGCAACGCAACCTAACGCAATGGTTGAAAACTATCGTTTACAAACGTTGCAACATTGATACTAAAAAACTCGATCGCCGTGTGCTTGACAATCGTTAATTCCGGCTTTGGCTTTGGAGGCACGCTGATTCAGTTTGTGTTCCAGGATATTCTTTTTCATTCCGACACAAACTAGTATCTATTGATAAAGAGAATTTGGTAGTCCTTTTGAACTCGAATTCTGAACATTTGGCCTTTGCGCACGTCACTCTTTGTGCTCGTTTTACGCTCTCAATTATGCATTCAAAGGCTCTCACTGCCGAGGCATCATGTTATCTTTGATGGATCAACATTGTATAGCTTGAATTAAAACTGAAAAGGGCTGATATATTTAGAAAAGATATGAATTTCTCATTTTTTAAAAAGGTAGTTTGAGGAAGGTGTTTTAGATTTTAGATTTCGCATTATGACATAGATTTTTTTTTAATATTTTTTATTGTGGTGGAAATCATAGATCAATTTCGGTAATACATTGATTTTTTGTTTAAATCGTAATTAATTTCTAATTCTGTGTGAATCGTGTTGCATGCCATTAAACAAACCAGTAAGACTTTATTCTGTCAAATATGAAAAAAAACAAAGATATAAATAAACTTGTACTTTTGTATTGTTGTCAACATTCATAAAAACCATCAAATCAGAAGAGTCTGTAAGCTTTACCAATAATTGCTAAAGTTCACAGAAATTAGGCCCGTCAAATCGTTCGAAGTGGTTTCTTGAAATATAATAAAAACGTATTGTTCAGTTTCAAATAATAATTCCGACTTCTGCCTAGTTCGTTAGCCTGTGTTGCTCAAAGACCTTTGCATGCAGCAAAGTAGCCGTCGTGATGTGCGTCAAGTATGTCAAACTGAAATGATATCACCGGATCAAATAAAATTGAGGATTATAAAAAAGTTTTATTTTCGACTTGCTTTTGCCCTCAACTTTGTCTACTCAGAATAAATACCTTTGCAATGTTTTTTTTTTATTATTAAATGATACTTTCCCGTATTTGTCTTTTTTTGGAAACGCTGTAATGAATACTTTTTTACTCTCAAATACAAACTATCATGATTTTATCTTCGACAATGCAGAACTTTTTTACCCTCTATTTTTTTTCGCAAAAATAAAGTATTTTTAGTTTTTTCTTACAGCTAAATGGATAATTGTACTAAATTATATTATCAAACTTGCGACCCGCCCCGGCTTCGCACGGATGTAATGTAAATACTAAGTAATATTGGCTTTTCTATTCTTTATTACACATAAAAACCTTCTTCTGGAATCACTCTCTCTATCAAAAAAAAACCGCATCAAAATCCGTAGCGTAGTTTTAAAGATTTAAGCGTACAAAGGGATATAAGGACAGAAAAAGCGACTTTGTTTTATACTATGTAGTGATTGGAGATATAAGACAAATCCCATTTTAAGTCATTCGATGGAGTACCTACCAGATATTTTGTTTTAAATTATTTTAATTCCATTTTTTCATTTTTACTATAATATACTTTTGCTAGACGGACGAATAAGACGAAAAAGGTTTCTACAACGAAATTCTAAAAATAAGTTCAATCTTTGAAAGAACTGCCACGAGTTCCTATTGTTTTCAAATTGATGTCAACTCAACTTTTCAGAAGCTAAATAAAAGTACTACAAACATACGACATTGTTTATGTTTTGAAAATGTTTTACGGTATTTATAAAATGAAAACCCACTTGCCGATATGAATGAGATTCGCCGACGAGCCAGCGTCAGCTGATAGACGGTGAAAGCGAAAGTTGAACCTAATACCTAGTAGTAGTCTGTTATAGCAGGAGAATTATTCCGAGAATATTTCATGGTAGCGTAAGCAAAATGCGTAACTTTATTCAAATAATGTTTTACTTTACAAACTTCAGAAATTAATAGGTACTCAAACAATGTAAGCAAAACACTCCCTAAAACTTTATCCTTCGTATGTGGATTACCAATTTATATTTTGTGAACATTTTGGGAAATAAAAAAGTTTTGAAGTTAAATAGATAACTGATTTCACGGGTTTTAAATTGCCAATATCGTTGCTTGTGAGAGCTGTTTGTTGGTCTCGTTGGTTGAATTAAATCCCAATATTCTGTTTTTAATTAACAGCTTCTTAGATCAAAAGAACACTACGCTTTCCGGGCGCATCTACAATGGTTTAGTTTCATCTGCAACCACGCCGCTGCATATGATAAAAATGTTAAATTTTGAACTTAATTCAAAAATCGAGTGAGATTTATTTTCCGCGGTGTCGCGCGCAGGTTTGAAGTTTTAATGTGAACGAGTCCGGTAGTGTAGTAATTAGGAGGTGTACGCGTCGCATGCTGCGGCGCGACGGTCGATAGCTCGAGCGACAGGCGGTGCCGTCCCGGGTCACGCTCGCTGGATCGATAGCGGTGGTGCGGCGCGTTGGCGGCGGGAGAACACTAGGAGCGGGCTCAGCGCGCGGTAGTCCACACGCTCCGGTTCCTCAACCGGTATCGTCGGCGGCGAGCGCGCGATCTCGCGTCGCGTCTCCCATGCGCCCCCCGCTCGCGCGATGAGCGCCGTCCGCCCCCGCAGCGCACCGCTGCTGCTTGCGCTAGCCGCCGCATTTTTACCGCAAGTCAACCATGTCGCGTGAGTAACTAGCACGCTCAGACGTCTCCCTGGCGACCTAAGTTTACAGTCCACCGATAAGCTGAGATGGTCGTAAATCTGACGACGCAGTAAAACGGAATGCATTAGATTTACGATGGACGATGTTATTTTTTTTCTACTCCCACTGAATAATAAATCGCTTACGTCTGTGATTTACGCCACGCGCTATTCTCGGAATTCTCGATTTGACTCATATTTTATGCACACTACATTTTACAGCTTTTAATATTGAATGGCCATTGAGGTTAAATAACATTTAACGGCTGATCATTTAATGTTGTGGGCATTATATATGGAACTTACAGTATTAAATTATTTGATGCATGAAAATGTGACACGTGAAACGATCTTTTTGACCTTTAAGTTTTATGAACTTACTTTTTAAGTAAAACGTAAATATGACTTTAAGAGGATTATAATATATATTAGTCCTTGATTTGATTATAATTATTTGAATGATAATCTAAAAAATAATTCGTTTAATGTTGTACGATTTCAGGTGTCAAGAATAAAATACCCAGCTGAGTTACATATTATTTTTTTAAATATTTACTTCTACGAATCTTTTTAAATTATATATTAAAAAAATTATAGAACATTCTAATGCTAAGAAAATCATAGTTTTAAGCATAAGCTGCGTTGTATGAAGTCCACCTATTGGGCGAGGCCACACGACAACACCAAATTGGGGACAAGCAAGAGACCACATAAATACTAACTTTGGCTATCCACTGTTTGACTGTTCTCACCCGAACTCTCAAACATCTGCTATTTGTAAAAGTAAACGTCTTTATTGTCTCATAGCTATGCGAGACCTACGTTACGAAAATGCTATCTACGAGATACACTTCGTAGTAGCTACGAACGGTACCGATCAATCTCGAGCACTGAATAATTAGCTCTTTAATCTTGAGATCTCAAGTAGATAGAAGACCTGAGAAGTGATATAGTTAGTTTTAAAGTATTGCTTACATTATTGATTTTTATATTAGATCCGTCTGACATTATTATACAATTACAAACAACTTATCGGAATTATATAAAAAAAAGTTTCAGAACTTAAAATTTAAATACGTTATAAATCAAAATCAAAAAATTTCGCCCTGATAATTATAACATTGTTATGTTAAGTTAATATTGAGAGGCGTCTTTATTATTTATGAAGGCATAATTTCCGTCTATAACAGGCTCTCACTCAATAATTTGGTGTTCTTTGATCTTCACCGAGAAACTTTCTTATGTTTTGACAATTCTACAAATTTAATCAAATGATAATTTCCTTTTAAATGAATAAATTAATTTATTCACACGGAATTACATCAAACAACACAAAAAGGTAGTATGGTTTCAATGAAATCATCATAAAACCTATGTCCTCAAAAAAATGGAACAAATTTTGGAGTAAACTCGTAGTTTACTCTGGTTTTTAAATTTAGTATAATACAAAAATAAGTCACTGTTAAACTATTAAGACTAACTAATAAGATCGTAATATTTATAAAAGTCAGCGTAAAAACCTAGCTCAATGTTTTTTTTTACATAAATCTGCAAAAATCTAATGAATCCTTCACAAATAATATCATCTAGAATATTTTTCGGAAAATAGTAACGATTAAAAATTTTGACGTTTGTATTTTTAGTAAGATTGCTTCTCCTTAAAATTTTAGTGGACCTATTACAAATATTAAAAACAGTTCTAATTTGCAATTAAACCTATTTCCATTTAAAGGTAATTTATACTTTTATTATTTTCTTCATCTAGACGGCAAACAGTAAACTAGTCTTTTTTTCAGAAAGATTTAATATCGACTCTTACTAACAACATGTCTGAGATTTTTTGATTTGTAAACCTTTTTATAGCAATCACGAATTTTTAACGGTATTTTTCACTCATCCTCAAAATAATTTTGAACTGATTTTGTTAACGTTGCGTTAAGTTACAAAAACTATTTCAATGAAGTCATATTTTGCAAAAGACTATTTAGGTAAAAATATAATATCATCGTTGAAGGATCCTTATGTTATTGCATAATCAGTCATCAACAACATAGTATAGAAGCACATTCTCTCGATTAAGCTATCAATAGCCAATGCGGCCAGATGTGCATGTGAACATTGCTCAATACCATCGCTAAATGCTCGTGTTAATAAGATTAGCACGTAACTGACAAAGTGTTAGCAACGCTCTGACCGGTTCGCTTTATTCAAGCGAAATACCAACACAATACGTCAGTAATATCATTATGGATCACCTAGGTGCTCCTATTTGTCTTGAAATTGGAACGTGCAAACCAAACAACGTGGGTAACTGTCTCTATAGGATTAAATCACGTTTGCGTACGAGGTTTGTGCTTGTAATAATAATTGTTGTGTTGGAATTTACCCTTATTACCAACATTATACCAAACCAAAAGAGCAATCGACTTCCAGGATAAAATAATTTATTTCTCCTAATGTTATGAAAGTTGTGTTAGAATGCTTAACTGGCTTGAAATTTATTTAAAAAAAATAAGATTTTTTACTTTCTATAAAAATTTCAATAGACCGCCGGTGCAGCATACACACAACCTTTAAACTGTCATGTCCTTTAAAAATGTAGTAATGTTAACTTCATAAAACATGTATGTGTTCCAAAATGCTCCCCTAACTGACTTGTTTATAACACACAAAGACCACAATAACTCCGTAAAACCAGTAAGCTTTCTGTGTAATTGTGTTATGGTGCGCTAGAGTTCTTTTGCTGCAGAATTTTTCTCTCGCGCAGTTCACGTGATTTCATTTCGAGGCTTATTTTTCGAGTTTAATAGGATTCTGTCCTATTGACAGAATCCTATTAAAGCTTGCTTCCTTTTTAACAAAATAATAGGTTACTGAAAGAACATATTGAAAAGATGTTTTATATTGGAATTTAATGAGGACTTTTCAAAATAAGGAATGTATTGCGCTCACCAAAACATTTTCGTACAGTTTTTATTACATAAAATCTGTTGTATTTCCTACATACGGGTTAAATGCGCTCTTGTATCGGACCTAAACAAAGGAAACTTTTGTCGGCGTCCTTTGATCGTTCCCGATCGAACCACTGTTCGTTGCCATCCAATAAAACCCCGTAGGTGTGCGGGTCGGCATTAATGGTATGCCCTCGCATTTTTTCCCATTTTAATTACAAAAGCAAATACTTCGTCAGCCTTGCAAATACAAGTGATTAAGTGGAATCAGTAACGTATGTTGGATTAAAAAAGTATCAGAATATTTTTGCAAATAAATTTATTTTTGCACAAACGAACTAAAATAATAAATAAATCCGAATTCAAAAGTTAAAATTTCAATTTATTTTGAATATTTATATTAAGTGTAAACATGAATTCGTTTACACTGCACGCGTACAGATGACAGCAGATATTATTAAACGGAGCCCACTTACGGAATCAAGTAAGTAAAGAGTCGAAATTAAAATTTTAAACGGATTATATCGTTGACCGCGCGAACAAATTTCGAAGCTCTTTCCTGGTGTAAATAAAATGAGTACACGCTGTTTTATTACTAATTTATATCTTTTAGACTGATAAACATGGAAAACCTTGTAAAATTTTGTATTGTAAATAGTATCAGTTAATTGAATATCCTACTACATAGCTAAGGCCACCATTGAATATAAATCTTTCTTTGGTATAATTACCATGCTAGCCTGATGCGAGAACCAAGTCACCGATTTCGACTATGTTTAAAAAATACGAAATATACTTTGTTCGACTTGTGACGTCGAGATCACGACCCAGCATTCAAATCATCAGTCAATCTAGGTGTAAGACCATCGCCCTACCAAAACCCGTAAAGTTTAAAATGAAAAGTTTAAATAAAGGTCACAGAAACTGTAGGTGTGCAAGCAGAACGGTAAACTGTAATCTGGCGTAGAGCGTTCGTACATACCGCGAAAGGCGGTTTTTCCGTTCAATCAACGCCTGGTGTGGAAGTTTCACCGCGTACATGACACACGTTGAACTATCGATGTCCAAACAACGATATAGCCGTCGAAATATCGGCACTCAAGCCGCTTTGATAAATTTTCCTGTACCTCAATTTTATTTCTGTTTGCAACTGTGGATTCAATCCTGTCAGCACAAACTAAACCAAATTATTTGTTATATTGCTTTTTCCATTCTTTGTTAAACGAAATTTACAAGAATAAAATGAAGTTTTGTCACAATAAAACAATTGAGTTATAATTCTTCAGTTGTTACGTTTAGTTTCTTTAGTTGGTGCTGCTAACGGAATCGGCGTTTTGCCGAGTTTCATGAAAAAATCAAACATTACAATGGAGGTGACAATAATGGTGAACCAAATATTTATAATATACATATATATTTTTACTACTCATATTCTTTCTTCGAATAAAAAAAACCCATCATAAACTACAGTAATATCCACGATTCAGAGAAATATATTAAAATGTCTTTCGTTGAAAAAATATACTTGCTTGCTTGAAATATGATAAAATTATGTCCTAGGTGCGCTCGTTCTTATTAACTAATGTTATGTAATTTCTTTGAACTACAATCAACTGAAAGGGAAAAACTTAAATGTTAACTTGCAATATTTGTTTATAGGAAAACATCTGGCAGATGAAACTAAATGAAAGATTGCAAAACAAAGAAAGGAGTAATAAAAAAATGTGGAAATCCAGCTTTTTGGATGTCTGGATGTATAATTTTGTTCCTCTTTTACGAATAAACAATTTAATGGATTTAGAAAAAAAAATGGTCGCAATAAAGATTAAGTAGTAGAATAACATACTTGCACAAAGATACTTGTTATCTATTATATTTAGAATGATGTCCCAAGCAACAGCTAAAACTAAAATAAACTTTAAAACTAATCGTTTCACTTTTGAAAAAAAAAACAAAAGTTTAAGTGTGATATTAAAACATATAGTTGACAAAATAACGTTTCTTTTTCCATATAACACGAAGAAAGTTTCAAAAATTAGCTTTATCTTCTGCGCCTTTAAAAAACTGGAAGAAAGCGAGTGTACTTCTTAAATTCTCAAGTACGGATAACAAGTTCCACCTGAGAGTTTCTTTGATGAACACTTAATCATTTCAAGTCGATGAAAAGAATAAATGAAGTAATAGCCCTGTGTAAGTGTAGGAAATTGGTAGGTAATGAAAAAATTAAATGCTCTATGTATTTATTAAATTGGATAATTAAATAAATATTGGACTATATCACATACATTGTTCTGATTTTAAGAAACAAAGAAGGTGCCACAAAACCCGGCTCCGATACAATAGAGAAAAGAACGTTTTCATTTTGACACGACCGGGAATCGACCGCATGACCTCAGAGATGGCGCCATAGTCCAGCCCGTTCGCTTATCGGCTACGGAGGGAGAAGAATAAATCGGAGGGGGTCATAAAAATGCATATCAATATCTTACAGCAAATTCTAATTCACTGATCAGTGTGCTATTTAGTTTAATGTTGTATATTTACAAGGTTTAAGTACGACAGTTAATATCGTAATGGTTTTGCAGCATGGTAGCAACAACTGTTCGGAAAACATACCCAAAACATATCTCGTAATAAGGTATCCCACTGTCTTCGTTGATTTATTAGCATACTAGAGACGTTGATCTAAATACTATACCCTATTTTAGGTACGCAAACAAAGTAGACAAAACAATGTCTGCCAAATAGGCATATCAATTTTCACCGCGGATACTTTTAATCATATTATTGTAAGTCTATTTGCTTAAATGTGAATTACTTATTTTAATGCAAAATTTGTGTTAAAAGTAAATCGCTTCGAAGCATGATGCCAGTCCCCAATGTATTCGGTATCAGCATGAATTGTTAAATGAAGTAGCTCACTCATAATTTAATACTGTTCAGTGTAGTATCTAATAACGCGAAAATGATTTCACTTGAAATATTGAGTGATAAATATACGATATTTAAAAAATGACCTTCTTCCTGTAGCCATAACAAGTAAACGTGGAACATTTTATAAAGGACCTGTTTTATTATTTCATTAAAAACGCAATTGGAAATCACGAAGGTAAATATAATGAAATAAAGGTTGAAACAAAACTTTCTACGCTCCAATAAGGAAGAAACGAAATTTGTAAATTTAAAATATATTGGATGTTCTCTTTACGCAGCTAGCAATTGGAAAATGATTCGTACAAAAATTCAACTATGCGAACAATTTCCGTTACAAAAGATACCTAATAGAATTTGTATTTATTCGCTTTAGCAAACTCTGATAATAGTTATAAAATGCTGACAAGAAAGGAGAAAACTGAAAGCGAATATTCTGAAAGTGAGACGCTTATTAACTCACACTTGACCGCTTCTTTGTGCTGACGTCAATATCAGTACAGCCGCTTGAGATCCTGATCAAACGTTTATTGTTTCCGACTCAATTCACTAGCAACCATTATACACCTAACTACCTACACTAATTTGATAAATTTCGATGACATAATACGTGGGCGACGGACAGTTAATTTCTCCATCACGCCATCAGAATAACCTTTATTACATAGACTAACAATAAAAGCATGCATAAGTTAGATAACTGAATTTGTTAACTATAATGGCTGGCTAATATAACATTACTTGGTTACGTTATTTTAAATATTATTGATGAATGGAAAACATTAGATACAGATACAAGCACGTTAGACTTCACACTTTGAACAATGCACCGCGCTGATGGCGTACGCCTAAGATCTTTTATAGAACTGCAAGTGTTTACCTTGATTTTTTATATCATAC
The DNA here is from genome assembly GCA_037074685.1 of Glyphodes pyloalis. Classification (NCBI taxonomy): domain Eukaryota; kingdom Metazoa; phylum Arthropoda; class Insecta; order Lepidoptera; family Crambidae; genus Glyphodes; species Glyphodes pyloalis. Next base: position 18,541,720 of record JAYKKO010000001.1, read on the forward strand.
TTCAAGATTGACCTCATCCCACCTGATGTTAAGTGGTAATGAGGTCTTAGCTTAAGGGCGACAAGTAGAGCATAATAAATCTGTTACTGGACTTGCCTCTTGGAGGCTTGGCTCCTGGTATTAATGTAGCACCCTAGTAGCTCTGGAATCCTTACTCACACGCAGGAACACAACAACACAGAAGTGATTGTTATTTGGCTGAGGTATTCTGTAAGGTGGAGGTATTTCACCAGTCGGGCTGCTCCAGTTCGAGCGATAAATCGCTATGACATGTGAAGTGTGTTACCGGACATTGATCTGATTCTGCGGTTAGCAGCTCAAATACTCGCGTTGCAGATATCATAAAACGACGTTACCACGACACTAAAACAATATGGAAAAAATGATTTTTCACTCGTCTGATAAGCTATCAAACCCGGGATCTCAGCGCTGACGAGGGGCCAAAGAACTCGACCACAGAAATCGCCATAATAATTTGAAATTGCAAGTTACTGTTAATAAAACGTGTTTAATTTTCTAAGTGAGTGTCCTGTTCATTAATTTGGCGTGTCATATTTTCATGAAATAATAAATGTTCATGAGTACCCGTATTAAGTTAATCTGTTATTTAATCATAATCAATCGATTAATTTAGGTATAATATAACGTGTGCATCTATCAAAATGAAACAAACCAATATTTATGTTATCACCGCACTGCGGTTGACGTTGACTCGTTTTTTGTTAGTCATCCATAATTAAATGCAAAAGGTAGACGCTTGTTAAATTCACAGGCCATTAATTATTCACTTTAAAACTAATAATTACATTGAATAAAACATTACATACATAAATCATATAACAATTTAATTTATTTACTGAAGTAACTATTATGTACATGTAAAATATTGTCAATATTAATAAAACAAAAATTTATGTATCACGAATATCCCACCCAGTGGGATGTGATACAAAAAGGTAAGTAATACAAAAGACGTGAATTTTTAGTACGGAACACTTTGTGTGAGTTTCCCACTCACACTGAACCAATTGTTTAAATAAAGTCCGTATTTTTATTAGAAAAACAATGTATTACATAGGAAGATCATAAAAGATAGAGTTGTCATCGTCTTTCTTTCTACTACGGAAAGAGCAAATGGAAACGTTAGGTATTATACAAAAGAAGGTGATGCGCTACGCTTTGGTGCGTGTATTTAAAAATAACAAACAGGCCTTTAGTAGTAATGAGTGGATCTTTATGTCGTGCATTAGCAACGTGTAAAGTTAAAACAAATGAAGAATAAAAAGTAACGATGGCATCCGCACAATGTCACAGCAAAATCACAACGCAAGCATGTTAAATGGACGTCGTTAAAGCTCCATAATTACAATGAAGTACGCTCTTACTTAAATAATTAAACTTTTTTGCCTCCCACTGAAAGGTCTTTCCACAATCGCGCAGAAATTTGTATTTGCATACACAGTCTAGGCAACGGAATCACGCGACTGGCGAGGCCGAGCGATCACGCGAACTCCTACTTACCTTTCAGTTTCTAACCTTAGGCATAAAAACCAATTTTTCAAGTAGAAAGAGTCATGATACGGCGTATTAGAAACGGGCAGGGCATTATTACACATCGTGCCGGATTAAAATTGGTTTACCACTCAGTAGATTGAAGTGCCTACAAAGTTATTTAGCGTTTTACTTGGAATTTTCTTTGTTTACGTAGTTTTCTTTTATTGGCTGGTGAATTTTAAGGTGCAGTGAACGGTTTTTAGTAGTGTTTTATGGTGATGCGTTACTTATAGGTACGATTGCAACAAAGATTCGGAAATGATACTGAAAATTAAGCTATGCATGATAGGAGAGGTGTGTTAAGCTGTTGGTCCCAGCTAATATCTCGATATTAGTCTTTAAACTTAGCCAGAGGCTATTTAACTGCTTGGGAAGATCTGAAAATAAATCTGAAAATTATGCTACTTACTTCTTTAGCACACACACCTTTCGAACAATCCGAATTGAGCCCGCGTAGTGGATTGGCATTCTACCTCATTGTTGATAGGTAATATGTGGTCTGTACCCAGCAGTGGTACACGAAAAAAATTATAATTATTAAAGTGCGTTGCTATTCTTTAAATTCACAGAAAATAAAATATCTAACGTTGGTTGGACATTCAAATAATAGTTCTGCACGTAATCTGCCACTAGGTGGTATCGGGCTAAGTAATATTGAAGTAGGACTAGTAGATAAATAGTGCACTAGTAATGGAATACTAACTTGTATTGCATTAAAACACCGACCCTTGAAATTAGTCTTGTGTACTTGGCAGATTTCCATGAGACTGGCAACCTTGGCCTAATTAAGTTAAATGCTAATGCAATGAATTCGTATCCGGTTGTCGTAGGGTATTTTTAAAAAATTGAATCTAAAATAACAAATGAAATGAAGTAATCTAGTGAATTTAGACCCAAATTAGTTTCATTACTAGCCAACCAATTAAGTATCAAGAGCACGGCGCTAGCGCAGGATCATTTAAATAAGACATACACGATGAAGAGCGTTTTCTTTTAAACTGATTTTCTCTGACACATGAAAACCAAAACAAATGTTAATTTTATGCCAAAATTAACTGAATCGTAGTTAAATTTCTACCTAATCATTAAATACAGTGAAACCCTAGACCAGGGTTCTACTGCAGCACTACATTATGCAGCGCTACAAACGATTTCTGACACTGGACCATCCTAAAAGCTGCTAAGGACTCTAACGAAGAAGCAGACCTACCCACAAAGGCTATGAACTATTCACCTACATCTAGGACAGTAGTATTTCTAAACACCCGCACTGCTTTCATTGCTTTGCCTTAAAGTATGTAATTTACATAAAAACCATTCCCCTGTATCTAAAAAAATGCATTTAAAATCCATTTAGTTGCAGGATCTAGGCATACATAGGGAAAGAGAGACAGCGATAAGTAATTTTTAAATTATATAGTAATTCTAAACAGTTATATAAGTCGTCATCTGTGTGAAAAAATCTGGACAAAGACAAAGATAAGTGAATAAAAGTAGCTTTTACTCCTATAACCCTTCTTCTAATACACTTTTATGAAACCAAAACATCAAATTTATCTATTATATCTGGTTCAACATAGCAGTCAAATGATTGATATCGCTTGCTGCCAATTCCACGAAACTAAAATGGGAGGTGTAAATTCCCAACTAAACTTCAGTTCATATTAACCTATTAAGTGCTTAGTGAGGATTTGCATTTCCGTTACACAGTTGACTGAAGCAGAATGTTCACCGCTGGTCATGTTTCCAGGAATATCTCTTTGTGCGAATAAAAGCCAGTACATTTTAATGTAACAAGGGGTGTTGAAGTTGGGTCGCATTGACTACAGTCTAGGAAAAACAATATGGTTACGCTTGTATGTGATGAATATAGGTATATAGTTTTTCTTTGCCTAGATGTTACAAAAATATTTAAGGCTTAATTGGTATTTCCGTTGGTTGTGGTGTCCGTTATACCTGCTTCTTATTTAAATGTTGTCTGATACTTATGAATTAATAAATGTTCAGCAAAAATTGCATGAATGACTGGTTATATCAATTATTTTATATTTTTAAAAATATGGTACTGGCCTATCCTGGTACCTCGATGGATGGTTTTACCTATTTCGATCAATTTCAAAATGATATAATTTTTTTTTTGTTTTTATTTTGCATAATTTCCGACGAGCAAACTTAAAGCATATTAATAAGGCGGAAAACAAAATTCATTTGAAACTTATTGTGGCTAGGTATAGGTACTAACCTACCCATAGAACATCAGCCGTTTTTATTTCGACTATTTATTTTCATAGGACGGTCGCAAGCACGTCAAACTACATATTTAGGACTTTTTATTGACACTTACGAGTATGTCACGGGCATTAAAACTGTTCACAGTTCTTCCAGTAAGATAATTTTTGGTGATTTATAAAATACATTGTGGATGGTAACCGATAATCTTGTAATTTAAATTTGGTTATTTTGCTTAGTGTTTTTCCTGTTAGTACACGATATGTGAGCTCAACTTCACTAGCTTCCAATCTTTAATCCCGAGCTCGGCCATTTGAACGTGGCCAAAGTCCCGCAATCGTATTTCTACCTCGCAGCTCTGAAATGTGAATTTGAAATTCCAAACAGAACGTACTTGAAATTAAGTAATGAATGCACACTCACAAGTTTAAACATGTTCAAATTTACGATACGCGATTTCAATTTAAAACTAGATTGTATTCTTGTTTAGTTTTGGTGTGAATTCGGGATTTATAAGAAATAACATTGTTTTTTTTCTCACAAAGTATCTAAGAGAAAATTAATGTTCTATAGTGTAAAAATAATCCCAAAAATATTCATGCTGGAAAAGAGGACTTCATGCTACAGGAACCGTATAGATTTTTTTCAAATTACCTTTAATTAAGATTTTAAAGCTCTGAAACTATTTAAAATAAGTTATGTTAAAAAAATTCAAAGGTTTTAAAAATGAAGTCGTAAAGTTGTTAGATTGGTAGTAATTAACAAAACATACAGGAACCAAATACGCGTGGCTTGTCGCTCACCCGCCCGTGTTTAAACAAACGTGAAAATTAGCCATTTGCAAGTTTTGCAACGCATATTCGGAATTCGTATTTCTGTTTTGTCATTCTCTGCATGAAATATAAAACAAATTTCCTCTTCCAGAATAAATATTCGTGTTATTGGCTTAAAAATAAATTGAACTACGAGTATTTTACAAATAAAGAACAATGCATTTAAATTGGAACGCTTCAACCGTAAAATGGTATCGCATAAATAAAAAAAATAAAGCTGCATTTGGCTATTTCCGATTCAAAAAGCTTTATTATGAGGGTGAAGATAATACATTGTTTTTATTAGTTTAATTGTGGAAACAAATCATACGCAACTTTACTTTAAAATATATTGAAATCTATTTTATAAGGAAATAGATGTGACTGACTATAACCGCATAGTTTAAACCGCTAAAGAGATTCATATGAATTTGCTAGGTAGTTATTAAAGCTTAGGGTGTTATGAAACGAATGTGGAAGATTACACGAGCGGTCATTAGTATTAAAAAAAAAATGATAAAAAATTACATATAAAAAAACCACAAACCTTTACATTAAGCCTTCGCGAAGGTTGTGTCACATTCCACATAATGACCGCGGGCCCCGACGAGCGGCAAGACTTAAAAGTTCATTGCCTCAGACACTTAGACTATTCCGAATGAAACCCGCTTCAGTAGGGAGTCGTGACAATTTATTGATGTTTGTTAGGTAATTCCTTACGCAACAAAGTTTTAGCTTTTAACAATTATTTTATAAGGATACACATCGAATGGATGTTTGCGTTATTTTGGAATAATATGTTAGCCTGAAAAATTATGGGATATCTCAGAATATATATAAAAAATATATTGCTATTGCTCCTCACATGGCATACTATATTTAATAAATGTTGCATAGGTTGTTTCCAAATTTAAAGAAACTTAGTAAAGACATACTTTTATTTAAAAGTGGCGAAAAAAACACCCACCGAATTTCAGACCCATATCAATTTTACCCACATTTAGTAAACTTTTTGAAACAAATATTTTTTCTCAATTGCTAATCCGTTTCTCAGTACATAAGCTATTATATAAAAACCAATATGGATTTACTGAACGAAAATGTACAACTGAAGCACGAGTAGCTCTCATGAAGCATGTATTTGATGCATAGAAGAACAAACAGGATATCGTTGGTGTTTTATGTGATTTATCAAAAACGTTTAATTGCGTGGATAGCCAAGCTTTAATTTTAAGATTGCGACCGTATGGTGTTTCTTACAATTTATTTAATTAAGTCATGTGATTTAAACATACAGATATCTGTCTGACCAAACTCAAACGGTTAGTGTGAACGGAGTAAATTTGTCCGCTGCTCTTTTATTCATGGGAGGACCCCAGGGCTCAATATTGGGACCTTTGCCATTTTTTATTTGTATAAATGACCTGCCTCTTTTTACAAAATTATTATGTGAGCTAGTTTTATTTACCGATAATACTTCTCTAGTTTTCAAAATTAATAGACAGAATGAAAATGTTAATGACATTACTTTTGCTTTTAGCCAGCTGGCTTAAAAATAAAATGTGTTTAAACTAATCTAGTAGGTACTAGATTAGTTTAAAACGAACCACATTTTACTTAATCCAAAAAAAAAAAATATGTAAAGCTTTTCATGCCGAATGTATAGCAGACAGGATCCGGCAGTTGCACGCTGCCGCATGGGGTGCAAATTGCGTCGCTGTGGGACTGCGGAGGAAAAGAAGGATGCGGAATTGCGTTTGCCGGCCGGTGGGTCTCGTGACTCCATCTGGCTCTCGGAGGGAGAACTGGAGTGAGTCTCGGGTATCCGCAGTGGCGGTAGACGGCCTGATACACTCCAGCTGCGTTTTGCGCGGTGAGGTGGCCCGCTTGGTGGTAGGTGCTGTGGGGGACTGTGTAGAATCCGCAAGGGATCCCGACTTCCCCACAACTTCATATTCGTTTTTAAATTTTTATCATTCCAGTGTATTTATTTATTTATTTTTACAATTTACACACCACACCTGCATGTCTTAGTGTAAAACTAGTTACAAATAAGTTTATAATATGAACGACACCGTTTCTTGCCGAGATCCTCTCTGTAAGTTATAGGTTTCAAACCGGAGGTAGCGTCATTTGCATATAAACGTTTCATAAATATTACAGATGTAATTTACTTGAATGAAAACTTGTCTAAGTACGTCGATTAAGTATTACCTATAGTAACAAGATCGACCCATCTAAATAATGTTTATTATTCCTTGCAATATATATTGTTACATACTATGTAAAATGGTTGTTGTTCCTAGCTTATTACTTTGTTTAATTAATTTCCAAAGTTCGAATACGATACACTTAGATTATATCAATTTTGAAGCTTCACTTTGAAGATAAAAATTAAAATTAAGATCGGAATTTAACTCAAAAACAAGCATGATTGGGTTGTTTCTTACGAGCGTGCGGTCCAATAAATAGTTTCGATTAAAAACTGATCTTCAATGCGAAATGCAAAATAATAAGGTCGTGAAAAACTGCAAGTATTATTATACACCAAAAGCTCATGCTTATGTTTATTGTACACCAAAAGCTAAAATACTATTATTTTATATATGATTAATAGCATTGTTTAATGAGTTCTTGCGGACAAAGTGCGTACATTTGAACGAAACACGATTTACGATTATTACGCACGAAAACATCACTAGTTTTCGTGAATACAACTACTAATAGCAATCAGAAAGCAGATCAACATAATTACAATAGTAATAAACCACTTCCTTATTCTGAACATTGTGATGTTTATTATTTTTTGTAAACTTACCAGTAAATTAATAAATAAAATAAACTGTTGCGCATCATAATCATATCTCATTATGATCTTCCTCATGAATAAAGTGGGTATAGTGATTATGGATTCAGCTAAATGCGTTGTATTCATTTAGATAGTTTAGGTTCGGAGATGTGCCACCACCCTGCTCTCTTACTGTCTAAAAAGATTATATGGCAAATTTAATAGTAAAAAGTTGTAAAGTTACTGCGTGAAATAATTAGAGACAATGAAATTTGCCTGGTGCTTGTGTGGGATCTCTAAATCAATTCTCCAGGCCCTCCATTGCTTACATTAAAACCTACATATACACCTGGATTGCACGCAACTTCGCTCACTTTTTTATTCTAGTAGTCACCTACGAATCTGTGTGCTAACAAAATTTCATCACTAACCACAAAGGACTTTTTTGTGACAGTGTTTTACATATTATACACATCCAAACACAAAAACAATACTACTTATTTAGGTGTGTGTGAGTGAAAATGTGTATTGTTTATCGAACATAAATGGTTACTGAAAATCTCGTGTCCAAAGTCATTTGATGGGGCAAAGTCTGTGCAGCAAGGCGATTAAAAAATAAATAGAAACACAGCAATCCCATTGACCTGAGTGACCGGTGTTAAAGTAGTAAACGGTATCCCAAACGTAAATATAGAACAACCTACTAGACACAGCTTAACGGATAGCGACGTCAAAATGTCTGTTAAGAGGATTCACCTGGCTCGAGAACAGGTATAGAAAATCTTTTAAGGTAGTACAAGCGGCACACAATAGACCTTTGATAGGATTAGACGCTGTTTCAATACTGTGGATGTAAATATTTTAAGCTGAAAACTTATATAAGATACAGGAATGCTGTTGAATTTTTTCATTCATTTGCCAACGAAACAATTGAATTACAGTTTTGATTATATTTTTTGTACGATTTAAAACACTGCGTAGTTTTTTGAGGATTTTAACCAAAAATGAAAAGTTGTGTGTCCAATTCCAAATCTAGTCATTATAAACCTTAGTTACGCATTTGAAGCGAATCCCTTTTGATTATATTACTGAGTCCATTTATTTGTTTCTAGAAAGCAACTTGCAATGAAAAGACAATTATCTTCAACGGCTAATCGCCATGCTTTAGCTAAACATAGAAAGTCGGGAAGATCAATATTGAACATGACCAAGTTTATTTCCTTTGTCTTTGTTTTAGCTTCTTTCAGCGACGATTTATAAATAGCGTCTAGATATTGCTTTGTTTACGTCGTACAATGAACGCGGAGAAAAGAGCGAGCGTTTCCGAATGTCAGTGTCTATTCTAAATTTAATTACTTACTGCAGGAAATGTTTCCCAAATTTAAAGAGTTTGCGAAATAAAACAAAATTACACCAAGGATTGTGTTAAGTTGATAATAATATTTTGAGACACAATAAAATTGATACAATAAAATTATGACTAGACGTAGTAATCTTCTTTTAAGGAAATTTTACAACTGAATTATTTCATTTATCGAAAGAGATAGAATCTCTTTACGAGCTTAGGAAAAAATATCAATATAAAACCTCACTTTAGCTTTTATAAATAAAAAGTACGGGGCTATTTATAACAAAGTGTTACATAATACAAACAACGCTATGTACAATCTTTTGATTTAAAAATATTTCGGGTAGCAGTTTGGTAAACATAATCAAACATAAACTGCCAGCATGTATTATCTATCTTACGCTCTCAGATGCGATACTGTTAATGTGGAAAGGGCAAAGAAAATTACAATCCCTGTTTAGGAGAGATGGAGCTTTATTGTTATGAAAACTCGGACAAATTTTGGGAGGCCGCTTCAACCGAGGGTCTGCCCTGCGCGGTATACTGCCTTGCGCTCGTCCTATCTATTTTTAGCCCGCTGAAAAAGGCGTCAATTGCGCAAAAAAATTGGATTCCGTGCATTGAACAGTTTATGCTGAATTCAATATTATTTCCATTTTATTTAAATGTTAATATAAAGTAAAAATGGAAACACTCACAAAAGTGCTCACAGTTTTATCACATCCACAAACACAAAAACACAGTAAAGCGATTGATTTGATGATTTTAATATTCTGAATGTGTATTTTTTAGTTTTGCAGTACATTGATCGATAGCTTATAAATAAATACAAAACATCACATACATAGTTCTGATTCTAAAGAAAGTAGCTAAAGATCTTGTTTTACAGAAATAAGATGATTTAGATTACAGAAACAACGATGATACCACAACAACCACAAACAACGGAAATCGAACCAAGCATAGCCTAAACGACGCATCGCCAAGTTCGGCCCGCTTGCCTCTTGGCTACGAAGGTCAAAATATAAGCCGAAAAATGTTTGAAAGTAAACGAAAGCTTCGCGAAATATGGCTCGCCTGTGTCTATAAAGTAGAACGTGTTGTACTTTGAAACTAACAAAGATTGGAATGGGGCGCAGAGAAGTAGCATACATATATTATTCTATTATTCACACGGGTACGATAGAGAGCGGCCTTTCCACTCGGTAGAATACGTTTCTTATTGAGTATAAAATGCTTAATCTGAATATACGTTTAGAATTTTTAACAAAAAAAAATTAATGTATAATGAAGCATATTGACATATTTTGTTGTACTCTGATAGTTCACTTAACACTTCTGAAACATGTTTTTTTTGTCAATGAACATCAAATAATAAAAATAAAATATATGGTAAAAAAATATTCATTAAAAAACAATAATTGCATTTATTTAAAACATTTCACAAAACTTCAGAGTACCTACTGAAATTTTTGTTTATTAAAATAAATACTAAAATAAGATGAATCTGCACATTCAAGAATTCATTAAATTGTTCTTTAACAAGAAACTCATTAGACCACAACTTGAATATTCCATATGTGTTTTGGACCAATTTTACGAAGCATATAGGTAGTGTTACATAGAATTCGCAAACCAATTCCCAAATTGTTGAATTTGGATTTGAGTGCAAAAAATATGTTTTATCATTTCTAAGCATAAGCAATGAATAGAGACAAAACATCAACATACTGAATCTGAATTGTTTCTGACGTTTGCAAATCAGTAGTTTTAATTGTACTTATCAGTAGTTGTAATTGTGTGAGTATTTAGAATTACGCCCGCTTAAAATATGACTCATGTGCTGCTGTCATTCTGCTCTTACTTAAAGAAGAGTTGAAAATTTACATATTATTATTTATAACTTAGATTTGAATTAAAATTCCGAAGCTAAATGAAAACAACCGTGTTTTTTAATAAACCATGTTGATGCCGACCACTCATTAAAACAAGACAAATTAGGAGACCAGCAAAAGCCTTTATTTGTTTGCATTTATTTAAATGAGTTTATTAACGTTTCATATTAATCACTCTAATATTATAATTAATTACAATGGGAATATAAAAACTATTAACAAAAACTACTTAAAAACACTAATTTTGTTATCCGAACCCGTTAGTAGCCGGCGCAAAGGTGCCCATCACACTGGCCGCATTACCACGCTGAATAGCAATGGCCAGCCTCTGCACCAGGAACGAACCAGAACGTGAGTCGCCTGAAGCATCACTCAATCTATGGCCTATTTCACGCACAAAGTCCCTCGCCTCCGACCCCCAACAGCTCATGGTCTCCACTGCCACAGGCACAAAGTAATAAAGAGGCTCTAAATTGGCATACTTAAGCCTCTTCTGCAAACATGCATCTTCCGCAGCCGCTGCCGGGTAGTGGATAGTGCGACTGAGATGGCTAGCGGCTACAGTGCTGACGCAAGTAGCGTCCCAAATTAGGCACTTTCCGTTCTTCCAAGGCACCAAAGTCAACCCATCTGGCCTCTTACCATCGGACCTGCTCAGACCAGGAGGTTCAAGCATGCAAGGGTTATTTGCCTTTATTTGATTATATGTGAACATTGATTGTGTATATATAAAAGAAAGCTATATCATAACTTTCTCATCTTAATTGTAGTAGGTAACATTTAAATCATCACTATCACTACATAGTATAAAACAAAGTCGCTTTTTATGTCCCTATATCCCTTTGTACGCTTAAATCTTTAAAACTACGCAACATATTTTGATGCGGTTCTTCTTGATAGATAGAGAGATTCCAAAGGAAGGTTATTATGTGTAATAAAGAATAGAAAAGTCAATATTTCTAAGTATTTACATTTCATCCGTGCGAAGCCGGGGCTGGTCGCTAGTATTTAATAAAATGGTTCCGGTATATTTGAAAACAGACTTTAGTTTTATTCTAATGATACATTACGACAGTAAAAATAAAGCTGATAAGGTAAAATACAACATTTTAAATGAGAATATATAATAATCTAATTCTGGCTGTCTGTACAAGTTTACTTAGGTATGTCATAAACATAACAGTTGATTACGAAAACAAATGTTTTAACTTCCAAATTTAACCCGGCGTACGACACCAATAATTTAAGAGACAGCTTACGACGTCTTGCAACTAAATACCTCAGTCTAGTAAACTTTGTAGCGACCTCTATAGAGTCACGAGCTTTCAGTTACATTTCGGGAAAAAATAAAATTTGTGTTCGTAAATGTAGTCGAGGAGAAGTCGAAATGTTTTCTTAATGTTTGTTCGTCGTAGATAATTTTTTATGTTAATTTAATATCAATAATTCAGTGAAGGTATGCCATGATAGGCACAAGTAGGTACCTATTATAATTTTAAAATTAGACCGCAACCAAACACGCTCCTAGTTTCAAATTATTAGCCGCTTGAGCAACTGGTGTTAGATCTGATTGTATCTAAAATAGACATTTTTTGTTCCATGCAAAATTAGCAAAGATGAAGAAATTTTGTTGTAATGTTAAAATATTTTTATATATTTATGTAATTATTTTTTATGTTTTTTGTATTATTCATGTTATGGTATTTATGTCTCCTGTTAATATTTTCTCAATAAAACTTTTGCACGGCAGCACCCGTTTTTCGAGATCTACTATTTCTTCTACCTAAAGTTTGGAAGAGATATTGTACTTGATTATGTCTGTAAAACCAATTTCTGTGCAATAAAGTGTATCTATCTACGAGTATCTATCTTAAATGAAACATAGCTTAATACGGATAGTCTTAGTTAGATTCGATCTGTTATTTCAGATTGAAACTTTGGTATGAGAAACGTGGAAGCTTAGAGTCAACAAGTAAACAAACCAACAATACAACAATCTATACTGCACGCAAGTGCTGGTCACCTTACCAAGGCGAAGGTAGGAACTATAATATTTAAAAGATTTATCCATTACAACATATTCTAACATTTTATTCTGAGATTTAACTGCCTCCAAATTTCTTATGTACGCGTTTTGTCAAGCGTCTTCCCAATCGCCTCCTCGTCCTTGCAGCCTCAGGTGGTAACTAGCGCTTCCGTGCACAATATAATAATATTTATTCTTCGAGTCATCCATTACAAAAAGTCTTCACACGACTGGTTTTTTAGAGGCTTATTCACTGACGTGATGAATAGCACATACTCGTTGCATAAGATACGGGATCTTAGCACCCTTCTCTAAAAATGACAAGAAATTATTCAGTTTTTTGTCAAATAAAAAATAATTCAACACATATATGCTTAATGATAAAATTAGTGTTTTTTATTTATTTCGGACAGCTTTGCTTTAGTGAATTTCCTTTTTGGCATACACAGTATTATTCAACTAAAAACAGAAAATAAAACCATTCACCTGATTTCTATATTGCTAGAAACTGTGCACAAACCAGCGCATTGGGAAGTATCAGAATTTAATCGAGAGAAAATCACTTTTAGTTTTGCAAGAAGTATTCTTAACAGACTTGAAATGAGTGGAAGTTCTTGCTCGATTTGACTGATTTTATATTTCTCTGAGGACCGATTTAAAATGTTTCAAGCATTGAGAGATTGAAAATTCCACAGTTGTTAAATCGGCTTACCTTGCTTTGTGACAGTTTCTTATAAATTATTTTAACGTGATTTGATAGCGATAACGGTTCGGTAATGATACTAAAAGTTAACCTAGTCACTCAAACTGAATTTAGTCATATTTGTGATGTATCTCCATGCCTAAGACCAATTAAACTGTGCGTTCTGCCTAAAATCTCAATATTAGTTAAACTTGGGCAGATAAATTTGAGGAGGAAATATGAGATAAAGTTGATTCCTTGTCACTTCTCCACTATATCAGCGATGGATACACATAATGAAGTTTACCCTTGCAGTCTCATTGTTACCATGGTATTTTGTGTCTTAAAGTGATAGAGGGAGAGACTTTATTGGCTTAATTATAAATAAGTAATGATGTAAATAACTAACTTTTATGTACGGCGACGAACATAAAGAGCATTTGTGAAGGTATTTATTGTCTGACTTTATGAGCATTCTGAGTAAAAATTTAAAGGTAATGCGAGGTGCAGAAAAAACATCTCTTTTCTCTAACATTTAACATTGCTCCTCAACTAGTACTCACTTTAATGCATCCTTCCCCTGAGACAAACTCCTGTAAGTATCAATATTGGGAGCAGATTTCCTCGCTAAGAATCAATTAAACATCGATCTTAGTGCAAAGAAATTGATCGACAAAGTCACTAACCTGTCAGTAACAACGAGCTCAAGTAGGTCACCTGAGTCATCAATTCGTACAATAGATGTAACCGGACCCTACGCTGAGCTATTACGTGAATTCCCTGACGTAACAAGGCCGTCGACACTGAAAAATGCACCTAAGCATAATGTGGTGCATTACCTACATACGACGGGGCCGCCGATCTATGCAAAAGTTCGTCCGTTGAACCCAGCGAAGTACAAAGCAGCCAGAGAGGAATTCCAGAGGATGGTGGACATGAGCATCTGCCGCCCCTCCGACAGTCCCTGGGCAACCCCGCTGCATATTGTAAACAAGAAGAATGGCGAGTTGCGACCTTGCGGCGATTACCGACGATTGAACGCCGTAACACTACCGGATCGCTACCCAATACCTCGACTCCAGGACTTCACATACTTGCTGCACGACAAAACGACCTTCACGAAATTGGATATCCGGAAATCTTTCCACCACATTCCCATTTTTGAAGAGCATATCCCGAAAACGGCTATAACAACGCCCTTTGGCCTTTTCGAATTCACCAGAATGACGTTTGGCCTTCGTAACGCCAGCCAAACGTTTCAAAGATTTATGGATATGGTCCTAAAAGGGTTAGATGTCTTTGTTTTCGTGGACGACATTTTAATACCAACGTGCAGCGAAGATTCAAACAAGATCCTGTTGAGACAGGTATTGGAGAGATTAGACCGCTACGGAATAACACTTAACGTTGATAAGTGTGAATTCGGTAAAACCGAGATCGAATTCCTGGGGTATCACATATCTAAAGATGGAATACGACCCCTGGAGGAGAAAACCAAAGCAATAACGAGTTTTCCGTTACCCACGACCGTTCAGGAATTGCGGCGCTTTCTTGGAATGATGAACTTTTATCGTACATCTATGCCGCACGCCGCTCAGGTTCAAGCTGAACTCAACCAGTACCTGCACAACTCAAAGAAAAATGACAAGAGCAAAATCCAGTGGACATCGAAGTCAAAAGAAGCGTTCGGGAAATGCAAGGAAAGCATCAAAAGCGCCGTTGCATTATCTCACTCCTCTGCTTCTGCTCATCTCGCTTTGATGACCGACTGCTCAGCAACGTGTGCAGGCGCTGTCCTTCAGCAACGAGTAAAAGGACAGTGGGAACCTTTGTCTTTCTTCTCCAAGACATTGAGTGCTACACAGCAGCGGTACAGCACATACGATCGGGAACTTCTTGCTATCTACATGGCGATCAAACACTTTCGTCACATGATCGAAGGAAGAGAATTCACGGTTTATACAGATCACAAACCGCTAACGTTTGCTCTGAACAAACCGCCCAGCTCATGTGACACAGAAAGGAGACTACGCCAACTTGACTTCATTTCTCAATTCTGCTCCGACATACAACACATTTCTGGAAAAGATAATGTTGTCGCTGATTGTTTATCCAGAGTGGAGGAAATCACCGTACCTTCACCCATCGACTACGTACAGCTTTCGACGGAGCAGGCAGAAGACATGGAGCTAAGGGAACTGCGCAACAATCCACGATTACAGTTCAAGAAATATCCCGTACCGAACTACGACAAATTCATCGTATGTGAAACGTCGACACAAAATATTCGACCTTACCTACCGCTGTCATACAGACGAAAAGCGTTCGACATCGTGCACAACCTCAGTCACCCTGGTGTCAGAGGCTCGAGACGCATGCTGGCGGAGAGATATTTTTGGCCATCAATGAACAAAGACATCGGAACGTGGGCGAAAACATGCATTATGTGTCAACAGTCCAAAGTGCAACGACACACCGTTTCGCCGCTTAAGCAATTTCCACCGGCTGATCGTTTTGCACACTTGCATATTGATATCGTCGGCCCACTACCTACGTCAGAAGAATGCAAGTATTGTGTCACTATGATAGACCGATGTACTAAATGGCCAGAAGCATATCCCGTCAAGGACATTAGCGCAGACACAGTCTGTAAAGTTCTGCTCCGGGGATGGATCGCCCGATTTGGAGTACCGACAACAGTGACCTCAGACCAGGGACGTCAATTTGAGTCAGAACTTTTCCGGTCACTGACCAAAAGGCTCGGTATCCATCACATCCACACCACGGCATATCACCCGCAAGCCAATGGCCAAGTAGAACGATGGCCTCTGAAGTACTATGAAGACTCTGAAGGCCGCGCTAATGACCAAGTGCAACCGAGAGAATTGGGTCAAGGAACTACCCATGATCCTTCTCGGACTACGCGCTGCGATACAAGACGACACCAAGATAAGCGCAGCACAACTCACTTACGGCACCACCATCAAGCTACCAGGAGATTTCTTCGCTCCGACAACGTCACGGCAGGACGAACACGGAATTCTACGGCAGCTGCAGCAGACGATGTCATCACTCACATCGACACCAAGAAGAAGGAATTCTCAGAATCAACGGAACATCTTCGTGCACGATGAGCTTTACACTTGCTCACATG
Source organism: Glyphodes pyloalis (assembly GCA_037074685.1). Lineage (NCBI taxonomy): Eukaryota > Metazoa > Arthropoda > Insecta > Lepidoptera > Crambidae > Glyphodes > Glyphodes pyloalis. Next base: position 18,558,208 of record JAYKKO010000001.1, read on the forward strand.
TCTTTGTGCGCAATGATGCTGCGAAAAGCGCTCTTACGCCACCATACAATGGTCCGTACAGAGTACTGGAACGCAATGAGAAATTTTTCACTGTCCAGTTGCCCAGCAGAACAGCCGTCATCTCAATTGACCGCTTAAAACCAGCCTTCTTACTTCAAGGCGAAGAACGTAACGAAGACATTTATAAGCGGCCATCAACCACGACGTGTGCGAAATCAACGCAGAACGACACTCTAGCGGACAAGGCTTACCATGAGATACCTCAGCGCCAGAAGCAGACACGTTTTGGACGCATATCGAAGCCTGTCGTTCGCTTTAATTTATAAAAAATTAACGATTAGTTAGGTACATAGGTAATTATAACAAGTATAATAATACACTGGTATTTAGCTTATACGGCAAATACCAATCAGTTAGGTCTCATATTAACAATATTTACGTTTTTGCATCTTAGAACCGATTATATGTTTATTTATTGTGTTTTATTTTTACACCCCTTATTATAATTTTTTTTTTGGGGGGAAGTGATGTAGCGTCAGCATAGACTTTGATCACTAGGTCACAGCTGACGCACATTCACATTAGTATATAAGCAATAATATAATTAATAAATACGCTCTTGATCACTAGACTACCTACTGGCTGTTTCATTTATCGTCTCCCCGCTCAGGAGCCAAATATCCAATCAATAAACTCTCGAGTGAGCAATCCGCTTTAGCAAAATACCCGTCGTAGTGATTCAAACAGTTTTTCTTAACTTTTTTTATGTATTATAGCGCAGTATACTGGCCCTTTTCAGCCTGATGGTAAGCAAGAGAGGAACCCACTTAGCGATGACAATGGATTGTAAAGTTTTTGACATTTTCCTCACTTATTGCTTATGCCTGGACCTCAATCTGACAGCAATTGTAGATCCAAATAAAGCATGCACTCGTTGTCAATTTGTAATTCGGTGTCATGCATAACGGAACAGTTCCATATTAAATTACAACGTCCGCTGTTGCGATAAAAAATTATCTACGCCATAAAATTTAACGAGTTTTTGTAAATTTCCACATTGCCGCAGTTACCAGTTTATCCGAAAAAAAAAGAGAAACGTTAATTAAAAACAGTGTGGCAGATTGCACAAAAGTGTTTCAAAAAGAACGTCAAATAATTATTGAATTTACAATGTCCTCAAAGACTTGTAATGAAATTTGTAGCTTTTGGAGATGACTTCGTTGGAATTTTATTTAAAAAGTACATTTTATATCAGGACTTATTTTTACTTGCACGGCGACTGCATACCTGTTTTATAATAGTACTTGTAAGTTTATTGTTATATTAGTTTTCATATTTTTAGAATAGTCAATAAACTATTTTTTTTTATTTATTTACTTTTAACATCGATATTATTAAAGTAAGGAGTGATGAGTGATTTATGAGTAGGTAATAGATGACGCACATTGACATTAATAGTGATTAACAAATAACGTATGTAATGACAACGAATAATCGAATTTTATGCTTATATTACAAACTACTGTTTGTTATAAGATTTCCCATATTGACAAAAATACGACGTTACATCAAAATTGTTTTGAACCTTAATCTTAATAACAGGTTATGTAGACAAATTCCATTTCATATTTATTATTAAACTTTTTGATCGTAGTTTGGCCTAGCTGCAGTTTCTGATGGAATTTGTCTGAGTCAAAAGTATGTTACGTATAAGAAAACACTTGTATTAGTTCAAGTAACTAGTTAAAGTTAACTAATTACCTTAATCCTAAAAGCCAAACCTTTACTTTTATTGTAGTAAACTGCTGCTATTTAATATTTTATATAATTTATGATCAAGACTTTGAACGGTCGGGTTGTAAAAATTTGCCCATCGCTTCACAAAACGGTAAAATTTAATTGACGAAGTAGAGCACACTCATGGATAAGTGTTTTATCGAAAACGGTTGAAGCGTTATCGACTTTTAAAACTCTCGATGGATGTTGTTTTTACTCACTTAGCGATACCTTTTAGTTATTTCCTGAAATAGCTGAAACGTGTTATAAGTTAAATACCAATATTAAGTAGTTTGTTTCAAAATATATTTAAAATTGTGTTTTATTTAGTGCTTTAAGTGTTAAAAAGTTAAACATTTTGAAATAGCAGTAGTGTAATATTTGTCATACAGTGAGGAATTCATAGATTACAATTTTATTAAGTTTTATTCGTATTCATATACGCATGGCATACATTTTTATATGTATTTTAGAAATTGTTATTTACAATTCTTAAGGACAAATTTCCTTCCGCCAGTTTAAGACGGATTAGCCGACTAGTTTTTTCAAGTTCAAGCCGTGTTTCAATGTCGAAACTTTATTCAGCGAGAAATGTATATAGTTAAGGTTCTTGGAAAAGTGTCTCGCGAGGGATTTTTAATAATATAATCTACCTCCGTAGACTTCGATCGTACATTGTCCACATTTATAAATTTTGAAAAGAGTAACTACCAAGTTTCTTGTCTGTGTGTCTCGATAACATCAACATTTCGAAAAGGACGGTATTTTAACTTAATGTGACGATTCATAAATATACGATGTAAAAATTTACATGAATAAACATATTTTCTATTATATTCTAATGTTCCTCGAAAAACTTTTATCGTTTACCGAATTGCCATTTCAAAAATATTTTACTGTGACCAAAAACGGTGTAAATAAAAAATCTGGAAACGATATCTGTCCATTGTTTCCCCGATAAAATGCCAGCCAGCCGCCGCAAGTAAAAGTTTATAACAGCATATATCGGTTTCAATGTAACGTCCAACTTTCCTCACGTCCGGCGATAAATAAAGAACAACATTGTTGTTATTTTTAACTAGAAACTAAAAATGCGCAGATAACTTTTATGAGCAGTTCAAAATGGTAAATCATATAACATTTACGTTTACACTAAAGTGAAAGCTCATGATGCAGATCTTTTTATTGTTGATCAAATTAAAATTGCTATTATGAAGACAGACAGAAAATGTTTATAGAATATATATGGTGAAGTATTTTTATTTATTTATAATTTAAGACGGACTCTTCTTACGTGGTGACTTGATAATAGCAATGCACAAGGTTTTTGGTGTTGAGTTTATTCTAAGCGAATATCACGCTGTTGAATATCAATAAATTTACATTAATCAATATCATTATCAAGTCAAATGACTAATAAGGGTGGCTATAGTTAGCCTTTTCATCTCCATCGAACATTAAAGGTAGTGGAAAGCATGCACCCTCAAAATGTTAATAGCTATCAGGGATTAGTATCACTTTTGAGTATTGGTATGGAAACTTCGTTTATTGGTTATCATTTTCTCTCAAGTTATAGTTGTGTAAACAATAAATACCATGACTGGAGTAAAGTGAATTCTCGCAATCGCGGTACAAAAAAGAGCATTCTTTTTTGCGTTTTTGTTGTGACATATCGACTGTAGAATTTAATACAAACTGTCATTCATAGGTATCATCGTTTATTTAATTTTCTGTTTCATATTGAATAATTAATTGTTGAATAATAATTAAATAGACAATTAAATAAACGATTGGAAATATAAACAAATAATGTTTGTGTATATTTAAATCATGTCAATTAATACGAATTGCTTCGCAATTTTAAACTGTGTTCATTGAATTAACATTTAAAGTAAACAAATGCAGAGTTAATATTTTAATCCGTTACCATTTCTATGCGTACATTACGCGTGTCAGAAACTTGGGAAGATAATAAATAAAAAAAAAAGAGAAACGTTCAGAAAAAGAGCATTTTTATTTAAATAATATAAGGCATATATAACTATAATTCTCTTATTTTTGATTTCATAATTTAATAGCAGCAATTAAACATAGATATATAATATTATGAAGCGAGTATATAAGGCACCTATACGATCAAACAAATAACAATACATTTAACGAGTTAAATACTTGTTCTTATGTAATATATATAAAGTTGTTAGTTACTGTTATATATATTAATGTATAAGCTTTACTTAGGTATCACATATATATATCATTATGTATGTACCACATAATATATATATATTGCCACATAACACAATCATTTGTACATAAAGCAAGTATACTTATCTGTAATCAGTGACGGGTACTCAGAGCCGGATATCACCGACAGGGGGCAGAGTAACGTTCGCCACGACGGCTCGGCAGAGACTGCCTCAATACTTGTCGGTCCGGTCTATTTATAGGTGGAAACAAACAACTTTACTCCGCCCCACCTCTGACTACCGATAATTAGACGATATTTTGTAACGACCAATTAAGCTTGTTATTGAACTTATCATAATAATTAGCAGGAACGTTATAAATAGTCAATTTAATATTTAATTATCACTTTTTAACTAATCAGGATCTCACACGCGCTTAACTAGATGCAAATGTTTTTATATATTTTTTTTCATTTTCTATCTTGATCTGATTGATAATCTGGATTTAGTTTTCAGACATTTCAGTTTTCATATATCATAAGGAAAAACGAGACTCTTGTGATTTACGAATTTCTGAAAAGATTGAATAACTGAGCTGACTGTCTATCCCTCTGTACAGGGCATAAATATGCAGGCAGGTAGGCAGGTAGGCAGATGCCTATCTATCTGTTTGTCCGTCTATTCATTTACGCATATCCCGTTAGAAACTTAAAAAAACTTAGTTTGACTGAAGTTAAAACGAAAAAATTGGTTTATTTTAGTTACTTTCATATTATGTCGTATGGTATTTTACTATGGGTTCAACATCTGATGCAGATTATATTCGTATTAAAGAAGAGGGCGATACGTGCTATATACGGTTTAATTTATGGAACTTAGTCAGAAAATTATTCAATATATTCGTATTTTAACAGTGATTTCACTATATATTTTTTACTGTACTGTAAAGAAGTTAGAAAGTGATAACTTTAACACGGGAAATAAACACAAACTTGCTGTTCCACGTGCCAGACTTCATTTACTTCCCTAACTTATTAGTCATTATTTCACGGATTAATTATAAAGGTATTATAAGGTAAGCAGCCAGAAATAAAACTGCATTACGCATGCATCGATTTAAGTCTCAGACAAAAATGTGTCTAACGAAGAAAGGTAAATTAAAAGACTACCTTTGTAAATTAAAAATATGTTTGGACTTGATAGCATTATTTGTGTACACTAGGCATAAGCTATATTGTTTTTATGTTATTTGGCATATAGTTGTAAGTTTCAAAAATCGCATTGAGTAACTTGCCTTTGTATTTCACAACTTCTTTTGTAAAACTTCACATGAACTAAAATCAGGTTCTTTTCTATTTTATCTCCTATTGTCAAAGCCTTATTTCTCAGGTATAACCAGAAACCAGCCCAAAAAAAGCTTCTCAAAAAAATCCGAACTTATATAAAATAAAAATGTATTTTTGCATCTTTATGAATGTTCATCGGATTTCCTTTTTTGGCATGGTGCACTTCAGCGTTATTCTAAATTCAAACTAACGTCAATCGATATTCCATACATTGCGATCCAACGTGATTCAGGCTTGCGTATTTATGCTCTTCGATTTTCATGTGGATTTTTAACATTCAAGCTACCGTACGACGACCGATCGACATTTCATACTTCGAGATTTCGTAATTTCTTTCAACCTATTTTTGGACTGAACTGGAAATAGAATTCTATTGTTATTACCGATGTTAACATGGTCCAGAAACAAATGTTTTATGAAGATAATTATTTAGTTTTTTTAGTCAACATCCTTAATCATCTTTAGGTTTGTTTTTGAAATTAGTAATAACATTGTGCAAAAATTACTTGAACGAATACTTTGGTCGGTCGTTTAACCGAAAAATGTGGTTAGAATATAACTCCCTTTAAATATATAATTAGACATTTTACCCAAACCTATAAAGTTGAATAGCTTTGTATGATTACAATGTCAAAATTTTATTGACCTTTTCTAAGCAATAGAAACAAAAAATATCTAATATTTCATACATTTTCGAATATTTATGAACAAAGACTATTAATAATTTTCATAATCTTTGCTAATAAAACTCTTGAAGTGAAAAGTGCACAACAAAAGTGACCTATAGTTATAAGAAGCCTACGAATACAGATAAATATTAATTGAATGGAAAACGTAAAGACTGTAAACCAATTAAATCTGTGAAGTGGCTATAATTGTTAACATTCAGAGTTCCAAATTGAAGGATTCCAGGAAATACAAGGCCAATGGAGGGATTAACTGTCTTTGAGATACTTTCCGAATTCAGTTTACCTACAAAGGAATGTCCTGATTACTATTCTGATTCAACTAGGGTTTAATTTATGAATACCTTGCACCTTTGGCGACGAACTATTTATTATTTTATTAAAGTTATAATTAACCTAACAAGCAGGTATGACATGAAATCAAGTGTCGTTTTGTGAGAGCTCGACTAATGCAAATTTAAGTGAACGCTGTTCAAGTGATTAACATAGTAGAATTATTACCAAGCCTGATAAACTCCCTGTCAGATTACATTATCTTTAGTGAAACTATGTTTACATGGCCAATAAGTGCTTAGGTTGGCAGCTATTAAAGTGGCTGACCGCATCTAATAGCGATCGCTGCGCCACGCAAACAAGATTTGAAGTTTAAATCGCACAGTGGCCACACGGCGTAACTAACGTTGCTCCAAACTATTAAAACGACAAGTGGCAATAATCAATACATTTTTATTAAATAAAAGGAAGGAAAGCAATAAAAAAATGTCGAAACTTTTAAAGTTTTCGGCGTACCTATGTAATACAAAATTAAGAAATAATGAAATGGGCAGCCGTAATTAAAATGGAATCGCAAGAATAACCAATTACATTATTTGGATGATATAATATAATTATTTTGCTGTCTTTGATATGTGTGTTATTTTTTATTCCATGCAGTTGGTATATAAGATACCTATTAAATAATAATTGGTTTATTAACATGATTGTGTTTGTCCACAGGGGTGCCGGTGGGGGTGGCATGTTCGGCGACGTCAATATTTCGGCCATTTTGGATTCGTTTAGTTTAAGTTACGATAAAAGAGTAAGGCCCAACTATGGAGGTTAGTATCAGTTTTGAATATGATTATTAGAAATTATACGTCTCAACAGTTATAGATAACATAAGTGATTTACTTTTTTAAACATACGTATTAAATTTTTTTTTCGTCAGAACATAAATTCAAACAAAATCGAGTTTTCATTCAATCATACCAGACAGTAAAAAATAATTTAATTGAAAAACTGTTCAATGTCAAACACAAAAAAGCGATGTTTTTAACCTTTTCATGGTAATTGTATATTTTTAAAAATAGACTAATACATTTTCATCTTCAGGCAATAAATTATAACCAAGGCAGTCAAGTCCATTCGGTAAAATGAATATAGCAATTGTTATAATAATGAAGTTCATATTTGGAAAAATGTTGAGCCTTCCGAAATGAAAATAAAATGAGCTGTGAATATTTTATGTGAACCTAAAATGAAATAACCCTCGCTCGACCGGCGTTCCTCCAAAAATTGTGGCGAATTTTTTGTTCACAACAGGAAACGTCCAGCTTAAAGTTCAAAATCTACCATTTCAATACTTAATTGATTGCCATACTTAATACACTAATAACTTATACAAATATAATGTTTTATAATTTTAAATACTAAACATTTCTATCTCACAAAATTAAATCGTTAAATATGTGTCGTCATTATGAAGAAAACATGTTTTGTCAAGGGATGCAAACAACTAAATAAAATATTCAACATATAACTAATCTCTAGGTTTATTGAACCCAAATATTCTTGATACTTATTGTAATTATTGAAGAGACATGCGTGGTCAGTAAATATTTACAATAAGGTAACTTACTTAAAACATATATTTTGCTTTATTCATACGAGTTGACAGATATGTACTAAATCTTAAAAAATTGCATATAATACGTTTCTGTCCATGGGATAAATATATTTCAATGTTATATAATAATATAACTTAATTTGCTCCTCCAAGATTATTTTCATATTTACAAAAAATTAGAGTTTTTACGTTTTTAAAATATCAAACAAAATCAGAGCAAAACCCTGGTAAGCGCCTTTCTTGAGCAAGTCCTTCCAGACATTAAATATCGTTGGAGTCATAAAGTGGCGTCTTCACTGCAGAGAGCATTGATTACTTGGTTCGGTGGAATGACCTGCTTATGTTGCAAAAATGAATCGATAAATGCTTAGTCACTATCTCCCAATGCGAGTCAATAACCCTGAAATTAATTTAAGTAGCATTACGAGTCATGAAATATTTAGGATATTTTTAATCAATATCAATATGTGTCCAAAATGTCTAGTTTCAGTTGGCTTGTAACACTTGTCATGTTTTGTATGTTGCGTCGTTTTCAGGACCACCCGTGGAAGTGGGGGTTACCATGTACGTGCTCTCCATCAGCTCTCTGTCTGAAGTGAAAATGGTACCATTTCAAAGCAATATTAAAGACACAGCGCATACATAGCAAGATTTTGTCCCTTAGTATCACCAGCATTAAACCGTTCATCGTAGCACCCGTGTCCACGGTTCGATCGAATTTGAATGGTAGGCGCGCCGCGACGCAAGGGCATGGAAGACGCCGCTGGCCGGTTGCCGTGAGCACCGGCAGCGTCGGCGCCCCGCAGCCACCCGCACGCTCCCGCGCCTGACCCCTCCGCTCTACTCGCTCTCCGGCGATGGGGCACGTCACCTCTGGTTTGGTTTTCACGGCGCAAGGCGCGCGCGCGACTCACGATTGGGCTTGATTGCAGGTCCGCCAGTGGAGGTGGGCGTCACCATGTATGTGCTCTCTATCAGCTCCGTCTCCGAAGTGCTCATGGTACTCGCCACTGTCAGCTCACGCTTGTCTCGGTCGCTCCGGCCGCGCGCCGCCGCGACCGAGCAGCCCCAGACACGAGGCTGCGAGCATGCCCGCGTTTTGGTGGAGCAGATCGCCCTTTATCCGCCCACTTGCTTTCTTATTATGTGTTCTGTAAATGTATTTTGAGACGATATCGATTGAAGACATCATAATAAGAAAAGCAAAACCCTTGAAAATTTTCCAGTTGTGTGTCCGGCAGTACTCGTAATTCCAAAGTTGCTGCTACGTGAAAATGAAGTGATGACGTCTGTTTGTTTTGACATGTTTAACTTTGAGACGCGTGCCCAGAGGTGGAATTTAATCAACTAGAACACATTTCGTAATGTCAATGCGATTACCCATTTCTCCTTAAGAGCGGATGGTGTCAAAAAAATATTTTACTCGTAGTAAAAAAGCACAAATTCGTCATTAATAATTTAGAATGATTATTATTTTTGTTTTATTCAACATTCTAACTTGAAATAGTTAAATTTAATTATGACATCAACCAACAGATAATCATCACTTGTGTTGTTCATGTATGTTTTTGTTGTAAAATATGTTTGTTTTTATGTTGTATAATAAACAAGTACTTCCACATTTTTTTTTTCATTTCATTTGATGTGTATTTTTTGTTTGTGCTCTATGGATTTGCGACGACTGTTCAAATCTTATCGTGACTCATAATGTAGTTTGTTGTGTATGTACGTATATGTGTATCTTCAGAATTTGCAAACATAACCGTAAATTCTACTTTCTCCCTTAACTTGGAACATCGATAAAATTGGCCATCCGTTAATCTCTTTACATATTACATTTTCAAATAACTTCGTGACTTTGCCTCGTAAAGTTCGCGCATAAAATGATAGAAATAATTGTAAAACAAAAAGCGGATCGAGGTCAACGTTCGGTTTTCCAAAGTTACCAACTGTGAGCTTGGTAGGCGTATATTTGGGTGAAGGACCCCAAAGTGGAAACCAAATCAAGGTTGGGAAGGTCACAGTGAGACGTGACCCATGGCCCAGGGAGGGGGGGTTGCCTAATTTACAAGTCGCAAACCCGCGATTCGAGCTCATTAATGAACGTAAATTTGTTCCACAAACCCGGTCCAAAGTTTATTCGTGGCAACTTGTATAACGTGCCGGCTTGTTAGCTTCAGTTAAGAGAGAGGATTGCCTTATCGAGCCGTGGGTGCCCGCCTGCGCCGCCACCCACACTCACCTGCCCTCAACCACTTAGAGCACCTACCTACTTGTTCATTCTTAGACTTCACCTGTGTTCCGTAGGCTTCATGTCACACACACTCTGCACATTTGTTTATTTACTTTTCCTAATTGTTTATAGCTTACTGCTCAATTTGATGTAGTGCAGTGTCTATATCATACTATAAAGTATCACTCACTTTTTACCAAGACCTGACTTCTTAACCTTAAACCTAACGTTTTCTTGATACAATTCTATCGCAGTGCATAAGACATTGTGTAGGATGAAGTCGTTTCTGAACAAAGCATGCAGATGTTAGATGTTTATGTAATAGTATCTATATTTTATGATGTTCAGTATTTAAACTGATGTATATTTTGTTCTACTAACACATTGCTCTTACTAAACTAATACCAAATATCTTTAATAATACAGTTCCAAACATAGTTTCGTGAGAGCTATGTTGATCCTTCAATTAATGTGATTTTGATTCTATTATTCTAGTTTCGATGTTCATACTCATTCATAAAACTTCAGCTATTATTTCATATTGTTATTTGTTAGAAACTTGATATAAGAAAAAAAATATACTTTTTTTTTTCTCAGGACTTCACATTGGATTTTTACTTCAGACAATTTTGGACGGACCCCCGCTTAGCATATAAGAAAAGAACTGGGGTTGAAACTTTATCAGTGGGTTCTGAATTTATAAAAAACATATGGGTGCCTGATACATTCTTCGTAAATGAAAAGCAATCGTATTTTCACATAGCAACTACTAGCAACGAATTCATACGTATACATTACTCTGGTTCCATAACAAGAAGCATAAGGTACTAGATTAAAAAAAAATCAGTGATATTTTACGTTTTTGTTCTTATTAACCCTTAATGTTATTTTTAATTGCAGGTTAACAATCACAGCATCATGTCCTATGAATCTTCAGTACTTTCCAATGGATCGACAACTATGCCATATAGAAATAGAGAGTTGTAAGTATCATGATTATGGTGTCGTGGGCATAGCTTCAACCGATATGTGTTAAAATTGTGTTCTGATATACTGTATGTATAATAACCAAATTGCTAGAAATGTAGGTACTTGTCTAATAAAATTTTTAAGGGATTTTAGCTTATATTAATGAAAAAAAGGGCACGCTTTGTGTGTTTTGGTGTCAACGGCAACAGCGTTAATAATGAACATAAAGTTTTATTTTTCACATAATATGTGTGTATATGTATCAAATAAATAACAGCGTGAGGCATTAAATATATTGTATCGATGATAGAAAAATAATTACTATCTTATTTTGAAAACATAAGTGTGTTGTGCTCACCTAAAGCAATCATTGATTTGACTATCCCACAATGCAAATATCACTAGGCTTACAGATATTGAGTTGTGACCACTTTCTTGTATCACAGATGCTACTCAGGGATACCCTGTGAGCACAAGCGTATATAAGTTTATCGTCGACACGTGCTGTGATTTCCTCGTGTTTTCATATGTTGGAACGTCTCCTTCTCGCATACAGCACCCGCAGAAGGCAGACTGTAAAATAGTAAGCCTTTGTTCACACGAGCATCAAGCGAAAGAAATGATACTGAGACATCGACGCTGCGGTAGCTGAGGGTCTAAGGAGGCGGGGACGGTGGCGCCAACGGGCCTGCGGGACCAGGGCCGTGCCAGCGCAGCACGCGTCTCAAGGCGCCCACTTCCACACACCCTCGCACCACCGCTGAGCTTGTTATCATTGGCTCGACACCACCAGTGCACCTGCATGATAATCTCGTGCTTTCCCTTTATTCTTATTAATACCGTCTTTTGTGCATTTTTTCTTTCGGTTTCACACTTACACGTACTGGTAGCAGTCGATTTTTTTTTATTAAATTTGGCCTTCAAGCACTTTAGAGATATAGTCGTTAGTAGATTTATATTTTTCTATCATCCATATTGAGTTAAACCGAGATTATCGTTTAATAAACTTGATAACACGCTCGGTTCTGCTCTTGTAAGTCTCGCCAATTTTTGCTGCGAGTCCCATCCTCATCACCATCGCGGCGTGAGGGATGCGCGATGCTACGCAGCGTAAGTGATAGCGTTTTGTGTGTTTGGCATGTCTCCGGAGTCGGGTACACAATGAGAGACATTCGATACCATTGGAAAGATGGGCTATCAAGTGTTGGAATGAGCAACGAGGTGCAGCTTCCACAGTTCCGGGTGCTCGGGCACCGCCAGCGGGCCACAGTGGTTACTCTGACTACAGGTAACATGTTCGCAATTGCCGCTATCCCAGCACTATCCGTCCATCGCTTTGCCACCGACCCCGTCTCCCTCAGCCCGTGTGCAGACGATCGATACCGCGACACTAGCACACACGCTAAACACGACACGACAATCGCACGACGAGACGCGTGAAACTGAGCTCGCGACTCCCCCGCTCTTACCCCGACCGATTGACGACTCGATGCAAAACCCATTGCGATGGGCCTGGGGTTATTTCATTTTTGTGTCCGCTGCGCACAGTCGGCTACACCATGCGGGACATCAGATACAAATGGAACGAGGGCCCCAACTCTGTCGGTGTATCGAGCGAGGTGTCGCTGCCACAGTTCAAGGTGCTGGGCCATCGCCAGCGAGCCATGGAGATCTCCCTTACCACAGGTACTTGAGTTCGCGGGGGTTATCTGGCCAAAAGTTTAAACACCACAAAGTGGAACACTGGACAAAAACAGCCACGATTCTTTTCACGTCCTGCTTTTGTATTGTTGCACAAAAACACTATGAGTGGTGTAATATAGTATGTCAATATTGTCTTTTATGTTAATTAGGACCAGATTATTTGTCATAATAGAAAAATCTGATGAATACTTCATTTTTCTTAACCAATTAAAAATATACATAATTTTAGATTTTTAATAACTCATTTTAAAATTAACGAAAACAAAGCAATTACTATTGTTAACATTAAAATCACAATTTAACATCTTTATCATGTAAAATACTAATCAATTTAAAACATTATTACAGGAAATTATTCCAGATTGGCGTGTGAAATCCAATTTGTTCGTTCAATGGGATATTATCTTATCCAAATTTACATTCCATCTGGTCTAATTGTAATTATATCTTGGGTATCGTTCTGGCTAAATCGAAATGCTACGCCGGCCCGAGTGGCGTTGGGTGTCACCACCGTGTTGACCATGACAACCCTCATGTCGTCCACTAATGCGGCCTTACCAAAAATCTCCTACGTCAAATCTATAGATGTTTACCTGGGAACCTGCTTCGTGATGGTCTTCGCTAGTCTCTTAGGTAATACACTATTTTTATTAACTTTTTTTTTTTAAACTGCAATGCGATGTACAATAACTGTGAAATGCTTTAGCGATGATTCCTTAACATGACATAATTGGGCTTAGCGAAAGTGTTTTGAACTAAGAAACAAGCAAATGTCTCAAAGTTCTTAAAACAGACAGTATTTTTTCCATCTTTCCAGAATATGCAACGGTGGGTTATATGGCAAAACGGATACAAATGAGAAAACAGAGATTCGTGGCGATTCAGAAAATAGCATCTGAAAAGAAATTACCAGTTGATTGCCCTCCGGTAGGAGATCCCCACACGCTTTCCAAAATGGGCACTCTCGGGCGGTGTCCACCGGGAAGGCCTTCGGTAAGCTGCTCGGTAATCTCATTTGCTATCCTCTTTTTTGCATTAATTATGTTAGATGAAAAGTGTCGGTTGTTGCAAACATTTGAATGAAACTTTTCAGGAGGTCCGATTCAAAGTCCACGACCCTAAAGCGCACTCTAAAGGCGGAACTCTGGAGAATACAATTAATGGCGGAAGAAGCGGTGCAGAAGAAGAAAATCCTGGACCACCTCCACATATTCTGCACCCCGGAAAGGTAAAATTACATTAAACTTCTACTTTACTTTATCAGTAAGATGACTTAGCGAAGATGCTGGCGATTTTACTATAATGCTGTGCGTTTATATGAATTTGTTTCGAAATTTATGACGTGCTAGCGACCCGTAAGTTTTTGGAGTTTTTTTGTAAACAGATATTCTATCTGATTCCAGGATATAAGCAAACTATTGGGCATGACTCCATCGGACATCGACAAATACTCTCGCATCGTGTTCCCCGTTTGTTTCGTCTGCTTCAACCTCATGTACTGGATCATTTACCTTCACGTGTCGGACGTCGTGGCTGATGATCTGGTTCTTCTGGAAGAGGATAAATAGAGGGCGAACTGTAAAATCCACTTATTTTCCCACTACCACTAGTCTAATAATAATTTGAAACGTTAACAGGCATACGCATTCGGACGAAACACATAATGTAGACCGTAGAAAACCGTGGCTATAGTATAGGACATGATTACTATTCGGAGTGTCGACTTATAGAACGATAGCGACCCAAATAAGGTAGATCTTATGAATCATCGAACCTAATTTACAAAATGAATTTGTAGATAGTAACGGTAATTACTAGATGTTAAATAATATAACTACTAAAATAGCCTTAACGAAATCATGTAAATATTTGCGACTTGAAAGATACGAGTAAATTATGTACGTCTTAGTATAAGTCTTGATCTCTTTTCTTGAGTCTGAGGTAGAAACTAAAACGACTGAGAAGTATGTCATGTAGGTTTCATAAAGGGCGTACTTACTTTTTTTTACGAAAATCGGATTTATGTATAGAATAGAGTAAATACTTTCATATTTATCGACAGTTTGGTAAAAGCAGTTTTTAGTGATTTTAATTTTGTAAATATTAATGACCATAATGGTAGAATGTAAGACGACTGGGAATTGAAATGGTGGTTTTTAAAAAATCCAAAAATATAAATCGAGAAATTATTCTATGCAATAATAGCTATCACGATCTGATGATTAATATATTTAAATGAAGTTCCTAAATTTTATTGTCATTCGGTTAAAATCTTGAACAATGAAAAGGAAGTTTCAAATTATTATTTTGTGGTAAAATGAGTGGAATTTCAAAATAAATTTATATAACATAAATCTGATGCTCAACATTTTTTGCTTGATTTTAATATAGTTTTCGTAGAGAACTTGTACATGTTAAATGTAAGATACCCATTCATTATTTGCCAACTCTATTGTTGTGATTGTATTATTAGGTTTTTTTTTGTTTTAATTGTAGTTAAATTTAATTAACCCCTAATCTTTTTTCTTTGATATTGTATGTAGCTTTATGTTGTTGTTTGTAACATAATTAATGTTTTCGGCGATCGACTTTGCTTCTCATCATAAATGCATGCTGGACATTGAGTTAAACTGGTCGATTTGTACGTGTTCAATATTAATCATGTAAGTATGTATGTATAAATTCAGTAGCAATAATAGCTATTTACAATGGACTGCATTAGTCTGTCCTCTAGACTATACTAACTGAATGGTGTACTTTACCACTCAACCAGTAAAATAACTAATATTTTAATTTCTATCTTAGCAATTAACTTCAGGTCCGATCCTGATATGCATGCCCTATAAGTAAACCAATTTTAAGTCGAAATATTTGTATATTCACTAGGTGTGTACCCGAAGCTAATTTAGTTTGTCTTACAGCTAATCATTAACTCGTAGTATTCTATCTATTAACTTGGAAAAGTTACATAAAGTAGTTTATAATGGTGTCTCTATGTTTTCAGTATTTAAAATTAGTTCTGACTATTTCATTGGTTTCAGTTTAAAAAAAGAACTAGAAATATATAGTTCAACTTTTTGTAACTTTCCTAGTTTAATAAAAAAAGATAAGCCGCAACCTATATATCAATTAAATTGATGCTTTACTTGAATCATTGTAATCCTATTAAAATTTTATTCCTTCGTACATTTTATTCCATTATTGTTTTTAAGGCTACTAAATAATACTAAGATAATCGAAATAACAAACATTAGGTATTAGTAAAAATTCCTTACGGTCAAAGGTGCTGGATTTTTATTGAGATCAGGCGTAAGTAGATGCAAATCATATCTTCGTAGGTTCTGTATGTTTTATTAGTGGTAACAAATCATATTATACCAATACCAAAGAGGTACGGAAACAAACGAAAAACTAAATGTGTAGCGTTACCAATCGAATAAAACTAACTCACAGATAAATCAATGAAATTGACTCGTTTACCTCATGATTAAATATAAAATGATGTCGTCATTAGCTGCCGATTTACCAGCGATGCATGAGTAAAAGTTTGCTTAATCTAAAACTCTTTTAATAATCCAACTCCAACAAAAATCCATTTATAACTCTTATCTTGAAAACAAAATGAATAAAAAGTAAAGAAAAAATACAAAAGAATAATCATGTATCATTTCCCTTTCAAACATCGCTACTTCTTTACTTAGACTAGTCGCACTGTAGACCATGCAATGCTTTCCTAAATTAGATTGATTAGATAAATAGCTTGTTTTGCTCGCTCAGAATGTCTACCAACGCTCTAGTAGTAATCTGCATAACTTTGAGCATTGGAATTCAAAAATTTTTTGTAGAAGCGGGAAATAAAGTCTATAAAATTCATCGCATTTTACTGATCTATCTAAAATGCGAATGGATTGGACCCGCCTTTCCTGCTTCAACAATATTGTCATATATACCCTCGAATATCTGACTAGCAGGGCTCCTTTCTTCAGCTACGACAAATAAGGAACTTTTGTGGGTAGTGGGTTCCCTAAGGTAATTGTAAGAAACGTTGTACAAATTAAATTGTCATTAAATGTTATAATCGTGTTTAGTAGCGTATAGAATATCTGAATATAGATTAATCTATTTCAGATTTTGCCACTGCCGAAATAAATTAACACCAAAAAATGCAATACGAGAGTTAATAAATGTTTTAATATTAAGTCGTTTTTATTTTTATGAGGAATAGGTATAATAATATGAATATTTATATAAACTAGTACAGAATTATTATACCTTACGGAACCCTATTTATATACTAAATTGTTGCAGTTATTTAGAAGTAACCAAGGCTTGTTAATTAATAACCAAAGATTTAGAATGTATTTAGATATAGTGACATAATAAATTGTAACCAGACTAAACACCAAGCAATAAGAATAAAGAATATTAAAGAATGCTAGAAATAGTTTTTAAGATGAATATTCAATTTACTTACTGTTAGCCATACGAAGTTATCACTATTAATGTTGAAATTGTAAATGAAATGATTTTAATACTGTTTTCTTTTAAGTCGACAAATTATCTTGCAAAGCGATTTGATCATTTGGTTCAATAATACAACATTACTAAATAAAGTGAAATACTAGAAATAACAAGAAAATAAAATAAGTAGATAAATGAGGCATTATATCTAACTGTAAGTAGAAATATAAATTTTAGCTCTAAAGAATTAATTATGTACCTACATTTTAGAACTTATTTACGTACATACATAATTATATTGAAATGCACTCAGATATAAAGGCACTCTGTAATCTGTGTATTCACCTTTTTGAATCCAATTTATATTTTAAACTACTCACTAGAATTAATAATAGAATTAAGAGTTAGATCTGCTGCTAGATTTAAAATTATAAAGTAGGTATCATGACGCATGACGTAGCTTCAGCTTCGTCTTTCCGAAACGAAATTCTAAAAATTATTTAGTGACTAGAATAAGTACGTGACAGTTAGATTAAGTAAGTATTTACCTAGGTAATCAATAAACACATTTTGTAAAAGATTTTTGTTCAATTTTTTAGTTTTTGCGTTTACGTGCTTTTAATCACGTCAGAGAAAAAAAAGTTATCTGTTTAGAATACCAAACTGGTAAAAGTAAGATGAAAGCATTAGTAGAGCGAGGTATTGAGTGAGGCGTGAGTTTTTTTAAAGATTTGAATGGTGCCTAAAAATAACATTTATTTCTTTCATTATGAAATATGTATATTTCATTTAAAAAGCTTTTATTTACACTATGTATAAGCAACAATGTATTGTTTTCAGTATAATATTAAAATGTGTTTGTTCTAACCTTTATTTTTCATCTCTTCAAACTATTAATACTTAAAATTAGCCACTGAAACTTCATCTTGTTTATGGTCATTCAAAGTAAAAGTAACCATAATTACTTAAATCGTTTGTTAATATAATTGCTTATTCTTTAGAAATGCCGATGCAGGACAATGAAATATTATTTATTTAAAAAATATAACTTTATAAATTAAAAAAAAACCTCATTTGTAGTAAAAACACAAACAAACAAGGTATTTTCTATTCTTTTAATTGCTAGTTATATGTATAAAGGAATGGCAAAAAAAATGTTTTTAAGTTTCTTAGTTTTATTTACTTATTCTTGGTCGGTATTAACATGGCAAT
Organism: Glyphodes pyloalis; assembly: GCA_037074685.1. NCBI lineage: Eukaryota > Metazoa > Arthropoda > Insecta > Lepidoptera > Crambidae > Glyphodes > Glyphodes pyloalis. Next base: position 18,576,669 of record JAYKKO010000001.1, read on the forward strand.
TTAGATCGATAACCAAAGCTTTGTAAGTTTTAAAATTGTATGTTAAACTACGATAAGTTATTTTGATACACATCAACATATCAGCTTACCTAAACCTGTCGATAACGTTCAGCATATTATGTTCTTAGAATTTAAAAAATAAATCCTCTTACTTATTACTTTCCAGATAAAAACAGAACTATAGAAAGGACAGCTTTGGGTAGCTTGATGTAATGTAGTGTAGGTTATAGTTACATTTTCAAAATATTTATTTTATTTCGTACAAAAAACTTTGAAGTGAAACGCGTATGTGTTTTATGAAAAGGAATGTTTCGAATTGTTTAGTTCAATATTTACACAGAAGCCAATGGCTGTTTTTTTTAATCTTATATTAATTACAAATTTGATCTAACATCATGATAACATTCGTTTAGACAAATTTGTTCATTAATTTAGCACTTAAACATTACAAACATTTTTCTAATAGTAATTATTTGACAAAATTCGTCCTTTGACTAAATGTTATTAACCACATTATAAGACATCGAATCTCTCAAAATAAGTTTAAGTTAGAAATTCACTAAGTCAATACATTCACATTTATGTTTTTCAAAGCTGATGATTTTATTAGGGTCAATCGCAAATTAAAATCCACTTTAGTTTTCAATGGAAAATTTCCAAAAGGTTTTGTGTTAATGTTCCAATAATAGGTGAATAATTGAGTTGAAAATCTACCATAGATTTCTCATATGCTTAATGTTTCTCGTTTCGCTTAATGTATATTATTTAGGCACTGGTAACTGTTCGGAACATTCCTGGTTGTGGTTTGTTTGAGATTAAGTCGGTGTCAAAGACTCATGAAAATATTAGCTTGAGACGTATATAGACATATAAATATATCTCAAGCTGATCTATATGTATATTATATGTGTGCGTGTATGTATTGTTGTATATTAGGTACGTAACTGGAATTTATGTTTGAAGAATTTTATGTTGCATGGCTGAAACGAAAGAGTTCATAAGTACGAAGGGTTATAATTTACCTATTTAAACACAAACACATGCTGTATTAAATATTTTAAAATAAATGTTCAATTATCTAGGCATTATAGGTGGAATGTGAACCAAAATAACGGACATTTTCGTTCCAGCACTGTACAATATCGTCGACGCGAATGCCTTAGTGACTCACCAACAAGTATGCAATAATTTAAATATATTTTACGTTATTAAATTATTATAATATGAATTAATGATAATGCCTTAAAGGCTGCAATAATCTGAGGAGTGTTAAATATTTAATTAAACTGGCTATCACCATGGATATAGGGTTTAGGTCTAGTATTGCTACTATGTCGTGAGAGTAAAGTACATAATTGTGTGCCATGTATGTAGGATAAATAATTAAAAGTCTGCATCCTATCTTAGTTAGTTGCCATGTGGTAAAAGTTCAAAACCAATATTTTATTTTATAGCGTTATAGATATTATGAAATATTGCTAACAGACCGCTAGATACATTTTTACAATTACTTAAGGTTTTACAAGAGCACTCCTCATACCTAGATTTTATATTTTATAAATAAATGATAGGAAATTATCTTGTTAAGGATGATGCAGGATATTTTTTTGGCTACATTATTCAGATTGGTTTACCTGTTACAAGTTTTGTTCTTGCTCAATAAAAAGAAAATAGAATAAAACTTTATTACGAAACTTATTGTTACATAATCTATTAATCGTAGTGTGAATGATGTTGTTTACTTACCAACTATGAATATTTAAATGATCTCAATTATTTTCGTATAACCAAGAATGGTGGATCTTTTGTAATATTAATATATAAGTGTTTTAAGTCTGATCTATGAATTGTTTGATATTTCCAATGATCATGCTACGATAAATAGACTGACCCACGTTGTTAATACAAAATATTTCGTATTCTTTATACTTAAAAAATGTATGTATTAAATGCTCTGTTCTGCAACTAATGTATGTAGATTTTTGTAAAATTATAATTCGTGAAATTAAGTTTTAAGTATTTAACTCCAAATATTTACGAGTTTTTATCTGTTATTCCTACTTTGCGTTATGCCTCATTCTTTAATATTTTTAACAAATATTATCTACCTACCTAGTAAATTTTCAACTATGACACTATAATATGACTCGCCACTGTACTTTAATAGAATTAAAGATCAAAAGTATGTGTACCTTGATTCACTTTCAAATGCCTTAAATATTACCAGCATCTAAGTGAAGGTAGCTTTTCGTTTAAGTAGTTAGTAAATAGGTATAGCATTTCCTCTTGTTCAATCAGACACCTAAATAATATTTGTCGCATTTGTTTCATTTAGTACAAATACCTTAATATAAATTTACTGATGCACTTCACCTTAAATTCAACTTAGCACGTAATTAATGACTTTCAAACAATAACCCACTGATAATAAGTGAGCGCCCTATTTACTTGGTAAAAATGTTTAAGCTGATCACACGCCTTTTGTACTTTATTATTTCTGTACTTATCGTTTTATCGTAGTACTATTGTGAAGTTTATTTAAATGTTAACATAAGACCCTCATTGATTTTAATCAATATTGCTAATAAAACATAGTGTTTAACACAAAACGAATCGCTCAAACTCACAGTTGTAATCATGGTAATGTTCAATTTGTGATATTTAATCAAATAAATTTTATCATTAAAAACCTCATACTTTAATAAATTTCCATCAAACAAAACAACGTTTAATATAAATATTGTGTAAAACAATAAATAACCTTTAGAACCATCTTTATAAATGTAGTTGTGTAGAAGAAAACGTAGATCAGAAAAGACATAATATTAGTACAGACGAAAAGGATGTACCTACTATCAGAATACTAAGAGAATCATTTAAAATAGTTTAACGAGTTAAAACGCGACACCATTTTTATTTAGTAGTTCAGTGACCAACTCGTGACCACGGTTGGTGCAACCTAACCGAAACGTTGGGCAGTAAATAGTTCGTTTTAACTACTAAATAAAAATGGTGTCGCGTTTTGACCCGTTAAATTATTTTAAATGTTTAAAATGGAACGCGAAAGTCTTAAAGTTTATACTAAGAGAATCCTCGATGAGAAAATAATTTTAACAATACTCAATGATTAGGTGCAAGGAGAGTAATTGTGTAGTACGAACAAATAACAACATTATTCGTATAGCCTCTGAACACGTTGAACGCTTTATAATTACGTAGTTATTATAACCATATGATTTAACCTCCGTAAAATATTATACCAATTATATTTTGAAACAATTTAGATGTTTTATACTTAAAAAAATACACGTAATGTTATTATGACGATATTTCGCGAAATCAGTTTTATATTAGCTACACTATAGTTATTGAGTACTAATTATTATGTAAAAAGAAAAGAAATAAATCATTTTTAAAAGGTTTTGTTTTTATTAGATTATATATAACCTATTTTATCGTACACTTATTGAAAAGTTATACTTATTCACATAATATAGAAAACACAGAAAACGAAACAAGAATAAATTCAAATAATCATTCTAAAATGATACAAAAGTGACAATAAGTCTTAGTAATATTTAAAAAGTTCAGTTACCTTAAGATAATATACTCGTACATTTGTTGATCTGTTTTGGTTTTACTTTTACCAATATTTTGAAAGAGGAAGGCAATTCATGCTTTTTAGCACATGTCTCCTTGCTGTCGCAGAGAGGGAATCTGGGTTTTGGCTACATGCTTTGCCCTCGGCTAACGTGGGAACCGTTATGGACAATGTCACCTTGTCCATTTCGGTGTCCCTTCGTCTCGGCTTGAGAGTGAACGCCACACACACCGGCAACTGTGGCGAGTTAGTAGGGCCCCTTGGTCTCCACGGCTTATCATGTGCCCGAAACGCTGGTCGCATTCCTCGCCACGCTTGCCTTAACGACATCCTTCGTCGAGCCTTTGCCTCTTCCAGAGTTCCGGCAGTCCTAGAGCCTCTGGGTATCTGTCGGAATGATGGAAAGAGGCCTGATGGGATGACGCTCATTCCATGGAGTAAAGGCAAAGCTTTGGTTTGGGATGCGACTTGTGCTGATACTTTTGCTCCAAGCCATATCCACTCCACCTCTCGGAGCGCGGGGGCAGCCGCTGCCGCGGCGGAGGCCCGTAAACGTTTGAAGTACTCGGGCCTCGACAGCTGCTATCGTTTCGCCCCATTTGGAGTGGAGACTTTGGGGCCGTGGGGTCCAGAGGCCCGAACTTTATACAAAGAATTGTCCGCTCGCCTCGTAGAGGTTTCTGGTGACCAGAATGCTGGTAAATACCTCGGCCAACGTTTAAGTCTGGCCATTCAAAGAGGAAATGTTGCTAGCATTCTGGGCACCCTAAACACTGGAGCGGACTATCTTTTGTAAATATTTTGTATATAGGTAGGTATTCTCTTTTCTTTTTTTTTTTAATATTTTCATTGTACTTAATTATGTCTGTAAAACCAATTTCTGTAAATTTTTCTATAAATAAATAACTTTTTATCCTGCAAAAACTCCCACATTGCCCAATTGTACGGCGTTGGTTATAGTATAGACATTTTTCACTCTCCTACAAGGGCAGAAAGGTCCTCAAACTCATATTGCCTACGTTAAAAAAAGTTTAGATGCTCATTTAAGATACGACAAAAAGTAATTAAACTACGTGACCAGCTTAGGGGGAGGAGGGTCTTTTAGATGTCACATGCTGAGGGCTGGTAGTGATATACATTAAGGAAAATGGAACTTTTTCCTATTCTTTATGTATATGACTTTTAGATATCTGAAGGGGGTATTTCCATTCGACACAATTTAATCTTTATATGTATATTGTGTTTGCAAACGCAACTGATTCAAATTTACGATCAATTATAAATATATATTTTTTTTTATAGTAGCGCAGTATATTGGCTCCTCCCAGCCTGACGGTAAGCAAGAGACGAACCCAATCGCGATGACAACGATTTGATATCGAAATATCCTATCCGTTAGAATTGCCATACTGGTCCGCAAGATGTTTCTTCACGCTCCTTTTAAAGGAATCCATGTCGAAGTAAGGAGAAAACACATGAGCCGACAACGAGTTCCACTTATAGTTCCAAATATTATATTGATGTATTGTTTGAATACTAGGAGACAAATACAATTTAGACTATGCGTCGCCCCTAAGAATGATTGTTTTTTTTTCAACCAATTTGGAATCATACCTTATGTTTTGGGTAACGTGAACGTGTATAGAACCGCAAGTGTTTATTGTAATCTGCTTTTGTCCTAACAATTACGAATTGAACCAATATGAATAAAACTTTTATTTTAGACCGCTTACTAACGTTACTCTTGAATGTATGTAGGTAATTAAATCTTTTTTAAAATACCTACTAGCTTTTTGCCTGCGACTTCGCCCGCAGTTTCGCCCGCGTGGAATTAGGTTATAATATTCCGGTATAAAGCACAACATACAGAATTCAATGTAAAATGGTAGGAATAAAAAAAAGTGAAAAACTGTGAATAAAAATACAACAAAAAGTAAGTAAATGAGTCGAAAAGTGCACCGAATAAGTGTATGAGCTACAGCTTAAAGCGCGAGATATCATTCCACTTCTTACGTATCTTTAAATAAACAACGTTACCATTTTTTTAAAACACCCAGCGCCATCTATCACATACCTCAAGAACTAAATAGCGTAAGCTATCATTCCACTTCTTACGTATTTTAAAACACACATTGTTACCACGTTTTAAAAAAACACCCAGCGCCATCTATAGCATTCCTCAAGAACTAAATAACGTAACTAATACTTATACAAATTAGTAATTCGTTGACTTAAAGTTATTTCAGGATAAGTAGATGTAAAAAAACAGTTTAGACGATAAAACAAATAGTAAATACGTCATCCCTCGGGAATCCCTCATTTTCGAGGATTTATTATCGTATCATATAGCTTCTAAATTTACATGTTCATATTCGTTTGCAATATATAAGTAGATGTGAAAAAACAGTTTAGACAAATTGTACGTCATCCCTCGGGAATTTCTCATTTTCGGGGATTCATTATCGTATCATTTAGTTTCTAAATTTACATGCAATTCATTAATTTGCAATATTTTACCTTGTTTTGAACGACACACAGCGCCATCTCCAATCCATCCATCAAGCAAACTATATTTTTTATTTTTTTCTCGGGCGTATCAATTTATTCCGGGATAAAAAGTACCCTATTATTTAATCCGAACGTCTAACTATACGTCTGTAAAATTCCAAAGCAATCGGTTCATTAGTTACGGCGTGAAAGCGGAACAAACAAACAAACAAACTCACTTTCCGATTTATAATATTAGTAAGGATGAACTTTTTCAATTGGTTTTGGACTTGGATTGCGATCTACTTATAGCGATAAGCTAGATACTGCTACTCTTTCTTATCGGTATCTTCTGGAATAAAGGGTCGGAGCAGAGTATTTTGCATTGTATTCAACGTCGATTCAAAAGTGCTTCAGGTAACAATTTGAATAAATAAATGTTTTTAATATTTGCTTTGCTTGTTCAATGCACAAATCTACATCAAATAAGCACACTTAAATTCACTTCATCAGTAAATTGGACCGACCAAGCTTTTCCTCCTACTAATTTAATGATCACTTCACTATAATTTAGACGACCTCCGTAGCCGAGAGGCGAGCGGGCCTGACTTTGGCGAGCGCCATCTCTGAGGTTCTGGGTTCGATCCCCGGTCGGGTCAATATGGGAAACAAACTTTTCCATATTGTCTCGGGTCTGGGTGTTGTGGTACCGTCGTTGTTTCTCATTTCTGTAACACAAGTGCTTAAGCTACTTACCACAGAATCAGAGGAATGTATGTGACGTTGTCCAATATTTATATTTATTTATATTTATAATGGCTGGGTTATTCGAGTAGTTTGAGCTTAAGTTTGTATGTTTAAGCTTCATACTTTGTACGTATACGGAAATGCGTAATTTTACTAGGTCCCTCTTTAATATTTGCAAAATTATGTTACAGGGTTAACATCAAAAACCCAGTTTCACTTTAACGTGCATCAAAGAAACATTTCATAATTATGGTTCCTTGCTTACGTTAAAATACCAGCAATTTGTACTTATATTCTTTCATTATTTTAACATAATACGTCGGGTAAACTTTCATAATATTTTTTAAATTTATTGCTTTAGTAAAGGTAAATCAAAAACTGTATGAGACGTTAAAATGTATTAATTATGGAATCAATCTTAACATGTCGTTCTATTACATAAAATTAAATATGCCAGCATATTTCCATATAATATTCTTACTCACTAATATATAAATAGTAAAATACTCATACAAATTACAACAACTTAAAATTTTTAATAGGACATAAGACATTACATTTTTTAAGAAATATGACATTACCTAGTTTTTATATTTGCGGATAGTTGAAAAATGTGTTTCACTTTTCTTAACTATAATATTAATATGTAGAATTCGTTCTTCATTTCTGGACAGCAACTGGACGGAGTGCTATATTTATATGTAACAAGATATCGAGTGTATAGGTTTGTTCGAACAGAATGTATGTCGTTAATATCTGAAACAAAAAATAAATAAAGTTGTTGAATTCTTAGGGAATCCTTTATAAACAAATAGAAAAATAAGCGTAAAAACTTTGATAATAATAATAACTAGCTGACCCGGCAAACGTTGTTTTGCCATATAAACAATTTTTAAGTAAGAAAAATGTTAAGGGTGGACCACCCTTATCAGTAAGGGGTATGAACAATAGATGTTGGCCGATTCTCAGACCTACTCAATATGCTCACAAAGTTTCATGAGAATCGGTCAAGCCGTTTCGGAGGAGTACGGGAACGAAAACTGTGACACGAAAATTTTATATATAAGATTATTAGTTGAAAGTCCTATGTACTCCAAGGAATTTGAAAAGGTGAACGAATTAGATTTTCCACGTTTCAAAGCACAATCTGGTATAAACTAAATAGTATATAATGTAATGACAAATAAATGCGGAAGACTTTAATGATTTTTTATTTATCACCCATTGCAGTCCTTTACTGATAAAAACAACACCAAATATACGCACGTTGGCAAAATAAATAATTTAAAAATATACGATCATGCTTTTACTCAATCCCCACTGAGTTTTTATGATTTGACTTTAAATTTTGTTGAATAAATAAATTAAATTGAAGGGTATATTCGTTACATTAGAAAAATCGTTATATATTTATTTTATTCCATATATAAGTAGGTATTTTTATATACCTTTGCTAGTATTTTCGTTACAAATTTCGGCAGAACCAATTTTAATAGAACTTTCACTGAAATTAGTTGACGTGATAAGGAGTATAATAGGCTACTTTAATTTCAGATGCCATTTTATAAATTCAGATTACTGAACAATTATTTTAAGTTACATTCCACATAGATAAAATCCTGGGCACGGGAAATTCAAAGATTTCATTAAAACTATCAAATTTAAAGCTCATTTGACAACTCACCTCATTTTTTACTTTATCATTAATTTACTTCAACATGGTCAGTTTCTTGGCCGCTCTCATATAGTTTCCACATTTGATCGTAGAGGTTTTCTAATCCACGTGCATAGTATTCGCAATCAAATAATGTACTTTCCAAGCGAGCTTTGGAAACTTTTGCTCTTATATATCGGCGGCTGTGGATTAAAAATAGCCTTTAGTATATTGGAAGTCTTTTTTTTTATATTTTGTGCCATTTTAAATTTATATACAAAAATGCTAATAGCTCTAAGCAACCAAGTTCTGTGTCAGTTATGGATCGCTCGGTATCCCATGGGGTTGCTATGGGTATGGGGTTTTTACTTAGTGTTACCCACGCCATTGTGGTCCCCACGGCAACGCTACGGTGCGCAAATGCATATTCCCCCCCCAAAAAAAATAAAGTCAGTGTTTAAAGCTCGAAATATTTCATATATACTTAGTTTAGGTTAGTGTTACTTAGGTTAGTGGCAAACTCACTAGGTCTTATCTAGTCCCATTTTTACAGCCATATCTTGGTATTCCTGTAGATTTTTGGCAATAAGTTCGGGACATCCAAGGGCGTCTAGCTGGGATGCAGCGACTCTGAAATAATGACATTCCCAATATTAAATTTAAATTGTCAACGTTATTAATATTTGCAGACCGTCATGACAGGGCATGTTGGAACTTTAATTATGTTTTAGGTAATATCTGTATGTGAAACAAACAACATGCTCTTTATACTCAAAATATAGAGATAGAGTGTAATTGTTTTTCAAACTTCCTCAACAAATATAATTAGTGCATACGCGATAGAATTTTAAACTTTTGTTTGCAGTAAAATAAAATATAAGTAAGTCATTTTAAAGGATAACTACCTTGACGCTAAAGTTTCGCCAGGGCAGGTAATGACCGGTGTGCCTGCCCAAAGGACGTCCATTGCCGTTGTGTGACCGTTGCACAATGGCGTATCTAAACAAACATCGGCTAACTGTCCTCTACGCACGTGCTCTTCTTTACAGGCAATGTTCGAAAAGATAACACGTCTAGACGATAAACCTGAAACAGTAAACGTTTGTTAAGTTAAATATTTTTAAATTTGTCTACAAATACTTTTGAAGCTAATATAAAAGGAATTCAAATCATTTTTATTCTATCCTTGTATTGACATGAAGAAATTCGACGATTTATTTCCACCTTCGCCATCATTATAAATAAAATATTTTAATACACGTTAATACATATCTAACGGTTAATGTAGGTAGGTACAATTGGTTTTGGATGGAAATTAACTACTATGAGTTAAGAAAAAGCGTTTGATATCTGACACCAAAGACAATAGTTCTAATTACGTGCTTGAAATATGATGAGCATGAATATAGTGCGTAACCGACGCAGTTGTAAAACAATTGCATTAAATTGATTCATACCAAGTAAAAGCAAAAAAAGTTTGACTGAAACCAGTTTTTTTTTCAATCAATACAAACCTGCATTTTGAACATATCTGTGAATATGTGGTACTCCGGCAGGTGGAAAACTCAATAGCCATAAAACGCTATTGGGCACCATCTTCAATATTTTGATCCACGTGTCCATAATCGAAGGGTCTAATTTGTATAATTGGTTAAAATTACAGTAAACTACGCCGTCATTAGGAAGACCATACTGATTACGCGAAGTAAATATAATATTGTCATAAACTGCTTCACCTGAAGCTACTTTCTTATTTATGTCGTTTATCAACATTCCATTATCAATCACTGCATCATTGATACGTACCTACAAGAAATGATTATTACAACGATGATTTTTTTTGTAATAAAGATATGAAAACAAAAATGTTAATTAATACCTGCACTTGATTTGAATTAATTCCCATTTCTTTTACACAATCTGGAATGTTAGCGATCCTTACAATTACATCTATGGGTGAAAGCTCTTCGTATTTTATAGTTTCAGTAAATTCTTCTACTTGCAATACTTCTTTGATATTTAAATTTTCCGCAGAGTTAATTAAAGCTTCATTAAAATCGGTTGGTTGTTCTTTATCGATTTGAACTCTGTACTGAGTTTTTAAATGGGGAAACATTTGTTTATGATCCCCAATAAAGTAAGTGTGTGTCATATATGCAAAATGTTCAGTAAAATCTGATTCCATCATCAGAGGTGATGATATTTTATCCGTTACATAATAATCCATATAATCTGCGCCACTGGTACCTGGATATCCCAGCCACATTACTTGTATTGGTGCTGGTTTTAGAGCAAATATTTCATTTCTAGCACCTTTGGTATAACCATTCATATTAACTAAAATATGAATATCATCATTTTTTATTTTCTTAGCTGCTTCTATATTACATGAGAGTTTTGATAAATCAATAAAATGTTCCGATTCTTTTACTATTTTACTACGGAATGTGGTACCATCATCTGAATTCAAAGCATAACAATAAAATTCAAATTTTGATCTGTCATGCAAACCTGGGATAGACTGCATTAAATGTGAGGTTGGATGATTACCAAAGTCACTACTAACGTAACCAATTCTTAATCGACCTTTTAATTGCTTTGAATGTGTAAAGTATATTTTGTTTAACATTTTAATTTTTTCAGTATACAAGTTTGCATGTTTACGTGCTATTTCTTTTCTAGCTTTATTTGATAATGGATATAAAACGGAATGATGTGGATGTACTGAGGACAGTTTATCACTTTGTAATTGATCTTCTACAATTGCAACAATATTACTCATTCTTTCGTCATAGTCATTCCAATCACAGATTATTTGCAAACAGTGCGCCAAATTACAGTACGCATCAGGAAAATCTGGTTTCAATTCCAGTGCATTTTTGTACGATTCAATTGCTTCATTGACGTTACCCGTGTCTTTATAAATACTAGCCAGGTTGCAATGGGCATCAGGAAATAATGGATTTATATCTATTGCTTTTTTAAAACAAATAAGGGCTCCAGTTAAGTCCTGGAGCTCTCTCAAAGTATTCCCCATATTACTGTAAGCATCTGCGAACTTCGGTTGGATATTTATAGCCTGTCTATAATGCATCAGTGCCTCGTGAAGTTTGCCTGTAACATAATGAGCTGATTTATAAACAGAAGACGTGACGATCGACATTGAACGCTGTGAATAAATTTTCATTCTATATGATATTAAATTAATAAAATGTATTGTAAGGATATTGGTTAACGTAAATATTTTACCTTGTTGTTGCAATAGCGATGCCAGATTGCTGTGGGTGGCTGCAAATTTTGGAAAAACCTCTAACGCTCTCATGTATAAGTTGGTAGCCTCATCTATTTTACCCTGTTCCCTCTTAACATTACCGAGATTATTTAATGAATCAACATGCAAAGGGGAAAGGTGCAGAGCTGCATAATAGCACTCTTCTGCTTCTGCGACGAGCCCCTTTTCTTTTAGTGCATTAGCGAGATTGCAGTAAGCATCTGGAAAATTGGGCTGCAACTCTATAGCACGCCGATAGGTGTCTATGGCTAAATCAATGAAGCCTTGTTTATAATACATGCAAGCCAGGTTTCCGTGTACAAATCCATTGTTTGGCGTCAACTTCAGAGAGTGTAAGTATACTGCTACCGCTCTGAAACACAAAGAAAAACAATTCACTAAAAAAATGGTTGGTAAAAAATACTTCCCATTTTACTATTAAATGTCTGAATATTTGCAAAGTAAGGGCTAAGACAGCTAATCTTCTTTTAATAACAAAGATATTAAGATTCGTTACAAGAATTTATAAGGCTCGATAAAAAATAATGATTATATTCACTCCGTGAGTTGATGATGGTCAAGCGTATCAAAGTTTAGTTTTTACTTTGCCACTTCATGAATACTATGCGACAAAATAACTTCACGCTAAATTTTAGCATCTAATTTTGTTTACATTATAAAATAAAAGATAGGTAGGTATATGTCTAACATTTTTGGTAATCTAACTGTTGGTCCAAACATAAATGCTTCAACCTGCTACCAACATAATACAGAGTATTATTAACTACCCACTTCTTTGAACAATAACTCGTTATTAATAAATAACTTAGTAAACGTATATTATGTACAAAGCAATTTCAAATCGATTCGTAAGAAATCTGTTATTTTGTCGATCATCCTAATAAACCAGTATTTTTTTATTATAATATTTATTATGTGGTACTTTATTTTATATTGCCTTATGATAATGTTGTTATTTTGATAGAAAAATTAAATGCCTGACGTTTTAATGACAAAAGTTGTACAAACGTATTCCTCAACCTGCAATGTATCCTCGCATTATATGCTTTTTAATTGACTTATCTCACTCACTAAGGGATAATTTTAATGATTCAATAAAAAAAACGATTGATTTAAGAAAACAAACTAATGTAACATAAATAAATCAAAACAGTTGTCGCGATTAAACTCACCAAATTACAAATTACTTGCTTTAATGGCCATAACACATTGTAACTCAGTAAGTCTCAGACAGATCTTTGGATTTGGTGACGCTGCCGAGATTCTAAAAGCCGTTATATTCATAATGGATCTATTTTTTTTAATTATTTAAAGACTTTATTGTACAATAGGTGGACTTAATGCTAGGAGCATTCTCTACCAGTCAATCGTTGGGTCATGCAGATAGTTCGTTTATGGGTGCGCTGCGGTAACAGTAAAAAATCTCTAGCTATTACTTCTAGCGTTTTGACCAACAACTTACCCATATTTAAAGTTCTCACGCCAAATAGTATTCCGATAGACCAGAATGTCACCCAACCAATATCCCAATAGCCAGCCAGTCAGCGAAAGACCTAACTATCTTGCAAGTTATAATTTTCTTTCTTTATTGTCTTTATTAACCTACTAATATTGTAAAGGAGAAAGTTGTTTTGTACGTAAATGTATTGTTTTATTTCATCACACAAAAACAAAAAATATGGAAACTAAGATTACACAGAATTAGGTTTTCATGAACTAGGGATAGTGAACAGTAGATATGACACACCTTTTTAACCGAAGTAACGAGAAGTAAGCCAGCGGCAAGCAGCTAGGTTAAAAATCAAAACCGATCACGAAGTCATAAAACAATTGGAATAACCTCAACACTGAACATTTTTAGCGAGTAAAAGGAAATAAAACAAAAACAATAGTTTCTCCTAGCGTCACTGAGAGGTATTCAATTTATTTTCTTTAGACGAGCTTACTAGTTCCGCGCAATTTCATTTAGCTTTCTATCCGTTTTAACAGTCTTTGCCAGCACAAAGCTGCTCGAGTTGAATTGTTTCACCCATGAATGGTGCTAAAATTATCTTAAAATGAGCATGAAAACGGCTTGCGAATTAATTTTTAGTATCTTTTGTAAATGGGCGGGCACATAATATTAAAATAATGAATTTTATGTGAATATTAATTTATGCGTAATCAACATTTGTCCCCTAATTATTACCTACTACTTAGATAATTTTTATTGAGAGTTCGACTGCATTTTAATGAAAAGCTCAGGTCAATTTGGAAATCGAACTTTTCTAAATTTACTTGGGTCTGAGTAATCATAATCATAATCATAATCAATTCATTTATTCATGTTGGTTACAAGTAACACTTATGCATCGTCAAAATGAATACAAACCAAAATTGAAGCTACAGCCGGTTCGGAACCTAATCCTACCGAGAAGAACCCAGCAAGAAACTCAGTAGTTATCCTAATCTTTACAATATTTTGGGCTAGAGAACTTAAAAATATGGTGTGCTAGCGAGCAAATAATCATGTCCATACATGTTTATCATTAAAATATTCATCAAGTTTGTAGTACCCTTTTTTCATTAAACATGATTTAACATAGACCTTAAATTTATGCATGGGTAAGTCAATAATACCTTGCGGTAACTTGTTGAATATTTTTATACTTAATCCAACGAATGTTTTACTGGTTTTGCGGAGCCTATGGTTTGAAATGGCGAGCTTATGTTTATTTCTTGTGTTAAAACTATGTATATCAGATTTCTTATAGAATAAATTAAGATTTTTACGAGTATACATAATGCAGTCAAAGATGAATTGAGACGCTACAGTTAAAATATCAATTTCTTTAAATAATTCTTTGAGTGAATCACGCGATCTTAGGCCGTATATAGATCGAATAGCTCTCTTCTGCAATACAAAAATAGTTTGTATGTCAGAAGCAGAGCCCCACAACAGTAGACCGTATGACATTAAACTATGAAAATAGCTGAAATAAACCAGTCTCGCCGTTTCAACATCAGTAAGATGCTTAATTTTTCTGACTGCATATGCAGCCGAACTAAGTCTTTCTGCCAGAGCACCTATATGAGGACCCCATTGTAGTTTAGAATCTACAGTGATTCCTAAAAAAGTTGTTGAATTAACGAGTTCAATATGTTCATTATTCATAATAATATCAGTATTAATTTGCCTTACATTAGGCATTGTAAATTTAATACATTTAGTATTTTTTGCATTGAGGACTAGGTTATTAGTAGAAAACCAATGCAAAACTTGTGAGAGAGTATTATTTACAACGTCATATGATTGCTTATGCCTGTCAACTTTAAAAATCAAAGATGTATCATCTGCGAACAATACAATCTCACATAGATTTTCGGTAAAGTGAGGAAGATCATTTATATATATTAAGAACAGAAGAGGTCCTAATATAGAGCCCTTGGGCACGCCCATAACAAGTGGTGCGCCGGAAGAATTGGCTTCGTTAACATTAACTTTTTGTATTCTACCAGTTAAGTATGATTGCAATAAAGATATTGCAGGGCCTGAGACACCATAGTGTTCCAATTTTAAAAGCAAAGTTTCATGATTGACACAATCAAACGCCTTTGACAGATCACAAAAAATACCAATGGCATCTTGCTTTCTCTCCCACGCATCTAATATATGTTTGATAAGTGCCACTCCCGCATCAGTGGTGGATCTACCTTTGGTGAAGCCAAACTGTTTATTATGTAGCAAATCGTTTTCATGAAAATGTGTTATTAGTTGAGTGAACTGGGATGATGCCCCCAGTTAGTATTCTCGTGGTCTGGTACTCATAGTACAAGGGAAAACCTGAGTATGAGACTAGGTTATTGGTGTGGTTGTCTGGCGCATTTATTATTATTCTTTTTAAAATATACTTTTATTGTTTTATTAAATTCTGATTTCGTTTAATTCTAACATTCTGAGAATTTACTACGTACTTGCAAAGTTAATGTTTTTTATTCACCTGAAAGAGCCGGAATGGTTTTGAGGCCATTTTATAGTAATTTAAATAAAAAAAAATACGTTGATTAAAACCTTATAGATATTTTTTTACAGCTATATTGAACTAAGTTTTTGTGTAAAACGAATAAAAAAGGAGGTAACTATTTGAAATTAATCAACTCAAAAAGGATTTTAAACATTCATTTAAAGACTCGTATTGATTTTAAAAAAACCTCTCGCTATTACAATGCTTCATTTTAATGCTTCACAATTTACATGAAATTAATTCCTTAGTAAGTGTCAGTCAGTTTGTTGTTATGTTAGTTTAATGTACAACACATAAATAAATTATGAATCTTATATTAAATGTAATAGTTTTCTTGACTCCGATTCTAACTTACAGCTCTATGCATGAATCGCAGGACTTTAATCAACGCCAATCATAACATGTTTAGACCATAGAATACTTATAAAAAATCTTCTGCATTATATAAAATAAATATAATAAATTCATGTTGGGCTATGTCTTAAATTGGAACTTAGTGAAACGTTATAATCAAACGAAATAACATTCTAGTGTAGTCATGTTGATTTTCCGCATCAGTGTCTGGACCGGTTCACCGTAGCGACGTCTATTTCTATCAAAATATCTTTGATAAAACATTTTTCTGATAGTAAATCTTATTCTGTATGTTTATTACGTGAACCATTTTAGTAACGAAATTTTAAAGTCAAAATACTTATTTCAAGTGGAAATTAAAAATAAGATGTATAGATCAACATGTTTTTTTTTAATAAGCTTAGGTACCTATCTACCAAGCATGGCATACATTCGCGAAACATAAAAGCTAGGCATGTGACTTGTGAAATTTCACATTCTAGTACTATCTAGGGAGTTTTAGTAACAAAAGTGATAAAAGTTAATCCCTTATTTCAAAATAAATACCTACAAGGAAAATAATTGTTAATTCTTAGTACGTTAATTCTACTAATAAAACTAAGAATGGTTGAAAGCACGTC
Organism: Glyphodes pyloalis; assembly: GCA_037074685.1. Classification (NCBI taxonomy): domain Eukaryota; kingdom Metazoa; phylum Arthropoda; class Insecta; order Lepidoptera; family Crambidae; genus Glyphodes; species Glyphodes pyloalis. Next base: position 18,593,428 of record JAYKKO010000001.1, read on the forward strand.
AGAATACACACTTTGGACTTTGGACCGCTCTAATGTTTTAAGTATAAGAACTAAAAACGAATAGCAAGTGTTTACCTAGATATGCCGTTCATCAAACATGAATTAAAACAAACTCATTAGAAAAAATGGTGTATGATTCATAAAAGTAGATCATGGCCACTCATGGAATAACCATGGCTGATATAATTATGCCGCTGTAAAGAGGGTGTGTGCTAATGGATCTGTATCATACAACATATAACTACTAATTACTAAACCATACAACTACTTACTAATAAGTTGGTTCTCTAATTAAACAGCATCACGATATTTGACGTCATATTAATAACTTTTGACCGAATCAAAATCATAAAATCATACCAAATCAATCTTCAGATACTCATTTGTAATTTAAAGTTTCAAAATTTAAATAGTGAATTATACCAACCGTTTGATTTTGTTCTTGATCCAGGTAATGCAGCCGTCTGAGAACTCAGTCGCCTGCGCCGAAAGCCTGGGCGGGCCGATGTTGATGACAGTATACACGACGACGCATTGGTAATCCATAACACGAACATGTCCTCAGGGCGCGCAAGGTTGTACTGACGGAGCACCGGCCACCGTTTGCTTACGAGTGCGCCGGACACGCGAAGAACGAGGCGCGCGCGACCATTGCCAACTTCCCAAAGACGCCGACGCACGCTGCGGCCTTCAGAAACCCGCACGCTTATATTCTCAAATCACGGGAATATCTCATTCGATCTATTGGCGACACACGCCACATCACACGCTCTGACGTCGACACAACCGTACTCGTAAACCTCGCACGCGGTATCCGACGATTTCGTTTTAATTGTACTCCTATATATCTACAGTTACAAATTACATTTACTCTGCAAACAAGATCCAGTAAAAATACTTTACTAAAAGCTCATGAGTTACTCGTGAAACGGTCAGCTGTTCAGACAGTCAGCTGTTAGGTTTATTTTGATACTGTTTACATCGCGACGCGGAACTGTCACACGGGCGCGTTTAGAGCGAGTTTGTATAGTGACGGCTTACATAGTTGGCGTTGGAGAACCGCGCGATAAAAAGTTTTAAACAGCCGTATAATGTTTACGTGGCATTAAAAGCATGCATGTACGGAACTGTGATATCGATTTGCGTGGGCGGAGAGAGCGGTGGCGTGGCGACGCGTCGGGCGCTGAACGCGACTGAGGCCGCTCTGAGCTTAGCGCTGCTGGAGGCTGGCGTCTCCGCTGGCTCCAACTCTCCAAGTCCCTAGACCACCACTTAAATATCCATCTTCCTTAATTTATGATGTTAACTAGAAATATCACACAGAACCGATGTTTCGCACCAATTGTTACTACAGATCACCATTGAGATATGGACCACCCCAAGTTCCGCAATGCTCCACTGACCTAATTTTGGGAGTATTCATTAATTTTATTGCCCTTGCCAAGATAAAGACATGTAAAAATTTGCATTTGTTATGATAAAATTAAATAAACTTTTTTTGCTCGAAATTATTTTAATTTTGAAAATGTGGCTTATAATTTTTCTTCTAAAGTGACCTTATAATTTTTTGTTAGACCTATAATACTTCACATTAAAATGAGCGTCATTATCATTACGTTGTCTGTGCTAATAAATAGCCAAACAAAATGACTTAGAAATTTTCAATGTTAAAAGCTAATTTTGTCACTTCTCTTGTCGCTCACTTGCCAACTTTCATACGAATTTGACAGGTACGTAAGTAGTTATAATTAAATTCAAGAAACATTGCCAAGGACTTTAGTTTATTAAGCGATTTTATCTTCCGTATTTCAAACACAACACTCTGATTTATATTGTGGTGTAGTTAAAAAAAGTCAAAAATGAAGTGTCTATAGAAGTAAAATTAAGTTTTCTTTGTAATTATCTCGCCAAACCATACACGACCTCATTTTGCATCGTTGCAACATTTTATTTTAAAAATTATTGGTATTATATTTTGGCATCGTGCCTAAACCAATTTCGTACTGAAGCGGGTAAAGAAAATATTTTAATTTTAGCGATGATTTTTGATAATAAGTACGGTAACTGCTCCATAAAAGCTTTCCTTTTTTTGTTATGTATTTAGGCATTCTTGCGTTGGGTTTGGTCCAAATTTACAATTTAGACGCACAATGCCAATGTAACACGGTGTTATAGCATCTAAAATCCAATTACGATCGTTAAATCATTTCTATTTCGGAGCTGACAGTAAATTGAATGTTTACGGGTAAAACCGTGGTATGGCTTATAACATGTCAGTTTACGTTTAGTAAAACCGACTTCTCGTTTGACTGAGAGTTCGGTCATCGATATATTTTGGACTGATTGAGAACCGACCCACCGTTTCTTTGATCTGAAATGTTTGCATGCAACCAGACTTTTATTTACGTTAAGTCTATAATTAAAAATAATCCAATAAAACAAAACGATTCGCAAGTAACGTTCGTTTATTTTTTTTATCATTTCATGAAATCGAAGTTTGGTTTGCACTAAAATTGTATCACTAGCTGTCCCGGCGAAAGTTGTAACACTAAGTTTTTTATTAAAATTTCTAACCTTTTGAAACTTCTCGCGACCTCCACAATTATTTCAATACCAACATTAGTTGTCAAGTTTTAGCGAAACTAGCGAATAGCGATTTACAAGGTTGAAATAAAAGACATATTTTTTATATATGCATTTATTTTTGATGATTATTCATACTATTCCACAAACATTATAATCTCGAAAACGTCAGTAAATCTAAAATGAGTAAGTTTTACTACCACTCAACCCAAAATTATGAGCCGAAACTTGGTGGTTATCCGTCAAATTATATTCATCCAACGACGTGGTCAATACTATTAATATTAATGTTCTTATTAATACATACATAATTACAACATACGTGTAATATAGTCAACGATTAGGATTTTTCGTAATAATTTACGTAAAAAAAATATTAAATTACCCATGCAGATGTAGGTACCTTTGAAATTTTACTAATCTGTTCTTGCTATCACATAAGTTATTCAGAAGATTATATATTATGTACTAAGCAGTGAAATAATTTCTTTAAGAATATTTTAACTAACATTATAGCTTTGAGCCCTAGATTACACATACCTATGCTAAGAACAATTAGAAGAATGTACGAGAACAATAAATATTTTCACAAGGTGAAAATCATTTCGTTCCACTTTTATAAAACTGTACTTCAAATCGAAAAAAAACGACCAAATAACTGAAAAACCAAACTATTAATTTTATATTTGGTTTTTATGTTTTACTTAACATCGCAGAATATTATTACATATTATGTACGTTAAAATATTGTCTACTACAGGTAACTTCATCATAAAATATGTTTACTAATTAATTATTATCAAACACGACAATTTTTCAAATCAGTAGTTTTATATTAATTGTTTGGTTTCGGAGATGCCCCGCGGTCAGAATTAGGTGTACTGCTGCCAGACGCACTCTGAGGGCTTCTTTCGTTGACCTAAGACAAAAAACAAAGTTCTTATGAAAACCTAGTAAAATGGCTTTTACAGAAAATTCATGGTGAAATTTAAGCGGCGGCTTTATAACTAGAAATTATAAAATTACACTTTATCTTATATCTTTATTTAATTGAACATGATAGATATGACAATAAATAGAGCTTCCGCGAAAACTGTTAGATTTTATTTGACAACAGTGATATTTAAAAAAAAACACAGTTATGTTTTACACTGTGTACACTTTTACTTTTAATGCGGGAGTCCCTTTGAATTCTCGTATTAAACGTTTTAATAATTTATTACCGTTTGCTACTTTTCGCCCACCTGCAACAATTTCAAACCTTTTCCACAAAGCAATTTTAGATCTAAAATGTTTATTTCTTTCCGTCTTTATGGAAGTAATCCTTAATCCTCTTTGTTTATGTTGGAATGATGTTTAATACATCAAGCTTCGGTGTTCAGGAGGCCTATTACCAAAAACGCAAAACGTTCACGTTTTAATTCCCCAACTTTCGACCTACAGTAGCAACATTGTTAATTATGTAAATGTATGTTTCTCAATCAACAAACAATGTTTTTTAAAACTTTCAACCCTTAAAACCACATTAGAAACATCAATTACCATCATCGTTAGCTAAAAATTACCTTCAAGTAACTATCACATTAAATCTTACTTATATTTTAATAAAAATGTACTAATCGATTTTATTATTTTTATAGTACTATACGCCGTACTAGCGAACTTTAAATATTAGAGGGCACTTACCGAAAGGCTAACGGTTGATACAGCAGAAAAATTTCATCGCCTACAATAACTTGCGGTTAGCTCAGTTGGTAAGAGCAGCACGCGCGATACGTGAAGGTCGTGGGTTCAATTCCCGCACCGCAAGGGGAGATAAAAGTTTCTGTTTCTAATATAAAAAATGTACTAGGTGAAAGTTAACTGAATATTATACCGGACTAAAGAAATAATGAACATGTTCAACAAGATATTGACCAATATTTTTGTATCTATCATACCCTAATAATCATTGCATAACTTAAAACAAACAAAGAGAAAAAAGAGAAAAGCCTTTGACATGTTTATTAAATTAACGTTTCAGGAAAAAGAAAATCGCTAAAGTATTATACATTGTCTTATTGGAAAAAAATGTGAACTATATTTCCAAGCGCTTTAGCTACTTCCTGTAGTGTCCGAGTAATGTATTGACGTTGTGATATATTTATTTGAGCTTGAAATTATTTCGGCACAATCTCTTAGCTGCGGGCAAATATGGCTCATACAATAAAGTGAGCCGATTACAGAATGAATTAGATGTTACGTATCAATCATTTCGGGACGCAAGGGGGGAAACCGAGATCCCTGCAATGCGGCTACATTTTGTAAAGCCGCAGTTGTACGCTAAATGGCAAAAAAACTGACTAAATGGTGATGGTAGAAAATCGGTTGTACTTTCACACTTATGCTCATCGTTAATAAAAAGGCTGAACAATAATAATCAACCAATATTAGGCCTAATTATCACTTCCTGTTCTGTCTTAATCAGACCTCATGAACAATAAAAATAATATTCTAATTTAAACATCACATCAAATTGAAAAAAAATTATTACACATTTACAGGATTTATTTTCTTGAAGCGAACACACTTTTGGAATTTGTACTATGAATTATAATTCTTTGATGTGTTGATCAAAGGCTTGAATGTTTAGAAGCAATTTCCTTTGATTTTATATCAAACATAAATTGGATAGGTACATGTTAAACATGGTTTAGTTAATTTCGTTAACAAATCTTTTAATTAAAATACAAAATAAAATAGACAAACAATTAGTTAATGTAATTTAATACATTTATGGTTCAGTACTTAAGTAAATAAATTTACAATAAAACATAAGTTAGAAGAATATCTTTGGCATTCCTTTTTTTTAGGTACCGAAATGTGTTCTGTACAAACGAAACTCTTTTGTACAGGTGACAAATACACATTTTAATCAAGTTATTAAACTACTTTTATAAAACTTAAAGCTACTTTTGAAAACAAGCTTTTGATATCAAAAGTTCTTCGAAAAAACCTTCGAAAATACCTTTCGGTGTCTCTTAGTGACCTTATTATAGGTGGCAGTCTCAGTATGGGGGCGGTATTCACATCACAAAGGGAATTTTATCCTTAACAGTGCAGTTCAATGATATTACCCACCTGCAAACCAGTATGAAGCATGTTAGCTATGGTCTCAACATCCAAAGTAGAGTCTTGGGCCGAAATCTTCTTGATCGCTGATGAGACAATGCATATGTCGCCCCGCAGCTCACGAACTAATGCAGTTATTTTTTGAGCATTGCTCAATACCTCCACGCTCTGGGTGTACGGATTGTATCGTACGCCGAATGGACGTTGTATGCTTTCGGCAAAGGCCCTGCAAAAAATCTTATTTTATTTCAGTAACCTTGTACATTGGCATAGTCCAAACTTGTGTTATGGAAACCAGGACCAACATCAGGACTGCAATACATGCTTAAATGCATTTATGGACACGCAGAAACAGAAAAATTTCCGCCAGACGAATGTTTTCCTGGATTGGAATCGAACCCACAACCCTGGGTTCAACAGAGAGAAGGCTAAGGGTATGTATGATAAAAAAATGTCTATTTGTTTCATTTATATTTACATTGAGTATATTCATTTTTTTAACACGCTTTTATTAGCTTGGGTTGTATGTATGTAACGGAATCTTTGAATCTTAATTTGACCCACTTCCCGGTCTTTGATTAAGATGAAATTTTGCACACGCTCTGAGTTCTGATGACAATACATGACTAGCTAAGAAACGTCATTACAAATTCAATATGGCGGCCTCCCCAAGATGGCGAGCTGACTGTTTGAAATGCACTTCCATGATATGGGTATCAAAAGAAAGGGTTTGCTGTCAGGAATACGAAATAAATAGTCACGTGATTCAAATCCAATATGGCGGGCGTCCAAAAAGAGTAAAGATAACATAAACGCTCCACGCTTTCTTTCTTAAATTTCTAAATTATTTTGTAATTTTTAGTGCGAGCTAAAAGCGTGTTTTTTAGTTTTTTAAACTATTATTTACTAATGTATGGCTTGATTGACCGTAGGTAAATTGTATTATGTTGCAAAACTTTGGTTTTAACAGTGTGTCAAGAATGTTTCTAAGGAGGAAACGGACTGAAAAGAACAGTGGGCTTAGTACGAAATACTAGCAACTTTCAGCCTGCATCGTATTGATTTACGAAATATACTATACGAAAGTGTGATAAATCTAAAGGGTCTTACTCAATTTCATTTTTTGAGTTACACTCAATATCCTTAACTTAGTACCTAACGACCAATAAAACAGATTTAAAAATATCTCTGCTATTTGCCGCTAGTTGCTGTCATAAACCCTTTTTATTGAATGAACGGACCGCACGCCTACCCTACTAAAATAGGGAAATAACTTTAAAAAATATTATTTTATTTACGTTGGATGAAATTTCAATAACATTTTTCTTTTAGCTTCATTAGTATAGCATAAATTCCTTCGGTACTCAGGGACATGATAATTAGTTTCTCACTTTTCCTGAATTGACTCTGTTTAGATAGGCGATATGTAGATTTATACATCGATAAGTTTTTGTGTTTAAAATAATATTTTTTAAACATTTATGTTAGCATGTTTTCCTATTCTGAATAATACACATTTTGAAAAAAATGCAAAAGTTATACTAACTAGTTATGAATTTATAAAGTAGTTTAATTTTTAAAAGTATTGTTCAAGTCACTGAACTTGCTGTTCAAGCCGAGCCAACGTACGCATAGCTATTCATAGATATATGATTTACTTATTTGTAAAACTTCCATCTCTTAAACAGTCAATTATTATCACATTATAATGCATACTCATAACTTTTTTATCTACGAAACTTTTTACGAAAGAAAGAAAGTTGAAATACCCGAACTAAGTCTTCATATAATATTCTTTTTGATCAAAGTTTTGTCCCTATAAATAAAGCTTTCTTGCTTATACACGTTTTACTCTGAAATCCAAATCAGGTTATTCCCAGAATCGTAACGTTTGAACTGGCTTGAAACATTATTGTGTTTCGGTATGGTACTCGTAATTTTACGAGCACGTACCTACTATAACGAGTCGTATTAAGACATAACTGAACCTACAAATTCGAATTACTGTCGCGTTTGAAAATAAGGGAGTGTTTGAGTATTTACATATCCGTATCAATAGGTTCGTAAAAGAGACATATTATGCTTATTTTATGCTATATTCTTTCTTTATTAGTAAATCGCCATACATTAATGTTACTAATTCGCCACAATTGTTTTTAAACTTTGTAGAAATATTTTAGAAAGAAAAAACGGAAAGATATTTATTAACCACATAAATTAACAATTAAAATAAAAATACAAAAGTATAAAAAAAATGAAATCCAAAAGTATTGTTTAAAGTTTGAATTGTGTTAATAGGATTAACACAATTCAAAGTTTAATTAATCATACCTTATGTTAAATGCAACAGCAGCGAACTCATCAGTACAATTCAAATATTGATACAAATCTACCCAAATCAAATTGTGTCTGTAATAGGGTTGTAACGGAGAACTTGTTAGCAGAGGCGAATGCGGATGCGGAGGAGACGAGGTTCACCTCCGCGGATGTGGAGGTTATATGTATACACTAGAGTATTCATAATCTCGTATTCTCGACAACCTTTTAACAAAATTAACAATATTATGTTAATTATTATGTTGAAACGTGTTTAGAAGAGCTTATTATTTTTGAAAGTACTTTATTATTTTAATGAATATTTTCTACGAAAATCGATTGTGTATTGCTCTATCTGTATACGTATATGTTAATGCACTTGAATGTGTATTAATACTTCACTTAAGTAAATATATACATAAACATTACTATCTAGTAATCAAAATTAAAAAGAGACAAATAATATTGGACAATCAATAGTTTTGCGGCTTTATCAGCTTCCAGGCGATATCTTAACGGCTACTCAGCCGAACGGCTGAATAGTCGTCGAGGGTCGCTGCTTACGCTTAAATAAACCTCCATAACAACTCCGCTAAAAATTGTAAGGAGGCCCAGGCGGAGGCGAAGATACGATTTTTGCGAAACTTCCCCTATAACGGAGGCGGAGGCGAAGTTCCGTTAGAACCCTAGTCTGTAATTAGGTAATATTGTTCCGTGTTCTGGCATGTAAATTGGCATTGGCATTACAACACTGCAAGTCTAACCAATATATTGAGGCACTTGCAGGCCTATACTGTTGCAATAAGGTTCAATGTGTAACCAGATTGACGTGATTGTTTGGAAGTAAAAAGATTTCCGTTCGCACGTAGCATTGTGCTGACTAGGTATATACATTTTTTATCAGTTCGGTCAACTTTCATACCAAACGTAAGATTTTAACGTAACAGCTACAGATCTGCTAAAACTGTCTGTGTTAGATGTATACGTGACGCATGAATTAGTAATTCGTGGAAGCTAAATCTGTTTAATCTTTATCTGAATTACGTTGTTCGAAAGTTAGCGGTTGAATCAGCACACGAAACTGAAAATGAAAAAATCATGCTTGCTATTTAACTAAATTTAAATTCCATTCAACCATTTATTTTACTTTTGACAAATTAAATTCTTGATGCTAATACCTAAATGAATATCAAAATCATTAACTGGTAGATGTACCTGATCGTTCAATAATTTGCTAAAGCACTTTTACTATTACAATTTCAGTAAACGGTACATATAAATATATATGTTTATATTTATTAGATAATTAATTTCTGGATGTGTCCTTTCATATATATATCATGTCATATCAGTAATAGTAACTTTCTACTGTGTTTGTTTGTGTACCTACTATATTTTTTCGATAAATAGTTTTAATTAGTAATTAAAGATAAGATAATTAAATTACATACCAGACAACTGCACAAGTATATATTACACCCAGACACAGTACTACACAAATTTTCATCATACAAATGTGAGTGCTGGGCGCGGATCGAACCCACGACCAGACAGGCACGCAAATTATTGCACCGCCAAGTCAGTTATATCAGTTATTTATTGAAAAACTTAATTGCTCAAAAAAGAACAACAAGTATACTTAATGCTAGGAGCATTCTCTACCAGTCGATCCTTGGGTCATATAGTTTGTTTATGGGTGCGGTAAAAAAGTACGACAAGTTTTAAAAAAAAAAATGCTTTTAATGAACTATAAACAAAACAGCATAAAATATTATAATTTTATCGGTGTTATTAAGTTAATTAATCTTGCCCAACTCTCAAAAACAAATACGCGTATGAAATACGTTATCAGCTAGGTGTCAAAAGTAAAACAAGTAGCTTGATGGACCCAAATTTAATTGTCGAATGAATTGAGAGCTACAAGCACCAGACGGATCATCCCGCTCCGAGTTTGTCTGACGCCTCTGTCGGCAGCAGTGCAACGAACTCAGCCTGACATTGCACTTGCAGCGACCTGTCTAATTTGAGTCTCTACCTTTTAATTAACAAACTATTTTTACCTGTAGTCACTTTGTTTTGGAGCACGCGGAGTACAATAGTCCATTGTTTTGGGATACACTCCTAGACAAAACAGCCTTTCGATGCGTCTTGTTCAAGTTTGTTGGGTAATTTTCTACTTTGAATCATGAATCACACAGGATAAACAAGTTCAATTATTGATCAAATCTATTCGTATTGGACGTACATTTTGTGCTTAATAAATAGGTAGTGGGTTTGTATGAAAAAACAATATAAAGCTTTTAACTTATTCATCATGTGAAGTTTAAAAATATATTATCTTTACATAGTTAAAACAAAGTCGCTTCTCTGTATGTCTGAGCACAAAAATTTGGAACCGGACTAAAATTCGTTTTTTGTTCGTATGATAGATTTTTCAAAAATATATGACACGTATTTTTGCATTTTCTACCTAAAAAAAAATAACGACGATACATTGAATTGAATTAACGCATGACGTCACGAGTGGGTACTTTTGGCACCCACTATGACGTAACGGGCCCAAACCCCGCCACTTGGAATCGTTTATCTCAGTATTTGTTTATAAATTTGGCAAATGAAAAACTATTTGACGGACTAAAAACATTTTAGTATTTTTGACTCACTCCATTTCCCTATGACCGATTCAGCAAAGCAATTGTGTATCCATTATAAGGGGTAAACATTTTTAATCAGGAGATATTCTTCTACAGAAAGTTAACACACAAAGCTTTAACTTCATACCGGCTTATTAAAAGCGCTTTAGCAAAATGTTAACGACTTGTTTTCGACTTAAGCGAGTCCAAAAAACAAATTTTATAGGTACAAAAGTTCTGTAAGATGTAAAGTTTTTTGTTAATGTTCTTTTAAAGCCTTTGAAAACGTATTTAACTTTCATTTGCTTCTCGTGTGTTTTAATAAGTTTCAACAATTAGCCTTAAATTCAGCCTTTTGTTTGTCCTGTTGTAGAGCAAATCTCCACCATCGAAACAAGTCTTCGCGACAACAATTGGTACTAATTTTTAATCCCCACTTTTTGAATGCAGGTTCGTGTGGACAAACCCGAGCTATAAAATAAATGTTATATAGTTTGCTCTACCGATGAATTGAAACTAAAACGTACTAACGCCACTCGCTTGCGTGGAAAACTACGAGTATCAAGACCCAGGGCTCCAGGGCAGGCAGAGTCCAAGCAGTGGGTTCTAACAGAATACCAGCGCTGCTGCGGTACGTATTAAAAATTCCGTTGCGGCGTTTGCTGAGACGGAACCCAAATTGACCTCACAAGGTGCTTTAATATCTGTAATGATTGTCTTGAGTTGTGTTTGTTTGATAATTTTGTGATGGCCAATATTAGTATTTTCTTTTTTTTTTCTGAAAGGCGAAAGGTCACAATTCGGTACTTAAAACACTAGCTAGAAAACTTCATAAGTATTTTCTATTAATCTGCTTTCTCAGTACCTGAAACTTTTTACTAGAAAAACATTCAACAGAAATGTCTTTCACATACCTCATTTTCTCCTTCGCTTCTTCAAATGAATCAGTGTAGTAATAAGCGTTTTGGTAGGAGGTTATAATGCACTTCTCATTTACAGTGTCATCGGGATCGAAACGTTTGATCTTGTCGGGTGTGGTCAGCGCATGCTGCAGTTCGGCTACAGAAGACAGCAGACCGGCGCCGTAGACGCGAAAAGAACCGTCCGTCTGACGGCACAGGCCGAATTCGACGGTAAAGAAGTACAGCTAGAAAACCAATGATGAAATAAAGCATGATGAAGGTTTATCGTTGTCGTTCACTGCGTATTACAGTCCTCTTTTTCAGGCTTCTTCAAGTATAAGTACAAAATAATTCATACGTTTCAATTTACAAAATATAATAAAGACAAAAGTAATTGTACGTCTTAGAGCAAAATTAGTAATAAGTTCAGCTTTTTTTGGAAAAAAAAAACTACTGTGTTTCTTGCCGGTATCTTATTGGTAGTTACAGTTGAACCGGTGGTAGCAGAATTTGATTTATATACCTAGACACTATTCATAAGTGTTACTGATCCAATTTATATGAATAAAAAGATTTGACAATTGACTTATATAAATATTATAAATAAACTTAGTACTCGTCCCAATTATTGATGAGAAAAACGACATTTTATAAATAACAAGAGTACCTACTACAAGTAATTATTATTCCGGCAACTGTAAAAATTATAATTTAGCACCGGCAGTGCTTATCTTTCGAATTTTAAAAAGCTTTCATATTTTCTTGACATTATCTAAACTTCCATTTGAAATTCCAGGTATCCATAGACCCCTTACTAAATTGTATTGCCATGAATCAAATACAGAGCCAGTACAAACGTTTCTATTAATTAAAAAAAAATAGCATGATTCATAATATTTGAGTTGCTGTATAAACTTCAGGGAATTCTTGTAAGAAATTACTCACATTTCTTGAGCAAACAGAAATGGAGAATTATTCGCAGTCAAGACATGTTTCATAATTTCAAGCACTTGCCAGTATTTCAGATTTCCACGTATTATAAATATTACATAAGCATTTAAGTTATACCAAGATTCGTCTAAATGATGGATTTTAAATAAACTTGATGTGTAAAATAATTATAATTTACCAAAATAGAAAATAACTGACACGTAAATAATGACTACAGAAATAAACATTTGTACGACTCTTGTTTTAGTTGAACAAATTGTTTTTTTAGTTGATATCTCAAAACATTTTTGGTGCTAAAAATGAAAAATAAAATATTCAAAACGGCAAAAATCAACATCATACAAACGGTTTGATATATCAATTAATTTGAAAACACTCACTGTTGCCAACTTGTCGATATCTTCATCTGAGGCTCCGAGAGAAGCCAGGCCGATCTCTTGGGAGAACTGAGCAAAGCTCGGATTCGCTAGCAGCGGCATATGCCCCAGTAATTCATGGCAGCAATCGCTATAAAAATGCAATAAACTTCTAGAACACTGTTATCATCCATTCGCACGTATTTATTTTACAACAAACGATGATCATGATTTAGACTTTAAATAAATAATATGTGAAATGGGTCACCTGTTCCAAAATGTCACTATCGAATTAGAAATACCGAATGAAGAATTCGCACATTCTAGCATGATTGGTTTTGATATTATGTTATACTAATTGAGTCTCGTATTTATACAATATTCTCAAAGTATGAATCTCATCAGACACTCTTATAGCCATAATTGCTTATAATAATTAATATAAAATATGTTTCACACGAAATCGATTTTAAGTTATGAAACAGGTTTTTTAAATTCTATTTATAACTCTGGTTTTGTTTCTAACATAGAAACAGGTTAGTCCTTCATTGTAAATAAATTAAATAGTAGCTAATTCAATATTTTAAGGGCACGTAGGTACATTTGTTTAACTAGATCATGTAAATACGTATATCTTTTCTACCCAAGGATTTTTTGTTGCATAAGTAACATTATTTTTTAGGATATGTGTATACGCAATTTTATTTTTAACGACACCTAAACAAAGTATTATAAGTATTTAAAGATGGCACTTCCGTACCACAAGTGCTATTCAATTTGTGAAGCATCCATGAACACAGTTATTAGGAAAATCACTGTTTTCATGTACGCTGCGCAAAATAAATTGTAATATATACTTACGGTTCCGGTGTGTAAAAAGGATCAGAAGAATGACGGATGTATTGCGTACAATGGAACACACGAAAAGCCAGTCCCGACAGAAAATCTCGGGGTGACAAATATCCAGCGACCGGGCGTAGTTGGAAGCCGGTCTTGCGTTTTAAGAAAGCGCTCACGTCTTCTAGCTAAATTAAAAGGCAAAATTTAATTACTTTAGTACTCAGTTCGGTATAAAATTAAGTACTTATATTTATTTGTAAACAAAAATGATCTTAATCTACCCGGGCCAGTGTGTAGATTAGGGATAAATAGGGCCCATTTTTTTCAGTCATTGATGATAGTACTAAGGTTATTGATTAATACCGAAATATCAGCCAGACCAACATTGTATGGTACTTTCTGAAGCACGAAGGTTCGGAACATACTCAGTCATCTTAAACCAGCTAGCGACATCCGAAGCATGATTTTCGATATCGCTTCTGAACTGTTATCATAATTGCAGAACACCTCCATATTACCTAAAATATGGTAATATGGAGGTGTTCTATACCTGGTCGCTATTTTAGAACCTACAACTTAAATTGTACAAGCCACATGTGTAACCAAACCATATGAGACACGTTAATTTTGAAATTTTAAAGCTTTATGGGTGACCTCAGTACTGCTTCGAATATCCGCATTTCTAAGACTTATAATAAGACCCATAATGAGACGCCAGTTTTCTGTTTGACCTGTAGATGTTGGTGTTAACAATTTTCATCGATCTAACTTTCATCTTGAGATACTGGTCGTTTGGACAAAAAATAAAGCAGTCGATAAAAAAATAATCTACACGAGCAACTGGCTGCAAATCTACAACAACATAGTAAGTCCCCTCCTACTTTAATTACAAAGTTTCAATACGAGGCTCGTATATCGTCTCGAGGCACTTTATAGTTTACACGTGTTTTCACAGCCAATATGCCGAGGACCCACCGTTCAATATCGCAGGCATGCCTTTTTTAATAATGGTAGCGAGCGAATTCAAATTTAGACATACAAAGTATGGGCTACATTTTGACCTGATTCCTTATTATAACTTGTTAATTACGTAATGTAAATCGTTAAATACGGAATCATTAAAAAAACACTATTGAACGTTGGTTATATGTTTTGTGAAGTCACAATATATGAAATATAAAGCCTTTTATAATTCATATCAATTTAAAATTATTTAGATCATTTAAAAAATATAAACATTGCAAGTATTTATTGTTTAATAATAGGCAATATTCTACAAATAAATGTTTAGTTACGTGTAGTTCGTGACAACAGATTCACCATTGTGTTTTCTAATCACACACATCTCATGTTTTCAATTGAAGTATGTTTAGTTTTGAAAATAATTAAGTTGAACTTGATTTGAGGTACTAAAATAGGTGCTGGGATCTCAGACTATGAATTAACAGCGTAATTTTCCGTCCAATGCCCGTCAGTGGGACGCGCAGTAATCAAGGGCTAGGGCGGCTATTACCTGTGGCGTGTTGCCAGGCGTTTGCATATAGCCGGATATTATGATCCAGCCAAAATAGACTATGTGGACAAAAATAAAGTTTTACACGAATTTGTCTTCTCTTCTTTGTCTTATATAAATACTGTTTATTGAGCTTTACTGATATTTTCATGCTTCCAGATTTTATAGCGATAGAGATTTATGGGAGAGTGCATCTCGACCCTCTCGGTGCATACAAGTAGCTAGACTGCGGAGCGCGCGAGTTTCGCGCCGGTTATATTTATTACCTTGCATCGAGAGGTCCGAGCATACCACCTCGCTCTAATTCCGTGGCTCTCTGCCCGGTAACGCCTGACGTCACAGACGCCACCTGACTGGCTAAAATGTAGGCCCTGTGATTTGTTAATTTAATTGTAAATAATTATATCCAATAACGTAGTTTCAGTTTGTTGTAAATATTTTGTAATAGGTTTAAATGTAAGCATTTTCATTTGTCCACTGTAATTAGCCAATAAGAATGTGTGTTTATTTATTTTAAGATTTTGTATATATAGTCCTAAGTTTGCAAATAAAAGACATTCCAACATCCAAATCTGAACACGCAACATTACTCGCAACCTTCTGACCCCTACAACTGGTAACCATCGACGCTGAAGAAATGGCCGGAGGACAAGAAAACCAACAAGAAGCACGAATCCCTGCTCAAGCTCCTGAAGAAAATCCGCAACAGGCAGAACAGAAGATGGCTTATCGCGACCACGAGCTTGCCGGAATCTCCGTCCAGTCAAGATTCCTTCCATTCTGGCGTGAAATGCCAAGGGCGTGGTTTATTCACTTCGAGGCTACAGTCGACCCGCTGCACACATCCGACGCACAGAAGTTCACCTACCTGCTTCAGCAACTTCAAACAGTCGACCTACACCATCTCACCGACATCCTGTACAACCCGCCGGCTACAGGGAAATATCAAGCAGCAAAAGAACGCCTTCTCTCCACGTACGACACGTCCGCAGCGAAAAACTTTCAAAAACTCATCAGCGGACTCGAGTTAGGCGACCAGAAGCCCTCACAGCTGCTAAGGAAGATGAGAGAACTCGGTAGCGGTATGATCACAGAAGAAGGTCTCAAGATCGAATGGCTGAATCAAATGCCAGCGCCGATACGAGTCGTGTTATCGATCAACACGGAATCAACACTCGACACTCTCGCCGCGATGGCTGACAAGATGGCAGAGTACTCAGAAGCAACATCTATCGCTGCAATATCAAACACAACTACGCCGAGAGAAGCAAGCCAAAGCGACGCGTTATCAACGTTATCAGCGTTATCACGGCAAGTCGAGAAGCTCGCGCTCGAGGTCGCTGAACTCTCGCGCCGCGCCTCTCAGCCGCAGCGACGGTATCGCCGTCCCTTTCACTCACGTTCTCGCTCCCGCTCGCACTCAAAGCAGCGGAACGAGCGCGACGTGAAACCAGGCAATTTTGCAAACAAAACATGGTTATGCAAGTACCATTTTCGATTCGGTGATCAAGCTAAGAGATGCGAATCACCGTGTAGTAGAAGGCAACAAGAAAACAGTAATAACAAGACGTCTTTAAACTAACGTCGACATCGACAGTGGCGAGTGTCGGTGTCTCCACTCCAAGCAATCGCCTATGCGTCCACGACCGCAACACTCACGAACGTTTCCTCGTGGATACTGGCGCTGACATCTCCGTACTAGCTGCAACATCGAAAACAAAGAGAACAATTAGCAAGAAAGATAACGCCTACAGATTATACGCGGCAAATAGTACGCCGATCGCAACGTACGGAGAAAAATCGATCAACCTAAACTTTGGCTTACGTCGCAGTTTCCAATGGACATTCATAGTGGCAGACGTCAAGACATCGATTCTCGGAGCAGACTTCCTTCGTCATTACAAGTTGCTCGTCGACTTAGACAACAAGAAACTAGTCGACAAAATCACCGAATTGTCAGTTAACGCCTTAGAAATCACCACACCAGCCGAAACAATCTGTATCATCTGCCCCGAACAAGACTACCATGGCATACTGGCACAATATCCAGAAGTCCTAAGACCGATGAACCTGCAAAATCCACCCAAACACGACGTCGTCCATCACATCGAAACAACAGGCCGGCCGCTCTACGCACGCGCGCGCCCTCTTCCGCCGGACAAGTACAAAGCAGCCAAAGAAGAGTTCGACCGCATGGTAAAGATGGGCATATGCAAGCCGTCTATGAGCGCCTGGGCCAGTCCACTTCACGTGGTTAAGAAGAAAGATGGGGGACTACGAGTTTGCGGTGACTACAGACGACTTAACGCAGTCACGCAGCCAGACCGATACCCGATACCACGCATACAAGACTTCACGTATCAGTTACGTAACAAGAAACTGTTCTCAAAACTCGATCTCAAAATGGCTTACTTCTGGATACCCATCAACAGCGAAGATGCAAAGAAAACAGCAATAATAACACCGTTTGGTCTGTTTGAATTCAACTGCATGACATTCGGACTCAGAAATGCAAGTCAAACATTTCAACGTTTCATGCACCAAGTCTTACATGGCCTAGAAGGAGTATTTTGTTACGTTGATGATATTCTTCTGTATGCTGATGACGAACAAGAAATGAAGCAAACTCTGCACCAAGTTCTCAAGCGCCTGACACAATATGGCGTGACCGTCAACATCGACAAATGCGAGTTTGGGAAAACAAGAATCAACTTTCTGGGCTACGAAGTATCAGCTGAAGGCATCAGACCGACTGAAGAACGTACTCAGGCAATATCTTCGTACCCGAAACCCAACACCATCATCGAACTACGACGCTTCCTAGGCATGCTCAACTTCTACCGAGACTGCCTGCCTCATCAAGCCGATTTGCAAAGCGAACTCAATAAGTACCTACATAATAAGAAGAAAAATGACAAGACACCGATCAATTGGACGCCCGAAGCAGAAACCGCTTTTGAAAAATGCCGCCAAAGCATTTCAGAAGCCACCACACTGGCCTATCCATCCAGCGGCAACGAACTCGTCATCATGAGCGACGCCTCCGATACCAGTCTCGGCGCTGTACTTCAACAGAAGATCGACAAAGTTTGGAAACCACTGGCATTTTTCTCTAAGACAATGAGCGCAACGCAACGACGATACAGCGTATACGATCGCGAATTACTAGCGATGTATTCGGCTGTCAAACACTTTCGCCGACTTATAGAAGGCTGTGACGTCACAATATACACCGATCACAAACCTCTCGTCCACGCATTATCGAGATCAGCAAGTAGCAGCGACACACCACGACGAGAGCGACAACTACACTTCATTAGTCAATTTTGCACAAGTATTAAGTACATACAAGGAGAAGAAAATACAGTTGCTGACGCCTTATCTCGTATCGAGGAGATACATTGCCCGACTACGATCGACTACAATCAGCTGGCCATAGATCAAACTAACGACGAAGAACTCAAGACATTGAAAACACAAGACAATTTGAAGTTTAGCGCTATAACGCTGCCTGGACTCAGCCGACCAATCACGTGCGAGGTCACGTTATCTACGCCTCGTCCCTACTTGCCTGCGGCATATCGCTATGCAGCCTTCAAAGCGCAACACGATCTGTGCCACCCAGGCGTTAGAACAACGCGGAGGCAGATGACTTCGAAATTTTTCTGGCCTTCGATGAACAGAGAAGTCACTACTTGGACAAGAGCTTGCATCAACTGTCAACGTGCTAAAGTTAGTCGTCACGTCGTTACACCGTTATCATCGTTCCCGCCGTCGCAACGCTTCGAACACATCCATATCGACATAGTTGGCCCACTACGACTATCAAACGACTATCGATACTGCATTACTATCATCGATAGGTGTACAAGTTGGCCCGAAGCGATCCCAGTACGAGAAATCACCGCAGAAATCGTCGCTAAAGCACTGTACGAAAATTGGATAGCACGCTTCGGTTGTCCGCTACGCATATCGACCGATCAAGGACGTCAGTTCGAGTCGCAGCTGTTTAACGCTCTTATGAAGAAATTCGGCATAACTAGAATCCGAACTACCGCTTTTCATCCACAAGCTAACGGTAAGATAGAGAGATGGCACAGAACTATGAAAGCAGCACTCATGGCACGAGGCGCAACCACTACGTGGACTGATGAGCTGCCCACAGTACTTCTGGGACTACGCAGCGCAATACGAGACGACAACAACCTCAGTCCCGCGTTGATGACTTACGGAGCTACTCTACGTATACCATCTGATTTTTTCGTACCTACTCAGTCGAACATTGAAGATGCAGACTACGTGCGTCAACTCACGCAGACAATGTCGTCCCTTGCACCCGAAAAACGCACACAGACGAGCCGACAAACGTTTGTGTACAAAGATCTCGCAACATGTACACACGTCTTCGTGCGAAACGACACCGTGCGAGCACCGCTCACTCCACCATACGACGGGCCCTACGAAGTACTTCAACGCCAGGACAAGCACTTCAAGATACAACTACCGAGTAGATCAGCTGTCATATCGCTCGACAGGTTGAAGCCCGCCTACATGTGCAACGAACAAACGCAAGACGCAGTAGCAACGCCTGCAGCTGACGTCACGGCGAGAAGCAGAGATTGTACGCGCGCGACCAATAGCAGCGCGCCGACTCCCGCCTCTTCATCGACGAGCGACGGTCTCCCATACATTGCAAGAACCGGTCGAGCCGTCAAGAAGAACGTACGCTTCGCTTGAGGGGGAGTGATATGGGAGAGTGCATCTCGACCCTCTCGGTGCATACAAGTAGCTAGACTGCGGAGCGCGCGAGTTTCGCGCCGGTTATATTTATTACCTTGCATCGAGAGGTCCGAGCATACCACCTCGCTCTAATTCCGTGGCTCTCTGCCCGGTAACGCCTGACGTCACAGACGCCACCTGACTGGCTAAAATGTAGGCCCTGTGATTTGTTAATTTAATTGTAAATAATTATATCCAATAACGTAGTTTCAGTTTGTTGTAAATATTTTGTAATAGGTTTAAATGTAAGCATTTTCATTTGTCCACTGTAATTAGCCAATAAGAATGTGTGTTTATTTATTTTAAGATTTTGTATATATAGTCCTAAGTTTGCAAATAAAAGACATTCCAACATCCAAATCTGAACACGCAACATTACTCGCAACCTTCTGACCCCTACAGATTAAATATTTTTATGAAATGACGGAATTATTTTATTAAACATAAAAAATACGAACGTTATCTGAATATAGTTAATTTATTAGCATAATTTCTTTCAACTTTAAATTTATAAAAACATTCTTATAAAATTGTAAGCGTTATAAGTACATGTTACCGCTTGTTACCAAGAACAATTTTACCAATTTGCAGTTAAAATTTCAAACTGAAACTCGAAGATAAATTTCTATTAAGTCAGGTTTAAGAACATTTTATAGTTAAATCATTGCAATATAAATATCGTGTAAACATACAATTTTGCCCACCAGTTTTTGTGAAAGAAATATCTCATAATATAAGATGACCGAGCTTTTTATGACCAGTCTGTTGTCCAAGGTAACACTGGAAGGGAAAAGATGCGAAGGACATGACGTATGAGGCAGAATAATACGTTGTCCTTATTTGGGTGCCTATATCTTAAGCTATCGGATTTCCAAAGATCTTTTACTTGGACTCAATAGCAATATAAAAATAGCGTTCTTGTTCGTAAGTGGCAATTACGTCACCTATTATAAGAACAGTAGAACGGTAAAATCATACTTCGACGTTGGGCGTGGCGAAGCGTTAGCTGTCTTTAATATACATTTACACACCTAATAATACCACAAGAATAAAGTGATGTAATAAACAATAAACATAAGAAACATAAATAAAATCAATTACAATTATTATTACGTTGAAATAATACAACATATTAAGAATTCATCATACTAATAACGAACTATGCCACCAATACCAATTTCAGTATATTTTCGTTCACGCATCCATGTTCTGTTTAGCGCGGGCTGCTACGGGTGCGACCTGTTATTGTTGTTTACCCGCATTATTTGTTATTTTTGCCATACTTTGTATATTCACGTACCTTTGTGCGCTCTAAATAAATAATCACCTTAGTTTTAAGCATTAGTTTCTCGGTAAGTGAATTTGTAATTCTTTATGAGAAATAAAGTTATTCTAAACCTAATAAGGATTGCCATCAAAAAGGAGGTGCAGCAGCAAATACAGTTTCAGTGCTTGACAGCATCGCATGTAGAGCCCTTAAGGCTGAAATTAACTGGCCGCTATTTAAAGTGCTGGCGAAGACTAGAAGCTTAAATGATGTCACAATGGAAATTTAAATAAACCAAAAGGCTGATCATCCTACCTGTGGCAGATTGTCTTCTCTATAGCCGCAGTACTTCACCAATTGAGGCCAGTTCTCAAGGTACTCCTCGCAGGCGTGCTTCTGATACAGTTTGTGTAGTTCACGGAACACAATACCCCTGAAAATGGCAATCTAAGTTGGGAAAGACCGCAATGTTATGCCGCACCTTAAGAGCATGTACGCTTTGCAACAGAGCCGTCAAATATGTATATATATATATATATATATATATATATATATATATATATATATATACGTAAATGGAGACACAAAGTGTCTTATAATAATTAGTTTTTTTTTATATTCAGCTGTCAGCGATAAATATTTTCATTTTGAATATTCGGTTCAATTATATTAAAATTCATTAGAATTATTTAGAACTATGATGCGGCTATGTCTGCATTTACTATAATTTGTTTTGTTGGCGTAAAGTGCAAAATTTACTTAACCCATTTGGCAAAGCTTAATTTGTTTAGAACCTCACTTTATATTAGCTTTAGGCTATAATATCATTGTACTTATACATAAACACGATAGAAGCTGTTTCGTACTATGACGCAAAGCGATTTCATGATACGACATCGTTGCGATGTTTTGGCGTGGATTAGGACAATACGATTTTGGTCATCACATGAATGCATACCGTCGCATCGTAGTATGACGAAACCTTTTGGTTTCGTATTTGTGCAAGAGCCGCAATAGCTTTTTGTAAATATTGTATGGGAAAAATAAACAAAGTCTGACCCCGAAAACGGTGGGCTGATGATATCATTGAGATAGCTGGGTCAAACTGAACGAAGATTGCCCTGGACAGAGATACCTGGCACGAAGTGAAGGAGGCTTTTACATAAAAGGATCTACTAACACAAAACTAACCTATACAACCTGTAACGGAAAGGGGGTAACAATGTAAGGTAGGTGGATACTATACCTTGTATAGATTCTATATACTTACGAAATCCCGAGTTAAAATAAACACTTTATTGTTTTTATGAAATAAAAAATGATTAACTATAATGACTGACTAAAACGTAAACAAACGCATCACAACACTATTGAGGTCAGCGACCCCAAATCACGTTATCACTTCACGACAATCACTGCGATCCTGAATTTCTCCACCTCCTTCCTCGACATGCGCGCCTAGTACTTTCTTAGAAGATGCGCGAACATTATGCAACATTTGTGGTGTCACTGTACAGAACGCGGCCTTGATGCTTTCTATCATCTCTTCCCTTGACGAGCATGCTACAGCGTACACCTTCCTTTTAAATTAGTCCCACAAGAAGAAGTCCAACGGAGTGAGGTCTGGTGACCGAGCTGGCCATGTGATACGACCTCCTCGCCCAATCCACAGATGGAAACGAGCGTTTTGATGGTTTCGTAAATCTCTTTCTCTAGCTCTCGGTCGGCCATCACGCTGCCGTCGGTTGCTCCGACACAGAGAATCATCTCGAATATTCTTGATTGCTCAAAGACATCACGAAATATCACTAGGCTATCCGTAGTAAGTAGGTAATCCAGAAAGGCAAAAACACAAGATGTTGTCACGGCGACGACAACTCAATGACTTAACTGAATTGTCAAAATGAGAAACGCTAAACCAACAAATTTCAGATGTGATTCAGTAAACACTAAAAGATGAACCACCATTGTGATATTTAAATTAATAGCATAATAGGTAGGTACATCCAAGTCTTTCGACGATTCCAACAATACTGTGATAGTGTTGTGCAAGCGTGACTTAGTCAAAATTTTGACTTGTATTTGACTGATATTTCAAAAAAAAATATTGACTCAATAAATGCGTGTACACAGCTACAAATGGTCCCATACAGTTTGTAACCGTTAACTGCTTTGGTATTTTTGATATTGTTATACCCTTTCCGTTACACGTTGTATAATGAAATAACTAGGTTCATTACCTAAAACGAATAATACCTTATTACCACATATTCGAATTGTAATAATCATATAAAATACTAGCGGACCCGACAGACTTCGTCCTGTCAAAAAGATTTGGAATGTGGCTTGACTCTAAATTTTAGTTAGAAGACGTTTGTATGTGAAAAAGAAAAGGGATGTTTTTAGGGCTTTCCCGGCAAGTATTAGATTTTTTCTCGCCGTAAGAACCATCCATGGACTTCAACGAACATTTAAAAAAATAATTGTCAAAATTGTTCCAGGCGTTGTTGAGTTATGCGCTTACCAACATATATTGAGATTCATTTTTATATTATAGATAAAGGGTATAAGGTAAGAAATAAAAAGGTATAATATTATACTTTATTTACTTATTGTATGAAAAGAAAAATGCAATTGCTTGGATTTAAATTACGTCGTGATAAAATATAAAAACGTTTAAGTTTTGGAACACAAAGGTAAAAACTTAAAAATGGCGCTTTATCTTTAGCATTCAAACAGCATCTTCATTTTCGTAGCGAGATTTTATAAGGACATGAATGTTACGTCTCTATAACAAATAAAAGTTTCCGATAACAGTTACAATAATCAACGAGGGTAAGTTTTCCTTTAGCGACTAATCCCTAAAGAATAATACGCTTCCAATGTTGCTACTAGTATAAGTTATTGCTTGTATTTCTAAAGGAAAGTCGAGTTCTTTGCGTGAAATGACACCTATTGTAAAACATAAACTTTCGTATAAAATTATATGAAATTATATATTTTTTTTAAAGTCAACGTATTAAATCTTTTGTATAAATTAAAGAGAGGTAGGGCATAGCGAAGCTATGCTTGGAGGCGAGGAGGCCTGGACGGCGATTGCTATCTTCTGCGAGCAAGTCATTTCACGGAAGGAGGCAGCAGAGAGGCAGCGAGAGGAGGACCCTCAAGCACCACCTCACCGAAGATGCAGGAGGCTACGAGCAAGGCACCGCCTTGTGCCTCCTGGTGGAGACCAGCCGACCGCGGGTGTGGGGACACCCCGGTTGGCCTTGCACGGTCCTCCGCAGATTCACGGGAACGGCTTATCGCCTTCGGCCGTTCCCGCCAGTCCCCCTAGGGGGCAGCTATCGCCGACGGCGCTATGGCCGTTATGGTTCTTCAGTTTCCCATAGCGCTGTCACTGGGCGATGAGAAGGTGGATGGGTTTTTTAGTTCGGGTAGTCCTCGCTCCTAGCGGGGGAGTCCCACACACGTCGCTGTCGTCCCCACGGCAGCGATATGGTACGAAATGTATTTTCCCCATCTCAAAAAAAAAAAAAGGGCATAGCGATTTATCGCTCGAACTGGAGCAGCCCGACAGTGTTGTTGTGTTCCTGCGTGTGAGTAAGGTTTCCAGAGCTCCTGGGGGGTGCTACATCAGTAGCAGGGGTCAAGCCTTCAAGGTAAGGGCGACAAGTCCAGTAACAGGTTTATTATGCTATACTTGTCACCCTTAAGCTAGGACCTTATTACCACTTAACATCAGGTGGGATGAGGTCAATCATGAAGTGCAATATAAAAAAAATATAAAAAAAAAAATGTTAAAACGACGAAAGGTTGATTATTAACTGTCTTTCTATGTTTGCTACGTTAATTAACAACATTACTTAGCGTCTGGAGTGATACTTTTTGGCATTATAAGTATATGTACTTTTTATCGAATGCTTACGAGCAGGCACTCCACCAATGCTAATTGCTTACCATCTTTGGGAATCTCATAACATCAGTCTTTAATCATTTTGAAAGCTTAATAGAATCTCAGATTCAACTACGTTATACATCGGGTACAAGACCGGTTTTGCAAATTTAGTGTAATTTTTTTGCAATATTTTCTTTTTGTTTTTTTTTTTATCTTTCGAACATTATTACAATGTTCTGTTGAGCAGAATTTTTTACTCGGCATTTACTGTGTCTACAAAATACTCGTAAATCAGGATTATCTACTCTTTTTAATAGTTCATTTCTTTTAAAAAGTAAGAGGAAAACTTAAGGTCCGCCCAAACTTCCCACGGGTAGTTATTTTTTTTACAGTTTGCATTATTGGACTTTCAGTAACGATTTTTTGTTAAATGTTTTAGGGCCTAGGGCACCCGGAAACAACACAGATTTCCGACGGTGGAATTATTTTACAAATCATTTTAAAGAGACCAATTAATTAAATCTTTCTTCTTAATAATATTTGTACCTATATACAATATAAAATGGTGAAAAGGTCACGAAACGCGATCCCACCGTCTGGTCTCATGACAATTTATTGTGAAAGATTGAGCCTGTTATTTAGGGCAAAACAATTTATCAACCGTCTATATTTATCATAGAGCGTCATGTAAACAGTTTCAAGGGTGTTTATGTTATGAATGAGTGTATAGCAAGTGTGGACTGACGATATGATTGCTAATATACAAATCTATTCAATGTCGATACTTTTGAAATAGCTTAAAATTTATATTCTATAGACATGAAAGGTTTTTAACATTTCTTTGGCTTAGGAGTTTTTTGCCCGCGTATTTATAGAAAATATTATTATTGTGAACAGCGATATGTTTTTGTCATGTGACTAAATAGTTTAAATAAAATTTAATAAAAACATAAAGAAATGACAAAATCGATATGACGGATAAAAACAACACATAAGTCGCATACACTCGCATTCGCCTTATAATTTTATACATCGGTTTAAAGAAATTTATTTCTCATAGGAACATAAACCATTCATTTAAAATGAGATACATCAGTTTTTTTTAATATGTATACATGCATTTGCAAACTATTCGTATTAACTGGGATTAAATTAAGATAAATAAATAATAATAAAATAAAAATAAAATAAAAAGCCTTATATTTCTTGCTTTTCATATTACAATAATAATAACAGTGTGCATGCAAATGAATTGATTAAATTAAAATATGTTTTTTTTAATTATAAGAATAATAAAATTAACTTAATTAGATTGTAGAAAATTAACAAGAATGTGTTGTGATTTGCAAATTAGTTAGAATGTTTTAGTATTTTATTCAAATCTACCACATTTTGAAACGTAATTTAAATATTTAAGAATAATAATCGTATAAATTAAGATATGTAACCTAAAATAATTCCGTTTATCAAAAGCCCTTGGTCATTATAAAAAAACTTATTTAAAAAAGCAATGAAAAGTCATGCGTTGATTTGGAGCTTACCATGTCTTGATTTCAGTCTCCGTGTATTGCACTTTTGGAATGGGATTCCCGCTGAAACAAAACAAATAAAAAACGTTTCGAAAAATAATATTTGTCCATTCTATATTGATATATTATTTCAGAACGCTGCAATCTTAGGCGGAGCTAAATTTACCATTATTTATTTATTTCTTTTAATTAGAATGTTTGTCCCGAAGTGATATTTAATGTACTATAGGAGAAAAAATATACCTATTTTACAATTAATTAACATTTACGTTTACAAATTTCTAGCTGTGCCCATGACTTCCCTCGCGTCATTTTTGAAAAAAAAAAGTCATGATATATTATGTAAATAATCTAGTATCTCATTAATTTTGCCTCCGAATGGTATCCAAATCCAATCAGTATATTGCGAGGAGACTATACCACCCATCCAGACATTACGTTCTTACCGACTTAAGCGTTTTTCATATTATTATTACAGTATCAGGCATATGACCCCGGCAGGAAAGAGAAAGAATTCTTTCCTCGTTCACCTAATTCCCTTCAACTCCCTTACTCCGTCCCTTCTCCCTTCCAACCCAATGGCTGACGTACCGTAAAGAAAAGCCTGAATGTTTACATGTACGCTATTATGTTGAAAATAAAAAAATACCTATCCTATGCGAATGTGCTACAAGCTTACTTCTCAAAAAATATTTGTTTTACACTCATCAAAGCACAGTACTTTTTCGTGTTACAACAGCAATATGTTACAAAACTTTTCTTACCAGTATCTCCTTGGTAAATATAGGTTTCGGATCGGTAGCAAAGTCATGTCATTATAGAGATTCTTTGCATTATATTCAATGGCGATTCAAAAGTATAAGTATAATATAATTATGTAATCTACCCCAATAAAGAAAAGCTCATTATTATTGAGGCGAATGAAAAATTAATGGGGTATAACGTATTGACATCTACAAAAATAACTGGGCAATGTTTTAATAATTTTGCCTATATTATATTGGATAACCAGCAATTGCAAAGTATTATAATAATAAAAAATCTTGTTTTGGGTTGAAATCCTCCGTAAGTACACGTTACCGTACAAGGGTTATTGACTGACTAAATGATTGTTGTTCCAGTTGCATGTCCTTGAATTATCCTATGTAGACTCACAATATTGAAATGAAATATTAATTAATCATGTGAGTGACTTTGATGACCACAGCAATAAATAATTATATCCCTGAATAATACGAGTAATAAAGTTCATTTCTTTAGATCACTATCCCGTTGTCTTGTCCCGTTTGTCTTATGTGTGACATCCACCTGTATTATTTTCGTCGATTGATTTTCATGGTCTTTGGTAATGATAAATGTCTAGTATAATTGAATTATTCATCAGGGATAGTAAACTCCACTGTAAGTACCTACTGCTGTTTTATTTTACTAGCATTTGCAGTATTCAAGTAGATTGTTTTTATGTTATCTTAACCATTAACAGTGGTTCGCTGGGCGTTAAAAAGTTTTGTCGGTAAGAATAGATTGACATTCCCCAGTATCACCTTTCAACCACACCAGGCGGTCTACATGCGTAAATAGCTTCTTTTATTTTAGTTGCATAAAGGAACGTACGATATAAACAGAAATTATAAAGGCACATAAAACAATTTTAAAATTGTTGCTCAAAGCTGTTATAAAATTCTAGTCTAATGTCCGGTTTCAATATTTTACGATTGGTAATGTGTCAAAAATTTGTAGGTGTCCATTTTTCTCCCACCGAATAAAAGTAGTTAATTCTAATTACAATATACTTTCCATAGCACGACCGGTCGACAGTCGGTTTTTTTAGCTTACGCCTCGTATAATTAATACTTACCGTAACTAGAACGGGTCGTTTTCAAATATTGGAACGCGGCATTAGTCATTCATGCATTTCAATCAACAAACTTTTTAATTTTAATATAAAACCATATTTCACTTTAATGTGAATCGTGAAAATCTATGGTGATGCTTCAAGGTTTCGATCCAATTGGTAATTTATTTTTCTTAAATATAATGTGGTACTAACTGAGTTTATAATTAAGTTCAGCGTTTTATTTTATACTAGCAGGCTTTTCACGAGTAGGTAATTTATTTACACCTTAGGTCGTATAATTGGAGTTTTTATAGTATCGCTTATTTTTGGAAAAAATAATATTAAAAAATGTTTTCACTTTGTATCCCTCTCCTCTAGAATCTTTATTGAATATGAGGTGATACATATATAAAACGGGCAACGACATCTTGACCGAAACTCAAAAAAAAAACAAATTTCAAGAAAACACAAGCTTGATAAGATCAAGCTTATGTTTTCTGTTTCTGTTTCAAGTTTCTGTTAGAGCACTGCTAAACTTTATAAAATAAAAAAAACTACGGATTAAAGCTTCGATAGATTGCCTCTACATCGTTGCCAATTGTACACGT
This sequence comes from Glyphodes pyloalis, assembly GCA_037074685.1. Lineage (NCBI taxonomy): Eukaryota > Metazoa > Arthropoda > Insecta > Lepidoptera > Crambidae > Glyphodes > Glyphodes pyloalis. The sequence continues at coordinate 18,622,551 of JAYKKO010000001.1, forward strand.
TTCGCATGATTTTACAGGTGATACCGCTACTTCTTTGTCATTGATGCTGATTCTTTTAACACAAACTAGACTAAACTAATATTAATTTATTAAAATTGTTCGTGTTGTCTTATTGCGTGTATCTATTTGTTACAAAACTGTAGTCACATTAATTATTATAATATGATCAAAGTCACTATTTAGTTATGTAAAGAATAGAAATCGTTTTATGAAAGCATACAAATGAAATTAAGCTCAGCTTGGGCCAAAAATAAGACGTGTCGTGTCATAGTGAAAATACTTGAGGCTTGTATTTTCGCGATCCTACTTACTACTTGTAGTTGTTTGCGATGGCGGCAAATTGTTCGCGTCGTTTGCGGTACACGGGATCCTTAAACCCAGGGTGGTCCGCGTCCAACTCGGACCCATACATCAACACATTCTGGGCTCGGTCCAAGTCGGAAATTTTGCGAGGGAACCAAGGCATCTCACCGAAATCTGTTGACAAATAAACCTTTCACATCCTTGTTTAAAAATAGAAAAAAGGCGGTTTTGAAAAGAGCTTGAAATTTTTCAGACTTAAAGAAAAGTCTACAGTTTGTCTCACAGCGTTTTTTGCTGCAATCTTGAATTATAATAAGTTTACCATATGTTTATTTACTATCTCATGTATATTTGCTTCTAAATAACGTCAAAGTAGTAACTTCTAAAGTTTTAGAAAATTATACAATAAATGATAAAAAAATATTGGACAACATCACATACATTGCTCTGATTCTGTGGTAAGTAGCTAAAGCACTTGTGTTACAGAAACAACGACGACCCGAGACAATACAAAAAATTTCGTTGCCCATATTGACCCAACCGGAGATCGTACCCCAAGAATAAAACTCAAAATTGATGCATCAACACAATTTCAAATATTTTTATAATTAAAGGAATATTAATTGTAAAACTAAGGTGTTTAAGAAATTTTATGGTTGGAAATAATACGTTTATGTTTATTTATGCAAATAAATCAGAGGTTTGCCAACAAAGCTAAGGGCGGAACCTTGAAAAGAAATTACGTTGCTAAAATGTTGAAAAGGTAAACCGTACAGGCATTATTTGACCATGATCTCACATTTATTTGAAAATTTATACTTTTAAAGTAAATTAATTTATACTAAAACACTGGTGACATAAATATCACAGTAAAATAAACATTCTTGATTACTAAGCGATTTCCCATTTTTATTTTCAATTCAAATTAGATAAGTTATAAAGAAATCAAAAAGTCACATCATGAAAATTGAGACAAAAGAAACATTCAAAGAATAAATTGGAAACTGAAATAACAGCCGTCTTAAGTGATTGAGTATCGGTGTATTTGTATTCAGATTGGTTGACGACATTTTATAATGGACTCTACTGTTATAAATCAAAAAGAAAGTAAGAAATATTTTATATTGATGCATAATATATTTAAATATTCTTAATTATTTACGTGCTTGTAATAATTCTAGCCCTAGAATGTTCTTAAAATATAATTAAAGTTTAGGTAAACTTCCTCGGTTGGGTCAATATGGGAAACGAAATTTTCTGTATTGTCTCGGGTCTGGGTATTCTGGTATCGTCGTTGTTTCTGTAACACAAGTGCTTTAGCTACTTACCACAGAATCAGAGCAATGTATGTGATGTTGTCCAATATTTTTTTATTATTTATTGTATAATTTTCTAAAACTTTAGAAGTTACTACTTTGATGCTATTTAGAAGCAAATATACAAGAGATAGTAAATAAACATATGGTAAACTTATTATAATTCAAGATTGCAGCAGAAAAAGTTTAGGTATACTTTAATTATATTTTAAGAACATTCTAGGGCTAGAATAAATAACCTTATTAGAATCCACATTTATTATTTTCAAGTACGTTTAATAGTTAGTCTTGCATGAATGATAACAATGATTGCTCATTTCATTTAGTAAATCTATTTTTCCAAATTATCTCTTGCATAGTTTTTTTTTCAAGATTTTTTTTCAATAAGAATAATAAAATTATTGTAAGCTCACAACTCAGAACAAAAGGTTCAAATTGTATATTTTTTGTTACGTTCCTAATTTTCACGATAAAGTTTGCAAAAAAAAATTAATGAATTCGCCGGGCCCATATGCACGCATAGCCGCGGGTCTGCTAGAATTAGTTTAATAAAATGTGATTACCAAAACTAGCTGCAGCAGATAGAGGGGTGGGTGGTGGGAATTCTTCTCCTGACTGAGGCACCACTTCGAAATCCTGAACCTCTCGCTTCAGCATTCTCTTCAACTGTTCCATTCTATTGGGATCGCATTCTACATCAACTAGAATATCTGCCTAAATAAACAAATAAATTTATAAAAATTAGTAGGTTTCGTAAAAAAATATTAACAGTTATTTTTACAATCATTTTTAAGTTTTTTACATAGGATCAAATCAAAAAATTTGCTATACACAGTCGAAAAATGGTTTTTGTATAATTTCATATTATTGGAATTAAAAAAAAACACTTAAAAATAAAAGATTAAATATAGTAGAACCTCTACTATGTAAGCCTAATGATAAACGATATAAAATAAAAAAATCTTAAAACACCATGAAAACTCTGCCGCTAAGAACTTACTGATGCCACTGCAGTCATGGACTTCCGCGACTCAATATGAAGGACGTTGATCCCCAAGTCTTGAAAAACAGACAATGCCTTCACCAGCCCGCCCACCTGATTCTTCAAGGTAAACATCACTGAAATCCTCTCCCCTTCAGAATGGGTTTGCTGCTGGGCAGCAGCGTGCAACTCAGCCAGCTTAGGATGATGAGGGGAATCACTCTTCACTTGCCAATCAGCACCATTTCTATACAACCAAAGGCCCAGAAGACCTTTGCCAGAACCACTCATTTCTTACTTTTGATCTAATTAAAAATAAAATTTCAGATAGAAAAGTATTTTTTGTTATTAGAGGGATGTTTCAGTGTTATGGGCTAAGGGATACTGTGCCGTTCTAGGGGTTGTGCTCGCCTTATAAAGAGAAGAGGCGCGGGAGACGCGTCGGAGGGTGGGTATATTTGATTGGCTGAATCAAGTGTTCGGAGCAACTTGGAAAACGTTCGCTTTTCACACCGTTAAGTCACGGACACACTTTGTCCGAGGTTTATTTAATTTTGTCTTCGCAAACTAAAACCGTTATTTCTTATTTCTTCGGGACAACTTTTGCAATCTTTAAGCTGTAGGTACTTAGTTCTCGGCAACTGTCGTCGTCAACAAGTTACAAACAAAATAATTTGAAACTAAAACTAAGAACTAAAATTGATATTTAGTTTAGCAGTTTCGTATTACGTATGACATCGCAAATTAAGATTTGAGTTTTTGACAATTTTGTTTGATAATGTTTCCTGAAAACAATCGGAGTAGAAAATTGCAACGATTTTTAATTCAATTGAGTTGGTAGACAATTGCAGATTTTTGTGATTGAACTATTTCTGATGTTTATTTTTAAATTGTACTGGATTATTAAATGACAGTTTGAAATAAATATACTTTATGTGTCATATATTTGACCAATCGCTCAATTAAATGCATTCAATAACATGTAACTTGGGTAATGCAAATTTTAGACAAATATGTCTAAAACGTAGGTCTGACTATAATTTATTTTAACACTCTCTAAATTATGTTACTTAAAAAAAAAGTTTATTTCGTGAAACTTGGCTCATACATAGTGTGTTAGTATTTAGGATAAAACTTATCAAAACTAGTGTTAGTCACAAAGTCATAAACGTATGCTAAAATAGATCCATTACATATGCCATTGATAATAAACAAAAAATAAAAAAAATCCGTCGTTAAACAATGCATCGGGCCAATCAACACCTGTTGCGTGTACTCGAAAACGCCCGTCTTGAACATATTTCTGCGGGAAAAGTCTTCAAGGGGAACTGATGAAACGTTAAAACGACTTGAACAATATACAAAAACTTCAGGAAAACTAGCCTATAATGCTTGAAACAGATCACACCTGGCTAAGTTCAAACTTTTCCTCAGAATCGAGCCATATGCAGGCTTAGGGTGAATTGGTAGAGAAGAGTGTTAAGACAACAGAAAATAGATCAGGAATTCATCAGTAAAGCTGAAAGCTGCAAGGGGTTTTAGTGGGTAGTCCACGTCCTGAAAAGAGCGGATACCATGTGAAGTGTATCCACGCATTGTTACAGGTGCGCTAATGCATTTCTTTCATAAAAAAAGTCAGTTTATCTTTAAACTCATACAGGACCAACAGGAAAAATGCGGAATAAAACGACTATTATGTATCATACAGTGTATTTAATTTTACTAAAAATAATAAGTAGGAAAATCGGTGTAAATGTGTGGATTCACATCTTGCACGACTAGTCTTTGGCGTACACCCACACAGCGACGCAGGGCCGTGTGCGCTAGCCTCCTTCTAGGGACCGGTCTTAAACGATAGTCACTGTATTTATTACCATTGTTTAGCAGAAAGAGCATTCCCTATCATTCATTATCAAGTAGGGAACCATCCCATTTATACAGTTGCCTTGGAACTGTATAAAAATAGAAAGGTGTTCGTAACGTTCACATACCTATATCGTTGAAATAAGTATAATCAGATTAGATATACTGAGTAATAAAATACTCCAATTCTGCTAATTGAATTTGATAATTGGCAACACCTAAAATATTTGCAGTGTGTGTGACGTATGTAGAGGCTATTAACGAATGATCCACCAGTGCATAAAATCTTGATAAATATTTTAACCAGATAAAAGTGCATTGTCGCCATATAAAAATGAAATTCATTCAAAACTTTCAAATTTAGAGAGCTCCCTCGTCGTTAAAGTTTTGATTACTTTTGTTAGAAGATTTTAAGGTTCATTAAAATTATTTTTTTTAATCCTATCCTAGATATTTATCTACATAAAGGAATGGTAACATTGTCTGGCTTTTAATGGTTTTTATTCCAGGTACGTTGCTCGAACAGCCCTCCTAACATTTTAAATGCGATAGATAGTATTTCTGGAGAAAAAGTAATGAACGGAAAAAAAATTATAGTGCACTACATTAACTAACCATTTTTTAATAAATAATAAAAATCAGATTACCTCTTTAAATATCACTTTTAGATCCTAATTTTAAGGGGCATGAAATTTTTTTACCTCACGTGATACGAACACGTATAAGGTCAATGAATAAGTAGATGCTCAGTCATACTATCACCTATCTAGATTTCACTCTGGTACAAAGCAAATTTTGATAAAGCCCCTATGCCAGTAGCCGTGACTCTCACAAACGCTGTGTGACGTCATTCGCTATCTTGTCTTAGTTACGCCTCGTTACACCAAAGAGTCTATGATTGTGAAGTGTTCATTAATCAATTTATAAATAACAACTATTGAAGCAAGTTGAAGGGGCGTAGGAATAGGAAAATTGAATGGTTTAAACAGCAATGACGTCATTTGTACTTCATATATAATAAATAAATTTAAAGTAGACCCTTTAAAAAATAAGTATGTATGAACGTTTAGTAATCCAAAACTACTAGGTAAAATTGTTTTTTATAGATTTTTATTAGATTTTAAAACGTAAAGGAAGTCCCGGGCAACTCTCGCCACAATCGCTACTAAGTATAAAATAAAATCGCTTTCCGACGCCGCATTTAAAATAGTGGTATTAATGAGGAAGGAACCTAAATAAAATACATAAATTATTATTCTACAAGTTTAAATTACCTACCTGTTAAAAGAATACTATATACAGTATTTTTAGTAACCATATCCAAGAATCAGGGGTAAATACAATATATTTTCATGCTACCCTCACTTAGAACAGTCCCGAGTAGAAGCGGCAATGGTATCGCTTCTCAGAGTCGAGCTTTTAATTTGATTTCCTCGGAGACGTTTCAAGTCCCTCCCTGATTTGCGACGATTCACGTTTTATTATTATTTGCAAACAGAACTCCTTTCTGTGCAAACCACTCCGAACGTTGTTTTAACTTAGTATTCACCATTGTGAAGTTTCTTTAGACAATAAATATTGCCTTCTAGAAGCACTTTAAACGAGATCAAACTGAGAACAAAGACGCAAGTCATTTGTTTATTTATGTCATTCTCAGAGACTGACACAAAAAAAAACGTTTAATATATCTTTAATAACACACTATTAATGGTTATAGCGATATGACAAAACTTACAATGAGGGTGTTCGCAAATAAAGAATCTACTAGATGGCGATACGAAGACGTGGGGTCCAACTGCTACGTGATTGGTTATGGTTTACATTACACTGACAGGTATGTCACCATGACATTTAAATGACCAATTACATAGCTGTTGGACCCCGCGCCTACGTATCGCCATCAAGTGGATTTTTCATGCGCAAACACCGTCATTGCCATGGTGACTACAACTGAATGGGTAATGCCGGGTTCCAATATTTGGAAAACGATCCGTTTTAGTTACGAATAGTAGTAAATCATACGAGGCGTAAGCTAAAACCGTTCCAGACTCGTAGTCAGTTGAAGAAGAGAGAGTTGTCATTTTTGACACACGAATCGTAAAATATTAGGTCCGGGCGTAAAAGTTCTATCGTTAATAATCTGACATATGAGACTAACCTCTATAGATCAGACTCAATCAAAATCATCTTGTATCCCTATTTATAGAGCTGCTCTAAATAAAATACTTTCACGTATTGAAATGAACGGTTGACCTAATTACAAAGTATCGGTCTGATTTGTAACGTATTCAAAAGGTTCACATGAGAGCTTACAAAGCGGAATAGAGTAGGTATGTCGTAAGACGTATTCAGTTAATGTCATTTCTGTATTGCTTGCTGTTTACCTCCTTGTAGGTATAATACCACAGGAATTACCTCTAAAAGACGCTGAGAAGTAATTTGGAAAAAGGCCAACGGAATCTAACTGTAGCTACTTACCTCCATCATTCAGCTAGAGTGTCTGTCTGAGTTTGCTTTCAGAACGTTATTATGCCTATTTTTATCTTGTTATTATTTAGTCATAAAAAAGGGTTTTATGAGGCGCGTGTATTGTATTGCGGTTGTAATTATACCGATACCGATAAATTATGTAGTTAAATTAGAATCAGATATCATGGTTAGGATTTTAGGATCCTTGCCCGCCTAGGAAAAATGTTCAGTAATAAATACTTGTGCTTGATCTGTGTCTAAGTGTTCATATAACCTTTATGTTTCGTAACATGGACACTCCTAGTGTTCGAAATGCAAGTACACAAGCTACCTATTTATTTTGGAATTTATTCGATCTGTATCATGTTGCCAGAGATTTACTTTTTTAATTTTCTAATGATTTTTATTTAATATTGATAGATAGAGAGTATCTCATTTACGAAAATAAAAAGAAATGATTAGATTTATAAAAAAAAATATAGAACTAGCTACTATTAATTTTTAACCTAGAAGTAATACTATGAAAGTAATCGCATGATAAAAGTGTAGTTTTGTTTGATCATATTTGTACAAGCGTTGTATTACAATATATAGAGAGTATCAAAAATCAATTTTAAAACTACTGTAATGTTATTTGATTAAAGTAGTCAAGCTCATTAATCTAGAAACAAAAACGATGCAACAACATATCAAAAGTTGCCAGTTATAAAATTATAGCGTTGAAATAATTTTAAATCAAACGGCGTCAACAGCTGAATTCAAGGTACTGGATACAAGGTCCACCACCTTCACTTCAAAAATAAACTTACCAAAATAAACAAACGGTTTCGGCCAGATTCTGAAGTTCCAGGCGCATCCTGCTGCGATATGACAATGTCATATACTTTGTATGACGTTCAAAAATAGTAACGCAGCATCACCCATGCGCTAAACGTTTTTTATGTACTCGTATATTGAAAAAAAAACCTGGTATGGTAATATCTTTGATGCATTCCTATGCAATGTTTTCCAATAAAGTAACCTTTCTAGAACTGTTCTACCCCATTCTTTATTTATTTTATTGTACAAAAGGTAGACTTAATGTTTAGAGCATTATATCGCAGTAAACCTTTGAGGGAGTTTTTTCATGTTATTGTCTATATCACCTCCGTGCTTAACAACACTGACAATAACTTTATTTTTAACGTGAATGCGACATTCTGAAATGTGTTTTAAATCGATCTGTAATCTAAACTTTCATGCAATGGGACGTGAAATAGGCTGTTATAACCATAAATAAACATAATCTGTGGCCGATTGCTGTCATTGCCTACGAAACCTTAGCAAATGGAACAATGTTGAAATAGTTTCCTGAGGGTAGGAGCGTCCAGTCCTCTCATCCCCACCAGTGCGGCCGCGGCACGTCTGGAGTGCTCAGTCAACACTCTGAGCCAAAGACTGACGCAATAGCTTTTGAACAGATCTAGAACTACATATGTACACCCCCTTGAACTAGTAACAGCAAATCGCTTATGCTCAAGATCTATTTGTCTTCCGTTACTACTTATAGAGCCAATATTTTTTTCGTGGATATAATAATATTAATCTATGATTGCAACTTACACTATGTCAACACCGAAGTGATTGTTATTTGGCTGCGGTCTTCTATAAGCTGGAGGTATTTCACCAGTCGGGCTGTTCCGGTTCAAGTGATAAATCGTTATGCCCTCCCTACCTTTCTTGTTACTTAATTGTAGTAGGAACTTGTAAGTTTGTTATTGCAACAAATACATATAATCCATCATTATGTAATCGAGAAATAGTTTTGACTAGAACGCTTGGGATGTTATTCATCCTATAAAAAAACCGACTTTTCACGTTGAATTGGTGCTATCTTATCCTTATTTTACTCCATAGAAATTCAGTTATGAACTTTGAATGTGAGATCACGTGGTCTCGTTCCTTTATTGAAGTTTATAGTTTATGTATTAAATTTGATAAAGAGAGCTTTTCTGTGCTTTTATTTTAATTCTGGTCCTTTTTAATTGGTCTTTGATTTAATACTTCATATTAATAACCAATAAAAAACGAAGATTACAAAAAAGTTTAAACTACGATACGAAAACGTTTAATATGTACTGATCCATACTAATATTAAAAATGCGAAAGTAACTCGGTCTGTCTGTCTGATTGTTTGTTTGTCCAGCTTTCACGTCGAAACCACTGCCTTTGATGGGGGAAATACCGCCCTTGAATGTTAATATTATGGGACTGTGCTTTTTTTTTAAATAAGTGGTATTTAATTTGGCACAAATATAACGCAAAACTTAGATTGAAATATGGACTACTATTTGTTTAGAATATTAGGGGTAAAACCGACCATGAAAGTATAGACCAAGACTGCTAGTTTTGCATAGGTCTTACTGTAAATAACGAGGACAGAATATTTAAAAAATTGAAATGCAGTTATTTAACTTGTTTAAGTAGCTTCGTTTACGCTATAAGTAACATCAGAAGTATAGTTATAGTCATGTACGTTAAAAATAGCAAGTCCGGCCTACGAATACTCGTATACGCGAAGCCCGTTTCTGGGTCATCGTTGTGACCGTTCGACAACCCTAATTAAAGTTTTGAAGGGGTTTCCCGCTAATGCATCAAGTTCAATGCATCACGAATGAGTTAGGGGTACACACACGCTTGCGCCGTTGGTCGCGGTGCGTACATGGAGGGTGGACCTGCGCAGTACCGACCCTCTCATCTGGTGATAGGCCCGGTCGATATAGTTGCGGGGACTCCGCCGCGCATGTGAGAGCTCCTTCGGCTAACAATCAGGTGTAAAAGCGACATGGCTGATAGCGAGTTTGAAGAATTTCGGCGAGTATTCGACCGATTACCGCAACATATAAAAGCTCCGACACCCTTCTACTCGTAAGTAACTTTTTTGATAACATTTTGAGTGCATACGGAGTCAATCTGATGGTGAGGAAATAAATTAAAGCCGCGATTGTGTCACGTGAACGATTCTAGGATTACGGCTAAGTGTTTTAAGACTACTCTAAGTTAAGTGATCTACGTTTATAGTATGTTAAAACCATGTTTATTGCCCGAAACAACAGGTTAGTGCCAAATGTGGGGTTGGACGATGAATCACCATCGTCGAAGAGTGAGGGCTCTCCAGAAGAGGACAGAGGATGCGTGGGAGACAATGAAGGGACATCCATAGTACAGGAAGGTGTATCATCACCTCCACAGCCTGATTTAACTGAAACACAACGAAGTCCTAGTCATCAAACGTTTACAAATGGCCAAAGAAGAAGACGAAAACTCCCAGAAATTCCGAAGGATAAAAAATGTTAGTATCTTATGTCATAGTTTTATCCCTAAAGTTCAGATGTAAAGGTAAGAGTTCCCGGTCGATAAACGCTGCGGCCGAATATAGTTTTCTATTTTTAAACCGCTAGTGCGCTTTGGCGACTTTATGTCCGTACTCTAAGAATTACCCTAACGTAAATTGCTGTTGCGAACGTGTAACTTTATCGATGGTTATAATGTCAAAGGGCTTAAAGGACAGATCGCTACTTTTCAGGAGAGCCGAAAAACAATAAAGTAGAAAACTTAAGATAATTTTCTTGTTTTTAAAGCTGTCGGTCTCGATTAAATACCATTCATTATATTTTTTCAAGCCAATCCGTATGCGACCATTTAATTTAGTCCAGATAGCTTAGTTTCTGAGATAGATGAATCTTAAAGATTCGTATTTTGAAGACTTTGACCTTTAAGCTAAAGTTTTTATAGAGATTTATTTATTTATTTATTTATTTATTTATTTATTTTTTTATTTATTTGGAATGCCAGAGAAAATCACATTAAAAAACTTAAAAATTAACTTTCACAATATACGTACAAAATGCAATAATCTATTGAAGGCAGTCACATCATGCTTAAACAAAAACGAATTAAATACTATATTAAATACTATACTAAATTAAAAGTAAACATTTTAGAGAATGGCCCAACAAATTATAGATACATAGATATAAATATATAGGGGTAAATATATATAACAACAATAATTTTTCATCATCAAACTATGATACCTATTCTTCCCTTATCAATTCGTGGATTTTCAATTTAAACTGCCGGAGAGTGTCGTAGAAAATATCGACATTGCTCTTGCAACACAGCTTGTTATAAGCATCAGTCAGTCGGTACAATGCAGCGTGTGTCTGGACGTTTGTGCGGGCAAGTGGCTTACTGAAAAGTGGAACTGGGTTGCGTGAAATTTTGCGAGGAACTCTTAGATAGTTGTCAACTAAAGCTTAAAGGACTGCTTAAAAGTAGTGTTCATATTAAGTGACGGCATTTTTTCTTTAAACATAGAATTGGGTCCTATAATGCTATAAGTTATGCAAAAAGATCCTTAATAAATTATTGATAGTTCTTTAAGATGAAATTTTGATTAAAAATATTTTTAAACTAACATAATTATGTCCATTAAACTGTTTTTGCTCTTAATTATTGAATTTGAATTGAATAACTATTGATTATTGAAAATTCTATTCTTTTGGTACCAGACAGAATAAAAGGCATCACCAACGCCGTTAGTATTTTTTTGGAGTAAAAAGATTTGCAGTGGCCTATTGAGTTTTAATTCCTTTATTCACAGTTGTCAAATCATACAATTTGTCCGGTTTGACTTGTGTTACAAAATTTCGTAAGCTGCTTGGTAATCTTTTACAAGAAACGGAATTGAATAACTAAGGCATTGAAAAAATATTAGAGAATCATAAATACCGAGTTTCAAAAAATATATGATATTTTATACTACAGATAATATAAAAAGGAAGCAATTGTGAAAATTCGAATATGCCTTGTCTATAGCAAACATCACACATAACAAAAAAAGGCAAAGAAAAACACGTTGCTAACTGTGACCGAGACTTTGTAAGCGTAGAATAGTGAGTTAGTAGAATTTTTAATTATTAAGCTAGTCACTGTATAAAAACGATACTCAAGTATAGATAAATTGGGAAAAGTAGACCAATCACAAGTTACATAGACAAGTTAAAGATACATATTCGTATATAAAGATAATAGATAAAAATAATCGTCCAATAAAAAAATTTAATATTTTAAAAGACTGAGGATTTATTTGAAGATAATAGAAACTATTGTCATCACCTTTGCCCACCACCACTTAGCTAATGGTTTTAATAAGTGCATTGATCTGGGCCCATTTCTGAAGCTAATAAAATTTTGTAAAATCATACCCCTATTTAAGTAAGGGCTAAAAATTTACCCATCTTACTTTCGACTTATTCCCATTTGGCTAACACTTAGAAAGATCTTTTTAAATAATATGTTTAATCAAATAATGATTCATTTTAATGAAAACGACTTAATACATCACAAACCAAAACTAGATTCCATTAGTATTTTCTGAGATTTTTCGAAGGCTTTTTTTTCATTGTGTTTATCATGAAACCTTGCTTTTAAAATCGAAAAGCTATGGCGCCTTAGCTCTTTATTATCTTTAATGAAATATTTTTAAAATGTAAGAATACAAAAAAAATATATTGAACTTATTCTTATGGTGTACTACTAAGCATAGGAGTACCCCAAGGGTATATATTAGGACCTCATGTTTCTCTTTTGATTTATATAAATAGTCTTCCTAATTTTACAGAAACTCTCTGTAAGATTTTATTGTTTGTAGTTTACAGGCGTAAACTATCATATATTGATGTAAAAATGATGCTTGACAAGTTTTGCGTTGGTTTAACACTTTTAACGTAGTCCTTAATGCAAACAATACTTAATACATAAATGTATAATGTCATTTGTAAGGTTAATTAGAACTGATATTCATGAAAAATAAACATATCAAACTAATTTTTAATAACTTTTTTTTTAGAAATCACTGACGATTCGAAATGAGGTACTTATACATATAAAAGTGAATAAGGAAAAATAGGTACCTTGAGATGTTAAGAATAGTTTATTTTAGCTATTTTAATAATTTAATGTCATAAGGGCAGCAAAATTTTAATTTAATCCATAAGAAGTCCAAGTTTTATAGTTTTAAAAGAAGAAATAATCATGAACTCGCTATTTTAAATCATAGGCTTCGTAAAACTGGTAGAAATTTTATTTGATTATATATGAAATTATTTGATAAGTTACAACAATCTATGAATGACTTACCCATGCATATAATTAAGGTCGATTTTAAGTCAAGAAAAAATGTTACGTTATGTTTTAGTTGACAAACAAATGTCCTTTAAGCCTAACAGTTCATTCATAAATTCTGCTCGTGTAGGTTGTTAAGACCACGGAATAACTGAACTATTATTTGAGTAAATATTTAAAAAATGGCTGATTTTTGACGGTGAATATGCTCAATATAAAGAATAGAAGAACCTTATATTTACCAATCGATAGAGCTCAAAAAACTATAGAACTGCATCAAAAAGTCATTTTCGTCAAAATGTCCTTTAAGCCCTTTATGTTTTCCCCCATCGTTTTGTTTTAATTTATTTTTCGTCCTTTTAGTTTTTGTATTTGTTTTTTTCTTATTTGTTTTGTGTTAGAAGTATTTTAGTGTTTGTTTAACCTAAGTTCGTGTAACTTTGTTGGAACACAATACACAGGGAGCATATTTTTTTAGTGCTAAAAGTATTTTTATTAAATGATAACACTAGACAATCACATCAATTGAATTAACCTCAAACTGAGGTTTTCCCTAAAAACACGAACCATCAGAATAATTTAATAAAACAAAAATCTATTAATAAACCGAAATGTTAAATATACGTAGTTATTATAGTTAGGGAGGCGAGGTAGCTAAATGGCGTAATGCAACGGCGCCGTCGAGACCTATAAAAATCGAAAGAAACCATAATTTCGAAAAGAAAAGCTCGTATGGTAAAAACCATTTTAGCGGTGGGTTTGGCGAGTACGGTTTTTAAAAAATGTTAAAAAAAACATTCTCGAGTGCGTCAGATATTCATACTACGTATGCCCCAAGTGCCTACGATAACAACGGTATACTGATCTGCCGGTTTGCGTGGTGGGGGTAGGCATATAAAGTAGTCAAAAATGCAGAAAAAAAATTTACTCGAGCGCATCAGATTTTTGGAAGGGGTGTTAAGTAGACCCCAAGGAAGCTCCCTTTGAAAAAACTGACGATTCCGGCGTGGCGATAAGTTACGATGAATTTTTGAAAAAGCAAAAAAAAAAGTTTTTTTTAAATACTCGAGCGCGTCAGATTTTTATAGAGGAGGTTTATCTCGGTATCCTGAAAGTATATTTTCTGAACATCTGACAAAAATGTTGGTCCAAAAACCAATTTGAGGATCAACAGCCTATTGAATAATATACATAAATGAAACTGTACATGTTAATAATACTTTTGTATATAGATACGCGTAACTTTTTCCGAGTCCACGAAAATTGTCGAGAAACTTTAGAAAAAATAATTTTTAGATATCATAAAGTCACATAATTTAATCATCGTTATTTTATATCATTTTTTTTAACCTCAGTTTTCGAGATATACCTACTCAAAAAAGTAGGTATATCTCGAAAACTGAGTTTGAGTTTTTATGATGCTTCAAGTCAATAAGTTTTAACTTTGGACAAAAATGTAAAGATACCTTTTTTGTGTAAAATAAAATTACCTTTTTTGTTCATTTAAACTTTTTTTTTGCAAAATGTATCGTTCGCGACTTGTATGCCGCAACGCATTTTTTGGAAGACGAAATGGCTCCTCCGCACTTCCGGTTATGCGGAAACCGGCAGATTTTGTATTTTAAGTAAGTTTTAGATTATATTCTTCAAAACCAAATAAAAAAATCTCGCTCCAGAATGCCGGCTTAACGTTTTTTTTTTACAAGTTCGCAACCCTGTTACTCGGCGGCGTCAAGGATTTATCGTCAGATTAGTTAAATTTAGTCTTAAAACACTAAAATCAACCTCCAATATCTTAATCTGACGCGCTCGAGTATTTCAGACTATCGATTGTTTTTAACTAATCTGATCGTCTATCCTAGGCGCGCGTCACTATATATAGAGCTAAATACTTTACAAGGTACTATTAGGTCTAAGGTATCTCTCATATCTTAAACTGCCACGCTCGAGTATTACTTAAAATTCCCATATTCGCCTCCCTAACTATTAATTTTTTTCGTAGATTTTAATATTGCCTTAAAAATTAATAGAATTTAATATTGTATAAAAAGCAAAAAAAAATGAAGATTATTCTTATTTGATCACAAAATAAACACAAATACCTATTAATTTTTTTTAAATATATACACTGTTTTGTCGACTCATCAAAAACATTAAATTATAAGATAAAAATAAAGTAATAGTAATTCAAGTTTGGGTTCTATGATTTGTCTTGTTTTAATTGGTTGTTCTCATAATTGAGAGATTTTTCTTCTTAATCAAATTCTGCACACCTTAACAATAAACTTAAATAGTTAACTCCTTTTATCTCTTAAAATTAGGTGATAATATAAATCTAAAATAATGTAAGTTTGCTACAGTGTTCAAACCGCAATTTGATAAAAGTTTTCCTCATTGCATTCAAATACAATGAGAATAGTAAATATATAGATAGTTAGATTAATTTACAATATTCAAAACAAAGCCACGAAGTTTACTTGATTACTTATATATTTCACCGGGACAGTGTAATTGGTATTAGAAACATATGCAAAAATTCTCAACATTCGTCTGATTTTAAAATATATTACCAAGTTGCAATAACAGTCAATAGATTTAATATTTTAAATTGTTTCAAAACTACTACTGATGACAATATTGTTATGTTGTTTATTCGTTACGATGTTCAAATCTTTCAGTTGATAAGTGAAGTGATTTATCATCATTTAAACTAAACCACATTAAATTTTTCCAAATTAATTAAACACAAAGTAGCGCGGTTTAATCTCAAACTTTAGATAGCTTGAAGCTACTTAATTGCTTTTGAATATTTTAGGAGACAAATAAATGTGATACGGAAATAATTATAAAACAGTAAACAATTTCTTGAATCATGTCATCAATTTTATGAGTGTTTTAACACTTCATTAAATTTCTTTTAACTTCCGATCGTCAAACAGTACAATTGATGGGATTCGTGTAAATTCATCAGCTTTTGAATGCATGGTTGAAGTAGGTAAAGTGGAAAATTTGAGGACATTCCTATACTGGTGTGTAAAAACTGTAAACTGTAAATAATAATAATAATAAATATCGTTTATTTTCTTTTCACAAAGGTAACTTTACAAATAAAACATAAAACAATAACAGCATATACAATAACCTTTGTGAGAGACTGGTGTCTCTACTAAGGAAGGGTACCCTGTGTGACGGATCGCCAGGCCCTCACCACTGGTGTATTGAAGTAACATATGTGAATTTAACATTAATATGTATACAAACATAATTATGTTGAGTTGCATTGCACCTAAGATAATACTGCCAATAGGTTTTCCGTAACTTCATAATCTAGTCTTAGTAGCCATTGTTTAATTAATTTCTTGCATGCACGCGCTGGTAGTGAGTAGAAGTTTAAAATCTTATTGAGCTTATTATACAAATAGCCACCCAAAAAACAAAAGAACTTATGAGAACATTGTGTTTTCATGCCCAAAGATGGGCAAACTTTATCATTACGTCTTTTGCTTTCAAACTTGGGATCATACACTAACTGGGAATGTTTATACAAAATTGTATCCTGTATAAATAGTTCACGCACGGAGAGGATGCCACATTTTTATACAGGTGATTTGTAGGATATAGAAATGGAAGACAGTGACTGTGACAGTCACTTTTCGATCATTTCACAATGATAAAAAATTGCCTCGATCGAGACAGTTTCTTAAAATAAATACGTTTCCCACACACTGAATAACATGCAAGTTGAACGGAAAATTATCAAGAGTAAACTAAATTAAATCGTGTCAAATATAAAATGTATTTAAGGGACTAAAAAAATATGAAGAAATTAAATATAATTTAATAAAAGAAATTGTTACTTCTGTTGTAAGAAAAAATTCACTGCATAGTATCAAACAAAATATCACACAAAAAGTCTCTTACTTGTGAAACTATGAAATTCGTACTTCTTTCACATTAAGATATACAAATAGAGATAGTAAGATGTTACAAATAACATTTAAAATACATTATTTTTGGTAACCTAAAATACGATACCCAAGGAATGGTTATGCAAGATATATAGAAAGGAGATATAATCTATCATGTTTTAAATTTAAAAGTTGTCTCAAAGACTATGTATATCAAGTGCCAAGCGCCAAGCCTAGCGTGCTCCAAAGTCGCTTAAAGGATTGAAATATTAAGCATGCTATCAACAAAACACTCGACGAATTAAGGCTTTTAGTTACATTTGAAAGTATTTAATCCTTTCGTTTCAAAATGTTACATTAGCTCTATTCGAGATTATATTTTGTAAACTACAAAAGATAACTAAATTATTAATTACGGGTCGAGCTAAATAAAACCCTTTAACTACCATCTCATAGTTACTAAAAAATGAGCATGTAGTTCTTCTAAAAAACTAGTCACTGCAATCACTGCACCTAGAAGGTGTTATGTAACTAGCCTTCAATTAAAAACTCATTCAGCCTAGTGAGATACTGGTGGATGCCCCGGTTACCAATCAATGATCCAAAATCACAGTTACATCCATACTTTTGGCATTCAATTCCAAATGGTAAAAAATATAAACCTTATATTTATTATTTTACAAACCATTAAGTACTTGAATTGTTTGTTTTTTTAACCTTTTAAATTACTCGTTCCAGCGACAATACTGGCGTGTAGCCAGCCGGCCTCCCTCGCAGATGAGCTCGGTGCCCTTGCTGGGGTGCTCATAAGACCAGGCTGTCATGGCCGGCCTCTTCTGGTGCTCAAGTGCGGCTACCTTCTTGACGAAGACTCCAGCCCCGACTCGGAGAGGCTACAGAGCCTCGGTGATGTTGACAGCGGGCACAGCACAGCACACTCCCCAATCGACACAGGACCGAAGAGTATATCACCGACGCCGTTACAGCAAAATGGTTTGTAGCATAGATAATAATAAATTGTATACAGCTTTTCTAGTTGGAACTTGCATGGTAGATGACAACTAATTTATTAAACTATTTATTAGATTTATGATCTACTCAACTTATCTTCAAACTGCTGTTAAAGAATTTACCAAGCTTTTCTCAACAATTAGTAGTATTAAGAAATTCAAATAAACTGTTTGTGGCACCTAACCACTGGGACATGCTCTTAGAGAATACAAATGTAGATTATAAATAGCAGTGGTCCCAAGACACTTCTTTTTCATAGATTTATCATAGACATTTCGATAACATATTCGTCAACGTTTCGTTGAAGTAAACGAAACTGGAGGCATAAATTGAACTTACATTCATGAAAAACGGTAAAATGTGTGAATATGTTAATTGTCTACTGATGATGCGACCAGACCCTAACCCAAATATAAATATTTTTAATATTGCTCTATAAGGAAAGATTATATTGTCTCCTCTACGTCATGCCACCCACGTTGCTTAAGCGGTGACTAGCACTTGCGCACAGAGTTTACTCCAAATTTAGATACGCATTTACCTATTCCCAATCGATCCTAAGCATACGATACTAGTCAGTTTCTTTTTTAACGTTGATAAGTAGTGGTATCAACCGTGAGATCATTGAGTAATTTTTCGTAAGCTTTCTTACATTAAATTTTTGCCTCAAATAAGAGTTAGAGCAAAATTTTTATGAAGTGTAGAAGGCGCCCTGTTCGCAGTATCCCCTTCATCGAGCTGCAGCATCAGCGGTATCAACTTCGCCGGCAACATGACCACAGTACCGCACAGCCAACTGGAAATGCTTGAAGCGACGCACAGAGGCCTACATAAGTTCAACCCCAGGCACCATGATGAGATAGAAGTCGAGATAGGAGATCCCATTTACGTGCAGAAGGAAGCTGACGATTTGTGGTGTGAAGGTCAGTAGTTAACATTTAAAAACCACTATAATAGTTAACACCAAAATGGAATAGAAATGAGCAGTGAAATCTATAGTTTTTTCACCAATGCAAAGCGGTATGTCGGCTGAAACGCACTTGGGACAATACTAATTGCGGCTTCATTAAGAGTAAAGCTTAAGAGACAGAAGGCACATGCTTCGTTTTATGGAGAATTTTATTCATTAACATTAAACTACTCCTTACTATGAGCACATGAGTAAAGAAACGGAACAGAGACAAAGCTTCTAAAGAGCTAGCAAAATTTATACCTATTTTGGTAGGGTTGGCCCAATTGAATAAATTAAAAATATGAATGTTCTTCTTTTCTTTTTCGGATATTATTTTACAAATTACATACTTACTTCGTTTTATATATTCGTCTAAATATATTTTTTTATTACTTTTGGTTTTAAATAATTTGTTATGTCTTTCAATCGAATGATAAATTCTAAATCTAATATAAAGTTTTTTCAAAAAATCCAATGGGAAACACTCACATCGCATATGAAATGTACAATCTTGCAAACGTGCTAATATGTCATTACCAATATTAACAATTTGTTGAAGATCAAAATATTCGCGAAATTTTTTCCTCAAGCAATTCAACAAATGCAATAAAATTGTCTGGTATTATCAAAAAACCTGATTTCACACTACCTTCATTAAAGTCCTTATAATGGCAAAAAAAAGAATGTTTTCCCCTATTTATGGGTTGTTCGGATCTATTAACATAGGATTTTATTTTCTCACATTTGTGATGTTCCAGACATTTTCTGTATTAATAACCCGATACATAGACTAAACCATTCTTTTCTGGCATATTGAATCTATAGTCATTTGTACCCACTGTTAACGCAGGGACAGTATCATCAGGTTGCGAAGCCTGTGACGGTGTATTAAAAATGCGACTGTCGTCTGGTTTCATAAGCAAGCTTATCAAAATCCTGTTCCCAATTTGAATTTTGAGGTTTCTTTAAAACATTCGAGCGTAGCGTCACGCCTGTACGCCCTGAGATTGACCACTGTCTGATCTAGTTTGAAGCGGTTTCGGCTCATACGTGAGAAGCAGCCAGTGGTCACACACACACACGCGTTTCACATATAGTGATGTACCTATCACAGCGCATTGGTATGAAGCTTTGTCTCTGTTCCGTTTCTTTACTCATGTGGTATGAGTTTCCTGAGCGGCTAACACTTAACGTATGTAACAAGCTCAAACAATTATTTTATACAAATATTAATCGGCAGGACAGTTATTTAAATCTTCGATCTCCTGATCTATCTTTAAGTTTTAGCTAATACCTCCAATCGGATTTCTATTGTATGCGTATTTTTACTTTCTATATCAAAATAATGCAAATATTTTTGTCTGTTTGCTTTTTCTTTTTAAAATTGTATATATGTCTCACCTAAACCAGATCAATTCCGCCTGACATTACGAAAATTAAACCTGTATGTTCCATAGTCGAAACTTCCGGTAAAATAAAATAAAAAATAAAGGTAATCGAGATAATGGCTGATTGCTTGACATTTCCATTTTGCTCCATTTTGGTAGAAACCTAATAAGAAAACGCTAAGAGAATACCGTAACTAGAATAGTTTGTTTGTACTGACTAAGACTGTAGACGCTTTTATATACTTACACACAATAACATGTAACTTATACTTTTTCCAAAGGCGTAAATCTCAGAACAGGACAGCAAGGGATTTTCCCGTCAGCTTACGCTGTGGATATGGACTACAATGATTTTGACCCAGCAAATGCCAAAGTAAAGAGAGAGAGATATCTACTAGGGTAAGGGCGCTATACCATTCAGGTTTTGTAACAAGTAAATTACAAGTGACAGAGGTTTAGAGAAAGGTAAACTTTTCACTTTCAGATATATGGGTTCAGTAGAAACCTTAGCTCACAAAGGAACAGGAGTTGTCTGCCAAGCGGTAAAGAAAATAGTTGGAGAATGCAGCGGAGAGCCAGTAGTACAACCCTGTATATTAGAAGTGTCAGATCAGGGCCTTCGTATGGTCGATCGATCTAAACCAGATGTGAGTATAATGGATTATAAATATAATCATAACGTTTATTTTTTCTTTTCACGTCTCATTCATTTTCTTTTAAAAAATCTTGCACGCCGGTTTAAATGTTTGTTTAGATAACGCGTATAAATTAAAAATAATAGGCTATGCAGAAAGCTGCGTTAGTTTTATTCATATGTTTTCTTTCTTTTAACATTTTAATAAAAAAAACACAACCCTGTATATTAGAAGTGTCAGATCAGGGCCTTCGTATGGTCGATCGATCTAAACCAGATGTGAGTATAATGGATTATAAATATAATCATAACGTTTATTTTTTCTTTTCACGTCTCATTCATTTTCTTTTAAAAAATCTTGCACGCCGTTTTAAATGTTTGTTTAGATAACGCGTATAAATTAAAAATAATAGGCTATGCAGAAAGCTGCGTTAGTTTTATTCATATGTTTTCTTTCTTTTAACATTTTAATAAAAAAAACACATTTAGTATTTCTAAATGTCTTCATTTCAATCATAGGTTTAATCCATTTTTTTTTTCAAAAAATCTGAAATTTGATAAGAACTCAAAGAAGTATTTTTTTGAGTTCTTATCAAATTTCAGATGTCGACGTCCCTATAAACCCATTTTTTTATTCTTCATTAAAACATTGCTCTATTATTGGTTTAACAAATTTAATTCACAAACTTTTACTTGAAACCGCTCTTCCGGTATAAATATAATGTCGTCTATGATAAACAGATGGATTTTTATTTGAATTTTACAGTTTATATTTATTTTTTGTCATTTTTTAGGATGAAATCAAAGTAGTGTACCTAATAAAGTGTTGCATAATAAAAAAGGATTTTTAAAACAGTGCAAATCTCTCTAGAAAAATAATGCCAATGTGTGTGAAATGAAATATTGACGTTAATGTGGAACTCATAAGCTTGTGTTTACGAGTGCCACCCAAACATTCCTCATTACAACTTTAGGTACTTCAATAAACAACTTTTCTGTAGTTCTAATGCACCTGATTTAGCAATCAAGAGATATTTGCATGAACACCGATTATACAAAAGTATTTTTCTGTTAATTCGCAAAATTTAAACAATAAACTAATCAAATTTGTTGCTTATTCATCATTGTTGAATCATTCTTTTTAATATTAACGTGTAAATAAAGTTCTTAAGTTTAGTCAACTATAACTAAAAAGTTTTTATGGTTAAACAAACAAGCGTCACGTCGACGTTATGTAATGAACTTTTTCTCATTATTAGTTGTTCATGTAGTCAATGCCCAGTAAACTTTATTTTTTATGTAATTTTATTATAATTTAATCAAATTATAAACTAATACAAATGTAATATATGGATATTTAGACCAGTGATCGTGCAATATCTAACTAAACAAGTAACTGCTTATTGTTTTATGCATTAAATTAACAAACATTTTAGCGTGGCACTTTTAATTACAACATCGGATGGATGATGGTTAATGTAATTACAGTCCCATCTGACCGAACTCCTTAGCACTTTTAAAAACAGTATTTAATGGGGTAATATTTCTTTGGGACATAAAATGAGGTTGTGATGAGTTAAAAAAAATATTTAAATATGGTATAAAGTGAAATATATATGTATTATAATTTTTTTTTAATATTTTAACTGTTTTATTCGTTTTATTAACAAGCTAAATCAAAACCTTTTTAGAAAAATGTAATTTTTTTTTTTTAAATTGGCAGAAAATTCGCGAAGTCCTCTCTTGCGGTATTAATGCTGTGTCATGTCGTAGGTCGGCACAATGCCTTAAATTGTTTTGTAAATGGTGTCATCATTCCAATTTCAGAGAAGTCGGAGCGGGCCTTGCATCGACTACTTTTACTCGCTGAAAAACGTGTCTTTCTGCGCGTTCCATCCCCGGGACCACCGGTACCTAGGGTTCATCACGAAGCATCCGACGCTTCAGCGGTTTGCTTGCCACGTTTTCCGAGGGCAAGAGTCGACACGGCCTGTTGCTGAAGCTGTGGGGTAAGGACTTTTTGACACTTCATAAAAAAATTAAAAAAATACATTTGTTTGGGTAGGTAAAACATTGGATTTACTTAACCGTCAATCGAGAGATATGACGGTATCTGTGGGACTCTCCTGCCTCAATGGAGATGCTATGGGAAGCTCTAGACCCTTCATAACACCCCTGGCGGGATGACTTCTGTTTTAACAGTTCTGTCTCTTTCCTTTGAGATTAAAAATATAATTGGCTACTTGACAGTGTTTACAATAAAATATGAAAAGTGTTAGATACGTTAGCTTATTAGTTAAGTAATAATTTTACATTTTTATTTTTTAATTAAAAGCATAGTTAGTATTTTATTTTTGCAAAATAAATTTTACTTTTTTTATCTGTGGAACAAAGGAACCGAAACGGAAACCACCATTGCAATTCGGAAATGACAGCTGTCGGCGAAAATTATTTATTTTAATGTGGCGAAACAATTATTATTTTACCGATTACATTGAATTATTGTGTCTCTAATCGTATTAAGAATTTATTGAAACATTTTCCGTTTATCTAAATTAAGTCGTTCCTATGCGTATCGGTTCGTTGTCTAGGACGTTGACGTCATAATTGCAACAGTGACGAGACTTGGCGTTTTCCCGCGCTTTTTAAATGTGTTGCACAAAATCTTATTTTTCTCTGGTTTTTCACATTTTTTCCAGATAAATCGAATTGCTTGTGATATAAAATGAACGGACGCACATTTTACATTACTTTTTCAAAAACTGTCAAGTAGCCAATTACTGACCCTGTTCACAAGTCAGCTGATTTTTGCTATTTAAGAAGATACATAGTAAACAATCAAATCCAAGAAGAATTTGAACTATTATAGTTATTTGGTAAATCAGGGGTATTATAAAACGTTACTCATAAAGTAAAATCCCTGGGCCATCAGACGTAACGTATTTTCTGACGAACGAAATGTGGCTGATTGCGTAGTTCTAGTATGTACTAAGAACGCATACGTACCTGCTAGCTTGGCCATCTAAGGCCAATTTTCAGGTATCAGGTAATCAAGGTACCTAAAAACATTACGTACCTCACGTAAATTCTCAAAGCGTTTAAAATTACGTTTATTTTAGGCAATATCCTTAAAATAAGTCACCAATACTCCCAGACCCCAGACAAAATTAATTTTCTATTCTCAAAATCCCTACAACCCCTTGGAATCCTTTGAATTGGGGACATTAAAAAAGCCAAGAGACCAATAGTTACATATATTTCCTTAATGGATCTTTTTATTCAGAGTATGATCTAAAACCAATTTTGACATTATCTTTTCCATTAGGAATTATTGTACATTAAAATGAATTGCGATTTTAATGTACCTACTAAACTCCCCGTCAAATTGGCATCATAGTCGTGACTAGCTGTTATCGAAAGACCAGCTCTAGCCTTCTGAAAATAAGAATACCTATCTACCCATAGCAATGAGTATGTAGGTATGTACATAGTTTTTGGTAGTAGGTAGATACACAACACTAGAATGTACGTATATATTTATTTAGAAAAAATCGTATCACTAAGGTTTTCAAACTTAAGTTATTTTCACCTTACCCATTTTATAAAAGCGAGATTATTACGTGGGTTGTAGTGAGTAGGCTTGCACTGGCAGGAGAGTCCCACACAAGCCTTCACCTTCCTCGGCTGTTGACCGGTGCGTGAGGCATATCCCCCCGCCGAAAAAAAAAGCATCAATTGTGTTTTATTTGTATCTAATCATATTCTTTTTTTTATTACAGGAGAGCATTCCAAAGGTTTTACCAGAAGTTCATAGAAACAGCGTATCCTATTGAAGATATCTATATAGAGTAATTAATAAAATCACTAAAATAACCTATCATGACATATAAGCTTATTCTTTGTAATATTTATAAAGGCACTGAGCTTAATATTTTAAAATAATAATCTTTAGTAAGATTCATATAATGAACGTGTTTAATTGTTTATTTTATATAAAACTAAAATACAATAAATTAAGCTTAGTGACTATATAAACTCTCGATTTAACTTCAGATCGATGTCGATGCTACGTCACCTTTTCAAGAGTTTCGAGTTTTGATCATAGATATACTCTATAGTAAAAGGTTTATAACGACCTTTGTACATTCAAATCGTTGATATTTAGTTTTATTATATTTCTTGAATATTGAAAACCATTCTGTTTCGCCATCAAGGATGGTACTATAATTTTAGATTGTATTACTTTTGCGCCTGTCAAGATCTGTTATATACGCAAACTGTTCTTAAAACTGTTTGCCATTGCGCTCTCTGATTTTTAAATAAAAAGCGTTGTCAAACTATGGCTTATAAATGCATAGTATGTAAAATATATAGGCCTATGGAATATCATTTAAGACGGTTTCGTGCACCCAAACTTTGTTTAACGAAAGACTAATACATAATAAATTCGGTTGACATTATGATCTAAAGTACTTCAATGTATTTCTCACCAATTCAGTAACAAGTACTCTATTTGTATTTTTGAGTATGACGTATAAATGAAATCAAGATCAGATTCGGGATGCATAAGTTTTTAGGTCCAAAAAATAGTTACTCGACTCAGAAAGATAAAATAATTGTATTTCACTAATTTTACAGCTGATTTCTAAATCATGGTTGCAATTAATTTGATCTAAGATACGTTGATATGAATAGTATTTATTTATTAAGGAGGCTTTGTAGGAATTTGTAAATACGAAAAACCAGTTTTCCGATGTTATATAATTAACATTTTATTTTATATTTCCGGAGTGAGAGATATCTATAAAATTAAGGACTAACTCATATAAAGTTGCACCTCGTTGTAACTTGGCGTATTTTTGTAAACGGTTATAAAAGCTCAAGCTTATTCATACACATCACAGATATAAACAAAACTGTAGAAATACGATTTCTATCGCAAAATTTTAATATTATGTCTAAAATCCCGTCTCTTAATAATCAGGTGTCGTTTAGTGACACTTACTTTTTTATTTGAGATTTGAAAAATTAAAGGAACTCTTAAGGAAAAGTAAAAAAAAAGTCATTTCTATAGTTTTGTTTATATCTAATAGAGTAAAACGTCAAGTTTTACCACCACGATATCGTTTCGTGATGTTGATCAGTATGATGAATCTCAACCACTGTGATATGGAATCAAACGTTGGTGTAGGTATAATAATTAATATTTTTGTATGATTTCCACTGTAATTTTAAACTACTTCTTGAATACTCTTGTAAATCTACAATGTATCGTATCCTTAATTATCTACAGATAAATTTATAAATACCTACATTTAATTAAATATAGTTGTATGTATGGAACTTGTACTTGTCACTGCGATTTTAATGGATTTATGTATGTAGATAGGAAACCATTAGCGGTCATTCGCTTTAATGCGTCAAAACTTTCAATGGGTAATACCTACACCATTTTTGCTTAATTGTAATGCTAATATCTGTACATACAAAGTCATACAAATAACTAACTGTAAGGGTCACATTCATGTTTACAACTCAGAAAATAAGTTGTTCATTAATAAAATGGTAACATTGCATAAACTTTATAAAAACACAATTTCTTTTGTAGTCATATTTTTCGCATAAAAGTATAGTTACTCCAAAGTTAGTAAAAATAATCAGAAGAAAGTACATTAATTCCTCCTTCGCATAAATTGTTACGGAATTAAATTATCTACAAAGAGATAATTCACTATGGGAATGAATCAGAAGTTCAAAATTTGATTGAGATATTATTAGGGTCTATTTAACGGGCCAAGTTTTAAACTACACGCAAAAATTTATTTTAGTACAAAACCATTGACATGTGATTTGACATCTTTTATTTCGAAACATTGGCAATACTGCAGTTACGACAAGGTCAGTAACATGAGTAAACTCAATCTCAATCCAATAGCTTTCTAAAATCGTTAAAAATAATGTAGGTTTATTTTGAAATTATGAAGTAAGATCTCTTGTGAAAAATTGGAATAACGTCGTAACTTAAGGTTTTCACATAAAACCCTCACATTATTTTCTTCATTCGCGTAATTAATGTAAGTAATTTTACAGTTGTAGTGACAGTATTAGATATATAATAATGTTTAAAAATGTATTTCAAAAATAGTGGTTGTACTTAGCTGACAGGTATTTTTTATTCAGATTAGTGAGAAGTATTTATTTTCTCTTCAATAAATTACAAAATAAATATAAGTTAAACTTTAATTAAACTAATTGTATACTTCTTAGTTTCTGTACCTCACTGTAAGTAAGGAGTTACAAAAGTATTAATCCGCATGAATGTGTGCCCAAATTGTAAATACAAGTACTTGTTTATCTACAGCGTGTCTGAGGCAAAATTGTATTGACAAAACGGAATAGAGCTGTGAATGAAATAAACTAAATTAAATATTATTTATTTTTCCAGTAATTGTCAGCATATTCGACATAATTACGCATAAGGCATTAAAATATCTGTGGACTGAATATGAAGTGTTTTATTAATACAAAAAAATAAATTCGTTACAATTTAATTTTTAAATAATCTATTATTTATTACTTATTTTTATTTACCCATTTTCTTAATTAAAATTAGTTTTACCTTTTCATTATATTTTTAACAAGAAAAACTGTCTTTTTTATTTTTTAAGTTAAATCCGTTTGTAGATGACCTACCAATTTTTACCCTAGTCAGGTCCTTAATAACACACATTTAAATAGTGGGAGATATGTATATCTCAAAAAGTATGAGTACTCTACTTAAAAAAATGTTGATTATAGAATTATAATTACCTATACCTTAAATAAGAGTAAACCAAAATAAAGGTGAGTATTGTTTTTAAACGAGTAAATACTCATACTTTTTATGGAAACTTATAGAACCACTAAAGTTTAAGGAGAGGCCTTTGCCCAGCCGTGAGATAATTTAAAGATTACCCTAAAACAATCGGATTTTATTGTGATAGAAAATTATGATAGCGATTGTAATATTCGAAATAGCATAATATTCAAAAGATCGGTAAAGACGCTAGATTTTCACTATTATATTTCCTTAATTTTACAAAGATAAGATTTAAGTAAAAATATGCCATACGATTGTGAAAAATATTGTGTTGGGTTGAACATTTTATTGGGATAGTGACGACGTATATAAATAAAATGTAGGTACAATACACAATATTAGGATACCTACACATAAAGGACACGTAAAAACCACATATCTAAGCATTTATAAGAGAAATAATTCATTATTTGTTTCTGTCATACTGCATTTTAAAGCCACTTCTGATGAAAAACGATTTTTGTCCGTTATAAACACAAACAGTTAGACAAGACTATTAATTGTAAATAACTCCATGTCACTGCCGTGCGTCATTGACTGGGGCAATCAGAGAGAGAGACATGCAAAGATAGAAGAGCGCAACCTATGACACAGCACGTGTTTATGGGACTCACTTAAACGAAAGTGAAACTAGCGTCCCGGTATCCCGTAAACAAAACAAAATTCCAAGTATTTACTATAGCCATCCCGACCCAGACTCGATCAATATCAGACAGTTTGGCACGCCATCTATCGACCAGACTTTAATCCACCACGTGCTCTTGGGGCATGCGCACACTGACAAATGCACGTGGAAAAGTTTATTTCTTCATCAGCAACTTTGTTTTCCCTTAAACAGTATCAATCCTAAAGATTTATTCAAACAAAACTTTATTAACAAATTTTTCATCTCAAATTCTATCTTACTTTAAATCTTCATGTCATTTGATTCATTCTTGGCTGTAAAAAATGGAAAAACATTCAAATGTCCCACACTTTCGCTATTTTACGAAATAACACGATAGATGGCGCTACTTGTGTTCAGCAGCAAAACGATTGCTGTGACCACTTTACCGCAACTTTGACGCGGTTATGCATTAGTACTAAATTCACCGGAATAATTCCAATTTCTACGAAAATATTTTTTTTTATTTTTTAGCTTAATATCAACTCAAGCCAACCAACAATGCCTGATTTATTACCACTCTCCACAATAAATTTGATTTTATTCAAATAAGGGTTGAACTTATAACAAATAATATGGCTAAGTCCAGAAAATATGTAACCATAAAATCATAATCACATGATACGTATTGGCCTCTGTTAGATGAATATCAGAGTTGTGAAAATATGACGTTAATAAGAACACCCTTTCCCTGATCTGACACACCCCAAACTGATGGGCATTTTCATTCTGCGCATGCAAGATCTCCAAAATCAACCCCTCGCCCTCAACCTCTTACCCACCCCTGCGCTGCTCGAGTATAATCATTATCATTTTAGTACTAGAAATCGAATGACTTTTTAACAAACTACGAGGACTTTACATGACCTCGTCTTTTCCTTTAAAACAAACTGCATTATCGGGCAGTAAATTATTTGATTGATATTTTTTTACCGATTCTCCTTTCTCAGAATGCTTACAAAGTGATAATTTGTTGCATTTTTATAAGTTTCATCAATTCTTTACAAAATTCCTTTTATCAGATATTGAATATTAAACTGCGATAGTCAATATTTTTTAAAAACACAATTCTAGTGGTTTTCAATTACCTACTTTGTTTTTATTTCATAAAAATGCCCAAAAGCATCAGATATTACAAAATAACATTGTCCGTTAAAGTCGCTAGAAATTCTGCTATCTAAGCTTCCATCCGCTCGAGCTATCTAGCCGGCCCCAACGGGCATTTTACTGCGTTGAACTGAATAAAGTCTGAATCGTTTAAATTTTTCTTAACCATTTATCTCACGTTTATTTATTTATAACCTTTATTGTACAAACAAAATAGAAAAGGTAGACTAAACGCTAGGAGCATTCTCTACCAGTAAACCCGATAATTTGTTTATGGTTGCAGTATCAGTAAGAAGGTAAGTATTGCAAAAATAAAAACCAATAAACTAAACACCTCAGATATTTTAAATAATATAACATTAATGGATTACATATTTACAAAAACGACACACATAATATAAATTTATTAAATATACTTAGGTATAGAGTATAATATGTGGGCAAAAAAAAAAGATTAGAAAGTTAATTAATTCAGCGAATGAAAATCTATGTAAAAGGTGGAGGAACTCACGAACTTTCCATTTAAAAAATTCCTTAGTACGGGATTGTCGCGTTCAGTAGGCAGAGCGTTCCAAAGCCGGATAGTTTGCACAGTGAAAGACTTGGCGGCGAAGTGACTATTATATCGAGGAATGCCAAAGCAAAGATTTTCTGAGGGGCGAGGATACCAGTCGTAACAATGACAGAGGTATTGAAATAAATTAATATTGAAGAGCATGCAGAGAATTGTAGTGTTTCTGCGTTCAAATATCCATTAAAACGTGAATTAAAACGTGTCAATAAATTGTAATTGATGATAAAGAAGTAGGTACCCAGATACGTTTACATGATGAAATACTATACCACATCGAAGTATGTAAGTAATTTAGTACATGTACCAATTGCGTAAGATTGAAAATTAAATAAATAACCCCTGCTGTCCCGTATACATTTCTGTTCAAAATCTAATATCCCGTGCAATTTGCCGGATCGTTCACTGCAGCTACTATTTTGCTGTCCAATCAAAAGCACATTAGACTATCGAGTCTGGAATTTATGTCGCCCTTATATCTTCGGTATAGGACCTTATTGGTAATTGCACGTAAACCTTGATGTTCTAATTGATCGAACACATGTTTATTGAAGTTTAATACTTTTTTAATAGGGAAAATTTAAATTAACTAGAAAAACATTTCTATCCCAGACTTACAGACTGACCAAAATAATTATTAAATAAATAATAAAAAAAAAAATATTGGACAGCACTTGTGTTACAGAAATCAGAAACAACGACGGTACCACAATACCCAGACCAGAGACAATACAGAAAAGTTCGTTTCCCATATTGACCCGAGCGGGGATCGAACCCGGAACCTCAGAGATGGCGCGAAGCCAAAGTCCGGCACGCTCGCCTCTCGGCTACGGAGGTCGTCAAAATATTATTTTTTTATTCAATCCATCTAATTTTAATGACGCGCAAGCGACCAACTAAAGACGTAAAAATATTTTAATACTCGTAACTAACAGCTTTTAAATATTAAAAAGGATAATACAATTTTTATTAATTTATTATTATTAATTTACCCTATTTGACTTTTTCCACCGAATCCATTCCCTACAGATTAACCCATTGATAAATTTGTATTTACTTTCTAACGCTGCCACATAACACATTAATGTTAACGTTATTTTAAATAGTTGATTACTTATTTGCGTCTTATTGATAAAAGTTACTTTATGACATACAACTATAACGCCTCAATGCTTAGCTGACATAAGTGACGTGCTGCAAAAGAGTCCGAAAACTTTTCGCCGACAAAAAGTTCATGAAAATAAATTTGCTTATTTACTGTTTTATGTGAATGAAGCACTTCCGACTTTCAATCTTAGTTCTGATTGATATAATTATAATCAAATCTCTATTTCAAATAAAAAAAAACATCGTGTATGGGTGTGAATTTATTAATTGAATTTTCAACCCTTATTGGTTTACCTCGCACTGAGCTCGGTCACTGCGGCCGGTTTATTTTCAATCCGGGTATTAAATTTAACAGCAAAATAGGAACGTTATTTACCGCAGTAAAATTGTCACGTATGTTACATGACAATTTTACTGCGGTATAATACTAGGCGGTGAAGCGTCTGACAATAGAATATTAGTTCCCAGCGCTGCGCTCGCCGCTTCCCACGCTGTGTAATTTTCACCTTAATGATGACGCCGTATTTTTCTTTTACGCCTTCAGTTGGCGAAACAATAAATAAACTTTTGGAGAATATTTTGACTTAAGATTTTTGAGCATTGACTCTTGTTTGGAAATTCAATTTTCATATAACGGAATTACAATTTCAGGTCTAATTGAAACCAAATCCTTAAAATCCACCGTGAATCAATGAAATCGAAAATGACTATCGGATATTCAATTGTGAGAGAGATTTCATTAAATACCAGGAAACAATTGTAAGTAGTTACCCTGATACCTGATCGTGATTACACAGAGGTTGAAAAATACAGCGTAGTACGGGCTTTCAAAGTTAATTAAAATCTCGTTATAGTGAAGAGGTTGGTTACAGCAACTGATACGTACCTACGTTTAATTAATTAAACGTATTTGATCTATAAGTGATACCTTTGAAGTGTTCATTGTTTTATTGTTTCTTTAAATACTTGATTTGAATTCTTGTTTTTTTTCAGATATAAGATTAGCAAACTCGCCATCTTTTTTGTAAGTCAAAAACAGTGGCAAAAAGGTGTTATAAAAATTAAATGTATTTAATTTATTGGTGAAATGTAGAGTTCGAATTTCCCATTGTACCTTTCAACAATGTTCTTTGGTAGTATGGCTTTTTTGCCCTCGATCAATGATTAAGTGATGACAACGAAAACAGCTATAGCACAAGCGAACCCAATCTAATGAGGAAGCTGCCAGTATACACGAGGAACAATATTCATTTTCTGAATCTAATAAACAATTATCCATATTGTTATTATAGATTACATTTTTTATATAATTTGTTATCAATGGATGCTTCTCAGATTGGAAAGTCTCGAGCCACTGTTGGCGTCCTTAAATGTGACCAGGAGTGGCCCAGTAAAGTCACTATTTGGAGCTACTAGCTGCAGTAGCTACCATATTCTTGATTTTTCAATTGTTGATTAATAAAGTAAAACGAAAAAAAGGTCGTTGAATTCAATTCCGACGCGGTACAACAAATTTGTTGTAGTTAGATCTATGATGGTGAGACGCGAGAGGAAACTAGCCTAACTGAGGGCAATTCGACGTGAGCTACATTACGTAGCGATTAGTACGGTTGACAGCACGTCGAGGTAAACATTTTCAGTTCGATATTAGTTCCTATGCGCACGACCGGAAGGGCGACACTAAATTCAAAGTGTGTAGTACGACGCGCTTGAATCTGTACGAGCGCGGCTGATTAAAACTTGTGACTCGAACGCTGTACATTTTGTAGGTAGAACTTCCGCCGATGATCTATGATATCTAGATGTGTGAAAACACTCGTCCGTAGCGCAGCGTGTGGTCACATCTAATGGTACAATCCTTTAAGTAATAAGTAAGTGTAAACATTTCCCAAACCATTAATTAAATAAAACAACAATACAGATCATATAATTTATTGGATCACAGAACTAAATTTCGTACAATGTAACTACATGTTTTAAAGTTATTCAGTTTGAGCAACATCATTAACCACACCAATACTATAAAATTTAGCTTTGCATCAAGGGAGCAGGAGAACACAAATCTAAATTAAAAAAAATTGTTTATTCGAAACAAACACTTCTGCAACTGACTTACTCACTCACAGATTGGTACAAACTTTGACACTCGATTGTAAATACAAATCAATAAACTCGAACATCAGCCTGATGAAGACTAACCGCTATTAAAAACATTTAAAATTAAATTTTGGAAATTAAGATTATACTTGGAAGTTACAGATTGTAAACTGTAGGTATTGTGTCAGTGGAAGTAGAGGTCTGCAAACAGCTCATTTCATGGAAGGTGGTAATTAACCAAAAAGGAAGGAATTTAGTTCAGTATAATTACAATAGGCTTTCACTTCTAAAACACTTATCCTAGTTGCTCAAATGTGTTTGCTCCTGCTATTTTAACATTTAGTTTTAAAAAATACAATCAGAATATTCACAGCTTAGGTTGATGTTATCGACTTGTTAAAAGTCGGTCGCATTTGTCATATTTCACAGGCCCGCAATCATCAAAGTAAACCTAAAAAGTAATTTGTAATAAAACTAAATACTAATATCTATATGCAATAGTCGGACGGTGTAATATTTCCACTATGCATGATTTAAGACAATGTGGTTTTGTTAAATAAGGTTTTTATAATTGTACTAATTTATAAAAAAAATATCTATGACGGTATCAATTTTTATTAAATTTTCATAAAAACTATTCCATATTGAGCTACTTAATAAAAATACAATTATACCTTCATTATTATGATCTTAACAATAACAATATAAGACAGTAAAACATAAATTCTTGAGTTTCTAATACTAGAAAAAAGCAAGAACAAAAGATAATTTATCATCGACCATTCTTTCCGCATTCGGTGGGGTTAAAAATGCATAAAATGTAGTAAGTCTAGTCAATTTCTGGCGAAGATACGCCATGAAAATGTCAAGTCCTTGAAGTTTAAGTTAATATTTACGAGTCTAAAACATCAGACATATTAAAGCGTTTATTTGTTAACCTAATGACAATCATCTCGTAGGTCCGCTGTATACAACCATTGGCTTCGGTATGTAAGTATATTAGAGTACATTGGGTACCATCAATTCATATAACATACAAGAAAACTAACTTAGGTCCATAATTTTAAAAAGCTAATCGGATTGGATCAATTGGAAAAATAACTCGCATGAAATTTAAACATCTAATGTGAAAAGCCATATAGTTTATTAAATGCATACAACGTCAACCCACTAGAACTCTATTGTTAGTTATGAGTTATCTAATTTCTTAGTTTCTAATGTAAGCTGAACAGCAAAAATACGTGTAGTTTGTTTTTATATTTTTACAGCCCGTGGGCCGATCATTTTTTAAAATGGCAACAAATAACGCTTAAATTAATTCATAGAAAAAACAATACAAACATACAGCCTTCAATTTGGCACTTTTTGTTAATTCTGATTATTAAATGTTCATACAAATCAAACTTGATTTATTTGATTCGATGCAATTTTCACAATATCACTGTGCTTTTTGCAGGTCTAACATTCCTATGTAGGTACCTTCTACTATAAACGGAAGCAATTAATAGCAATCCATACCAATTTTTATGTTGCACAGAATATAAAATGCATTTTTCTGACTGAAAAGTGAAAATGTATTTACATTTGGATTCTACGATTTCTAGAAGAAGTCACTTTTATTTGTGATTTTGTTGATTTATTTGTTTAGAAGAATTGCTTAAAGCAAATAATACATTTTCATTTAGTGCAATAAACAATAATTATACTTTGTGTATAATAACTTTTAATAATGACCTTTTGAGAACATGATAAACAGTGTGTTTTCGGCGTGGTGGAATGGTTGATATGACAAGAGTTTCTAATGTATAAACAATCAAACAACAATACACACCTTATGACAAAGTACCTTAATAAAAACGATTTTTCTAAAAATTATTCCATTGTAGAAATTTTTTCTTTCTTGCATGTAAGCAAGAAACATAATTTTGACAATTGACAATTTCCGCCATATAACCACCAAATTTCCTGACAGGACTTCAGTCATTCGTTAATTCCGAGATGGAAAAGCTCGTAGAAATAAAATATTAATATTATAATGAATGTAACATTATTGCATGTTTATCGATGCTCATGAATACCTACCCACCGGAAACACTCTGTAGGTTTAATAACATCGTTAAATCCCACACGACTCTTATATTTTTATCGATAAATTATCTTAAACTCTCTATATTGATTTACTCACATAATATAATCTATTTAATTATTCTAAGTTTTATTTAAATGTGATTTAGAATTTGGTTTCACGCGATAGGTTTCCGGGCGGGCCACGGCCATTTAATCACATTAAATGTTTTGGTTCCAATTCTAGCACATTCCTTAAGTACCACAAGTATTCAGCTCATCTCGCATCCCTTACCAATAAGCGAAAGCGTGTTCGCTCCCATTCCAACACATTCGATCGTGCTCCGCCCGTTCCCTTCTGCGCCAAGCTACACTACTTTCTTACGATCTAGGTGCAATATAATGCGAATTCACATCTTATACAATTTTTAATTTTTTCAAAATGTACATTTTATTCAATTCGTAGTTCATATTTTTTGAAGTTTGACTAGTATTTTTTATTATTAAATTAGGTACTCTTATCGATTTTGGCTGTTTGTTACTACTTATCGTTAAATGTATTTTTATAACAATATATAATTTTATTTTCTAACGTACAAACTTAACATGATTCAATTTAACAGATGTTGGATAAAGAATCTTCATTTAATCAATAGAATTTATTATTCATGAATATTGTACATTCATGATAAAGTGTGAAAAGAAGGATATGTCAGCTGCTTTTCGGTAACTTCATTCTGTAACTCACAACTTCACCCTAAGCTTATTACAAACTAATAACTGCGTCCAAGGAATTCAAACAATACTGACTCAGTCTTTGAAAATCTTAAGAACGCAACGTAATTTTATTGTAATTGGATATCAAACATATAAGATTGCAATATTTCAATAAAACATGATTATTGTAAAATATTTTTGTTAATTTACATTAAATTGAATGTACAAAAGAGGAGGCAAATAATACCTTAAAATAATCTACTTATTAGCTTACTTCATTAAATCCATAACACTATTCGCCTTTCCTCGCATTCTTCTAGATGGAATGTCTTTAAACAACATTGAGCAAATTTTAAAATAAATCCTTATGTTCCCAATAAATGGTGGCTTGTAGTTGAAACGATATTAAAACTACCACAGCCAAAATATGTAGTCTTTTAAAATATCAAAAGTCACGTATATACGAATGTCAAGTTACATAAAATTTAAATCATGATATGTGACATGAGAATAATTTATCTATTATTTTTATTGTGGTTTTATTGAGTTACTTCTCATTATTATACGGTAAATGCACAATTTGCATCAAATTCACAAAATATTTACGGCACAAAATATAATGATATGACATGTTTATTTAATATACTTAATTGACAATGATCCTGTTAAAAAACTGGCATATATGTAAATTCAGAGAAATATTTTTATTTTCCTCCGATTTATTAAACGAATATCATTTTTAATTATAATATTTAAATAGCGTTCCAAGTACAAGACACTGAGAACTTAAATAGTGTGAAAAATAAACAGTTATATTTAAAATCTTTTAAATACTTTTTTTATAAATAGACCTATTTAGACTTTAACGCAAAAATTAACGGTCACAGTACTATTTAACAAACTGCTACAACATTACATACAACATTTTTATAATTTTCTCCCCCGAGGCCTACAAATATCGTACTTATCCCATATAGTATAAGTACAATAAATAGGTATAATAGTTTATTGACTTTGTCTATGTATCATATATTTTATACATAAATACATAATATATTAAAATTGTACTAATTCTGTCTGACTTTAAGTTGTGTGTATGAAACAATCACTCGACGATAAATCTCAAAGTTTTATTGTTTAATTGTGAATTTGATTTGTAGAATTACATTGTTAAATGTAAGTTTTAATCTACGTAGAAAAAGTGTTATGTGCATTAGATTTAATATTGAAGTGTATTACCGGTGTATACTTAAATTGAACCGAAAAACATTTCTTTAAAAAACTACAGCAATTGTGTATGATTATCCTAATCGTATAAATGTATATGTATAAATATGTACATTTTATCTTACTATATATCCCTGACATACCCCCAGGTCCTCTTTACTTTCCGTCGATGAAACAGGTCTTAACATTCTTGTCAAAAATTGATCTCATAAATTTAATTATTTGACGGAAGGAACTATAAGTCCAAATTAGTTTTTACTGCAAGAAGAGGCACTAATTATTAGGGACTACAGTTTGCTGCATTCAAGTGAACAAAAATAACCAATACAAATTTTTCATGATAAGTTTTAATTAGTTTCATAGACGTCAAAATTTTGAGGACTACAATTACATAACTCAAGATTTAAATGTAATCACCATAGAAGGTGAATTAGCAAGCCTTTCAATCCACTCAATATACTTTTAGTTACCAAAATCGTTGAGTAAGTTCACATAAAATTGATGCACCCTAACCAAAACTGGAAACCAGTGAACTGATATAAATATAATGCAATAATGGCCATCATTTGATTCCCCAGTTTATTGTATCAAGTCAGCTACATACACTAAAGCTACAGTAAAATTGTTTTTCTAAACATGAAAATGTACAAGGATAACATTTATTGTAATAAGTCTTTAGTGTGAGTAAAGTATGTTTGTAATAAAGTGATGCAGGATTCCAGTAACAAGCATTTGAATAGCACATGAACTTTATACTAAAAACAATTACAATATACCGAGCACACTGTGCAAGTAGACATAAGTCAGAAAACGTTGATATTACAAGTACAAAAGTTCTTGTCACAGCGAATAAGTCTTGGATATACTTATCCTATGGGTGACAAAACTTGTGGATTGACTCAAATTTGAACTTTATAAATCGCGTTTAGGCATTTATTAAAGAAGATCATTATCAGTGCCACTTACAATTACTACTTTTAATACGTTATTGTGAAATACTATTTTCTTAATAATCATGATTAAAGTGCTAAGGGATTACAAATTGTTATATTTTTTAAAAGCACATTACCAAATTCTTGGAGGGTTGATGAAGCACCCTAATTGATTTGAAGTAAGTGCCGAGGTCGTCGCTTATTGATATTGGAGTGAACCGTTAACCGTGTATGTTTGCGTTTAGTTTTCCTCGCCAAGTAGTACTAAATCGTCCGCTACAACATCGGATACATGAAGGTAAATGATCCAATACATTAGATTAAAGCAGACGAAGCATACGGGGAACACGATGCGGGAGTACTTATCGATGTCCGAGGGAGTGGTGCCGAGCAGTTTGTTGATACCCTGTAAATATTTTTTTGCTTGACTTTGGCGTGTAATGCAACGACGGGTTCGCGCATTACGTTGCCAGATTTCGCTGCAAGCTATAAAACATCGCTTTGCGAAAACACAATTGTAAAGGCTTTAAAATTAGAATTCGCGAAGAGTTTACGAAATAAAACAGCGGAATTGAAAGAAATATTGTTAGTTACCTTTGAAGCCTGCAGCAAATGTGGGGGAGGTACAGCTTCTTCCTCAGCCGGGGGGGCTGGTGGAGGAGCAGCAGCCCTGGCGCCATTGATTGTATTCTCGAGCGTTCCACCCTTTGTGTAAGCCTTAGGATCATGTACTTTGAATCGGACTTCCTGTGTGTGCGGGAAACATAACGGATGGTGTGAACTCTAAAAACCAGAAACAAATATGTTAGAAGTGAACTTGAGGCAATCTTTGCCCATTCGGTATGTATATTGGATGCAACTTAATTTATATCAAACGAAATACTAACGCAGAGTAATGGCGAATGTTTTGCCTAAACATTGGATAGGCCATATGTATGTATGATGTATTTATAATATTTCATGAATATATACTTTTACAAAAACAAATAACTTCAAGGCCCTTATTATTTTTGGCAACCCATTCATGATACTCTTATTGCATGTTCTTTATACTATTTGACAAAAAATAAGTTTTATCCAATAGATGGATGAAGGTCGCCCTTGGTTTGATTTTAAACTACGCAGCTACGTTTGTAAATATAAGGAGCACTAAATTATCTAATTTGGATGGTTCCTAATGCTCTGCCAACGAGCGTATTTTTGTACATGTGTGTCTTTTCAGCGTAGGAGCTTTCACTTCGGGCTACAAATATCGCACGCGGCGCGGGTGGTCGCTCGAACTATTGCCGCAGTGAGTCAGTATCAACATACATAGTCTTATTAAGAGAGTTAGGGCATAGCGATTTATCGCTCGAACTGAAGCAGCCCGACTGATGAAATACCTCCACCTTACAGAAGACCGCAGCCAAATTACAATCACTTCTTTGTTTTTGTGTTCCTGCGTGTGAGTAAGGTTTCCAGAGCTGCTGGGGGGAGCTACATTAGAAGCAGGGGTCAAGCCTTCAAAGTAAGGGCGACAAGTCTAGTAACAGATTTATTATGCTGTACTTGTCAACCTTAGCTAGGTGGGATGAGGTCAATATTGAAGTGCCATATAAAAAAAAAAGTTCGCGAAACTTTTATAAAATACTAGTCAGAAACTACTCGTACTTTTATTCTTACCGATGAACGGCTCGGCGGCAGAGGCCGATTGAGGGTGCTTGTTCGAGGCGGGGGCAGCGGCTCAGAAGTCCCCGGTGGGCCATCTATTTGCATTTTCTTCTCAGCAGCCATTTTTTGCACAGCAGTGAAACGTTGCTTCCTCATTTGTATCCTTTTTGCCATGTAACCAACAGTAGCGTATTCTGCAAAAATGCGAAATGTCAATAAATTTTCGGTTATGTCTTTAAATCCCGCTGAGCAAAAACCGTTTCACATCATTTTAAATAATAGACAAATCGTATTCTACATAAAAACCACCTACACCTGGTACAATAAGCTTCAACGAACGAACACATGAATTTATTAAAAAAATATTAAACCAGCTAATAATAAACAGTACCTACCCAATTTCAAATTTTAATTTAATATTAAATACCTGATAAAATGTAATGGTACTGAAAAGAAAATATTTTAAGTTATTTAATTTCTTTTGATACTTGTTGTTACCTAGTAGACTAGCGAAGACCATCACGAAGCAGGTGCCTAAGTAGACATCAATAGACTTCACGTATGAAATCTTAGGTAAAGCAGCGTTGGTTGAAGACATGAGGGTGGTCATGGTCAGTACAGTAGTTACACCCAATGAAACTCTTGCAGGCGTTGCATTCCGGTTCAACCAAAACGAAACCCATGAAATAATGACAATCAGGCCGGAAGGAATATAAATCTGGATCAGGTAGTAGCCCATCGAGCGCACAAATTGAATCTCGCATGCCAATCGAGAATAGTTTCCTGTAATCACAGAATCATCATGTCAATAATGTGTCAAATATCAAATCACCTTCATATCGATTGCATTACTATTATTTACAGGTCAAATAAAGATATGTTCACCTTTGTCGGAAGGGATCATTTCATGAATTAACGGGAAATAAGCGAGTGCATGCCAATCACAACAATTGGATTCCATTATCTACACAAGTGAAGTTGTAACGTAGGTACAAAAGAGTAATATAAAGTACATAAGTTCTGTTGGGGGGTGCTACGTGTATGACTGCGTCAGTGCTGGGTGTACCTGTAGTGAGAGAGATCTCCATAGCTCGCTGTCGATGGCCCAACACCTTGAACTGCGGCAGCGACACCTCGCTGGATACGCCGACAGAGTTTGGCCCCTCGTTCCACTTGTATCTGATGTCCCGCATGGTGTAGCCAACTGTACCATGCAGAGATATGGAACGATAAAAATAAGCACCCATCGCACTGGGTTTTTAGTTTAATCGTAGGTGAACTGATTAAATCAGTCTAATATCTACCAAAGTGATGGATGATATGATCGCAGCGTTTGGCAAACAGTATGATCAAAATTGGAAGCGTTTTTAACTTTATTTTGAATAACGATTTATCTACCAAACATGAAAGCTCCAGGTTTGTTATTTTATTATCGACTTACAAAATGTTCAATAAGTTTGTATTCATAAAGCATAGTCTAAAAATATTTCTGAAATGTCGGCGTCGACGACGGTTTCCAACTAAGGTAAGCCAAATATTGTTAAAAATGTATGTCAAAGTTTGTAAACTCACAGCTTTCGATCTCGATGTTGCATAATTGACGGTCCATTGGGAAATATTGCAAGTCCATTGGGCATGAAGCGGTGATAGTCAGTCTGCAATAGAATAATGAATAGCTGAGTTATGAAAACTAACACTGTGAAGAATCATTGATATGTTGGCAATTTACCTTATACTCCGAGTAATGGATCCAGAATGATGAATACGAATAAATTCGTTGCTCGTGGTAGCAATGTGGAAGTATGACTGCTTCTCATTGACGAAGAAAGTATCAGGTACCCAAATATTCCTAATAAATTCTGAGCCAACCGAGAGCGTCTCTACGCCAGTCCTTTTTTTGTAGGCAAGTCTCGGGTCCGTCCAAAACTGCCTAAAGTAGAAGTCCAGAGTAAAATCCTGCAATACAGAACTGGTTACAGAAGCTGAACAGAGATAATTCCTATTTACAGTCGTACACAATGGATGCCATCCGGTGATAGGCCTCGCTCATATGGCTTCCCAACTTGCGTTAAATGCAAATCCATCTTAATATGAATGCAGCATTAAATCGGACCTGAAGCATGAGCACGGGTAACATCTATTGTTTTCGTATTCTCATTAAGTTATGAAATGATTTCAACTCGTCTGACTGACTTCTATAGCTTAGTCGTAGATGGTACTTAATGATTCTGTTATAGGATTAATATTAATTAATCTGCTCGTTTTATCAGTAACGTCAAATTTTCATTATCTGTTTATATAAGCGTTAAAAAAACTTTATAGTTAATTTATTGTTTTTGGACAAGATAGCAATTACTTACATATCTATGTAAATATGCCGCTAGCCCATTTTGAAGATCAAACATAATGAATGTAAATTAATTCATCGTTGGATATTCATATATTAGTAGTATCAATTTAAACTGTTTAATATTTATATGAAGTGAGCTAGAGACATGGCGCGAATAAACTGGTAACTGGGAGACTTTTTTGACTGAATAATTTAACGTTAAAAGATGTTTATGCGCATTACTACTTAATACATAAAAATGATTCAATCAGCAGTTTATTCAAGTTAATCCTAATTATGATTTAATATTTTCAAAAGTTTCAAAGTGTGACCACTTAATTTAATTTTTTGCGCACGTATTTGTAAAAATTCTAAATATCAATCAATTTTTTTTGTTGGTATAAACAGTCGAGAAAGGAATAAAAATTAATTATTTACGAGTTTCTCATAAAATAGTCATGTAAAAATACACACCCGTCGACCAGAGTGCTTACTAAAAATTTCTTTGTTACAACTACGTGTGCTCGCTCATTAAATCTATTAGTTACTATACTATTCTTTATATTATCCGGTTAAGGGTCACGTCCTGGAGTGACTTTAGCTGGAGTCCCCTTGATTTGGTTTCCACTAGGGGTCATACACCCTGATCTCAGTTTGATTTTCGTACTTTGGAACCGTTCTCAAGGGTATTGACGGCTCTTTTACACATAAGAAATCGCGTTCCGAAATTGCCCAATAGTTATCACTTCATGATATCTATCTAATATAAACTGATCTTTAGTGAATTGCTCTTATCGTGAGGAATGAAATGAGAGAAATAAAAATTAAGATCGAAAAATATAAAAAATTGACGAAAGACCGAAAGCACTGATATGTTTGTTTCGTATAAAACAAGAAAGTGGAACAGATAAAGTAAAGCAAATATTCAAAGTTACCACGTCGATCCGGAACTCACTGAGCAACATACCAAATATTAAATATATATTCATAGCAAGACTACGTAAAGTAAGAAATTTAATGCGAGTGGCGAATCAGAAGAGCTGAACACCATTCTGAGAGACAATAGTAAGAAACCCACAGTCACAACAAATACCTACTCAAGAACATAAAAAGCTTAAAATCAAAACAACAATGGAGCAAATTTACGACAATATCTTGCTTGGAGGTATGCGTAATGGCCAAGTACATGTTTAGTATGTCGTATCGATCAAGACACACCCGGACGAGCACACCACTGAAACCAATTATTTTTAAATTTAGGAATTTTTAGTGTTTTTAAATATAATTTTGATAGTAGTGTCGCCTTCCGGGCGGTCGGCTCCATAACGCCGGCATGCTCGCAGCCTCGTGTCTGGGGCTGCTCGGTCGCGGCGGCCCGCGGCCGGAGCGACCGAGACAAGCGTGAGCTGACAGTGGCGAGTACCATGAGCACTTCGGAGACGGAGCTGATAGAGAGCACATACATGGTGACGCCCACCTCCACTGGCGGACCTGCAATCAAGCCCAATTGTGAGTCGCGCGCGCCCCGCGCCGTGAAAACCAAACCAGAGAGACGACGTGACGCCCGCAGTCCCACGACCGAACCTAGACTTCGCCAGACTTCGATCGTGGGTCGCTAACCTAAACGCCCTTTTGCCCTATATGGTACTAGCATGACAATCTAATACGAGTACGTTGTACGTTAATGTATACCATTTTCACTTCAGATAAGGAGCTGATGGAGAGCACGTACATGGTGACTCCCACATCCACAGGCGGTCCTGAAACGGTACAGCGATTACATTACCTGAATCTATCCTAGTTTAATATTCACATGCTGTTTGTCTGTGGCAATTAAACAGTTACATTTTACACTAAGATGCAAAATTTTCTACTTAATTTTTTTTCTATTCGCGCTCCTCTTTATATAAACTAAACGACAATAATTGACTTAGATAGTATTGTTACAAAAATGGAATATCTAATAAGTCAATGTAATTTTATATAAAGTATTGAATTGTGAAGAAATCAAATCATTTACCTAATATGACAAAAATCCGAATCAATGGTAAACGAAAAATTTATCTGAACTCGTCAATAGTTTTATTGTCTTTGTAAATTGGAGCAAGAATAGAATGAATGAAATAAATTGCATATTGTACATATTTTATTAACGTTGCATCACGTTAATAAAATATGTAAAAAACTTTAGTTTCACTGAAAAACGTTCTGAAAATAAAGAATTATTATTAATTTGTTAAACATGATAATTAAAATATTAACTCTTATTTACGCGATTATTTATTAATTATTTCATTTATAATACTAACATCATTGTGGTTGTGATTAATGTGTTAAATGGTTTCTCGTATTAATTTTAAATTGCGGTTTTAAAAATATTTCTACTTTTTCTTCATTTTTACATATAGGTATTTTTTTCGTTTATAAATATTATAAGAATAGTATTGTTCCATTAAGAAACTGATTAATTATTTCGTCATAATTAATAATTGGCATTGCTCAATTATACAAAATAGTCTAATATTAGATAATTTTGATA
Organism: Glyphodes pyloalis; assembly: GCA_037074685.1. Lineage (NCBI taxonomy): Eukaryota > Metazoa > Arthropoda > Insecta > Lepidoptera > Crambidae > Glyphodes > Glyphodes pyloalis. The sequence continues at coordinate 18,667,408 of JAYKKO010000001.1, forward strand.
AAATCTCAATACTGTATTAAAATAAAAAATAAAACAGGGAAAAAAGAATTGGGACGTGGACGAAGTCGTGGGCGAACGTTTATTAAGCAGTATAATCTCTAACCCGTGTAGTGATCACGTCAAAGTTAACAGGTTTTTTAAGCAGTATAATCTCTAACCCGTGCAGTGATCACGTCAAAGTTAACAGGTTTTTTTTCTTGAAACTCATTTCTTAAGACTTGTTATCATAAATTTAACAGTACTTGTAGGAAAATTTATAGTGTATTTTCCGTCGTCCTTAGTATGAGATTTAAAAATTAATTATTTTACAAGTTTATGACTGACGCTAAGGTTAAAACTATTTTCACTTACAATTTTAACTGAATATAACATTTAGTTCTTAATTTATATTTATTTTCTTGTTGCAAACGCATAAAACTTTCACATACTCCTTACACGTATCTATAAAAATGATTATTTCAAATTTTTTATTTGTTTTTGACATTTTGACGGCTTCAAAATTACGCAACATTTTAGCTTTAGCGCGAAAGCGCAATGGACAAATATACAGAGTAACTTTCGCATTCATTATTTATCAAATAAGGATTGAGGTAAGAAGAAAATAAAATAACAAACAAAAAAAATCAAGTAAATAGGTTACTGACCTCCATAATTCGGTCTCACTCTCTTGTCGTAGCTAACGCTGAGTGAATCCAAAATGGCGGAAATGTTGACGTCACCGAACATGCCGCCTCCACCAGCACCCCTGAAAGAAATATGCAGCGTGAATAAGCCATTTCTAGCGGATTGTGTCAAATATTTGAAAAGTTTACTTAATCCAATAATAATGGTGCCACACTTGGTAAAAAATGCAAAGTGCTTGTTGTAGCAAAAGTTACAAAACTATCTTTCGAGATGAGAGTTCGACTGCAAATTTAAAAATTGACATGATTTTTATTCAAAAAAAGGAGGGGGTTCTCAATTCGACCGTAGATATATTTTTTTTTCCTTGTCAGTACTATATAAAACGTCATGAAGTGAAATACTATTATTTGTTTCTTATAACGTCTTCCACTGAAAAAAGTATCATCAATACTTTAAGATTACTATTATTCTAATAAATAAACAATATCAAACAGAAACGAGGTTATCGCTTCTAATTGTAATCGCAAAGTGGTGGTCGAAAAAGCAATTACTGATTTTTTTTGATAGGCGATAATTTTTCTTTTAGTAAATTAATATTATGACTGAGAAAAAAGTTATTGTGACTGGTGAACTGGTGGAAACGACGGTTAAGTACTTATACCAAATAGGCCAAATCGCAACTGAGCATTTGCATTCTTCTTGCGTGACATGGTGCCTCCTGGAACAGACGCAAAAGGCATAACTAATTCAAGCTATAATGCCTACCTAGATAATTGATAATCTATCAGCTGTCAACCAGGTCGAACCCGGTTTTTGCTTAGATTTTTTTTTCTCTTTAGAACTGAAAATTCAAGGCTTGATTGGAAGAAGCAGAAGTTCAAAACAAAAAAATATACAGGCTGACTGGTGAGATACTACCGATAGCGAAGGAGAGTAGTGGGAAGGAAAGTACACCTACCCTTCACCTTATCTATACTAATATTATATACTAATATCTGAAGTTTTATAATATTATATACTAATATTATAAACTGAAGATTTTGTTTGAACGCTATAATCTCAGGAACTACTGGTTCGAATTGAAGAATATTTTTATGTTAGATAGGCCATTTATTGAGGAAGTCTTTAGGCTATATACCTACACGGTGCGACTTTAGGCTCAAAGAATTAGTAGAAAATGTGGAAAAAAAATGGGGATAGTAGGCATGTGCAGCCATCGCGGACCGTAAGTTGAAACTATAAACTTGAAAACTTCGCCACAAAGAAAATTCTTCGATCAGCTTCATTACAACGAAGCATTCCCGCCACCCCCTTCCCGCTAACACCTTGTTGATTTTATGTCCACGGCTTGCGTAAAAATTGTTGCCAAAGTATCGATAGTTGTATCGATATCAGTAACATCAGAAAAATATGATCCCATTCATTGATTTATCACCGGCAACAATATTGACCATATCTGTGTTATTTCTCTCATCACTTTTGGTAGTGTCGATACAAACTTTTTATACATAAAGATATATATTTTTCGATAGACTATCGATTAATTAAATAGTGGCATCAAATAAATAGTGTAAATCAACGATAACTTCTGATTAAGGTTACTCAGATTTTTATTGATTCGATGAGATATTATTATTCACGTTTTTGAGTAGTTCAACTTTCATTAGTCAGCCTGTATATTTATCCTTTATCACTTATTACCGATTATCACCGCGCAGTCTCTTTTGTTGACGTGTCTCTCTAAACACTTGACATTGGCGGAATCACTGCGTTGTTTCTAAACGCGGGATAGAGACCATTTAAAAAAAAATACCGATTATGACAAGTTTCACAATCAAAAGTAAGACTCCATAAACACATGAATGGTCACATTACATCTATTTGGCAACTTTTGTACATGGACTTAATAAATAAACAGGACTGATAACTCTGAAAATTTTCATTATGAAAAATGAACACTATTGCAATGCAATAAAGTATTAATTGCTGTGCGCTTTACACAGATGCAAATCCGAGCCGACAGAGATAGCCAGGACGGAGGCGTGTGTCTCGTTCTTTGATCTTTCTTAGATCTTGCCAACATAAAATAATATTTCTGATCTAAATTTTGCCTGATCAAAAACTCAGTTTATGCACTGGTATTTAATTGTTATTTCAACAATTGTAAAATAATAAATAATATTTTAATTTATTTCTTTAATTTTATCCATAAATTAGAAAGTAAACGAAAAATAGTATTTGCTTATTTTGTATTTCCTAGTGATTACCATATAAAGCATCATCATGAATTGTCATGGCGACAGTAAGTGATCCTGTCATTGATTTAGTTCATCTATTAAACAATTTTAAGGCACCCATAAATGATAAAATGGTGAAAAAGTGTTGCATATATACATGTCCAAGTGAGTCGTACAGTGGTTGCAATATATCGTTCCACAGGTAAGCTCAAAATAACCTTACTGTAAATCTTACCACTAGGGTGTCCATAATTCTTGTAATATTTCAATTTTGTGCTCTAAACATGTCAATGGCTAAATAAATAGATATCTTTGACAATTTTTATTATTTATTTCATAATCATTTCCTTATTCCCAAAAACTTAGGGTTATTCTCGTTGTCCCTAATTCAATAAATGATTCAAATTTATTGCCATTGTCCCCATTGCAGTAAAAGGGAAAATAATTATACATTAATTCTGTTGAAATAATTCAAGATCATTTCAACATAATTTTTCGAACATATGAACATAAAAGTTATGCTGTCCCGGTTGTTTTCAACAGTCAAATCTATCCAGACGATAACTTTGGAACATGACGACCTCCGTAGCCGAGAGGTGAGCGGGCCGGACTTTGGTGTCGTACCATCTCAGAGGACCCGGGTTCGATCCCCGGCCGGGTCAATATGGGAAACGATCTTTTCTGTATTGTCTCGGGTCTGGGAGTTTTAGTACCGTCGTTATTTCCGATTTCTGTAACACAAGTGCTTTAGCTACTTACCACAGAATCAGAGCAATGTATTTGATGTTGTTCAATATTTATTTATTTTATCTTGTTATATTTATTTTACTAGATGAAGTAGGGACAACGGGCTAAATTTTTATTATTTAATCAAATGTCCGCTGTCAAAATAAATCTTGTTGTCACCCTATTAGAAAGGGACACACGCCTCTGTGGTAGCTATCTCGCTCGGCTCGTTTTTCGGCTGCGAGTACTCGGTCCTGTTTATATATTAAGTCCATGCTTTTGTATCTCTTAATGTGTGGTAAAATCTGACAGAGTTCGTTTTGTTGTTTGACGTACACTGATATGTTTGCTTGTGTGTGGGAACGTGTAAACGAACAATAAAACCACTGCCCCACTATTTGTATTTCGGTTAGTACAAATTCGACCTCTGAGTTAAATTATCATAAAAATATTTAAAATAGGTATATCCTTTTTTAATAGACACACAGCTAGCGACCATAGCCCGCGCACCTACGCGATCAAGCCTTTAGAACGCCAGAACATTAACAGTCTAACGAACTTCGTGAGACCAAATACGTATACCTACTTGAAACGTATTAAGAGATTGCGGAACATTTCGTTTGATTTTCCATTTATTACCTAGCTTGCCTGGTGACTTAGATGACGTACGCGTATTTAAATCTATTTTGTTAATTTAAATAGTGACTTTTGATACATTCTATAGTTCTTCTTATCGCTCTAAATAACAAAGTTTGAAAAATGCACGGATGTATGTTTGTAACTCATCCACGCATTAAATGCAGAAAGTATTGTATGACGAGGATACTTTATTCCGAAGTAACGTGAATAAAGTCGCAAGAAGGTATAACTCGTTTGTTTTAAAACTCAGGAACAAGCAAGAGAAGACAAGTCAAAGTATTTTATTGTGGTTTTGAATTTGTAATCATTCCACAACTCTTAAGCTCACGCTAATTTAAAAGCCGAACATACAAAACCGGAATTTTACATTCCATTGTCGACTACAGAGAACAAAAAATACATGTGAGTGACATGGATCACTCACTCCACTGCAAACGCATAATGAATGCCCTGATTCCCCATTCGACTGAGTACTCAGGTTTTGTAAACACAGTGCAGGTACGAGCACAGGTCGCGATACCATGTATTGTGGCAACGACCATCACTCTAATGGTGCATGGTAACCTGCAAGAAATATGGAGTAAGGAACTAGCTCAGACGTATGTATATCTCTTGATGTTTGTGCGAAACGTACTGCGATAAACTACAGGCATTGGCCGATTTTATGATGGTGCATTCGTAACAGATCTATGCGGTTTTAAAAACTGTTCGAAAGAAATAATACAAATACAGGACCAGTGAAAGCAATTACGACGATATAACAATGAATATTTCATATTGGTTTCATAAGCTTTATATTCGTTGATTTTTTATCCTGAACAAAACCCGACTACAATGTGCCCTTAATGAGTTGTGTTAGTAGGTAGACGCATGAAGCCAGTGATTTGAGAAACTTTACCTTTGTTATGATAGAAATAAAATTACTCTTAATTCGCCACAAATGCCTTTGGATATTTAATGTGTAATAGATTCAGTAACTCGTCAGAAACCATATATGAAAGAATTTTCTGTACATTCTTAAATATCTAGTAAATGTTTTCTTGGAAAGGTCTTGCCATCGAAGTTCCTTCTAAATACTCTTTCCCCGGCGGGATGTAATGATTTTTTTTCACAATAAAAAGGTCATTTGATCTACCCTTCAATCGCTAACCCTTTGGTTTGGTTCCAAGAAATGTTGTATTTGTCATGTCGCTCTACCTCAGTGCAAGAGAAAGGGCCGCACCCTTGGTATTAAATAAGGTATGACGTGATGACGCAAGATAAGAAATGAATGAAGATTTTGATTTGTAGCGTAATTGTTATATTGATTTATTTTGACACATTACGAATACTCTCATTAATGTTTATGATGCATATTGTTTGCTTCAGCTTGGTCGACTGAGAGGTGAGTCTAAATAAATCTTCTTTAGCCCAAGCTTTTATTTGTATTTATTGGAAAACACAAATATTATATATCTGTTATTATTTTGTTATGCGTATTTAGTGTCATGTTGTTCATTTTATAACTAATAAACGCCATCATTAATTTGGCCGAAACAAAAAACAAAAATAAGTAGCTGAACATAAGACGCTCCCAATTAGTAACATTATCATGTAAGTTTTGGAAATTCTAACGTGAAGAAATAAGTCGATGACTTGATTAAACCTAATGTTGTTGAAATGATACAAATAGACCTCGGCTTTTACTGAATGTTGGAAAATATGATGGAAGCACAAATTGTAAAACTTGTTTATTTTTCACTTGAAATGGCAGTTTTATCCGAATAAAATCCGCTTCGTCCAACCAACCCACAGAACTGTTTTTTTTTGTAAAAGTTTGGAACGTTTTGAGTATAATCAAACAAAACAACAATCGTAACAAGAGCCCGCGGCAAATCGACAGAATGAGTCTAATGCGATTAATTTTATACGGTTTGATTTTTCTTTCATGTTGGTGTCTTTATACCTTTGCTTGCCTTTATAAGTTTCACGGAAGCCTGAACAAATTGTGTAAGTATTATTTCGGTGGAATATGTACCTTTTTCAATCTTAATGTTATACTCGCCTGAACTTCTATTATGTTTAAGTATAGCTGGGTCCCGTGAATTTATTTGCTTTGTGTGTTCAAGTTGAAAGTTTGACATGAAACTAACTGGTCGAAAGGTGCAATTACTCGTAGAAGTGAACGCAGACAAAATATATTAGATCTAACTTCTCTCGATCTCTTCCGTCATATATATTTTAGTGCTACCTGAAGGTTGAAACCTAAATGGACAGACTGCATAGACACATACGAGACATACGACCAATTTGGTGGTAGTTTCTAATGTCAAGGTGATAAATTCAAATGCCACAAGTCAAAAGTTGTTAGTCATGAGTCCTTATAATCAGCAGCATTCAGCTGAAATGATAATGATAATGAAGGATTGATAAACCTATATGGTCCAATAAATCAATTTTTAAATTATGTCTAAAGTAGGTATTTACTTTTATTTGATCGGTACTAAAAACGGGAGGGCAATTGTAGCAACCGACTAATATTGGACAATATGACATACATTGCTCTGATTCTGTGGTACTTAAGTAGCTTCAGCATTTGTGTTACAAAAATGCGAAACAACAACGGTATCACAACACCCAGACCTGAGACACTATAGAAAAGTTCGTTATGGTTTTATATTTTTTGATAATTTAACTATTGTACTTAACAGAAACTTTTAGTCATCAACCCTATTGAAACTATTATTTCAATTATTGCTCTCGAATATGCATCAAATTAAAATGTGATCAGGAATAAGCACTGAAGGTTAACAATTAAAGCATTATCACAGCAGTTTAACATTAAACCCTCCTACAATGACACTTAGTTATTAATATATATAATTTTTAAAACACTTAATAAAAAATCCTACAACCGATTTCACTTTGTTCTTTTTTAGGTACTTTAAAGATCCAGGTTAAGTAGTAATACCGAAGGACCAATTGAATCACAAAGCAAAACAACAGCCGTATAGAGATTAATAATGATTTGACTCAAATAAGTTCGCTCAAATATTGTCCTAATAATTCCGAAAATTAAACTACTTGTAATAGAGCAATGCATTACGAGTGTTAATTTTTGTAAACGTAGCTTCAACCGATTTCAAATAATTCCCTGTTGATTTTTTCCGGATAGCTTTATAAAATGGCATACGGGTTTAATTGAAATTTTATCACAGAATCGCTTTTATCTAGTAGATATAACTGATAGTATGCCATAATGAAATCTGGGATGAATTAATGAAAACAAAAGAAATTTTTGAGTTTCCGTTTGCAGATCCCCAAAATGTATTGCTTTTTTCTCTTTGTGAAAAATCTTAATACATTATGTGAACCAGAATACACATACAAAAAAACATTCAGACAAACATGAATAATCCGTAAAGTTTCCGTTTTTTTTTGCATTTAGCTAGGGAACCCTAAAAAGGATTAAATGTTATTACTGAAAACGGTTTTTCGCTCTAAATAATATTAAATAAGTTTAATGATTGTGCAAAGGTCCTAAAAATATGTAAACATCTAACCACACCACAAACAACCACACTTTAAAAAAACACAGGTCATACAATATAACTGAGAACCCTTCTCTCTAGTAATTGAATGGAAAACAATTTTCTATTCCCTCACTCGAGAGACTATTCAAATTCGTGTTGTATGGGCAGGCTGCACTTAGATTAATTAGTACAATCCTCTCACAGTGATTGATAGCGCAGGTAAACCAAATACACACAACAACGGGTCAAGGTTAGTAACAAATGTCACGGTCAACACGCCGGCCGCAACGTATTGTCTAAAACAACAATAACAACCGTTGATTGGAAATGAATTTAAAATACGTGAAACATATTTGAATTATTCGAATTGTAATTCCTGTATTCTGCGAATGGTTTTTGGCACAAAAAAAACTTTATTTGATTATGATTTTGGAAAGTTTTCTAGTCTAGTTTCTAGTCACTGCTCTCCAGGCCTGAGATAAGTAGCTCGTATTCGAATCTCAAAATCTTTTCGACAAAGAAAACATCTGAGAGATTTCAAAACATTTCACTTAGATATGAGACTTGATCCTGAAATGTCAACACTATCCATTTTAGATTCCGAAGTTCGATACTTCCAAGTAAAAGCGAGTAGTGTGGCCCACTGTACGCGAAATTGGTAGAATATTAGATTACTTTGCTTTTAGCTCCTCATATTTAAATATTCGAATTTTTTCTTTTATTAAATAACTTCAGTCGGGTGAACTTGAATATGATCTCTAGACTTGTTTGTCAATACATCTTTGCTATTACAATTCTCTGAAACCATAGGTTCGTAGATTCAATTGGATATTTATTTATTTTTTGAAATTTAAAGTTGTTTCTCAATTATGTTGGCCCTGGATAAAAGAAAATTTGAACAATGAAAAACATGACGAAGAAAAGAATGAAGCAGTTTTCTTTAAAATACCTACTAGTTTAAATTGATTCACAATTGACTAAAATTATTTTTTTAACATAGGTCAGGTATGACCCTCATATCACGTAAGGATTTGATTAGCTCGATGTCTATTATTTAAACTACAGCTGAATTTGGCGCCATTCTTTCAGTGAACAGTAATCGGACTGATAAAAGATATAATGTGAAACAGAAATTGTAATCTTTGAGGTTATTATTGAAGTAGTTGGGCACATTGAACAATGGACAAGTGTATTTTATTTGTGGCGTGGCGCTATCCCCGCCGTATCAGCCGGTACCTTGCGGCAGACCATACCTCAGTTCAGCCACGATAAGAAGTAAGTCTATATAGACGGTGTCATCTCAATGGAAACTATCGCGTATGAAATATTCGCTTAGTGGCAATATGTAAGCGGAATATGTGACTGCTACGTTATTGGAGATTTAAATGTCATGGTGACATATTTGTCAATGTCGTAATCACTCAACCAACAGATGGACCTTAAGCCCACATATTACCACCTAGGAGTTTTCTAACACACCATTGAGTGAAGATAGACTATTAGTAATGTATTATAACATGCATATTGTGCTAGCTAACCCGTTTCAAAGGATTAGTGGTCGTTATTATTATGTAATATTAGCTAGGTAATGAAGATACGCAAAGGAGGTTTGGTTCGTTTAAGCTAATCATTGCTGAAATCATTGCTCGGAGTTTTTTTAGCTATGGTTACATGACAACGACGACGACAAAATCATAAAATTGACATCAATTTTTAATGAAAATAATTAATTACAATTAAAAGAAAAAATTCTATATTTCCCCCGTAGGTTATATTTAGCCATTCAATCTTACTGCGGGATACAGACGTGCCATCATGCCCCCCCCCCCTCCACTGGGTTCCGCATCTTGTAGCAATGAGGGGGCTCAGTAACCCTGTGGATCCGATGCGGCTAGCCTTGCCACCCGGCCTCTAGTACCGCATAGGCAGAACCTGAGACGGATTCCGAGCGGAGAGCAAGTGGTTCTCTGCGGCAAGCCCGCAAGGGCAGAGGTGGATCGCGAAGGAAGAGGAGGACCTCAGTGTTTAGCCGGCCTCCCTGTCCTCCGCGACCCGGCAGTGACACGCTGCCGCGCGGGGCACAAATCACGTCGTGGTAGGTCGCGAAGGAAGAGGAGGATGTGGTATTGCATTTGCCGGCCTCCCTATCTTCCGCGGCCGGCGGGTCTCGGTATCTATCTGGCCCTCGGAGGGTAAGCTGAAGTGAGAATCTCGGGTAGCAGTGCCGGTAGGCAGCGAAGCCGCACAGCAGATCCACTGCTGGGACGGTATACGCCAGGCTTGGGGTAAGCTTGGCGTCTTGGGTGGGGTGTGTCAGGTTGCCTGGCACGTTCAAGGCGCGTGCTTTATGCGCGACGAGGAGGAACGCTTTGCGGCAGACGCTGTAGGGGAGCCTGTGTACAGTCCGCAAAGGCTCCCAACTCCCCCACAAATGCGCAGCGTTGGCCACCGGGGGGGTTTTAGTCGGTACGAGCCACCACTCTCTGTTTCCTACAGAGAGTGACGGTGCGGTAGGATTAACTCCTCGAAAAAATACGCCATCACACAGGCCTAATGCGGTTTAGAGAAGATACGAGTACGGGAAGTAACCATCCTTACTGACTGATGTTCTCAAGCCGCCAAATAACCGCTATCTATAATCTCAGCATCAGATATCAGTTTCTGATTAACGACAATTACCTATTCATAAGTTTAATTATAAGCTACGCCTACAACATACTCGTATTAATAATCCTGCGTAGTTATGATATTATAAAGGCCAATCATGTATTGATGTGGCATCGGTCGATGCCATTCTAACACGTGCCGTCAAAGTGTATGCTCTAATGAGCAGGAGAGCGGTCTATTATAGTAAATTATTGATAATGACCACCGATGTGTAAATAATAACAGTAATATTAATTTCGGAATCACCACCAACCACCAACAAAGGTTACGAATTGAAGCAAGGGCTGTGGGTTCTATTCTCACCCAGGACCAACATTTGTGTGATAAATTAAAGCGTTCGTACTGTGTTTGGATGTTTATATGTGTTGAAGTGTGTATTGAGGTTGTATTCGCAATATCAACCAAATTGAATAGTGTTTGAATAGTCTCCATAACACAATATGTTATGTTGTCTGATATACGTTACCGTTACCGTTAATAGTCCTGCAGACTGACTTGATGATAAGCAGTCACCGTAGAATATCGATGTTTGCAACACTATTATTTTTCAAACCTTCATTGAAGGGTCCTATACCATGTAGGTATCGTGTGAAGGGAGAAGAAGAGAGTTCATTCTAAGGCTAAGCGTATACGGCACTATCTATTCCGGAACGAACCCGTGGGTGAATTCCCTATCGATGGAGAGCGGTGCGATGGTAGAAAATGTTTGTTATAAATCTTGACACAATACAGATGGAGTTTTTGAGAGGAGAGCTTGTTTTTGATAAGACATATTGACAATTATGACAAATTGACTTTGACAAATATGTTTAACTATTAAATATATTTAAATTTAAAGTAAATAGGGATGATGTCTGGATAGTCCTCTGTGATAATTTTAAATACCTAGCAAAATATATATATTTTCATAGATTTAACATAAAAATAAAAAACTATGACGTTAAATAATTGATTGCTCAACTTAGTCACTACTAAACTAGTCCATATTCTAATCCAAGTTTTGAGCTATATGTGTGCCAAATTTCGTATCTCTAACTTAAAAAGTAAGCATTTGGCCATATAAACTTTCCAAGCCCATATAAAGGGCGTCATTACCCCCATCCCCCCTTAATTTCAAAACAAAAAGTATTATATGTCCGGTCTATATATCTAGAGGTTCAACGTATACCTACACTAAATTTGATCAAAATCAGTTCAGTGGTTAAGGCATGAAAGCCGGACAGACATACAAATAGAGTTACTTACGCATTTATAATACTTGTATGGATAGTTGGTGAATTTTAAAATCGCTTTTTAAACATAATGATTTCATATAAATAAATATGGCCGAAAAGCCTCTTTTACCAAATTTAATTATCTTAAATATTGTAATAATTTAATGAAGACTCATCAAATGTCAAGCGACTTATCCCATAAACAACTTACTTTCGACTTTAATTTGGTTTAAACGAATCCTTGGAATCCGTGAACACATAATATAAAGGTTCAAATACCTATGTACTCTCTTAACATTTCATTAATTAGGATGAATTAATTGAATCAAGTGAAGACGTCTACAAGATCTGTTGAACATTGAAAATATACTCGTAACGGGTAAATAACGTGAACTAGGTAAAGAGCGACTAAAGCGGGAAAGAGCAGGATATCCAATCCGGCGAAGTAGACACGGCGTCATTTTACAGTTTTCGTGTTTCGGGATTTCAAGCAGGGAATCCCACGAGATTTGCGGATCAATACTGGTGTTTATTGATGATTTGCCTAGAAAATTGGCATGTATAAGATTTGAGGTTTATTTCAATCTCAAAAGCCTTTCTTTCTCTCAAAAAACTTTTAAAAAGTTTTTATATTATAAAATTATTAGCAACGAGTTCAGGTTTATAAATTAAAGTGAACCACGATGCTACAGGCACTTTGTTCAAAAAGCTCATTTATTCACGAAGTTTTGTATTATTGTTTAGTTTTTTTACGTAAAATTAAATGAAAAATATTGAAGTCTGCCATAAATAATAACAATAAAATATACAGTTAAATTCTAGAAAACACTTTGCATAAAGTGTTTTACAAATTTTTACATTAGTTATGTTTTATCATCCGTTTGAAATATATTTGCATTTTCTTAAAGATGCACACATAACACAAGGAAGCCCGCAATTTCCCGCAAACAACAATACTGAAGATGGGATACGGGATCGCAAGCCCTATTAGAGAGAAAAAGGACAGCAAAATGTTTTCACTGGGGCAGCGTAGCCGGCGCTAACAGCATAAATGCATTATATGCGAATTCTGAAGTCACCGACAACGCAGACAAGCTTCAAATTGGCATTATGCAGCTATTTGGATTTTGTTACCCTTTATGCAAATGTAGGTATAGTAGATGTCTGCTGCTGTATAAATCAAATAAAGACTCTGCTTGGATCGAATAAATCATATTTTCATCATAGGAACTAATTTCTTTTTTGGTGTATATAAAAAATAACTGAACAAATAAATTAATATCTTGTACTACTAGCCGTTTAAAATAGTATTTAGTCCCGCTATAGGGCAAAAGTTTTCATTATTGAAAAAAATCATCATTACATTAATGAGTACTGACTTGAGCAACATTCTTGTCGAGGCCTATCGGTGATCTCAGACCCGACATGTTCGAAAAACCTAATTTGCTTGGCCTAGGAATCGAATCCAGATCATAACCCAGCTCTTTAATTGCGACTACGCGCTACATACAAAAATAACATATGGAAAAAAATTCAAATTTCCAAGTTTTTGAAATTTCTCATGTAATATATATTATACACGCCCCACCACCTCGGAGCCGTGGTAACGGACGCCAGGCCTTACCCCACCGCTTGACGTCTCCGGTCTCAGCAGCAAATCTGCTGCCTACACCGCCACTGCGGTCACCCAAGACTCTCACTACAGCTCTCCCTCCGAGAACCAGATGGAGTCCCGAGACCCATCATCATCATCAGCCTGTTGCAGTCCACTGCTGGACATAGGCCTCTCCAAATGTTCGCCACTTCGCTCGATTTTCGGCGACTCTCATCCAGCTCCTGCCAGCCGTCCTGCGCAAATCGTCACTCCACCTGGCCTGAGGGCGTCCTACACTACGTTTACCGAGGCGTGGTCTCCACTCCAGAACTCGTTTACCCCAACGGTTGTCGGCTCTGCGGCTGATATGGCCAGCCCACTGCCACTTCAGCTTGCTAATCCTGTGAGCTATGTCGATGACTTTAGTTCTCTGCCGGATCACCTCATTATGGATTCGATCCCTTAGAGAAACACCGAGCATAGCTCTTTCCATAGCTCGCTGAGTGACTTTAAGTCTGTGAACCAGTCGTGCCGTCAGTGTCCACGTCTCGGCTCCATATGTCATAACAGGTAGAACGCACTGATTGAAGACTTTTGTCTTTAGGCACTGTGGGATGGACGATGAGAAGACTCGACGTAGTTTCCCAAACGCTGCCCAGCCCAGCTGAACCCTTCTATTCACCTCGTCCTCTAGGTTGTTTCGACCCAACTGCAATTTTTGCCCGAGGTACACATATTTTTGAACAACTTCGAGGACGGCGCCTTGGACTGCAATCGGTTCCGGTAGAACATGTTCATTAAACATGACCTTGGTTTTATCCAAGTTCATCCGTAGGCCGATGCGTACAGAAGAGTCAGCTAGGTGATTCAGCATCTGTTGTAGGTCTTGCAGCGTCTCTGCCATTATGACGATGTCATCTGCAAATCGCAAGTGAGAGATGTGTTCCCCATTTATGTTGATGCCACGTCTTTTCCAGTTAAGCGTCTTGAACATATCCTCCATTGCATTTGTGAACAATTTCGGGGAGATCACGTCCCCTTGTCTCACTCCTCGATGCAATGGTATAGGCCTTGTTTGCTGATTTTGTACTTGGACGGACATGGTAGCGGCTTCGTAGAGATATCTCATCACTTGGATGTATCGCCAATCGACTTAACATCGCTGCAGAGAATCCAAAACCGACCAGATTTCAACTGAGTCAAAGGCCTTCTCATAGTCCACGAATGCTAGACACAGGGGCTGATTATACTCTTCGGTCTTCTGTATAATCTGTCGCACTGTGTGAGTGTGGTCTATGGTGCTGTATCAGCTCCGAAATCCAGCCTGTTCCGGCGGTTGAAAGTCATCGAATCTCCTTGCAAGTCGGTTCGTGATCACTCTTGAAAACAGCTTATAGAAGGGAAATGGGTCGATAGTTCTTCAGAAGGGTTTTGTCTCCTTTTTTGAAAACAAGACGACCACACTCCTACGCCACGCCTCCGGAGTTCTCCCTTCAAACAGGACAGCGTTAAATAGCTTTTGGAGCTCCCTCAGTACGGGATTACCTCCAGCCTTTAGTAGCTCCGTTGTAACGCCGTCCGCTCCAGGGGCTTTTCCGTTTTTAAGCTGTCCAAGAGCAATCTCGATTTCGCCAACGCTGAATTCTGGCAGGTCTTCAGTGAAATGGCGTGTTAATGTGGCTCTAGAGTCTTCATTTTCGAATACAGGTCGAGATGTTTGCGATGCTTAAAGCCGGGTATAGAAGTTTTCTACCTCCGAAAGGATCTCCGGCTTAGAGGCAACAATTTCTCCACTTTCTGTGGTCAGTTTGGTCAAATGACTTCTTCCGAGAGATTTAACGAATACCTTAGACCCCCGATTTTGCTCAATAGCTCTTTCAATGGCTAGAGTATTAGAGTGTCGGAGGTCACGTCGCACAAGTTTATTGATCTCCCGGTTGAGAGCCCGTACACCCGACGAAGTGGCAGGTGAGTATTCACGTCGTTGCCTCATTAGCCTCAAAGTCTCCTCGGAAAGTTTTGACTTCTTCCGTTTACGCTGCATGTTGCAAAATCTCGTACCTTCCTCCCTGAGTACCCGAACCACATTTTCAAGATTCTGGTCAATATCAGTTGTGGTTTCCACGGCAGCAAAACGGTTTTCCAGGTTCGACTGGAACGTTTCAGATCCCGCCATGGTTTGAATCAGAGTCGGCCGGAGTCTGGACTTCATTAGACGGACACGTTCGGCTTTGAAGTCGATATTCAGAGTGCCTCGGACAAGTCTGTGGTCGCTGCCGGTGTTAAACCTGTTAATCACAGAGACATCTCTGAATATGTGCCGCCTGTCCGTCAGGATCAGGTCGATCTCGTTTTTGGTCATAGTGTCGGGGCTACGCCACGTCCACTTCCTTTGGGGCTGCTTTTTGAAGAATGAATTCATCAAGAAGAACCCCTCTCGTTCGAGAAAGTTGACGAGCATCTGCCCCCTATGATTCCTGACTCCAAATCCATGGGATCCTACTACCGATTCATTGCAATTCTGTACTCCCACTTTGGCGTTGAAATCTCCCATGACAACAGTGTATTGGGTCTTCGTAGTGAAGTGGAGAGTCATCGAACATTGCTTCCACCTCATCATCCGAATGTGTCGAGGTCGGTGCATACACTTGCACCACCTTGAGGCTGTACCTCTCGGTGAGCTTGATGATCAGGTACGCTACCCTATTCGATACACTGGAAATTTCTACAACGTTGTCAGAGAGAGACCTATTGACCAGAAACCCGACGCCACCTTGAGATTGTTGGTCTCCCTCACGGAAGTACATCAGGTGGCCCGACTCCAGGGTCACGGTGTCCTCCCCCTCCCTTCGGACTTCGCTTAACCCTAGAATGTGCCACCTAATTTTCCCAAGTTCCACCTCAAGTTGTGCCAGATGCAAGTCAAGCCGTAGAGTGCGTCCGTTATACGTAGCAATGGTCAGTTTTGTGTGGTGGCCTACCGTAACCCGGAGATTCTTCGCACCCCCCGCCTCACCGTTACCGTGGTCGCCACCGTGACCAGAAATAGCGAGACTACCGGGAACTGGGGGCCGTGGCCTTTGTACTTTGTCCATTTGGAGGATTTTGCCCATAATCGCCACGCTGGGCAGGCGGGTTGGCGATCGCAGAGCGTAGCTTTTTACCGGTGACGCTGCTGCCCGTCATCGGCATCGGCATGTCGCATTTGGCTACGCCAAGGTTTCGGATGGTTATACCGCCATCAGTCGGTCATCCTTTGTCCCTTCGTCGACTCTTACGACACCCACGGGAAGATATGGGGTGGTGGTACTCTAATCTGCCGCCACCACACGGCGACCCACCGGCTGCGGAAGATAGGGAGGTCGGCAAACGCAATTACCGCATTCTCCTCTTCCTCTGCGGCCCCAACGAGACCCGATTCGCGTCATGCGCGGCAGTGCCACTGCCGGGTCACGGAGGGCCGGCAACGAAACACAGAGGTCCTCCTCTTCCTCCGCGATCCAATTCTGCTCTTGCGGGCTTGCCACAGAGAGCCACCTGCTTTCCTTGGCCCAGTTCAGGATCCGTCTTCGCTTCACCCTGTGCGGTATCGGAGGCCGGGTGGCAAAGCCAGCCTCCCCAACGCACCAGACCACAGAGTTACTGAGCCCCCCCACCCCTCGCCATCGCTACAAGATTCGGAACCCAGCGGAGGGGATGTATTGTATTAGCCAAAATCTTCAACGTCATCTATTTTAATGAAGTTGTATCAAAATATGAAATCAACATTTATTTCCAACTGCCATTTTTTAAACCGGTTTCTTTTACCAACTTTTCTCACAAAAAAATAAAAAACCAATTTTGATTTTGTCACAATTCTAAACCAAAAGACAATAGTAAAAAAAATCAATTTCATACAATAGCCATTGATTTCGATGTTGCTCCCTAACAGTAATTAATTGTTTATTTTTACTTAAATTTTATAGTAAGGAACTTTTAATTGATTTGCTGAGTTTTTTTTCCATGAACATTGTTCTTTTCACAATAATATTAATTGGATGATAGATTAAATCCTCTTAATCGCATGTTCTTCGCTTTTAATTTCACTACTCTCGACTAAAGCAATAGGATTAATTACATATTAAAAATTGCTGCCACTTAATTACACGTGACAATTGCCAAAAAGTAAATTAGTGTAGACTGTATGAATGAAAATACTGCTTGCAAACATGCCACCGGTAAATGTACGTTGATTTAAATTCAAAAACGAAGAAGAAATTTTCAATAATGAAATGTTCATTTATGAAACGCTGCTCATTAAAGAGCTAATTGGCAGCAAGACTATTGGACCGAATGAGCGGATGACAAGCCACTGCAACCAGCATTATTAATCGATTTGACTTTTACGTCCAAATTAACAAGCGTGTTGTGTAACCGCAAATAATTCCCAAGTATTAATTACCTTCTGACTAATGGGTGAATTTTATAATTTTAGTGATATTCTGATCACAGATTTTATTGAAAGCAATGTCAAAGGAACTTTGTGTGAATGTGTGCTGTTGCACTGGGAATTCCGTGTATATTTTCAGTTCTCTACTTAAAATGAAAATGTGTGCGATATAATTTGCTGCTAAGACACTACACTTTCATGTGTGCACATATTTGTGAATTGCAGTCTGGCTTGAAACTGTATACTTTGATACGTTATTTCTTTGTTGATTGTAATTTGTCATGTGTACTTAAGAAATAAAAATAAAAATAAAAATAAAATACTGAATTCGAAGAAATTTATAAAACATAAATAAATATATATTAAAACAGCCTTTACAGTTGTTCATGGGAAAGCCTAAATAGATTGTATTTGCTTTAAAATGCAAAATATGATAGTGATTTTTATAGATATGATTTTCATATCGTCAAAAACTATTCAGGTAAATAACGAACGAATTAATTTTTGCTAACCACAGATTTTTTCATTTCACTGTTCCTTCGGTTAGTAAATATTGTGTTCAGTCTACAATCATTCCAAATTTCGGATTGTTACATCCAATATGTTTATATTACTTTGTTTTTATTTACTTATACACGATTTTTAAAATATATTGGTATTTGTCCATACCCGTTGGCGCACGCTTATTCGGCTTCATTTCACAGCGCCACATGCAATGAGCAATATTACCGACATACAATGTGACATGTGGGCAGACAGAAGGTGTAATTTTGATTCAGCTTAAACAGGTTTATACGCTGCGGTAAATGTTAATAATTATGATGACGTAGTTAATTCCATGTACTTAAGTGTTACTTTTACATTTATTTTGTCTTGAACCTGCTTAATCCTAAATCAGCAAAAGAGTAACTTGAACTTGGATTATTAATTTTTTCCAAAGAGGATGTTTTTTCATCATGTAATGTCAAATGTAGAACCTAACCTAACCTTTTAACCTTTTGAGATTACTGGAATCTTTTGATTTGGGGCAAATATGTAATACAAATTTAATCGCAGAGACAGAAACAAAGAGCTTTTATTACTTTTTTATTGAGACCACTCCTGAATTCCATCCATATTTGAATTATTTATTTTGTCTTTCTATAAACGCACGTTTATCTTATTCATGTTTTCATAATGTAATATTGGAGAACCTTATTATTCAAGAAAACACGAAACACATTGGCCAAACAAGGTCCATTATCAATTATTATTATTTTGTTGTGCCGTTCAGATGAGATAGATGCTAATATTTATTTAAGATCGTTCGATATCATTATTTGGAATTAATCATCTACCTCGCTTCGTTGCCATGCATGCCACTTGACTGGGAGTCTGGAACTGGTCACAAAAGTATGTGTTACTACATTTGAGTTTGTATTATATTTTATTATAATATAATGTCTTTTTCCAATAGTTTCTATTTTTTTAAATTTTCATCGCTCATTAAAAGTTAAATAGTTTCATATTTCTGAATTTCATAAATCCAAAAGTAACTCTATTTGAATAGTTGTAAGATGAATAGTTAATTGACGAAGTATCGGTTAGTGAATCATTTATAAGCGAAAGGTCTTATGACGACCTGTGCTGTCGACGAATCGTACGCCGGTGAAAGGTTCTGTCGGCGAAGCGGCGATATACGAAATGTTGTGTCGGCTGGCAGTTCTATGAAGAAACGAATGTCGGTGACCAGTTACAGACTGACAAGTCTGGTGTAGAAAAATATATTACTAGTTTATTCCAGGTTAAATCGAAACTTAAATTATTAAGTAAATCTTTTTTAAAAACCCAGAACTCATTTAGTTTTAAGACAGTCAGTATTCGGCCTCTGAAGTCAGCAAAATTCTTACTAGATACTGCGATAGTCAGTAGTAAATATATTTATTCCCATTTTATAGTTCCTCTACTCACAACATAAGGTGGATTTTCTTTAATGCGGTGAATGTTTTAAAGATTTGACATCTAACTATACTAAAAATATGTCTACGAATACCCCTTTTTCGTAGTTTTAATTCTTTCTTCACTGATATTCCAAGTCAACACTAACAAGTGCACTAACAAATTCAAAATCAAACGGATAACGAACCTACCGTGTTTTCAGTTAAATAAATTATTTAAAATAAGGCCGGAAAAATACGCGAGCAAATATTTTATCTAGTCCGCGGTAGAATTCAACTCTGACTCTGACCTTGGCTTTGCGAGAATATAATTGAAGTATCATACGAATGTGGAGTGGAGTGGAGAGCACTGGAATCGATAACAATTCCGGGCTAGCTGACCACGTTCGAACAACATACAAGCGGTGGTATCACAGGAAACGAGAATGCTCAGCGAGAACACTGCACAGAGCCGCTTCCTGCGTTGATGACCTTTAGCTCGTTGCTTACATGTTCCAATTCGGAGTTACGTCACAAATACAGTTTATATTCAACTTTACTTACCTAAACGTTTGTTACTTTTTACAAGTTACAAAAACAGTTCATACTTGTGAAGAACTCTAACGCCTCGATAGTTTATTGGAGAAAGTATTGGATCATGATCTTGAGGTTTCGGGTTTGGATGTCGGGTCAATGAAAATAGATTTTGGATTCGATTATTAGAATATGCATCTTTTCAAAACTCGTGTTGATTAAGTAACCATTATTGTAAGGATGACTTTATTTCAATGATGAAAGCCTAGCCCTGCAGATATACGTCATGAGTGTGAACAATTGCCGCCTTTGGGAATGGGCCTGCTCCATCTTACCTCGCAAAAGAGAGTACTTACTTGAGAACTTAATTGTTTCATCGGTCATCAAAACTATTCAACTTAGTCCAAAGTGAGCACACATAACAATAAGTTCGATACCGCTACTGTAACAAATCGCCTGAGTTTCTTACCGGTATCTTCTCTGTGGATATATATAGGTTCCGGACCGGATGTAGTAACTTTACATTTTATTCAATGACTATTCAAAAGTGTTAAACACATAACATACTTTTATGAAGATAATGTCCATTGATTAATTGTAGAAGACACACATTCAATAGGCAAAATAAGTACAATTTCACAAACTCCGTGACCGAGACCTTCAGATAACTCGTGAAATTATTTACATTCCACGAAAAATTCCTTTTCTAAACTCAGCATCATAAAATAAGACGTCTAAGATACGTTGAGGACTTTAATCTTTAAAAATAAAATTCCGTTGAAAACTTTGAAGCATAATGTTGAAAAGATGTTTGTATGTAAGAGTGGTTAATCCCCTACTCGTGTCGTTTCACCGTTTGATTGAATTTTGAGGTTGAAAGGACAGAGTGCACTCTCGTTCTTTATTAATATTCATGCACTAAAATAGATGTGTAGCTTATCGATTTTATGAAATTGAACACCTTGACCGTGACCGAGCGGCCGTCAGTTTGTAGTGGGCGGCGAAAATACTTTATTTATTTCAAACCTTTCACGGCCAACGCAAATAAAAGAGCGGGAGATATTTGCATATGGTAAATTGTACATTGTTGATTATTTTGCATTTTTAATTGTATTTATGAACAAACTGACTAGGGTCAAGTGGTGAAATTGTAATTATTTTAGTTTTTCAATCATTGTGCCAAAGTATTTTTTCAATTGTTTCGAGCTATGAGCATGTTACGTTAAACCGTGATTTATATTGTTTCCTATAAGTCTTATAAACTTTAAAATTAAAAAGATATGTTTGTTGTATAGAATTGGTTTTGAATTTTATTGTTAATGTGTTTTTGTCATAATGGCAACAAAAACATTTGTAAATATATTAGTTGATTCATTATCCCGATCCATAAGACACAGCCTGCTGACAGATGGATGGAAAGATAAGACTCTAGAAACCAGACTCTGATAAATATTAACACCCACTGCTATGCGCGCGTCCTTTTTTTTTAATTGTCGAAGGTGAAATGCCTACCGCATCGTCATTCACTCGCAGGGTACAAACGAATCTGGAGCCTATCAGGCGACCTGACACGCCCCAGCCCCTCGGGACTGAGGTAACGGACGCCATGCCTTGCCCACGCCTGGCGTCTCCGGTGCCAGCAGCGGATCTGCTGTTCGCCTTTGCTGCCTACCACCTCTGCGGACACCAGATACTCTCACTCCAGCTCTCCCTCCCAGAGCCAGTTGGAGTCTCGAGACCCGCCGGCCACGGAGGATAGCGAGGCCAGCAAACGCAATACCGCATCCTCCTCTTTCTTTGCGGCCCCACCACGATGCGGTTCACATCCTGCACGGTAGCGCGCTTCTGTCAGGTCACGGAGGACAGGGAGGCCGGCGAAACACCGAGATTCTCCTCTTCCTCCGCGATCCACCTCTGCCCTTGCGGGCTTGCCACAGAGAGCTACATGCTCTCCGCGGCCCAGCTCGGGATTCGTCTTCGCTTCATCCTGTGTGGTATCGGAGGCCGGGCGACAAGGCCAGTCTCAACGTACCAGACCACAGGGTTACTGAGCCCCCTCATCACTAAAAGATACGGAACCCATTGGGGCGGTTCGCGTGCATCCTACACCAACTATTCCGAAATATTTTTGCTATATTTTACCTTTCCATAACAAACTAAATAGATGAAAAAAGTAATCCAATTTAGTATATATATAATGTAGAGCTCTTGGGCAGTGCTACATTAGTAGCAGGGATCAAGCCTTCAAGGTAAGGTCGACAAGTCTAGTAACAGTTTTACTAAGCTTTACTTTTCGCCCTTAAGCTAGAAACTCATTACCACTTAATATCAGGTGGGATGAGGTCAATCTTGAAGTGCGTTATAGAAAAAAAAGTAAAGTGATTGTCGAATTGTACTACATAATGTATCTGAAATTCCAATTCCCGTAATATTATATTTCAAAAATATATTTCAATTTATCTAGCCACTTTAACAGATTCAACATTATTCAATTTAAATACAATTATAAGAATCAAAGCAAATTGTCCCAGGCTCTGATACCAAGCAATTTAATATTTTCTTAGAAAAGTTGCGAAGTTAATTTACTTTCACCCTAACCGAACATTCTTGGGAAGAAACCAGGTGTAAATATTCTCAAGAAATAAATATCACCGTTCATTTTCCAGTGATATTACGACACAAAAGTATTGTTAACTTTTGCTTCTGAGCATTTTCTTGTCCGATTTTATTTAAATATTTGCTATTGAATATGTTTCTGTGCTAACTTTGGTCGTTTACGGTGACGCTTCTTGTTTGTCAATTGAAGATATTAATAACGTATAGACTTTGATTATGTTGATAATACTCGCACTCGAGCAATTTTATGTTTTGTACCGATTCCCATGATTTACCATGAATTGTTTTCCTTCGTCAATAGCGTTATAATTTTAACAGAGACAGAGGTCATTTATTCAATAACCAAATCAGGCAACCGAATTGAACGCTTTTGTTTAAAAAAAGTGTTTTTAAAAAGTGCCTATTGCATTAATATTGCAAAAAAATCAATTTCCATTGTGTTTGTCAGATGAAGCTATATATTGTTATTAATAGTGTTTAATCTATAGGGTAGCACAATATTTGTTCTGCGCCCAGCGTATTAGAAAAAGGGATGCAGATTGAGAAATGTATTAAAAAAAATTCTTAAAGCATAACAATCATAACAGGAGGACTTGAGCATGTTCTTTAAAAATTCTGTTATTTTTTAGTTCAATTATCTGTGATATTTTTTCTGTTTGCCAAATAAATTAATGAACACTCTTATTAATGATAGCGTAGTTGGAATTATTAATAATTTTACCCTTTCATGACATTAAAAAAATTAATGTATATTATTATTCTAATAAATGAAACGTTGACGATTCCAAGGTATAAAAAGGACGATTATATTATAAACGATTCCAATTTCCAATTTGACATATTAACTGTTACCGCTTTAGTTATTAACATGCTCGTTATGCGTACTTGGATTATAGATCCAAATACACAACTAGCGACAAACAATCAAAATATAATTCTGAACTTGTCAGGTAAGTGACGAATACAGAATGGCATTTTTAAATGAACTGACCGGAGATTGGCTTTGTTTATCACTTGATGGTGAATATGATGAGGCGGCGAATAAAGGTCGCTGGGTCAATCAGGTGAAAAAATAGCAATTCATCGAAATGTCATATACTTTCGACATACTTGTACTATGATACCTAATATCATAATTATGAAATAATGCTAAATTAATATTAACTCATCGTCTATGAACATTGCTATTTTATCAGTATCTTGGTCTCATAATTATTTAGAAACCAAATAATTATAAGATAGCTATATTGTACGATAAACATATCTTTAATCTAAAATTGGTAAGGGAGTTTGCAATCAGAAAATCAACCAGACTAGCTATATTTACTTGGCGTTTCAGTATATTCGATTTCACGTTGACAGTATCGTCATACTTGTTAACACGTAGGCTACAAATGCCAAAGGCCGAGGTGAAATCACCATCCTTAATGTCACTATGTAGATGTGTCCGACCTGAAATAGCACATATTCACGTTATACTATAGATTGACACTGGCTCAGGCTACCGGGCCCAATTAAATTATCAGAATTAACCATACTAGCTGTCTGTACATATTACGTCGTTTGGTAGATTTTTAAATTGCAAAAACCCTATTTGACCGATGCCTGTCACATCTGATCGGTGGAGCAGATAACCCACAAAAATGCAGCATTGGGTATAGTGCACACGAAAAATTAATAACAAATAATAAACCAAAAACCAACAATTTAGTAATGCTTGCGTTTTTTTGCACATTTTGTTGATACTTAAAGTAAGACCCCTTAATTTTACTGCACAGTGAGAAATAAAAAACCATCTAACCGGCTTTTCAATTCAAGAACTATCTCTTACTGAGGAATGTGCTATCATTGATATACTGACTTCGTTTGTTAAGTCACTACTTTTTTAACTTAGTAGTTATAAGCCGAATAGATGGTTTTCAATTAATACAAGTAAGCACATTGGATAAACAAACATATAGCATGTCAACAGACTATTGCAAAGCCAGAAAAGGGTTGAGCCAATAACTTCAGATTTAGATTCAAACATTTATTTTACAAAAGCATACTACATTACAACAATGACATACACATATGTAAAAAAAAATAAACGGATAATAAATTAAACAGAGGACACAAGAAACAGATTTGGTCGAGTAAGCTTGCATTAGTGTTGTGCAGTAGCGTGCTGCCACACATAACACTTTTGCTAGGTACATATATTTTTGTACTTGATTTTTCATTGAACCATATACTACGATCAACACACC
Source organism: Glyphodes pyloalis (assembly GCA_037074685.1). NCBI lineage: Eukaryota > Metazoa > Arthropoda > Insecta > Lepidoptera > Crambidae > Glyphodes > Glyphodes pyloalis. The sequence continues at coordinate 18,692,365 of JAYKKO010000001.1, forward strand.
ACCAACTCAAGCTACACCAAACTGTACTGAAGAACACAACATCTAACGCCTCTTCAACTTAGAGAGGTTATCCCGGGGGTATATTTTACTTAAGATATTTTCCAATAAAGTTATTGTCGGAATTTAAAGCCGCCTTTCAGGCCTTCTCCGTAGCTCGTTTAGGAAGTGTGATTCGCGTGTAACCGTGACCAATATTTCAAGTTAAATAATAGGTACAAATTAATTTCGATCACCCATTCAGGCTTATATCCCGGCATCTTTTTTGAAGCATCCTCTTGAAATGATTGAGCCACGCTGGAACCGCAAATTTGGAAAAATAATGTAAGTTATCAGCCAATTGGGGATGTCTTCTTAATCTTCTTAATTTTTACCGCGCCCGACGAATGTCTCTTTTCGTATCTGTCCGTAAAAACGGATGGTTTATTCTCCATGCTTGATTTAAGCAGTTTATCCCGGAATGTGTGTAGTTATCTTATGATTTTATTTGCCAGACTATGCAATCATTTGTCATGCATAATTTAGTGTAAAATTAGGGAACCCGTCCTAAATTTCTCAGAATAAGTAAACTCAGTCTTTGTCAAGTCTTAAAAGTAAGAGTTCTAAATTAATTAAAATAGTTATCTGTTATGTAGGTGGTATCAGCGTTTCGTTTCGGGATGTGTTCATACAGGCAGGACAACTGCATCATACTGACCACGTCGTTGTCTCGATGTCTTCATAGGATCTGTGAAAATAGGACACTTTTTGTTAGTACAAATATATCGTTTCTGAAAAGCAGGTTAAAGGACTATTAAAAGAGGTCATGGTATAGGGATACAAGCTAATATGTGCCTATGTTTGCGTATTTGAATAAATAGTTAGGTAACTAAATTATCAAAGTATCTCGTGATGGATAAATGCACTAAAACTATGACAGTATTTGATAGTTTATTTAAACTAATGAACATGAACAATATACATATTAGCCATCAATCATGGTAAATTCGCTATCTTAACCTTAATATACTCACTGGGGCATAACAATCCTTTGTAAGTAATACACACTTTGCAAGATTGAAGTAGTAAATAATACTAGAAGCAAAATAGCACCAAGCTTACAAGCAGTATTATAAAAGTTCAAATAGGTAATAAATACCATGACTATGATATTGCAACCTAAACTAATTCTATAATTTTGAGAACAAATGTTACGTATTTAATAACAATGTATGTGAACCGCTTCTAAATAATGACAATTACAAAAATGGCTCCCATTTACCGTGACCAAGAATTGACTACAGTGTGCACGTTAGACGATATGACATTCCTATTACAATATTAATCGCCCTGTGCGGTAAACACAGAATAGTAGATAGTAGGCAATTAGTTCCTCCTTTGCCATTCAGGTATTAGCTGACTAACCTTGAATGGAAACAGATAATATCAAAGCGTAACCTTGATCTTGGACAGCTCGATATTGTCCAGTAGTAATATACTCCCATATTATAGTAGGTATGCTTGCGGCTACTTGGATGTGGGATGTTCACGGTCAACAGGTAATTACAATATCAACCTGAGCGAAATGCATCCTCCCAACATTGCGCTTCGTAGTGAATTTAAATAAATTAAATCATGATGCATTAAAAGCTGAAGCATTCTCTTTGTAAGCTTTTGAACTTTGCTTTCATGAACGATGTGGGTGTATGTGTTAACGAATAATAAAATTGTTTCAATAATGTTACGTACTTAGGTAACCATAAAAGTTAATCTTGACTACAGGCCGTTTTTACGTAACTATGCAAACCTCTTTTTATAAATGTATCCCTATGAGAAAAAAAAATGTATTGTATTATTAAATTAGCTTGTCATTATTTTGTTAATTATATTTTATGTTTAAAATTTAATATTTAAAAAATCAACACCTTTTATTAAATATGGCTCGATATACCTGTGGAATGACTGTTAGACTGTTAACTAGACGATCCGTATGACTAATCATCAATTTTTTATTTTCTTATATAACATAGTCAAAATTAAAAAAGTATAGAAGCTTATCTCGGAATGAAACCAATAGCTTGATGGTCGCTTCTTTTGTTCAGAGAAAAATGCCTTTGCCTAGTGATATCTTCATGCGGCATTCCCATAAGAAGGTTAGCATGAAATACTCTTCGACCGACGCCCTGCGCACAGATTAAAATGTGTAGGTATTCGGTGTATGCAGCAGCATCATTCTAAGCCCACGGTAAAAATAGTTTTTGTTTAAATGGTTGTGATCAATGTCACATATTAGATACAAACAAAAAACAAAAGATATTCTGAGCGCATTGTGATTTTTCAAATTTCTGGAACTGTTATAATATTAAGTATTATCATGGAATAAAATAAGAAGAGAGGCATTATATACATTTATCCCAATTTTTTAATAAATAATACTCACTGTGATTAAGACTTTGGTCAGCAAGTATTTTAATTGCACCTGCTTCATACAAAAGTTCAACAAGATAGTAATGCTGTAAACAATACGCTTAAAATATAGATTTTGAAATTTACCAATCGTACAGGACGTATTTTAATTGACTTGAGAGTTTGATACAATATGGGTACTTATTATTTATAAATGAGGTGGGTACCAATTAATTTTATTTTGGTCTTGTCATATCAACTTTACAAATGCACATATCACTCTACAGCATTTATTTAGTAAGCTCAGATCATGGCTACATCTCAGTGTTTTAGCCACTGAACCGATTTGTATCAAACACGATACAGATATTTGCAGATTCGCTAGACGAGACTTAAAAGGCTTTACAGCTTAAAAAAGTAGAAGAAGAGGATGTTAGTTTGGATTTTAATATTGAACTTTTTATTTACTCAGATGGTAAGTGCACGTGTGTATAACGTTTTAAATTACACAAGGACAAACTGGCAGGATAAAGCTAGCATTCCAATTAATCAATCAATCGGGAACATCAAAATATAAATGTTAAGAGATTCTTATTAGAATATGTCATGATCTTCCTGTTCTTTTTTTGTTTTTTTTAATGATATAAAATTCCAAACGAATCAACATGTTTAAAAATTACGTTTGCTAAAACTGATTTATCTAAACATTAAATTTGCCGGTTTTAAGACTCATTAAAGTAAACATTAAAAAAGTAGACGTGCGTGTATATATAAATGTTTACCGATTTCTCAAATAACTTAAAAACTATGTGCAAAAGCCTTTTCAAATCAGTTCGCCGTGAGGCCTGCCAGAGGGTGGATGTATGTCGCTCGGCGCTCCAATAGGTATAACTTCCCGCCACTCGTGTTACGATTTTATTTTATTATTTTATGAGGAATACATTTTCACATAAACTATGTTTTACAGTAAATAACTATTTGTAATTGGGAATTAAATGATTTTATCCTCAAAAAATTAAAAGAATACGTATTTAAACAATTAACTATCATTATGTCGTCACATTGCGTAATGTGGCGCTACTTAATTATATAACGGTATTTAAACAAGGCTCATACATGTTTTAAATACTCTATTTATATTTATGCACAGTATCTGTTCCTCGGGACTTGTAAGTGATATAGTATTTTTAATTTATTAAAAACTGATTTTACTAAAAACACCATTTTTAGTTTTATATCCGTTAACTATGATTATTTTATCTCTAGAGCAAAAATTATCATCTAGTTTCTGCTATATTGTATCCATGGCCGTACCCATTTGATTAATGTCTAAATTATATCCATTAACATGCTATCACATACCTAACGCTTAGTTAAGCAATTATATATCTAGAAAATAAGTTAAATAAGTCAATTCAAACACCCTAACTTTTACTATGAGCATTTTTAAAACCATGTACGATTATACTTTGCCGAATATTCATCTTTATAGAACTTGTAATGACAGCCAATTAAATTTTCCGGTCTAGCTAAAAAAAATATTTGTCAGTGAAAAGTATTTATAAAGTATTTACAGTCACAAGTTTAGAAGGAAACCTTACACGAGATTGAAGTAAGTAACCAAAGATGAATGCCTCTCGATGTAGGGGTCCTCGATATAAGCACCATAGAGCGCCGTTGACAGCACTTTCGTGTTCTACTTAAGAGTCATCGCTGCAATTTTCTTAAAAACATCAAGATTTTAAGGCCGTTTCGACGGACGATACTTGAATTTTTTTCCCTAAAGAACTTCTAAAAGGGGAATTATTATAATGGTACTTGTTTAAGATTTATCTAATATCCTTTGCAATAAGTACTCAAATAGTAGATAATAATAATGCAAATATAATGTTTTTCAATAAAAAATTTAACGCTTTACATTCTTTTGAAGAATATGAAGTTTGAAAAGTCTAACATGTTTGTATTTTTAAAATATATCACAAAATAAATTAAGATATATCATTTATATCTTTTTACGTATCTCGTCAATGGACCATATCATTTAATGTTAAAACTGTTAGACTGTTCACCTGTTTATTTTTTGCCATATCCAGAATCAACCAATTCGCACTTAACTCTACTTCTTCTCTTCGAAAATAAAAAAAATATTAAAAGATCTGACTATATTCCTTATCAATAAAACAAAATAATGTTCACGTTCTGCTAATATATAAAACGAATTATAAAGGTAAGCTTTCTAATGACAAGAATAGAATAGAATATAAAATATCTTTATTCATGTAAGCTTTACAAAAGCACTTATGAATCGTCAGTACAAGTAAAGTATTATATTGCCGTGTTCGGAATGTTGATCATGTCGAGAAGAACTGACAAGAAACTCAACACTTACGCTTTTGGGCAATGGTAATGGATACTAATTGTCTCTATACTAGACCGCGGGCAGCTGACCAGAAAATGTTAGCCTATAAAGGTATTCTTGTTGACTACGAAACCAAAAAAATGCATAAACAACACTGTTCAAGTAGAAAATAGACGATCAAAATAGTTACCTATTCCAATTGTTTTCGTTGTTTCGCCGAACATTTTCGTACACAAAGGGCAAACATTTTGTTCCCAAGCTGTAACTTGATTGCACTCTTTAACCGGCGTGACACGAGTGAACTTTCGACCATTAATGACTGCGGACCCTTTCAGCACACAAACAAGGCCTTTATCCCTGTATCTCTCAAACGGTTTGTTATTTAGTTTTTGAAGTATCGGTGAAAATGCAACACAGTCCAATAACGAGACAACAGTATTACGGCATTGTGGCGCGGGCCGAAGCGATTACAATGGAGCACGGCAGGATCGTTTTAATTTAAAATAAGCGAACATATTTTACCGGCATCATAATCTGGCTTTCATGGCATAAAGAGGGCAAAGTTTAATTCGTGTATGCAACTGTGCTTTATATTCCTGACTTGTTAAATATTAAAAAAAGAAAAGTTCTTTCGTCGCTTATTTTTTATGACAAATCGGTACAGGAAATTTAATTTATCAGTTTTTAACTCAAAATCCTAACCACTTATGACGGAAACAAATAGAAAAGTATGATTTAACTTTTAATACCAATTAAACGACTATAAATATAAATTATAGGGCTAAATTGGTATTTAGCCCTATAAATCCTCATTGGTAAGCCAAGAGACAATTACTTTTCTATTTTATCTGAAACTCCGGTTTATCAAGAGTTAGGTAGCGCCACCAAATTAGTTTGATCGAAATAACGTGAAAACCTTGACATTTCGTGCATGTATTAAGTGCAGGTCTTAGGTAAGCGGGGAGAGAGGTTGACCCTGAAAAGCAAGTAATGAAGAAAATGCATCGGGGCGTATAAATGCGAAATAGCTAAAGGTTATCTCCGATATATTCTTGCTTAAATATTAAAATACCATAAGCATTTGGCTGAAAATAAGATTTATAATATCGATAATGCTGCCTTTGCAACAAAGGTCTCTGTATTAAATTTTATTTTTATTTAGTAAAGAAAACTTTAATGTTTACTATTTTCAGATGACCGCTACTTGCGTTTCTTTGCTTTATTCAAAAAAAAACAATAGAGTGTAGCTTGTTTTTCTTATTCGTAGAAAAGTTACCTACCTACTTATATATTCGATTTCAAATGTTTGAACATGAAACCTAAAAGATCGTTTGAAATCTGTAGAATACCTGATTCCACTCGTATGTGCCCCATTATTATAAAAATGTATTTACTGAGAGAATCAATTGTCTAGGGCGACAAGTTACAACAACGCAAAAAATTTACCAACCCACTTAAAAAAATATTCTTACCTGATCGGAAGTTTTATATCTATCTATAAGTTTATATATTTATGTTTAAAAAGGTAATAAAATACTTTAAAACCGTTATGTGCAGCTAAGATTCCATACTTATTTAAATTTAAATTTTCTTAGACAAAATATGTACAAAGTGAAATAAATGAACGAAAAAGCTGGTTCCTGTAGAGTCCTTTTGTTAGTACTAAGAGAGAATATTAATTTTGCCGTCTGGAAAGCGAAGCTGAGTACGGCAAAATATTATTGTCCAATGAATAATGAATTAAAAAGAACGTGAATTCTTAAACGAACGCTATGTCACAGCGGTTTAGAGTCGGCATTCAAGTAAGACACGAATGCTCAAATAAGTACGAGAAATATTAATTAACATAAAATTATTTTGAGTTCATACTATTAACATCATGAGTCACGTTAAAAGGTCGGAACACTCCAATTGAAATAAATTTAGATATTTAATTACTTATTTTCAGTGATATAAAACTTCAAATTAATATTTGTAACCAAATGGATCAAAATCTCAATATACTGTTTCGTTTAAAAATAAACAAAACTAAACTCAGATTTCATTATTTTTTCTATATATAGAAATATATTTATACTGCCGACATAGAAAACTGTTAAAGAACATTCTAAACTTTACCAAGTTTAGTTGCCGAACAAACTGTTTACTTTCGCTGATTTTTATTCAGATTACATGCAAGCGTTTGTACTTCGGATTTTCTTTGAAATATAAGCTGTTTTGTTTTTTTAATATAAGTTACCAAATAAATTAGTCAAGTCCATACTTTTGACCTCCAGAATTAAAAATAAGAGAGGAAAGTACCTTAAACTTCAGCATTAGGCCCTTTGGATGCAGCGTTAAAAGTAACCACACTCATTACAAAGCGACCCCAGCCTCAATAAATACAGTTCTCCCATTGGTACAACTACCATGAACCTTGCTAAATCGAGGTAAGCTTCGAACGTATAGATCTTTACAATGTCGACGGCACGTAACTAGGGTTCCCCCATTTACACCGCCACAATGGATTTACTCAACTATACCTGCTACACACTTGTCAAGTTTCATTATAAATTCAGGACAATAACAATGGTAGACAAACATCGTCACGTAATTGAATTACTAAAGATAATTTAGTGCTTACCTCAGTGCATGCCGAAAGATGTTCGAACAGTCGAATAGGGGTAAATGGCTGACTATTCAATTAATTTAAATTAAGGAAGCATTTTTTTTCCCGTTAAAATTTTTAAGTGCGATATCAGAGATTTCAAAACACTGAATCGTTTCGTTGGGATTTAAAAATTTATTTTTAAAATAATTTGCAAGAAAAAATTATCCGGCCGACACGTTTGGTACTCTAAATTTATTTGTGAGTGAGTGGTATCATGTTCTAATTTTTTTTGAGCTGATCGCCCCATTCCCATCAATTCAGATCGACTAATGTATATTAAATTGAAAAAAATCGTTCCCGCGATTTCTTTGGTTTATGTTACATAAATAGTAATATCTTATGTCATATTTATATGTCTCAGGCAAGCGCGCACTCATGGCTTTCTTTTTATCTTTAATTGGCAATTTAAAAAAAAATACGTTTATTACTAGAAAAAAGTGACATACTTATAACTCTTGATCCAAAACGTATTAAAATTGCAAAGCCTTTTTGGTAGTAGGATTTGGTTAATATAGTGTTAATTTAATTATGGGCAAAACTTTATTATTCATATATTTCTTCAAGTAGTGCAATCATTTTGGACTGTCTTTAATAATATGTTTATTTTTATTGTGTTTGACTAACCTTTCAAAATCTTAATATATATAAAAGTGAATCCCCATTTTCCTTGGTCACGTCATTATGCGTGAACGGCTGGACCAAATTCACTTTTTTTTGTTGTGTTAGTTAATGTCAGGAGAGAGTTCTTATAAAAGAAGAAATATAAAAAAGAAATATTTCTTCTTTTAAACAGAATAATTAAACGGACGTCGTTAAGGCAGGACAACGTCTCTAGGGTCATCTAGGCTTGTATGTAAAATGCTCGTATTTAAGACACAGTAACGTATTTTACTCAAATAAAAAAGTGTGTCAAGTTAGTTGCCTTTTTTTCAATATATAGTTTGTACTAATAAAAGTAATAAAAATCTTAAACTTTTGGGGTAAAAAAAATTAATTTAACGTAACATTGGGCATTTAATTTTCTTCAAGTATTCGGAATTCAGCATTGGTTTGAACATTTAAATGATTTCGAGTATTACCGTTCAAACGGAATCTAGGCAAATAGCGTATAAACAATGCACTGTGAATTTTCTATTACCTAGTTAGTTATTTAGCTTCGATTGAATCCTTAATGATTAATGGGACACAATTGTGAAGTAATAACCCAGTTTTATGTTATTCCTTAGTTCAATTTTATTCATTAATTGCCTTTATAACCATTTTGACAAATTGATATTGATCTTTTTGCAAAATATATCTTTGATTGAAGATAAACTGACTTTGACGTCCCATTTTAAACATTTGAAATAATAAATTTCATTGAATAATATAATGAAACTATTTTAAGAAAAAATAAGGGTACCACAGCGTACCTACCATTAGAATGGGCGGACTCGTTTCAATATATTTTTTCTCGGGAAAAGGGATATTTGCTTAATGTCTGGTATGATGCAAGAGGTGAGATAAAAAAAGGCGATTTAAATGACCGTGTAACAGAGAATTAAAGAAACTGAGTTCCTCCAAATAGCCGTACGATATTTTTAAGAATCCGATCCCCTCTCCCCTCCCCTCTCCGAGGGCCTAGAAGGAGGACCCAAAATCCACATAGAGAGACAGCGGTCCTGTGCCAATATTATCCATTCATCCATTTCTTACAGTATTGTAAATATTGTACGTCCTACCGTACCTATCAAACTGTCTTTGCTGGATTTTTAAGGTTCAATTTAATTCCCGTTCGTAAATACGAGTGTATATGTTTATGACATTCACATAGTAGTCTATTCTACAATATATTTTTTGGTATTGTACATTATTTTATTTCAAACCTGAAGTCACTGTCACTTATAGGGTATTTTAAACAAAATAATGCCAAACGTTTTTTTCTTTATATATAATATAAACAGTTCCAATAAAATTATGAAAGCAAATGGAAATAATATTACAAAATCGTTACCAATTTTTTTTCATCCGTATTTAACGATCGCGACCTTAAAATGTGTTTTATTTTAGCGAAGCGTTTGAATTTGACCCATGTGATTTGGAAAATACAAACATCCAATCATAACAAAAATGTTATATTTTTAACCGTGTTTTTAATAAAACATAAAACAAAAAAGTAAAAAGTAATTATATACTTTTAAAGATATCCATAATACACAAAGTCGGATAAAATTTGTTGTGTTAAATTATTTAAGTAATGGAATTGTATAAATCTACAAAACGAGATATTCACGTACACGTCATTTCGAGCAAGCGTGTTTTTTATTATAAGCCATAAACATTATCCGCATCATTCAAAAGAAGTATAAAATTGTGAAAACATCCCATATGCAAGTAACTATGATATGATCTAAGTCCGATACAATATTTTTCAGTCCTGGTAAGTGAGAGCTAAAATAGAAGGTTACAATATCTGGAAACCACAATACACAGGGACTTACCAACACCTTTGGAATTGTTTAAAACTTTACCATATTTCAATAAAGATGTCTATTGTTAAATTATGTAGGTACTGATTCAAATGATTTTCTAATATTGACACTTCTTTAAAAATTGATCGGTGCGTTACATGGCGCATGGATAAAAACCAACCGCAATGGAAATGAGGATGAATATTGCAAAATGCGAATATATTTAAATTCGATATCATTATTCGGCTAAATAACATTTGGTACAAAAATATATTAGAAGGGATTGCCCTGTATTTACGTAATTTATAACAATAAAGAAACGCGACATTGGAGGTTACGTAGCGATCTGGGCATCGATTGCTCGGTTGGTCAAAAGAGATGCTTGCTCAGCTATTGGCTTTCATTCAACGATGTTGGTGATATGGAATTAGATTATATGTAATTATATCATCACCTTTTATTTGGTTCCTGTCTGAAATTTGTCAAACTACCAGCAATCCATTGCCTCTTCATTTAATTTTAAAATGTTCGAAATAATTTTAAAAGCTGTCAGTACCTACATTTATTTATCTTAAATTTAATAAATTATAAACAATATTGCAATTATCTTAACTATAGATAACTAATAAAACAAAAAAATAATGAGGCAAAATGTTAATCGAAAAAATGGGTGGACCCCGATTACAAAACTGTAGCATAAAATTTTGACAAGTATTAAAATAACCAAATATTATCACAAAAATGGCTTCTAATAATAATATAAATCCAATTAGTAAATTATGACAACTTACTGTGATATTATAATTTAATATGCAATGGTAAACCATATTATCTTCCTGTTGTAAAACATTTTCTTCTATGAAAAGGTCATCGTTCTTGCTCTCTTTCTTTCTTCACATTCAGATATCTGCCTTCTCTTTTTTTCAATTTAGTAGACATTTTCTGGCAGCGAAAAATCAGGGTCCCGAATCTTTGATTTAGCACTGGGCGTTCATTTTGGCCATTACGTCGAAAATCCACTTTGGGCGCAAAACCAATATGCGCAAACATCAAAAACCATAAAGTTATCTTAATTCTACACAAATATCACATAGAAATAAATAACATTGTGCATTATACATAAAATTAAAAAAATAAAAATTTACACGTTACACAGATTTAAAAATCCACCCAATTCAACATTTACAATTTATTTTACTGCCAGCTAACCGGTAAGATCAAATTAAAGTTAATTCACTTCACAATAAACTAAAAACATCGAAATTCAAAACTTTTAAAACTTTACGAAAAGTCTTTTAAGCGGCGTAAAACTTGTACGAAATTAATTATGAGGCCGTTTAAAGTATAAATAAAATCGTTTAGGCAATGTGAGGTACCGGCTTTAAGAGATTTACTCGCATGCTAGGCTTCATACGCATTCGAGTGCGGCGCGCGCGGGACTTCAAGACTTATCGTATTGTCTTCGCTACTACGAAACTTTGTTCAAAAGTTGTCAAGTTTGGTTTAAAAAAAATAATACTTACGCGGCATGGTCTGCATGGGGTAACCAAGCGATGGCAAGGGCGAACACTAAGGCGAAATTATGCACGCCACGGCGAAGACGCGAATGCATGGTTGGCATACGTAGCGCCTTGCGCGCTTACTGCCGGCGGACTGACGATCGCCGCCATCAACCCTCATACCGGCAGAGACTCGCGCACGCGCTTTACCCCCTATCGACCGGGACCCAGCTGCCTTCTTCCGCTTGCGATGATGACGCTCAGATCCTCAGGAGCCTTATTGAGCGACAAACACTAAACGCTCTATTTTGACGCTGAGACGCAGAGACTTTTCGCAACTTCTCATGTTTTATTAACGTCGAGATATTTTCAATTCGACGCATAATTTTCTGATACCTCGCAAAGTTCTCCGTGGTTTCCCACTCGAACACTTTCGAATCGCTTCTATAGTATATTTTGTAAGGCGACCGTACAGTATCTGAAATTTATTTAAATTTCTAAATCTTGTAATCAAAACGTCAAAAATATGCTAACTGATCCATATCAAAAGATTCTATAAAAATAATTTGAAACCAGTAAAGTTTGCTATAAAAAACAAAATAGTCATCCCTGTTATCAAACGCAGTGAATTCTCGCGGGAAAGCTAGCATGTTAAACAGTGACCGCTAGGTTCGGTCGACTAACCAGACTAGCGATGCTAGTTTCACTGCACGCGCCTCTTCAGTTTTGTCCCGACAATTTCCCGCGCGACTCACAATATCAACTGCAACGTCGGTTCGGAAGAATCGGCTTAGACCGCTATAAGCGCATTGCCAGGGTGCAATCGAAAGTGAAACCGAGAAAATAAAATTTGCTCGTTATTATTACACTCAAGTTGTGAAAACTAAATAGTTGGTATTAGAGAATTATACAATTTAATTATTACGTTTTTAGAAGACACAAAAAAATGTTTCTACTAATTGCAGCGCTTATGAATGACCATCTCAACGGACATCGCTGAGATATTTCGGCTAGACAGTAGTGTGAAAGATGGGCTGAATAAAAGTTCAGCTGCTGTTTATTTTTTTGATGGCTTAAATCGTTATACAACAACATATTTGAGCAGACAACCTCAGAAAAATATTTTGACAAAAAAGGACGATAATCTCTAACAGATAGATGTTAATACAGTTGCCAGTAATATTAAAACATTTATTCACATAAATATTAAATTTTACGGTAGTTAAGCCGAGACGACCCCGCTAAAAATGTCGACATGGGTAAGCGACCAACGTTTGATGTCGCCGACATTAATCCGATATTAGACGGAGACACTTGTTCGACTACTGAGCAATGAATTGCTAACATTGATAAAAATAAGAAATAACTTTTATGATGTTCTTTAAAACACGATCTTTCAACTCCAGACTTATTAACTCGGCACAACTAGCGCAAAATATTCCACTAAATAATGTGCGTGTGGATTGACTGAGAATCTAGAAAAAAATACTGTAGCATAAACGTGAATATTTAAAAGATAATAATCCAAATTTTGTTTCGAGCACCAAAAAACTTACTGAAAAAACAACAGGCCCGATTTCAATATCTCAAAAAACTTACTTCAAGCCTACGTACCAAAACAAAATTATCTAGTTTTACTTGTTTAGCTTTTGTATATATACATCGCTTTATTTTAAATTGAAGTTGTTGTTGTTTATTTTTGATGCTAGATACAAATTATTCAATATTCATGTCTAATGAAAATATAACTTAAAAATAATAATTTGTTGTAACCAAAATGGTTAAGTAGAATCAGTTTCATGCGATACTTTCAAAGAAACAAGTACAAATAAATTTGGTAATATCGATGATAGTGTAAACGTACTACTTAATAATGCCAACGTAATATATCAGCCTATTTAAACATCCATTGCAGGACTAGGACTTTTCACTACATTGAGTGGCTACTGGCTTAATCACCACGCCAGCAAACTAAAAAGTTTGTTTGACCCGGACATCGAACACGGAACCATGAGAAAACTCCGTACTCTAACTACTACACCACTGGCGCATTATTAATAAACACATTTAAATACCAGACAACAATTAAAATATATTTACGGGTCAATCCACGACTACATATTTAGTAGTTACTGCGAACTACTTACTACGTAATGAGTAGTTGACATGAACTACTGGATATCTTGACGTGTACCCATTAATATGTTAATATGTACCCGGTAATTTATTTTAAAAGTTTAAAATGGAAGTCCTAAAATCTATAACATTACTAGATTCCAAAGTACCTAAGTGGCTTAAGATTAAATAAAAGAAACCATAACCATCGGTGAATCCACAAGTACCTACTTAACACAAATGATTGCTCTAATGGGGATCGAGCCCACAGCCCTTGGTTTAAAAACCAAAAGCCCCAACCATTGTTCCATCCCGCCATTAGCTACCGAATACAATTTCAACTTTTCCAAATATTCGTTACAAAGTTGCGAGGGAGCAGTCCAAATCGCCGGCATGAATTGACTGGGTGCGCGGCCAGCGCGGTTGATGTCGCCGACATTTATGCGGAGGCACTCGACCGACTACTGGGCAGTAAAGTGCTTACGTAGGTGAGAACCGAAAACATTTATTTGAACGCTTTGTTTCGTGAGACGTACTCATTTGGTTCGAGACATTCAAGCTCGCAATAGGGACGATGACTTGGTTAAATAAAACAAAACGATGATTTTATTTAGTCCAGTAATTCTTTGTCAAAATGCAATTTCATTATCTAGCATATAAACATTTATGATGATACATCAAAGATCAGTGGAAAAAACTGCGAGAACAAGTGATTTCATGCTAAATTTTAAAGCAAAGTTTCTTAGTATTTTTTTAATGATTAAAGAAAAAAACATGTGACTTATATTTTTGGTAATGCATTTACTATTCAGAATATCCGAAATTTACTAAAATTATGGAACCTACACAATTAAAAATTGTAAGTTATTCATATATAAAAGATAGAGAAAATGAAAAACTATTAAAGAACCAAAATTAACTATTATAGTTTCATGATTTAATATGTTACAATGTAGAAGATCATGCGTTTACCTTCATTCTCGACCAGCTAGCTATATTTAAGTTTTGTTATTATTTTGAATAACTATTTTATGTATAGATTTATATAATAAAGATATAAGATTAATCTAATTCCACCTGAAATTAAAAAGTAATCAGTGTTATTTAAACAAATATTTTTTGTTATCCTTACCTGTACAGCATAACTATTCACAAAGCGTCGGAATCGGACTTGAATTCGTAAACTATGTTTGACCTCACTTAATTTAAACGATTGAACGGAGACAATCATACACTATCCAATCTGAATAGTTTCTGACGTTTATGAATCAGTATTATGGGAGTTATTGCGACAGGGTAAACTTTGAAATACATATTGTTTATTGTCATAACTTAAATTGACGTACACATCATATGGCAAACAAATTAATAAGCATAATAGTTTTAGCATAGTTATTATAACGCATAAGCATCATAAAGCAGTTCTGTTGAGAGGCATAATAATAAAAGCCATAATCGTATAAATCTAAATTTTCATTTGCTATATTTTTATAAAGCATACTTTGAAATGCAGATTTTAATTATGCATAAATTACCATTTTCATAATTTTATCTGAAATACTTTTATAAAATGTATACCTAAGTAATTGTTTTTTATTTGACACACCGAAGTATTTTTAGTCATAAAATTTTATATTCATTTCAAAATAAAAAAATAATATTAATAGGAAGTAAATTATAAATTCGACTGGTTATGGCCCTATGCCGTGGTACTAGTCTACCATATACTATAGTGCAATTTAAAAGCTGGAGAAAAGCAGAAACAATTGCACTGCTGCTGCCTGCCTGCATGCATGCATGCCTGCTTGTATGCAGGCTGCTTGTTTACTTTCGTGCATGCATGCTGCTTGCTTGCATGCTATTAAATGTATAATTTTAAATATAATGTCTTTTGGATAGCATGGTCAACAAAAAATTGCCTTTCATTACTTATGCCTATAAAAATTATGCCTTTCTATGATTATGCCTTACAGGTTTCGGCCATATGATATTATGTGTAAAGAAGTTATGCTAGTCGCGGATTGTTTACAGTTCGTTGAACCTTTATTTATAAAAAAATATGAGACTGTGACTGTGAGAGTACTTTTTAGGGTTCCGTAGTTAACTAGGAACCCTTATAGTTAGTTTCGCCATGTCTGTCTGTCCGTCCGAGGATAATCTCAGAAACCGTTTGCACTAGAAAGCTGAAATTTGGTACAAATATGTATATTAATCACGTCAACAAAGTGCAAAAAAAAAAATGTTTTTTTAGTTGATTTTGCTGCGGGATCGAAGCTAGTTACGCCATAAGACCATTCAATTCAATGTGTCGCCTTTACGTTAATGTATTACGTGTCCCATGCCCAAATATTTGGATAATCCAATAGATGGACTAAAAATAAATTTGCAGTCGGCTTTTCTATTGCGTTTATCATCATCTTTTCATCTTTTCTTTCTTGCAAGGCTTCCACAACTCCTAAGTGGATTCCCTATATTTGGCCGAATTTCATTGCTCCGAATTTCACTTGGCAGAACACACTTGGCATATTTTTATATAACCGAATATGTTTAAAGCATAAAACTTTTTCATGATAATTGTTGTTTAGCCGAATGTTTATTTTGCCGAATTTACAGGTATACTTATAAGAAATTCGAATTTTATTTAGCATAATTTCTTTATCCAAATCGTATTTTTGCATATTTTTGTTTAGAATAACGTTTATTTAGGCGAACTAACTAACGGCAAATTTCATTTGAGATAGTGTTAAATAGCATATTTCTCTTTACACTTACATTAAATTAAAAATGTATAAAAAAAATATATTTTGACTTTTGACTTGACTTTGACAAAACTGTCGTGGTAGATACGAATCATTGCAAAACGACTCCACGAAGTCTTGTCTGCCCTACACTAGAGTGTTATTTAAGCCCGCGTAGGCGCGGAAGGGCGAAGCGCTCGGTGGTGAACGAAAGCCATCTACGACGATAAGCTCTCGTGGGACCACCGGAGCCCTGCAGCGCCGGAGCTGGGACAGAAATCTTGCATGTTGCATGGCACGCTGCACGCTTGCATGCATGCTGTATGCATGCTGCGTGCTTGAGTGCATGCTGTATGCATGCTGCGTGCTTGCTTGCATGCTGCATGCATTCTTGTATGTTGCATGCTTTCTTGCATGCTGCATGCTTGTTTGTATGCTGCATGATAATTCTACCTTTTTAATATTAAGGATATGAAATGTATGCTTTAAGATGATTCTTAACATACATTTTATGAGCTACGATGGTTTTGCTTTTTCATAGTATGGATAAGAAAAGTATGCCTAAGGATAATTCTAAATGTAAATTTTCGGCGTATGGAAGTTCTGCCTTTTCGTTATTATGTATATTGAATTTATGCCTAAAGATGACTCTGCCTTACAAAATATTGCGTTTTGAGTATATGCTTACTGAGTATATGCCAAAAGATTGTCAACGTAATGAAGTTTCTGCCATTCGATGTTATGCAATTTAATATTATGACATAAAAATTTCGGCAATAAAAAGTAGATCCTTCCTAAGTGTGTACCATTTGCATTTATCATCTCCTTACCACCGAAGCTTAGCTGGTCATTTTGCGGTCCGTCTGTGGGTAGCCGTCCCAGCGCGTCACATTGTAAAATTTCGCTATTTTGAACCTTGCTGCCCCATCGGCTATCAATTCTACGAGCTGAGTGGCCTGCGCTTCAATATCTATCATGATATTATGCTTACTCAATATGTACTAGTACTTACTAGTATAATAAAGCTGAAGAGTTTGTGTATTTGTTTGATCGCGCTAAACTCAGATACTATTGATTCGAATTAAAAAATAAGTTTGTGTTGGGTAGTTAATTTATCAAGGAAGACTTTAGGCTGTATACCAATACTGTGGGAAAAACGCGGAGAGTGAGTGCGTGAAGCCGCAGCAGGCCGCTAGTCAAATATAATTCTGGTATTTCTCCAGTAGGCTTTCGTAACAAAGGTAACAATGCACCCCAAATTCATCAAGTCTGAAGTACGTATTTCGGTGTAGCAGTAGTCAGTACTCATTCAAACGTGCAGGTTATTTACCCGCTCATTGTAAGTATTATGCCGCGAACATTCATCCGAGCGGGTCCACATAGCGCCACCCGCCAAATAATTTTATGCAAATATACACCCCCGCCTCTTTGAATCTTTCGCTTTATTTATGCTTAAAAGATAATAGATTTCCTACTTTCCATGATGCTTACCTTTAAATGTTTTACCATTTTTATGATAACATGAGATGACGAATTTTAGATGTGTTCTTCATCACATTTCATCAAAAAAATAGACCATGAAAATGGGTTCTATTGTTTTAATTTAAGTTAAATAGTGCACCTACTCGACTTTGTTTTTTAAATATTATGTATGTTATAGAGAAATTGGTTTTTTTTGTGCTTAGTAGCTGTAATTACACGAAAATTTTAAAAACAATTATTTACTATGAGTTATTATCATTAACTAAATAAATATATGGACATTGTTAGTAAAAGTTGAGTTAAATCTTCATAACTGTATTATTTTCTATTCCTCTACTAGTTCTTTGTCATCATTTGCATTCCTCATAGGCACCGTTACTAAATAAGTAGAACAGACTCCTGAGAAACTTTCACCCGCTATCTCATCCCTTTTCAAACAGTATATTCTCAACTCCTTAATCATTTATTGCCCAAATTCCAATTAACGAATTGGAAACTTTCAAAACGAAAGACTTGTAGGCAAGCCTGGCACTTACTGCTAAGACCGATGAATGATTTTTCACTCTTCCGGTTCCATACAGTACCTATACATCTCCAACCACTCTTCTGCACAAATCAAATCCAAACCAGAAGACAACCCTAGGGTATATAGATTCAGTGCCTTGTGCTGTTGAAAGTGGTGTTTCCCTGAAATGACGGTTTCTCTTGAAATTTGACGTAATATTACCCACCGAATGCTGGTTGAATAATACAACAATTGTTGGAAATATCCCTGGTTACTCGGTTTTTGCCTCAAAGCACAATATTAACCAAAATGGTGGCGTTGTGGCATATGTTGGGGATCCATCTCCCCGCTTTAGGATTAGTCTGCGATACAAGTATCACCGATTATTTTCCAACAATGGTGGGACTGGAGATTAAAAATAAAAATAAAAGTCCCAAGAACGCACGAACTAGGAACAGAACCAACTTAGAGGAAGTATAATAATAAATAATAAATAATCTTTATTTAAGCATCGAAAGCGTTAACCGGTATTGACTGGTCATCCGTCTTAAATTCTACAAACGTTAACGAAGCATCTGCCATATTCCTGAAAGTGCTAAACGACATCATAAATAAACACACACAAATTTCGCGCATTATCAAAAGTACATTCACAATAGAACCGTGGATGACTCCAGGCCTACTTCGTTGTTCTCGTCATCGTGATTATCTACATAAGCTTGCCCGACAGCATCCATCGGACGAAGTTCTAAAGCTATCCTATTCCAGATATAAAAATTTCTACATAGAACTGATCCGGAAACTTAAAACTCAGCACGAAAGGTCGGAAATTGAATCGAACAAAACCTACGAAGGGTCTATGTAAGTCTATATTAAAATTCTGCAATAAACATAAAAAACCAAATCAAGCAGGGGAGCTGTCTCTGCTGATCTCTGGCCGACGATCCTTCGGATGCGCTAGGCATTACTAATGAATTTTTTGCTACAGTTGGTATAAATCTTGCGAACAAGATTCTTGACGATACCGGTCATTCTGAACAATCCTTGGCAGCTTCGGTGTGCGTTAGTTCTGCCCCCCCAAATTCATTATTTCTATCGCCTACTGACCCTGGGGAAGTAAACTTAATAATAAGAAATCTTAAGAACGACAGTGCTCTCGGACTGGATGGGTTGAATAATCACTTGGTTAAGTCAATTAGAGACAAAATAATCCTACCCCTGACGTCAATTTTTAACTTAAGTCTTAGCACGGGGTGTTTTCCTAATGTCTGGAAAATTGCTGCGATAACACTATTTTACAAGGATGGCTGTAAAAATTGCCCCACCAACTACCGCCCAATTTCCCTTCTTAGCGTCTTCTCTTTTAGAGAAACTGGTCAACAATCGTCTCGTATCTTTTCTTGAGAATCTTGGTCTATTGAGCGAAAGGCAATTTGGATTCAGGAGAGAAAGGTCCACTGAAGACGCGGTCTCTCTGCTGGTTGAAAAGATTTCCTCTACCCTCGAGCAAAGGAAATATTGCATTGGCGTCTTTCTTGACCTAGCTAAGGCCTTCGACACGGTTTCTACCCCGATATTACTCCGTAAGCTGGAATCCATAGGAATCCGTGGCGAGGCCCTAGCCTGGTTCCGCAGTTACTTAATGTCAAGAGGTCAACTTGTGAAAGTGGACTCGTGCACAAGTAATGTACACCCAATCAACTACGGGGTACCTCAGGGCAGTATCCTTGGCCCAACACTCTTTATTGTGTACATGAATGCCATCCACTCCCTCACTATTCCTTCTGCAGAAATCGTCTGCTACGCGGATGATACTGCTATTCCATTTTCGGGTAAGAACTGGGAGGAAACCTTTCAATCTGCTGAGCGGGGTATGGCAATTACTCATAATTGGCTCCAACAGAATCTGCTGACCCTAAACACCAGCAAAACTAAATTTATTTGCTTTCATAAGACTGCTGCCTCGGATCCGCCCCCGATAGACAGAATCCGAATTAACGTTTGTGGCCAGTTCAACAGCTCATTGGACTCTTGTTGCAATTGTACTCACATTCAGATTCGTGATACAAAATATCTAGTTGTAATACTGGACGAAAAACTTAACTTCAAAGCACACATAACAGCGTTGGCAGCTCGCGTTCGAAAGATTATGGGAATCATGAAAAGGCTACGAAACATATGTAACTTTGACATTTTAAAGACTATCTACCAAGCTATTTGCCATTCTATTTTAAATTACTGCATTGGGATATGGGGTCGTGCAGCTAAAACACACTTCAATGTATTGGAAAGAGCCCAACAGTCAGTTTTAAAGGTATTGCTCAAGAAGCCTTTTAGGTTTTCCACTGACGCTTTATATCAGGAGGCTATGGTACTACGTGTCCGGCAGCTTTTTATAGCCAAGGCGTGTCTTGCTACACACAGAAACATCCTCAAAAGTAATGATTACTCAGTTCTGCTCAAGAGACGCGTGTTCCGAGTTCCAACGCCCACGGTGAAAACTAGCTTTGCAGAAAGATTTTCAACTTACGCTTTTCCAGCAATATATAACCGTGTTTTGCAATTCTGTGACATAAAATCTTCGACATTGAGCCAGGTTAAGGCCACTCTAACGGCATGGTTACAAAATTTAGACTATCAGGCAACTGAATCTACCCTTCCAATGTAAATATAAGTATACGCATTTTAAGCACCCCAAATGGCACTTTTTCTGTTGTTTTATTTATATATATGTGGGATGGTGAGAATGTGAAACGGAACGAAAGCGCAGTGAAATGGAACGTAGGATTAAGGAAAGGGAAGAATGAACGAATGAGTGAAAGAAGGAATGAGTGAGAAAAGGGGTATAACGATTTGAAGACGGACGACGAACTGCTCTGTAATAAAAAGTGTTTTAAAATTCAATAAATAAGGATTATCGCAAAAAGCCCTAGTTTCTCTGAACCCACAATTTTGGGGGCTCACCGGGATCAAGAGAGACTGGAATTTCTGCGAAACGACGCGAAAATCCTGAGAGTGACGGTTACTGCAAAAAACGACGGTTACAACGACGACGACGACGACGCTTAGAAATTGCAGAAATCGTTATTCGCGATGCCTAAGGACACAAAAGAGCGACGCAAGAGCAGACAGGACGACTACGAAGACGCTGAGACTGTTGCAACGACGACGCAGCCCAACACGTTACACATGTCGGCAGAATTGATCCCTACATTCAACGGTCAAGATAAGACGTATCCTGTGACACGATGGGTGCAGGAGATTGAAGACAACAGCGAGATATTTGGCTGGTCGGAGTTGCAAACATTATTACTTGCACGAAGATCGTTAACGGGTACTGCATCTCTTTGGCTCAAATCGGAGCGCCCGTTTAAATGTTGGGAAGATTTGAAGATGGCAATCTCCAAGGAATTTCCAGACACAGTTGACATCAAGACGGTACACGAAATGATGAGTGCCAGGAAAAAGCGACCAGATGAACCGTGTATTGATTACATGTTGGTGATGAAGGAGTTGGGCAAACGCGGCAAGATGCCAGATTATGTCGCTATAAAGTATATCGTGGACGGCATAATGGACGACGAGATCAACAAAATGATGTTGTACGGAGTTACTTCGTATTCTGACCTGAAAGAAAAACTACGGGTGTATGAAACAATAAAAGAGAAGACAAGGAGCGGCTGCAACCTGCAAAATCAACGACGAGGAGGCATACAATATCATACTAATCATCATCGCACGCAAAGGCAGCATAATGTGTTATCATCATCAAAGACTTGTTATAATTGTGGTGGGAAAAATCACGTGTCATCGGAATGCCCAGATAAGCAACGAGGAACGAAGTGCTTCAAGTGCAATTCATTCGGTCATATTTCGAGAGAGTGTAATGGCGGCTCAGGTGCTGGTACGAGTACGAGAGCGAGCGAGACGGCTGACCGAACGAACGAAACGAAATGGCGGCGTGAGGTTGGCTACACTGGCGGCAAGGCGATGTGCGTCGATGTTCACTCGGATCCGAACCAATACGAGCGAGGCGATTCGTGTTTGCGTAGTGGTAGTAATGACAATTCAAGCGTAAAGTGTGTTAATGACATTTCCTCTGTCGTGAACGTAAACAAAGTCGAGAAAATGCATAGGCCGATGAAAAGCATAGTTTTATGTGGGAAAACGTTCGAGGCTTTAATAGATTCTGGCAGCGACGTTAATTTGATAAGATGGGACAGCTTCTGTGCTTTGCATGTAAACGATTACGAGCAGTGCGAAATAGTGTTCCGCGGATTAGGAGCTTCGCATGTTCAAGCAAAAGGACGCTTTATTGTTACGGTGTGTGTCGAAAACAATAGTTTTAAAGATGTTTTGTTTTATATTGTTCCCAACGATGCTATGTCATACGCTGTAATTCTAGGCCAACAGTTTTTACAGAATGTTGTAATGATAATGAACAACAACAATGTTTCGCTTGTGCCTTCGAATGAGGAATGGTTGCATAATTTTACAGTTGTTTCTGATTTTGATGTTATAGGTAATGAGGTGAGTTTTGAAGCCCGAAAACAGGCAAGGCATTTGATGAATACCTACAGGCCCTTGAAGACGAAAGAGGCGCCGATCGAGTTGCGTATTATATTAAAAGACGATATTCCAGTGGCTCAGAGACCAAGGAGGTTAGCCTTGAAAGAACAATGTGAGGTAGACCAACAAGTAGCTAAATGGATGGATGAGGGAATAATTCGGGTGAGTCATTCTGAGTATTCAAGTCCTTTGGTACTGGTTAGGAAGAAAGATGGTAGTATACGAGTTTGTGTTGATTATAGGCTTATAAATAGAAAAATGGTTAAAGACGAGTATCCATTACCCATCATCGATGACCTTATTGACAAGTGTAGGTCAGGAAGAATATTTAGTACGCTAGATTTAAAAAATGGATTTTTTCACTTAAATGTTCATAGAGACTCCATTAAGTATACTTCATTTGTCACTACGAAGGGACAATATGAATTTTTGAAGGCTCCATTC
Source organism: Glyphodes pyloalis (assembly GCA_037074685.1). Lineage (NCBI taxonomy): Eukaryota > Metazoa > Arthropoda > Insecta > Lepidoptera > Crambidae > Glyphodes > Glyphodes pyloalis. The sequence goes on from JAYKKO010000001.1 coordinate 18,715,558, forward strand.
GGTTTGTCAATATGTCCAAAGGTGTTTACTAGATTTATCAATATAATTTTCAGAGACCTAGTAGAAAAGGGAATTGTGTTGATATTTATAGACGATTTGCTAATTCCAGCGGAGACCGAGAATGAGGCCATAGATAATTTATCAGTGGTGTTGCGGAGAGCTTCCGAGTATGGACTGGAAATTAATTGGGGAAAATGTCAGCTCCTAGAACGCAAAGTTGAATATTTGGGCCACGAAATTGAGAATGGAGTGGTGAGACCATCCCCAGGAAAGACAGATGCCGTTAGAAAATATCCGGAACCAAAGAATATAGTACAACTTCAAAGTTTTGTTGGATTGTGTTCATACTTTAGAAAGTTTATACCACAGTTTGCTATGTTAGCCCAGCCTTTGACGGATTTATTAAAAAAGAATAGAGAGTTTACTTTTACAGAAGAACAGAGAAAGAGTTTTGCAACATTGAAAGAAAAACTGGTAACTAAGCCTGTATTAAAAATTTATAATCCTAGATTGCCCACAGAACTGCATACAGATGCTTCCAGTGTTGCATATTCTGCGATTTTGATGCAACAGGATGATGGTGAACTACACCCAATTCACTATATGAGCAGGAAAACTTCAGAAGCACAGAGTAAATATTCAAGTTATGAATTGGAGGCTTTGGCTGTAATAGAAGGTATAAAGAAATTTAGACATTATTTATTTGGTATCAAATTTAAAGTAATAACCGATTGTAAGGCATTTCAAATGACAATCAATAAGAAAGAGCTATCTTTATCAACAAGAGTGGCCAGATGGATTATATTTTTGCAAGATTATGATTTTACTGTTGAGCATAGAGGAGGTAGTCAAATGAGACATGCAGATGCCCTGAGTAGAAACCCTCCCATTGTGAGTATGTTGTTTTCAAGTTTGCATGAGAACATCAAGTATGCCCAAGAGCAGGACGAGGGTTTGAAGGCGATTATGGATATATTACAACATCAGCCATATCAAGATTATTGTTTAGATTCTGGTTTATTATATAGAGGAAGTGAGAAGAAGTTGGTTATACCTAAAAGTATGGAAACTGAAATATTGAGAATAATTCATGGTAATGGACATTTTTCCAAAAAGAAGATGATGGAATTAATAAGTAAAGATTACTATTTTGAAAATATAAATAATAAGATAGATGATTTTGTAGTAAGTTGTATACCATGTTTATTAGCTTCACGTAAACAAGGAAAACAGGAAGGTTTTCTCAACCCAATTGAAAAGCAAGAAATCCCATTTCATACAATTCACATAGATCACATTGGACCTATGAGTGAGACGAAGAAACAGTATAACTACATACTAACCATGATAGATGCATTTACAAAGTTTACTTGGATTTTTCCTACAAAGAGTACTACAGGTAAAGAGGTATTGGATAAGTTAAAGATTTTTCAACAACATTATGGAAATCCAACCAGGATAATTTCAGACAGAGGGACTGCTTTTTCATGTACTGAATTTAAAGAGTTTTGTCAAGATGAAGGAATTCAACATGTGATGATTACAACCGGTGTACCCAGAGGAAATGGCCAGGTTGAAAGAATACATAGGACAATCATCTCAGTGCTGACCAAGCTCTGTATAGAGAATCCTACATTATGGTATAGACATGTAAGTCGTTTACAAAGATCTCTTAATAGTACCTATCAGAGAAGTGTGGACAGTACTCCATTTGAACTGTTAATTGGAACAAAGATGAAGATCAAAGAAGATGTTGAAATTTATGATTTATTATTGCAAGAAGATAGAAGTAGTTATGTACAAGACAGGGAAAATTTAAGAATTAGAGCCAAGCAGCAAATATTAAAAATACAAGCAGAAAATATCAAGAATTATAATAAACAAAGAAAGAAGAGCACTCAGTATCAGTGTGGTGATATTGTAGCAATCAAGAGGACCCAGTTTGGAGTAGGAATGAAATTGAAACCTAAGTACCTTGGCCCATACAAGATTACATGTGTCAAAGGAAAGGATAGATATGAAGTAGAGAAGATGGATACTTCGATGGAAGGTCCTAGGAAGACATCCACGTCCGCTGATTACATGAAGGTTTGGCCGGATCCTTGCAGTCGCTTTGTAAGTTCAATTTCTCATCCTCATTATTAATTATATTTATTATGTAAGTCGGGACACAGCGAAGTATTGTTGGTTGTTCAATCATATTTACTTTTAAGCTATATTTGTCAGAGATGGAAGATGTTACAGAAATTCACAGTTCATGTTTATTTAATGTCGTATGTAAGCAGGTGAATAAAAATAGAGGTTCTTATGTTTAGTGTTTATGTAGTTTAAGCCGTGTAAAATGTAATTTATAGAGTTACTGAGATGTCCGCTCAGTCTGAGGGCAGACTAATAGCAGGATGGCCGAGTGTGGGATGGTGAGAATGTGAAACGGAACGAAAGCGCAGTGAAATGGAACGTAGGATTAAGGAAAGGGAAGAATGAACGAATGAGTGAAAGAAGGAATGAGTGAGAAAAGGGGTATAACGATTTGAAGACGGACGACGAACTGCTCTGTAATAAAAAGTGTTTTAAAATTCAATAAATAAGGATTATCGCAAAAAGCCCTAGTTTCTCTGAACCCACATATATGAATAATTCTTCTTTTTTTTTATTATAATGTTAGTTTAATTACTGTATTACCGATGCTCTGTTACCGATATGAAAATATTTTTGGTTACCCAAGATACAGGCTAAGCCTAGTTTGGGATCCCCTGTTATACTTACCACTTCTTAGATAGCATCTCTCATGTTTATTGTTAAGTACCTTGATACTACTTTCTAAGGCTTAGTCTAAGTAAGTTTGTTTGGAGAGTAATAAAGAATTTTTATTATTTATTATTGTTATTATTTTATTATAACTTAACAAACCCAAAGTTAAAATTCACAATATTTCAGTATAACGTAAAAACGAATTCATACAACAACATAATCAGCGATCAGAAAATGAGTTATTAATTAAAATATCAAGTCGTCCATAACATATATATTTATATTTTTTATGGACAATTAATTAATGATTTCATTAAATTCCTAGCTAACTCTACATATGAGTAAGTACAAACAAAATAAATTAACTTGAAGTATTTGAATATAGACATCTACCGGGATTGGTGTAACTATGAATATACACAAAAAAAAAACGACAAAATGATAGGCAGTTTCAGTATTTTTGCAAGATTTCATGTATCTCTTTTGGATTGAACTAGGTTAGGCAATTTATTTTTAACATGCATATTATTAAATTTGAATAAAGCGCAACCTTATGAAACATTCTTGGGGTTGAGATCGTGACTAGAGTTCTCTATCGGTAGATTACGAGATGTCGATAGTCAGTTGATAGCATCGATATCAGCCAATTGTATTTCTTGACAAAAAAAGATAGTATCGAAATTATTAGCTCCGAAAGTATCGATACTATTTAAGACCAGCAAATATTTAGGAACAATACTATCGATAGTTAATATGATCTGCGTTATTATTGCATTCTAATATAAGTTACCTACATAGCTACGAAATATCTCATAATCATATTAAAAAGCCTATTTATCCTAAAGCGTATAGATTAATTTAATAAACTTGCTAGTATATGCTATAATTAGGAAACGATACTATTGGCCGTCTATTCTACTATCCATCTTTATTATTACTATAAAAAAACGATAGTGAAATTATCGATAGTTGGGCAACTCTAATCCTGACCGATTTTTAATATCTTTACTTATTCGCATTATTCCATGAGTTCGTGATAGAAACATTGTTTTGTAAGACGTATGTTCTTGTTCTTTTTTAATTGAATTTTGGCATTGTTAAGCTTCTTTTGAAAAGTCTAGCTCTGTCAGTGTCACGTGAGTTAAGATTTGAGACAGAATAGCACACGGGTGACCCGTGTTCTTTAGCTTAAGGTCCAAAGCAAGTTTGCCAAGTGGCCAAGTACGTCCAAACCTGAGTAGATTACTAGCGGTCACGGCCCCGCACGCGTGCTTGCCCCGTTTTTCCACATTGTCCACTGATTATTCGCTACCAATGGTCGCAGCGTGATGTTACAAGCCTTTGGGCTTCCTCTAACATAAACTATCCAACATAGAAATATTGTTTTATTTCAAAATAGACTAATTACAAACCAAAGTGTATACGGAGCCTTATGTCCTAACTTTAGAATGAACCGCACCACGAACGTAATATTTCATGTAGGTGTCTTTTCGTAGTTCCTCTTCCCCCGCCGTAGAAGAAAGCAGTAAAAAACATGGCTGATCATATTCAGATATTGAACTTTATTTATCATTTAGTGAACTTTGGTGTACGAACTTGGTGTTAATTTATCCAGTAATGTTCAATAACCAGTTATAAATAAATTGACTGATAAAGTGGACAGTATTATAACGTATCGATCAAGCGACTTATTCACGTGGACACCTATCTTCAGACACTATGATAGATATGCCTTAAAAGGAGCTTGAACAAGACAATTGCCCACAGGAATCTGTAGATTAATCCTAAATTTATAAACACCGATACTCTTTAATGAAACTAATATAAAATAATACTTATGAAAATGTATTGGCAAAATAGACATCGCTAAAGCAAACTAATTGCCATTCAAGTAATAAGATAAATATAATTCTAGCTTGAGTACATTGGTTATTTATTTGCATTCCAAGAAGTGTATTTGAATTTGAACTTTTTAATAACTTACTTTTTCTTATTAGTTCGCCCGCGTAGATAGTTAATTTCTTCGGAATAAAAACTACTTTAAGAGGTTTTCCAGTAGCTAGACCGAAGTTGTCTGAAGTATCTTCTTGACCGTATCAGTTACTGCAGATCATACCCACTTTGAACTTTGATTTAACACCAGCATCTATACCTACTTTGTTCAGATGTTTCAGGGGAGCCTTGAAGGTGTTGAACTTGATTAGACCATGGGGCGGTTTTTTCTTTCATCTTCCCAACTTTTACCAGCTTGTATAGGCAATATAAATGTGTCTGGAGTAATGTTGAACTTGATGGACGCAAACCATATTCATTCCTCTCATTCTTAGTCATAGTCTTTCATTATCCAATCCATAGGCGTATGCAATTACTTTTACGTATCATACCATTTCAGTGCCTTCCCATTTTTAAATATAGAGTTAAATCCGACTTCCTTTTTCTTCATTCAATATAAACGTATACCTAACGTATATCTTTTTCCAAGTAGGTAAGTAATCTTCTCTACTTAATCTAAACTACTCAAGTCGGAAGTCACTAAATTTCATAAACTATTTGCTTCAGTCAAAACTATCGTATATGAATTGTATACTAAGTTTTGTTTATCAAAACACGTAATGATTTAATATATAAAAACAATATATATCGCGAATAAATTCGTTGGCAAAGCCAGTATATTTAGAAAGTTAAAATCGAGCAGTCACTTATCTCGCAAACTTTACCTACAACATCAACAAGAGAAACTAAGAAAAGAATTTATTATACAGTCTAGAAATTTACCCGCTTCTTTGCCTGCCTCTCAAGAAAATGTAAAGTACTTTTAAAAGGTCATTATGCTGGAGTTGTAGTTCTAATATTAGTGAGTGGTATTATTTCAATTGACCTTGTTTACTATCTCAGTCTTTGAACCCTCATTATTTCATCAGTCTCCACTGCTTTAAAATAGGATGTAATCATTTTCGAAGTAGACTGTGGGTTGACTTTATATCAACGTCTAACATGTAAATATAAATAAGCAGACCAGATATATTGTGGAGATAATAACGAGTATAGATATTAAATGGTCCAAATTAGCATTACAATTTTGGAAACATTTTTTTTTTAGTCTTTGAGTTCTATGAGGCGAAAAAGATGGCAACGTCATTTACGAGCTGTTTTGAAACATTTATTCGATATAAATTTACGAGATATTGTAAAATAAGTTCATGACGGTCATTTTTCGGTTGGCCCCATACGGCGAAAACCCACGCTAAGCCACTCTGAAAGGCGTAGCGTTTGATAAACCTAACAATAGGGCTTAAGATTCTATTTATACCTATGTTTAGAATTGAAATGTATTATTTTGTATAATTTATAAAATCTTTGCGTGGTTCGAAAGATAAACTATGGAATGTATGAAGCAAAAACAAGTTAAAGTTCATAAATGATTCATGAAAATGACCGCTCGCACTTGACCTTAACTAGTTGTCTCCGTAATTACTTTAACCCTTGCAATTAGTACTCCCTGAGTGAGGATGCGGGCTCTATTGTGATTTCAAGGCCGTACCACATCGGTTTTAAATGTCACTGGTACATATTTTGGTTACATAGTTAATTTTTTTTTTTGAAACGTATATAAAAAAGACCACATAAAGTATAATCACTTACTAATCGATAATTTAGAAATGCACGGGAGTTAACCAGAAATGGTCCAATGCTAAACATATTTCTGCATAAATAATAACCTGTCATACAAATGTGCAGTCAACACACGCCACGCATGCTACACACGCTACGCATGCTACACACGCTATACACAAAATGCATTTTAGATAAGTAGTTGTATTGCAGTGTCGTCTAACATACTGCTGTCCAACAGGCATTAATATACTTGGCGTCTAATCACGACAATAGATGGAACCCAGGGCCAGATTTACTTATTTATCAGAACATAATTTGTCAAATAAATGCACAAAGACTCGTATTAAATTACATGAAAAACTTTTAACAAGGGGTTAATTTTTCTACTTATATTTCATTAAGGAACCCGCTTTGAGACATTATTATTGTAGGACATTTTTTATGCGCTGAGAACTACAATTAATAGCATTTCTCATTAACATAATATTTCTTTGTTCACATATAGCAATTTTGACAAATATAATAGTAAAACGAAAATTGTTGACTATTCCAGTTCCAGTTTCTGTAATTTCCTATCTTGTCAGCCATTATGGTAAAGTAACAGAAGAAATCACCTACATTGCCCGAAACCGAAATACTTTTTAAAAAACCATTAACACCAAGGCACAGAAAATTCCAAATTTCAGCACTTACATGTATCTCTATTGGGGATCGAAACTTCGACCCTAGCACTTGTAAAACCACTATCTAACACACCATCAATCTTCTCTGTTTCTCCTGCACCCACCTGCAATCTGTCAGCATCCCACACACGCTAAAATTGACAACCGCAAAGCTCAAATATCCAACAGTGTGAAATTCAAAATGCCTAAAAATAGTCAAGTGTTTTCAGCGTATCGCGTGATAAGAATAAAGTCGTTTATACTCGTATTTCACATTTCTGTGAGCACCCAAAATGTTTCAGATTTAGATTTAAAATTTCGCGAACATTTTGGTGAGTTTCTTTAGCATAACTTGCAGTTAGAAATGTATGCAGGAATGTGTGGGAGATGAGATTAAAAAATTGTGTTTAATATTAAAAGTAACGTTTAGCTCGTATTATTGAAATTAAAATATAAACCACTGTATCTTTATATAAGTCGGTGTAATGTTTACGTATTACTAATACTTTAAAATTACAAAAAAAGAGTTTTGTTTTTTCACAAAAGGTCTAGAACAGTGAATATAACCTTGGTTCGCAGCTTTGATGTCAGAAACAGTATCTCAGTTTTAATGTTCTGAAAAAACTAATTTCCGACCACTGTTTAATTGCGCTATTAATACTATGAGACAACAGATACAATTTACCATTATTAAGTGCATATCAACAAATAACGGAAAATGTGAAACAAATACAGACATTTTATTTCTGAAACTTTGAGTTGATTGCCAAAAAGTTTAGTCTTGTTGACTAGTATATAATCAGTATACAATTAAATTAAATTAAATACGCTTTTAAAGGTATCAATTTTTTTTTCGAGGGCGGATAGTAGTTGAGATGTTACTAGAAAATATACGTGAACATAAATACATATTTTGTCCCGAGCCAAAGATAAATAATATAAATAAATACTTACATTTGGCTCGAAATTTCGGGTGACCACAAAATGTCTTAAAATGTACCTACGTCGTCTTTTCAGTACTGATAAATTTATTTACACCTGGATTGGCGGACTGTTAATACGTCCGTGAGTGATAGCTCGCTACACCGATTGGACGTTTGCTACTGTGTTCCGAGCTCCGTTACGTGCCACGTTCACTGGAACTATGGAACGCATAACAGTCCTTTGAACTGTAACGATTGGGACTGTATTGATCAGAGTACTTTATTTGCAACAAAATGGTCTTATACTATTTCTGGTAGACGATTTGTTTGCCAGCTTGTCATGCCATGAAAATTTCTAGACTTTTTTCTAAACTAGCAGCATTAAATTAAAACTCTCTCGAAACATTTATTTGTTTCTTCTACTTAGCTTTAAATGTAATATTTTGATGATCCAAAAACAAGTAACCGTCACTCTTTTTTCTCCTTTGTCAAGTACATACTTTGAGCAATGACAATTGGTGAGCGACTTGACGCTGCGCATCAAAGGCAAGTGTCCAGCACACTAAAGTAAGTGTGCATAAAGTGTACCGCATTTATACGTGCATCAAATTTTAGTGGCTTTGTTTTTGTGGACAGCATTCTTTATAACCGATTGAGCCTAAAAACCAATTTTATCTTGACGATTGATCATCACGGCATTCTTGGAAAGTTATTAAACACCAAACACCCACGTCCTATCGAGTAATTATGTCAATACTCATACGACAACAAAGTAGCAAATTTATTACAAAAAATGCTTAACATTATTATAACCATGATGATATACAATCTAATAACAAATAATTATTATTTAACAGTAAACTATTTTATTTAGATTAATGAAATTACTTTTAACTAGTTTTAGTGAAATCTGCCTGTGGTTGCATATTGCATAACTGTTCTAAACATGGATTTATTATTATTTCTATTTAATTCCAAGGCACTAAATACTTTTTTATAGCACCAATGCCACATACAATTGACAACTATTGACTTTTGAAATATAAAGTTCACTACAGAAGACTGCCATAAAAAAACAAGAGAGCGGATATTTCAGTCGGTTCTTTCACCGTTTTAGTCACCATGCAAATAGAACGCCATATAAACAAATTGTTGTACAAGAAGTAATTTAGCACCTACTTTCAAACTGTCCACATTTTACTCCCCAACAGGTTTAATCAAAATATTGCTGTATTATAGTACGGAAACTGGCGCCCTCGGTTAAGTTATTTATACCTAGATTGGCGACAGGCTAATACGGTCGTGAGCGAGAGCACGCTACACCGAACGGGTGACCCTCGGCGCGCTGCGGTAAACGCGGCAACTAATGCCGCACATTTACAGTATTTCGACAATTTTTATTTCGAACGATGCTTTGCAAAAATCCCATTTCGCATAAGTCCCATTTTAAAAGATAGTTCGCGAACAGTATTTGGGTACTACAAGGCCTTACTACGACCGAGAGGAAACCAAAAAACTTACTGCTGTTGTAAGGTTTATAAACAAAAAAGTAATCGCCGTAATGTATGTACAGTCGCCGTCAGATATATCGGAGCAGACAAAGTGACAAAATACTTCTGAACAGTTAAAATGTCAAAAAGTTCCATACACCACAAGTTACCATTAATATCTGAACATTCATTACTTCAATAATATCTGAGCAGATGCCAATAACATCTAAACACTCATAAGGACAATATGTGTCACGCACGTCATGTGTCTCATTTAGCTACCTGTATAGATGAGTGTTCAGATATTATTGGTAAGTTGTGTGTATAGAAATTATTGACTAGCATCTGCTCAGATATTATTATTGAAGTAGTGAATGTTCAGATATTAATGGTAACTTGTGGTGTATGTAACTTTTTGACATTTTAACTGTTCAGAAGTATTTGGTCACTTTGTCTGCTCCGATATATCTGACGGCGACTGTACGCGCAGCACAACTTCAGAAGTATTACGGGACTAGGTAGGAAAATTTACATTTTGTTACATTGGTTGACTTGCTAAAAAAAGTTTACCAGCATCATATACGTAGGAAGTAGTGACCGACCGAAACATGTTATTTTGCCGAAACCGAAACCGAAACCAAAGGGTTCGGTTTCATTCTAGTTTCGGCCGAAACCGAGCCTTTTATAAAAAAAAGGCCTTAAAAAGTCGAAAAAATGTTAGTAAGCCCGTTTTTTTCTAAAATTAATATCTCGCCGACCTATAATTACAGGTTTCTATTTTCAAAGATTTATCACAATGAAATTTCAGCACAGTTACAGAGGTTCTGTTTGTGAGATTATAAGTTGATGTTTGATAAAATTTGAGAGTGGTAGAGCCACAGAGAGTGTTAGAGCCACGCTGCCGTCAATCATGGCGGTAGCATAAATGGGTCGGCTCGTCCTGGGTAGTACCACTCTCTCACAGAATACCAACGTAAATAACGGTTTTACTACTGTTGTGTTTCGTTTGGTGAGTGAGAGTGCGGGTGACCTTCGGGTGATGGTTGCCGCGGTACTAGGGGAACAGTGAAGGTCTATCCATTGTCGGGAGGAGTGAGCTGATCCGTCGGCCAGGGAGACCCCTAGAAACGGCTATTCCGCTGGCCGCCCGCGGTACAGTACAGGGGCCCAATTAAGTCTAACCAACCTGAGAGGCTGCCCTTTCATACCGCGCATAATCTTGGAGCAGATCGTCGTGCCGGTTGATGACCGGACGGTGGGGACCAGGCGACGGCTTTCGGGGGGGGGGTTCGGGGACCCTTCCGTCCGACGAATCAGCGCATCTCCTCCGCAGACAAACAAATGGGGTAACAGACCTCCGCTCTTTTTTTCCTATATCGCGGCAGACATCTCCCGTTTCACGCTTCCTTTCCCTTTCACAAAATGGATTGTAGAAATATGTCGGGTCATAATACAGCGGTGCACTCCCCCACCACCTTGTTTAAGGTTGAGTTCGCTAACATCCGCGGACTTCACTCTAACCTTAATGCCGTCCACCAACATATTGAGACGGCAAGGCCCACCATGCTGTTCTTGACGGAGACACAAATCCGACGTCCAGCAGACACGTCATACTTACAGTACCCCGGTTACGTGCTTGAGGAAAATTTCCTCGCGAAAGCTGGGGTATGTCTGTATATCCGCTCGGATGTCTGTTGTCGCCGTGTACGCTGTTTTGAAGATCCATCCTTTTCCGTACACTTAAATGTAGGTGCACGTAAATGTAGGTTCCCTAACCCGAATGTACGTGTGCCTATACCGATCCCATTCCGGTGATGATGAGACAACTCGACTTTTTGAGTATCTGAGTCGGGCGGCAGATGATTCGCAGGTACAGTACCCTACTGCAGAAATAGTATTCCTGGGGGACTTTAACTCCCACCACGATTCCTGGTTGGGGTCCCCTACCACTAACCATGCAGGAAGGTCAGCCCATGCATTCGCTCTTACCCATTGCCTGACACAACTGGTTAGCAAGCTTACCAGGATACCAGACGTGGAAGGACATGCGTCCTCTTTGCTTGACCTTTTGCTGACGACCCATCCTGTGGGTTATCGGGTGGTGGTCCAAGCGCCTTTAGGCTCTTCCGATCATTGCCTGGTGTCCAGCACTGTGCCAGGTGCAGTTCCACTGCAACCCGCGGTAGTTAAGCGCCGGGTTTGGCATTACTCGTCAGCAGATTGGGATGGTATGCGCGACTATTTTGCGTTGATCCCATGGGGGCAGCGCTGTTTCAGAGAGAAGGGTCCTACGGCAAGTGCCACGACTATTATTAATGAGATTGGCCTTGGGATGGAGTATTACATTCCATATTCCAATATTGTCAATAAGAGCCGGGGACACCCCTGGTTCAGTCGCGAATGTGCTGATGCTGTTTGTAGTTAACAGGCAGCGTACCGCGCCTGGACGAGGGGTCGTGCCATCAAAGATCCTAATATCAAATCTCTGAAAGCAGCCTATAACACTGCCACCAGGGTCTGCAAAGAGGCATACATAAGAGCGGATGCCCAGCGCGTTGCACGAGTAGGCATGGAGTTAGTTTCACATCCTACGGGGACACAAAACTACTGGCGTCTAGCCAAAGCCGTGCAAGCCAATTTTTGCCAACCTTCTCTTCCACCGCTGAGATACCCCGACGGTTCACTAGCTCATCAACCGCAGGATTGTTCTAAAAACCTGTGCAGCCGAGTTGTTTCCAGTGTTAACGCGCCTATATTGCCTCTCGTACTCATCCGGTGTTATTCCTGAAGCTTGGAGAGAGGCTAATGTGCAGCCTGTCCCTAAAAAAGGAGACCAATCGGATCCATCAAATTACCGCCCTATTGCCGTAACCTCAGTGCTGTGCAAAGTCATGGAACGGATCATCAATAACCTTGATCCGCTACCTAGATGATCACTCCTTAATTAACGATAGATAATACGGCTTCAGGCCGAAACGATCGACGGGTGATCTTCTAGCGTATGTGACGCACCTCTGGGGGGAGGCAATCGACAAGCATGGCGAATCTTTGGCAATCAGCCTTGACATTGCCAAGGCATTTGATCGGGTCTGGCACAAAGCTCTTTTCTCCGAGCTTACGGCATATGGACTGCCCACCCGGCTTTGTGACTGGATTTCCGGCTTTCTGCGTGACCGTAGAATTCGCATCGTGTCTGACGGATGCGCATCGCGGTTCATATCTGTTAATGCTGGAGTCCCACAGGGCTCCGTTTTATTGCCCACCCTCTTTCTTCTTCATATCAATGATATGCTACCGCTTGGGAACATACATTGCTATGCTGATGACAGTACGGTCCATGGATGATACCTCGGTAAACCTTCAGCTGGCAGGGCAGTAACGGATGAGAAACGAGAGAATCTTGTCGTTGAGCTGGACCGGGTGTTGAACCTTATTAGTCAATGGGGTTCACATAACCTTTTTGATTGAGTTCAATGCCAAAAAACCCAAGTGTGTGCATTTTCGACAAAATCGTCCCAATTTCTTCCTCTCCCCATTCTTCGGGGCACTCCACTTTGCCTGAGTAACAGCCTAAGCATGCTCGGCATGGATATCTGCTGCAATCGTAATCAAGGTCAGTACATCGAGAGTCTCATCTCATTAGCATCCAAAAAACTAGGGATTCTGAACAGAGTGCGTCGGTTTTTCACGCTGGACCAGCTTTGTCTTTTATATAAGACTCAAGTCCGGTCTTGCCTGGAATACTGCTCGCATCTCTGGGACGGTTCCGCCAAATACCTCATGGATGCCCTTGATAGGTTGCAGCGACGGGCTGTGCGCATAATTAACGATGAAGAGATTACTGGGAACCTTGAACCTCTTCAACTACGTAGAGACATTAGTTCATTAAGTGTATTTTATTGGCTTTATCATGGGGAGTGTTCCGAGGAACTATTTTCCCTTATCCCACCCTCTCCTTTCCTACACAGAACCACAAGAGCCGGCCAACGATGTCATCGCTTCACCGTGGAAAACATTCCATCACGAACAAAAAAGCTCGGTAACTCTTATCTTTGCCGGACCATAAGGAAGTGGAACTCGTTGCCGGCTCATGTGTTTCCTCCTTCCTTTGACATGGACTCTTTCAAAAGAAGCGTGAAGAAACATCTTGCGGGCCAGTATGGCGATGCTAACGGATAGGATATTTTGATATCAAATTCGTTGTCATCGCGATGTGGGTTTCTCTCTTGCTTACCATCAGGCTGGGATGAGCCAAAATACTGCGCTACAATAAAAAATAAAAAACTACCCTATAAATAAAGTGACAAAAATACATTATTTGTAAGTTTCGGCGCGGCCGAAATCGAAACTCGGGCCGAAACTTGATTTTTTGGCCGAAACTGGCCGAAACCGAAACCGAAATTTCGGTCGGACACTAGTAGGAAGCTATGGCGAATCGCTAGTCCTACTAATATTATAAAGGTGAAAGTTTTAAGAAGTTATGGATGTCTGGATGTTTGAATGTCTACCTGTCTGGATATACGAATGTTACTCTTTCACGCAAACACGAATGAACAGATTAGGTAAAATTTGTTAGAAAAAGAGATAAAATGCTAACAAACGAAGGGAACGAAATAGATTAACATAAGTGTCATCTATATTTTACCACGAAACATTGCCCACAAAGTTGCAGGCAACTATAATTTATATATAAATGAACCTTGACCTCGTCTTACCTGATATTAAGTGGTAATGCGGTCCTAGCTTTAGGGCGACAAGAACAGCATAATAAAGCTGTTACTGGATTTGTCGCTCTTACCTTAAAGGCTTGCCCCTGCTACTAATGTAGCACTCTACAGGAGCCCTGGAAACTTTACTCACACGCAGGAACACAACAACATCAAAGTGATTGTTATTTGGCTGCGGTCTTTTGTAAGGTATATCTTTCTTATTAATATAATCTTACAAGCGGGCGTAAATACACAAATCTTCTTCTTGGCTCCACTCCTGCTGCAAGTGATGCAAGTGATGACCTTTATAATATTATCACAATGGCTTGACTAATCAATTTTGGCTGCTGTTCCTTGAGATCCTAGTCTAGTGGAGGAACGGTAAAGTAGACGTAGTTATATTAACCGTAATATGCTCTCCTGACCATCCAATAAGTTTATCATGGCAGCTTAAGTTACTTATCGATGGGAGTTACCTTGCGATTAACACAATTTTGACCGTCCAACATCATCAACTACAAGTCCTACTGAAAACTTTTATTTCCTAATAAAAACGAGTACCGTCATTAAATGCATTATGTTTAATACGTGTAATAGCAAAGACACAATCTTGACCAAAACTTGACCTTGGTACGTAATTTTAACACGTTAGTTAAAATTACGTACCGCGGACACTTGAATGCAATTTGAGTCTTACCTTTTTATGTCACGCCAATGTCTTATAATAATTTCGCCAAACAATCCCTATAACGTAAAAACATGAAAAAAAAAGTGTAAGTGACTTGCAAGTATTTGCCGAAATGTGTTGCTATCATTCATTGAAAAAGTAGGCAAATGAATCAATACAAATTAAATTTTCATTACAGTCAACAGAACTAAGGTAAGGCAGCTTACAAATCGTTGACTGCAATCGTTAATTCATTTATCGTTGAATTGTTTCCAATTCATTCGATTGGAACTGACAGATATGATGGATGCATATCTGGAATGATGACAGCTCAGTACACAAGTGAGCTATCGACGATTCGGTAACGAAGTTCGGTTTGCTCGTGTCAATGTAACCAAGGCGTGGTTAGGGTTTGACCGATTGCATTTTGTCTAAGTGTCTTGAAATTGAAATTGAAGTGCTCAGTAGTCTACTACGACAATACAACTAAAAATAAATTACAAGTCTTATTGATGCTGGAAAAGCTATGTATGTTCTTCAGAACTCCTATTTGTATTTGATATTTTATTGTATTTCTAGCTAATGTACAAGGTGACTCGGTAATCCACAGCTAATAATTGTAATTTGCAAACATTTTTGAAATTCACACATGTCTGTAAATACGGATCTCGTATATTGCAATAGTTAAGATACTTAGTAAGTGCAGGAATATATTTTTGCTTAAGAATCACGCTGATGAAATCAAAACACGAATTATCATATAATTGATAAAAGAAATAGTTTAAAACCGCTTTGAATAACTAGGTCATTTAAAAGAAACTTTCACGCTAATTGAAGAATCACATTCTGCAAGTTTTAAGCCTTATACATTTTGTGCCGCATCTACAAAGATTTATAAAGATAGTTTGTTCGATTGAAAACCTTTATCATTCGATGAATCATGATTCAAAATGCCAACTTATATTAAAAAATAAGGGTGCTTAAGGATTATGCAAAAATAAGATAACGTTAAAAAACAAATAATAGTGAGATCATTATTGAGAATTTTATGTTGCTTTTCAGAATTTACGGGTACGAAATGGAACCAAGTTAAAACAGAATACCTCTCGACTTCACAGCGGCAGCCGCTGAAAACATTTCGAAAACGAACAATTTCTCTAATGAACTACCTACGCTGGAGCACGGCCACTTTGTTCAAAGCATGCGGTTTTAGTGAAAGTGAATTTACTTACTGGACTTTTAAATGAAACATACCAAAAATATTTATTCTGACCGCTATATTTTATTTTAAACAGAAAGCCAGGCACCAAATTGGCAAAAGCGATTGGAATTTTTTCACAAAAAAAAACATTTTACTATTGGTCTTTATTTTACATGGAAAACTGCGTCTGTGTGATAGCTTTTGATATTTTCACTTTGGAATCTATTTTTTATTTGAAAAATAATATAATGTACAGAAGGTATGTTAAATATTTCAGGAGGGATATTCCTGTGAGTTTTAATAAAAAATCCACGTTCATTTCGTTTCCATTGTTTTCGTTTTAGTCAATAAAGTCCTGACCTTTTATTATACTTTGAAGTAGCTCACTATTCAATGTCAAATCTGCGAGACTAATAGGCTTAAATTGTGCGTAAAAACGAAAGACAATTTCCAAGAATCATCCGGTTAATTCTCGGAAAGCAGGAGTGTCGTCTAATTTTACCTTGCATTGAAACGTGATTTCATGGAAAAAGTAATAAACTTCTAAGATTTTCATAAAAACAAACTTTAGTTTTGTCAGACTTCTTTTAGGCTATAAAAACACTTAAAGAAGTATCCGGAAAGTTTTGGGGTTAACGCATTATGTGGGAAAAGTAGGTCGAAAACCAAGTAAACGAGCTTAACATCATTTGTAAGATAAAAACGCTTAGCTGCTAGATTGGCCATCATGAAAGCATAGGAATGAGTATCGATGAAGGAAAAGCGCGTGCTTTGATTACACCGAAAATAATGCACGGTAGTTGCAGAAGAGACCGGACTCAAAAGTCAAGCCCACTTTTAACCAAACTATGGCGATCTAGTTACTCGTAGTAATAATAACAATAACAAATGCTTTTTCTTAAGGTCTTCTTCTTCTTCTTTAGCCTTACTCAACCATTTCGGTGTAGGCCTCCTTCAACATTTTCCACCTTTCTCTGCATTGTGCCTTCTGCATCCAGTTTGAGCCTGCGACCCTCTTTACGTCATCCTTCCAACGCATTTGTGGTCTGCCTTTAGGGCGTTTATTTCCCCAAGGTTTCCACTCGAGCAGACGTTTGCACCAGGAGGACTCAATCCGGGCAATATGCCCTGCCCATTTCCATTTCAGGTGTGCCACTCGCTTTGTTACATCTGCGGCCTTGCTTTTATCTCTGAGCCATTTATTTTTTTATGATCCATCAGTGTCACTCCTACCAGCTTTCTCTCTACAGCCCTCTGGGCTACTTCCAATCTGCTGATGGTGTCTTTGGTGAAAACCCAGGTTTCGGCACCATAAGTGAGCACTGGTAGGATGCACTGGTTAAATATCCTGGCTTTTTGTTCCCCAGAGATCTTCATCTTGAAAGCAAAGTCCAGTTTTGAGTATGCTGCCCACATAAGCCTTATCCGTCTGTGCAGCTCATTGGTTTGATTGTCCTTTCCCAATCTGATTTCTTGCCCCAAGTAAACGTATTTTTCCACACGTTCTATGGTGGTTTGGTTGATAGTTATGGTGGTGTTATTTCCATGGGTGTTTGACATTATTTTGGTCTTATCCAAATTCATCTCCAAACCGACTTGCAAAGAGACATCACTCAGCTGCTGGAGCATTATTTGTAACTCTTCTGGGTTATCTGTGAGAAGAACGATGTCATCGGCAAACCTGAGGTTATTCAGTCTAGTTCCTGCTATGTTCAGACCACGTTGTTCCCATGAAAGTTTTTTGAATATGTCTTCCAGAACTAATGTGAATAGCTTTGGGGACAGTGTATCTCCTTGCCTAACACCTCTTTTTATTGCTATTGGTTCTGCAGATTCCATCAGAGTTACTTTCATGGTTGCATTGTCGTAGATGTTTTTGATTAATGTTGTATATCGATGATCTATTCGAGCATTTCGCAATGACTGAGTTACAGCCCAGGACTCCACACTATCAAAAGCCTTCGTGTAATCGATAAATGCTATCCATAATGGCATCTGGTACTCCGTTGCTTTTTCGATTACAGTCCTCATTGTCAAAATGTGGTCCATGGTGCCAAAGCCGCTTCTGAACACTGCTTGCTCAACTGGTTGGTAAAAATCAAATTTATTAGTAAGGCGAATTGTGACGATCTTAGTAAGTAGTTTGTAAAGTTGTGATAACAAACTAATTGGGCGATATTTTCCTAAATCTGCCTTGTTACCTTTTTTAAATAACAGTATGACGTTAGCGCATTCCCATTCTTTGGGTATCTTCCCTTCCTCCAGACATTTATTAAGTAATTTGTTGAGGATTTGCATCACTATATCTCCGCCTTCTTTGACCATTTCGATAATAACGCCATCTTCTCCAGGAGTTTTATTGTTCTTCATTTTTCCAAGAGCATATTCAATTTCAGCGTTCGTAATTTCCGGCACATCTTCGGAGCCAACGTTAATAACAGCTTTTGAGTTATTTGCAACTGTGTTTATGCCTTTAGATGAATAGAGCTGCCCATAGAACTCTTCAACAACTCTCAGTAGTCTGCTTTTTTCTGTGACCAAATTTCCATGTGAGTCTAGCAGTTTGGTTATTTGTTGGTTACCTACTGAGAGTGCATTTCTGAACACCTTTGGACCTTTGTACTTTTCAATAATAGACGTTACTATATGTTCGCGATATTCTTTGACATCTTCTTCGACGTTTTGTCTCACTTGTTTACATAGTAATTTGAACTGATTAGTTGTGGTAAGGCCTTGATTTATTAACTGCCTTCTTTCCTCTAGCTTTCTTAAGGTATATTATAGAAAATATATTTTAGTCTACTATAATCAGGATCCAAGTTAGACTGGTAACGGAGTAGATGAATCCTTACTAATATTATAAATCGGAAAGTGAGTTTGTTTGTTTGTTTGTTCTGCTTTCACGCCGTAACTACTAAACCGATTGCTTTGAAATTTTGCAGACGTAAAGTAAGAAATCCGGATTAAATAATAGGGTACTTTTTATCGGATATAGGATGGATTGGAGATGGCGCTGTGTGTCGTTTAAAACAAGGTAAAATTTTGCAAACGAATATAAACATGTAAATTTAGAAGCTAAATGATACGATAATGAATCCCCGAAAATTAGGAATTCCCGAGGGATGACGTACAATTTGTTTTATCGTCTTAACTGTTATTTTACATCTACTTATATAATATAGATTTAGTTTTTGTTTAACAACTAATCGTATCCAGCGTTACATGGCGCTTCTTAGATTTTTCCGTGGAAATGAGAAGTTTTCTTACAGATGTGCTTTATACCGCAACATAACCGAATTGCACGCGGGCAAAGCCGCGGGCGAAAAGCTAGTATTGAATAAAGTTGATACCATGCCTTACCAGTAAAATAGTAAAGGCTTAGTTCAAAAGAGCGGCACGAAAAAAAATTACATGACGACCTTGACCACCGTGTACAAGATTGGCAGGTTGGAGCTTTGAATAACGATCGCTGGACGGGTTTAGGAAAGTTATTTTCCCGGCAATGTAAAAATGTTGAAATTATTTATTTCTGCTTAAAGATTTACAATAAATTATTTTGCACGTTAGTTATTTTCGCCTCGACGTTGAAATAAAGTTTAGATTTGTTTGATTAATAATGAAATATTTTAATTTAAATCTTCATATTCTTTAAAACAAATATGTAAATAGAAAACTTGATTTCTGATTTGTGAATATAATAAACTCAATTGTTACGGAAAGTAAATACAATTATTATTACGAGGGCGGTCCGATAAGTAGATACTAATTTTACTTCTTGAGGTGGAAATGCCTACCGCACCGTCACTCTCGGTGGGGAACAGATAGTGGTTTGTCGGGGTCGCACTGACTAAACCGCCTCGGTTCCAACGCTGCCCAGTTGTGGGGGAGTCGGGATCGTCTTAGCTTTACCCTTTGCGGTATCGGAGGCTGTGTGGCAAAGCCAGTCTCAACAAACCGGACCACAGTGTTACTGAATCCCCATAGCTACAAGATGCGGAACCCAGTGGGGGGGTCCGATAAGTATTAAGCCTAACTACCCGGTACCAATACTATTCCATAAAATATACACTATCAGAATCAAAGAGACCAAACACGTAAACATAAAAACGAGATAGAGGACAAATGTTGCATTTATCCTCTTCTTGACTTGATTTGGGTCTGGGTGTACTGGGATGACGCCCCCAGTTAGTATCCGTCGTCTGGTACTCATAGTACAAGGGAAAACCTTAGTTTGAGACCAGGTGATTGGTGTGATTGTCTGGCGCATTTATTTATTTATTTATTTATCTGTCCTCTTCTATCTCGTTCAGACTGAGAAACGTCGACATCCCAGTAACGCGATATTATTTGCATGGATTTGCTCGCAGGCACAATTCGCACTAAGCTAAGGTTCGGGCAATCAGTTGTCATCATTATGAAAAACAAAAGCGATAAAAATATGTCTATCAGTATCTTAACCATTATCATCAGCAATATCAGTAAATTGTTGGAAATGCTCAGTCATGCGTTTCATTTTGTTAGAGGAAATCATACTAGCGCAAATCCGCAAGTATCTGACAGTCTGGTCTTGTTATTTATTTTAATTTCATTAAATATTGTGGTGACATAATGACTAAATCTTAATTTTAAAGGACAAGTGTTTGAACATTATAAGTATTACCCGATCGACCCTATCTAGTATGCATTTTTCTTAATTTATTGATAACCATAAACATTTTAGGGTAAAGAAGTAAATATTTAGTTTTCACAAATTAGACAGCAATATTTCTAAGTAACTAAAAAGGAATTTTCAGAGAAAATAAGACCTTTAAGATAGGATATTTATTCACAAATGATTAAATATAAAAAAATCCTTATAAGAATTAAAATATTTAATTTTCCTAGCGTGTGTCAGTGACGATTGCTCGGAACCTAGCGTTATAAGAACCTTTCACAGATTCCTCAGAGCTGGAAGATAATTCTTGTATTTTGCTCTTTTGCCTCAAAGGCAAGTGGTTGCAGTCAAACGTATCCTGAAACCAATTAATTATATTTGTAGATATCACTTAGCATTAATAAAGCCTATTGCAGCACAAGCTAGAATCAGCCGAATCTTCATGGGGCATTAGAAGTCAACTAAAACAACAAAAATCATATTTACAACTAAAAACTAATAGCGTGTTACATATCAACGTAATATAAAAACATTTCAAGATATTCAAATTAAAAAACTGTCAAAAAATCATTTTCACGTTCTTCCAAATATAAAACGATAAAAACATGTTTTTGGAAGGCATTTTTATAGGGACTAAATTTCATTCGTTTGTATAAAAATAGAAACGTGCAAATGGTTCCGTTTTTTTTAATTTCATGTTCCTTTTTTCGACGCTCTTTTGTCGAAATGGAATCTTTGGCTCAGACGTAATGTGACGCTTTATATATACCTACAAATAATATGATACTTGATGTGAGTCCTCCAGATTCCTATAGGGCCCGTTTACGGCCAGCATTCAATGATGAGAATTCAAACCTACCTAATTACCTACCTCCGCCCGGGCTCAATGACTAAGCTCGTGTACAGTAATGTAAGACTAGTAAGATATTCTGGGAAATACTATATATATGTATATATAGTGCTACCTCTTGAAATTTAAAATAGTGACTCGGTAAATATATATTAAAATTAGAGATATGTAAAACCGGCCAAAAGCGTGTCGGGCCACGCTCAGTGTAGGGTTCCGTAGTTTTCAGTGCATCACATTACTTAAGTATCCCCACTTAAAGTTACAAAAATGGGCTATATTCTTTTTTTATTTGAAAGCAGATACATTGAGAATACAAAAAATATGTAAGGTAAGGAAAAAAAATGCTAGCATTAAATTACAAACTAACTAATAACTTAAATTACAACTTTAGTTAAAAAAATATTTTTTCAAAAATTTCAAAAACTATTAAACCCATCAGTTTCAAAATAATTTTCCTAGAAAGCCTTTACGCAGCTCTTCAGTTCTGCAGTTCTTCAGTTTCAATATGCTAGATTTTTTTCATACTTTTTAAACTTATGGTTCAAAAGTTAGAGGGGGGCGGACACAATTTTATTTCCTTTAGGAGCGATTATTTCCCAAAATATTAAAATTATCGAAAAATGATTAGTAAACCCCTGTTCATTTTTAAATACCTATCCAACGATATATCACATGTTGGTATTGAAATTAAAAAAAATCACTCCCCAATTTACGTGTAGGGGGGTATCCTAAAAAAAAACATTTTTTTTAATTTTTAAATTTTTGCTCTGTTGACGTGATTAATATACATATTTGTACCGAATTTCAGCTTTCTAGTGCAAACGGTTTCTGAGATTATCCTCTGATGGACAGACAGACAGACAGACATGGCGAAACTATAAGGGTTCCTAGTTGACTACGGAACCCTAATAAAAATGAATCCCTATACGCATGAACGGCTGGACCGATTTCACTTATTTTTTTGTTGTGTTTGTTATTACCAGATGAAGTTTCTTATGAAAGAAAAACAATTTAAAATATTGCGCGGAAAATTAGTAAATTAAGAACACTAATTATCGTTGTTCGTGAAAACCAAATCGAATTAAATAGTAGTCGTTAAGGCTGGACAACGTCTGTTAGGTCAGCTAGCAAATCATAAAAACGTTTACTTTTTAATAAATCCAATTTAACAAATTACGCTCAAAAGGTCCTTAGATTTTACTTAAAATTATAAATGAGGTAAAAAATTACTGATTTATGTGTGATGCAAAATCCACTATATAAAAATAAGTCGGGTTTTCCTTCCTGACGCTATAACTCCAGAACGCACGAATCGATTTCTACGGTTTTGCATTCGTTGGAAAGGTCTCGGGCTCCGTGAGGTTTATAGTAAAGAGAATGTACGAAAAATTTCAACAGAAAAGCGGGAAAATCCTCTAAGGCGAAACGAAGTTCGCCGGGACCGCTAGTCCATTATAATTTCGGTATGCGCTTCCATGACCTCTGTAACCAATGTGTTGCGGACACTTAAGAACAGAATGATTTCCTATTCAGTATTTTTGTGTTTATGATAAGATAAACTAGTTATACACACATGTCCGTGACATCCGTTTTAACTTTTTTTAAATGGTTTTATACAACCCATAACAATTTGCAATTGATTAGTTAAAGCATGGTAGCCATTTCCAATGATAGGTAATTGGATGTTCATTAACGTGATGTTGGTTATGGATCGTACTTAAACCACAAAATGACATTGATTAAACCTTAGGTACGGTCTATCCAACATCAGTCAAGTCCATCGGATTGGAGCGAGGTAGCTAACGCTGAGCAAAATGAGGCAAAGTGGAAGGAAGAGCGGGGTAAAAATCTACCATTAGAATTACATAAAATCTCCGCTCCTCTTTAGTGGACAGGTCATTTCGATTTATTGTAAAAATTAATAAAATACTGAGGAGTTGTGTGAAGATGGTGACTGGAACAGCATTTGAGCGGAGACAAGCAGCGGAAAAGCTACATTTCTCAAATACCTCGACCAATCGCCCGTCGAAAGCTTAAATAACTCGTTGGATGCGTATGAACATAACATATCTGCACCCCCGCCCCACGATCTTACTCCTTTTCAGTGGATAGGAAGCCTAACTTTCTCAAAGGAGCACATAGAGTCTTGTTCACAGTTTGATAAAATTTAATTAAATTGTCAGCATGGAGACATACAATAGCAGCTGAAGTCCATATTTAAAAAACCGTTCAATTATTTCTCACCAGGTACTTCAAATAAGTTTTCAATATAGTGAAGATGACTTTTATGATATCAATAAGTTTAGCTGACTATTTGGAAACATAATTATTTCAAATGCTACGGATTTACTACTAAATCAAAAATCAGTTTTGCTATTAAAGGCGAACGATTCCTAGAGCTTCATATCGTTCCAAAAAGTCCGAATATACTCGTAAGAGCAGCTCTTTTCAGGCTTTGTTTTATTCTAAAACAACTGTTTGCATGAAAAGTGATCCCAGTAGTACGTACAACATTTAGATATTTATTTTCTTTTTATAAAATCTGCAATGTGTGCATACACATGTAAAGTGATAAGATTTTAATGAAATATTGATACAGAATTATTTTTCTAAAACTTATTTTTAAAATAGTTAAGTACGATAAAATTCAAAGTCATATCACAGCAGTGCAACTGTGTTATGGCTGATGCGTGATATGATAATGATCAAAATATTAATTAATTCGCTTAAATTAGTGTTATTGACCTAAAAACTAACACTGAATCATTCCCTATGTTTCCCGATGGATGCAAATCGAGTACATACCCGCTTATTTACGTTTCAATAAAACGTCAATGGCGAAAGCAATACTGTGGGAAATAAATAATAAATTATACTTAAAGGATTTGCCTATCATTCATAAAATTCATAATACCATTATACATTATCAGCAGCATACACATTAGCAGCAGTTTTTTCTGTTTCATATTCAAAGTAAATACAAAAGAATCGATAAGTTTTAAAAATATTCTAAAGTGGAGGCTGATATTTTCATTTTCGTGATGGTTTTTTATTGACATCCTTTAAAAGTTTTGGTTGCGACATTTCTGCTAAGCTAATAAAATGAAATCAAAAAACTATTATTATGACTTACATAATAGACTCTTCTAGGTGTTCGATAATAAAATTTATCAAAAGCATTCATTATTAAGTTCACGACCAATGATTGTGCAAATGGGCACTGTTTTTATATGTTTTATCATTTTCTTTTGTCTGTCTGTTGTACTATTATAAAGAAGAGTTTTGTAAAACATCATTTTCAGTAACGATATTAATGTAACCACCATTTATCTTAGTACCATATTTATATATTTAGAAAAGAACCTAGTTTTCATAATATACCGATATTTTTATCCTTTAGTTTTACCTTTGTTTTCCATCTTCTAAATAGCCCGAACAAAGCCTAAACTTTTGGTTTGGTTATGTAAGCCCGTTCTTGAATGAATTATACATTTACAACGTTATTTTCCTTCTTAAATTATTATAAATTTATACAAACCTTCTCTGAATTAAATAACATAAAATGTATTATTTTACTATTTAAAACTTAAACAGGGCTTAGCCCGTTTCACGTGCAGTGAAACCTACAGTTAGGAACGTTATTGTAAAACAGACTATCATTAATAATTAATTGTTGAACTGCGGTTCACTCTAATACGTATGTTCAGGAATAGAAATTACAAATAGATAACTCAGAGCCTTCAATTACTTCGGCGGCTCTAATTAAAACCAAAATTTGGGTTTACTGATATTTAAGATACATTGCAATAACAACCATCGGACACTTACGTTGTGCTTTAAAAGGTTATTTTGGGATTTTGCTAATTGCTTATTAGGTACATATATTTATTGAGTATTGGTATTTAAGTATAATTGAATATTACGTACACAAAAAAAAACAAAAAATTAATTCCACCGTTAACCGTTTACCACAATAGTTAAATATTTAGCATAGCCTGCAAGTTTAATATCAAAATTGAATTATTGACTCAAGGTAGGTATCACAATAAAGCTTATTCTAAAGCCACCAACTGAAACCCGAAATGGATACGCAAATATTTTTACGCTGGCATTTTATCGACAACACCATTTTCGGATTAAAGAAAGAGTGCACAAAACTAAAACATAAGCTGGCTATACAAGAGTTGTAACCGGTACGCCTTTTGTCAGTGATAGTTTTATGAAAATCCTCTTTATAGTTCGAGTATGCACTGGCAAAAGTTGATAGCGAATATGAATTTACGCTGAAATAGAACTAGAAATATGCGTTGTTTTTATAGCACTTGACGAAACGAAGGAGTAAACGGAATTTATCGCTTCATATTCTACTGTTACAACGTGTTTTTTGTAAATATATCTATTGAATGATTACGATCATTGATAGCTAGTTTATTTTTAACTGATTCGAAACTAACATAATTGTGACGATATCTACAGTTAAACTAGAGACATGGAGGACGTCTAAATAATTATGAAATATTAAAAGAACAAATTTTATAAAATAATTATAATAATAATCAGTTTATAGCTCAGACACATTAAAAACAAATACAGAATGTTAACCTATTCCGCGTTACACTCTTATCTCTTATAATAAGCTAGCCATTTACGTATATGGTAGGGGCTTCGAGTTTAATTCCTAGAACGAGTAAATTATATTGCAGATTTTTGACCTCAATTCGGGTTTGTAATCACCGCTTGAAATTGGCTAGCATAGCAAGCAAGTACCCATTGTTACAATGGCTTTATTTCAATGAAGCCTTTAGCTCTATAATAAGAAATTAATGAATCTGTTACTACTCACATCGAGAACATTACAATTGTGAACACAGTGACGCAGCTGTATAGTTTCATTATACACTTGACGCTTTCTGCGCTCATCTGGATCCATCGGTCCGTATTTTGAGCTACTCGAAAAGGCGTTGAAAAAGTTCTAAAACAAAAATTATGAACTTATTATGTTAAAATATCGAACTACAAAACAAATATCTAGATTACTTGGACAAGACTTGCTAAAACCTTCATACAAACATTTAAAATGTAGTTGCATTGAAGTTAAACTAATATGAAATATCAGATTTTGGTGTAAAATATGTCAGGAAGCAAGCATTACGAGAATGTATATCATTCAATATATAACTACATTGCTTTGGTATTCAGCCTCGATATTTAAGTCCAGACGATCCAATCATAAATTCCTACTTGAAACAAATTACCACTTATTCCCTTAGGTCTCGTTTAAGGAGGAGCGGGGAGTCAAGTATCAAAGAGAGGTTAGAGAGCTGCCGGGAACACAAACAAACGCCGCTTTCAAGAAGTAGTGACTTTTTAGAGTTGTAGCAAGAGGATAAAAATCTGTGAAATATGGTGCGAACCGATGGCAAAGGTATGCGTTGCCTATCCAGAAACAGAAAAAACGCAAGGGGCCTTACGCCACGCGCGACGCACTGGAAGACGCCTTGCGTCTCTCATAACAAGGTTTCAGTGGAAATAAACTTACGTTATGTAGTAAATAAGATGCCAGCGTTTTTATGTGGAACAAAGCCACCAACAATATTGAAAATCCAATCCACAGTCCAGCAGTTAGGGCCATTGCAAAATCCGTCATTTGGATTAATCCATATATTCCGTTTACGAAAAAAGACTGAAAATGTTTTCTAAATTAGAGAGTCAATGTTTTGAAATCATAATATTGCCGCACTAAAAAAACGTATCAAGCAAGTCTGATGTCTAAATTAATATACCCAGGCCAAAAAATTTGCTAATGAAATGTAGGATGCCACCGACATTTAATATCTTTTTCATTTGAATATAATCATATTATTGCAAGTAATTAACTGCCTTCTAAATCTGCAATTGGTTCTGAATAATGTTAGTCTTTTCATGGTAATCTATTACTAAAATTCAGCCCGTAGTTTGTAATTAAGAGCTTTCCAAAACATAAATTGAATGATCCTTTGATTTATTATTTATCGTACCCTTTGATTCATGTCGTAGTTATCGCAAAAATTTACCAAAGGGACAGCTTACAACCCAATTATTGCGTCTGACAGGTTTCAAACCCTGAATAATAAAAAATACTTTTGACTTTTTTTATATTAGCAGGTAAGAAAATCGAGTTAATCTTACGAATCGATTTGAGTTGCGATTTAAAGTAAAAAGTCATCTTTTCGGTATGTTTTTCAAAAAAGGTATCTCAAATATTTAAAAAATATAAACGAATATAAATAAACTAGAATTAATTGGTGGTTTTGTCTAAATACGGCGCGTAATAATTACCATTAATTCTGACTATTATAATCACGAATGGGAAAACATCGGGAATTCCTCCTGGATCAATTGAAATATTTTCCTATTCTCAAATTCTACCAATAAGGTATGCATGCTTCAATATCTATCTTTTTACATATCTGCTATTTACAAATAAGAAAATTCAACAACAGAATAAAAAAAAACCATTCAGAAAAATGTACGATTGTCAAATTAAAATCCATGTTTTACTTTTTCTAACCAGTCTCTAATATGCAAGATGAAAGACTGATGCCTAACACGCATTAATTTTAATAGTGCTTGACCATAAATAAGCGGAGCTATTCCGAGCGCAACTGTTTAATATCTAGGTATTTAGTGTTACAAAGCGTATGCATTTCACATTCTAATGGTGTAATTGCTCTAACTCGCTTTGTGTGTCACAGATCTGTATCATCTGATTATATAAGTTGTTAATATGGTAATTGAATGTACATTAATCCAAATTCAATCGCAAGCCATACAATCAATCATCTCAAATTTCTGACTCCTATTAGATGTACATCTTATTTATTATGTGGGAATGTAAACCCTAAGGGGCTTTTTTCTTTTGGCAATAGTAATTGTTAGGTAACAATTACTATTGCCAAAAGAAACACTTTTTGTGAGGTCACAAAAAGTGTTTCGATGTTATTTGCTTAGTAACTTTTAACTAAGTATTAGAAACTGGATGATGTAGTTCTTTGGTAAAACAGACTTTGTACAGATCCCTTAATAATAATCTTTATTTGTTCATAGAGTGTGAAAGTAAAATACAAATTAAAAATAAATTTATGTCTTGATGTTACAGAAACATAACATCATTACTTACTTATGGAGTGCAATAAATAGGTAATATGAATATGAAAACACTTACTTCGTCGGCCAATTATTGTTGCACTGACAGAAGTGTACATTTACGTTACAAAGTAAATTAAAACTCATGCCCTACCTACCAGATATCGAAAACCTTTACGAACTTACAAAGAGCGCGATGGGTAAAATCATCCAGCATATTGTCCAAAACTTTGTTGGCTTGAATCCGAGCCAAAAATGTATATCTGTGCAGAACCTCTGGATTCCATACACCCACATAACAATCGCCACTTTGAAACCACCCAAGTATAATACTGTCACTTTGAGGCCATAAATTAAACCCTGATGTCTGCTATTCGAAAACATCGATTGCTGGAAAAAGTGAAACAGCAAATTAAGTATGTGATTAATTATAATAACTCAGTGTGTTCCAACAGCTATTGTACTATTAATTCGAAGAAACACGAGAAACATTGTGGAATTGTTACTGCGGATTATTTGGCAATAATTTTTCCAATTATAAGTTCCAGCATTGTTTATTTAAAAACTTTATTGCACAAAAAAGTACAACAGGTGGACTTAATGCTAGGGGCATTCACTACCAGTCAACCTTTAGGTCATGCGGAGAGTTAGTTTATGGTATTTGGTATTTATCATAATTTTGAACTATTTCGACTGAATAATAATAACAGCATTCTTTGACATTTATTAAATAGCAGTCACAACCAATAAAAAAATACTCTGTTTACGTCACCTTCAGATCCGCTTTAGAATGAGAATTATTAGTACACGTGACTGAACACACCTATAGCTACAGATATTTAAACATATAACCTTCTAACTAACAAACTTTAACATAGAGCCAATTAATTATTCCAGTAGCACAATGTCACCGTCGATACCTTAGAAATCTATTGTGTGCAAGTTCTTAGAATGTATTAATAGGAACAATTAGTTTTGACTTCTGCGTCTTTCTCACAATCAGTTATATAATCGAAGAGATCAAAGGCATTTTAAGCGAGAATAATTCGAGTATGCTAGCAATCTGAATACGTTCGGTACCTAGCTCGCCAAGAAGGCTCGGCAGATATTCGATCTCGGCGAGAACGCACCCAATGAATTTTTTGTGGAACCGTTGAATGTTTTATGCCAGTGGACTTGTTTAAAGGAAATGAGTACGTGTACTTTCCGTACCTTTGCTTTCCTTTTTACACTTTTGTCGAACATGTTAAGACTGAACCGTGAGGATTTTACGAATTACTAAACACTTTTGGAGATAATTACATGGTTATCCTAAAGATAGATTGGTTACATTTGATTACCTTTATTGTGCCTCAACCAGTAGCAGTGAATTAATTTAATTTCAAATAAACATAATATTCAGGTATGAATCCAGAATCCCAAACATATACTTTTTAAATAACTAATTATGGATTGATTATACCTTTAGTAAGAAATTTAAAAAATCCTACCTAATTCCATGTTTCTTGGACAATGGGAAGTACTTAAGATTTTGAGATATGCGAAACGAAAATAATGTTTATCTCGGGAATGATATAACCTAGAAGCTTGATTTTTCACAGATTAGTTTGTGTCAATTTCACTGTTATATAATGTATACACATTCGTGGAAAAAGCATTAAAAAGATGGATAACGTACCTAGTTTACCTATTAGCAGTCACGTTTTCGCGCGACTAAACGATTCTTTTGTGCACAATATACACAAAATTTATAAAAAAGAATGACTTACTTTTTAACTTTGATACAAATCTCTATTGAATTAGTATAACTTTATGAAGAAACTTTAAAATCAAAGGAGGAAACCTCAATAGTAAGTTGCAAATACTGTTTAACTCTGTACGGATTCTTTGAAGGAAATTGTTTCAGTTGCCGACTTTTATCACAAAGGCGTGTTTAAACAGTCTCCACAATTTAAAAGTCATCAATTATAAAGTAGTTTCGAACTTTGAAAGAATACGTACGGCGTAAAAGAAATATTTCATCATGTAGGTAGAATAAACGTGATAAGAATAATAATTCCTTTTAGTTAAAACTAAATAAACAACAACAAATTGGATGATCAAATCGATGTATAATTCAAGTGTTCAAATAGGTATAAAAATCACAATTTAATGATAATATTATAACAATGGTTCACGTTAATTTTGTAAATAAAATAATTATATCTTATATACTACCAGAGTTTTTAACAGTTTCAATATTAATTGCATGTATACTTAATCAAAAAGGCATTCGTTTTGAACTTTTTTAAATAGTAATACGTATTATTATTTCTTAACCAAGACAATAGCGTGCAACCAAATTGTGAATTTCAGCCTAAGTAAATGTATTCACGCAATTGGTCCCTCAGAACAGAATTAAAGTTACAACAAGTTTCACATTATTTTGGTTGCAACAAAAAATGTTTATTATTATTATTCAAGGTTTACCTGTAAGACTGTTTCAAAAAGTATTTTTATCTGATGTGGTGTCGGAACGATAAGTACCTACCTTCTCTTTAAATAAATTATAATAATAATATAATATATAATATTTTTTTTTAATAATATAATATTTTTTTTTATTTTTCTCAACACTACATCGAATTTAATCTTACTCTAGTATTTAATCTATACTAATATTATAAAGCTGGAGAGTTTGTTTGTTTGTTTGTTTGAACGCGCTAATCTCAGGAACGACTGGTTCGAATTGAAAAATTATTTTTGTGTTGAATAGACCATTTATCGAGGAAGGCTTTAGGCTATATAACATCACGCTGCAACGATTAGGAGCGAAGAAATAATGGAAAATGTGAAAAAAACGGGGAAAATTATTTATCCTTGAGGGCTTCCGTTGCGTGCGCTGCAAAAACGGTTCAAGATACCAAAAATATATGTATGAAAGAATTATTCCTATTGAAATGATCTAAAAAAATGCTCACGCGGACGAAGTCGCGGGCGGCCGCTAGTACAGGATATTTCCAAAACTTAAACAATGTTTGTGTGAGACTGGTGTCTAAAGTAGGCAGTTGGCCTGCCTGTATCTTAGAACACCAGGCCTCTCACCCTCTAGATAATCATAGCTAGGTTTAGAATTTGCGCTTTACATAAAATAATAATAATAAAGCCGTCTCTAATGTACGACTAAAATGTAGAAACTAGTGTGATACTGTGCATGTGTGTGTTGAGTTCGGGTGTGTATGAGTAGTCGTGTTTTAAAAGTGTGTATGTGTGTGTGTGTGTGTGTGTGTGCGTAATCCTTTAAATGTTCTGCAATCTATCTCTCTTAAATTTAATTTGTTATTTCATAAGATTCTCCGTATCTGTATAATTTAAATTTGACAACCATTTGGAAACTCTCTTTTTACATTCTAAAGATGTCTTTGAATAAATATTTAATATTTTATTAATAGTGTTATAAAATTTAGTGCCTCTGTAACAAAAATGTCTTTTAGAAAATGTCGTTTTGAAGTATTCCTGATTGCACACGTTATAATGTCTTCTTTTATTAAGATCTGTATGTTGCGTATATTTGGTATTCGAATGTTGTTTCAAGACGCATAGAAGTATAAATAATTGTCTCACTGTGAGTACATCCGCCAATTCATACAATTTTTTTGTAGGAAAGAGTCTAGGCTTGAACAAGCCTACCTTTAGGATTAGGCGTTGAGCTCTTTCTAACTCCAAAAGCTTAGTTTTGGCAGCTCCTCCCCAAGACGTGAGACAGTAGGTTAGGACTGACTGCACCAGAGATAGGTATACAGATTTCATCGTCTTTCCATCTGCTACATGGCGAAGTTGTTTAAATACGTATGTAAGTTTTCTAACTCTATTTGATACGTTTTGTATGTGTTCTGCAAACGAAAGATTCTTGTCTATAGTAATACCAAGGTATTTTATGTTGGGTGTATTGCTTATAGTCGGACAATCACATGATGGTTTGGGTGGAAATGAACAGTTATGTGCATAAAGATTTTGATTTTTGTCAGCCTGATTAGATATATTACGGATTGCAAAAGTAATAAATTGTGTTTTATCTGAGTTTAGAGACAGTGAGTTCTGTGCTAACCAAAGTGTAACCTTATTAAAGCCTTTTTGAGCACAAGAATAAGTCTGCTCCCAGGTATCACCATAAAATGTAAGTGTGGTATCATCAGCATATGATACTATATTACAATTTTCTATATCTAAATTGCATAGACTATTGATGTAGCATAAGAAAAGGGTAGGCCCATTTATGCTACCTTGAGGAATTCCATATACAATGGGCAGATCACTGCTGATATAGTTGTCAATCTTAACACACTGAGTACGGTCCGCAAGGTAGCTTTCAAAAAGTTTTAGTTCCTTATCCCTGATGCCAAGTTGGTCCAGCTTTTCAATTAAAATCGGTAAAGCTACTGAGTCAAAAGCCTTCTTTATGTCTAGGAATATTGTTAGGCATTTTTTATTGGAGTCTAGTTTCCTCACCAAAAAGTCAACATAATGATGTACCGCATCATTTGTGGACCTACCAGGACGAAACCCATACTGGGAATTAGCTAACAGTTTCTGCGATTCTAAATAATTTATTAACCTATCATTTAAAACACGTTCAAAGACTTTGGATAGAGCAGGTAAAATAGAGATTGGTCGGTAGTTGTTCACCGATTCTCTGGATCCCGATTTATGTATTGGGAGTAGAATAGCTTTTTTTAGTGCATCTGGGAATACACTTGTCGACAGACATCGTTCAATCAAGTCTGTTATAACAGGAGAAAGGAGTTTTACGTTCTGTTTTAAGATATTTGCAGAAATATTGTCATATCCTGGGGCACAATCTGTTTTTAAATTATTTATAATTCTTTCAATTTCCTGTCGAGTAACCCCCACCAAAGCGAAAGAGCTGCAATGTTTTAAAGGTATAAATTCACGCTGCTGACTATTTGAAAATGGAATGACTATATTTTTAGCTATGCACTCTCCTACATCAGCAAAAAATGAATTTATGTTGTTGATTGAAGTTTGGGTGTCCTTCATATCTAATAGTTCATAAGGTACATTTTTTTTAATATTTAGGTTAGTTATGTTTTTTATAGTATGCCATAATTTTTTTGTGTTATTTTTATTTTTAATTAGTTCTTCTTTATCATATTTTCTCTTTACTGATCTAATTAGGCTGTGGCAATAGTTTCGATACCTTTTGTAAGTGGTTTTTAGTATATCATTTTCGGGTTCTTTTTTTAATTGTTTGTACATTTTTTCTCTATTTTTTATGCAACGCAATAATCCTGATGTCATCCAGGGCTTAATCTTAACTTTATTTCTAGGTGTTTTTAAGGTTACACAGTTTCTAATTAATATATTGTTGATATATTCTGTAAACATTTGTGTGGCAACATGTAGATTACTTTCTTTAAAGATCGGGTCAAAATTTACACTAAAGAATTCAGAAGTGATTGCTTCGTAATTGTATTTTTTTACAATTTTAATGCAGTTGATATTATTAGACCTATTATATTTTAGGTAATATAATATGGCTTCGTGATCTGTAACAGAGCTTTCCAATACAAAAACATATGATGGCATTTTAGTCTTGACAACAACGTGGTCTAAGCAACTCTTACCTCTAGTAGGATGTTTAAACGCAGGTAACATACCGTTGAATGTGATAAGATCGAGGTAGTTTTGGGTATCGTTGACGTTATCTAATATATTTATATTTATATCACCAATCAAAATAATGTTTTTATAGCTTGTTAAGCTTTGAAGTAACTGATTTAATGAATTGAAAAAA
Source organism: Glyphodes pyloalis (assembly GCA_037074685.1). NCBI lineage: Eukaryota > Metazoa > Arthropoda > Insecta > Lepidoptera > Crambidae > Glyphodes > Glyphodes pyloalis. The sequence continues at coordinate 18,749,999 of JAYKKO010000001.1, forward strand.
GGGTCTAAGTTTTTGAAGCACGGAGGTCTATATATTGAAATAATAACGGTATCTATGTTGACCTTAATCAGCATACAATTAGCCTCTTTGAGAATCGGCTCAGTAACTCTAGCCGTGATACGATTGGTAACATAAACAACTACACCATCATTTTGGTTGTAATTGTTAGAACTCCTATAGTAATTATAGCCCAGGAGTTGGGGTATACACGTGTCTTTATGTAGCCAACACTCCGATAATATTATTATATCACATGGTGTGTTAATTTTATGCAACAGTATGTCTAAATCATTAAAACTTTTATTTATGCTACGAATGTTTTGGTGCAAAATTTTTAAATACATTTTTGGTAGCTTTATATGTTTGCTGCACTCCTCGGGAGCACAAGTGTACATCTCTGAGATATCAAAATCATCAATATTATTCGCTAACTCTTTCACGTGCGACATTCATAAAATAAATAAATCAGTGGACTTAGTTTACTTACCAAATGGTCTGTCTGTTTTGAGGTTTGATTGCAATAACATATTATGGATGTTGAGTTGTGGTTGTGTGTGTGTAACAAATTGTGTTTCGTGTCATTGGTAAATCGTGAGATGAAATCAATAAGATAAGTGTGTGTTTGTCTTAAAACAATGTGGGTTAATCCGATAGTAGGAAAATGTTTCTCGCGCAAGTATACAGTGTAGGTGAACATGATTGTAACTTTATTACATAAAGATGTTATTATATCGTTATTTAGTCACGCTGGTAAAGGTTGTTCAAGATCCTTTTCAGAGTTCACTCTTAAAACCGTTGCACCATCGATTTTCCTCAAGTAAACATTACCATAGGATGTCCAACAATAACGAAAGTTGTTTGAGCTTGCAAATTTTCGAGCTTTCGCAAATAATACCTTCATTTTTTGTGATAGCTTCTCATTAACGTAAATAGGAGTAGAAGGTCCATCCATTTGTAAATTAACCGAACTGAATTTTTCTTTACTGTTTCTATTGTATGATTTTACTGCATTTAGAACTTCTTCTTTCAGAGGAACGCTATTTAGTTCAATTACGATGGAATTACTCGTCCCTGTTTTTATCCTGTATACGTCACGAATATCTGTATCTTGTATGGGTACATTTAAAAAATTATTTACTTAAAATAAATATTTCTTTTTGTGGTATATCTTAACCGGCATAAAGGGTTAATTCTTACTTTACTTGACTTCTTACATTTTATTTTACTAATATTGGAATCTCATCTTAATAAATTAGTAGAATTTAAATATTAATTAATTATTGCTAAAGAAGCTAAATATTTTACAATATGAGCACCGCTTTTAAAATGTACCTTTAAGTATAACTATGACCCATTGAGACCGTTCATCTGTTATGTATGACAGTATCAATACACAAGTATGGCGTATGTGATGTACAGTCATCAGATAAATGCCAAATAAACAATTGTACAATAATACTATAAGTATATAGGGCAATGCCTGGCAGTCTCCAACAATCATCTACAGTTGCTCACGAGTAAGTGACCGCAAAGCCATGAAACTATTTAGACGATATAAGGTGTGAGGCGACTATAGTGGGTAATCTCCGCTGTTTTAAAAAGGAGGATTCCCACACACCCCCCTATCCTAGCCCAGGTAGGGAGCAGTCCCCCCTGCTGGGTTCCGCGCCTTCTCGCGATGGAGGGGGGGGGGGCAACCCTGTGGTCCGGGACGTTGAGGCTGGCCTTGTCACCGGATCGCGAGTTGGGCCGCGGAGAGCAGGTGGCTCTCTGCGGCAAGCCCGCAAGAGCAGAGGTGGATCGCAGAAGAAGAAAAGGACCTCGGTGTTTCATTTCCGGTCTCCCTGTACTCGCGGTAGGGCTGCGGAGGAAGAGGAAGATGCGGTATTGCCATTGCCGGCCTCCCTATCCTCCGCGGCCGGTGGATCTCGGGACTCCATCTGGCTCTCGAAAGGACAGCTGGAGTGAGAGTCTCGGGTGTCCGCAGTAGCGGTAAGCAGGGACCGGAGACGCCAGGCGTGGGGAAAGCGTGGCGTCCGTACCTCGGTCCAAGGGGGTGGGGTGTGTCAGGTGGCCTGAAACGCTCCAGCTGCGTTGTGCGCGGCGAGGTGGGCCACTTGGTGGTAGACGCTATGGGGGAGCCTGTGTAGAATCCGCAAGGATTCCCAACCCGACCGAGGGGGTTTTAGTCGGTGCGAGTCCGACACACCACCTCTCTGTTCCCCGCGTAGAGTGACGGTGCGGTAGGCATTTCTCCCTCGACAAAAATAAAGATTGGGAGCAGTAATACATAATTCACACCTTCCCCACATATTATAAATGAAAGTACTGGATGGCGGAAACACAATAGTGAACTCAATAACGCACTTTTCAAAATGCATACAATATTATCTGCCGTGGACTGACTGGGTCATTAGGATTAACTTGTACTTATATCGAGGGTTCCCTGGTCAAACCCGATAAGTGACAAAAATTGAGAATTTTAGTTATAAATGCAGTTAAGATGTACTTTTTTTGCTCTTTCTAATGGTATATTCCAATAAGCCGAGTTTCAATTAAGCACAAAGATACGCTTCACTATGAACCCAATAAGTGCTACTTTTTTCTTTTTGACCAATACATAAACAATATAAGTATATTTAAAGGAAACTTTTTTAAATTTAATTAGATGAAGAACCCAATAATGTATATTTATTGGGTTTTAAGACAAATATATTTTAGGAAATTAAACTAAGTGACTTAAGGTAAGACAAGTTATTTGCACTTATTGGGTTTTTATACCAGGGAAATTCTGAATTAACGAGGTTTTACTTAAAGCTAAAATCCATCAACACATTTTGTTGGGTTTTACTATTATAATATTAAGTATGCAAACAAATTTAATCATTAAGCTAAAACCCAATAAGTACTACTTATAGTGTTTTACTTCAAGCTAATATTCGAAATGACATATGAAAAGCATACTTATCGGATACTCGCACGAGCAGACATCAACATTGGACTGTAATTTTATTTGGTGAAGAACCCGTTAAGTAGATATGATAGTAGACATAACATCAGACAGGTGGCGACAGGATCGCGAGGGTCGACCTTCGTTTGATTGCATTGCACGTAATTTTGACAAAATAATTATACTTTCAGTTTATTGAAACGAAATAGCATCATCTAGACTCTGGAATAGGGAACTTATTGGGTTTTACCTCTAACCAATTTAGGTTACAATATTTACGTACTTAGAAATATTTATAATGGAAGGATAGTTATTGGGTTTCACGTCTTACTTTTTATTTTTGTTTTACGTACTAATTACAAGGTTTTGAAATAATTTTACACTTTTTACGTATGAATAAGAGGATGCTAATTCCGGTTTTCCTGTCCTCAGCTTAGTGTTCCCTTGGAAAATAAAAATAGCAGCATTAATGTGCAGATTCATATCAATGGTACTATTGTTTGCATAGTTTAAATGTAAATCTAATATTTTTTGAAAGTATTTATTGACACTATTATGCATTTTTTTTATTTATTCAGCAAGATCAGAGGGTTATTTTTCTCACGTGCCATGACCCTGTGCTTTTTGGGGGCGTGATCTGTTACAAAGCTCTAAATACGTTTTTAATCGGAATGTGGTAAATTTTACTGTACCTTTGTTCGTGGAATATTGTTCTGCTTTCTCCTCTGCTCTTTGGAGCAAATACAAATTACTCATCAGAACTTGATAAGTCACAAAAAGATATTGCCACGCAGATGAATAGTATCGTCAAGCATATTTTTTTGGTGACAGACACATGTAATTTTTTTAAATCATGTTATATACATATAATATGATGTTTATTGGTAACTTTACCTTTGTTTCCAAGATTCAGATGTCAATATTTTTTTTATAAAAACGCGGTATATTGTCTTCTTCCAACTTAATGGTAAGCAAGAGAAGAACCCACATCACGATGACAACGGATTTGATTTCGTAATATCCTATCCGTTAGCATCGCCATACTGGCCTGCATTATGCTTCTCCACGCACCTTTTGAAGAAATTAATTGGACGGAGGAAACATATGAGCCGGTAACGAGGCCTATTTTTTAATGGTACGTCAAAGATTAGAGTTATCAAATTTTTTGGTTCACGATGGAATATTTTCCACGGTGAAGCGATAACATCGTTAGCCGGCTCTTGTAGTTTTGTAAAGGCAAAGGGAAGGCTGGATAAGAGAAAACAGTTCCTCGGAACACTCACCGAGATAAAAACGATAATAGACAGTCAATAAACCAATGTCTCTACGAAGTTGAAGAGGATCAAGGTTCTCAGTAACATCTTCAACATTGATAATGCGCACAGCCTTTTGTTGTAACCAATCAAGACCATCCATAAGATATTTGGCGGAACCGTCCCAGAGACACAAGCAGTAGTCCAGACAGGACTTGACTTGAGTCTTGTATAAAAGACAAAGCTGATCCGGCGTGAGAAAACAACGCACTCTTTTCAGGATCCCCTGTTTTTTGGATGCTAAAGATGAAACTCTCGATGTACTGATCTTGATTAAGGTTGCAGCGGATATCCATGCCAAGCATGCTTACTAACTATTACGCAGGCAGAGGGGAGTACCCTGGTGAATGAGGAGCGGAAGGAATTGGGATGTTTTTGTCGAAAATGTGCACTCTTGGGTTTTCTCGGCATTGAACTGGATCTGGTTATTTGAAACCAATTGGCTCATGAGGCTCAACACCCGATCCAGTTCAACGACTAAATTCTCCCGTACATTCTCCATAACTCTGCCAGCCGAAGGCCAGCCAAGGTTTCTTCCATTGACCGTACTGTGATCAGTATAGCAATGTATGTTTCCAAGCAGTGGCATATCATTTATATGAAGAAGGAAGAGGGTGGGCGATAAATACGCATAAACTGCGATACGCGTCCGTCAGACACGATGTGAATTCTACGTCACGCAGAAAGCCGGAAATCCAGTCACAAATCCGTGTGGGTAGTCCATATGCCGTAAGCTTGGAAAAAAGAGCTTTGTGCCAGACCCGATCAAATGCCTCGGCAATTGTCTCCCCCCTGAGTTGCGTTACACACGCTAGAAGATCAACCGTCGATCGTTTCGGCCTAAAGCCGTGTTGGAGATCATTAATTAAGGAGTGATCCTCTAGGTAGCAGACCAATCGGTTATAAATAACCCGTTCCATGACTTTGAACAGCACTGAGGTCATGGTAATAAGGCGGTAGTTTGATGGGCCTAATCAGTCGAAAACTATGTATACAAAACGAATCATTCCCGAAGAAAATCATAGCTGGATAGAACATTAAATGAAAATTATCCTCAAAATTTAAACAATGAATAAGTATATAAAAAGAGTATAAAAGTAAGTAATAACCTAATGCAAACATAATTACAATTGTTTTTTGCTTAGAATTAATAAAAACTTAAGTGATTAAATCGTTTTTTTCTCTCAGGTGAAACCCAATAAGTCGGCACCCTTTACCAAAAAAAAATTTTTTACAGCAAAACTGTAAGCATTAGAAGTAAAATAAATATGAAAACTAAATCTTTATGAAATATCATTACTAATAAAACTCAAAATTGTGGACATTTACTTATTAAAATGCACTTTTACTGTTTACAAACCTTTAACATCGATTATCTCAGAAGTATGTTTTTGGCACTTATCGGGTTTGACCAGGGAACCCTCGATATATGTATCTAAATTAGTTACTTACAATGGTAATGGGTACCGATAAACTGAATCCCAAAAAACAGATTATTCCAACAATATACATATTTTTCACGGCGCGAAACTCACTGTGTAACAGTTTTGACATAGTTAATGTTATCATGGCCTGAAAATGTGCAATAATTTATTAAAAACAGATGACACTATTGTTGAATATAAACAAAGGTATACAGGCAGGTAAGGCAGGTAGATTTCATGTTTTTATGCCATAGGTATAAGAGCGGTACAAAATGCGTCTGATCCGATTTTTCAACCGACTTCAAAAAAAGGAGGTTCTCAATTCGACCCGTATGTTTTTTTCTATGTTTGTTACGCGATAACTCCGCCAATTATGAACCGATTTGAACAAATATTTTATCGGCGTATAGGTAAAAAATACCTCAAGAGTGGTCTCATTTAAATTTAATAATATACATATATCTTTTTTAATTATAGTTTTTTTTTGTGTTCATGCAATTAAAGTCGGTTTTTTTTTTTAAAGTTAATATTTAACATGAAAATTCTCAGAAATCAGACCTATGAATAATTCAATACGTTTTATTTCAAGTCCAAATTAAATTTACAACATTTAGAAAAAAAAAACAAAAACTTAGCATTTCAACATTTCGAAATGCTTTGAATCTATTTTTTTTCCATAAAACTACACTGCAGACTTTCTCCAAAAATACAACCATATTTCAAATTAATTGCCTAAAATACATTCAACAATCCCTAAACACATCCCACAAAACCGCTCAAATCAAAATGTCTGTTATCGCTAAAGTCTAACCTCAACAATTTACGGAATGAAACACCTATTGACACCGGGCAATAAACGATATGATTTTCACTTAATACGTACTACGAGGATATAAATGCAATTAAAAAATGTTTCCGTATGCCATGATTTATTAACTTATTGAAATCTGGACGGCACAACCGTAATTAAAAAGGTTTATTTGCCTCGCATACGAGTGTGAAAAGCTTATAATGCCGTGTCCCAGATGAGTAATCAAAAGTATTGAACCACTATCCAACTGTATCTATCCTCTTTAATTTATCTTTTGATATTACAATGTTAATTATTTTGTTGTCTTTCAAAAGAGAGGATATTTAAATTTTCTGTATAAGATTTTCCGTTGACTAGATTGACTAAAATTATATTTTTAATTATTTTAAGGAGTCACATGTAACACCCTATAGTTACAGATGCTTAAAAAATGTTTGAAGACAGAAGGTACCGAACAATTTTTTGTACAAAGATAATTTTAATACCGTTTATTGCACAACTGTCGTATAGCATTCAATAAATACAATGAGATAGTAAATACTTACAAGATATGCATTTGTACCCAACATCAAGTTCATATAGGTGTAAATTATGAACAATCTATGACCATAGAAGAATTCCGAGCTCATAGGTAATATTGCGAAAAGGAGATAATGAGGCGTGATTGATATCTCGACCTTTATGCAACTGGTCATTACTAAATACAGGGTTTTTACTATGAAAGACCTGGCAAATGCGCTGAGAGTGAATATTATGGTGAAGATAACGACAGCGTTGTCCACCATCGTATATGGGGACATCGTACCGAAGTCGTACACGCCAACAAACCCAATGCCGTAAGCATACGATACATGGTCCATAGCATTAACCTGAAACCAAAGGCATACATGAATATACTTTTCAGTGAACTGTACATTTTCAAAAATTAAAAGTACCTACTGGTACATTGTAGTACAAGTTAGGTCTAATCGCTAGAATTCCATCAAGTTCAGACAACATTAATGCCAATTTCGCTCGCACTAACGAATCTAAACTAGACCAAAATTACTTTTAGCCTGGTCAAATTTCTTATCCTATTATTCAGTTTGGAACTAAAATAATAAGATATATTATTTTCAACCAAATAAACCAAAAGCGCTTTGATCATTAAATTTAATTAAGGTTAACGTTTACAGTTGTACACATCTAATGTCAAAAAACGAGTAAAATTAGAAACACTCACTAATCACAATACATATATCGTAATCTAATTTTAATAAAATGTATCATGAAAAAATAAAATCCCGTTGCTTTTGTAATGAAAATAGTACGTACAACAGTAATTGAACAACAGTAATAAGGATTATTAAACTTTTTTTATTTAGTTAACGATACAAGAACATACTATGAAAACCACATTGAAATTAAGAAGTTAGAAATTTTTATTTACTTTAGTTTAATTTAGTTTGTGACAAAATTCGATCAAAAACTGTATGACACACTCAATTTTTTTTTGCAATATGTACGACTTTTTTTTCCTAACTGACTATAGACGATGGCCGCAGATGGCTTTTTCATCTTTACCGAGTTTGCGGGGGAGCGGAATGCTCTCACCCCTAAAATTATGAAGGACGTATGACGTAGCCAATAATTCATTTGTATTTTGCATAAAACTGTGGATTTACATAACGAGTATCGCAACCAATTGATAAATAACAACTCATGCGCAGCTTAAAGGCACTTAACCAATAATCAAGAATATGGCATCATCGGCTTAATTAAATCAAAATAATATTCAAATAACTAAAAACTTGTAGATGACATTTCTTTTTTATATTTCCTACTATTCAACTTAGTCTTAATCAATTCGTTCAGTAATTTTAGAAATTCATTTTATCTATCGGCAATACACTCCTATTTAATTAGGGTGACATTATTTTATTCGGTTGGGACAACAGAATAGACATTAAATAAATTTTGAATATAGTTTTTTCCGGTTAGTCAAGTTTAGAGAGAGCAATAAGAAAATTACAACTACTAGGTATATCTCTTTTCCAATAAAAAAAAAGTTAGAGTAAAGCATGTGGGATGTATGAAACTATAAATTCCGTTAAATACAAACATGAGTTATTTGTATTCTAACCCTAATAATTAAATACTATATAGACAAAATACCGTTTTCCCACATACATATTTAGAACACTTAAATTCAAACATCCTTTTCGATGTTCAGCTGATGAAAGCCACTGAAATATTACAAATATGTTTCGCGGTATTTTAGAACAATTCAGGGTCAGATCTAAAATAATAGATCGATCCAAATCCCCCGGCTGGTGAATATTAATGTAACACCGCAGTATACTCTTAGTACTGGAAACTGGAACTTTTGATCTTAATTTCTTTACTTTGAAAGTGTGGTAAAATATTAAGTCGATTAATTCAAGCTTCATTAAATTTTCACGCACAAACAAGGTTTTAGCGGCACAAGGCTAGCAACAGTTCGTCAGCATTAACGAAATTAAGCTGCACGTGCCGTGGACGGTATTTGAAGGGATCATATCTATCAAAATGGAGAAATTATCACGAGCATTTATGTACTTTGGAAGTACACGTGCCACGTTTAACATTGGGTTTTTGTTGTTCTTATTTTAATATTTTAGATGTTCGTTCTTAATTCGCTCAAATATAATTGAGCTGCTTTTTCATATCACCTAGTGAAGTTAATATGTAATACACTCGTAATTGAGTTATAGATGTAGAATTTTTTTTTTTTAATAAATATCATAAATTCACACATAAATTGACCCATGTTAAGAATATAGGTAGTATATTCAATTGTGTTATTGAAACTATACAATATCATTTTAAAATCTATTATGTACATATGTATAATAATATAAGCGCATTCAAAACAAAAAATCTTTCAGAAAGTATGACGAAAGATTGCCGTACTGCTAGTTATTATTTGTTTATTTTATAAACAAACCAGAATGTACAAATAGGCAGTAGTACCACAAAACTGTTTACACACTTTTTATGTAGGATCAGGCCCAAAAGAGCATAAACCACTTCCTATGCACTTTCTTTTTAAAAAATATTTTTATTAGTGTCCTAAATGATGAGTTATGTTACCTTAGTCGAATCATACTCTGTATAGGTTACAGAGTATAACTCCTCTAACCCGTTATTTCTGGTTGTATTCAAATTATACTTAGGACTGCTTCCATTATAATGAAAACTCCTGAATATCTTTCACGCTTGAAGGACAGGCTGCTAACTAGTGCTAGCTTCGAATTTGATTTACGAAGACTAGCGTCTTCTTACGTAGCCGTAATCCTCTTCGCACATAGCTCGGAAGCGTATCGTAATACGATCGTACCATTATTGCAATACAGCACATATTAGCTGAATTGGTTCGGTCAATCTCGAGTTACGAACCACTATTGAGTTTTATTGCTTAATTTAGACATTTTATCAACAAATAACACGTGGGGTTCATGCTACCCGTTTAACTAGCTAACCTTATTAACTTCGGTTTTAACAGTTTATATTTTTTTACACGATGACTAAAATTATTTATATTACGTTAACAGATTAGCACCTGCAATACTCAAGTGTCACATTGTAGATACTTTAAACGCTTAAAATTTTAATATTTTTAGCATATCATGTTAAAACCTGGCATTGCAAAAAAACACTTTATTACGGAAACACGGTGTAAAATTTAAAAATGTACTTAAATTTAGTGTAAGAGTATTCTAAATAATACTAAAAAAAGTAGTACATACTGTTTGTGATAAATGAAGGATTGTGGAGAATAGCTTTGCTACAGTAAAGGTGATGCCGGAGATAATACATTTAAGAATACAAAAACGTACAAAGGTAGGGTACAAAGGGTTTTGTACAATCGCAAAAATAGAAAGAGAAAATATCAGAAGATCTTTTTCCAATGAAATCCGTTAAGCAGGCTTAAATTATTAAGTCTGCTAACAGGGTGCTTGTTATTTTTCACTTCTAAGAAATTATTGATTTTGGATTAAGGTACGTTGGTAGCATTGATATTTATAAACAGAATAAGCAACAGCAAAGGCGTACTTAGTTAGATCTTCAAATAATATTCCTCACTGTCCGTCCACCATTCAATAATTGACTGTAGAATTAACTTTTAGATAATTTAGGAGTTTATATTTTGGAGATCAAAATAGTCGTATCAATAGGTTAGTTTGACATAACAAAGCATGCCTCTTTTTTTTATTAACTTCAGACTTTGTAACATAAATCCTAATACATACATGAAATATTTTTTATGAACACAGCATGAAGTGTATTGTTTATCAACTTTTTGTAGAGAAAACGTTTATGCAGCGCGCGCTGACCTTCAAGTAGTTTAAGGTCTGCATTTCAGGGACGGGGAACGAAATACACGTGCGGTGCGTTCATTTTCGGGTATAGATACGTAGGTACGCCACTCGCGTACGCTCAAAGCGGATTAAAGTTCCCTCTGCCCCAAATGCATTGCTACGCCTAGTCACGTTAATTCTATAAACCTACGTAATGTTATCTTTGAGCGCTCACCTGACATGGGTAGTTAGTTGCACAATGGACATTCGAAGATTATTCGGCAACGTAGTGCCTCGGACATTGTCGTTTGTCTGCACAGGCGTTTAACATAATGTCGCAAATGTTTGGTCACAATCAAACTTTAAGTACAGAACCTAAAATTGTAGAGAAGCAACGAGCCAGTGCATTATTGCCCCTCCTAATAATATTCAAGCGAGCCGTCGTGGCCTACGCCCGCATCTGATTGTGTGCCGCGACTTTTTTAATTCCAACCCTTTTGCAGGATTGTTTTCAAGTAGTTTCAATGTTTTTGCTAACAAAAGAATGCGACTTCTCTCTTATTTCAGTTAATCGCTTATCACTACTAAACGGAACGAAGTTGTAAATGTTGTTTTATTTCATTAATCGGCTTAGAAGGCAATTTAAATAAATACTTTGAGTGGCTTTCTGTACTTTTTCAAATAAGGAACAGTGCATTTACACCGAACTCAAATTTTGTTAAGAGAAATATAAATTTCAACTTCAACTTTTTATTTTTATTTCTTGTGGCGTAATGAGCGTCTGTTAAACTTACTTAATTTAAACTGTTAAAACGGTTTTGCGTCGTGATAGTTTTCAATAATGCCATATAGTGGAGAATTCGAACAAACATCTTTTATTTGCCTGTTTATTTAATTATTTATCTTTTGAATCAAATTCAAATAAGAAATAAATACTGAACAACTGTGGTATGTAGCTTAAGCACTTGTGTTACAAAAATGAGAAACAGCGACGGGATCACAACACTGAGACCCGAAACAATATAGAAAAGTTCGTTTCCCATATTGACCCTAACGGGGATCGAACCATGCCACGCTAAAGTTCGGCCCGCTCGGAGGTCGTCTATAAAAAAAGGTAGTGCAACTTATATTAAGGGTAATTTTTTTCTGTACATAAAACTTGCATTCTACCCAATTCGAAATTAAATTGATTTTTAATTTTCATCAGCAAATACAATAAAAAATAATTTCTAGTAACTTTCGCATCTGGCATTCTGACATGAAACACAGTTTGAGTAAAATAATCCTAGATACGCAAATACAAACGTCAGCGTGGTGTTGAATTCAGTGCAGCGTTGATATAAGCGTGGCGTTGATTTCAGCGAAAATGTTCCGATCGACCTATGCCCGCCGGGCGCAACATCAGCGAGCGGTTTATCAATAGATTTCAACAGCGACGGCTCCTTTGTCATAATAATGTTCAACCAATCATTGTTAAAAATCGATAATTCACTTTTACTCTTCTTATGATGGAATTTACACCTTTTTCCAATGATAAGAAGCGAAGGGTTTTTATACTTCTAGGGATTATTCACCACTTAGGACCGACATTATGACGAACACTTGTGTTTGTTCTGTGTCTGGGTGTTTATAAACGTACCCATCAATGAATAAAAATTTAGTTCTAATCTGCCGAACGTCAGACTAACCAACATTTGAACCTCAGACATGCTGTAATAACAAGTCCCCCCCCCCCCTCTCCTAACTGCCTTCCCCGCATTAAAAGCTGTGTTTGTAAGGTGGATACCTATTATCTGAGGCAACAAACATATGAACAAGAATGAGGAACCTGGATATGTGCGAACATTCGTTTCGCTAGATTTCTGCGACCGTACGCGCACACATACCTAAGTGTTTTGAGCAATACAATGATGTATTAGCGAAGCAAAGATTTTTCCATCGGCGCTCATTAAAGAACTTACATCTTATGCTGAAGCCTTACTTTAGTGGACCCGTTGGACGGTTTGGTAGTGAACAACAATATTGGCCTAGTTTGGTTTCCAACAGGAAAACTACTTAAATTGGTTCGGTTTCTGCGAAGTTCTAAATATATTAAGATATACTGAATAACACCCTTGAATGTGGATTCCATTACAAATACGTAGCCTAGGCAACTGAGCTTTAGTAAGAAAGCGCGTGCCGCCCGCTCCCCCCTCGGCCCATTGGTGGCCCAACCCCTCGACTTCCATTTATGCTTCTATTGGATTTGTTTGAGAAACCATCAAATCATCAATGTTTATTCCAATTATTTGAAATATTTTTGTCAATACTAATCAAAAGACTTTATCACTGTTCCGAAATTTAACTACTGAGAGATTCCGGCAAGAAACGAGGTAGTTTTCTTTACAAGAGAAACTGAACTTTCCTAACTTGAACAAAGACAAACCGTTAAGTTCGACTGTTAAAGTTATAAAATTATGCCAAAAGGATTGCTTTATTGGCAGTACGTATGTGCAAATTCAAATCAATGTCTTTCAGAAATTATTCCTACTATTCAGTTGACATGGGGTGATTGAAAGAAAATAAAGCAAATTAAGTTTTAAACTCACAGATATCAAACTTTTTCAAAAACCGTCATAACACTTTTAATAAATATTTCAAAAGTAAATCATTATTCTGTTGTTTAGGAACTTAATGATTCTAAAATGTGTTAACACTAAGAATTTCCTTATAATTATTTTCGTATCTTGCGATCATAGTATGCGCGATGTTTGTTTTGATGAAATTCGTTTTCTTTTTAAAGAAAAACTAGCATTTAAAGTGAATCAAGAAAAAATACACCATTTCTTTAATTCATATAGTGCAGACAATAAACCCGGACGGCTCGCAGTAACATTGGAAGATGGGTGGCGATTAACTACAAAAATATTTATGACTGCAGAGGCCATTTCCCAGGACAGGGAGCAGTGAATAATATATCGTCACATTGCATTAGCCGATCTTGTAGACAACCCTCAAATATTCATTAGCGATGCGACAAATCGTCTTTTCAAACCGATTCAATCCGCTTTGAACGTATTATTCGCATCAATAAGCTTTTTGTTACATGAAAGCGCTTAGATTTTAATGTCTGTTTGAAACATTCAAACCACGCATGTAGGAAAGACTTAAGTTGTTATAACATATTAGAAATATGTAAATTGAGATTAATATGAGATATATGGTTTACATAAAATAATTTTAAGGGAACCAGACAACATGTCAACGGATTATAGAAAGGTAAGGCCACCACACAATTTAGATAGATAGATAGAAAGATACACTTTATTGCACAGAAAATTTACAGAAATTGGTTTTACAGACATATTTAAGTACAATATAGGCGGTCTTATTGCTAGAGAGCAATCTCTTCCAGGCAACCTTTAGGTAGAGGAAATAGTAGACATCGAGAAACGGGTACAGCCGTGCAAAATGCTTGAGAAAAATACTAACAGAAAATATCAATATAAATACCATAACAAGATAAAAATATAAAAAAAAAATACGTAAAGATAAATAAAACTATAATAAACAAATAAATACCTATATAATTAATAAATATATAAATTTCCATAAGTATTTATGATATAAACAAATAGAAATAAATATATGAAATTAAATTAATTACCAACAAAGCTTAGCATTATTTAAATACTTAAAATAATTAATTTTGATAAAGGATACAAGTTCGGATTTAGTTAAGAGAAAGAAAGAAAGTTTTTACTCTTGATTTGAAAATGGGAAGGGACTCAGATTCCCTGATAGGTAAAGGAAGGGAAATAGAAATTTACTAAGACTTAATTTTTTAGGAGAGATTTTAGGAGTATGTGTTTCTATTTTTAATGTTACTCAATAATACAAAACTTTCATCTTCATTAAATAAGTGTAGATATGGGTATTGTTTAACAATAAAAATCATTCGGACACCGTACAAAAGGTTTTATTTTTTGAAATAACATAAATATCATAATGAAAAAAAAAACAACAAAGCCCTTAATTACCTGTTTCGATATTTATTGATGCAAATACTGAACCAATAACATCAGTTAATGTGTCGTGTCTCCCTAACTAAGCAGCTTTGAGCGTGCGTGCCCAAAACTGCCAATCATTCAATATTGAAATTGAAATGGAGGTACATTCAAATTCCCGCAATTAATGCGGTGCGAAGCGTTAACAATCAGTAAACCACAGGCTTTGATCACTTTGATTGATTCATATTCCTCATTTATTTCGTAACTTTCATTCGCTTGACAACTCCTTTTTTTATTCCTATGGTGAATAATGAAATTGGTGTGAAGGTTTTCCTTACCGATAGTCTCTTAAATTTTAAGAAATATCAAATGACACATTTTCATTGTAAATACTTTTTCTCAACACAAAGGTATACTTGTATAAAGTAAATGGATATAGTGGCCTAAATTTTTACGAAACATATAATTGGCAAGCTACTTACTAGATTTTTATATGACGTGGAAAAAAATAAAAACAACACAAGATAGTTAATAATGTATAACCGCTACGAACTCGTTCTGGTGACATAATAGAACTTTTCGGAAACGATGCCGAAGTCAACCTACGCACATATTTGTACGCAGTTGGATGGGTCCCTTCATTGATTCATGATTCTTAGGCATTCATCACGAGCATCTCCATGTTTTAATAGACCTATAACTGTTAGACTAGGCGAATATCCTGATATTGGAAATCGTCATGCTAGTCAGGGCGATTGAGCGGGATGATATCGTCTCACAGTGAGGCTGATGGGTTGCTTTTGCTTTGCTAACAGACACCGAAAACCAATCAACACTGTATATAACCCGAAGCATCTCACGGTTTGATTGAAGCCTGTCCGTAGTCATAGAACATGTATGGCTAAATTGATTTGTTTCTGTAAAGGTATTCCCTTACCAGGAGCACATGAATGCATCGTAACGTCTCAGTCCAATATTCTATATTACGCTATATTAGTTCTAAAGCTTTAGAGTGCGCAATGCGTACTAAATACTTTCACTAAACGCGTAACTTGCATCGCTTATAAAATACTTTAAATGCACATTACGTCAAATTTGTCGCAAGAGACGACAAACGTTTCTATACCGTTGATTGGTTGATAGTACACCGTACTCGTATTTTAGCCAATCAGCAGTTGCCGCATTGATTTTGACATTCCTTAAGAGCGCGATAAAATTTACTCGCGTGGCGCATGCTAGGATGCATATCTTATGTTACGTTACAGGCAATGCGAATGCTTCTAGTCAGTCAGGCAGTATTGCAATGTAATACCCAAAACTTACGTTATAGTTCGGCGCAATGTTCACACTATTTTAAAGTAGGTGTGGAGAAAATCTTTACAGGTTCTATCTACAGAGTATACTCACATACGATGATGGAGCTGTAACATTCAGGATTTTCGCAACAGCATCAACGCTTGTATGGTAATTGGGTAACATGGTTACGAATATAATTATAATTGTCGAATAAAGCCTCCATAAGAATGATAGCCTAAAAATCTGGAAAGATTAAAAAAAACATCTGATATGTACAATAAACAAATCTATACTAAAATGGGAGGTATTTCAAATCCATTTCCAAAATAAAATCAATCTTGTAAATTATACTGTTAACTTAATATGACAAGGTACCGAGGTAAACAGCAAGCTACAGAATGTGATTGTCCTACTTTTCTAATCGTAAATTTAGCTTCTCAACACTAATTCAAAAGCCTTGAATAAAATAAAATTTTAAGATTACATTTTTTAAAAATCCGAAAAAAGTGTAAAAAAAAATATTTTATTTTAAAAATAAAACTATTTAAAATTGTGTCCCACTCCCATTATATTTTTTTTTCTGAATCACGAATTATGAGATTGCAGAAAGATTGCGTGCATTTGAAATACGCAAATATACCTTCACATGGTCCACATAAAAATAGAATCATGATTATGAAAAGCCGAGGCGATATGTTGAGAAATTTATAAACAATACTTACAAACTTACTTTTATTAATGTTTCCGTGGTAACGGTTGTGCAAAAGAAGTTAAAAATCCAAACCAGAGCTGACGCAAAAAATCTTATTGTGAGAACGTTTTTGTCGACGTGAGTGAACGAACTCCTAAAAATATAATTAAAATGAACAAGACGGGAATAATCCGAACTACAACTTTTGATCCTACCTGAGACTTGAGGGTTATGATTACGATTAGCTCCATTCATATAATCAATAATTTAAATTCAATGGACAACACGGCATGTACAACCAGAACATTTATTTTCAGCCTTACAAATTGCCGCTTCGAAATTTAGCTACCTACACCTCAAGCATTTTCGCATACCGATGCCAACTAAATTACTTGAGTAAAGTATATAAGTCAATAACAACGTGTTATCTTTATTCCTCATTATGAGAAAAATCTGTTGCTAAGGTGTTATTCTTAAGTGAACAGAAAAATAGTTACCTAAAAATAGCTCTGACTGTAATTTCAAATTAACTTTTGACATTGGGCTAACAAGCCGCTGTCTACGCATGTATCTAAGTATAAAGTCTCTTTTTATTACAAAGTTACATAAGAAGACTAAACTTCTTATAAAACACTTCCTTAATTTCATATTTACTTTATTTTATTTCCTACATTTAGAAAGGATAGAAGTATCGTAGCCACCTCCAAAAAGCTTTCATTAATTTTGATTTCAATCTATTGGTACATACTTCAATCTCAATAACTTACACATAGTATAAATGAGCCGAAGTTATGTTAAAGGAGGTCAGATTCTTATCTGTACACAGGAGAAACATTTCTTTTGGGGATACACAGGTGCTATTAACATCCACTTTCCTACATCTTGCCCAAACTGGATCAGTTTTTAAACTAGTTAATAAGACAAAGAGATAACGTATTGAATCCGCCAAGTCACTTGCGTGCTGAAAAAAGTAAATTATGTGTTTACGTAATGTTACTTGGTTAAGCTCCGGCTTCCCACGGATACTTTAACATAACAAAGGGCAACAGTTGGTAACTGAACATCAACACAAAGTATAGCGGTGAAACGCGCAGGTTTACCATCTGTCGAAGCTATGATAAAGGGTATCCGATTAAAAACATTTTACAACATTACCTACCCATTATTAATTAATATTCGATAGTGAAAGAAAGTTTAAAGGTGAAATAATAAAATAAAATTAACACTTGAACTTTTGTCTAAGTACACCTTAAAACCTAAACACCTATATGTCTCGTTCTTTATTTGATGGGTAGAAAACTAAGATTATCAGAAAACGTTCACTAGAAAGCTTTAGGAAGGAATGTAATTTAAATTTACTTATTTAGTTACTGTGTGTTCATTGAAAAGATAAATAATACTATTTTTTACGCCCACGCGTGTTCAATCCAAATAAGATATCATTTTATGTTTAGTTTGAAGTCCGAGAGATATTCTTACTAAGATAAATATTGGAAAAATGGAATCCCACGCAAGTGTCATAATCAGCTTATATTTTCTTTTATAAATAAAATAGGTACCGCCGTCTCATTTTTACCATATTGCTTCACTATCTCTCAGTTTAAAAATGTTTGATTGGAGAATTATAGTTAATGTCAGGTAGTAAATTAAAATAACATAGAAGACGGTTTCCAAATGTGTCTTTTGGCAATCTTGTTTACCATTGTAAATTACAAACAATTTCAGTCAAAAGCAAGCCGTAATAAAAACACTATGAACTTTGTACCGCGCTGAAGTTGTGGGCATAAAACTAATATCCAACTGTTAGATTTACCGCGAAGTGCTTTTCATCGTAGTTTATGAAAACTCTTCTAGCTGGATATAAAAGTTATTAAAAACTACGGTGTAAGTGAACCTAATCACATTATTCTTATTCCAAATACCGTTTGCGTTACTAGGTACACAGTAATTTAAGAAAGGCTATTTAATATAAAGTTTACGAACGGTTTTATTTCAAAGCATCATAACACGCGATTAATTTAGACTAAGAGCCGAGTGCTTCTTTACAAACACCTTATTTTATGAAAGACAAATGTAGGATCGAGACATATTCGTCTGTTAATACATTTTATGCCAGTTTACCAACTCAGTTATAATTTTTGTTTTTTTGAAGCTTACAAAATCAAAATCTAAATACAATCTCTTTTTGTATTTACTCATATATGGTTTATCTACAAAGTATAATTATAATAACTAAACTTAACATGTTAAGCATTTACGGAGGGTGGTGGAAGCATAACTGCATTAAGCTATATTTTTTTTTTTGGAATTTAAGAAAAAGGTATATATCTGGCATCCCTCTCAATAATCTATACAAATATAATAAACCTGAAGAGTTTTTTTGAACACGCTTATCTCAGGAACTACCGGTATGAATGTATTTTTTTTTGTTTTGGATTGTCAATTTATCGAGAAAGGCATCACGAGGAATATGGAAAAAACGAGACTTGTACCGGTCCGAACGCGATGCCGCAGCGGGCCGCTAGATTTTGAATATTAACTACTTACTTTTTCAAATAACTGAAAATGTAAAACAAATAAGTGTGCAATAAACAACAATTTTTCACGATGCTTGCCTGAACGCAACTAGCCGAGTTATATAAAGCGCTTTTTATTAGACAATTTTCCATGCAGCTGCACACTAATGAATGATACACATGTTTGCTCCCGCTGTGGAAATATTTCATCGTCGATTACTGCATATCGTAAACGTACAATGATACAAATCTAGGCACCTATCTACTATATTATGAAGCTGAATAGTTTGTTTGTTCGAGAGCGCTAATATTAGGAGCTACAAATTAAAAAAAAAATTTGTTTCGGATATTCCATTCATCGAAGGAGGCTTTAGACTAATAACATCAAACTGCGACCAACAGATGCGGTTAATCAATGGAAATTGTCGAAAAAACTTGGCTAGTACGCAAGCGATGCCGCGGAGGGCCACTAATAGTAAATAAAAATCCTGAATTTGAAAAAGTATTTCAAAATTGCTTTCAAAGAAGAATAAAAATAACAAATGAGACTTAAACTTTTAAGGGTAGTTTTCGTAAAGTTATAATTAAATTGATTGATAGCAAAATAATAACGTAAGCGTGTTACGCTACGCAGCAGGTCAACCTTTTTGCGAAATGTCCTGAGACTTAAGCAGATCTCTTGTCAGATACAATTTAACATGACGTTGTAAGTAGCTTATTGGCATAAATAAATATTTTTATTTCTAAAAAACTTTTAATTAAATACCCTTAACAAAAAGTATCACATGACTAAGTAAGCAGCGTCTACTATCAATCAATAAAAATGGTCGATGAATGGACAAATATTAACATTTTTGGATTTAGCAAATAATTTGCAATTTATGTTCTTTTACATTTTAGCAGTAAAATGTTTACTAATATTTGTTAAAGATGGCTAAATCATATCAGAGTATTCAGTAATAAAAATGAATTTTTAAAGCGACAAATGTTTACTTACTAACATCGACCAAAGAGCAGTCTGCAACAATATACCCACTGTTACTCCTTTGAGTAACGGGTTCAAACTTTTGTGGAAATCTACAGTCCCCGTGTATTGCTTGATAAAGAAATCCATAAACATGTATGACATTCCGAACACTAATTCACACAAAAGAAAATCAAAAAATCTCACTGAAAAAAATAATACACAGTTATTATAAATATCAAGCGAAATGTAAGCATCTAGAAATGATAACTATGCTGAAACACAGCTCTTAGCCCCATTCTGTCAAACTCCATGACCTGGAAACTTGGTATTTTGCATGAAGACAAGAGTCGAGCCACCTAGGCTGTTCTAACAACGGTTAATATTAAGTTAACTGAAATGTTCCACGTAGAGACTGTTAATTAACTCATCAAGTTGAATCACCAATTTGTCACATGAATACGTACCATTTTCATATACATTTGAGAAAATATCAAAGTTGGATGACGATGTAGCAAATGCAAATCCTAAATATAGAAACTTTTTTATGCTGTCCCATTTGAAATGATGATATTTGTACCTCTGTAAGCAAAAAAAAAATGGTTTAAGGACAGTCAAGGGTTCCAAAATGTATAAAATATTATTTAAAATTTCAAATTATTTTTATATCTTGAAAGGTCAAATTGTTTGATTTTAACTACATATTACATTAGTAGATCGAACTGACCTACTACATTTAAAATTAAACTTACCCGTTTGTCTGTATAGACCATCATACTTGAACTTAAATCGATCAAAGCTTGTGTATACCGTACCATTTTGTATTTATTTACCTACTAACTAATCTGAAAAAAAATACAAGATTATAAACTATCTATACAAATCAAACTCAATACAAGACATTATGTACGTGCATCATTTCAAAGTGGCTGTACATTACGGCGCGGTTGTTTGGTTCAATAACATCTTTATTCAACTATATTAAATTAAAACATTAGTGACTCTACTTTCGGTCTTAAAAATATTTCTACCGTGAGAATATCAGCAAAAAATACAAGCTCTATCTAACTTATTGGTTTATGAGTAAATTGGCTACTTGACAGTTTTTGAATAAGTATTGTAAAATGTGTGCCCGTTCATTTTATATCCCAAGCAATTGGATTTATCTAGATAAAATGTAAATAACCAGAGAAAAATAAGATTTTGTGTAACACATTTAAAAAGCGCGCGAAAACGCAAAGTCTCGTCACTGTTGAAATTATGACGTCAACGTCCTAGACAACGAACCGATACGCATAGGAACGACTTAATTTAGATAAACGAAAAATGTTTCAATAAATTCTTAATACGATTAGAGACACAATAATTCATTTTAATCGGTAAAATAATCATTGTTTCGCCACATTAAAATAAATAATTTTCGCCGACAGCTGTCATTTCCGAATTGCAATGGTGGTTTCCGTTTCGGTTCTTTTGTTCCACAGATAAAAAAGTAAAATTTATTTTGCAAAAATAAAATACTTAGTATGCTTTTAATTAAAAAATAAAAAAGTAAAATTATTACTTAACTAATAAGCTAACGTATCTAACACTCTTCATATTTTATAGTTAACACTGTCAAGTAGCCAATTGCCGTGGACCAAGTAATACAGTTTTGATTTTATGAATGGAGAGACAATAAGTAAGTCATTTTCTAACGTAGCTTGGCAAAGTTATAACCGGAATCTCTCTAAGCGTTGTTACAGTTTTTAATCTATTATATTTTATAACTATCAGAACAAGAATTGAATTTATGTAACCTCGCGTAGTGTTCAGTATTACTACAATCTTCTAATCTACAAATCTCATTGAAGAGATCGCAACAAAATAAAATGACGTTTTGTGAGGCCTGGTAGGACAGTAAAATCGATATCAATTGCTTAAACTTTGCTAAGACATCGCACATTATTATTTCTAGTAACATTTTTGATTTGTCCCAAAAAACCTTCATATTGATGGCGTCATAGCTGTTTATTAAAAGTTGCCTTTTCATGAAATTCTTTGATAACATCAATTTCATAATAATAAAAAAATTAGAAGCAGTAAAATATCAAATTTTGCTCACAAAATATGTATGTTCATTACCAACTTTGGTTATAACAAAGGCTTGAAGGGAATCATTTTTTAATCATTTAAATATAAAGTGTGCCTTAAAATACACCCTTGCAAAACAAGTTTCTAAATTAGATTTAAAACTACCACACTACGGAGAATCTATTCCCGTAGGAAGAGTCCCTAACCGCCGGTAGACACAAATAGTTATTGCCAAACACCGGTGACATTAAAACTTTGTGCCTAAACCAAACCTGATCCAAATATAGTTGGATTTCGTTACAAATATTTTCAGATTTCTCTGTCGGACTACAAAAATAGCTGAACACAAGCCTTGAAAACGGTCAAGTACACCCCTGGTGAACAACATCTAAATTCATATCTACATATTTCAGTTGACTGAAAACTGGGTCTATCCTTCAAATGATTTTACTATAGCTTCTTACCAACGAATTAATTCATCATTTAAAGGTATTTCGATAATACTTGTCAACTTTACAGAAAGATGGCTAGGTCATTGGCCACACATGTCTAGACTTTTAATCCCGTATATTTTTTTACTTTTGGTAATATGAAAGAATTCATAAAATAAGTGGCATATCTTTCAGAGGCTTCTTCTCGTAAAACCATGATTAAATTATACCGGAGCGCTAGTTACAATACGAAAACTTGAAGAAATAGATCAAAGTTTCACCCATCCTCTATGTTTTCATATGTTTTTTACATTTTCGATTACCGGCAGTGCGTATCAATAGGAACAATTTCTAATCGATGACATAGTACCTATGAATATAAATATAATTTGAGAAGCAAATAAGATACAGGCAGTAGATTAGACAGTCAAGAGGAAAGAATTAAATAAGAAATTCCCAAAAACGTTGAAGGATTTCTCAAAAGTCTTTCATGTTTCTCTTGAACGTCATAATAATGTAGCTGTAGCCTGGCACGGCAAGAATAATGATATCACTACTAAACCAGAACGCACTACCCACATTTATAATATTCGAAACTGTTGTTTAATACCTGCTCATAATACATTTCAGGTATATTGAACAATCTCATTTGGATACCGGCATGTAAGTTTAATATTTAATGTTTATGTATGCAAAACACTGTCCTAGGGCATGATTTGCCAACAACACCCACTGAAAACTAAAGCCTTAACTAAGATGAGAAATGGCCTGCACTGTGTGAGTTCTTCTTATTATGGTCGACGATAACTTATGTATGTATTTCGCACATTGTGGATATCGTTACGTATACAGCAAAATAAAGTTTACTATCTTCGCTGCACGCACGCAGGCCGTTAGTTATTATAGTTTGTGAACATTTTATTTATTAAAAAGACAGACCTGATATTTTAATATCATTTCTAGAATACTATAATAATTGAGCAATTATTAATTAAAACAAGGGCAACTGAAAAGCTGTTCCCAGTCATAAGACTGGGACAATTTCCCAATAAATGTTTGTTAATAATAATATTAACAAACATTTATTGGGAAATTGCATTCCATTTCAATCGCAACCCGTTTTACGACTACCAATCAAATTCTAATTCTGGATACAATAACAGGATCAAACAATATTTCGAAGCAAATTGGAGACAACTTGACCCTGGCTCAATCCAAGCATTCACTTAACATCAATAGACGGTGCAGTAGGTACCTACCTATTCCAAGAATTCACAAAAGTACAAATATTATTTAAACTATATGTTGCTGTTGAAATTATCCAGTTTAGGTTTTACCTGGAATTTAAACCAAAAATAATAACTTTTATAGCTCGTACCACTTGTTATGGTATTATATTAAGATTTGGTTGAACGTCAAAAAGTTAATTGTGTCTTGCTTTTAAAAGAACATAAGGTCTTATGAAGTTAATACCCTCACTGAT
The DNA here is from genome assembly GCA_037074685.1 of Glyphodes pyloalis. Lineage (NCBI taxonomy): Eukaryota > Metazoa > Arthropoda > Insecta > Lepidoptera > Crambidae > Glyphodes > Glyphodes pyloalis. Next base: position 18,774,259 of record JAYKKO010000001.1, read on the forward strand.
AAATTCTCTTGTAAGAGTCTAGCCCCTCGGAAATTAAATATTTAATCATTGAAAATAAATGCTGTTGTTTAGATATTGGTTTTTATTGTCCATCCAGGTCGATTTGAAAAGCTTTGGGTATGCCGGTCTAAAGTATTCTGAATAGTGACATACGGATGATACATCGAATAGTAATCGTATAAAACCGCCATGAACTGTTGATTGCCTTTTAGTACAACTTTGGCTATCCACATTTATTATCCACATTCACATTGCCAAGTTTTCGTAAAAAGCAGGTACGTTTATTTTGTTATTTATAACTTACCTGAAATTTATTGACGTGAGTTCAAGCTAAAAATACCTTTTAAAGCATGTTGTCGTTTTTGTCGATAAGTTTACCAAATTCACTTCTGTTTTAAATTATTGTGATTAAATTTATTGTCATGTGTTTCTTGCCCTGGCAGAATATTTACCATAACAAAGTCAAAAAATGACAGTATTTTGACACTTTACTATTTGTCTCTGATTACAGATATATTTTTAAATATTGTTTTTTAATAGACTCAGAATTATGAATCAAAGAACGCCTCCGTATATTCGTATTAGGTAAGATTTTATTGATCAATCAACGTATTATCTCTGCACTTTTTAAATTAAAAGCGTGAATATTAATATTGCTTAAATAAAATAGTTTTCTAAATTTAAAACTATCTAAATATGAAAACGAATCACAAGAGGTATTTATATAAACATTATAATACTGAGTAAATATATTTAATTTATAAATGATAACTGTTGATCCAAGTGAATATAAATAATACTGCTTCTGTTTATGCTGCAAATGTTTCGTGGTATCGTATCGTACAATTATGATAAATAATTGTACAACTTTTACATAGTATTCCTCGTTCTTCATATTTCCTCGAAACCAGATAGCTATTAATATCCAAGTTCCAAAAGACGTCATGTTCACATAATGTAGGATACCTTTGATATTACTTGTCGATTCCTATTTACATCTATTCTCATAAATATTCCTATTGCTGTGCAATACTCCAGTTTCATATGAAACTGATTGTACATTCAACCATGTTTTTCCTGTTAATGATCTGAAATAAGTTTTTCATGCTACATTTTGATTTTCTCGAAGCGTGGCAATAGTATATCAGCTATGACACAATAAAACAGATGGGTAACTACTCCGATACTATTGGTCCTATACATAGACTTCATTGAATTATTATATATTATGTCTATGGTACATACGATACCACATAATCTGAACAATAACTTTTTTTTTCTTTTTGGTGGGGGGAAATGCTTGGCGCACCGTACCGTTACCCCGAGGAAGGTGACGACGTTTGTGGGACTCTCCTGCCGTAAAAATGGCAGGCCTACCCACTGAGACGCCCCCGGGGGGCCTCATCGCCTTTATGGAAATGCTGCGGGAAACATTTTTAGAACCATCACAACATCACCGGCGGAATGGCTGCTGGTTAAGCAGCCCTGACTCTTTCCCCCGGAATGGTGGGCCGATCCCCTATGCCATCCCCACCTCGCATTGAGAACCGTGGGTGCAACGCTGACTGCGGTGCCATCACACGCACAGCCAGCTGGTCCCCACCTGAACAATAACCTGAGTAAAAAATAGAACGATGGGATATCCAACCTGAGAAATACTTGTCATAAATGTGTTTTAAACAACACTCTAAAGTGCCACTAGTTACTTTGTTGTCGCTTAACGAACTAACCTATATTAGGTATTTGGATTAGATATCATAATCAAACTCTAAATCAAAGTATTTATTAAGTAAATACTTTGTCTTGAATTGTTGTCGGGACGCATTTTTACTAATATTATAAAGCTGAAGAGTTTGGAACTAACTCTTCTGGTGCCCCTTTATCTATGGGAGTACCCCAGGGTTCAATATTGGGACCTTTACTTTTTCTTATTTATATAAATGATCTTCCGTACTTTTCGGAAGACCTCTGTGAGATAGTATTATTTGCTGATGACACCTCACTCATTTTCAAAGTTGACAGACAAAAAAAAACATTTGACGATGTAAATAATAGCCTATCTCAAATACTAGAATGGTTCACAATAAATAATCTCTTACTTAATACTAAGAAAACTAAATGTGTAAAATTTTCAATGCCAAATGTCAAACAAGAGAAAACAAATGTAGTTATTAGCGGTGTGCCCCTAGAAATTACAAATTCTACAGTATTTCTGGGCATTACTATTGATTCAAAATTACAGTGGGGTTCTCATATTGCTACCCTGGCAGGGAGACTTAGTTCAGCTGCATATGCGGTCAGGAAAATACGTAGTTTGACTGATGTTGAAACGGCAAGATTGGTTTATTTTAGTTACTTTCATAGCGTCATGTCGTATGGTATTTTACTATGGGGGTCTGCAGCCGATGTGCAGACTATATTCGTTTTGCAAAAGAGAGCCATACGCGCTATATACGGTCTTAAAACAAGGGACTCTCTCAAAGAATTATTTAAAAAAATTAACATTTTAACAGTAGCTTCACAATACATTTTTGATTGTATTGTATATGTACGCAAAAACTTACATTCCTTCATTAAGAAGTCAGAATGTCATAAATTTAACACGAGAAATAAACACAAACTTGCTGTTCCACATCTAAGACTTCACAAAATTAGCAATTCTTTTGTGGGGTTAAGTCTGAAGATCTTTAATAAGCTGCCAGAAAAGATCACTGCATTACCTATGCATAGATTTAAGTCTCTGATCAAAAATTGTCTAATGAAGAAAGGATATTATAAAATAGAAGATTATATTAACGACAAAAATGTTTGGAATTGATAGTCATACGCTATGTTGTTTATATGTATTTTTATTTTTTTTTTGCATGTTACCATTTTTGTAAGTTTTTGAAAAGAGTAACTATCGAGTTTCTTGCCGGTTCTTCTCGATAGAAGCAACATTCCGAACACGGTGGTAGTATAATCTGACGATTCATAAATGCTTTTGTAAAAGTTTACATGAATAAAGACATTTTCTATTTCTATTTCTATTTCTATTTCTATTTTGTTTGTCTGTATGTTTGAACGCGGTAGTACTGGTTCGAATTAGAAAATTATTTTTGTATTTTATAGTAGCGGTACAAAAATTTCTGTAATAATTTACTTAAAAAAGTGAAGAGAGAATATGAACGGTCTGAATTTCAAAAACACAAGAGTACTTAATCCCAAAGAATTATGGAACATCATAAAAAAGGCATCTAACTTGGGTCAAAAGGCTTCTTCTTCAGACAAGCTATTGACTACGTGTTTTGATCCGCAATCTGCCATAGATAAAGTAAATAGTTTTTTTGCTAGGATTGGAAAGGATCTCGCCTCTAACATAACCGACAGCTCTGTAGATGCAATTTTACCCAGGGACTTAACTGAGGCTTCTAACTCCGAGTTGAACCCCATGACACTCTTGGACACTGACCCTAAAGAAATTGAAGGCATAATTTTGTCACTTAAACAAAACTCTGCTTCGGGATGTGACTGAATCTCAACTTCGATGATTAAAGAGGCGATACATATTTTAATACTGGTCCTTAAGTACGTGTTTAATTTATGCTTTGCTACTACGGGCTACGGCTACTACGGGTACTTTCCCGACAGTGTTTAAAAAGCCTTAGTCTATCCAATTTATAAGAGTGGAGACAGACACAGCGTCAATAACTACAGGCCCATATTTGGTTTGCCTATTTTGTCTAAAATTCTAGAAAAAGTTACGCACAAAAGGCTAATTACTTACTTATACTCTAATAATATAATTTCTTCTAATCCATTCGGTTTCAGGTCTAATGAATCAATAGAAGACGCGATATTAGACTTGACAAATTTTGTAGTTAACCACCTAAACTCAAAATTAAAAACATTATGTATATTTTTAGACCTAACAAAGGCCTTTAACACTGTGTCTGTTCCCATTCTTCTATCAAAACTTCAACGAGTCGGTATTAGAGGCATAACATAATAATATGAGACTTTCAAAAGCTACCTTTGAAAGTCTCATATTATGTTACGATTGGCAATTATATGAGTGGGGCAGAGCCGGTATATATACGGTGCCTCAAGGGAGTGTTCTCGGCCCAACTCTGTTCCTCATCTACATAAATAATCTGTGCCACCTAAAATTGCTAAATAGTAATATTATAACATATGCTGATGACACTGCAATCATTATTCATGGTCAGAGTTGGCAGGAGGCGCGCTCCTATGCGGAATCGGCTTTACACCGGATCAAGACATGGTTAACTCGGAATCTGCTTACGCTCAATATGAACAAAACAAAATTTTATTACTTTTGCTCCGAAACTAATATCGCAGCCCGACTCTTCTTTTGTGATATCAGCTCATAACTGTAGTGCGCTTCCTTGTTCCTGCTCAATAATAGAGCGCACACACAGTATTAAGTATCTGGGCGTTATTGTCGATAGTGTTATGTCCTGGAGTGAAAACATAAAATGTTTGACGTCACGGATCCGCAAACTCATTTTTGTGTTAAGTAAACTTAGAACTGGCGCAGATCTAAACACTTTGAGGACTGCCTATTTTGCTTTGACACAATCGGTCATAACTTATTGCATTACGGTTTGGGGTGCCGTTGGAAAAACTAACCTTATACAGCTTGAAAGAGCACAAAGGGCAGTCTTAAAGGTTATGGCTTCTAGACCAATCAGATACCCAACCAGTATCATTTTTAGCTTCTGGGAAGTTCTCTTTCTACGCAAATTATTTATTTTGAATACGGTTTCTTCGAAAGCATAAAACACTTTGCTACGATACGAACTTGTTGGCTGAGAAACGTAGGAAATACAAAATATGTTCGACAGTAGGCTGTAGGCTTGTATTAGCGAAACACCATTCTAATTTTATTGCTCTTGTACTATATAATAAATTAATCAAATAATAATTAAATATTTATAAAGAACCTTTACACACTTGTTTATTATTAGTGAATGGCTCCTTAGCCTTGATTACGATAGTGTGGAAGCTATTATGAAATAGTTTTTTAAGAAATTGTCAACTTTATATTGTACCTTTATTTGTTTAATTAATATACCTATTACTTTTGTCGGAAACGCCTGTCCGTTTATGAGGTGGGCGCTAACATTTGCGACACAGTCCTAGACTACTGCAGGTGTTATCGCTAACCTAAATTTGTGAAAAGTGATTTTGGTTTCAATAAAGATTATTCTTATTATTATTCGAGTATACTTTTGTATTCTCAGCGCTAGCGGCTGGTATACTAAAATTCATGGGCCTAGGCCAAGTGTATTTCAGGGGGGATTTATGTTAAATCAGTTGGTATTGTTGTTGTGTTGGTTGTGTTTGGTGTCTGTATGTCGATTTGTAATAATTTCCCAACTATTCTGCAGGTGTTCAAAATAACAGCTTTTTGCATTAACATGTAAGTTGAATAAGGTAAAGATAGCATGTCTATTGAGGTGTGGAGTTGATAGGGAATTACTACTGTAGTAGACAGAACTATAGGGACAATTGTAACGCTGTTGAGTTTCCACATTCGTTGTATCTCATCTTTAAGTTCTGTGTAGGTACTTGGTTAACTTTTCCGCTATGGTGCTTTGTATGTTATGTGTATTTGATATGGCTATGTCAATGAGAAGTGCTGTTTTATTTATCTTGTCAACTACAGTAATATCCGGTCTATTGTAGTAAATGGTTTTATCAGTTAGTATGGCTCTATCAAAGTACATTTTATAGTTCTGGTTTTCTAAAACAGATTCTGGGCTATATTTATAATAGGCTGTCGTAGGGGGTGGCTTGAGTTCATATTTTACGGCAAGTTTCTGGTGAATGATGTTGGCAACCTGATCGTGTCGGTGTTTGTAGTCGGTTTGTACTATTGACCTGGATGCGCCTGTGATATGTTAGATCGTTTCCGGTAAACTGCTACATTTTCTACAAATATCACTTGTTCTGCTTTTTGTTATAAACTTTTGGTAATTTCGGGTCTCAATAATTTGGTCCTGTAGTGCCATTAAAAAGCCTTCAGTCTTTGGGAAGAGTTCGCCGCGAGTCAGCCATGCGTTCGTCGCTTATTATTATTATTATCAGTCTTTTCCACTATCTTGGGACTACAGAGTCCCGGACTTTTGGGAGGCGTGCATGGGGCCGAAGCCAACACGTAGAGGCCCTTTAAAAGATAAGTATGATCTTAATGTAATGTGACACCAACCGACGATTATCCCTGTAAACACTATAAAATGCAGCCAAGGACAACCCCCGGTCAGTGCAGGACTATAGAATGGAGTGGAACAACAAAGGATCTGGGCTATTAGGTTGAGGTGCTAGTGGACTGGGTAACCGGGACTATGGGAAGGCCTATGGCACTTGCCCGATCAATGTTTAAAAACACGAATAAAATGGGGAGGTGGTGACTCGCCATCTCACTGTCATGGGCCCCCCATTGGTCGCCCACTCAAGGCACGAAGCAGGAGCGACGGGGAGCAACATTGTGTGAGCGGCTCAGGGTGTGGAGAGGTGTGCACCGCTTTCTGCCCAGTGGCTTGCGCCACTGTGCCAACTCGCGACTTAGGCATCATTCACTTCCACCCTGCGAGCACATAGCTCTGACGCCCCACTCTGGACGGCCGGCTAAGGCAAGCCAGAGGTGAGAGTCCTGCGGCCCCTGTGGGGTCCACTCCCACCGGCCAACTAAGGCAAGCGGAGGAAGGGGCCTGGTCGACTCTCGGGGGCACGGGTCCCAAGGGGTGTCAATCCCATTCAGCCCGCCACAAGCTGCCCTGGGGAGACTGACTGCACTGATAGAGAGTTGTCGCTCTTCATGGTGCGAAGATCACCAACTCTCACCAGCGGGCGATGGGCTCGTCACTTCCCTACGCCTTTTTTTTATTATTATTATTATAGTCCTTTTAACGAAGAAGGCTATAGGCTAAATAGCATTATACTATGACCAATAAGAGTGAACAAACGATGGAAAATGTAGAAAAAATGGACATAGTACGTGTGCGGCGCCGCGACGGGCCCCTAGTTTATTAAGAGATAGCGTAGCGCTTTAAAATAAGACACTGAAAGTTCATCGCTGTACGTTTCGATTTGTAATGCTTGCAAGCCGTTATTAAAAGAGTCATTATTATTGCAATCGAAATAAATATATCATCAGTATACATAAAGTGTGCTTCGGTTGGCACATCATGCCCTTTCCCGGCTGATTTTCTATGTCCATATATTAGATAAACCTAGTTAATAATGAATAATGAATATTTAGCACCTTACCTATGTTATAGATTTATTATAAGCCGGTTTACACATCTGACTGATCACTATATATACTGGTAATTTTATAACAATTACAACTTTGCGATTGATTATATACGGCTCTTACCTAAACTGGATTTGTTGCTGACCTTTAAGAACTATTCAAAATCTTGTAAGGTATCCCAAATCCATTGCGTAAAACTCTGTAGACGGCAATTAAGTTGGTGAACTGCGTAATACCAAGCTTTTTGTTTCGAATACGAAATTTTTATAGCTTTTTAAATGTCAGGTATAAATAACTCCTATTCAAAGAATCGTGGGTAGAACGGCAATCAGGATTGCATTGTGTTCCAAGAGGCTTCGCTATTTCATCAATTTTATTATTTGCATTTGTACAGTTGGCCCCTGTTCGCGGAAAATGGGAGTACTTACCAGTTTTTTTATCTAATTAGTTAGGCATCATAAACATTATCACTAAATTATCTTGTCAGAGTATTCAACACAAAAAAAAACTTGAGGAATATATTCGTACAAAAAGTAACCAGGAAAAATCTCTAAAAATTGGTTGACTGTAAAAGTATTAAAATAGTAATAAAATGCTCTGGAAATGTTAATATTTGCCTCCATTTTAACGAACCTTATTCTCTTGGAATCCGATAAGTTTCTCAAAGGACGTTGAATAAGTAAATAAACAAGTTAATGGATCAAAACTATGTTCAGCTTTACAAAATTCAAAGCTCACGGAAATAAACGTAAACGTAAACTCTCGTGCGTCATAAGGTACACTCTATGTAGTTATTTTATTTTGGAATCAATTGAAATAAGACGCTTTAAAAATACTTCTTTTTTAATGTGTAATTTTGATTACCAGTAGACTACATTTGCCACAACCTATTGACACGTCTCAGAAGGAAATCATGAGAGAAAACACAAGACATTGAATTCGTAGTACCAATCCATACAGCTTTGATAAATGTATGTATGTCTATATCTGGGCTTATTCATGTGATCAAAGGACAATCATTTATTTGATCTACGTCTGAGTGCTTATGTGTGGGTCCAAGGCGATAATAATGAATGTTAGAAATATTTAAATCTACTTAGCTTTAAATACTTAGATTTGGTCACTTGACCAACGTCATTCATCATGGTCATTTTATACATGCAGCTACGACGACAAAATAGGCAATATCTCTTCCAGTCCTGTTATAAAAACATTTCTGTTATTTGACTAGACGTCTAAAATGCTCAATGTCCCAGGTACTCACGGCAATAAGCTGAATATTGTACGCTGTTTATAAACTTAAAACCTAAATATCTCGAATCAAAAAACTAAAAATGTTCATTTTTCCTGCAGTGGACCATTTATATGGTATCTATATTTAAGGATGCGTGTGATTTTGAAACCTTGAGTTAACATAATTTGGTTTAAGTATAAGTCTATTGTTAAATTGATTAATTCATAAAGGTGAAACCAATAGCGTTGGAGATGAATTTGTAAAAAACGCAGTAAAAGACGTCTGGCAACAAGTTGATTTGATTAAAGTAGCTGGACTCCGTTCATTGGAATTGAATTGAAACTGTGATGGAATAGGTTTGCGAAGGAAAATGTTTTACATAGCAATTATTATCCTTTTTTTGCTGAAAACTGTGACGAAAGCAAATATTTGACAACAAGTCTCCTAAAAGCTTAATATTATTGTAAACATGACATTTTCTCTGGGCGACTCTTTGGGTTACTGCACAAAAATAAATATATTTAAGAATTCATAAAGTAAATATAAATCCTAGACATATACATATTGAATCCAGATTCCCACTATATACTTATCCGACCATGAATGCTGCCGCTTTAAAATAGCATAAAAGAGCTTGCGATTCGATAGAGCATTTGCGCAAGCAAAAAGCGATATTCCGAATAAGCAGGTATTGCAAAAGAAGCGCTTAGGTTGCTCGAATATAAAGACTGTCTTTGATGCCTTTCATGTTCAATGCTGCAAATAATTTATAATAGGCAGTCCCCGGAGATTGAACTGCAGTAAGGATTATAGAAAATGCGTGGGTGATAATTTTGTTCAGCAAATGCAAATAATCAAGCAAAGCTTCTGAGAATTTACAACCCACACAAGTACCGTTATAACTATTAATTAGTAAGCTGATACTGCTTTAAAGATATATCCTTATAAGGCTTTATTGAATACTAGCTATAGCCCGCGGAATGGTCCGCTTTGATTCGGGATAAAAAAGTAAAGGTAGGTACGCTAAAATACTTTTTGTTATAATTGGATATCACTCTTTGTAAAGTAATTAATAGTTTTCAATAATTATTTTACTTGTTTCCCATTTAAGATCCGTCTGCTAGAATACCTTTTAAACCCTTTTAAACCTTTTAAACCAATAATATTGCATTTTAAGCAAACTACCGTGCGCTGTTTTAACCCCAAAAGGGGGTGGTTTCTAAAGATATACATATATAGAGCAAACATTTTAATTCGCACGATCTTTATACAATCTTCCAATATCTGTCTTAGTCTTATCAGTTTCGTAAAATCCGTTCTTAGCAGATGTCTACATTCTGTAGGGCACCTGCCAAATTATAAATTTATCGATGTTATAGTTTTTTTAACCTTTCGACATGAATTAGCAAACAGTGCCTAATAAAAATATGAATTCGTTACTTTTAAATTATTTAATTTATATAATCACGTGTATTTACACGATCAACACATTACTTGGCGTGAGTGTATTAAGATATTTTAAATTTTAAAAGTACATAGTGGTTTTCATTACATTGTCTATCAAATAATCCCAAGTGGGCTTAGGTGCAAACTCTTTCAAAACGTTAGAAATGATGTGGTATGTAATCAGTCAATCAACAATATATTTCAATCAACGGTATTGACATTTTGTTTTAACAGTGTTTCAAATGATTGAAAACAGTAAGTTAAGAATTTTATAAGTCCAGTCCCATCTACAAAGGTCTTTAAGTTTTTTGCATTGAAAATAAACATATGGTCCTGAGTTCAATTCTCGGTTAGGCCAATTTTCGAAACAAACTGGGCAATTTTGGATTTAGTCTGGATGTTGCTTGGTCGACATCCCCAGGCCGGATCTGTTTCTTATATTTTAAGGTAAACCCTTAGTTTATTATAGACCAGTTAATTTTGTCATTGTCTGGCGCAATGAATATTATTTTATTTTACAAATTTTAGATGAAAATATTTCTTAGCAAATAATAAAATTACACAGAAAGGATCCACGAAGTAGGGGCTCGGTATTATCCACAGATATTTTACTGAATATGCCTTTACCATTTCAACGAGCAGCATTCCCCTGCGTGCTCACTTTCCGTTGTATCCGCGACTTTTGCTGCTTCTAAGAAATATCAGATTCAACCACCGCTTTTGTTGAAAAACAAAATAGCTTTTTTTGATGAAAGATTAATTACTCTATTTCATTATTGTGTAATTTATAGTACAACGACCTATTATTTTATATACCGTGTTATCTCTACAGCGAAGTATGATTCGAACTTTTTGAAAATAACTTTCTGATCTCACATTGTGACGACCTCGGTGGCGCAGTGGCTATGGTAGGTGGCAAATCGCGAAAGGTCCCGGGTTCGATTCCCAGTCAGGTAAATTTGGAAAACGAACTTTTCTAAATTGGCTTGGGTCTGGGTGTGCTGGGATAAAATATTTTAGATGCTTTAAATACCAGAGGGCGATGTGTGTACCAATAAAATATCAATCTAATTAGTCTTATGCAGAAATGCGACAGAAACTCCTTTAAAAGTTGACTAGTAAAATGAAGATGCAGTTCCAGCAAACTATTAACGTAATGGTCGTGTGCGGCTAGTTTGTTTGCAGTCTCCGATCTAGCTCCCACGGCTCACAAGTTTGCCCCAGTAACACCACCCTCACCCTCTAACCCACTCGCGAGTCAAAATATTAGAGATGGACTAATATTTAAAAAATAATTTATTTGTAAACTTTTACAAAGTTACTTTACTTTATACAATTCAAATGCTGTTACTTTACTTTATACAATTCAAATGCTGTTAATACGTCAGGTATAGACGCAGCAAGGGGCACTGGTAGGATGACCTCGCTGGTACTGTGCTCGGCCTTCTTATACCACGGTGCGACGGTGCTGGCTGGTGTCAGCGTCAACGTGTTGATAGCTGATTGTTTCCATGGCGCGATTGTTCCAGGTAGCGCCACTAACGATGTATTGTTGTCTCGTTGCTGTGCAAACATACGTTGTGGTATTCCTTCCTTTTTATTTGTTAAGTTCGGTGTTAGGGTCGGTTGACTATCCCCCCTTAAATTTGAAGTCCCAGGTTTCTTCCAAATCTGGGATCGGAAAATTTGAACTGCAACATAGACCATCATTATTATTAATATCGCAATTATGATGCAATATTGAATTTTGTTATGCAGAGTCTGTGTCTGCAACTCATTTATTTGCTTGAGTTGTTTTAACTTCTTATGTATCTTGTCTGTATCATAACTAAGTTCTTTTTCTAGAACTTCTTGAGTCCAATTCAATGTTATTTTGGCAATGATTACTTTCTCTACAGACTCTTTCGTTCTAAATCTCCTGACGCCTGAAATATTCAGCTCACAGTTCTCTCCGTCTAATAAGTAAGCTCCTTTTATCAAAAAAGTGTCAAAGTCTTTTCCACATCTAATATTTACTTCCGTTGTTTTGTTTGTGTAAATATATATTGATTTTGGAGAGATTTCTTGCAGCAATTCGTCTGGACATTTAATGGGTACTACCTCACATTTTGTATCTTCCTTTCTCCAAAGAATTTCTGTTTCGCAAGTGTTCATTTGTAAAACACTTCCTTTGCATATATTTTCCTTTAATTCTATACAATCTTCTACTTCGTATGCTTCTAGCTCATTATACGCTAAAGTAACTTTTCGCACTAAAGGATAGGTACAGGTAGGGTTGTTCTGTATAATAGGTACAATTTTCCTAGTCTTATATATCTTAGTTTTAACTAATGGAATATTTAATATGAAATATACAATGTTATTAATTATTTTACAATTAACTTTAATAAAAGCCTCGACATCATTAATACTATTTGAAATTTTTAAATCATTAGGAATTTCATTAAAAGTTTCTTGCAAAACATGCGATTGTATAATACTATAATGATACATATTGTGTTCTGCAAAAGTTATTGCTGTAGTTAATCGTTCTGCAATGTCTTGTAATGTTTGAACTTGAAATAACAATCCAAGTGCTATCTTTTGCTGAACTTTATGATTTGAAATAGCTAAATATTGTTTATCTAAATGTTCTTGAACATCAGTTATTCTTTTAATTTGTTTATTAAATTCTTCTAATGATTCATTAGTTACAGATATTTGTTTATTATATGCAACTTTTAATGTTTCTAAATCCTTTTGAATATTAATTAAATCATCTTGATCTAAGTTACCAGTAATAGCTTTAATAATAGAACCTAAACCATTAATTAAACCTCGTTTAACTCTAAAACTGGCTTGGATATTTAAGTGATTACATATCTCCTCTATATGTTCCATTACAATGTCTATCCTATCATAAATTACTTTTACATCTTCCATTTTAGAACTTAATTTCGCTAAGTTAATTGATTCCTTTATTTTATTCTTGTTATACATTATAGGTCCTATATCTAATTTATGAATGACCGTCCATCTTCCTTCGATAATTTTTGTAGGTTTTGACTCGACGAGAATTAAATGTTCGTTTTGATTTAATTCGCGGAACTTGCATCCGAAGATACAGACACATCTGTAACAATAAGTTCCTCTACATGATATGTTTTGCCATTACTTAATTTATATTTATTATTTGGCAAACAACTACTTATGGTATATGGACCTAAATATCTTGGCTTGGTCTTATGCCTTTCAGCCATACTATTTTTCAAATAAGTTCTATCTCCTACTTTATAAATTTTTGGAGGCCTTATGCCTAAATTAAGCCTATTATTTCTAATATCCTTTTGTTCTTTTAATTGGTTATGTACATTTTTATTTAAATTTTTAACAAATTCTTTTTGTTGTGTCGTATAGTGTTGAATAGTAACCCTGAGATCGTCAAAGTTTCGTAACCTTGGCTTTCGTCCGAAATGAACCTCAAACGGCGATAAATTTATTGCACTATGCATTGTATTATTATATGCATGAGTAATAAAATATATTTTTTGATTTCTATCTAATTCAGAATCTCTTTGTAAACGATATAACTCTTGTATAGTACTATGGAGTCTTTCAACATCAGAATTAGATTTATGATGTTGTGGAGAGGTCGTGTGATTAATTATACTATATGTTTGAAATAACTCATTTAGTATTTCACTACAAAATGATTGCTCTCCATCATGCACTATTTTATTAGGTGCCCCAATTAATGCAAAAATTTCCGATAAAGTATCGTAAACTCTACTCTTTTCTGTAGGTTTAATTATAGCGTATTTAGAAAATTTATCAATTATTGTTAAATACCATTGCTTTTCTAAAGACATGAAGTCTATGTGCCATATTTCCATAGGCTTTTGTGGTGTTTCAGTTAAACTAAAGTGAGTTCTATTAGGATGTCTATCATACTTTTCCTTTTTACATGCCTCACATTGTAAAACATATTTTTTTAATATGTTTATGCATATTTTCCCAATAATATTTTTCTTTTAATTGCTTATATAAACTTTCTATTCCTGCGTGTCTATTATCTTGTAAATGATAATTCTTAATTAACTTTAATTGTTCCTCTTTATTATTTATTTCTATTAACGATTTTGTATACCTAACTGGCTTAAACTTACTATGATCAAAATATTTCCGATAAACTTCAGAAATTTTACAATATAGCTCTTCATTTGGTATGATGAAGGCGTATTTTTCATTACCTAAATATTCTAACATAAATTCCTTAACAGTTTCTTCTACACTTTCGGGTGGAATATAAAAATACCAAATCCCTTCATTTCTGGTCGCCTTTTTATAAGGTGCCATTTCAAATACTACGCGCCTTAGTCTTTTGGGCGGGTAAGCATGGATAATTGGGATTCCATTGTCACTATTATCTACATTGGAATGTATAGTTTGACTACTAGATCCACTATCACTTAATGCTAAATCTTGTTCTAAATTTACACGAAGAACTAGTTTGATTTTCCGCATTTACTTGCATGGAATCATTTGAACTATCCGTATTAAATAATTTAATTCTACTTAACGCGTCTGCTACGTAATTATCTTTACCCTTAACATGTTCAATTTTAAAATCATAATCTTGTAATTTTAATTTCCATCTTGTTAATCTTTGATTAGGCTCTTTTAATTTAGAAAGCCATATTAATGCTTTATGGTCTGTACGTAATAAAAATTCTCTACCATAAATATAAGGTCGAAATTGAGTTATTGCCCATATCATACTTAATAACTCTTTTTCAGTGGTATTATAATTTTGTTCAGTTTTACTTAACGTTCGTGAAGCGTAAGCAATAGGATGATTGTTTTGGCTAAGTACGGCGCCTAAAGCAATATCAGATGCGTCCGTAGTAACAACAAACGTTTTGTTAAAATCTGGAAATGCGAGTATTGGTGCATTTACTAACAAACTTTTACAAGTTTCTACTGCTTTAACATACTCTTTATTATGTATGTCTATAACAGCATCTTTCTTTGTAGCCTCAGTAAGCGGTTTTACTATTTTACTTAAATTTGGCACAAACTTTCGATAATATCCTATTAATCCTAAAAATGCACGAATTTCTTTTAAACTTTTAGGTATAGGGAATTTTTTAATTGCCTCTATTTTCTTTTGATTTGGCTTTAAGCCGTCTTTGTTTAAGATATGACCTAAGAATTCTATTTCTTCAGCCATGAAAACGCATTTATTTTTGTTAACTTTTAAATTAGCTCTTCGTAAAGCTTCGAATACTTGTTGTAATCGATTTATGTGATCCTGCTTAGTTTTTGAATATATAATTATGTCATCTAAATAACATAAACAAATGTTTTTATTGATTTCGTCGCTAAGCACACTATTCATCATACGTTGAAAAGTTGCTGGAGCGTTTTTTAAACCAAATGGCATTCTCAAAAATTCGAAATGGCCGTTCGGAGTACTGAACGCGGTCTTTTCAATTGAAGCGTCGTCCATTAATATTTGGTGGTAACCAGAAGTTAAATCTAATGTTGTAAAATATTTATTGCCTTGTAGCTTAGAAAATAATTCCTCAATATTTGGCAAAGGGAATTTATCTGACTTAGTTCGTTCATTTAGCCTGCGATAATCAATTACCATTCGCCATTTTTGTATTCCTGATTGATCCATTTTTTTTGGAATGATGTGTACAGGAGAGGCCCACGGGGATTCTGAATGTCTAATAATTTTTTCGGCTAATAATTTGTCAATTTGTTTTTTAACTTCTTCCTGTTGTACTTGAGGTAACCTATATGGTTTTTGGTAAATTGGTTCCTCATTCATTAATGTTATATGATGTTTTATTTTTGTGGTGGCACTATTCGTAACTTCCTCGGTAAATAAATCATCATAAGTCTTACAAATATCCGTTATACTATGATTGTCTATGTCCGTCATATGAAAAATTAATAACTCGTTAGTTGGCATGGAAAGTTTTCGTTCCCCTAAGTCAATTTTAGCTTCGATTTGTTTAATCATATCCGTTCCCATTAAAAAATCGTATTTATCACTAAAATTGTAAATATAAAATTTTAACTGTCCTTTATCAATGTTGCCGAAATATTTTTTCCAAAACGGAGTTATAACTACACCGTTATGATAAGTTACTCCATGTGATGTTTTCACAGAAAACTTTTCGTTTTGAAAACAATCTGAAAAATAAGTTTGTTGGACCTTAGGCGTAATAAACGACCTTTGGCTACCGGTATCTATTAATATTTTAAATTTAGGATCGTCCGTTTCAAAATAAGGTAAATAAGATTTAATGTGATTAAAATTTATGTGTTCTCGTGTCGATTTTGTGTTAGGTAAAAATTTGGTACATTACCTCTTTGTTGTCTTGAATTATTTTTTTCTAAACACAAATTATTTTCACTAAAATTGTCACAAACATTTTGATAACTATCATAGTTTTCTCCTAATTCACTTTGGCTATTTATATTAAAAACTTCCTCAATAAATTTTCCATTACCGACATTTATTTGACCGGGTTTTAGGTGAGGAGCGGTCCTCATACTAACGTCTTGCGCTTGGGACTGGTTAGGTACGGGTCGCGGCGCTAATTGCCTATTGTATGCAACCTGTTGTTGAAAGTATGGGTGTTTAGTTTTCGCGAATACATTGGATCGCGGCGGGTATTGGAATTGAAACGATGTATTGTTCCTATTCGGTGCAGAATTCATGAATGGAACATTATTTTGCCTCATTGGGAATTGTTGTCTATCTGTTTGATTCGTTAAAATCCTACTATCCCAACTATTATGAGGTTGGATAATTTTTGGAGCTGGTATAATATTAGAAAATTTTTGTTTTATATTTTCGAATCGTCCCTCAGCTTCCAATTGTAAGATTTTTGTACATGTTTCTGTAAAAGTACAGTTAGAGACGTAAATTTGATCATGGTACGGGAGGCTATTTCGTAAGGTATTTTGGGCCATGTTTATATAAGGCTCCATAACCTCTTCGACTAAAGTTATATTAGCATATTTATCCAATAATTTACTTTTTATGAAAAATAGTCTTTGTTTTAATTCGAAAATAAAGTCATTGTACGACCCTTTTCGTTTTATATTTGATAATTCAATTAATAACGTATTGAATTCTCGATTGTCTCCACATTCTTGCTTAAGGCTATTTTCGATTATATTCCAATCGAAATTATGGGAGATCATGGTAACTATAAGGGCTGCTTTCCCTTCTAATTTGCTAAGTAGTAACATTACATTCTGAGGTGTGTTACCCCCTACTACTTGAAGCCACTGTTTCGCGCTATTTAAATAGTTATAGAGTGTGAACGTATCTCCGTTATACGAAGGGACGAATTTAATTAAAACACTAGGGTCTACCTTGAGTTGTACAACTGCCGGCTCAGGTTTAGGAGTTACCCCAGATGCTGAAGGCAGCTGAGTGTTGTATCCCTGCATCGTAGGACGAGGGTCGGTCATCGTTACCTTACTTCCTTTATATACAAACTTCGCTGGACGAAGGATGGGAATTTTGGTGGTTTACAGGATAGTGCTACTTGTACTTACAGCGGTAGGATGATCCCGATGTACAGCATGTATATTTTGACGAATTTGTTTGTGAGGTTGCCCAGTCTACAGACTTAAGAGTCTTACTTACGTAATGGCGTCTTCGGAGATTTGTCTCGGAAAGATCTTACCAAAAATAAGTTTACTGGGCCGCACGTTGGGCGCCAGTCAAAATATTAGAGATGGACTAATATTTAAAAAATAATTTATTTGTAAACTTTTACAAAGTTACTTTACTTTATACAATTCAAATGCTGTTACTTTACTTTATACAATTCAAATGCTGTTAATACGTCAGGTATAGACGCAGCAAGGGGCACTGGTAGGATGACCTCGCTGGTACTGTGCTCGGCCTTCTTATACCACGGTGCGACGGTGCTGGCTGGTGTCAGCGTCAACGTGTTGATAGCTGATTGTTTCCATGGCGCGATTGTTCCAGGTAGCGCCACTAACGATGTATTGTTGTCTCGTTGCTGTGCAAACATACGTTGTGGTATTCCTTCCTTTTTATTTGTTAAGTTCGGTGTTAGGGTCGGTTGACTCGCGTATACTGACCTCTAATCCGCTCATAGCATTCTCCGGTACTCTACCTACATGAAAATTAACCCATTGATGCATACGAACTTTATCTCGTTCCGACCTTGTGCAGTTTGTGAAGGTTTTACTATTCGAGTAGGTAGTTTAAGTATGAAGCGAGATTTAACCTCATATTTGAAATTTGATAGAGAATAAAATATGATATCTACTAAAATTTCGTAGATTGGGGTTAAGTGTCCATCTCCAATCCAATCCATTTGTAAAACATTTACCTTTAAAATACCCTCGGTTGAAGAAATTATTTACAAATGAAGAAAAGTGCTCTTTAAGACTTCAATTTTTTAGGTAGGTACCTACCTAACCTAAAAAATGTAACTCTTAAACAACAACAAACATAAGATAAAAGCATTCTATGTCAGTATAACTTGCACTCGTGCATGGAAAGATCTGCTCACAAGTTGCTTAGTGCCACTAATAAGGCAAAAATATGAAACCAAACCTGACAATATAGTATACCCCCACCTCCCTACCGTACGTAAACCGCAAACCCTCTTGCTTGCAGCTCAAGGAGTCTTACATGGCCAGGCCGAGGTAAGCGCCGTACATCAAGAAAGCCATTCTGTATAAGAAGTGCAAACACCCACTGCCATATAGCAAAGCACAAATGCCCGGGCAAGCCTACGCTTTAAGTATATAACCACTCCATTACGCTAACAACCCATGAGAGAGCGAGTTCGTTGTGAGTTTTTCTCTTACCTAGTGACGACGACAAGGCAGCTATTATCAAGAATCAGTCCAGTAAAAAGGTTTATTAGTAGTTAAACATTACATACGCTAAACAGCTAAATCAGTTAAAAGGTAATTCAGAGAAGTGCAAATGATTGAGGTACACGAGCACAAACATGCAATCTGCAAGTCTCACCTAGAAGTTAGTCTTGTTTGCAAACCAGAACATGCGAGTAAAGCGAGCGTGCATCGACAGGAAAGGCGAACTTCCAACTGCGCTACCTGCATGTGAAAAGGGAATCATTAGTGCCAAATATCACTTGCGATTGACACGTGTAGTTGTGAATTTGTAACGAATATTCTCAGTGTTGAAGTATCAAAGTTGTTAGAAGCCGCATTTAATATTATGCAGGAATTATCTGTTTTTGGACATTTATACCTGGGCAGGTGCTAAACCATTATCTAATTAATAAATAACAACTGTCAACTCATCATGTCAAGTGTATCTACGAAGATAAAATGTTTACAGTGTTCAAACACTATCGGTTAAATGTATGTTAAGAAAAAAAAATAGCATATAATGTTAATGAAGTAATAAATGTTTCTATTAGATGTTATTGGTAACTTGTTGACAACGGAATTTATCGTCCTTTCACAAGTTTCGGAAGTATTTGTTCATTTTGTCTGCTACGATATAACTCACGCAGTATTTAACCCCCGACGCAAAAACGACAGGGTGTTATAAGTTTGACGTGTCTGTGTGTTGTGTGTGTGTATGTGTGTGTCTGTCTATGGCATCGTAGCTCCCGAAATGAACCGATTTTGATTTAGTTTTTTTTGTTTGAAAGGTGAATAAGCGGAGAGTGTTCTTAGCTATGTTGGATAAAAATCGATCCAAGATGGCCGCCGTCACAAAGATATGGATTGTATGTTTTAACACAACTCCCACAATATGGGTATCATATAAAAGGGCTTGAGTAGCAAAATACATTTATTGTGACAAATTTCAAATCCAAGATGGCCGCCGTCAGAAAATGACGAATAACCCATTTGTTTTTTGGCCCAACTGCCTCAATATAGGTATCAAATGAAAGAGATTTAGTAGCAGAATACTGCACACTACGGCAAATTTCAAATCCAATGTGGCCGCCAAAATCCAAGATGGCCATCAAACCCACAACCTAAGGTAAGGTAGGTATAGACTAGAGCAAGGAGCCGCTCTATGAACTTTTCTAGTTTATCATCCATCATAAACCGAACGTCGAGCATGCTCGCCGTTTTATTACAACAATAATTGTAATAACTAAAAGAAAAACTAGAAAGGAATCATAAAACAATAATCTATAATTATATTAAATTTGTAACTATTCCTTTTAAAAAGCAATAAATAAAAAAATTTAATTAAAAATTTAATATAACCCCCGACCCAAAAAAAAGTACGCAATTATTATGACAATAGGTCAAAAATGCTAAACTCTAAAAAAAGCGCATGAGAAAAAAATTTTGTGCCACCTTAATGTCGGAGGCATAACCGCTAATTTTGAACTGCAAATGGTTATCTTGGCCTGCTGTTGACATACGTACTATGAATTTTTTGATTAAATTTTGTCGCGTCGGGGAACTCTGTCGGGGGCCAGATTTCATCAAAATCGGTTGAGAGGTTTAAGCGGGAAAGCGTAACAGACAGACAGACAGACAGAGTTACTTTCGCATTTATAATATTAAGGGATTGCAACATATTTTTATGGTCAAAACAATAAATTATTGTAATTGTTTGCCAAAGTAGACCCCTAGAAATCTTATCGCTAAGTAGATGATTGAACGTAATTTCAGTGATTAACCTACTTGCCAGACGACCTTACATGGCTCGATAAACACTGTGAACAGAGTTACTTTAGCATACCAGCATTTAAAGCTTAAATATTGAGGTGGGATGTTGTGAGATACGATTAAATATAATAGTTATTATTTGATTCGGTACCAAGGAAAACATCACGGTACATACCCTGACCCGATGACAGATTCCAAAACAGAAAAAAAAATATTGTAATATAAATTTTAAGACTTTCGCGTTCCATTTTAAACATTTAAAATAATTTAACGGGTCAAGCTCCCCCGAACAGACGAAGGCGAGCAAGACCAGTCAGCTCGTGACCACGGTTGGTGCAACCTAACCGAAACGTCGGGCAGTAAGTAGTTCGTATTAACTACTAAATAAAAATGGTGTCGCGTTTTGACCCGTTAAATTATTTTAAATGTTTAAATATTGCAATAGTCCGTCAGTTAAATTTTCTAAATTCTCAAAATGATAACGTATTTATGACTCATCACATAAATTAAAATGAATGGTGTCACAGCGCATCAAAGTCCCGTTTGAAACGGCACGAAGTTATTTTTGCGCACGGACAGTTTTTACAAATTAGAGACCTAAATACATTCCAGATATTTAATTTGTAAGAACTGTCTGGACAAAATGACTTCGTGCCATATTTAACGCATATTGCGTATCATCTTAGTATTTTTTTACATGGCAAAAGAAAAAAATTGTGTCTCATCTTTTTGTTATTTTAAATATGATATTTTAAATCAACTGCCCTATCGAATTATTTACAGATTCGCAAACTTACGTATTTTTAAATATCGATGTTATTCTTGAAATTTAATTGTCTGACTTTAATAACTATTCCAGAATTTAAGACTCAATTTATAGTTAAAACTCTAGCTTTATCTAGTTAAAAATGAAATTGACTGAAACGTAATAAATATTTAAAAAGGAGCCACGTAAAATGCCAGATAAGTTAATCAACGCCCGTGTTTGCACCGGCTTTCATGATATTAAATGGAGTAGTAGGTCAATGTCAGAGAGCAACACCAGCGGACTGGATCACAACAACGCAGCACTGTAAACTTGTTTCAGGTTCACGTGTTTATACAAACGCGCAGAGGTTCAATGTCAAAACCACGAGCATCGTAATTTCACGTCCAATATTGATTTATTATTAACGGCGTATTAATGCGTATATTCCCACAGTAATTTATCTCTCGCACGTTCAGCGAAATGCGGATTAATCTGAAACCCAATATTTGTTAGCTACTCCCGATAAATACTTGCTGCATTCTAGAAACTAACTATTTGCGGTATTAATTTACTG
The DNA here is from genome assembly GCA_037074685.1 of Glyphodes pyloalis. Classification (NCBI taxonomy): domain Eukaryota; kingdom Metazoa; phylum Arthropoda; class Insecta; order Lepidoptera; family Crambidae; genus Glyphodes; species Glyphodes pyloalis. The sequence goes on from JAYKKO010000001.1 coordinate 18,796,178, forward strand.
CATGTTACCAGCACTGAGATCATTTTGTATTTAGATATTTACGGGAAAATGTTCCGTTCTTACTTAGAAACATTTATCACAAACATCGATTTTTTGTTATTTATTTTTAAACGATAGAAAAGTGGAGGAGGTCCAGCCGATGCGCAGATTTTTATGCTTAATATTCATGGCATAAACTAGGTAATGAGTCCGATTTACATATTTTTTAGCTGAATATTTACATAGAAAAACGGAAACAGCTTTTCAAAAATCGACACGACAGTACAGCCAACATCATTAGTTCGTATACACCTCAGTACCTTGTCATACCAAATCTTTGCGTAACTATGCTTAGTTAGAAAATATAAGTCAGATAGAAAGTGACTTAATGTGACAAGGTACAGAGTTGTTAATGAACATCAGTAGCTTACTGATGTACCTATTAGTTAGTACTACTTAGACTGCTTATTTCGAGCAGGCTGAAGTTATCAATGCACCTATATAATCGGGAAAATACCTTTTGATTTGCTTTTGGACGTGGTAAAGCATATGAAGCGTTCATTTTTATCCAAATATTCTCATTTCATTTTAACAGAGGAAAATAAATAAAACTACATATTTCAAAATAAATTTATATTCTCTAATGGAATAAAATCTAGATCTAAAAAACTTATCTAACTACAATAGAATTATTTTACAATGGCTTTTTAAGACCTCGTTGTAAAGTTGGCCACATATGGCCGAGGTGCAGATACGAGGCCAATAATTGGGTCTCCAGACGGTAGCACGTCGTTACAGCAGTCAATTCTATACTTTTGTAGGACTCCTACGAACACGATAAATATAAAAGACTTGGCGAGGGAGTCACCTGGGCAACGCCTACGTCCTGAAAGATAAACATAGATAGAAAACAGTACAAATTTAATAAATTCTCTCGAGAAAGTTCAAACCTTTAAATGCATTAAACTAGCTTCAACGCTGGCGACAGTTTACCTTTGGCATTATTAGAAACCGCATAAATACTCAAGTGAATTTTCACTTGAGTTTCCACAAACGCAATTTCATTGGCAGAATTATATCTGCTTGCGTAGGCATCATTGGCTTCGTGAGGATCAATTGCCCTTTCATGGCTGCGTTCTAATAGGAATAAAAAGTTTCCAGACCAAGGCGTAACTACTTTTGGTTGAATTTATAAGATGGTTTTGAAATATGTTCTACAGGTACAATAGGATACCATGTCATGTGTATGGATTACGCTTGTTAAGTAATTTTAGCATCCGGAGTAGTTTAATTTAAGCTTATGACGTAATTCAGAATGTCAATTAAGTAGTTGTAAATAATCATATTGTTTGTCAAATTTTCATAAATTATCAGGTTCTTTAATTTTATTTAACAAGTTGCTGAAGTCATTTTGGGAGAGCTTATGGTCTGGAGTGGACATCCTTCGGCTGAACAGATGGTAATAGCCGGAGTCATATCAGACAAAAATGTTTCCAAAATCTTAATATATCTCAAAATCTCATTTCATATAAAACACCTACGTGTTCGGTTTTTTTAAGAACCGGTTCATGATATCGAGGTCCCCGTTTAGGATTTTCCGAAAACCGATCGGGGTTCAAACCGCATTTGGCAAACGTACCATTGATGATTTTAATTATGGATGTAGCCCTGCAGTGGCACATTAAACAAGCTGTTATTTTTTAATTTCATTTTTGAAATGCAGAGACTTTAAAACCACCTTATTTTCTCTTGAAACCGTATCTGAAACTTTGTTAATGTGGGATCTAACGAATTAAGACACAGGGCTATACGCAAGCAAAAAGACTTCAGGTAACATGACTATTCATGTGGTATTTCTAGTATGTTCTTCGAATCATCATCATCATTTCAGCCTGTTCCTGTCCACTGCTGAACATGACCTCTCCAACCGATTTCCAGCGCGACCGGTCCAACGAGACCCAGCAATTTCTTCGAATATCTGCATATTATTTTCAACTATAAATTGAAATATTTTGTTGCTATTTATGATACACCCACGATATCTACACATTTCCAATAACTCAGTCAGTCAAATAATCAAATTACGTGGCTATTTGGGTTTTTCATATTTACAATGTGTGCAACCCACGCAGATTCCAGATTTCCATTACATTTCATTCGCTGGTTTCGTTTAATACGTCTCGAATTATTGATAAATATTTCAACAAACAGATAATATTTGCACATCACTGGATCAAATAAGAACCAGTAGACGAAATGCACAATCAATTCATAGATATGAAATATTATATGGGAGATACATCATACAGAGAACACTATATAAAATCATACCTAAGCCGAATGGGTACATGTGCTCTGAATTTTTCAATACTCCACGCTCGTCGATAAATCTCTCGGGCTTAAATTCATGTGGATCTTCCCATATTTCCGGATCGAAATGTAGATCGCCAACGGATATCAGTACGGTTGTCTCTTTTGGTATTAAATAACCATCTATAATCGCATCGTCGAGGAGCCTTCTCGGCCCAGCCAATGGAACGATTGTGTAATATCTTTGCACTTCTAGTAGAAACGCGGACGTGTATGTGAGTCTGAAAACGAAATAAAATTAATACCGTTATTAAGAGTGAAACTTTCGTAAAACCTGTACGCTTATACCCCATATATATTACTATCCCGAGAATCCCTACTAATATTATAAATGCGAAAGTAACTCTGTCTGTCTGTCCGTCTGTGTGTCTGTTACGCTTTCCTGCTTAAACCTTTCAACCGATTTTGATGAAATTTGGTATAGGTATACGTTGAATCTCAAGAACGGACATAGGCTACTTTTTATTAGAAAATAAGGGGGGGAGGGGGGTAATACCACCTTTGGAAGTTTATATGGAAAAATGTTTATTTTTGAAGTTAGAGATATGAAATTTGGCACAAATATAGCTCGAAGCTTGGATTAAAATATAGACTACTTTTTGTTTCGAATATTAAGGGAGAAAAGAGTAAAACCGACCATAAAAGGGTGTAGTCCACGCGAACGAACTCGCGGGCACAGCTAGTCTTGTATACAAATTATTGAACCAAGTAAATGGATTTTTTTAACAATCACAAAGTGGGTCAGTTAATCAGTCGTTCTAATATATTACAATCTAGATTGATACCGAATAGTATGACCTAAGTTTAGATCGCTACTACAAAGTAAAAATAAGCGATATTTTCCAAAAATATTAAATGAAACATTATTTTCATCTTCTACAGAATTATGAACGCAACCAATGGTCCTCCAAGTGCCAAATGTAAAACGGTAAAAATTCGAAGATGTCTTTTTTATTTCTGAATCGTATTAAAATTTGTTCATACACGTAATTTTAGGCCCTGAAATCTGCAGCACAAAAAAACATAAATTTAAAAAATTATTTACATATAAGTTATTTTGTTTTTAATTGGGCTTGAATAAATAATAAAAAAAAATAATTAATATTTCAAGAAAGTGAAAATGTCATATCAAAACCTTCGACACCAAAGTTTTATTTGTCACGGAGTTATCATATAAATTAAGTAACAATAGTAGTATCGGCATCATAAAATAGATGCCACTGTAAATAATTCTACTCCATTTTGTAAAATAACTTTATATTTTGCAGGAAATGCGGAAAAAGCAACGAGCAATTGACTTCGACCTTTACCTAGAAATCTCGGAAGCAAAGTTTACCAGCAGAAAAAGTTCCGCCAGGAGAGGAAATTCAAGGTACGGCTTTACTTTTCCTTTTAATATGATTCCAGTCTACAATCAAATGCATCCTTATATAAAAAGGAGTTTATTAACAAAAGACATAAAAGTATGCAATAAATTAAATGTAATAAGATTGTGCTGTGTTGTATTAAAATTGCACACGTTTAATATATATGAGTACGTATCGACTATAATCTAACCGTAATGAATAATTTTTGTTCTGATTCCAACAATACACATTCATTAATTTAATTTTATAAGAATCCAACTTTTTGGCTATGTCCAAAATAGTTCTTGTAAAAAAATGGCTAGGTATATTTTTTATCATACAATTTTATAGAACATCGTCTCTGAGTAATAATAAGCTTACGAGAAAACATTCAACACCGCGTACTAACTAGGAGCCTTTCTTACAGTCAGTTAGTTGAGACATCTATAATAATTGGTAAAGACCGTATTAACTTGCATACAGAAATATTGTAACTTTTGCTGATATTTCATTCTAATGTTAAAAGAAGATCAATATTATAATTTCTATTGTGTACCGTTATTATTATTACTGGCACCAGCACTTACCTAGAACGGTCGTTCCACGATGGCGTATTTCCTCCTATTACCAAGTCAATTTCATCATACAGCTTCTGCTGTAGAGCTTGATTTCTTAGTACTACAAGAATGGCGAATTCAAGGACATTACTTGTCGTCTGAGACCCAGCTATGATTAAATCCAAACATATTGTTTTCAACTGCTCCTCTGAAAAAATAATTGTTGATGCTTATCGAGCACAGTGATTTTATTAACCCCCGACGCATAAACGACGGGGTGTTATAAGTTTGACGTGTCTGAGTGTGTGTGTGTGTCTGTCTATGGCATCGTAGCTCCCGAACAAATAAACTGATTTTGATTTAGTTTTTTTTGTTTGAAAGGTGAATACGCGGAAAGTGTTTTTAGCTATATTGGATAAAAATCGATCCAAGATGGCCGCCGTCAGAAAATGACGAATAACCCATTTGTTTTTTGGCCCAACTGCCTCAATATAGGTATCAAATGAAAGAGATTTAGTAGCAGAATACTGCACACAACGCAAATTTCAAATCTAATATGGCCGCCAAAATCGAAGATGGCAATCAAACCCACAACCTAAGGTAAGGTAGGTATAGACTAGAGCAAGGAGCCGCTCTATGAACTTTTCTAGTTTATCATCCAGCATTAACCGAACGTCGAGCATGCTCGCCGTTTTTAACACCCGACGCAAAAACGACGGGGTGTTATAAGTTTGACGTGTCTGTGTGTGTGTGTGTGTGTGTTAGTGTGTGTATGTGCCTGTCTGAGGCAACGTAGCTCCCAAACGAATGATCCGATTTTAATGCAGTTTTTTTTTGTTTGAAAGGTATACCCGTCGAAAGTGCTTTGCTTTTTTTTTGCTTTTTTGCTTGACCGTACGTATGAATTTTTTGATTAAATTTTGTCGCGTCGGGGACCGCTCTAATTTATTAGCCTAACGTTAGAAGCACACATTAAGAAGTCCTCAATCCTATTGTTTTACAAATATAATTGTAATAGCTTACTAACTCGCGCGCAATCGTGCGCACGTCACCACCACGCACCGCGGCGGCGGCCGCACGACGCGAGAGTGTTTGATTTAGATAAGTATTTTTGAATTCCATGATCAAAAACAAATTGGCTTTTAATTAAATTTCAATGACTGGGGTTTTATGTTAATTTAAATTATGCAAATAGAAAAGAAGATTCCTGACAATCTTTATTTCACTATCGCTTTGAGTCCATTTGCCACATTACCAAAAAAAGGCGTAGGTGTGTAATACTGCATTCTAACACTAGGGCAGTACTAATACATCTAGTTGCATCTCGTACATTAATTGCATCATGACAGGTTACAAATTGCGACACGTGTTCAGAAATATATTAGAAATGGCCGAGGTTCTTGAGCAGTTACTTTAGAATTGAATAAAAAAAATAGCATACATTTTCGTTTATATATCGTATCATAATATGAACATATTATGATCCGATAGGATTATAAATCAAAGATATTTTACCACATTAATCCTGCTTTTAACCTACGGCGTCTACGTATATCAGTCTCTATATTTTTAATAAAATTAAAGTGAAACGAAACCACAGCTCATTGAAGCAAGTTGAATAATTATAACCTAAGCATTGAAAATGAGCCTTTTTTTAAAGATAGGTACTGTATTACTTGTAAGGTTTAATAGGATGAAAAAGTGTCAACGTTTGTATAGCTTGTCTCTTCCTAGTTCTTTTACCTAGCATGTAACTCGTCCGTACATTAATTACGAAGCAAGAGGTCTCATCTCCACAACCTTTACAAAAAGATCCGGTACTATTTGGAGATAGCCTGAACAAACGGCCTAACGTAGGAATCATCATTCTTAATAGACTATCAGGTGATTCAAGTCTATATATGCTCTTACCAAACTGGAAAAAGTTTACAAAGTTTTTCCCGTCGGGCTAAACCCCGTGACTACCGAATTAAGCCTAACGCTCTAACCACTGAGCCACAGAGGCAATTTTTATTTATAAAAAAGTATTTATGGTACTGAAACAATTTTAAATATTTTAAAGAAACATATTTCTGTTGTATTGACTTCTTAGCCTCCGATAAAGTATACTTTACTTCAAATATTTAAAGTTTGCTAGTGGGCCGTGAAGCACTATAAAAATTGTAAAAATCTGAAACAATTCCGACGAGAACTTTTTTGTGGCAACTAGTTGATTGAAAATCAGGCTCCCATACGATCGACAGAAATGTCTCGCTCTAATGCAAACAAGTCAAGCGCATAAACTGCTCAAAGGTACACAGAGAACCGCATAGAAGCGTTCAGCTAGCCACCCAAATTCCATCGTGTTGTTCCACAAATCGGGATGATGCCCGCTGCTGACGAACAGGTGGACTACTGAAATCTGGAATAGCACCGACACACTACAACAGCAATATTAAATACCACGTAGTTCACCTCAACAGAGTATTTATTTATTGTTCAAGAATACTTTAGATATGAAGATGTTTTCGCCATTTCGAGCCGTTTTGTGAAGAAATATGACACTCTCATCAAATTATGATACATAACTTTTAAGCTTGGTGTTTACTATTTCACATACACATCAACAGAGATTATACAAGTACCTATACATAATTTGCTCTCATGTGATACATTACGCACATAGACTTAAAACTGTAACATAATATAATTAATCTTCAATAAAAACTTTCAGAAAGCTATCGTGATTTTCTTCGCATTTCCAAATAAGCTTGATTCCTAAAATAGCAGCATTTTACATACCTGTAAAAGAGTTTTTATTATCATTCATTTCCATCAAGAATGAATGAATAAAATCATCGGTAGTTTTTGTGCTCGCGTTGTGTTTGCGTATTGCTTCCTGGAATGAAAATAATAAACTTTATAAATCACATACATTTTGTTGGATTCTGAACATTATTGTGGTTGGAATGATTGTGGCATTAATGGAGTGCTTACCGACTCAAAAACAGTGTTATACATTTTAGTTTGTAGATTAATTAAGCTGATGTGTTTTTATTAATTAAGTATAATTTATACCTGCTGGTCATATGTGCACGTGCAATCATAATATTCGAAAAAAAAACCCTCTTATTTTTTAAAACACATTCCACAAACTGTCATGTTCTAATTGTATTCCTTAATAAGGATTAAGAATATTTTTAAGAGTAAAAATATTCTTAACCGGCTTTACAAAAGCTACCTACCGTTTCCATACAATTATATAATAGTATTCGATAAAAACCTATACAGGCTCACACGGGTAATCTGTCGTGTTCTGAATGTAAAATTGAATATTAAATTCACAAGCCGACCTCCAATTTATGCTACAGTGTGTGGGATATATCTAATTTAAGCGTTTACACGCGTACGCTTGGGCACTTAGATCATGTCAACACTTCGTTACAGTAATTATATGCGATTGCTGTGGGTTAGCTGCAGATTAGGGTGCCGTGTCTTGTCTAAAAAGAAGTTTTCATGTATATAGGTGTGGTAATGCACTCACGTATGTTTTTGAACGTAAAATAACGTTAGATGAATCGCTTATTAGGAATCTGTATAGAAAATAATAACTTTTTGTCGACGTTGGTTTAGTGATTTCATTTAAATTGGAGCTTTCCCTTTCGCAATTCTTGCAAAGACTTTCTCTTAACTTGATTTCGTCTCTCTGCCAAGTAATAAATTTATATTGGAGTGAAAATAAATGTAAAGCTGTGAAAGGAATCAAATTCGCTTGTTTGTAGCACTGGTATTTCCAGCTTAGTTCAATGTTAGCGCAAGTATTAATATTCAGTGCGGGGCGCGCTCTCCGACGTGGCCTGTTAGCTACGCGAATGCGCCATGCACATTGCACATGTCTGACCTTCAATATATAATCAAATAAATAAGGGTCCTGATGCTGTCCCCTAATCTAATACTGCGACCGTAGGCTTGTGATCTTATAAGGTTAATAGAGTTCAGTACGCCGTAGCCGGACGGCTATAAATGCCAGTAAAGGTTAGCTCATTAAAATGTTAAATCCTTTCGAGAATAGTGTGTATTTATCAGACGAGGTTAGATGATAATTTTGATTTTTAACGAGGGAGGGAGGAGGGGGCGTAAAGTTTAATACAATTTTGTGCGTCTGTATGTCATCATGACAAAAGAGGTGAGGTGAGAGAGACTTTCTGATGTTTATCTGGCGAACTTCAAAATTCGAAAACAATACAATGTGCAATCTTAATTCAATATTATGATGAAAATTCTACGAAACGACGAACATTTTGAATATATATTAAATAATTTCATCACTGAATTTTCATAAAAAGGTTTTTAAAAAAGGAATAAAAATCCCGGCTTGTCAATGGATAGAGAAACTAGGCAGTTTTCCTAATGATTATCACGAATAACGCTTAACGCAGGTCTATGAAACGCTCCATAAAATTAAAGCTGGAAACCGCATTTGTGGTTCCTAAATGTTAGCATCGGACTTATCACCCAGCTGAATTCCGCCCAGCTATTTTTAGATTTATTACGTGTTCAGCGTGATATTAACGGGATTATGAAAGACAGATTGCTATAGAAGTAGAAGAGACAGAACTTTACGAAGGATAAATTCTGTGCTTGAATGTTTAAATATCAATGTATTTCCATGGCTTATCATATTAACAATAAAGCTTTTAGGTTTACTCCCAAAAACGAAACGAACAAACGAAAGGTCATGTTTTTTAAGTTTAATCAAAAGTTCGGGAGTTAAAACGTGGTTTTATTATTTGTTTTAACTACTTATCTGAATCAGTGCAATGTACGTGATGGTATCCGATAATTCTTATAAATTTATTTATTTATAAATGTAGCAATAATGAATTATGGCATCTATGGTTAGTACTTAAAATACTCTACAATGGTGATGTATGAAATAAGAAGAGTGCAACCTTTTAGCATCATTATTTTCATCGTCCTTTAGGCTCTGTAAGTACTCACTTCTATTACTTCAGAAATCTGTTGGTTCATTTTACTTATCAATGCGTATCCACTTAGTTCTGGGAAGAAGAACCTGCACCATGGGAATTGGTTCAGCCAGCCTCCAGCCATAGAAAATGCTTTAGATCGTGCGTTCAGAAGGTCCAGCAGCATCTTCAACCGATCTTCCTTTATACGTTCACCTGTAATATAAAAAATGGCCGAAGTGAAATCACAGTACTTATTTTGTAGAGGCTATGGTTCACATCCGATACCGAAGCGGAGATTATGCACGCACGCCCGATCTTTTGCCCGCGGTAGTTGTGGAGGCGATATTTAAATTTGGAACCAGTCTGCTGTTATGGTTTTAGTGGTCAGTTCGCCTATGACATATGGAAGTGCATAAGACGATATTGCTAGCTGCATAACAATAAAGTTACTCCCTTACAGCTGTTTCATCTCCCCTGGGCACGCATGGTGGTAGGACAACACCAGTCTACAATAAACCCTGTGAGCTTTGGAACGTATTTCAACTAAAAGTGTGTTTTTGTTTGTCACATTATGTGAACGCTAACGTGATTTTTGTTAAGAACCACGCATGTTTCTGTTTACATTGACTTTTAACCTACCTACAATCCAAATAACAAGTTTTTAGGTATAGTTTTATAAACTTTCTCGTAGTTTCTGAGACTTTGGTGAGTCTTATTTAGTTTGCAAATAGACAGGTAAACATGTACTTATCCTAACTCTTTATAATAATAGAACATGTATAAATACAATTTCCCTCTTCGAGGACATTGTCGGAAATATTATATTACAGTCTTGTAAAGAAACAATGATCTACTGATCGGTCAGTGAACTAGGTGTCCATCACTTGCCGTATTATGTTTACCAGGAGAGATCTGTGTAGATGACCGGGCATTGCGTCTCATGACCTCAGGTCAAACCGTTCGAGTGGTAACTATGCGGACTTTTTGTTTACACATGCCTGCCTACTTTTAAGCTTGAGTTAAAAAAATATTCAACTACTTTTTTATTTTGGTGAATAAACTCGACTTGTGCTTAAATCTCTGTTACATCATGGATCGATTCTTTTACGTTAGTCCTCTTCCGTTAGAGCCGTCTTTTTCAAGGCAAGGTAATAAATCTATTCGATTTATTTTAAGACTGTAAACCAGTAAGGTGTCTCTAAAGTTAGGTTGAAGACTTACATCCTTTTTACCCGATTGCGTGTCGCAAATGAGAGTATTTTGTTACAGTCTGTATACTTCTTGTAAGACCTAATGTCCTTTTAATTTATTTCCTATTGTATCAAACTCTCGGGTCTTATGATATATACGAGTATATATATTTGTTCTTTTGTAGCATCGATCCTTTTTAGCGGGTCTCAAATCAATCATGTGATTTTTACTATAGACATAAAAGTAATTAATTATTAAAAGGCGACAAACGAAGTTTAAAGTGACAAGGAAAAGACATTTGAAAATCATATTCTTGTACCTTATTCATTTTTTTGTTTTATTTACCATTACAAGTGATCTATAACGATTGCAGTACTATTCAAACTTACAATTTTCAATTTATTTCTGGTCAATTGATATTTTATTCGGAATCTTGGGCCAGGATTTTGATTAAAATTCGTATGTATATTACGTATTGTAGTAATTACATATTGCGTATATTTGTTTGTATATTATAATTAATATATTCAATAGATGCATATTACACCGACTTAAAAAATTTAAGTACTTAAATTTTGTCAAATTCATAGTAACTAGGTAATTGAAAATGAGCCCGGCTTTTTGGAGGCTCAAATCAAAATTCAAGAGTTTAGTAGTATACGTCATTTCAAATTAAAGTCGTGACTACGAAATTGCGTTCCAAAATAGGTACTTAACAAACAAATCTACGCTCGATTTTGTTGATAGTGGGCACCCGCCCACACCATTGTGTTGAGCGAGCGCAAGCAAACACTAGGCTGTAGTTTATTTCAGGTGAAACGTAATCTGCCCTGCCTTTGAACGGATCAGCGTCGTATCGATCGAGTTACATAAATGTCACAAAACATTAAAATCTATATTTAAGTAAAGCATCGGTTTCACGATTTTAATTAACGTTCGCTTAGCAAATATAAGATATTAAATAGCAAAAATCTTACTTTATAATCAAAGTCAAAACAGTTTAGGCGCGTTGGCGAGATGTCTTTGCTATTGTCTTTTGATATGTGTAGAGCTTGATTGAGGGTTAGTTGCACCAACTTCAACGGTAACAGACAATTTGACGTCTGTCTTTTTTATTTTAAACAGTAGGTAATGTTTAAAATAAAAAAGAGCATCTGATCCTTAAACTTTTACAATTTGTCTCGAAAATTATAAGCATTTTTGAACCCGGTGATAACAATTACAAAAGTATGATGTGTCTGCCTATGTGTGTGTCGGTCTATGGCATCGTAGCTCGTAAACAGATGAACCAATTTAGATTTTATTCGTTTATTGTTCAAAAGATAAATTGACCGGATGTATTCTTCATGTCTGATGTAAATTGGTCCGAGATGGCCTTGCAACCATTTGGCCAAAATGTTGGATTGCAAATTTAACTCCCTTTATATAGAAATTTCATTAAAAGTCCTGAGTAGTATTATGTAAACTTTGCCAATTTTTTTGGATATCGTCGCTTCGCGTGCAAAACCGCGTAAGAACAGTTCGTAACCACCGCGTATCGGCCTTAGTAAGATTCCGATTTGGAAGTTAAAAACCTGGATATCTTATTCATTTGAGTATATTATATGGTCTGTGTAGTAACTATTTTGTGACTTACTTTTTAAGAATATAACTTATAGACCCTTATCTCGTTTAGAGGGCGCGACATTTCAATGCCGCGTTTTTTGTTGTTAAGCGGTATGTGCAGTGCTCTTCCGCTATTTTGCACGTTGACGACAAATGTGGATTCTTAAAGAGAATATTTTTTACTTTTATCACTCTCTCGTACACCGAAATTTTGTTTCATAACCTAACAATATTATCCACTCAAAAGTCTATGGAAGTAGATGGTGTTTGGTTCCTCTTTTAAGAAAAAACGAATGGAATAGATTAGGGCATAATTGGATAAGATCCTAAATTAACATAATTCCTACTTTTTATTACGACTACGAAATATTTATTTACGCAAATGAATTCGTACAACAGTAGGTACTTCAAAGGTTATATGAACATTTATTACCTTGCTTTCAGCTTAGTAGTGATAAGCCTTTAAATTAGAGCTTAGTCACTATCACTTTTAAAAGATATAATAAAAAAACAATACTTGTCAAAAAATTCCCAAGACTCGCTACATAGTAAGTAAGCCTCGTAAAAAGTTGTGAGATCCATGTAATACCACTGACTTGGTATTTCTGTATCTGTATTTTCTGATTTTTTTACAACGTCGTGACAAGTGGGTCGATAATTGCCTGAGCTACTTAGAAAATAATATAGTATGGCCGTGCCGTTTATTTGCTTGACTTAGCGGCGGCACTGCCGTGGGCCCAGATTCGTTAATAGGTAAATTAATAGGTAATCTCATACTCTAGACAAAAGACACGCTTTGTAATTTGTCGGCAATACCTATGTGATTTCAATTATTAGTTATTTAGGGAGAGAAGGACTGTGATGACCGACATCTCAGCATCATCACAGCAGGTTCCGATAAGAGCGAGTGTAGTGTTTCTGTTACAAGCCTAGGGGCGCGGTGGAAGTGGGCAATCCTCGCTCTTCACAACAGTAAGACATCCACGAAGGATTTCCCCCGGGAACACAAAAAAGGCACTAGTGAATTCAAAAAGAATGTACTCGTAAAAACAAACCAATTTCGTCGGTTGGCGTAAAGGTATTTTGCCTTCCTTATTTATTTATTTCTTATCCTCATTCCACAAGAGCTACACATATTAGCATCCAAGAGACGTAAAATGACATTCTGCAAGATGAAATATCGCTAGTTCGAACGGAAAATCGTTAAGCGAAGGAAAATGTAGCACGTTTTTAAGTGGAATATTTTTATTTGCGTTTAGGTATTAACGATCTCGCTTTCTTCAAGTGGATTAAGAGCACAAAGCTGCGAGACATTCTTTATTATCTAAAAACAGTATTATCTAGGCCAACGAGTCGTTTTAACGAGTATAAATAAGTTTTTACATGAAACCTAATATTTAATCAGCAGATTTTTTAATACACTTTAATTTTTGGGGTTTTTTATTTATTTTACAGTCGGCCGTAAGTGTGTTTAGCACTTGAAGCATAATGACTCATATAATTAAGCGCCAGAATAATACATTTTGTACGCTCAAAGTACTAATTTGTATGAACTATTATTTCGTTATGTTTTTTAACTACACTAATTTTATAAAGCACATTATTTGTAAATTATAAAACGGTGACTGCTGTGTGCGATTTTAAAAAATATTTCACTATTTGAAAGTGAGATTCACCTAGAGTAACACAGGCTTTGTTTATTGCTAGAAAAGAATAAGTCCTTGCGAAGTCGCGGGTAATTTATAACAATTAACAAATAGTGTTTAAAGAAAGTCCTGTTTTATTCAATTTTCTCGCTTAGTACTAAAACATTTGCCTGATTACCAACGTAGCATGTGGATTGGTGAACCTTTGCCTGACAGAAAATAAAATACCTCTGACTATTTTGATCTGATTCCATAGCATCTTGTGCAACCACGGGCTCACCACCAAAGCTCTCTCATATGCAGAGGCATCGAATCATTAATTAGTATTCAATATTTACCTGCAACGTATTTCCATATTATATTCATGACGGCCACAGGAAAAACACTTTTTGGATTTATAGGTTTGTCATTATTTTTTTCGATGTAATCCAAAATGTTTGACAATTCACACTGAATATCATCTTCCATTCCATTTTTGCCGAATCCAATATTTCGCAAGTGCTTTACTGTAAACTGTCTGTGTTCCTTCCACAACGGTCCATCGGAAAAAGTAATACCTGGAAAAGGAATAGCTGATCCACATTTAATAGATTCAGTGTTAACTCAAAGTCAAAGTCAATATTTTTTATTCATGTAGATTACATTTGTAATACTTATGAATCGTCTCTATACAATGCAAATGAAGCTACCTGGAATATTACATTTTCTCTTATCGTAAGCAACTTGGTTACTTAATATTCGAAAACGGTAGAAATGATTCTTAAATAACTACTAATTAACACTTTTTTGCACAAATTTTTACAGAAATTAAGATACTTGTATTTACAAAAGCAAAAACAATAATAATTAAAATTAAATAAATAGTACATTACATGTTCAAATAACTACCCATTTATTGGTTAAAAAGTTTTTAAAGGATAATACGACAATGTCAATCTTAAAACAAGCCCGCTATGTCAAGAAAACATTTAAAACAGCAATGGGATCATCTAAGGAAACATAAGATTCTTTTCATTATGTTAGGCAAAACTACTGGAAAAACTTAGAGGAAATTAAATTGAAAAAAATATATATATGTTGATAAATTCACTAATAACAATATACCTACCGGTAATTCAACTCATTAACACAAACATTGGCATGTCTCATAAAACGCTGTGGTTTGCGATAAAGCACTCGCTGGCATCAAGAAATAAGCAATTGCTTTGTTTTTTAAACTTTCAGGTTTTATTTAGCTGGTAATGTAATAAATTTGTAAAAGTTGCCTATCTTCGTCTTTTATCTTTGATCCGTGTCATCAATTATACCGAATTTTCTTTTAAAATTACCTATGACCTTGTGGTATAAACTCAACTCGCGCGAAGATTTATTGAAATTGATTCAATAGTTCAAACTCAAATCCAAAATTAAAAAAACAGCTTTAATATCAATCGTAAGGACAAAATATATGTGCAACGTTCAGAAACAGCCTTTCACTGTTTTATTTTGAAATGAAAAGAAGGGAGAACTCGTAACAAGGCAGCAACAACTCCGAAGCGATACCTACTAAAGAAAAACTACACGCCGTAGTTCAGAATCGGATTAGTGGCCATTCTAAACGAATTAAAAGATTTCTTTTTTTTATTTCTGTGCTTCGACATTCAGTGCTGATATGTATATGCCAATCAGAGTTGATTTGGTGGCTTGAGAATATTTAATAGTTTGACTGCATTTCCACTAATCCTATAAGGCCTACATTATATCATATCGTGTGAGGTAGAATGGGCGATATGCCCATTCTACCTCACACGAAAGGATGAGATGTGGCGCGCTCCCAACAGTGAGTCCTATTTTGCAAAATTAGCCTAACTAAATACACTCGATCCGTTAGGCAAGTACACGTTCATTTCAATAGACTGGCAGAGATTGATATGTAATGAACATAAAAAATCTGATATCATTGTTTATACAATTCCAACTTGGCATTTTCAGTGTTACGATATGCTACATCGCTCTTTGTTAACCTGCCTACCCACGGATAGGTGATGACCCTTTTTTGTATTGGAAACATGGCACGTACTAATTGCAATAGTGAAACGTACGTGAGCTGCAAAAAGTCGCGTGAAAACTCAACGTCAATCGAAAAGTGAAAAACATCGGTCCCTTTTTTCGGCAGACGGCAACTTGGAAATGTAAAACTCAATGATGTCAATTCGCATTCGGATGTTAGTTACTCTTTCACGTAAAACTTTTAAGGGGTAACTCTTCAATCGTCTGATAAAAAAAAGCAAGCCAATAAAGCTCTTTCAATTTAGAACGTGGTCAAGCAAGTTTGTTACGGGTGTTTAAGAGACCTATTTAAAAATTCGTGTTGCCTATAATCGTCTGTTATTCCTTATATGATAACCGAAAACATATTAATATTTGGATGAGTAAATAGACAAATGAAATTATTATATAAAAACTGTAGACAAAAGTTAATATACTCCTCAAACTGTAAACGAGCTGGTAAATCTCTGTAAAACAACTCTTTAGGTCCAACTTCCTTCACCAAATACACAACATTATAAAAGCATAGCTCTTTGCCATTTCCACTCGTGTTAAACATGCTATTTCAATATTGAGAAATTAATATGTTTCACTCGAAATCGTAATCTTCCATTTAAATATTTGCCACAATCTACTAGATAGTCGGAAAAGAAAGCATAATGCTGGCAGCAGCAGCTAAAACGGATTAAGGAATCACACCGAATATCCGCCTCGTTTCCATCCGTTTAATTGGCAAATCGGTACCTGAGCCTCGCTCACTGGGTGAACGTAAATAAACTAACCGGAATGGGATTACAAACTGCTACCGATAGAGTTTTACTGATCGCGACCCGCGCGGGTCGATTGTTACTGTGAATCTATTTATTTAACTGGTGTACGATTCTGCACTTTGGTTTTTTAAGCGTACTTAAGCACTTAACTTGCCCATCATCAGATACATGTTTCGTTAAAAGTTTGGTATGATCTTCACTAAATGTAAACATTTCCTAAATTAAATCCAGAAATTATAATTTAATGTTGATTCGATTCTCGAATCTCCAATTGAGATTTTTAGAAAAAGGTCGGGTTTGTAATTGTGGTAATTGCTGTTGCTCAATTACAGCATATTACGCCTATGCTTACTCTTGGCTTACATATGGAGTCATCCTATGGGGAAACAGCACCGACGTACATGACCACTTCATATTACAAAAAAAAATTATAAGAATAATAGAAAATATAAATAACATGAAATCTTGCAAACCTCCTTTTATAAAGCTTGAAATTTTAAGCCTTCCTTGTATATATATATCTTTGAAACATGTAAATTTATAAGAAATAATCCCGAAATCTTCAACAGTGCATTATCAACTAGTCTGCGTAATTCTAAAAATATACATAAAAATAAACTAAAAATACCATATAGCTGCACAGAAATGTATAAATCTGGTCCCTACTGTTCAGCGATAAACATTCATAACAACTTACCTTTAGAAATGCGATTAGAAGTTGATAAAAATAAATTTAAAAAAAACTTAAAGAAACATTAATTAAAAAGTGCTATTATAACTTAAATGAATACTTTAACGATAAATTTACTAATACCTTATCTAAAACTATTAACACTGTAAATAGTAAATATATATTAATGAATATCTTATATTGCTATGCCTAAATGGGTATCATGATGTACTGTAATTCATATTTAATTCCACCTATATAAAACATTCATGAAATGGAATAAATTATTTGACTTTGACTTTGCGATCTCCAATGCGCCAATTTGGCAAACTTAATGATAAGTCAGTGCTCATTACTTGTTTTAAATGATTGAGACATTTTCCCTATAGTGGTATATACATAGTATCTATGTCTTGTTATTTTTGTAATTGTTAATTGGTTTCATAATTAAAAAGATGACTATCTTATAAATATAAATACTTTTTCTTAATTAAAATATGACAAGCACATTGGCCAAATTATAAATTCAAAGATATAAGATAATGGACTTGAAATGCGCGACACTTGCTTTTTGCCGCGCGGCTATCTGATCTTTGAGAAAGTTGTTTGTCACAAGACAGACTAAAATAATAACTTTCAAAGATAATTTCAAATAAACTCTTAAAAAAGTTTTAGCTCGAACTGATAGCAGGGAGTAGTTGCGAAATGGTTAGCAAGATCTGAAAAATTATGTAGTTTAATTTTCGAACAGTCCAGCCAGTTGAATTTAAGTTTACATAAGCCATATAAAAATCCATGTAAAAAGTGAATTTGTACATTTCGTAAAAGAAATACCGAAGAAATTCGTCGTTGAAATCGCCGAAACAAATATTGAAAACAAAAAGCACCCGTGTATCCAAGTATCGATTCTAGGAATTACGTCAAATGTTTCCTAGCCGTGGTTTGGTACTCGTATCATGTAAAGTCATTCCATGGATCGTACCGAATAAATTCCAAAAAAGTCAAAGACTGCTCGTTGGCATTCTAGTTATTTTTCAATATATAGAGAAGACGCCACGGAGATATTCCATGAGGTAGCGGCGGAACCCAATATGCTTCTTAAATTTTTAAGTTAAGGAAAATGTTAAAACATGAAATTTGGGTGCCGGGGTGGTATTTTTAATAACATACAAAAACCGTCCTCGTCACGATCACTCTAACCAGGCTAAATTAAGGTTTCCCTTTAAGTATGAGTATATTATTTGAGGTGTTAACCCAGGTTATTTTACATCCCCTATTGACTTGACCAAGAACCTAAACCCTGTCATTTCGCGCTTTAGTCGTTTAGTTTAGCGACTACCGCTGCGGTTACTATGAACAGAAGTCGGTACTGAACATCACCGAACAATAGGTGCTTGTTTTACTTGCAAAAAAATTCTTAAAAATATTTTGTTATAATTAAGTAGTAGGTATCTATACTAATATTATAAATGCAAAATTAACTCTGGCTGTCTGTATGGAAAAAATAAATAATTGTACAGACCGAAAACAGTCAATTACAATATTATAGCTATTTATATTTCCCCTTATACAATTCAGAAACTCTAAAGATATACTAATATAATTTTATATTATGTTTTAGATGGAAGTAACTTGGTACGTAGTACGTACGTACGTAATGAATACCTACACTTTTCATTAGGTCGCCTCCATGAGCTTCTGTAGGATTCTATTTTCCATTACGGTTCATGAATATGGCCGATTCATAACAACTGAATAGGTTGACAAATACAGATCATCTGGTGGTATTGACGTCGGCTTTTCAAACGTTGGACCAGAAACGAATCAATGGCAGAAGTGACAAAGCAATCAGAAATATCAATGCAAGAGATCTCTTGGTGATACGTTTGTGAGCAAGGCGTCACATTGCGGTCAAATGTATAAATGTCACATAGACACGGTTTAATAGACACACATCAGTTGAAATCTTATTTGTTTTCTAGATTGAATTTCCTTCCATAGGTTGAAATCTTATTTGTTATCTAGATTGAATTGCAAATCTACTATATAAAAATACATCGGGTTTTCTTTCTTGACGCTATAACTCCAAAACTCACGAACCGATTTCCACGGATTTTCATTCGTTGGAAAGGTCTCGGGCTCCGTGAGGTTTATAGCAAAGAAAATTCAGGAAAAATTTCAACAGTAAAGCGGCCTCTAAGGCGAAATGAATTTCGCCGGGACCGCTAGTACATTATAAAATTGATGGGCTAAATCTAATTCACATCACTTTTTATCAAAACTTAACGCTAAGAATGTACCATGCTACAGCACAAATACAGAACACAACATATGTATTCTAACGAAAAATATATTTAATCTATATTAACGCACAAGTGTTCAAATAGATATGTTATTCGAAAAAACAGTTGTGCGTTAATCGATATGATCAAGTACAACTATTACATAATAAAAACATTAAGTTTTTAGATAAATAAAATATCTTTATCTAAACTTTATCCTTAAAATGAATCTTTTATATTTTTTTTTACATGTTTATTAAGTTTATTTAAAACTATTAAATAAAGTACAGTTAGTGACAGTTCAAAAAAATATTATAAACCAAAAGCATAAAAAAACCTACAAAAGAAAATTGTTTCAGGTCACTGCCAAGGGGCATGGTACACAAGAAGGCTGGCTGCGTTCCCTCTTTGTATGGCCAGACTTATTTTCTGGCCAATGAAAAAGCCAGCCCTCTGATCTGATATAATTATGGTGGAATATTCAATAACATCGGATATCAGTGGCTTAACATTTCATAGTGTAATTATTATGTAGCTAAGACCACAATAACATCGGATATCAGTGGCTTAACATTTCATAGTGTTATTATTATGTAGCTAAGACCACAAGACGTTACAACGAAAGAAGTTAAAAGAACATAATTTACGAAAAACAATACGTTTTGTCTTATTAAGGCAGGAAAAGTGAATTATCTACACATAAATACAAACATCGTTTACATATCGGACGGTATGTAACAAAAAAGAATGAAAAGGAGATTTTGAGTTATATTTCAAATTTTTTGTATCATGACTTTGCTACGTGCACTTCTCATCCAAGTTTCTTCAAACATCACCTGGGCATTTACAGCATGGACAATTTAACAGTTTAAAGACTTGACACGAAAAATTCCAAAGCCTTTCTATCTATCCGTTAGGGTTACAGTTGTACCGTTTAGGCAGTTGCAACTAAGACCCTTTGTCTGTAAAAATACGCATTAGTATATAACGGAACGAATCGAAATGCACATCAAAATTGAAAAACATTAATTTCGCACACCAATAGAAGCTCAGACATAAATTCAAATCACTCATATTTACGTTTTCCGACTTAACTAAAAATGTAAGATTAACTTAATCTAAACTAAATACACGTTTTCATTTGACGTCGATTCCCGTTTATTCGCAAACCAATAGCGCGCGTGTAAGTGATGGATGGCTAACTCGTGAAAAACTATTTCGTGATTGGTTGCGGCGTGTACGGGCTGGACCGTAAAACTAGTATTCTGACTTTGCACTGATTTTATTCGCGTAGAACTGTAGACGATAGGACTGCCGCAAATCGTACTGTTTGCAAACATTTTTGACTGACTTTATCCACACGTTTCCCGGAAAAGTCTAACACTCGCTTACAATGAAACTCAATTCACGAAATGCTTTGGAAACAATTCAACTATATTTTTTATCTGTGAATGTTCCGATGTGAATCTGACGCAAACGAAATCTGATTGACAAAGTATTCTTTTATATTTGGCTGTTTTGCTAATAAACAAATTTTGGATCAATAATTATTTATGAAATTTACTAAGGCTTGAATAAATCAAATATGAATTCAAAGCACAAATTACTATTTATTAGTTCTAATCAAAATGCTACCCCATAAATGCATAATAATTTTTTAACCTTCATTTCACAGAATCAATTGTGGCACTGAGTTTTTTAAAAGTAATTTTAATTAAAATATTATCAAAGAAACTTTAATAGAGCTTCTACTAAACTTGGCTCAATTAATAGCAAAGAAAACATTTCAGTGTTTAAGTCGCAACTAATACTTCTCCATTATAAAATCGAGCCCTTAAATTAATACTAAAAACAAGCAATTACAGCAGGTTTTCTTTGTCTTTGTATGTGGTGTAGTGTAGAAGGTACACATGGATAAATTTTCAAGCGTACTTTTTTGAGCATCTGACCTGATGAATGACCTTAATAAAAAAACTATAATTCAAAACATGCTTTCTTATAAATATAGCTCGTAACTTAAACGTGCATAAAAAGGAGATAAGAATTAACACAAATATTGCAAGAAATAACACGTTGAACATCCGACTTGTATAACCCCTGGGAGGATTGTCCCAATTCAAATTACGCACACAAAACCATTCACAACTACTCGAAATTTTAACGTATCTTTCATCAAACTATCTTATTTTAAAGATGTTTATTCCAATTCATAGCTGAAAGCATAAAAACTTAACTAACTATTACATTAAACTACTGAGATGCCAATATGTCTGTGTCCCGCGTAAAACTGAACTTTTAATGCTTGCAGTTGACTAATTGTTTTCTATTAGTCAAGCAATGATAGGCCATAGTTATGTTTCGGACCATCCTGAGTGATAGTCCTGAATGATACATCCTAACTTGTGTGTGGAAAGGACGATACATACGCAAGTTATATCATGTTTCCTAGGTAAGTTTTTTGAGATAAGTATGTGATTGGTCACCGTGTGTGATTAAGCACCTTAAAAGATTATAATTACGTTACCTAAAACTATAAGTGTTGCTTTTGTTGTAAAAGATGTTTATAAATAGTAAGATTTTCATACAATGACCTTTTTTCTCTTAAGTATTCTGTTTTGCCCCGGTCTCCCCTATGTGATTGGTCACCGTGTGTGATAACTTTGGTGGCATGTTTTTGACAATGAACATAGTGATGTATTGTAACTTCTAGTTAGTATGTTGTTGGTTATTGGCTCGATTTAACGTCTTGTAAATATCAACGCAATAAATTATGTAGTTGAGTAATGATCATGAAAAAAACATTTTGTTATCTGGTAATGGTAAATGCTATATTTATTTTTAACGCTACCAATATTTAATATAAGTTTTATTGTATCCTAACAAACCAGTATGAATGTATGGCTTACTTTGAGGTCAATTAATAGTTTATGTTATGTCCTCTTCGAATCGAATCCGACCATGACGGTTTATGTCTTTACTGAAAAAACCTTTTCCATAGGACATTTTTATAGTGCTTAAACGTGTGCGCTATACACAAGGTCACTCCTCCTTTTACCCAGTGAACAATAAACTGTGACAGTGACTTTGACATTATAAATAGAGACTGAGGTCGAAACCCTAAATACCTAATAACAAATTTTGGTCCAACATGGGAATCGAACACGAGGCCTCTAAAATAGCAACTAGTGAACTGGCAAGTACACTAACGGTAGTGTATTGGTTAATGTGGAGTGTAGCTTAAACAAGTTTTGTATCAGTCTCAATCTCACTGCGTCAATCTTCATTAAATCTTTACTTTGATCAAGGCATAAACTAAATCTGGGAGAAACACGGCAAAATAGAGAAGAAAAGTTGGAGGAAAAGAAGACTTTGGAATGAAAATTAATATCAAAATTGAAAAACAATCCTGAACAACATGAGAAACTAAAAAAGCAAACAGGGATAGATATCACAAAAACAAGGCAGAGAAGAAAATTTTCCTGGCGTCTCCATCCCAGCAGTGAATCTGCTATGTGACTTCGCTGCCTATCGCCACTGCGGACACCCGGTACTTTCACTCCGTTCTCCGGCCGAGAGCCACTGGGTGTCCTGAGACCCTCATGCTTTCCGCGGCCCAGCTGGGGATCCATCTTAGCTTTGCGGTACCGGAGGCTGAGTGGCAAGGCCAGACTCAACGGACCGGATCACAAGCTTACTGATCCCCCTAATGTTACAAAATACGGAACGCAGCAGGGAGGAAGAACATGAAGCTTAGCTCAACCTTTAAATAATGTAGTACTTGTTTCATAAAAAATATGTTGCTGTTTCATCAAGTTCTTAATTGAAAAGATAATTGATATAAAAAAATATTAAAAAACATTAACATAACTACCAATTCTGAAATATTCAAATAAAATTATTTGAGTATTTCAGAATTTTCGCTTAGTTGATTAATTGATGGGATAATTACGGTGGCTCTTATCATCATTTCCTGGCGCGAATTCAAAATATTTATATTTATATCTCCGAAAACAATTATAAATTATTAGATACATAGCATCTAAATCTATTTTCTTACTCATTTAGTATCGATGAAAAGTAAAAAAAAATGCACCCGAGATGACGAAAAAAAGAGGACTGTTCGAAAATTTACCCACATGTGTCTTCATAACCTCGTAAGACCAAATTTCCTTTTAAAAGCCAGACACAATTCGTTTTCTATTGGATCTAGTTTTTAGGTCTTACGCTTTAATTATAATTACAATCTTAAATACAATAAACAATAGGATAACAAGAGTTTACACTGCAAAGGCGCGAAAAGCTATTGGTCTCAGTATTATTCGTTGGATTTTTTTGATAATGGATTATATTCTTATTTCTTATTTCTACCATACTTATATTGTAATAAAAAATAACAAATAACAAGCCAAACTCAAAAATGAACAAGGGCTCAATCAAATGATTTGTGCTAAATTTCAAGAGCTCGTTTCTCAAATCGACGACCCAGAACCGAACTCAAACTGGGCGTCTACTCTTGAAAACGAAACGAACAAACGAAAGGTTTCGTTTTTGGAGATTGATCAAAAGTTAGGGAATTAAAACGTGATTTTTGATTTGTATAAATAATATTTTGTTTTTTGATAACGCTTTATTCGCATTCGAAGTGTGTTAGTTGCGATAATGAGCAATAAAAAATACTAAACATCATCGGATCGGACATATTTCGTTTTCAAGAGTAGACGCCCTGTTCGTGCTCCTACTGTTTAGCCACTGCACCACCAATATCCTAACAATGTACGGTTTGTTAGTCTGTCATGCATTCATCACTGATGAGATAGTTAAATAGCATACAGGATACTTTTTATCCCGAAATAACGCAAACAAAGTCGCGTGCAAAAACTAATTTAATGTTAACACTTAATTATGAAAGTTGTACCTTACATCCAATTTGTATACCTAACCTAACACAGGACTGGTAAATCCTAGTGTAGACCAGAAAATAAATATGTAAATAGATATATATTTTTGTTGTAGACACATTTGTTTTATGATACTTAAAAGACCAAGGACATAAAATGACTCGTAATAATAGCTAAAACTTAATAGAATTTTAACCATACCTACCCATTCGCTTTCCGAGGCATCGTAGTCTAATAAAAAAGCTGTTGGGTCGCCCTTCAAACTCTGGTTCAGTAAAGACCTGCCGTATATTTTCCTCGCCATATACCACTACCACCAATTCGTTGCCCAGCTTCAAACCGAGTATCTGAGTCGAATACTCTTTCGCTAGTTCCGATAGGCCTTTCCATTGAGATCCATGTTTCTTCGTTACGCTCTGAACAATGCCGCTACATCCCAGGAAAGGGTACCATTTTGGACCTGTAATGTAGAAAACATAGTTCATGTTTTTACATTGTCTGATATGTATTATTCGGGTGTGTTCTTAGGTTCGTTGGATGGCTGGTTTAAGATAGTGGTCACCACAGAAATTTTGACACAACTACCTTAAAAAGGTATCAAACAAAAGTCCTTGATTTGTAGGAACTTTGAACTATGAATTTAAAATGGCAGCCATCAAAAGATGGCTAATTTAAATAATAGGTACTGTCAATATAACACTTTTAACTCTAACCGCTCTTTTGTCGTAATTATAGGCGCTAATATCAAACTGTAGGAATTATTATTCATTTTTAATATATATATATATATCATTTTATGTAGTAACACAAATCCTTAAACAACCCGTGGGGTATGAACTCCATAGGGGACACTTTCACATCGTAAGTTCATACCTACTAGTTTCGGATATTGCAGGCTTGATCACGTGACCGCCCGAAAAAAATATGATTTGGAACTTCGGAAGCCCGAAGGGTGGCGAAGGTAAGATGGTAAACCCTCAATTCATCTGTCAGGCTCATTAAATCAGAAATATAGTTATAGCGAACTTTGGGCTGCTTAATGGATACACAGACGAGATATACTCGTATACGTTGCAAGAATTAAAAAGGAGAAAAAGGGTAGCAACATACCTACCGCTATTTTCGCAACAATTTACATTATTTAAACTGAAACATTTCTTTATTCAAGTAGGTTACATATAACACTTTTAAATCGTCATTGAATATAATAAGTGATGAAACAATTAAGTACTCAGGTAAGTATTTACTTTCGAGAGGTAAGCTGGAGCAGACCAGTCACCAAAGGTGGCACACCCATTCACAAACACGACGTACGTATGTGCCAGCCATCGCTTCACTCAACCATATTATCACTCAACTCAATGTATCACTTGATGTAGATGTTCATTCCATGTCGCTTGGCAAGTATCGTTACATACTTCAAAGGGAAATCAGTAGATTATAAGAGAGTGGATTGTAAGTTTTCTTTGTTTTATTACTGTTTAAATTTAGTTTTAGTTTAAGTTTTATTTGTTACACAACAATTTGTCCAGATACAATTTAGCATGCAGTGTACGCCTATAAGTGATTGTGCAATTATTCCGCGGTATTATTAAGCTAGATTTAGGTATATATTTTATATTGTAACAATCGTTGGTGTACCTAATAAATAAATAAAAATAAATAAATATTGAATATTAATTCTCATAACACCATTATTTATTTATCAGTAATGTATTATACATAATTAGTATTTCGCTCTAGCATGTACGCATTATTATGTAACACTGTACCAATTCTATTAGTTAGACGCGTAAAAACCAAAATAATGGTAAGATCGAACTGGAGCAGCCCGACTGGTGAAATACCTCTGCTGTACTTGTCGCCCTTAAGCTAAGACCTCATTAACACTTATCATCAGGTGGGAAGAGGTCAATCTTGGAGTGCAATATAAAAATAGGTAGATTACCGTTAAGTTACAAAAATTGCATCGGCTCCTTCAAGACAGGTCTTGAAGGAGCCGATGCAATCTTTCATATACATTCTCCCCTACATGGTCTGTTTGGTTCGTTTGTTTAATGGTTAACGCTTCTGTCTATTATCGATCGCGATCGATTTTCCCTACCTCTCTTATAATATTATAAGGAAATAATATTATTATTATAAGGAAATAATATTATTATTATATCCTTATAATATTGATAAAATATCACTAACAAACAGTTCTACGAAACAAAATACGAAACAGCACTGTTTAATATTGAGAAATCAAAAGGTAAGTTTCTTTTCAGAAAGCGAAATCTTGAAATCATCCCTCTTAAAGAGTATTTTTAGCGCGTAAATACTTTATTTTTCAGTAAATCAAATAACGATATATTTTTTCATCTCCAGTTCAAAGATCGCCACCTCGTAATCCGATTTGTATAATTACGTAGCAATAGCAATTTCATTTTTCTTTCAAGTGGCGTTTTATATAAAGTTCATCCTACGCTCACTTGATATTAGATTTCTTGGAAGCTGTTTACATTCCCGATGTTAGGTAAATATTTATCTATACCTACTTAAAATAAATCTGTAGAGAGGTAAATTCTGTACATTAAATATATTTCCAAAATAGCTATCGGGTGTAATTTGTGATCGATACTGATGCCAAAAATACAATAAGTAAAATTTATGTCTGTCTGTCTGTCTGTTTATTCTTTATAGAAACAAAAACTACTCAACGGATTTTAACGAAATTTGGTACAATTATTCTTCATACAGGGCTGGTAATTGGATACTTTTCATCACGCTACAATCAATAAAAGCAGTGCAGTAAAGGATAATGTTGGGAAAACGGGAGAAATTACTCCATTCTTAGGTATCTTTACCCAAAGGGTAAAAACGGGACCCTATTACTAAGACTTCGCTGTATGTCCATCCGATCGTGCGTCCGTCGGTTGGTCCGTCCGTCCGTCTGCCTGTCTGTTTGTCACCAGGCTGTATCTCAAGAACCGTGATAGCTAGAGAGTTAATATTTTCACAGATTATGTATTTCTATTGCCGCTATAATGATGTATACTAAAAACAAAATAAAATAATTATTTAAGTACGGGTGCCCACCCGTACAACAAACGAGAATTATTTTTTTTTTAATTTTTTGCTCGATTTTAGCTGAAACTGATTCAAGGGGGGCATACATGATCCCATACAACAATCATTATTTTTTGCCGTTTTTTGCTTGACGTTAGTTAGAGACAGACTTTTCAGGTCAGAGGAAACTTAAAAAAAGCTTTTAATTTTGTGTCTAATGTTGAATAGGTTATGGTACGGTATATTTTTTTTTATTGCACTACAAGATTGACCTCATCCCACCTGATGTTAAGTGGTACTGAGGTCCTAGCTTAAGGGTGATAAGTACAGCATAATTATTCTGTTACTGGACTTATCGCCCTTACCTTGAAGGCTTGACCCCTGCTACTATCGCAGCACTCCCCAGGAGCTCTGGAAACCGTACTCACACGCAGAAACACAACAATACAGAAGTGATTGTTATTTGGCTGCGGTCTTCTGTAAGGTGGAGGTATTTCACCAGTCGGGCTGCTCCAGTTCGAGCGATAAATCGCTATGCCCTACCTCTCTTGTAAATCGCTATGCCCTACCTCTTATAAATCGCTATGCCATACCTCTCTTAATATATAGACATATAAATAAAATTGGAGTGTCTGTTAAATATACGGTACCCACATAGACCAAAATATATTTTTTTTCAATTTTATTTGTATGTCTGTCTGTTTGTTCTGGCTTTCTAAAATGGCTGGACCGATTTTGATGGAGCTTTCATTGGCAGGTAGCTGATGAAATAAGAAATCATTTATGCTAGATATATTTATTTAAGAAAAATAAATTCAAACTCATGTAGTCCACGCGAACGAAGTCGCCGGCACAGCTAGTAAATAATAAATAAGTATACCTGCCACCGAACAAATCTTATTAAGCCTACTGGACTTTAAAAAAAATATGACACAAGTTAACTTACAACGAACCTTATAATTGTTACTAAGTTTGGTAAAAATTACAATATTGAACGATGCGATATTCGTTGTTTTTAAACGGTTTTATTTTTTAGTATTATTTCCGAAACCGCTGCCGCTCCACAGTCATCACCTCATTAATACATAACGCAATCTATATTACAATTTGGCGATGCATTATTATTTAAATTGATCTATAATTTATTATTGTCATATGTGCCATAGCCCGATTATCATCTTAGACGTGCAAGATTAATTACCTTCATTTGCAAAAAAACAAATTTTCGTCTTAAATGTTCGTAAAACCATTAAAAATCCCACATCGTTCACATATTTATGTACGAAAGCAGGTACCTACGTAAGTAATTCATTGAATACCGTACCCGCATGCAAAAGCTAATAAAAATATTCTACAAACTTTTTAAAAATCATCGGTCTTAAGGTAGTTATTAAAAAAAGTTAAATATCGTGTTTCCTTATTAAGCGCTTTTAATAATCGAACTATATTCTTCCCGTAGGAAGACAATAACGGTCCCTATTGAGTAACCACCTTCTTAGATTACATTGAGAATTAAATGAAAAACGATTTAAGTCGTCGACATTGTAGTTAGTTTACGTAATTTCTCGCGAACTAAAATTAAATGACTAGCATTGTAATTTGTCTGTTACTTAACAGATGCATTACGTTAATAATTCTTAGACTGTTGAACCATATCATAGTTCCAGATATAATAATACCTTTTTTACTAAGACATTCATGCTGCAATTTTATATTAACATCTAAGGAATAAGAAATGCATTTTAACTCCTAATTTTGTGCGGCATTCTAGTATTACATAACGAATTAGCTTAGGTTGCCAGAAACTTCGCTCTCATTATTACGGGAAAAAAGTGTCATATCTATCTTTCTGGTATCTCATATGTACAGCTACCATATTTCATCCAAATGAGTAGTTTTACGTGAAAGATTAACAAAAATCCATACAGCCATACATACTAAGTTTCACGTTTAAATTATTTTGCAAAAAGTAGGTACCGCGTTTTACTTTTAAATCTTCACCGAAGTCAAAAAGCTTAAGCAATCCGAAAGTTCCTATATTGTTCACCGTGTGTGTGTGTTTTTTTTAATTAATAACAGAAAAAATCCTCACTTTTGGGGTAAAGAAAAGCAGGACCAGAGAACTAAGTGTACACATTTAGTGAGTAACTAAAACTTAATTCCACATTAACCTAAACCGCAGACCAGTGACGCGGTGTATTTCGAGTACATTTGTGTTGTGATATTAGCGCAAGTGCTTCTCTCCGGGGAAGCGATATCAGAATGCCCCGCGCTGAGTTTTCTTCTTTGCGGTTTGGCACCCCACTGCGCTGGGGTGCCCAACGACGCTTTACCTACACTCTATACTAGTGGCAGAATGCTGCATTCGAACTAAGTTTCGTTCGACCATTTCCAAGTACCGATAAGGGGTCCCAGATTAGCAAACTGAATAGTCTGCATAGATACATAAGAACATGTATCTTGCATTTATCGCCTACGCATAAATAATAGTAAGTTAAATTAATAAATTGCCTGCTTTAAAGCTAAATTTAAACAAATTTTTCAGCGCTATTTCGACGACCACTAAAAACAACGTGTTATATGTAAACACCACTAAATAACATACTGAATCCTACTTGAAACTCATTGAAACCGCGTATTTATGTTTTCCAAGAGTTATTAAAATATTTCAATACATCAGTGGTTTCATTTATTCTGATTAAGTTTAAAACCAGCTTACAGTATCCTAAATAAACAGCGAATATTATATAAACATTTATGTTTTGAGATATCAACTGTGGGTAAACGTTTTAATCAATTCGCAGAAAACAAAAAAGCAACGTAATTGAAACCAAAACGAAACTCTTTTAAATGTTCAGATCAAAATAAAATGAAGCCTTTTACAGCGCTCTGAAAAATGAGTCAGGAAAAAAATATTTATCGGCTGCATTTTTCCAGGAGTAGGTAAGTACGAGTAATATTGAAATCTCTATGGTGTTAAACTTCAACAAAATAGGATAAATATTTACAATTTACTCACGCAACAGTTTACCGACATTATTTAAACTCTACGCGAATGAAGTTACGAGAGAAACCCAATAGTGGGTAGCATGTGCAATAAAATAATACAATTTATTTCACAAACGAAACAGTTTGATTTCTTGAGAATCCAAGAATATGTTTCACTTTATACTTCTACGTATTCCTGCTTGTGGCCTCGTTTTCTTCTTGGATTCTTTAAACGTCGTCGCTCTATTGTCGCCGATTGTGGCCATTGTCTT
Source organism: Glyphodes pyloalis (assembly GCA_037074685.1). Lineage (NCBI taxonomy): Eukaryota > Metazoa > Arthropoda > Insecta > Lepidoptera > Crambidae > Glyphodes > Glyphodes pyloalis. The sequence continues at coordinate 18,826,780 of JAYKKO010000001.1, forward strand.
CCAGACGATTCCACTAATACACAATACATGGAACAATCGCAATGCAAATTATGGTGTCTCATTTTAAGTACTTCGTGGACATGAATTTCGCAAAATCTTTTAGTCAAGTCAACTCTGTTATCCTTAAAACGTAAGGAACAGTAGAATATTGACTTTGATAGTATGTAATTGCCCTCAGACTCGTCATCTAGCGAGATGCTCAAATAGAAACGATCCCAATCATAAAGTACCTACGAATTAATTACAAAAAACTGGTCTGTACAGTTTTTTAATTTTGTTTAATACGTACACATCACTATCAATTACAATACTGCTATTGATTACGCGTAATCAAAAAAGCAATATCATGCTATTAACTTAAACTGACACTGTAAAGAAATATCAAAACAAAATAGCGTATTTTTATTAAATGGCCATGCAATCTTGGTACGATTTTAATAAATTGCTTTAATAATATATCTATAGAAAACAAGTCTTTTTCCAATAAAAATTGTGCCGTATTTACATTTAGGAATTAACAATACTCAGAAATAGATTTCAATTAGTTTAAACTTCACATTTAATCAATTCCGTTTATTAACACACATCGTGGTAAACGGATCAAACTATGTCTCGTATTATAAAATAAATAAATAGCAGGTACTTTTATTGGTTTATTTATTTCATAAACAAGCATAGACTGCTTTTTGCATAGTATTAATATTTGACACTCGGATAATCTGAAACCTTCAATAGGACATAGGATATTTATCTACTTAACTTTAAAAATAAAATCTCGGTGAAGACAATGTTTTTCTATAATGTCAACTACACTTATATCTACAAGGCATGCCGTAGCGCCTACAAATCGAATTTGTTTTTTAATAAGTGACAAAGTTATTATTCACAAAGCTAATATTTGCTCCCATTGTTGCCCAAGTAATTTTGTACACAAGATAAGCCTCCATTGTTAGGGGACTATACTCCACCACAACTTCCTTGGGACCAGATAACGGCTTTATTTAATCCAGCTAATCTCACATTTCATGATTTTAAACAAAATGGAAAAATATGTAACAATACATTTTAAATGACAATGAATCATACGGAACTGAAGAAGGTAAGTATTTTATGATTAACTTATAAGTTTTGCCGTAACTGACACGCATCAATATGTATTTAAACAGTTATGCAATAAGCCAAACTGGTATATATATTTGTTACATATGTTTTCTGTTACATATTTATTAATGATCTACATTTACAGGATATTGTTAATTTCCAAATCTACAGTAGGTACGTTTCGCATTCATTAAGGTAGAGCCGACGGGAATTGTAGTATCAAATAGTATTAACGCAAATTAACCCCAAATATGGTACTTTTTAAGTTGGTACTTAATAAGGTATAAGTTTAGCGCAAAAATACATTTATTTAGAATTCTAATCTCCTTTATATATTTGTTTTCATGTATTCCATTACTCAATTAGCTGTCTATAAAAACAGATTTAAATCATTATTTTGTAATTTACTAAATAATGATTAAATGGTGATATAACAGAACATTTAATTTTTGACTGAATGTAAGGATCTCATTGTTTAATTCAAAAAATATTCCAAGTGTTACATTTTTCTTGGCCAAAATTTTCTGTGAGAAACTACATGAGAGTTCACTCGTACTCATACCTACTAATACAACTAAAGTAGGTTTTATTAAAAAATCAGTTATTGAGTTTCAATAATTAGTCCTTTAAGTGTCTGATAATAGCATTATATTCTAAGAAGGGTTTACTTTAAGTTCTTGTAGCACTGAGTAAGATTCCTTGTTGTTAGTCATTTAGGCAAACTTTCCTTTCATAATGAAAGCTCGGAATGCTTAAAACAATTGAATAAATAATACCTAAGTGTCTAGATTCCATTATAGTAGTCAGAAAAGTTTACCGAATCCCGAAAAGGTAATTATTTCGAAAAATAGGATCAATTAATGTATAATTGCGAATTAAAGAAATAAATTGTACCTATTTTCCGGGACAAGGTGAGAAATCGCATAAGCAACATGTTACAAAGAAATATAATCTGTACATTGCGGTAACCGTACTCAAACCTAAGTCTGTATGGAAAAATTAGTATTCAATGACACCGAGTCAAGGAATGACATCTACAATGGCCAAGGCATAAATTGATTTCAACAACCCAATTGCTATAGAATTACATCAATTGTGAGACGCGTGCACGTGGTTCGATACATCCACTACTGCTCACAAATCGGTCTTGTCGTCAACGCCTTGAGAGGTTATGACCGCTTTGGTAATTAAAAATAAATACCGTCGTCTGAACACTCATATGCACTTTGAACATCATTACGCGACATCTCGAACTCGCGTTCAACAAAACTTTTACATGCAAACAGTATTGTTTTAATTCATGTTTTCTAAAAATATTGTGCAAGTCACTAGTTCACGTACCTGGCGGAAATTTCCTCGGCTTGGTTATTGTTTTTATTATGTAACCGGTGATTACAAGTAGCACTACAGTGGTGATTGTTATGAACATATTCCAAGAACGATTGTCGGCAGAGATGCGCACGATTCGCTGTTATGGGAAGCGACCGCGCGCCACTCCCCTCGGCAAACAACGACAGACTGTGTTAGAACCGTATTGAATCCGCATTCTATATAGGCTTTCTTACGCGGTGCATATATAAATAAATACGAACTTAATTAAATCAAAAGATGGACCTTGGGAAATCGGACGGAAATGTATATTTTACTCTTAATAAATAAATTACCCATGCCAATAGTTGTCCGAATATAAATTATAAGAATTTGTATTTTTAAGCATACATGGTTCACTATTGCATAATAATTGCATCATGTATGCAGTGACCAAACGTTTTTAATTTATAAGAAACACAATAGGCTTAAGACAGCCTAATTTTTACTAGGACTATTTTTTTTTTGTAATACGCCTATTAGATAAATACATTTTGGTAAATATTCTATTATTTAATTTAAAGTCTTTTTGTTCATATTTCACAGTGTATTTTTTTATGCTAACTTGATACACCATTGTTGTAATGTATGGATAAATAATATAATGAACTTAATATTATGTTCCGTGGATAAAATTGAAAATAGTTTGAGGAACATTTCTGCACAAAAATGTTGTTTATATTGGCCTAAACTATAAAAAGCATTTTTATTCAAATAATGATTTCAGTATATAAAATGACTGCTTTTATACAATATTTTATAAAAAAGTAAGAAATCAAAGTGGTTTAAAAGTTAAAAATTACAGTGGTAGAGATCCCTTGGGCCAAATTTCAAAAGGTACTGAGCTGGATCTTAGGTAGGTACCAATCTACATTATTGCACAGAGTTATGCAATAAGTGTTCCATATTTTTCTTACAAAACATTTAACAGATGGTTTTTCTGAACTGATGTGTAAAGATTTATTTTAACAAATATAACCAACTCTATATAAACGACATACCTATATTAAGTTGTTGCACTCCTCATCTCTTCTAGATTACAGGCGAACGCAATGTGATTTATGGTGAAGAGTGCAAGGCAAGTGACCAAACCCTACTGTCGATGAATGTTCTTAAACTTTGTTAATTATTTGCCCCTATTTAGCAAATAAATAAAATAGATACTATAGATCACGCATATCATAGACATGCACACCAATCCACGTCGATGTTTGTAAAATAACAAAATAATATTAGGGGTATCAAGAGCAACAGCGTCCGACTGAAATTTGAGGCTCCCTATACCTATCTAAACGTTATAAGCCAATTGTAAGTAGAATGTTGTCAATAGTCATCAGCGCTTGGTTGATCGACTTTCTCAAAGTGCCTGAAGAAACGGAAAAGAATTACGGGTAATGGGGCCAACCATCGCCAATTTGTCTCTTATGCCCATAAATTAAATTACTACTATACTATAGTATACGGGCTGCGCCACTGTAGTATCCTAATGAAACCGCTACTACGCGAGAGATATGAGGTTGATTTGATGTCTAGGGTCATCCATTTTTAACTTCCAAATTCAATAAATATAAAGTGCCCTCGGTTTTCGAAATCGTGATCCATTTGACATTCCATTCTGTAAAACTAAACAGAATATATTCTAGCACAGAATATGTAAAGAATACTACTCTTAATTTAGTAACATAGATCTATTTGAACGATCAGTCGGCTCTTTTAAAAAACACTTGCCCTGTCCCTATTCTGGAATAATATTAAAATGATTTGAGATTTTCTTTCATGTATTTTTTCTTGACAGGAGAGCGTTGACGTATTCTTTTTCTTTTTGTTATTTATTTATAATTAGTGCTAGCTCCATTTATTTACTATTTTACAATGGAAACTTTACTGATTTTTGTACAATTTATGTAATTTTTATTTGCAAATGTTTAGTATAGGGTTTCCAAAAATAATAAAATAAATTAGACAAAACGAGTTAACCGTGCTTTTAATATTTATACGTATTAGAAAGTTGGTGTTTCGGTAGACGGTGTGAGTAGGATGCCAAATAATGCCTACAAATTAATAGCAGCAAACAATGCCAGACGGACATATGAAATGCATTCTTATTATAGTAACCAAACAAAATAAATTAATAAATGTCTCAACAGCCAAATTCACACACGAATTCGAAGTTACAAAAAGAACCTAAAAGATTTTTCAATATATAGTTACGCTAATTTTAAAAAGTCCGTCCACATTATTTACCTCTGCCAAAATCAGCTTGACTGTATTTCTTCTAATAAAATTAGGCAACCCTAGCTCCAACATACGAGTAATATTGCGCCGCCACCATGCAGCCACCGCCAGACGATTTTTGTATTAAATTAGAAGATATAAGACACCATTTTTATTATTTTCCTTTTACAATAAATGGTATGCAATAACCCTTGAACGAGTTTTAGTTACCAATATAACTAAGAAGAACCGTTAGAATTTCAAAACGCAATTTAAAAAAACAATTTGCTACAATATATCTGCATGAACATCCTAAAATCGTGGACAATCAATATGGTGTGTCCTATTCTCATTTAAGAGGCAATTTTAAAAATAATAAAAGTGAACATACAAAGGACTTGAAAGGTACAAAAGAAGAATAAAAGAGTCAGAAATTATAAGTAATATAGTGTTGCATAACTTTAAAAACGCACTCCGCGTTAAAGGGGACCAGTCAAGTTGGATCAGCTTGTATTTATTACTCGTTTAAATTACTTAGACTTCTTTGTTTGTCCGTCCGCCCAATCTCAAGAAAATAGAATTTTTTCACAGATTATGTATTTCTGTTGCCGCTTTAAGAACAAATCAAATAATTATTTAAGGGGGGCTCTCATACAACAAGTGTGATTTTTTTGCTCAATATTAATAAATGGAAATATTCCCGAAATTTAGTTGTAGGTATATTAATTTCAAAAATAAATAATTGTGTCAAATGTTGAATAAATAATGGTACAGAACTCTTCGTGCGGTTTTCTATTGTTCCCTGCTATTCTGGATAAGTCTCCTGATATCCCTCCATAAAGTGGTTTTTTTCCCAACCTACGTACCAACTCCTCTTAGATCAGATCAGTCATTGTAATCATATTATGTAATGACACCCATCAAGAACAGACTATTGATCTGTTGATCTCTTGTGGTAGTTTACTAGGTATAGATTTTAATCCGTGTTTAGAAGTTTTTTTTGCAGACTTTACCGGCCCACTCGTATTCCAATTAAGCAGCTTTCTGCCTACGTCAATTATTATTTTATTTATAGTTTATGAAATACCCGCCTGCGTAACCTACACGCCGACCGATGTTTTTATACCATTAATATTTTAAATGTCAAAGTTTATACGGATGAAAGAATTATTTTTGAAAAAAAAACTGCTGACTGGTCAGATTTGCATGTCTTGAAGATTATCTTGAAGGATACTTTTTATCTCGGAATAATGTAAGCGAAGCCACTAGCAATTGCTAGTTCTTAATAATAAAATGGCATCGCACTCCGCTGATGAATGTGTCGTTTTTTATAAGTTTTACCTAACTTTACCCCTGTACGTAGGTTTTGAAAACTAGTGACACAGAAATCAAATACCAAACTTTAATAAAGTTTCGAAAAGTAAGTAAACTTCTTAACTTCTTGTATTCTATAAAACAATGGAGTGAAGCTAACGATTCCAAAGCGAAATTATGCACTTTACTAGTGAAATAACTTTCCTAGGTAGAGTGCATAAATTTAATAACGAAATAAATACTCGAAACTCCAGTTAACAAACAATGCGATTGAAATATGGTACTGCCATCTATAAGCGATTTGAAACATTAGTGATTGTGGAGTTAATTTATAGATGGCGCTATTTAAGTAAAATTATTAAAGCATACTTTTGCATGTTCACAGAACTGTTGAATGAACGATGTTAAGATAGAGATGTCACGTCTACGAGTTAAATAAAATTCGTGTTTTTCTTGATTCTACAAGTTTGAAAACAAACTAGATAAGACTAACCTCTGATTTTCAACTATATTTACTAAGGTGGCATTTGTACCCTTACTCAATCATAGTTCAATTAATAGTTAGATTCTTTTAACAGCCCAAAAAAAGTGATTCTTTCCCAATAATTAATATTAAATGAATTCAGTTTCTATGTATTTTCCGTCTACTTCTTTAATTATAAAACTTTCGTTAGATAATAGTTAATTTAGAATATCAGTAATTGTACCGCCCTGTAGGTTACTAATTCAGACCATACAATTTAAAATTGTAAATAAGGGAATCTACTCCCATAACGAAAAATGTCGGATCCGATGACGAATAGCAAATTTTGAATTCTCATAATGATAAATAACTTAATTTAATGTGAGTAAAGCGTTTTAAAGCAATTTTCTTTTTAATCAAAAACCTATGTTTAAACCTCCGATTAATTTTCAAAAACAAAACCTTTCGTTTGTTCGTTTTTTTTTTGGGAGTAGGTTTACTCACAAAAACGAAATACGTCGGATCCAATGAGGGATAGCAATTTTTAATTCTCATAATCGTAACCAATTCACCTCTTATGCTAATTAAGCAAAATATTATTTAAGCAAATCTAAAACTACGACTTAATTCCCAAACTTTTGATTAATCTGTAAAAACTAAACCTTCCCACCCTTTATCCTTATAACTGCTCTTAGACGATTTTTCACGGACCTGATCAGCTTCTCAATTGATTATTATGTGACCTTCCCACTTCTCGATCAACACCGATTTCAGCTCACTCAATTATGAAGGAGCAGGAGTTCCGGAACAAATTTACCTCTTCAGTTCATCCCATACTAGGTCAATAGGATTCATGTCAAGGCTGAACGCTAGCCAGCCTAATGTGGCGAAACTGATTTCAAAGTCAATCTTTTTTACAATAGTAATACTTATGAATCAAATCTATATATAAAACAAATGAGGCCACCCCCGGTTCGAAACCTTCAACTACCGAGAAAATACCGGCAAGAAACTCAGTAGTTTTTTTTACAAATGAAAGCTAAACTTATCACTTATTTTGCACTAAAACACACAGTTGGTTTGTCAATTGTAAAATAAAATTTAAAAAAATACAAAAGTATTCTTAAAATTAAATTAACTGTAGGACTTACATGCGTCAGTGTGGATATATTCTGACATTGATAGAGAAAACGCATCCAATATTTTTAAAATAATATAAAACGCGTAAGTAAATGCAAGCAGATTAGTTAGTGATCCGCACGTTTTTGTCATTCATACTTTTGACAAATGTCTTCAAATTGTACAAAGGTAACTTAACAATATTTTGAGGGATTTCGTTGAATATTTTTATGCTTAAAGCAACAAATGAATTACCTATTCTATGTAATCTACGCTTAGTAACAGCAAGCTTGTTTTTATTTCTAGTGTTAATGCTATGATTGTCAGAATTCAGTTGTTACACGGGCCGTGTGACAACGAGCGTTATCGCGTTTAAGGAAGTCACTAGATGAAATCCCGGCTTCGCTCGGGTGAAATGCGGTGAAAAACCGGCGTAGTACGAGTTGGATTTGTGCACGATGGCTTCTGTACCATTTAATTATTCAACATTAGACACAATAATTTATTATTGCAGTAAACATTTAAATAGATATTCTGTGAAAAAATTACGTTTTTTGTTTGGGAGCTCCCCTTAAATAACAATTGTATTTTTATTTTAGTATTTGTTGTTGAAGTGGCAACAGAAATACATAACCCGAAAATTTCCACTATCTAGCTATCACGATTCTTGAGATGCAGCTTGGTGACAGGCGGATGGACGTAGGTAGGTACGGACGGACGAATCGACAGCGAAGTCTTACTAATAGGGTCCTGTTTTTACCCTTTGCATACAGTACCCTGAAAACATACATTCAATATTGAATTGTACAAAAATTCAGTAAAGATTCGGCGGTTAACAAAATGATATAGGTATAATCGAACAAAGTAAATCCCTTTGCAAAACTAAATAATATTTGAACTAAAACTTCTACATTTATGTTTTTTTTTTGATGTTTTATAACGTAACCGGACAATCTCCGGTTTAAAGAAAAAATACTTCAAAGAGTTTATCAAAGATAAGTTTAAAAAACAATATTTTCGCATAACGTCAATTTCGGCAAGGCGTACTTATGATGGCGACTACGGTTTGTTTGTTGCTATTAGAATTAACCGAAATAGTCCATAATCTGAATTTTACGGATAATAATATACGTTGTCGACTCGAAATCAATATTTTTTTTTATGTCGAATACTTTTAGTATTCCTGCATGCAGCCCGCGAGCCGGGGTTTGGGCAGCTCTGATATATGACATTAATCCCAACATTTTCGGGTAGCTATATTTTTTATTCATAGTTTTCGGCGTACGGTACATCATAGCATTCAACATTGAACCCAAAGAATGTCTTTTCTTTTATTATTTTGTTCACTTTTGTGACCCTTGTACAAATTAACCGAAGTATTTAATAAAATAAGTGAACTGTTGCAGTTTTTGAGTTTAAAATGGAAGGTAATTGGATTTTTTTTACATTTTTCTAGAGTTGTCTCATCCCACCAAATTCAAATAAAACAAAAAACTTCCCTGAATCAAAAATAAAGATAACTACATATTATTCTCCATTGTATTACCTGCCCCGTGATAAAACCTGCTTGTCGATAGTCCAATCGTTTTTTTATTTGTTGGCTCTTATACGAATATATAATCTCATAGTTTCGATCGCTTTTCATAACCCCTGGTTTGAATTGTTAATGCAATATCGGTAAATATTTTTTTGACCATTGTGGTTAATTAGTACCTATAATTATTTCTAACAAAAACCGAATCATTCGAAATGCCTAACATCACTAGTTAGCTTGTGAGTCATTCATTCAGGCCATAGTTCGTTCGTTACTTCATTCAATTTGGTTGTATTGATAGTTTGAGTCAACCTGTAGAGTTATAAATTGTTTTGGAAATGTTTTTGCGATTATTTTAGAATTTTCAATAAGTGTAATTACATCGGATAAGACAAGAAATTTTGTAACTTTAAAAGTTTGGTTCTCTCAGTTGTTTTTATTTTGTAGAAAATGGCAGAGTTCGGCAAATTCGGACCTTTGGTTGGGTCTATTGACGAGGGCACTTCAAGTGCAAGATTCATTATTTTCAAAACTAATTCGTCAGAAGTGGTGGCTTCGCATCAGAAAGAATTAGAACAAAAATTCCCTCAGGAAGGTTGGGTAGAGCAAGATCCTAACGCCATTTTAGAAGTTGTTACAACTTGTATACAAAAAGCAGTTGAGAAACTGGAGAGTCTTGGTGGAAACGTTAAGGTTTGTATAAATCCTTATATATTATCGTTCCTCATTGTTGGTATTGTTAGTTAGATTGAAGTCATGTTGTTTATTATCGTAATTATGTTTAGGTTACATAATAAAAAAAAAACACAGATTTTGCTCTTTGCGCTAATCTTCTGCATTGTGGATTGTCATCTGTTTTCAAAAATTTTATTTTGAAAAGTGACCACCGTCCTCATGCCTGTCAGAAAGTAGAATTGGGGCCAAATTTTCCGCAGTGTTTCAAAAAAAAAATAGACACTATCATTAAAAAGAGTCACAGACAACCAAAATTTATAAATTTCTACTGGATTAATTTTAATATTTGACAAGATGGCAGAGGCAACAGGAGGATTTTTTAGACACTGAAATTAATGTGTAGAATGCTTTTTACTTTTGTAGGCATTGCATATTAAATTGAGATATGGTCAACATTATATTTTTTTAGGAAAGTCAAAGATTTGTTGTTCTTTTTTCAGGACATAATTGCTGTGGGTGTGACAAATCAACGTGAAACTACTATTGTCTGGGATCGAATCACTGGTGCACCTCTACACAATGCTATTGTGTGGCTGGACATGAGAACCAAGTCTACCATTGACAAACTTCTTGATACTGTGCCAAACAAAACTAGAAATAAGAATTATTTGAAAGTAAGTATTTTAATATATCTACGTATTCAAATCCATTCATTAAATTACAGACAAAACTTGCTAAGTTGCTTGATAAGTTCTTTTGGCCATGCTATGTAAACTAATTTGGATAACCTATTTTGAAATTGTATAAATGATATTTTGTATCAACTGTTAATTGTGAACCTATTAAAAACGTTAACTCATCAATATATTTTATATACAATTCTGGTTTATGAAAAGTTAACATCAATTTTCATCAACACCCTATCATTAACAGTATATTGAATTAAGTCTCAAGATTATTTTTCTTACAATCAGTGGCAATCTGTAATAGTTTAGTTTTTGAACTCAAATTTATGTGGTTGATTTCCTAGTATAACTGCTATGTTTTACTAGTTATCTCCAGTCGTAAATTAATATTATCATGCAACATATACATATGCTATGTAAAAATAAGCATATAATGAGATAAGCATAACCAATTATCTTTTAATAACCAGGATTATAGTTATCAGGAGTTTACCTACAAAGTAAATATGAGCAATAAGTTAAATTAGGTTACAAAGATAATAATGTTATTTATTTATTCACTCAATTTCTTTTAGTCGCACAGTAAATCTGACTAATTGAAATAAATCGCTTAATATGTAATAACTCATGCCAAGCTGTATAGACTCCAAATTAAGTTGCAGGTCTAATACCAAAAGTAGAATAATGAAACAAATAATATTGCATAATTTACCTAATTAGTACTGATATGATTATCATAATGCATGATCTATTGTTCATTATTAGGCCATAGAGCAAAAGCCAATCTTGTCAAGATACTGACATCATTATGTTCAACCAGTATAGGGATAGCATCACATGGATAGCAAATAATTTTTTAACTTCATTATGAGTTTTGTTTAGGACAGGTTTATATTTCACACCACATATTCTGATTTCTGATTTCAATTCAAATTTCGATTGGCATTGAGATATGTAGTGTAAAATATAAACCTTAATGTCATTAATTTTTTAAATTTACAGTTTTAATGTCAATATAAAAGCTCACTCATTGATTTCTTAAATTTTTACAGCCACTATGTGGGTTACCAATGTCTCCATACTTTAGTGCAGTGAAACTAAGATGGTTAAGCGACAATGTTGATGCAGTTAAAAATTCTATGAAACAAGGTACTTGTTGTTTTGGAACTGTCGACACATGGATAATTTGGAATTTAACAGGTACTTATGTTTCTCGTTTATAAATGTTAGCAATACTTTTTTTAACTACCTATATTATAATTTATGTTAAATGTTTTGGTTGGCTGCACTGAGGCATGTAAGTCCTACAGTTAATTTAATTTACAGTAAATTTTCGTTTTTTTTAATACTAAATTGATTTTTAATTTAATTTAACTGTCTGTCTTAGTGTAAAATTAGTTATAAGATTAGCATTTCATTTGTAAAAAAAAAGCTTTGCTGGTATCTTCTCTGTGGTTATAGGTTCCGAACCGCAGGTAGCTTTATTTGTTTTATATATGAGACTATTCATAAGTATTACTAATATTATCTATATGATACAACAAAGATTGATTTCTACTTTGTTTTCTCATTACATTCTAGGTGGTCCGAATGGTGGCAAGCATATTACAGATGTTTCGAATGCTTCAAGAACAATGTTGATGAACATAGAAAATCTAAAATGGGACCCACTGTTGCTCAAGTTTTTTGAAGTGCCTAAATCAGTTTTACCAGAAATCAAGTCAAGTTCTGAGGTATGCCTGTGTTGTAGTTTCTGATAGAAGTATTCTCTGCTGACTTTTGTGAGATTAGCATATCTTAAAGCGATGCATGCAATGCATCAGCTTTCTGTTTCATTTCATCACTCGACGGTACTGCCTCTTATAAGGTTACTAGCTTTTGTCCGTGTCATAAAAGAGAGATCTTTAATATGCATGTCAAATTTCAAGCATCTAACTTATGCAGTTGAGATTTTTTCATACACCATTTCTTTCATTGAAAACATCTAATGCGGCTTAGATTATTTTATATAAAAGGTTTTTCCCACTAACTCCCGTTCCGGGAATTTTTCTTGTGGGAATTTCGCAATATCCTGTTGCAACCAAGCTTTAAGTATACTAAGGTACTTGCATGCCAAATTTCAAACGTCTATCTTAAGTGGTTTAGATTTTTCATACAAAAAGATTTTCCCACTAATTCCCGTTCCCGTTGAAATTTCGGTAATTCCTTTCTTAGTGCACCTCTACGGTACCTAAGTTACGTTCCTTCCAAATTTCTAGTGCCTACGTTTAGCCGTTTAGGCTGTGCGTTAATATGTCAGTCAGTCTTCAGTTTCTCCTTTTATATACTTAGATTTAAAAATATTTTGTTTATTAGATCCCATTAATATTAAAGAAATTTTGTACATTTATTCCAAAAAAAAACATTCTGAGAGGTTTAATTGGGCTGGATTCATTGTTTTTCCATTGCACACTAAAGCTTGCATTCCTTTATTTAACTGAATGAATTTTATTGCTCCAAATGGCACTCTCAGTATAATGTCTCAATATTATTTATCTACTTGTTAAGAAACTAAAAATTAGGAACTGAAACTAAAACGTTAGCTTATTTATTAATCTAATAGGTTATATGGTAGAGCCACTTTGGATTTTTATTTAAGAATTTAAGGAAGGATTTTATTAATGAGTATTTATCCAAAATAATGCAGGTTTACGGCTACATTGCCGATGGACCTCTACAAGGCATCCCTATATCGGGCTGCTTGGGTGATCAACAAGCTGCTTTAGTCGGACAAATGTGTCTGCAAAAAGGACAAGCGAAAGCGACTTACGGAACTGGCTGTTTTGTGCTCTACAATACGGGTGATATCCGCGTAAACTCTAGTAGAGGCTTGTTGACAACTGTAGCTTACCAAATGGGCAGCAAGAACCCTCCACAATATGCATTGGAAGGATCAGTAAGTAGAAATAAGGTCATTTTTTTTATTTGTCACCTAGTAGTGGTGCGGTATCGCACGCCAAAGTTTTCATTTCTTACCATATTCTATTCAGTAGGAACATGACTTGAACCAGTGTTAGCATTAATTTTAGTTTATTCATTTTTACGATACTTAAGTATTCCATGAGCATTACCATCTTGCTATGGAATGTTGACGTCATTTTAGGCGCCATGACAGCTTAGAGCGTTTTCGTGGGAAATTTAAAGAGATTTTTTAAAATGCAAAATACACGTAGTAAATATATATTTTTTTTGTGAAATATACTTTTCATGTGATAAAATGAGTATCAAGGTTTACAATTAACAAGATTTCAAAATTTTGTCAAGTAGCCAATTGACATTATTTTGGTTTTCATTTTTAGTGGATACTAATTTTTTTTTTACAGGGTTTGTTTATTTCTTCAAACACATAGGTACTTCTTCGTATTCTTACCATCGAAGTTTCTTCTTTCATTTACAGACTTAAATCGTTCGCTTTACAACTTATATCGACTTCCCTATGCCGGCTTGTCTATGAAAATAGTCTTTACCTAGGCTTTCATCAAACTGATTCCTCAATTTGATTTGGCTATTTTTCTAAATCTTTCATATAAACATACTTTAAGAATAATTGTTATTATTTTTACAGGTAGCTATTGCTGGTGCGGCTTTAGGTTGGTTAAAGGACAACTTAGAGCTACTGGAAAGCGCTAAAGACTCACAGAGTATTGCCGAAAAAGCCACTGAAAATGGTAGTGTCGTATTTGTACCAGCGTTTAGTGGTCTTTATGCACCTTACTGGAGACAAGATGCGAGAGGGTATGAATTTAGTGGTTTATTTAATAATTTCGTACTTTTTTCTATTTAATAAAGAAATGTAGGTTATTTTTTGTGAAGAACCTTCAAATGTAAGATTATTTTTTAAATAACTGCTTAAATAATAATACTTATATACAACTGAAATATATAGTTCATATGATATTACATAAGTTCTTGTAAAGAGAAATAGTAAAATATTACATTTTAAGTTTATTAAAAAAAAACATTACATTTGAGATAGGTAAGCATTGAAACGAGGTGTTGTTGCTAAAATATATTATTATTTTATATAGTTAGTTTCTGTTTTAACCCTTTATGGTAATGCTCATGGATTTGTATTATAAAAATTAATTAATTTAAAAAGAATGTGAACAAAAGACAATGCTAACTTTCAGTGTCATTTGCGGAATAACTGAAGATACAAATTCAAATCATATTGTCAAGGCAGCTCTTGAGGCAGTCTGCTATCAAGTCAGAGATATTTTGGACGCGATGAATGAAGATTGTGGTATACCGCTACAGTTTTTGAAGGTAGTTATGAAAATTAAACCTTTTTTTTTCAGATGTATTTCTCCTCAGCTTTGTTGCGTTTCTGTCCATAAATTACAAAGGTCGAGAATTCACACGGCAGCTCCTGACAAATGCAGAATATGAATGTGTAATTAAAAGCACATTTCTCAGTGCTATTGTCATCGGGCTAAATTGTGCATGGTGAAATTTATACTAACATTATAGAGTTGAAGAGTTAGTTTATTTGTTAGTTTGAACATACTAATCTAAGGAACTATTGGTTCGAACGGAAAAATGTATGTGTGTGTTGAATAGTCCCTTTATTGAGGAAGGCATTCGGCTATAAAATAACACGCTACGACCAATAGGACAGAAGAATCATTGTAAAATGTCGAAAATACAGGGATAGTACGTGTGCGGATCCGCGGCGAGCCTCTATAAATTTAAATTACGCGGATTGCATCCGCTAACCCTGCGATAATCGTCCGCCAAGTTTGCGCAGTAAAATCGCAAAGTTCTCGGGCGCTGTCCGCTTAGGCTGCGAATCTGCACGGTCTGTACAGATGCAAAATGTCGTAATCGGACTCGAAATCGAAAACTGTTCTTTCGTCTTTTTCGAACTTTAACGACCAATCGATAAAACTGCCCAGTGACAACGTGTGAGTGACATTTCGGTATAGGTATTGTTTGTTAAAAAGGGGTAGTAATTTTTGAAATAAAACTGCTATTACGAGTATTAGGTACATCACGGTTATGAAATCGCGTGGTTGAAAACACTATTTTGAGTTGCAGCTAAAATGGGTGTTTTTGCACACAAAAAGCGGTGACATTCAAAACTGCTAACGGAGATGGGTTGAAATAAATAATAAAAAGTTTAGTCAGTGTGAAATAAATTAGTGACACTCATCAAGACATTTAAAATGTCATTTATATAAGTTTAGTCTTTACACTATAAATACGGTTACAGTTGTCTAATGGTATCTAAGAATCCTAATATTAAAAAATGTGGAATGTATTAGACAAATAAATCTTACTGCTTTATCACCGTAATGGCAATATTAGCCCAACTTTAGCCCGTGGCTCAAACAGTATTAAAAAAAAAGAAAAAATTGTAATTGTATCATATTTTTTTATTTAAATCGTGTATAGGCAACACTGTCTGCTAGCAGAAATATTTATGTCAGAAATAGGTCTTTGTATGGTTTGTACTGGATTGTATCGAAAACTGTCTTCGTTAAATTTTTATTTTATTTTAATTTCTTCGATGTGAGTTCCTGAATTTGTAACTTCTTTCTCGAAAGACCATGTAATTTTGAACCACTCAGAAGTTATGCAAGGAAATGATAACTTTGATAAACTCTGGATAAGCCTTTAATGGGGAAAAATCCTGGCTGTTTGCTGCAAAATGTTTTCGTGAATGTCTTCGTATATTAATGACCCACAGGTCATTTATTCTTCCTCTGCTATTGTTTGGGATGACATTTCTTTCATCATATCTTGTTTTCCATGTTCGGTGTAGAGAAAATTGAACATAAAACTATTTCGTATACAAAAAAAAATGTAATTTAAAAAATTTCGTGCGAAACGTGTGCTTCAAGCGAAGGCTTTAAAGGACATATTTGCACGAATTTGTTGTGTTAACATAGGTTTTAACAGGAACCCATGTTTTCGCAGGCGTCGACTTATTGTGCTCTGTAATGTGTCCAATTCCACAGCCACACCCTACTAATGGAGTTTATAGAACGATTATAGCTTGCTCGAATTTCGTCTTCATTTGTATTCGTTTTAGGTGGACAACATAACAAATAATGTTTCGTTCTATGTTTTCGTAAACCTCAAGTTTTTGGCAAATATTATTTATTTATTGTTGCAATGCACTTTCATGGTGTTTCTCGAAATAAATAATTATGAATTAAAATAGCTGTCAGATTTTAATTGACAATCTAAGATGTTCTATATTTTAAAACACTTATGATGCTTGGATACGATTGGCGGGGACGACTGTATATTTATGGGGTTTTTTATGTCTCGACCTAAATAGCGTTTATATCTATTGACAATAATATGACTTTATCGTTTACAGCAACCAATATTGTTGTCAACAGTATATAAACTTTTTGGGCTGTTAACAGTGACTTTGATTGTATTACTTTTTTGATGCTGACTGTACATCGATTTTGTAAAATATGTTTAATCGTGTTAATTTGTTAAAATATGTTAGCGTAATTTATTAAATAGGTCGCATTATTTAAATTGTTCTTTTGCATATTTAAACTCTTGTCCTAATTAGGAAAATAAAAACGTTAAGGTATACTTTATTGCAATGGTAATATAATTGATAATAGTGGAAATGAAGGAGAAAATTGATTGCCTCTTTTTGGGTTTTTGTGAAAGTTTTTCATTCCTTAATGTAGGTTGGACTTGTTGTAATAGTTTCTTAAATTATCTAAATATAGATTTATATTTTTCTCTAGGATTTTCATATATATATATCTAGTATTTCTGTCAGCTGTTTTATAGCCTTAAACCGTTGCCTTCGATTTGGTGATGCAATGGGCTATTTTTAAAACTACATTGACTTTTTTTATCTTGATGCGGCGAACTGTGAACGTTTGATTAAAAAGATGGTAGCTTTAACCTCCTAAGACAGGCTGCCCTGTTAAATGTCAGGCACAAATTGATAAAATGAAATAAATTAAATAGAAAGCTAGTAGATTAATTAATTTATACTACTTTGTATGGGTTTCCATTTGTCTGAAATAAAGGAACTAGGCAACAGAAATGCGTACCAAGAAAATAAAAAATCAATTATAAAAGTGTTTCTATTATAATTTATTTTTTATTTTCTTGGTACGCATTAAATATACAATAAATATTAAAAAAAACCTTTGTGTAATGGTGTCATCTGGTAAACAGCTACTTATGTCTTTTGTTATGTAGCGAATGCCTCATACACGTAAGTAAGTTCGGGATAAATCTTCACACCAAGATGCATGATTTTGTTCGTTGTATTTGTAGCGCCCTCTATTCCATCCGCAAAGTACTTGATGGTCACATAATCTGGCAATTTTCCTCGTTTCCCTAATGCTTTCATCTCAAGCATATATTCCATACAGGGAATCTTATCGCACCCCTATATGTAAACACCGGTAAGTCAAAACAACATATTTTTCAGAAATTACGAAAAACTGATTTTAAGATGCCTATGATAGGGAGGAAAAATCTAACAATACACTGAGGAAGATATTTTTTTATAATTTTTTGATCAAAGTCATATTATAATTGTCCACTGAAAGCCTAAGGGATTTGGTATTTTGAGTTACTCTAGTTTTGTCCCAGATTTTATCAAGTTTTTTGTACATAAAGTGAAGTTACATTA
The DNA here is from genome assembly GCA_037074685.1 of Glyphodes pyloalis. Lineage (NCBI taxonomy): Eukaryota > Metazoa > Arthropoda > Insecta > Lepidoptera > Crambidae > Glyphodes > Glyphodes pyloalis. The sequence goes on from JAYKKO010000001.1 coordinate 18,844,917, forward strand.
GTTTACCTGGAGGAAAAAGTAGTTACGTCAGTTTTCATGATAAAATTGGGGTGATATTTTTGGCGTTCAGTGTACTAATACATGTTGATTGCTGATGATGATGATTTAAATGGGTAAAATAAAGGGAACTATTATATTGGTAATCTAAAAAACACAGCACGGGAATGATTGTAATAAAACAAATTTATGGTTAAATTGAATCAAATATTTATTTATAAAAAAAATACTAAAGTTGAATTGCAGCACGCTGATTAATTATAAAGTTTGTGCAAGCCGACCTAGGCATACAAAATCTAATCTATACCTAATAGATAACTAAACAAATCTGACTTTTTAACATACTAAATACTAGGTATTACTATTATGATTATAAAATAAGATAAATTTTACAAACTATGAATAGAAATTACTTCTTAGAAGTAGTTTAACATTGGTTTTCAGTTCCATATCTACTTTTGCATTTAATAACAAACGTAGTTGGTACCTACTTGTATCATGAAACAAAATTAAAAGCAGCCTCTTCTGACTTAAAATAACTTAAAACTATTATTACTATTCAGCGTGAAATCTAAAAAAAAAATGAAATTAAATCCTTACTTTATACAAAAAAAAACACAGTTATAGGTTAACAACTTTTGCCTTATTTAATTAAAAAAACAGTATTTTATACTCTTTTTCAGTCGCATTTTTACTGAACTAACTAATATTACTTAATACCCTGAGGTAATAAATCACAGTTTTATTAAAATTTCACTAACATACTTGACTACAATATGGCATTAGACACCAATTGCTCAAACTAGGCTTTATAGCATCGTAGGCAAAATATTAAAGAATAGTTTCCGATCAGATCCTTACGTATCGTTCTTAATAGCATGCTTAATATAAACTAGTAATAATTATAAGGTTTGGTTTACAGAATATTTTTGTAATTGATACTCTTGACCCTCGTATTATGGGAAACTGCGTACGCATAAGCAGACAACAAATACTTATTTTTTGTTGTCCGCTGCGGTTATCTGAATAGAAAATAAGATTTATGTCTTTGTCAGGATGGTAATTTAGCTGAATTTCGATAAATGGTAAAACGCAGCTTCCGATTTCGACCGCACCGCCTTTTCCCTTGGTCTCGTCCCAAAAAAAGCAGTCTACATTGTTAGCGTGCAAAAAGCTAATAGTAAAATTGAGGCAATTAAATCTGGACTTGTAAAAGGACACAGACACTTGTCCTTTCGGGACTGGCATTACTGCTTGGAGATCGTGAACAGCTACTATTGCAGCTGATTCAGTTTTTTCGGAGAATAAAAACCAATGTTGAATTGAACATTGAAAATGCGCTGGAATGTTGATTCAGATGCAAACGGTTAGTTATTTTCCTGGCCTAAACTTTTGTAGTCTCGATAAATGTCTGCTAAAGACCTGTCACTTTGTATATACTGTTTTGTGGTTTGGGCGCGAAGATAATGCGATTCAACCCATGAAATCGCATCGATAAATTCCACAACGCTTTGGTTAACAGTTGGGTCAACCGTCGGGTGTTTTATTATGTTTTCCCCTCTGGTCTGTTTCTATGAACCCGGTATCAGTCTTTTATAATGAGTGTGTTTTTAAGAACTAATCGCCCGAATCAAGAGTTGATTTAAAACAAACCTTGCAGACGCGAATTCGATGCTCATGCGATGCTCGAAAGTTTTGCGTGCTCGAGTATCTGCATTTTGGCTTTACTTCCTGAATATGACGCACAATATACTCGCGTTGTCGTTGGAAATCACCAAGACGCAAAAAGGTATCGAAGAATTCTTGGCGTGCTGTTGTGTCGAGCTTTTCGCTACATTTCAGACGACAATTTTCGCTGCAAGGAGATCGCATTTGGCGAGGCGGGACTTCTTTTTGTAATTTTCCACGCCACTTGTGTGCCTTGCTAGAATTTTTAAGCACTTTAGCAATATTGCTCTTCCAAGTGTCAGGTCTCCTGAGTTTTTTCTTTCTTGTGACTGTTTCTTCACGCGGTGCTGTCCCATTATTATCCGTTGGGTTGTTTTGATTAGGGCCTGAAAAAGTACTTTCATTCTGATTTTGAATTTCGCGATCAGGGCCAATGGCATTGTGTTCATTGTTTGAGCTTCTAATTGTGTTCGAACTGCTGCTCGAGCTATCGCTTGAGCTTGACGAAGTGCTGGATAAAAATGAACGGGAACGAGGTGGAGTTGGGAATATGCGCGGGAGTGAAAGTATTATTCTTCTTTTTTTAATCGGTATTACGTAGTACGGGTCAGCGGCCAAATCATCGAAAGCTGTTTCGTCACTACTTTTGACTGGTGAGATCGCATACTGTCGCTTAGGAACTCTTCGCCGTTCATAATTTCTAGGTAGCAGGTTGATCGTCAAGGTCTGCATAAGGTTCTAGGACGGTTGGTGATGGAACTGACCTCAAATCCTCAGTTGGTAAATGACACTCCAAAGCCGTGCTATCTGCTTCCTTCTAAGCATCGCGGCCAGGATCCTTCTCTAGCTGACAGAGATCTTCGGCTGGCTCGGAACGATTTCCGGTTGACTGGGAGCAATTTTCGGACAGCTTGCTGAGATCTTCTCCTAACTGGCAAGGTTTTTCATCTTCGGTAGGCTCGAGATCGTTTCTTCTATCAGTAACCATGTCAAGTAAGTGTTTTCCGCGCCCTTTTTATTGTCTAAAGCATAAAAAAAACTTAATAGCTTCATAAATCACGTAAACTCAAACAACTCAAAAAAAGCAATTATCACGTGTATGTCTCCAATTTCGTAAATAATAATTGATTTGATTTAAAAATACAAAAAAAGTTAAGCAATTCTCTATTTTCATAAGTTGTTTATATCATTAAGTTTCTAAGTAAAATCCATTCAAACATTCCTTCAACAAAACTAGCGCAACTGTAAATTTACTTTTTCTGTCATCAAAAAGTTCTTATTTTGATTTGATAACAAAAAATATTGGAACAAAAAAATCATCAAAACTCCCGCAACTCAAATTGATCCATTACTTCCAGCACCTAAACATAAACAAAACCCCGTCAATTTGAATTAGAACACGAAACTTACCTGTTAAACTTCATGTAAACTCCAGCAACTCAAAACCCGCCGCTTGAAAAGCGACCTTCTTACTTCACGTCCAGCTGGTAACTAATAATGGCAACATTGTGACAGCGCCCATTGACGCGAGTTAATTCACCTAAAGGTACGCGTAGCGCCATCTCTCGGCAACGGTAAAGATTAAAGATATGGGAGTTGTATTCTCGGGTTGAGCGTAAAATCAAGAGATCGAATATGTAACTAACTCAATTGCGCATTTTTTTGAGTTACCGGAGTTTCCATCTAGGGGTGCGATATCTAACCTTTAGGTACAGTCACGTTTATAAAGATATGAGGTGTGAAGGTACTTAGTCAAAAATATATGAGAAGCAAAGGTGCAATGATATATTATCATTCAAAGTCACCTAAATATTGTACACATCCAACAATTTATAAATATCTTCTCATCATAAGTCTCCAATAAAATGTACACGATTACAATTATCATTAATATGTACGCATCCAAACTGTTCATTGGTATCTAAACGGTCAGAGTGATCATAAATATCTACACATTACGTAGATTTCTAAATTTCGAGTTCGTATAGTGTCAGTGTTCCACAAGGCTTCATCAATTCTTTCTCCATTTTTGTTTTCTTTGTTTACTCGTATAAGCTTACTAGCTGTGCCCGCGACTTCGTCCGCATGGAATAGTGAGTGAGTGAAAATAAGCCAGAAACTTTAAAAATTATGGCGGTTTCGGCATAAATATTATAAAAAAACTAGCAGTGCACGCGACTTTATTTGCGTGGACTACAAGATTTTGATTTACTTTTGAATAAAAGTAGCAATAGGCGCCCGTTGGCAACGTTTTGTTTGCGTATCACGTGATCGTCAACCTGACAAACCTATTTTGTTGCGGAGATATTTTAAGCGTATCCTAAGTTATTACTTATTATATCAGCTTTCAACAGCAATTGCCAATAAAAGTCACGTAAAAATCGGTCTACTCATTTCAGAGATATGCTTTGTTAGTTCCGTAATAGACAGACGGACAAAAATAAAAAAAAATATATTGCGGTGAATAATATATTCATACTCATGTAGTAAAGGACTTATTTTAGAGTACTTAAATCTGTACATAAAAATAAAATTGGAGTGTTTGTTAATTACTATTAACAAACACTCCAATTTTATTTATATGTAGAGATATACGCCAAAACCGCCATCTATATGTGTCATCGGATGTATTGTTGACTGTCTACCTAATGAGTAAACTGCCAAACTTTTTGTTCAGATTATTTTTATTTCACAGTTATTGTTTTTATTTTATAGCTTTTAAATATGATGTAAATTGAAAATAAGGAACTCCAGAATATTTAAGTCTAAACAAAATTTATTCGCTGGTAAGTAATGACGTCGTACAACAGACAAGAGAACAGAAAGTAACATACTAGCGCCACCGCCACGCGATTTAAGGTTTTATTTCAACATCCTCCCTTAAACTCAAATCAAACCCATCTTGGATGAACAATACGCCAGTTTTGAGTATGTTGTTGCTTTGGTAAGTGCGTCAGCCACTGAAACACGAATGTATAACCAGTGCAGGAACGCCGGTCATCTTCTGAACTTGCCCAGTCTGCATCACAAAAGCCATGCGTCATATTTTCCTGTGTATTTTGTTTATAACTCAATCTGTTATCTTTAGTAGCCTTCAGATAACGCATAACTCTCTTCACAGCTATCCAATGAGACATTTCTGGTTTACTATTATATTTATCACAAAACTTATGTCTGGCTTTGTTATTTGTGATATATACGATAAGCAACCAATAACCTCTTGATAAGGTATTCCGGTCAAAACATTGGTGTCCCCAGATGTCTCTTTACACTTTCTATTAGCATCCATTGGAATCTTAACAGTTTTGCAATCAGACATACTATATATACTTAGTACTTCTCTTATGTATTCTTTCTGATCTAAATATATCTCCTTTCTTTCTATCTCTTTCTACATGTTTGCCAATACAATACTTTATATCGCCCAAATCCTTTATCTTAAACTGTTTCATAAGCTCTTCTTTAATATCCTTCTTTGATTCCATATTATTTGTAAATAAAATCATGTCATCAACATATGTAGCTAGAAAAACGATGTTATTATTGTCCACAATCTTGTAATAAATACAAGGATCTATCTTGTTCTGTAATAGTCCCATTCCTTTGAGTGTGGAACTAAGCTTCTTATTCCATTGCCGACTTGCCTCTTTTAGTCTGTTGAAGATTTCTTCAGTCGACATACTTGATTACCATTGCCATACATTGGCGGTTGTATCATGTAATTTTCCTCCTCTATGTCGCCTTGAAGAAATGCTGACACGGCATCCATCTGACAAATATCCAAGTCAAACTTTACTGCCAGGGAAACCTTAGAGAAGCATACTTTATTACTGGTGGAAATACTTCAGTGTAGTCCACCCCATGCCTTTGTGAACAGCCTTTAATAAAAAGCCGAGCCTTTTACTTCACTATTTCCCAATTTTTATTTGTCTTCCTCTTGAAAACCCATTTGCATGGTATTGGCCGTTTATACTCCTCATCCATTGCTGCTTTCCATTTGCATTTATCACGTCGAGCAAGCGTTGCCGCATTGATCGTACAGTATTGTTACAAAAATTGTCACCCCTAAGTGATTCCCATAACTGATACACGTGTGTACTTAAGCCTTCTGTTGTCCTCATTTATTGACGATCCCATAATTGAGTCATTTTACCCCACACATTTTCAATAGGGTTTAAATCTGGACTTTTGGGCGGTAACTTTATGAGATTAAGTCTGTTGTTCCCTGCATACTCGCTTACGACCATTCGAGTTATGGATGGAACAGCCGTCATGAACAAAAGAAATAATCTCGTCTTCAAGATACACAGTACGGACGGCAGGAAAGAAGACTTGTTCAATTATTTCTTTATAGCCTTTACCATTTAATCGGCCACCTGTCTCTACTAATTCACCGGGACCTGCTGCCGATATCCAACCCCAAAATCCTTGAGAATACGGCCACTTTTATTAACGGAGAGAACATTTTCTTCTTCGTACCGCGTATTATTCAGTCGCCATAACGAAAGACGGCCATGCGCCGAGGAACAGAAGACATTTTCGTCAAGAAATGCCACTCTTTCAAAGTTATAGTTCAGGTACCGTAGCGAAAATTGCAGTCTTAATTGCTTGTGCCTTGCAGTGAGTTGTGGTTTTCTCGTAGGCACCCGATGTTTGAGTCCAGCCTCCTGAAGTCTCCGTCGAATAGTGCACTGAGACACTTCATTTAGAACAGCCATTTGCTTTTTTATTATTAATAATATATCTGATAACACCGGGCTACAGCATTTCTGAGCATGGGTTAAACATAACTTATTTTTATTGCTTTTATATCTAGAAATAAGAATAACAATAAAAAATAGCACGGAATTTGCTTTGATGAGTCAAAATGGGAAATTTAAAATGAATGAAAATACATTAAAAATTAACATAGAAGTGATTTATTAAAGGATACCGAACGTCCATTTAATTTTTTTTTAAATAGTAGTTTAAAAAGAGTGTTACTATGTATAAAAATAAACATTTTTACTTTTCCTATCATGTTTAGTAAAAGTTTATTTTATTTAAACCCAAATATAATCTTTCATCATGCTTTTAGTATACTGGTATTGGTAATGTCTTTCAAATTCCATTATACCTTGATGGAAGCGTTCCCCATGCTCTTCCGAATAAGCTTCAATATTATCTTTAAATGTATCCAACTGAGAATATGTATAGAGACATTCTACGTATCTCCAGGAAAAGTCACAATTCATAAGTTCCAGCTTTGATTTTCGCCTTTGAAGGCTTTGGAAAAAAACTCTTCAAATATTTGAAAGCTTTGGGTATTCATGATTTAGAGCCTTTACAAATTGTTTAATAAGACCCAATTTAATATGCAATGGCGGCATTCATCTATATTAATACTATTATTAGGATCGACAATTGCTTCCCATTTATTATTGTATTTCCCTACTTCGTACTCAGTACGTACGGGCCAATGTTTTTAGCAGTTAGGCGGTAGTAAGCGTAATCATTTCTACTATCCCACAGGCATATATAACAGGAGTATCCACCTTGCATTCCAGTCAAAAACACCATTTTGAAGTCTCCTATAACTTCACTTGTATTCCATATATTTAATTGCAGTTAAAAGCATTTTAATACTGTCGTAATTTTCTTTAAGATGTATGAACTTATGAGAAAATTGTGTTTTCATGCCTAAAGAAGGGCAAACTTTATCATTACGTCTTTTGCTTTCAAACTTGGGATCATACACTAACTGGGAATGTTTATACAAGATTGTATCCTGAATAAATAGTTTACGCACGGATAGGACGCCACATTTTTTATACAGGTAATTTGTAGGATATAGAAATGGAAGACAGTGTCCCACCTTAAGCACCGCTCTTTGTGCCCTTTCCAGTTTAATCATAGCGGTTTTGGGTGCCCCACCCCAAACTGTAATACAAATGTCAGTATTGATTGACAAAGAGCTTGATAAACTATTTTTATAATTTTATATGAAGTGACATTGCGCAAGTTTTTGAAAACATAAATGAATTTTCTTATTCGAGATGTCAGCAAATCTATGTGAGCATTAAAATTTAAATTGCTGTCTATAATGACGCCTAAATATTTTATAGATTGAGTTTTAGATAGATTAGGGCACGAGCAAGAATCATCGTTACGAGAACAACGGTGGGCTTTAATTTCGAGTGATTCTAATTCTGGTACGTAAGTGTTTCTTATTGTAAATGGCATATACTTGGTTTTAGTGACATTCAACGCTAGTTTGTTTTCTTCAAGCCAGTTACATATTTTGTTAAAACCCAATTGTGCGTAACCGTAGACTTCCGACCAAGTATCCGCTTGAAAAAGTAGAGCAGTGTCGTCAGCAAATGTTATGATCTTCCCATTTGTTAACTTAAGTTTACAGAGGTCGTTAATGAATATCAAGAAAAGTATAGGCCCTAATACGCTCCCCTGCGGTACACCATAAGTTATAGGGAGATAATCATTATAGAAGTTGTCTATTTTTACTCTCTGATAACGGTTAGATAAATAATCTCTGAAGAGCTGCAGCTGTCTGTCTCTTATTCCAAGTCTCTCCATTTTGTTCAGCAAAAGTGGAATTGAGACCGTGTCGAAGGCCTTAGCGAGGTCTAGAAATATAACAATAACTTTTTGGTGTTAGTCTAGGTTTACAGAAATAAAATTAGTTAGTTCTTGCACAGCATGGTTTGTTGAACAATTCGAACGGAATCCAAATTGGGAAGGCGAAAGGAGATTGTTGTTTTCCAGGTAGCTTGTAAGACGCTTTTTTAGTACCTTTTCAATGATTTTTGACAATGTCGGAAGAATACTTATAGGTTTATAGTTGTCGACACAGTCTCGGAAACCACTCTTGTGTATGGGATAAATTTCCGCAAGTTTTAGGTCATTTGGGAATTTGCCCGATTTCATTATAAGATTACATAAGTGCGTGATTGCCGGGTTAGCAAGTTCCCGTATTTTTTTAGGATGAAACATGAAATGTTGTCTGTGCCAGCCGAAGAATCTGACTTAAGATTCAATATAATCGTTTCTATTTCTTGATGGTCTGTTTCAAGAAGTACCAGAGAATTCGGTTGTGAGCTGTTTGAAACAGTATAATTAGGAGAATTTAATAAGTTAGACGATTTTTCTGCTATACTCTTGCCAATATTTACAAAATAGTTATTAATATAATTTACTGTTAAATTCGGATTTGATTTGGAAAGTAATTCTGTAGCATTATTTTTTAATTTATTAATGTTAGTAACCGTTTTAATTGTATTCCATAGTTTTTTGTTGTTAAAATATGCAGCTTTTGTTAACTTTATTTTATTATATTCTCTTTTAAGTTTTTTTAGTAGTTCACTGCAATGATTTCTGTACCTTTTATACGTCATTTGAGTAATTTCATTGTCAGGATTTTTCTTACATTTTTGGTGGAGTTTATTATGATTACGTAAGCATTTCAAAGCGCCAGGTGTTAGCCAAGGTTTATTTATCGTTTTTCGATTTGAAGTTTTGGTCACTTTAGTGTTTTTAAGTATTTCATTACTTATTTTTTTTAAAAATGTGGTGGCAGAATCAACATCTAACATGGTATATATTGTGTCAAATTTTAGTAGGTTCATGTCTTGGTCTAATCCCAAATAGTCTATTCGTTTTATCAATTTATGTGGGACCCTATTGTGCAAAGAAGTAAATTGAAGTAGAAGCATAACGGTATCATGGTCTGTTATAGAGGTTTCACTTACATAACAAATTGCTGGTTGATTTGTTTTAAGAAATACATGGTCTAGACATGTTTTATTATGCGTGGGAAATACATGGGCTGATAGAAGGCCATGGGGCGCAAATAAATCAAGGTAGATAGAAGAATGGAAATTTTTGTTGCCCGTAGCAATGTTGATACGTTGATTGCTATGTTTTTAAAGTTTGAAGAATTTACTAAATGTTGACTTAAGGATTGAATAAAATTGTTTGGATTACTTGTTAATTTTGCTTTAATTTGCTTTGTTGTCAAGTTCAATACAGCAATTTCTCGATATATATAACTATAAAAAGAAAATGATCTTTTTGTCTTTAACCATCAATAGCAAACGCTGATGGCACCAGAAAATTGAAGAGTGTTTTGTAATCTTAAATAAAATCATAAATTATGAAAATAGCCAAAAAAATGTGTTTTCAGTTTTTGTATGCTTTTTTTTGTCGACAAAGTCTAGGAAATTTTTTTTCAAAATGAAATAATAAACAATATAAAAATAATAAAAATTTTCAAATTAATGGGAAAAATAAATACCTGCACATTTAAATTTAAGTAAAAAAAATTTTTATTGAAATTTGCTTAAAATTTGTATTGGAATGTTGCTTGAAATTGTTTTGATCGTTGCTTGAATATTTTATTGATTGTGATATCTTAAATCAAAAACTTCTAGCTTTTAAATGCTTTTTTAATATTCCTGTACGATCATTTTCAAGGGAAATTCAGTCAGTCAAAAAACGTAAAATAATTTGTTTCTTTATTATATGAATTTTTGTGCTAGTTTTTTTTTCATTTTTTTTTGACGGGGGGAAATGCTTGATGCACCGTACCGCCACACGGTGGGCTGGAAATCGATTTTCATAGACATAGCAACTTGAATTTTCGAGGGCTGGTTTTTTTATGGATATGGGTGTTTTTGATCCTTACTATACTGAAAAATCTCATTGAGCCTGATTTGGCACATAAACAAGTCAGTTATATTTTTTTTGCTAAATAATTGTATGAAGCTCATATGAAAAATCCGTTTATTTTTTGACCTGCAAGGAAAACCGTAATATCCTTTCAGGTGTTTGTAGGAATGATTATTAGTGATTTATTCACACATTTGGTATAACGGTTACAGGTGCAGAATTTTTAAAAAAATATTTTAAGTTAACAAAAAAACATATTTTAATTTCCTCTATTTATTTTAGTTTCAACTATACTTTACATTATTAGGACTTTATTTAAATATTCTTACATTATTTTTAAAAACAAACATCTACTACAACTACATAATATATAATCTCCAAATAATTTAGTAATGATAAAGACAATTTAATAACAAAATAATTTGATGTTTTCAGAAAAGGATATTCTTGAAACAAATAAACAAATATAAATATTTTATTTACAAAAAAAAAACAAAGAAACAATTGACCCAAAATGTAAAACGTACAATTAACAAATAAAATACAGCTATCGTAACTAAATATTATTTACTGTTCGGAATCGCTGTCATTGTCTAGACTCGCATTCGGAATCAGATTTTATATCGAACACATCCAAAAACTCAAATTGAGTTTCCGATACTTTAAGCAATTCTAAAGTCTCAGTAAAAAATGCCTTCCTATTCTTAGCATTAAACTTGGGTCGTTGTGCACCAATAAAGGGATCAGATGATAACACAAGCATATATAAAATGTCTTCATTAGACGCTTGTCTGCTCTTTTTACGGGAATGATGTTCCCGGGACCTCCTGAAATATTTGTTGCGGGACTCTGAGGCTTCTTCTGAGAGATTCCCAATTGGCACAATATCATTTTTTGCGATTATGTCACCCCCGTGTATGAGCAATTTATGGACAGTCGCTGACATGTAGTACCAGTCATACAACTCCACGTATTTCTCTGCTGTTTTCCGGGCAAAATCTTTAAATTTAGTTTAGTTTACACAAAAGTGAACTGCACTGGACGACAATAAAAGGATGAACACGGATTGGGATTCATCCAAACGATTTTGTCTCCATCAGCTAGCTTAATAGGCACTAGGGAGGTCATGAAAATACTAGAATCCTCTTGCTCCCCTTCTATTCTTTGTTTGTACCGACTTTGGTTGGATGCACCATCAAATCCCCACTTGGACGTCAAATGTAGGTGTTTATCCGAAATATTGTTTGGCAAACTTTCAAGGATCCTCTTCACTGTAAGATCAAGTAACGCTTGAAGCGTAATCCTAGCCGACGAATCTGTTATCGTCACTGATTCTTTCGGTGGATAGCATTGAAGTTTGGCTTGTTGCAGTTTGTAGTAAGAGGGATAGACATCGTTAGCGCCTTCTCTTATAGTTGTCTCTCGTAAACTTATATACTGCCACTTAGTCAACTTCAGTGAAAGGAGCAACCCAAGCGCTTTTTCGGGAGAAAAAGTGAGTTTCTGAAGTGGTTTCTGGAACATCTCGTTGATTTTTGTCGCTGCTTCTGGATTCTTTAAGATACGTTGGATAGCAGATGCCATATCCTCACGACCTTGTTCCTTTAACATTGAAACAGCCGAGTAAGCCAATTCAATTGGATCTTGGTTTTTATGATCGTCAGACCTTCTTTTCTTTTGTTTGGTTCCCAGATCTTCAAATGCCTTCCTGGTTTTTTTCATTGTCATTGTACCTTGAATAATAATATTTTTTTATTATTTTGGATAACATTAAATTCATATCAAAATTAAATCACAATAAATACGTTACACAATTATAATAAAAAATATAAATATATTATAGTTACCTATGGATGTTAATGTTGACGGCTCTGGAGAGATTGAACGCTGCATCGGTAGCTGGTCAACACTTGGCCAGTCAACATTAGCTTGAAGCCAATTTTCATACTGGTTCCTAAATGTTTCAAGGATCCGGTGTGATTTTTGCCACTTTTAATCTAACCGCTTGAAATTTGTGTGGGACTTTAGGGACGAAAATAAGTCAATGAAATAAAAATATATTTTTTTTATATTCAATATTTTTTTTTAAATTCTGCACCTGTAACCGTTATACCAAATGTGTGAATAAATCACTAATAATCATTGCTACAAACACCTGAAAGGATATTACGGTTTTCCTTGCAGGTCAAAAAATAAACGGATTTTTCATATGAGCTTCATACAATTATTTAGCAAAAAAAAATATAACGGACTTGTTTATATGCCAAATCAGGCTTAATGAGATTTTTCAGTATAGTAAGGATCAAAAATACCCTTATCCATAAAAAAACCAACCCTCAAGAATTCAAGTTGCTATGTCTATGAAGATCGATTTCCAGCCCACCGTGCGCCACCCTGAGGGAGTGTGGCGGCGTGTGTGGGACTCCCTTCCAACCAACCAACCCGGTGTACCCACTAAAACCCCCCGGTTGAACCCTCATCGCCTAAATGGCGGCGCTGTGGGAAATCGGCTCAGCCTTTGCTTCCACAGCGCCGCCGGCGGAAAAGCCGCTTAAGTGGCTCCGTCTGCTCCCCCACGGTGTTCGGGGGGAGACTGGGGATGGCCGGTCCAACGGGACCATCCCCACCTCGCAGTGGAGAACGGTGCAATGCCAGCTGAGGTGCCCTCACACCATCAGCCGGCCGGTCCCCACGCGGTAGCTGGGCGCGGACGTATTGCCGCCGCGCCCTCAGCCGCCTTCTTCGGCGGCAGGCGGGAGCGGATGGGTCGTCCTCCCGCTCCCGCTCTGACGTCTTCGCAGAAGAAGGCCATCCCGTCCCATGCCGTCTCACTCCCGAGCATAGCCTCGACTATGCTGGGGAGTGAGAGGTTCGGCCCCACCAGAGCACGCAAAGTCACGCGCCGCGCGTCAAATGTGGGGCACACCTGCAGTGTGTGCCCCGCTGTGGCCTCCGCCGCGCCATAACTCTGGAAGTTTATTTTCATTTATGTGAACCAGACCAAGTGATCAAAAGGCAACATTTCACATAGTAAAACTGATCACTGTTGACTTTTTAATTTTTAATTTATTTCGTATAATTGGCTTCTTGAAAAATGTGCGCTCGTTCATTTATATCCCACGCAATTCAATTTATCTGGAAAAATGTAAATAACCAGAGACTAATAAGTATAACACATTTAAAAAGCGCGCGAAAACGCCAAGTCACGTCACTGAACCGATACGCATAGGAATGACTTAATTTAGATAAACGGATTATGTTTGAATAATTTCTTAATACGGTTAGAGACACAATAATTCAATTTAATCGGTAAAATAATCACTGCTTCGCCACATTAAAACAAATAATTTTCGCTGACAGCTGTCATTTCTGAATTGAATGGTGGTTTCCGTTTCGGCTCTTTTGTTCCACAGATAAAAAAGTACAATTTATTTTGCAAACATAAAGTACTAAATATATATTTTTTTAACTAAAAGCATAGTGATTTATTTAAAAAATAAAAATGTTAAATTCTTACTTAATTAATAAGCTAACATATCTAACACTTCATATTTTATTGTTAACACTGTCAAGTAGCCAATTAGCTGTCTTGGTTAAATTGCTAGACTAGTAAGTATCCATTTCATAAATATTACTGGTGTAATTTACATGAATAAAAGAATATTGAATTGAATTGAATTGAATCCTATACATTTATCACGCAAAAACATCTTGATAAATCTCACAAATAAATGTCAAAAACTGAATTATTTCACTATTTTGAATCGAAACAGTTATGTTTATATTTGAAGAGCTAGGCATTCCCTACACAAGTGTCTTTTGCCATTTTTTTTTTGAAGCCAATAAATACATTTTGGCATTTTTGTTTGATATTTTTCCGCTTTCTTAGATGTCACCCTCGTTAACTTTGTGAGAGTGGCATCAATTGACCATAGTTAAACCATTACTGACGGTGGTCGTCAAATCAAAAACATATATGTATATCGTCGGCGAAATAAGCTAAATTGCTAACTCCCAGTCATACTACTTTTCAGAAACAAAAAAAAAGTAATTTAAAATTAAAATAACCAAATGTCTGCAGTATTGAATTTCCAGTTGGTAGATATTGTTCTTGTGCATAATATTTTACGATATTTTTGATATTTTATTATATATTAATACTCTATATGGCATAAAATTGGAGTTAGCATTTTTTTTCACTTGCAATTTTTTTTTTGCTGCACTAGTTTTAGGAGTTATCAGACTTTATTACTGACTGGTATTTTGTCGAAATAAATAGATTGTTTAAAAATTATCATTTATTATAAAAAGAAATAGTGAAACATTTGAAACATCATATTTGACAAATCACAACATTCAATCATAAGGTAAATTATCATAAAATGCTCTGAAATCTGCTGGCAGGACTTCTTTTATTTGCTGTAAATCAGTGTATTTTTTAGCTTTAATTTTGAGTCTGGCTTGGTGCAAATTTTGCATTTCATCAAAATTGATAGTTGAAAGTGTTCCTTTTCTTTGGGGCAGCAGTGTCCATGACTTATTGAACCGTAATTTGTATGAAATAGTCCCCGATGGAGAATACATAAGTGCACGTATATCGGTGACCTTAGGGTCTCCAGTTGTTCGTCCAGGGCGAATACTTTTATAGCTCGATAGATTTGTAAAGTCTTTGAAAAAAGGATGTTCCAAATATTTTACTTCAAATAGATTGTTGCGGGCGGACTCAATAATTTGAACGTAGTCTGCGGGAACGTTTACAATTCTATTACGCATCTTCCGTTTTATTAACGAGTGCATAGCATCTACCTCCATCTGTGTATGCCCGACCTCTAAATATTTTTGTTCTATGGTTATTTGGTAATTAACTGACAAATTGAGAAGGGCATTTGATAAAGTTACATTGCGGTTTTGGTAACCACAGCCATCAGAATAAATAATAATACGTAAATCCGTTTTGTTTTCAACTTTAGAAATATTTTTTTTTTCAATAAAATAAGTAAAAATAGAAGCAAACTCATCTGCACTTAGCCCTCCTTCCGTCTCATTCCACACAAAACAATAGCCCTCTTTGGTAACATTATCGTAAAAGCACATATTATGCACTTGGAGTTTTGTTTTATAGTACAATGTACTCACGTTGGATTTAGGTGCCATTAATACGGCTTGGAGATCTACAGTAAACACAAACCGATTATTATCTTTATCACTTTGCTTTTCTTTACTAGCTTCTTCTTTTTTCATTACATGCAGTTGGTAATCATGTTCTTCTACTGTGCCAGACTTATATTTTGTACATATTTCACACTCATCCTTTTTAGGACGAAACAGGGAAAGATTTCTAGATGCCATAACTTCAAAGAATGAAGTTTTGGATAGCGGTTGTATGGCATGTGATTTGCACCAGTCAGAGACGTAAAACTTATACAAATCCATTTTCGTTTTCCAATCTGGCTGTAAATAATTTCTAGAAGACGAGGCTCGACAGTAATGAGATTCTAATGACGGCAGAGAATCGAAAAATTCATTCATTGATTTTTGTCTGTCTGCAAAAGGGTCTACTCTGTCTTTAGTAATTCTAACTTGATTGGGAATGTAATCATGTTTCATTTTTTCTTTCCAAGCTATAACTGTCATTCGTCCTACTCCCAACGTATTTAAATACATGGTTTTGCATACTCTTATATAATTATCATCAGCTGTTTTTAAATTATACTTTAATGATTGTGTTCTTCGAGATTTATCAGACTCTTTTCGATCCCTATGGCGTTTTGTTGGAATTGCCTGCACAGTAACATTAACAAATATTTTTTTCTCCCCCCATGTATACGTTTTCCAAAATTTGTTGAATATTATTATCCTTTCTTTATCAGTTACAGTAGCACACTTAATTACACCTTTATTGTTATTACATTTGCATCTACTTTTTAAACGCTTTGGTTCTCTTATAGTTTCATATACCCATTTTGAATCGTTTTTTGTTTTTCCATAATATTTTGCGCCATGTTCACGTATTTTTTTATTTTTCTCAGCAAACCAATCACTTTTATTGACTTGCGAACGTCATTTTCTTGATTTACTCTTCTTTGGCAAGGAAATAATGCTATCATTTGACGAAGATGAGGAATACGCCACTAATTTAGGGCAGTTCAAAATCATGTCCCAGTTTTCCATATCACAATCATCATCAATTTTCTGTAGTATGAATGAGTCATGAGCGAAAACATCATCATCATTATTTTCTGGAATAATTATATCACAGATCATGTTATCTTCTTTATTAGGAACGTTACATGTACTCATATCAGGAACATCAATTATTTCAATCTGTGCATTTTCTACTACAGAGTAGTTTTCGATATTATCCAAAGGCACTATGGAACTAGATTCTGTTGAGAGAGGTATGGCATTGCAACTATTAACTATTTCCTCAGAATCAACATTATTATAAAGCATGTCATTTCCTTCTTTAGCCAATGCCAATTCTCGCGTGGTAACCACATCGCAATGTTGCTCTTTAGTCAGCGCTAAATTTATAAGTTTTCTAGCTCTATCAGAAGCCATCTGAAAATGAAACAACAGCGATCTTAACGCCCAAAACCCATGCAGACACCAAACAGGCAAAATAGCAAAGACAAATAAACAGAGGCAACATCGGAATCCTGAACCTTAAATTAGTAGGGCAGGTACACATGCATATCAATTTAATATCCATTTTAATAATTGCTAGATTTAGGTAGGTTTATGTGGGCATCTGTACCTCTAATATTTGTAGAATTATTAATATGCAGTCAAATATATTAATGGTTTATTTTACTTTTAATTAGTACATAGTAAATTTGCTACTTAGTAAGACTGTTAATTGTCAATATAAAAAAGCAAACATTGCACGGAAATCGAACCCGAGACATTGTAAGCAAATATAACGCCTTTCTCTAACGAAACGGAAAAATAAACAAAACAATTATTTAAAAAATAAAAATATGCAACTCCCCCAACATTACTAAAAATTAACATTAAATTCTGCTAACTCCCTTAGTAAAGCATAAGCGTATTTTGTTTGTGTTTTTGAATTAAATAACGTTAGACATATGTCTTGATATCAACAAAATATAATGAAATACTACTTACATTTAAAAAAAACTCCAGTCTAGTACTCTTATCTCAATAGCCACAAGGTTTTGAAATAAAACTTCGCTAAACACTCCCAGCAATGCTTACGCGCCAACAAGATGGCGTCGAATGGCGGGAGTTGACCAAATTGCGCGCGTTGTTTGACACATGAGGAGTTAGCATAAAAGATTGAGGCACGTTATCTATGATTTGAGGTTAGTTTGTGGCGTTATCATATTTGACGTTTATGAGTTTTTTTTTCTTTCAGTTGATACCAAAAAGTCTATTCAGTAAAAAATGGAGTTAGCAACTTAGATTATTTAGCCGACGATATATAAAAAAACATGCAACGTTAAATTTAAGTTGGTGTCCACACTAAATCCGTCTTAGATGGCGTATTTTTTAATAAAATGTACTATCTGTATCATCTACATGAGGAATGTTTTTTATTGCAGGTTGATGGAGGAATGACATCCAATGCTTTGGTCATGCAGATGCAGGCAGATTTAGTAGGTATAAACGTTATACGGGCTGGATTTACTGAAAGCACTGCTTTAGGGGCTGCTTTGGTAGCTTATTGGGGAGTTAACAGTGATGTTCCCACTAACCCTATTCCTATGACTAGTGGTACAACTTACTCGCCTAGTATCAGTGACGATGAACGAGACATGAGGTACAAACAGTGGAAAATGGCAGTGGATAGATCCTTAGGATGGGATCAAAATTGAAATGTGATATTAGAAAAAAGAAGACCCAAAGTTTAGGTTTTAAGAAAAAATACTACGAAATATTGCTCTAACTATTATACTACTAACTGTTATGTACAGTTATTATTGTTAAAACTTTTACAATCAAATATTACTTTAAGTGTTTTACAAAATCATGAATAGTATATTGTGTTTCTGTTAAAAGAGCAGCACTCGTATTTTCAATCAACTCTTAGTGGTTACGTGAAGATCACTAATAATATTTTTTTGACGGGTTGAAATGCTTCGCTCTCTGTACTGTCATAATACAATATTATTTTAATAAAACTCAATTAATTTTGTAAGCTTTTTAATATGACGAATAAAGTTACGGCTAGAGGAAAACTACTCATAATTTGACTGACGGTAATTACAGTTTGCTCTATAGTTTCATATGCTACTCAATTGCTAGAAGACACTTCCTTCACTGCTAGCTCCGTGCAAAGACGTACGCGGACACGGTCGTCGCAGCAAGCTGTCGACGGCTAGCTGCCGACAAGTAACAGCGATGCGGTCACTTTTACTGTCGTCAATGTTCTGCTCGTGTGTAAGGGCTCTTGCGATCATTCATCACGTGGCTACCAAATAAGTGTTATCGTTAAATAATTCTAACGCCTGATCATTTAAATAAGTAATTATGTTAGCATAATGTTAAAATTTCTTATCTAAACATGGGTGTTAAACTTTTTTCACAATTTATATCAAGTAATGTGCAATTTAGGTTAAGTAAGCAGAGAACTGAAAAAAGGAGGGGAATTATAGAATAAATAAGTAAAACCGTTTTTTCCATTTAGTGGAGCGCAGTAAGGCATACAAATTTTAAAATTTCGGAATCTAGGGCCAGTCAATTAATCTTTATTAAAACAGTCAGACTGCATTGTCAAACGCTCAACTAAAAAAGTTATAAAAAAATGACTGATCTCGATAGCAACAATTTACTCAAAAATAAGTGTGACACGAAGAAAATAAAAATTTAAGATAATATTATAAATGCGAAACTAACTTTGTCTCTCTTACCCGGCTTTCATGCCTAAACCACTGAGCCGATTTTGATAAAATTTGGTATAGATATACGTTGAACCTCTAGAACGGACTTAGGCTACCTTTTGGTTTTGAAAATAAGGGGTGATGGGGTAATATTGCCCTTGAAACTTAATATGGGAAATTTATTATTTTTTAAGTTTGAGATATCGAATTTGGCACACATATAGCTCGAAATTGGATTAAGATTAAAATATAGACTACTTTCTGTTCCGAGTCTTCGTCATCGTCATCGATTTCATTGATGTGCATTGTAGGTGAAGAATTAGTGCAGCTGTTGTTATCATTGCATTCTCAATAAGCTACAGTGCAATTTAACCCACTTTTCCTGCACCTGCAATATGCTCCGTTGATGTTTTGATGTGCAAAAAATATGCAAAATAATAAATATACATGAATTGCAAATAAACTAAAATCAGAAATATTTTTCCTAAAACGCACCAAAATAGATACATATTAAGCCGAGGTACTAATCTGTCTGAGTCAACAATGCCCACAAGCTGCTTTTGTCCCTTCTATAATTTTCTCTTCCCTTCACCTTTGTACCTGCAGTTCCTTGAGGCCCAAGGGCAAGTTTGTAGTTCTTAATTTCAAAATATAACTTAAAATCAATGAAAATAAAAAAAAACTCCCAAAAATTATCATTATTTATTTTTAACATTACAAAATTTAGATCGTTCACAAACATTTTTTTTTAATATTTCTATATGCTGTTAAAACACATTAAAAAATGTATATGAAGATTTATAAACTGGCCCTAGATTACGAGGTATAAATCTTACGGCGCTCCACTGATTGTCAATTAAAATGTATTTAACATTGCACTTATTACTAACACTCAAGAACTCAGAGAAAAATATAAGTTAAATACTAGTTAACCTCCTAGCTAATCCTTTGCTTCTAATGGAAAATAAATATAATTTAAGCAATAAAGTAATGTCATTCAAAAATGAAAATGAAGAAGTTTAATTCAGTTTTACGTAATTGGCTACTTGACAGTTTTTGAAAAAGTAATGTAAAATGTCCCGTTCATTTTATATCCCAAGCAATTCGATTTATCTGGAAAAAATGTAAATAACTAAAGAAAAATAAGATTTTGTGTAACACATTTAGAAAACGCCAAGTCTCGTCACAACGAACCGATACGCATAGGAACGACTTAATTTAGATAAACGGAAAATGTTTCAATAAATTCTTAATACGATTAGAGCCACAATAATTCAATTTAATCGGTAAAATAATCATTGTTTCGCCACATCAAAATAAATAATTTTCGCCGACAGCTGTCGTTTCCGAAATGCAATGGTGGTTTCCGTTTCGGTTCTTTTGTTCCACACATAAAAAAAGTAATATGCAAAAAAAAAATACTAACTATGCTTTTAATTAAAAAATAAAAATGTAAAATTATTACTTAACTAATAAGCTAACGTATCTAACACTTTTCATATTTTATTGTTAACACTGTCAAGTAGCCAATTGAGATATTTTATTAATTTTTTTTAAGTAATTACCACTTAACCGAAGTTTTAACGTAGTTAGCCTTCTTTTTTCAGGTATATAATTGAAAAGTTAATATGTTAAAATAATATCAAGAAGGTTTTACGACTGGATCTAAAAACGTTATATTTAATAAATTCAACTTCTCTTCAATTATTGCTTTTGTACTAAATCAAATTTATTACATCATAGTGGTGATTATACATGCAAACTTTTATTCGGCCATAGTACGATATTTTTTTGTATTGTTCAAGTTATTGTCAAGGATTGAAATTAAAATAAAATTCCAGTGGTATAACTTCCTTGGATGTTACATAAATATTTTTTTATTTATTCTAAAAGTAGTTGTTAAAATTGTTGTTTTTTAAAATATAGTTTATAAGGTTTTGGTCGCATCAAAAGACATAAAAGACGAAAATAATTGCCATATTTCACTTCATTCCATTGCACTCATTCCATAACATTGATTATTACTATTATCTAAATGTAAAGTAAAACTTGTTAATAATAATGTAATCTTATCTATTATATTTATCTTATCATAAATGTGATTATGATAAAATAAATAAAAAAAAAAAACTAATTTTTACGTAGTGTGACCTTGTAAACTAGTTTTAATTTGGAATAATAAAAATATTTTTAATACCAAGTGTCTAAATTGAAATCGTATGTAACCTTAGTAGGAACTGACGAAACACAAGCGACCGCCATGTAAGAGCATTACCGATCTATTTATTCAGACATACATTTATTTTATTTCTGTAATGTTTTTAATTGTAGATATCTTTTAAGAATATGCTGGGAAACTTTTTTCGACTAACTTTAATTACCTACTTGAATGATAAATTCAGCTGAAAGGATGCTTTAATTCTCATTTATAAATTTGTTTCATTCATTAATCATTTTAATTTTAGTAGAGAATTAAATAATTATTTGATGAGATTACCGCTCACGTTTATTCACCGCATTAATTAATAATCAATCGGCACATGGCGATGACTAGATTTGCTATGAATAAATTGAACAATATTTGGGATAATAGGAACATTACCAACACCACTAAAACATAAGGCAATGCTCCTTAATAAAGGGGCTACACTTTTTTGCCTTATATGCCTCATTTTCCTCTATGCGTCGGAAATTAGCCACTTCGTAAAAATGAGAAGAAGAAAGTTGACGCGTTGGAGATGTCTTGCTGAAGACGAAAGCTAGGGGTGTTGTGGACCGAGTTTCGTTCAATTTATTCCAAATCAAAATAACTCGCCATCAGACAACGTTTATCAGCCACAGTTCAGTTTCGCATTTTGATCATATGCGGCCGTATTTTCCGTTGCGGTAATGACATCATATAACATCTCGCGGTGCAGGGAAAAGTTGAAGGCATGAGACCACGTGGAAGATCTCCAATGAGATGGACAGACTAGATCAAGGCTGCAACTAAGTGCTCGGATTATGAAGTCCGTGATGCCTGGCGCCGTATCACAAAAATGATCACTCACCGTGTTTTATCATAAGGATCACGACTACTCTGACAAAGAGTGTACTGATTAAGAAGAAAAATCCTATTGTTGCGCGCACTGTTTGCTTGATATGGAAACAGGCTACTAATCGTGCATAATTCGACAAACGCCGCGCCGCCGCACCGCAGCCTGAAAATAAGAGCATTACAAAATAGATGCGCGTCATTCGTCAACAATTTGGCTAGAGGTTTTCTTCATCTTCCGTTTTTCGGCCAGCCTAAATACCACAGGATACACATTACGTGTGTCGGGGGTTTTATTAAATTTTTAATTTAATTTTTTTATTTGTTGCTTTTTGAAAGGAATAGTTACAAATTTAATATAATTATAGATTATTGTTTTATGATTCCTTTCTAGTTTTACCTTTAGTTATCACAATTAATGTTGTAACAAAACGTCGAGCGGTTTATGATGGATGATAAACTAGAAAAGTTCATAGAGCGGCTCCTTGCTCTAGTCTATACCTACCTTACCTTAGGTTGTGGCTTCGATTGCCATCTTGGATTTTGGCGGCCATATTGGATTTGAAATTTGCCCTAGTGTGCAGTATTCTGCTACTAAGTCTCTTTCATTTGATACCTATATTGAGGCAGTTGGGCCAAAAAACAAATGGGTTATTCGTCATTTTCTGACGGCGGCCATCTTGGATTTGAAATTTGTTACAATAAATGTATTTTGCTACTCAAGCCCTTATTTATGATATCCATATTGTGGGAATTGTGTTTAAACATACAATCCATATCTTTGTGACGGCGGCCATCTTGGATCGATTTTTATCCAACATAGCTAAGAAAACTCTCTGTTTATTTACCTTTCAAACAAAAAAAACTAAATGAAAATAGGTTCATTTGTTCGGGAGCTACGATGAGATAGACAGACACAAACATACACACACGCAGACACGTCAAACTTATAACACCCCGTCGTTTTTACGTCAGAGGTTAAAAATGATCACCGAGTCTTTTATTGGTAATTCATAATAATTGAAGTATATAATCAAAGGTTTCAATACTCATTCTGGTATACTCAAAAAATGTTTCTGAATATATTTTGTTTTTCTCGTACTTCTTGTGGAATTCTCCATCTATACCCCGATTCTTATTCAAATCATTTACTCCACAATCTCTTCCAAATATTATCCTAAATAAAAAATCCTGAATAAAAAAAAAACTATTACTTTATACTTAAGCAATATCGAGATAATTTCGATAAAGACATTTTGCTGTCGGACTTCCTTAGGTCGCGGCAGCGAACGTGACTGCCCGTGGCCTGCAAACGGTCCCGCGCGAATGGTCGCCTAGCCCCACGCTTCGCCGTTCGCAACGCCGATCGCCGTGGCCAGGCCGTTAAATGTGACGACCTTATTAGACCACATTAAAAAAATGAGGACAATCATCTGTGATTATCTTTTTAAGGCCCTTCGTTGTAATTTTTACCAATTCGTATTTTTTCACTCCACACACTTTCCCCACGGTTTCAAATCCTCCGCATTTAATCTATATTAATAATTTCGTCAAGGGTTACGGTAGACTTGATCGAAACCTTAGATGAATAACAAAGCACAAAAAAATATTGATTTCGAGTCGACAACATATATCCGTAAAATTCGGATTATGGAGTATTTCGTTAGATTTTAATCGCACTGACAAACAAACCGCAGTCGCCATCTTAGGTATGCCGTACGCCTTGCCAAAATTGACGTTTCGCGAAAATATTGTTCTTGACACTTTTATGATAAACTCTTCGGTGTTTTTTTTTTAAACCTGAGATTGGCCGATTGCTATAACAACCGTAGAAAAAAAAATAACCATAACGTAGAAGTTTTAGCACAAATGTCATTTAGTTTTGCGTAGTGATTTATCTTTTTTTTAATATCATTTTGTTAACCGCCGAATCTTTACTGAAGTTGAGTACAATCCAATATTGAATGTATGTTTTCAGGGAACCCGTATCCAAAGGGTAAAAACGGGATCGTATTACAAAGACTTCGCTGTCGGTTCATCCGTCCGTACGTCCGTCTATCTGTCACCAAACTACATCTCAAGAATCGTGATAGCTATATAGTTGAAATTTTCACAGATTATGTATTTCTGTTGCCACTACAACAACAAATTCAAAAATAAAAATACAATTATTATTCAAGAGATTCTCGCATACAACAAACGTAATTTTTAGGGTTCCGTAGTCAACTACGAACCCTTATAGTTTCGCCATGTCTGTCTGTCTGTCTGTCCGTCCGAGGATTATCTCAGAAACCGTTTGCACTAGAAAGCTGAAATTTATATGATTAATGATTATGATTAATGTACAAATATGTATATTAATCACGTCAACAAAGTGCAAAAATAAAAAATAAAAATAAATGTTTTTTTAAGGAACCCCCCTACACGTAAATTGGGGAGTGATTTTTTTATAATTTCAATCCCAACATGTGATATCGTTGGATAGGTATTTAAAAATGAATAGGGGTTTACTAAGATAATTTTTTCTATAATTTTAATATTTTGGGAAATAATCGCTCCAAAAGAAAATAAAATTGTGTCGTCCCCCCCCCCCCCCCTCTAACTTTTGAACCATAAGTACAAAAAGTATGAAAAATCTAGAATATTTGGCTATATTTTTACTTCAATAATAAATAATTGTGTCTTATGTTGAACAGATAATGGTACGGAACCCTTCGTGCGCGAATCCGACTGGTACTATGCGGTTTTTCACCGGATTTCACCCGAGCGAAGCCGGGTGTTCATCTAGTGTATCTTTATTTAAGTCCAACATTTTTATTTCCTGGCGCATTATTTTTTCCTGTTTTACTGCCTGTTTTATTTCTTATAATATTCTATGTTGTCCCAGAAATGTCAACGTTGTTTGTCATAGTACTACTGTAACTCACGTTATTGAAAAATGTCTTTTACAACACAGTTGGGAAAACCTTTTTTTTACATTTTTCTACTGGCTTTATTTTTCTTGAAATGGTTGTAGTAAAATTTTAAAATAAGCATTTTTAAACCTTGTATAAAAACTGAAAAAAAAAAACCATTTTTTCCTTTATTTTGTCTACGAACTTTGAATATTTTTTTCTAACTTATCCACTATAATGTATCCCATAAGTTGTTTCTTTAGCTTTTACTTGCTCTTTAAAAAGTTCAATTCGGCCATTTCTCACTCAAATAGCAATCTTTGAATGGAAAAGTATATTTTTTTTAACCATCTATATCTCGGCAATCTCTGATCGCACAAGAAATAATTTTAATCGTTTTTTTTATATCTCCAATAGATTTAAACAATTTTATCAATAAAAAAGCTAATCCAAACTGTTAATATTTTTTCTTTTTTTATGGTACCTAATGATCAATTAATTCCAAAATTTAAAACTGAAACAAAAAAAACGGCTTGGTCGGTTAAATTGAAATTCTGGTTGTACAATTGAAGACTACTAAATATTGTATATTATATCTTCCCTCGACAGTAAAAATCTTCTCTTTGTTAAAAATTGTGTAATTTAATGAGAACAAAACATTAAACATAAATTCCATTAAAAAACCACAATAGAATAAAATGTTCCATTACAATATTTTTCTATGACATGTGACAGACTTATTCTTTTAGACTTTATTCTTAAAAACCAAAAAGAGCGTAATCTTGAAAGCAGTTTTAACTTCAAAAATAAAAGAGTTTCTAATCTAAACATGCCGCCCACTATGGACAGCATGTCCATCAACTGAATACTAACACTTCCTTAAATCTTAAGCTATAGTTAACAACTTATCTCAAGTTAAAAAAAATAAGTGACATCTATTACTAAACATACACAACATATGTATAAATAACAAAACAAGTCAACTCAACACACTGGGACCAAAAGAAATAAAAATAAAACAATAAGGAATTCTTAAACATTCGAAAGATTACATCAATTAACTAGTTGGCAACAGGCAGCCCGCATAGCTTCGAAACAGGTCTTTTAATTATGGATCCGTTACATCTCAAACTCACTACGCTTGTGATCTGATCCAAACCAGGGTGTTTATCAGTTACCATACCGTACAACCACCTGGCAGATGGAAGATCATCCTCTTTGACAAGGACAATGTCACCAATCTTTGGTTCAGGCATCTGGTTGCACCACTTGTAATGTTGAAAAAACTGTGTCAAGTATTCACGCGACCACCTACGCCAAAAATCTTGTAACATTTTTTGAGTATATTGCCATCTTCTAAGACTACTAACATTTGAGGATTCATAATTCAAGTCGGGGGGAAGTACCAAAGGACTTCCTACAAGAAAGTGACCAGGTGTTAGAGGAAATGTGTTATCAGCACTATCAATAACTTGTGAAATAGGTCTAGAGTTGAGTTGAGACATGCCTCTATTTGTGATAAAACAGTAGTAAGTTCCTCAAAGGTAAGTGTAGAAGTACCTATTACTCGTCTTAAATGATGTTTTGTAGATTTAACACCCGCCTCCCAAAGTCCTCCAAAATTTGGTGCACGTGGTGGGATAAAGTGCCATTGTGTACCATTTGTTGAGAGCCAATCAACTATATCTTTATTTACAATACGTTTTTCCTTAGAAAGTAAAGCAGCAAGCTCACGTGACGCGCCAACAAAATTAGTACCGTTGTCGCTCCACAAATCTGAACAATGTCCTCGTCTAGCGACAAATCTTTTAAAAGCAGCGAGGAAGCTATCAGAAGTTAAATCGCTCACGGCTTCTAAATGTATGGCTCTTGTCGACATAAATACAAACAAACAAATGTAACCTTTAGTAGAACGATGCCCTCTCCCTTTGCTAGTCCTTATGGAAATAGGTCCAGCATAATCGACCCCAGACTGTTGAAACGGTCTGCTTGGTGTTACCCGTGCTGTTGGAAGTTGTCCCATAAGTTGGTTACTGGACTGAGAGGAATAACGAATGCAAGAAACACATCCATGAACATATGCTTTGACAGCCCTTTTAGCGTTTATAATCCAGTACTTTGATCTGAGGTAATTCAGCATCAGTTGAGGACCACCATGTAAAGTTCGTTGATGAGCTTCCTTTATTATGAGATCAGTCAGGTGTGACTTGTATGGTATCAATATAGGATTCTTCATGTCGCAAGGTAACGGGGCTCTTTGTAACCTTCCACCCACTCTGAGAACTCCATTCTTATCGACAAACGGGTTGAGAGTACGGATTGAACTTTTTCTTTTAATTGGAGAATTTGAAGAAAGACACCGCAGTTCTTCTTTAAAAATATCTTCTTGATTTTGTTTTATAAATAATACTGCTGTTTGATGAATTTCATGGGTGGTTAGCCAATCGGGATATTTTTCTTTTGGCTGATTCCTTACTTTTGCTAAAACTGCATTAATCAATCTCCGACAAAAAGAAATTACTCTCAAAAGCCTTTGCAAAGAAGAAAATCTATTAACTAATCCAACTTCCTCAATGTTAGGGACTGTGCATACAACGTTTTTTACAACTCTCTCTTCCAAATCGGTATCTTGGTTGCAGCAAAGTGAACTGTATTTTAAAGATTTTTCTGACAGCCAAGATGGACCTTTCTTCCACATTTGCATCTCATCAGGATTAGAAGGTTGAATTCCTCGCGATGCACAATCTGCAGGATTATCTTTGGAACGTCTGTTCCAAAGATAATCCTGCAGATTCCTGGTTACATGTCTATGTAACCACTGATTTCTATCAATTAAAGTAAGTATTTCTGAGACTCTGTTAGCAACAAAGGTTTTCCATCTATTAGGATGGCTACTTAACCATGCCAAAACAATTTAAGAATCCGTCCAAGCATGTATGTTTTTTTTCTGAATTTCCAACACCTCAGCAACCTCACACAATAACTTTGTTAATAATGTTGCACCGCATAGTTCTAAGCGAGGTATTGATACAACCTTTATTGGGGAGACCTTGGTTTTTGCTGTAACTAAATTAACATGAACTTGACCCGTTTCGTCTACTACTCGGATATACAACGTGTAACGGAAAGGGTATAACAATATCAAACATACCAAAGCAGTTAACGGTTACAAACTGTATGGGACCATTTGTAGCTGTGTACACGCATTTATTGCTTCAATATTTTTTTTTGAAATATCAGTCAAATACAAGTCAACATTTTGACTAAGTCACGCTTGCACAACACTATCACAGTATTCACGGTGTAACAGCTGTGGGGTCAACAACAACAATCAGCTCACACTGCACTCCTGGTATCCAATTAAATAATCTTATATGGGTTCCAGATATTTATTTTCATACATTGTTCAATTTCTTATGATTGGGGATTATAATCTGCATTATTATTTCCCTACATTTTAACAAACAAAAAAAAACGAACAGTAACTAAGCTAAACTAGTATCTCCTAACTCTTATAATTTTTTGTAAACATGTGCAAATGTAAGATGACAAACAGTGATCAATGTAGTTTCAACATATTTTGTCATGAGGGCGTACAAAAAGAAAAGTTATTTGAATATCGAATGCCGTGCAAATCGTAAAAGTGAGTAAAGGAAAAGTAGATATTGATTGTAACTCTGAATCGAAAACTAGGCGTTTTCGGTTTCACATTTCCAACTTGCACACAACACCTTTCTCGTAAGGAATAAAGAGGTTATGAGCGAGCTAGTTGACATTAAGGATTGTGAAATGTAACTTCTTCAGTTCTAACAGTTACAAAATGATATCAACAAATTTGTCGTATCAAGAACTATCTTATCCCAGTGATTCCAGCTAAATAGTATTTTTTAAATATTTATCAAAAATATTTAAATCAAAAAAAATAAGCGGTGAAATATTTATTAAACAAAACTATTCCACTAAATGAGTTAACTTATTTTTTAAATGAACCCTAAAAATGGTCGGGTCTCGTAGCTATGATACTTTACTATGGCCCTGGTACAAAAATAGTGCTAATTTTAAAAATGGGTTCTGCATTTTAATTTATTTCGTTCCTACAATTTCAACAATAATAAAATTATGCTATTAATGATGCGATTCTAATACCAACATTTAAATTATGTTCATGACCCTTCAGTATAAAGATTTTTCGCAAATTGTATTAAATAGGTACTTGGTAACATTAAATTATGTTACAACTGTGTGCCCCATACTGTAAAACTATCAGGCGTTTTCTTTATTTATTTAGAACAGTTCGTAATTGCATTAAAGGCTTTTCAAGCAAAAATACGATAAATCTTATCGTATACGTTATGTCCAAAAAATTAGGAATAAAGAGGTTATGAGCGAGCTAGTTGACATTAAGGATTGTGAAATGTAACTTCTTCAGTTCTAACAGTTACAAAATGATATCAACAAATTTGTCGTATCAAGAACTATCTTATCCCAGTGATTCCGGCTAAATAGTATTTTTTAAATATTTATCAAAAATATTTAAATCAAAAAATAAGCGGTGAAATATTTAATAAACAAAACTATTCCACTAAATGAGTTAGCTTATTTTTTAAATGAACCCTAAAAATGGGCGGGTCTCGTAGCTATGATACTTTACTATGGCCCTGGTACAAAAATAGTGCTAATTTTAAAAATGGGTTCTGCATATTAATTTATTTCGTTCCTACAATTTCAACAATAATAAAATTATGTTATTAATGATGCAATTCTAATACCAACATTTAAATTATGTTCATGACCCTTCAGTATAAAGATTTTTCGCAAATTGTATTAAATAGGTACTTAGTAAAATTATGTTACAACTGTGTGCCCCATACTGTAAAACTATCAAAAATACGATAAATCTTATCGTATACGTTATGTCCAAAAAATGGCTGTCTGTAAAATCGGTTTACAGACGATAATTTTACGTAAGAACGCCGAAAACATAATAAAGAAAAAGTATTAATTGAAAATTACATTTTAAATCCTCAAACTTGACCATGCAAAGTAACGGAGCTACCAGGAATCCATGAGTATGAAAGATTTTTTTTGTTGCTAGTTTTAGTAAAATAATCTTGAACCCTAATATTGATTGTCACAACTTTGTAGTTGGAATCTCAGAGTAAGAGAGAGACAGAGATTAGAATAGAGAGAGTGCTAAAAATGTGATTCAGAAATGACTACTTGTACTGTTTTCTCAAGCATGGGATAGTCATAAGAGAAAAAGAGACAGATGACGTTCAGTACGTACACTCTTTCGCAGCCGTACACACTTTTAAAACGTCAGTGAATCTATTGTAATGCTACAAAATTCAATAATCAATATTTAGACGCAATTTCATACTAATTCTGAAACCTATTAAATTTTGTCTATTAATATTTTCCTTACTCTAAGGTTGGAATCGTCGAAAGAGTTGGATGTACCTATTATGCTATTAATTGAAATATCACAATGGTGGTTCATCTTTTAGTGTTTACTGAATCACATCTGAAATTTGTTGGTTTAGCGTTTCACATTTTGACACTTCAGTTACGTCGTTGTGTTGTCGTCGCCGTGACAACATGTCGTGTTTTTGCCTTTCTGGATTACCTACTTCCTACGGATAGCCTAGTGATATTTCGTGATATCTTTGAGCAATCAAGAATATTCGAGATGATTCTCTGTGTCGGAGCAACCGACGGCAGCCTGATGGCCGACCAAGAGCTAGAGAAAGAGATTTACGAAACCATTGGATTGGGCGAGGAGGTCGTATCACACGGCCAGCTCGGTCACCAGACCTCACTCCGTTGGACTTCTTCTTGTGGGACTACGTTAAAAGGAAGATGTACGCTGTAGCATGCTCGTCAAGGGAAGAGATGATAGAAAGCATCAAGGCCGCGTTCTGTACAGTGACGCCACAAATGTTGCATAATGTTCGCGCATATTCATATCGGCGAGCTGGTTTATGCATCCAGCTTCAAGGACAATACCTATTTTGAACCGTTCCTCTGAAAAGTAAGTAGATAACTTTGTTCTAAATCCTCAATTTATCAATTAGAATTCGGTTTTCAAGAAATAAAATAAACTATGTAAAAAATTGTACTTACGTAATTAATAATAACAAATTGGTCTTTATGCCACGTTAATAAGTCCTCATTTCGTTTGTTCCAGGTGTTTCCATAAACGTTCGCTACAATGTACCTAGTGACAACGCCGATTCCTCTGTGCTTAGCCGCCCAAGCAAGCCGACACGCGCTCACGCCGAAAAGTACTAGGCGCGCATGTCGAGGAAGGAGGTGGAGAAATTCAGGATCGCAGTGATTGTCGTGAAGTGATAACGTGATTTGGGGTCGCTGATCTCAATAGTGTTGTGATGCGTTTGTTTACGTTTTAGTCAGTCATTATAGTTAATCATTTTTTATTTCATAAAAACAATAAAGTGTTTATTTTAACTCGGGATTTCGTATATAGAATCTATACAAGGTATAGTATCCACCTACTTTACATTGTTACCCCCTTTCCGTTACAGGTTGTATACAACAGCAGCGTAAGCCACCTTTGACGCATAACAAAACCCGTGTAACTCTACGTTCACGTCACTCTGTGTCAGTGGCGTGCACACAGTTTTAAGACAGGGTAGGCAGAAAATTTCACTCACCAAAAACACTTTGGTTTTGGTTCATCGTCTTGTCGACTGATAATGTAGGTAATTGCCAAATGCTAGCTCAATATATAGATAGATTGACTGATTTTATAGACATATCAATTTACGGATATCCGAAGTGGCCTTTCGGCGCGTTTGTATGATGTTTTGTAATGTTTGTGTTATTTGCAAAATTTAAATGAAAGGAGTGAAAAGATCTAAACACCATCTAAACATCTTTCACAGACAATATTATCAATTTTTCAGTCTATTAACAACAATAAATCCTAAATATCTGAAATTGTAGTCACAAACACAACACACATCAAACAATATGGCAACTATTGACTATTGAAATTAGTAGTAAAAAAGAGAAATATAATACGACAAAAAAATATTGCCACCAAAATGTATAAAACTCAATGAAACAATGTTACTTTCTAAAATATTTGCATTGCTTATCAAACTTTCATTCGGAAATGTTCGGTAAGAGTCGTAATTTTTCGTGTTACCTATAAGGAATCTACAAAAAAGACACTGGCTTTTTATGCAGTTGTGTGCGTGATTTTTGTCATTGTGTGTCAGCAGAGCCCACGTAGCTACAGGAACGCACTCCGCATGACCGCGACTTACCACGAGAGCACACATACAAAATTTTAGAGATTCATAGTTTGTGTCTTTGCCGTGGCACTTGTACGCAAGGGCGAGGCGGCGCTAGTGCAGCGCGAATCGGTGATGGTAAATAATCAAATTACATGTCGATCTTATCTTAATGATACCACCGGCAATCGATCGGTGGAGCTAATTTATGATTTAAGTTTTTATGTTATTTTGTTTATTGATAAAATAATATTGGATCTATTATCAGACCTAGGGTAGGCAGTGTCTTTCTGTCTTTATGAAACGCACGCCACTGCTCTGTGTGGTACACATCCATCTGGGAATAGTAAAATCAGTAAGTAGAGAAAGTTTTTCTCGAAATGCTATCCATTCTTGCAATAAATGTTTCGGTAATTCTTGATCCCAATCTAATCCCGCTATCCATAATTTTTGAATAAAGATTTTGCCTTGTATGATAGATGGTGCTATCCATCCCAACGGATCAAATAATTTGGCAATATCTGACAAAACCTTCCTTTTCGTTACAGTTTCACTTAGTTTTAGAAGCTGCACAGTGTACACAAATTCGTCCTTGACTTTATTCCATCTTAAACCTAAAACTTTCCCGATTTCATTTTCTACTTTTTCTGCTTTTACTTCTACTGACTCTTGAATCAAATTACTTTTGTTCTCGTCTAAATCCTCTATTAATTCTTTACAGTTTGATGCCCACTTTTGTAACTCAAAACATCCTTTCTTCATCATGTTATTCATCTCTTCATATATTTTTCGACCCTCCTTCAGTGTTTGACAACCAGTCATCAAGTCATCCATGTAAAAATCTTTAGTAATAATTTCAAAAACAGTTGGAAATAAATTTTGTTCATCATGCGCAAGCTGGTGTAAAGTTTTGACCGCAAGGTAAGGGGCACTAGCTGTGCCAAAAGTCACACGTAACATCCTGTAATGTTTAATATCATCACCATCAGACCACAAAATTCTCTGGTAGTCCGTATCCTGAGTTGCAACTTTGATTTGCCTGTACATCTTCACAATATCCGCTATAAGAACGATGGGATGACGACGCCAGCGCATAACAATGTGTCTTAAATCCATTTGTAAAGAAGGTCCTACTATTAAATCATTATTTAATGAAACGCCGTTTGTGCCGGGGCAAGATGCATCAAAGACTATTCTGACTTTGGAAGTAGTTCTGTCATCCCGAACAACCGCATGATGAGGGAGGTAAACTGCGTTAGGATTATGCCTTTCTCCCTCGGGCACTTCTTCCATGTGATCAAGTGTAAGATATTCTGTCATTACTTTAGAATATTGAACCTTCAAATCTGTATTTTTACATAGTCTTTTAGTAAGTGGCTGAAGTCGTCTTTCAGCAATACTTTTTAAGTTACCAAACTTGCATTGAGGTTCATCGGAGTGAAAAGGAAGTTTAACGATATAACGACCTTCTTCGTCTCTTGTTGTAGAGACGAAGAAGGTCTTCCTGCGTTAAGGGTTTACTATTAAACTTTATTGAAGGTTCTGTTTCTAATTCCCAGAAACGTTTTAGCAAATCATCTTCTACACAAGTATGTAAACTAATTACTGTATTATTGAGACACAATTTAGATTCATCTCCAAATTCCGAACAAATTGGACCTGACAGGACCCATCCCAGTTTAGTATTCTGGGCATTTGGTGAACCTTTAAGTACTCCATCAACTAAAATCTCACTAAAAACGTCGGCTCTTAAAAGCAGGTCAACCTTGTTGGGAGTGTGAAAGTTTGGATCGGCTAACTTCAGACGTACTAAATTTGGATACAGGTTTGTCTTTACTTTCATAGATGGAATTACTGGTGTCAATTTCTTCAGCACGTGAGCTTTACCCAAGATGGTAAAATTTTTGTCATGAATAGATTGTAGCTTAAAACGAACTATTGACTTGGAGATTAATTTATCATCTTGGTCTCCAACGCCAGAGATTAAAGTTTTATTTTGTAGTTTATGCAAGCCTAGAGCCTGCACTGCCGATTCAGTTATAAAAGACGCTTGTGACCCCTGATCTAACAAAGACCTCAATGTCAGGAGTTCACCAGATCGTGACTCAACCTTTACCAAGGCGGTAGTTAAGAGGGCTTGTTTACATGTTGATAAATGAAATGCTGTGACATTATTTACTTCGTCGTTGGATAATGAAGGGATAGCTTCATTCAAATTACTCTCATCAGCCGTTGGATTCTCAACATTACAGTCGGCTGACTTAAGAGTTGTAAAATGCAATAAGGAGTGGTGCTTTTTGTGCCAAATACGACACCTCGACGATTGTCGACAAGCAAAAACTGAGTGACCTGGGACCAAACAATTGTAACATAGGCCCTTTGTTTGAGCGAAGTTTCTGCGTGAATCAATATTTTCGCTAGCAAAAGAATTACAGCTGAAGAGCCTATGATTCTCGGCGCAAAAGGGACATGAAACCGTCGTAGCATTATGAACGTTCACATTATTTCTAATAGTATTAATATTTCTAGTTAATTTAGGTGTAAGAAATTCCAAAGATCGGAATCTGTGCTCTAAAAAGTCTTTGAACTGTTGCATGGTAGGGTATTCGTCTATTGAACTGGTCTGAGCTTCCCATAACTTTCTAGATTCAGAGTCTAACTTTGAGCTTATTAAGAAGATAATGATTACGTCCCAAAAATCTACATTTAGGTCTAGATTTTTTAAACCATTTAAACAGTCACTGGTAGTGTCCAGTAAATCTTTTATTGCTTTAGATGATTCACCTGTAATACAAGATTGATTAATCATTCGCTTAAGCAAGCAATTAGATAGATGTTTTTTGTTACTAAACCGTCGAGTTAGTAAAGTCCACGATTCAGTGTAATTGACATCTGTGATAGGGACATGTCTCAACAGTTGTTCAGCTTCTCCTTCTAGATGAGCCTTAAGGTAATGCAGCTTTTGTACATTACCAAGATTAGGGTTGTTATGCACTAACGATACGAACAAGTCTTTGAAGGTTGGCCACTCAGTGTATTTACCACTGAACATAGGAATTGTGATTTTGGGTAACTTAACCTGCGGTGCGGCAGCATTGTAATTGGATTGATTCGAAACCTGTATGCATTGACTACTATTGCCAACTAATTACTTTTTGTCAAAAATAGTACATAAACTCTCTTTTAATTCTGTTTTGTACTCAAAGTATAGTTCCTGGGTCGCTTCATCATTCAGCGTCTTTATAGTAACTCGACTGTTTATACTCTGCAATATCTATGTCTGTTATTATTGTCCTATGGGTCTCACTAAACGATTTCCATTGATCTTCCAAGAAATCAAGTCGAGTCTCTACATAGGCCTGTGTAATCCGCTCCTTTGGTGATTTTTTAAAATTAGTTCTAGCATTGGATATAAATTGTTTCACTTCTAGTTGCAAATTAGACAACGGATCCATACTAACTTCCATATCGCTGATAGTGTGAAACGAACTCGGCATGAATCTTAAAGTCAGCAAAATTAATAATAAAATATCAAATCAAAAACATTAAAAATACTACAGACCATAGAATCCAAAATCGATACAATTGAAATGAAATCAGCAGATTAAATTCAAACAAAACAACTTATCACTTGTTCATCGAGCACATTTTCTTGAGGTCGTATTAAAGCGCACGCCGTCACAGTCGGTCGCCACCAGGCGGCACTCGTCGGTTGTAACACGCCGGGCCGCTGCAGGTCGATCGGACGCTGCTCTCACTGCTGCCACAACTCAGTTGCAGTTTTATTTGTGCATTACTTAGTGGGTGCACACTTCCAGATTATGCACGCAAACAATGAATTTTACTGATTTCATCCGATGTTTTGCTTCAACTGAATGTTAACGGCTAGTTTCCAACTTCATTGTAGCCGTAATCCGGCTAATCGTAAGGACCATTTTGTACAATTGAAGACTACTAAATCTTGTATATTATATCTTCCCTCGACAGTAAAAATCTTCTCTTTGTTAAAAATTGTGTAATTTATTGAGAACAAAACATTAAACATAAATTCCATTAAAAAACCACAATAGAATAAAATTTTCCATTACAATATTTTTCTATGACATGTGTCAGACTTATTCTTTTAGACTTTACGCTCTTTTTGGTTTTTAAGAATAATCTTGAAAGAAGTTTTAACTTCAAAAATAAAAGAGTTTCTAATCTAAACACTGGTTTTCCCGATATTTCCCACTTAGTGCTTGATTATTCTAAAAACCACCAAATGCTCTTTTTCTTCATTTATTAAATTAATGTACTGTTTTTAGTAAAAAAAATAATTCTTTTTTACTAAAAACAGTAGTTGGTTTTTGTGACAAATTTGTTTAGGCTTTCAAAAGCCTCCTTTATTTATTGTGTAATCAGCGTTTGCTAAGTTATTTAGAGTTAAAAACAAAAATATTATTTTCCCCAAGTTCTATATTTCAGCGAAAAGTGGTTATATTAAACTTAAAAAAAAAAGTTATTAAAGCTGAATAAACCAATTATCCGATACACACGGTTGAGTTAAAAAAAAATATTCTAAGGACCAGAAAAAAGCATCGCATATTTTTTTCGGTATTTATTAGGATTGAGTAGAAAAAGCCACAAAAAAATTTGATCGCCAAACCTAAAAACTTTGAAGCTTCGAAATGCTTATTTTAAAATGTCAGTAAGACCATTTTCCTCTTAAAATATATAACCTAAATAAAAAAAATATTGAACTTGACTTTATTAGTTTGAAGATCTCATGAACAATTTTTTTTCAAGCAACGTGTTCTGGCTTAGTCTACTAGAATATAGAAAAAAGGTTTTTCAAAAGTATTTGGTTCTCTTTTTGGTGTACGAACTTTGAATTAAAAGAATGCGAACCTTGCCAGTATTTAGATCGGATAACTTGTTTATTTAGCTTAAATATGCCTTTTTCAGTTAAATATGGCATTTACTCGCTGAGATATCGAACTTTAAATGGTAAAGGATCGTTTTATCTTTAATCTTCAATATTCAGTAACCGCTGATCGACAGATTGATTACACATACTCTGTAACATTTTAATTCATTAGAAATTTATAAAAAAAAAACTGAAAAAATATCTATTTTTTTTCGGGATTATTGTCATTTCGATACCCTAATTTGCAAACCTAATAATAACTCCACTTTTTCACGAAAATGACATTTTGATACAGACAGAAACTAGATTATTTTCTCTATATTTTGAAATACTAATAACTCCATGACTCCTAACTATATTGGTGTTAAACGTCATTTGAAAATCAAATAACAAGAAATGAAAAGCATCAATTTTAACAAAAAAAAACGAATAACTCCCACGCAGTCGGCCATTTTGTATGGTGTCAAAGAAGCCCCAAAGTTTTAATTTCAAAACCAATGGTTCAAGTGTGTTTTATCACCTGATCTATGAAGCTCTGCAGTAATGTACAAGCTGCGGTACCAGTGGAGGATCAATAAAAAACCAAGTTGTCCCCGTAAAGGTGATTGGAGGAATAAAAATCACGAAAATAAAATTCAGATCTACAACTTAACTTATCTGCCCCATGATTATCACGATAATTATTAGGGTAGGGTTGCTTTAGTTGTACCAGCGCTTAATCTCCCCCCCCGCTGGGTTCCGCATCTTGTCGCGATGGGGGGGCTCAGTAACCCTGTGGTCCGGGACGTTGAGGCTGGCCTTGTCACCCAGCCTCCAATACCGCACAGGGTGAAGCCAAGACGGATCCCGAGCTGGGTTGCGGAGAGAAGGTGGCTCTCTGCGGCAAGCCCGCAAGGGCAGAGGTGGATCGCGGAGGAAGAGGAGGACCTCGGTGTTTCGTTGCCGGCCTCCCTGTCCTCCGCGACCCGGCAGTGGCGCGCTGCCGCGCGAGGCGCGAATCGCGTCGTGGTGGGGTCGCGGAGGAAGAGGAGGATACGGTATTACGTTTGC
This sequence comes from Glyphodes pyloalis, assembly GCA_037074685.1. Taxonomy (NCBI): domain Eukaryota; kingdom Metazoa; phylum Arthropoda; class Insecta; order Lepidoptera; family Crambidae; genus Glyphodes; species Glyphodes pyloalis. The sequence continues at coordinate 18,883,232 of JAYKKO010000001.1, forward strand.
CGGTCTCCCTATCCTCCGCGACCGGTGGGTCTCGGGACTTCATCTGGCTCTCGGAGGGAGAGCTGGATTGAGAGTCTCGGTGTCCACAGAGGCGGTAGGCAGCGGAGCCGCACAGCAGATCCGCTGCTGGGACCGGAGATGCCAGGCGTGGGGTAAGCCTGGCGTCCGTTACCTCGGTCCCGAGGGGGTGGGGCGTGTCAGGTGGCCTGACACGCTCCAGCTGCGTATTTGCGCGGCGAGATGGGCCGCTTGGCGGTAGGCGCTGTGGGGGAGCCTGTGTAGAATCGCAAGGAATCCCGACTCCCCCACAATTGCGCAGCGTTGGCCACCGAGGGGGTTTTAGTCGGTGCGAGCCCGACACACCACTCTCTGTTCCCCACTGAGAGTGACGGTGCGGTAGGCATTTCCCCCTCGACTAAAAAAAAAAAAAATAAATAAAAAAAAAAAAAAAAAGCGCTTAATCTTACCATGTGCATATCTATGCACTCGTCCTAAAAAGGTTACATCTGGCGGTGTAAAAAACGATTTTTGCACAGTTTTCACTAATATTTTTAGGTCAGTCGTAAGCCATTTGACATGAGATTATGATGTAACTGTTTTTTTTTATTTGTGGCTGTTTTATGGTGTTTTCTTAATGCTATCAGAAAGGCTAAATGGTAAAAGGTTTTAAGGTAACGTTTCTAATTTTTACGTATAAGTTTGTATACTCCGCCCCTTAAGTCGTACCTGCAGAAAATTCCCAAGTCGTACTGGTATGAGTTAGATGTGATTTAGGTGCAGAGTTTTTGGGTATACTACAAATATGGCAAATAATATATGACCTTATATATAAACTACAAACATATGTTGAAAGTAAGAAAAAAGGTAATGTATTTGTGATGTGTGCTTAAACTTAATGATTTCAGCACCAAATGATTTCCATTTGGTGCTGCTGAATTACTTACCAACGTTCGGTTTTGATCCGTATTAATGAGTACTTACTTTCATTTATTATTATTATTATAAATACTTATATTGATCTTGTAGATATAAATTTACGTAGGTTTTAATTATCAAACTGTACTTGAAAACAAGATATGATTACCCTAAGTACGACTTAGGCCATAGGTGGTACGATTAAGGCAACCGGTTGCCTAAGTCGTACCGGAGGAAAGTTTAAAAAACATATAAAACATTATTTAATTCTTTTTAAAAAAAATCCTGTGACTGCTATATGATTCGATAATAAATGAAGATTTAATACGTAGATTTTTCTCTCTTACAACTAAAATACAAATGAAATTGTAGCGATTTTCTCTAAAGTGGTACAACTAGGGCAACCTTACCCTACGGTGCATTACCACACAATAATTTATTATTATACACAATACGTTTACGATAGTACCTACTCTGCTTAAAGGCTAAAATAAAAACAAACACTTTAGTTTCAATTACTGCTTAAACCAAATCAAACAACTCCTTGTTTTCACTATGAAATCCAATGGTTTTAAAAATAAATAGATTTTTATGTGTTTTTAGATAAGTAAAAAGCATTATTTCCAACGGCATTTTTAGTTTTTCTTTATTGCGTTTAATAAATTTAACGTTTTAAGTTAGTTGGTTTGCATATTAGGGTATCGATTTTGTGATCCTTGAATTTATGAAATGCGATTGATAAGAAAAATAGAAAAGAGGCTTTAATGATTGAATCTTAATAGTGTGGGGTTTTTGTGGGCATGTTGAACTGTAAAAGACCCTTAAAATAACTAGGTTTCTTGTTATTTTCAATATAGCGCTTGATTATCCAAAAAAGCCTCCAAATACTCTTGTAGGAAATATAAATGTACACCTAATTCATTTTTGAGGGAAATATGTTCAAGACATTAAAACCAATATCTTGTGCGATCAGTGGCTGCTGAAATATTGTTTGCTTAAAACAAATTGAATAAATTTAAATAAAAAAGTCGGTATTCATTATGATAGAGTAGAACATGTTGCTTGGAATTTCCAGATGGGAGTAAAATACCCTTTTGGTGCCAAGCTGCCGAACTATCGACCAACATCATCACATAACCTTTTTGATTTGTACTGTTGCCTTCCAACCATCACAATAATGTGTCAATTTAATTTCTAATCAACTAAAATCCTATATTCTCTAAGTTTTTTTGTGAATGTTAATGTGTCGCTAGATGTAGTTTCGCAAGAACTTGATTCTCTTTCACAGAAGTAGGTATTAACTGTTGCCGCCAGATGGAGCTGTTCCAAATGTAATTTCATGATAGTTATTCTAAATAATATGATTTAGTTATGAGGTAAGCCAGGGTTTTATTTTATAATATGGTATTTTATTTAGAATAAATCTTAAGATCAGAAGGAATGAACAAAAATGCAAAAAAATAAATGTAACATGTAATGTATGAACTATGACAAAGATGGCGCTGTTATAATAAACTGGTTTTAAACTTTGCTTTAAGGTAATTTTTCTCCCATTAATCCGCTGATACCTCAAAAGACGGGTATAATATTATGCAATAAAAACAGCAGATTTTCACCCTTTTTTGTTAATATTATTTTAATTAAAAGAACAATAAGATTATTATTTTTGAGAAACCTGTGGGATTTTCTACCTCGAACTCAAAAATTTGGGTAAATAACATTATTTACCAATAAGGTAAGCTTGGGTTTAAGTTTTATATTATAGTTCTTTTTTGAGAATGAATCTGTAGTTCAGAACAAATGAACAAAAATGTAACATGAAATGTATGAACTATGAAAAAGATGGCGCTGTGGTTTTAAACTTTACTTTAAGGTAATTTTAGGGTTACGTAGCCGAAAGGCAAAAAACAGAACCCTTATAGTTTCGTCATGTCAGCCCGTCTGTCCGTCCGTATGTCACAGCCACTTTTTTCCGTAATCATAAGAGCTATCCTGTGGAAATTTGATAAGTATGTAGATGTAAACGGTGAACCGCTTGAAGATTTTCATACAAAAATAAAAAAAAATGCTCGGTGTTTCCAAACTTAGAACAGGCTAAGTGCGAGTCGGACTCGCCCATGAAGGGTTCCGTAGTAGCAAGTAACATAATATAAAAGTTTATATTTAAGTTGAGTGAATTAAAGGTTAATTGCGGTTTACGATTTATAACGTATTAAAAATAAACTACTTACTAAATCTCGTTCGAACCAATTTTTGCTGGTAGTTTGCATGGCAATGTACATCACATATTTTTTTGCCATTCGGCTTGAGAACCCTAAAAATGAAACAAAAGGTTAAAATTCATCCTGCACAAAAAACATTACCAAATTACGATTTGATGGGCATTTCATATTAAGACAAAAGTTCCAATACTGTTTATACTTTTTTTATTAATGTACAGTCGCCGTCAGATATATCGGAGCAGACAAAGTGACCAAATACATCTTTACAGTTTAAAATGTCAATAAGTTCCATATAATAAATATAATAAATAAATAAATAAATATTGGACAACATCACATACATTGCTCTGATTCTGTGATAAGTAGCTTAAGCACTTGTGTTACAGAAATCAGAAACAACGACGGTACCACAACACCCAGACCCGAGACAATATGGAAAAGTTCGTTTCCCATATTGACCCGACCGGGGATCGAACCCGGAACCTCAGAGATGGCGCTCGCCAAAGTCAGGCCCGCTCGCCTCTCGGCCACGGAGGTCGTCAAATACGTCATATACTACAAGTTACCATTAATATCTGAACATTCACTACTTCAGTAATATCTGAGCAGATGCTAGTCAATAACTTCTATACACACAACTAACCAATAATATCTGAACACTCATCTACACAGGTAGCTAAATTAGACACATGACGTCCGTGACACATATTGACGTTATGAGTGTTCAGATATTATTGGCATCTGTTCAGATATTACTGAAGTAATAAGTGTTCAGACATTAATGGTAACTTGTGGTGAATGGAACTTTTTGACATTTTAAATACCTACCTACGTACGTAATAATAAATATTTTGGGATTTTATCTTTTTCTGCACTTGTCATTTTTGTGTATTTTTTAAATTCAAACTCAAATATTTTTTTATTTGTAAAAACTCTATAGAGGTTTACTCTTTTAAGACCGTCATTGAACCCTTATTAAATTTTTACAGATGCTTCCTTATGCTCACTCAATCCTCACGCTTTTTTTTTTACTCCTAATATTATTCGAACTAACAACAGAAGCCCATCCAATCATATCCCTTGTTCATGTAAATTCTAAAACTGATTTTGTAAAACATAGCATACGTTTACCTATTTATCTCAACTTGTACCTGCCTATCGTTTTACAAATTCTGAGATTGGTTCACCAAATTGTTTTAGACCTTTTATTTAATGATAGGCGTATCATTATTCTAGAAGGTGCTCACTCCACGCGCACATAAATTAAAGTACCAACAAAATACGCGCGGATTTTTGCAACTTAACTAACAAAAAAGTTGTGAAAATATTTGTTGTTGTTGAACAGGGTTTGTAAAGGCATAATTCTAAAGATATATCGTCTTAAGTGGGTCCCTCAGTTCACACACATAAGCTCCCAAATCTAGATATATAATAAGTTCACCAACAAATTTTGGTTATAGTCCTTTAGTAAATCATGAATGAACATCTACACAACATTTAAAAACCTAATGTGAATAGATTATAAAGTATTACAAAATTTGTTTAGGTTCCTGAGGGACCAAATTTAAATTAGAACATGAACATTTAATAGTCGTAAGCCAACCTTTAGTAAAAATTACAAGGAAGTTTGTAATCTAAAGAAAGATCACAAATAGTGGTAAATATTGAGTTTTTGTTGTTGGTCGGGTTGGTCCCTCAGTTCACACACTATGTTATTTTAATTGCTTAAAATAAAATTAAAAAAATGTGGAGCCATTCAGTGCTTACTAGTTTTTTTTATATAACGCCAAAATACAACTCCAACTTACATAATTTTTGGGAATCACGTGAAATTAGGTTTATTATTCTGTCATTATATTATCCATAGCCACTGATGAAAACTATGCCAAATGCTCTTGACAACCGTCTTCTAATTTTCACCATACCAGTGTTCCCCGTATCGGTAACTTTTACTTTGTAGCAGAGACGACTAGACATAGAATTTTCGGTTTGCTAAAAGTGTATTAAGTGTTTTAGGGTTCCGTACCCAGAGGACAGAAACAGGATTCTATTAGATAACAACACAACAACAAACAACTTAAAGCATAAAAATAAATTGCAATTATTCTTTTCCGCGCCAAATAAAAGCATTTAATGTACTTTTTATTGCAGCTTTACATTAATTGATTGTCCTTTAACAGCCGCAATTCTTAGTATTTATTCAGTGCAATTATGAATTTAAATTGTGGTGTGAAATTGCGATTGAACGTAATGACATTCTTATTAGTTATTTCGAATTTAAATACATTTGACTTTTCTACGTTGGTAGGTATATACAGTTATTGATCTTCACTCAATGTAATTTTGTTCATGTGTTTATTGCTTCCTAGTCAAGCAGTTCTAGCAAAAATTTATAAGTGTAAAATTTACTAAAACAATTTGTTTTCCATCAAACATACAATGCGCATTAGTTAAAAATATATCCGTAATGTTTGAAGCATGAAAAAGGAAGTTCACAGATCGTTAGTCTTTAAGCGTTCCCTACACAATCTATGGACAAACATGATTGCCTAGATATCTATAGGTAGGTATTTATACATTTAAGCCCTCTTGGAGCGTTTAGCATTACCGATTCGCGGCTCATTGAATCCAAATTGGGCACGGCTTTGTAGAATCCCTTCTCTCCCTTTTTCATTTTTACGAGTGTTGCTCTGGTGCCTGGCTACTAATGAACTTCTTTTACCCTCCTTTTTCATTATGTCTGATAGTATATTTTGCGAAATAATCTTGAAGTTTGATAATTGAGTCTGCAAAGTAGGTATTGAGGTAAGCAGAAATTAACTGGTTTTAAACAACTAGTCCTGTTAATAAAGACGTAAAAATAGCATTTACCTTTAAAAAATATAGCTTCACTTATTAATTAACTTTAATTACATCCAAGGCATTGTTGCTGCATTCTTTAGTGAATTAGCTGAGGTTCAAATCATTTATGAATGAATCGGATTAGTACCTACATTTCTCACTTACTTAAACAATTATTACTATTTATTTATATATATAAAATATATACTATAGGTAGGTACATCATTATTCATGTTAATCGTTGAATTATATTTAAGTGCGTCGGCAAATATAATGTTTATGGCCTACATTTTCCAAAGTCAAGTGAAAATATACTTTTACATTTACGGAAATCGAAATTGTACTTAGGTACTTAAAAAAAATGCCTCTTTTTTGTGTTGGTCATAAGTATTTTTATTAACATGTGATATCCACAAATCTGACTAATTAAAATCGCCCTAGTAGAGCGTGCGTATGATTGTCAGGACACCGGCCGATGACGAATGGCACAACGATGTCGCAGACACATTCGCACTGCAAGGGGAACTTTTAATATTTTATAGTCTGTTTCTAATTGCTTAGACAACGCACTTCTGCACTTCTGTTCGTTTAAAAATGTGGATCTCTGAGCTTTAAAGTTTTTAATTTAGAGAACGGAAGGGTGCGTATTCTACGCAAGGGTGACACTTCTAAATTTATGCAGTGCTACATTTGGTCAAGTCCTGCTGCATGCAGCATTTGTTGTTTGTGTGGTGGATAATAATTGTCTACAGCTTACCTACCTAATTAACGCAATATTAAAAATATTTTGAATAAGGCCACAAAACAATTTAATCAACCAATGGCTAGTCATTTCGTAAAATGCTTAAAAAGAAAGTCTGTGTTCAAGTCTTTTCATGGAGTGTATTATTTATGATTGATTTTTGCCAAATCACTATACAAAAGGCAATGTGTCCTACTAAAAAGTAGAATTGTACTAGATACATACAGTAGGTAATTTCGATTCGATTGGAATAGATTTCTATTAAATCTATTCCAGTCGAATCCTTGTAATTTTGATGTGAAACCGGCGTAATTTTGATCTTAGGAAAAAAAAATACGAAGTTCTTTGATGGTTGAAGAATTATGCATATTTAATATAAAGACCCAAGATAAATAAATGGGACTGTTTTTATGAAATTAATAATTATGATTACGACAAGAAAATACATCGCTGAGCGCAGTGGGTATTTTGTGTAGAGAGAAATGGTATACCTACCGTTAAGCTGTCCAGAAAATCCCCTTGTTTGGAGCGCCGAGTGAGCTGGCGCGTCGCCGCGATAAAGCAGTAGCCCTCGGAGGCCGTTGTTCGAATTAGTCGCTTGCTATTCACAGCAGTGTAAACTTCTGATAAACATTTGGTCCTTTACCATTTAACATTTTATCAGTTTCCTTGATTTGGTTTGAGTATTGTAAGCGAGTTACCGTAAAAATAGAATCCCCAAAACACGACAACCTTAATTCATTACAAGGATTGAAGAAAGTTGATAAAAGATAAGATTTTTATTTCATTGGGTTCAAAAGAACATTAACTTGAAAATGTCTCAATTGAACATCAATATCGAACTTACAGTGATATTTGTGAGAATCAGAATTGTCCATGAAATGTAACTACGTAGACATTACTAGGTAGGTTTATACCTAACACTTACTCCAGCCTTCATCACGGAATTGTTTAGAAATTAGAATACACCACCACACCACAGCAATAGTGGCAGTCAAAATGATGTGGACTTTAATATTTCAGTTGACTGTTATGTACAAAAGATTTTACTTTTTTAATACTTAGGTAACATCTAAATGTATATAATTAGTATCTGAAAACGAAAACATTTGACACTGAAGTTAAATTACTTAATTCTTAGGTTCATATTCCGAAAACAAATGGATTAAAAATAATAAAGAGGATTGTGTTAATGCTAATCTAGTGATATCTAATCAGCACCAACTTTCCCGAACAATTGTACCTGTGCTTTTAGGTACTCGATTTTAGGAGATTGATTGAATTACCTACTAAGCATCGTTTTCTAACTTTACTTTCTAGTTCTCTACATTTACAATACTTACACTTGAAATTTACTTCTTTTATTTTCTCATATGTATGATTTAAAGGGGTTTCCACAAGTGTTTACCTACCATCAAATCAATAAAAATCAAAAATATAGGTACAGTCGCCGTCAGATACATCGGAGGAGACAAAGTGACCAAATACTTCTGAACAGTTAAAATGTCAAAAAGTTCCATACACCACAAGTTACCAATAATATCTGAACACTCATCTATACAGGTAGCTAAATGAGACACATGACGTGCGTGACACATATTGTCGTTATGAGTGTTTAGATGTTATTGGCATCTGCTCAGATATTATTAAAGTAATTAATGTTCAGATATTAATGGTAACTTGCGGTGTATAGAACTTTTTGATATTTAACTGTTCAGAAGTATTTGGTCACTTTGTCTGCTCCGATATATCTGACGGCGACTGTACATACATAGACCTAAGAGGAAAAACTCATGGTTTTATCGCAACAGTTTGTTAAATATGTACTTACTTGAATAAATGAATCTTCTAGGTAATATATTTCTATTTGAAACAATTTATTAGTAGTTTTTTTTAATTTCATTAAAAAATGAGTTTAAGCAGTCAATAAATTTCCTTCTGGTACCACAACTTAAGTTTAATACTCATTACATTTTTAAAATTTCTTTGTAACTTGGAATATATGCTGTATATACACTAAAGTTTTATTAAGTTCATAGCCCATGTTTTATGCTTTTTCAAATTTAATAGTTTTCATAGACTTTTACCATCCAAATACCTGGTATATGTGTGGGCATGCTACAGAACATAAAATGAGTGAAGTGTAACCAATTAAAAATTATTTTTAGTAAGCTCTAAAACAACCTAAAAGAAATTAAGCTGCAACGAAGTGGACAGCCTACGCGGGGGATAAACAAACGTTTGAACAGTCGATCAACTTCCCTGCGTTTGGTGGGCTAATGGAAAATGATAATGCATGTGAACGCTTTCACTCAACGCAGTGTGACTGTATACGTTCGCCTTTAATGTCGTATGATTAAACATGAACCGAGGACTTTATCAAATTTTGGCACGCGTTTGCTCGCCGGGGATGGGGCGATAGGTGTTTGCAAACCGCGCATGCATCGGCTGCTCTCAGATAGAGCCGTCAATACGTCGACTGAGTGATTGCTCAATAAACAGTGACGGTACATTTTTAGATGAACCCCCTAGTAAGATTTGTTTGACAACACACGAACGCTATAATCTACCACAGTTCATCTGTTAAATTACTTTCGCCACCCTTACTGTTAAGAACATATTGTATTAAATGTAGGTATTTCACTACTTCACATGCTACGCAGTATGATTCAATGACTAAGTATATATTTTAAGCTACGAGAAAAAAATCAAGCCATTTTAAAACAAAAAAAAAACAGTTGATTCTGTAAAGTACTACAAACAGATCAACAATAAAACTATTTGGAGTTTTTTAGTGTGACATTTTATTTCATACTAACTGTGCCCGCGACTTCGTTCGCGTGGACTTCAGATTATTTCCAAATATATACTATCATGGTCGGTTTTCCCCTATCTACCCTAATACCCTGTGCATTCAGTGGTTTAGACGTGAACGCCGGACAGACAGACAGACAGAGTTACTTTGGTATTTATAATATTAGTATGGATGTAAGATTTATGTTATACAGATATATTCAATAAAATGACTCTTCAAGTTTCTCAAGACCAGGTCTAAAAAATAGTTAAAAAAATATGGAAAAGTTCATAAAAACAAAAATAAAATGACACTGTGATTCATAAAAAAAAATATTTTAGTAAATGTACATTTGAACAAGCGGTCGGGTACATTGTGGCAGTGCAGTTTATATTATACTAAACTCTGTCGACGAATCCTTAGATTATGCACTAAAGGCATCAACACATCAAGGCAATGTCACACATTGCACCACTTTGGGAGCAGGGGAGCATAAACCGGGCTGCATATTACGGATATAGTCAACGATCCATGAACACATCTGCTTCGGATATGACAAATTATGGTTATGCTGCCATCTAAGACACATTGTAATATTACAAATCATATGCAATTAAATAAACACTTTTAATATTCAACTGTTTTAGAAGTTTAAGGCATTATAATACATTAAATTAATAAGTAATTAATTAACCATATATTCAATTACTAAATTATTTGTTACTTAGTATTTACAGTTGAACTTCTTATTTAATTAATAGGATATCGAATCAATCTGGTGAAAGCGTAAGCGTACATAACTTAAAACAAATATCAAAGAGATATAAAAAGCCCGTCAAATATATAAATTAATTGGCTACGTTCTTAGACAATGTAATCAACCGTTACGGGTGTATGCAAACTCTTCCTTGGTTGTAGTAGACACACACTGGTGCGGTATAATTCGTGGCGTTCAGGGTAAATGTGGCGATGTTGAATGGTCTTAAATAGAACATGAATCAATTACCTCGATTACCTTATCATCCACTCTGGAGGAATGGTTTGCTTTTGAGCCAAGAGCAACGGCTCCTGAGTTAGCTGCGCGTCTAAAACGAAGGGAGAGCCGGCTCTGAAGGAGTGAGAGTTTCGGGTGTCCACACTGGCGGCACAGACGTGATGTAAGCCTGGCGTCCGTTAACTCGGTCCAGAAGAGGTGAGGCGTGTCAGGTGGCCAGGCATAGTAAAGGCCTGTGTAGAGTCCGTCAGGGATTCGAACTCCCTCACAACTGTGCAGCGTTGGTCACCTAGGAGGTAGGTATTAGTCGGTACGAGCCAGACACAATACTGTCTGATCCCCGCAGCGTAGGCATTTCCACCTCGACAAATAAAAGGATAGTAAATGATAACAAGGCTAAATATTTTCTTTGTAATATTATTCCAATATTGAATACCAAGGAGCTCGAATACACCTACATATTTGTAAAAAAACAGCAATTTTTTATATAAACGTTTGACGTTTTATACATAAAGATGAAACTTATTATCCGCTTCATAAACAGGAAAGGTATCGGGCTGAAAAAATGGCATTCAAATTTTACTTATGAATATTAAAGTTGTCATTTATTTCATTTTTTTTCCCACGTAATTTAATTACTTATAGTACTAGATCCCACTGCAGTCAACAACACTAGCGGCCAAATTTTCATAAGCAACCTAGTAGATATATATTCTCCTAATTATAAATAGGCATACAAATTTAGTGTTTAGCATATACTCGATGAGTGCACCGATCCTGCAGTGGGATCTTAGACTATTACATGTCATATGCTCTTCTTGACTATTACGCTGCAGTGAGTCCTCACTGTAATCATATGCAGCGCAACCTGTTAGTGGAGATAGAACATGTTTACTTCTAAAATCTGTTAAAAACGTGCCTAGAAACTTAAGCGGATATAAATAGAGTGGTTTCAACGAATTTATATGTTATAATTTAAAATTTTTTAGTTATAATTACCATATTATAATTGCTATAATATTATGTTAAGTGAATGCTTGTTAATAAGTTCGAGGGTGGATTGAAAAGTTCGCGGCCTCAGCAAGAAAACAAAATATAAACAAAAATAATTTTATTTTTCCACGTAATCTCCACTTAGCTCAATGCACTTATTCCATCTGGTTTCCAACGCCTGTATGCCGGTCATGAAAAAAAATTTCTTCAAGGCCTTCAAAAAAGTCACCCACCGCAGCTTCGACCTTCCCATTTCATGAAAATTTTTGACCTCCAAGGTGTTTTTTTGGGTTTGGGAATAAATGAGAGTCTGAAGGTGCCAAATCAGGGGAATAGGCGGGATGGGGCAGTAATTCAAAGCCACAATCACGAATTTGAGCCATAGATTAAACAGACGTGTGAACGCGTGCATTATCCTGATGGAACAACACTTGTTTGCTCAGTAAGCCTGGCCTTTTCTCTTTGATTGTTTCACGCAAACGACGTAAAAGGGTGCAGTAATGAGCCGAGTTTATAGTTTCACCTTTTGCAAGGTAGTCCACCAAGATGACACCCTTAGCATCCCAAAAAACTGACGCCATCACCTTCCCCGCTGACAAAATTGTTTTAGCTTTTTTTGGAGTCGGTTCATCAGGTTTTTTCCACTGCTTGGATTGCTTTTTTGACTCTGGAGTGTAGTGGTACCCAGGTTTCATCCATTGTCACAAATCTAGCCAAAAAATCTTGTGGATCAGCCTCAAACATATCCAAACAGACGCGAGAAATCGTGAGCCTTATTCGTTTTTGTTCAACTGAAAGCAATCTGGGTATCCACCGCGCAGATACCTTAGAAAATCCAAGTTCATCGACTATGATGTTTTGTGTTCATTCATACGAGATTTCAATAGTGTCTGCAATCTCCCTGATGGTCAATCTCCGATCTGCCAATATCAGATCACAGATTTTACTGATGTTATCTTCAGTCGTAGAAGTCATAGGCCGGCCGGAGCGAGAGTCATCTTCAATACTCTCTCGTCCGCGTTTAAATTCTGCAACCCACTTTATCAAGATAGTTTTTTTTAAATAGGTATTTGATGACCGCACGTTGCTCAATTTTCTCCATTCTTTAAAAACGCTGCAATTGGGCTCACAAAATTTAGTCTAATTTAAAACCCGATGATACTATTGCAATGGAATTTTACAATGACACCCAGAGAGTAAACAAATCGGATGAGGTTAGTTACATTAATTTTTTTTTATTATATTGTATCGTAATATGGGGAGGAACACATAAGAGACGTTTTTTAAGTATTGAGCGAGCTCAAAGAGGAATCCTAAAGGTCATGCTAAAGAAGAAGAAAAAATATAGTACTTCAAAACTATACAATGAAGCTAATGTTTTGACTGTGAGGCAATTATACATCCTGCAATGCATTCTCAAGGTTCACAAGCATACTACTGTAGATCCAGATATAGTTAAAAAAAGAAACCCCTATTCTGTAGTAAGACAACCCTTCTCGAAAACATTATTTGCAAGACAACAATACTCTACACAATCAGTTGCCATCTATAATAAGGTAAACAGATATAAGAAAATATACACCATGTCCCTTAAGCAGTGCAAAATAATTATCACAAATTGGCTAAAATGTCTTAATTATGACCAAACCGAACAACTTTTATTGCGATAATACATGTATGTATACTTATTTGAATATGTATATATTTATATCCATTCATTTTCTAAATATATATAGAGATATATAATATAGATATATACTATGTAGGTATTTAAACAAAGTTAAATCTTAGATAGAAAAGACACCATACATTACAAACATAGGCACACACAAAAACATACGTATCACAGACTTATAAACACACACAGTTACACTCACATCTACACACACACGCTTACACCTTCTACACCCACACATACACCAATTTACAAACCACACCCATATTTACACACACTATCATGTATGAACAATAAACTATTTTTAAGATTAATACTTACCTTTTTGTTTACATTTAATGTCTCCAGAAAGAGCGGCTTTCTCCTAATACAGGTTTCTTTAAACTTAAAAGGAGATACCCAACACTTATAATGATCAACTTGTAAACAAATAAAGAACTTTTTGAATTTTTTTTTTTTGAAAATAGTTCAAGTATTTATGTGTTAGGCCGCAATCTTTTCAATCCACCCTCGTAGTTTTGATAAATAATAATATTTATTAAGGTATAAACTTTTCAGGATAGATCTAGACCTGTGAATAAGAAATTATGACCAAGGGTCGTTGTTATTAAAATAAAAAGCAAAGTTAGATTTGGCAAACCATTACATAAACTTGGTTCAAGTTACGCAATCAGGTACACATCGACCAACCTGTATATGGAAAACAAATTCAACCTAATGTTGGAAGCATAGAGTTTGTGTGAAGATCTTTTTACTGGTTTGTGTTGAAGATGACATGCTGACTGCACTTTAAATATTTTGTTGGGTGTTTTTTTTTTAAATGAATAGAAATCATAAGAAATTATGACTTAATCATCACATAAGCAATATGATGATAATCCCCCAGTCCCAATTTATAGTTTCTAGTTATAGAAAAGGATAGCTAAGACCATCATTGGCTAATGTGGTTGAAAAAATCAATTGTAAAATCATTATTCATACCTCGGTATCTATTTATATGTGCAGATATTTTAGGACTAGAATTTGCGCAGATTACTAAGAGAGTAAATAGTGTTAGGTTACAGCATGTAGTGTTACAAACTTTAATTCAAGTACCATTATGCTACCGGTTTTGGTGTCACTTCTAAGATGTTAGGATCATTAGTTTCATGTATGTGTTACCGGAAAAGTATGAAATCTAGGAATTTTATACAAATCCTAAATTAATACAAATGAAATGTATACAATTCCGAAGCTGTTTAGGAAATGTTTAAAATATTGTCTTTAAAAACTATTTAATACATAAATGTCCTAGGAAACGTGTAAAATTCCTAGGAATTCTATGTAATTCCAATATCGTGTTAGGAAATGTATAAAAATAATGCTTTTTGTAATAAAACACGGTGTTAAAATGAGAATAATACCACTCCTTGAGACAAGCTTGTTCTGATAACAATAATATCGTACAATTTACGATAGACATCAATCTGAGATCAAGAATATAATCGAATTTGACATTTCGTTCTATGATACGCCATGATTATGTGTACGACACCAGGCTAATATAAAATCTGAAAAATTGTAAAAAAAGGGCAGACAACTTGATTAACATCATCCGAGAGCCGAGAGCATTTACGTTTTATTTTATCTTTTAGATATTAAGGTACTCTGTATCCTGAAACCTGAAGTCTTTAATCAGCCACAAAAATATTTTTAGGAGCGTGATGTAGACGCATATGATGCCTCCGCTAGCCTATATTTTTCAAGCTTCCTAAGATTTTTCAGTGGTACTGTGCCGACCTACGACATGACCTACAAGTCGACACAAATACAGCGTCAGCAGAATTGGCGTAGTAAACAACGCTCCATACGTAATGCGTGACATCGATATCCTACATCGCGATATCAGAGTTTTCGTCGCCACTAAGTATATATACAACAAACCAAGAATGGTAGTTGGGCCTTGGTCCCCGAGCAGATAACACCTAGCTCGGCGGAAGTACTTCCACTTTTAGTAAAGAACATACGTTCCTTACAGTACCTTGAAAAGTTAATGGACTTAAGTAAACATAGACAATAAGCCACAGTACATTCAAGAAGCCGAGCCAAGAGGACCATAGGCATTGACTCGAGAAATCTTCAGAGTTTTGAATGCTGCAAGAGAGTGGCCTGGCCTTTAGGTTTTTAGCCGTAATATTTCGATGAGTATGCGGAGATTTACCCCCCTTTATCCTGTATCCCCGCATACCCAGCGCGATCGCATGATCAGACGAAGCAATACCTTCCCATCGCCCCGCTTTACCCGCGTACTAATTCATGTCTCAAATGTTATACCTACATTTCCGATTGCTATTTAGGAAATGTATAGATTTCCTAGGATATGTGTCTAATATAATTTATTTTACACATTTCCGCGCGCTTTTAGGGATTACATACATTTCCTAGGAATTGTATACAATGACGGATTATATACATTTCCGGTAACATTATGTTTTAAATTCTTATTCTAATGTTTACGTGATCTCTGACAATTAATATCTGATATCATTAGTCGGACCCCTCGTTTAGCGGAGCAAAGCCGCATTCGTAGTTGAATGTTTGGACTCACGGGCCGCACAAGATGCGGTGGGCCCCTCCGCCATCCGTCAGGCTGTCGTGCGAACGCGGATACACGGCTCTGCACTTAACTTCACGCCAACCGTACATGTGTCTATGGCTACGAGGGCCTAACTTGCTACTTGTTAATAGTTATGAAGGGCTGAGTGGACATCCCACCGACGCCCAATTATGACCCGCGCTATGACAGATAGCAGCGATTTGACACCGTTGTCAAATGGACTACCCGACTGGATTCTCTATTTCGTAGGGAGTAAATGGATAGATCGTTAACGTTCAATGGTCATTCATACAAAATTAGTAACAACAACATACGTTTAATGGCTTGCTAAAATGATGCGTCGTTTTATGCATAAGTAGGTATACTATATTAATTGATTTGCTCGATTGCTAAATCTGTAGTCTTATCTGTGGGGGGAAACTAGACAGGATATTTTGATACCACTGAAAAAAAAATTATAAATGAGGGTGTCGTCGATATTGACACTGTTCCTACAAATAGAATAAGTCAGGGTGGCCGTGATTTTGATGTATAATAATAAACATTTACTTTATTTATGTATAAAATTTGGTTATTAGGTTAAGATTAAGAACTTTATAAGTAGAGTCTTGTCAACGAATAAGATAGGTAATGAAGTTTATTGAGTTAAATGCGTTTGATAATGTATTGTCAATCCAATTACAATTATTATTTTTTTGGTTGGTGTGGAAATACCTTGACGTACCGTACCGTCACCCGAGGGAGGCGACGGCGTGTGTGGGTCTCCCTGCCCTGAAAAGGGCAGGACTACCCACTAAAACCTCCCCGTTGGACCTCATTGGCCTTGCGTGGCGGTGCTGTGGGAAATCGGGTCAACCTAGCCAACCACAACACCACCGGCGGCTTGGCTGCTTTTAAGCGGCCCCGTCTCTTTCCCCTGGCATAGTCACAGGGGGAGTGGGGACGGCCGATCCAACTGGACCGCCCCCACCTCGTAGTGGAGGCCGAGAGTGCAATGCCGACTGAGGCGCCCTCACGCCATCCGCCGGCCGGTCTCCACGTGGAAATTCAGCACGGGCAAACTGACGCCGCGCTCTGAGCCGCCTCCGCTTGCGGCATGCGGGGGCGGACGGGTCGTCTTCCCTTATTCTTTCCGCTGCTTCTTTCTGCGTCATAATATCTTCACAGAATGAAGCAGCACTTTTCCAGGCCGTCTTACTCCCAAGCATGGCCTCAACCATACTTGAGAGTGAGAGATGTGGCCTTACGAATGCGGACAGCTGCTGTCGCTGCACCGCCCATTCAGGGCACACGAGCAAAGTGTGCTCGGCGCTATCCTCTAGCGCGCCACATTGGTTGCACACCGGAGATTCCTCTCTACCGATCCGGTGCAGGAACTTGCCGAAGCATCCATGACCCGACAAGACCTGCACCAAATGAAAACTCAAATAATATCAGAGTTTGTGCTCGAGCCAGCGGAGAATCACCGGCCCGAGCGCGTCAAGGGTCCATCGACCTGATTGAGACCGCCGCAGAGATTCCGCCCAACTGAGGACCATTTCGTCTTTCGCCTCACGGCGAACACGAGCCAGGTCCTCCGGATAAAAACGCTCTCCGGAGACCTTCTTTTGAGTCTGCCATACGTAGACCCTCGCCAGCGCCTGGGCGTCAAGTTCTCAGAATGGCGTCCCAGCAAGTGCGCATGCGGCATCGAAACTAAAGGTGCGATACGCCCTGCATACCCGCTGAGTAATAGCCCGCTGTGGGCGCCGCAGGTGCGTCACGTTGTCCCGGATATGGATGGTGTCGGCCCAAATGGGCGAGCCGTACAGTGCCATACTGCGCAATATGCCGGCGTAAAGGTGCCGACATTTGGCTCTAGGACCTCCCACATTGGGGAGAAGCCAGGCGAGAGAGTCCGCAGCCTTAAGAAGGCGTGGAGATAGCGCCGCGAAATGTGGACCAAACGTCCATCGTTGATCTAGGATGAGGCCCAAATACTTCAACTGGGCCCTAATTTCCACCCTTACACCACCAACAAGAATAAATGAACCTGGTGGACATCGTTGCCGAGGCCCCGGAAAAAAGATGGCCTCGGTCTTGTCAAGCGCTACCCGCAGGCCCAAGAGGGCTATGCGCCGTGCCACTAAAGTGCCACCAGCCGATGCTAAACGGGCCGCCGCCCCAAAATCCTTTCCCCGGGCTGTAACAAGGGTGTCATCCGCATAGCAGCAAATACCCATGCCCGGGAGCAGAATACCGCGCAGTAGCCAATCATACCCGATGTTCCACAATAGAGGTCCCAAAACAGATCCCTGTGGAACACCGGAATGGACATTATAGCGGCGAAGGTCGCCATTCTTATCAATGCAGAGTACCTCTCGATTTGAGAGATAGGTTTTTATTAAAGTCGACAGATAAGAGGGTACCTGATGAAAGCGGAGCGCCTCCAAAATAGTAGAGTGAGGGAGGGTATTGAACGCGTTAGCTATGTCGAAAGAAATAGCCAGCACACCCTCTTCCTTCTCTCGGGCCTCCAAAACTAAAGATTTCAAATCGGACAGGGCGTCAATAGTTGATCGCCCTATCCGAAAACCATATTGGCACCTTGAAATATCAGGACCGACCTCCCGTAGATGGTCCTTAAGACGCCCAGCCACAATGCGCTCCAACAGCTTCCCGACCTCGTCGAGAAGTACAATGGGCCTGTACGCTGACGGTGAATTTGCCGGACGCCCCTCTTTGCCAAGGAGGCACAGCTGCCCCTCCTTCCAAAGTTTAGGAAACTTTCCGACTCGAAAACACGAGTCAAATAGTTCCCTAAACTTTTACTCCATTAATGTCGCCCCCAGCGCAACAATTTTTGCCGGGATCCCATCTGGTCCCGGGGCCGTCTTTTTAGCACGGAGGCACATCGCCACCTTGCCAAATTCCTCATCTGTTATTAAAGGGGCTTCAAAGGGAGCAATTGTAAGCTCCTGCTCTATAGAAGCACTCATCATCGGTGGGACGAAGCTGGGGTCGCTGTCTGGGAATAAAACTCGGACAATACTGTCAAGCAATCCCGGCTCGAGGGTCTCGGTTAGTGGGGGACCAATAGGGCGCAGCTTGTTACGCGCAGCCCGGTACGGTCTCCCCCAAGGATCTTGATTGAGGCTGTCCAACATTTCCGCCCGAGTGGATTCTTTTGCGGCCCGTATGGAAGCTTTAAACACCCTCTTTGCCTCTACATATATACTATAGAGAAAGGCTTCGTTCTCGAGGTCCCGGTTAGCACGGCGCCTACTTCTGGAATAGGCTTGCCGGGCCGCTATACAGCCAGCCCGGAGATCGGCAAGCTCCACTGACCACCAGAAGCAGGCGCGTCGGGGAGGCAGACGTCGGGACCGGGGCATGCTGGAGTTGCATACCTCGGTCATGGAACTGCGGAGACTTGTCGCTGAACTATCCACATCTGGTCCAGATAACGGAGGCGAAAACCAATCTTGGATAAAGACCGCCTCTCTTGCAACTTCCCTGTCAAGACGTGACAATGCCCATCTGGGAAAAGGCGAAGACGCATTGGAACTTCGTGCCCGGTTCGCTGATGAGACCACAAATCGAATATATTTGTGGTCTGAAAGGGTCTCTGCCGGGTCCACTTTCCAATCTACCACACGCGCGGCAAGAGCAGGGGAGGCGAATGATATGTCCACCACGGACCCTCCCTGCTGTCGTACACAGGTGTGTGTAGTTCCTCTATTTAAAAGAGATAGACCTACCGCAGCTGCCCAGAGCTCCACTAATTGCCCTCGTCTGTTACTAGAGGCAACTGGATTTCCCCACCTTGGAGACTTGGCGTTGAAGTCGCCAAGCACTACAATTTGGCGACCGGACAACGACACACGACTTACGGCACCCTGCAGAATCCCAAGAAAGGATTCAAATTCATGCAGGGCGCGATTTGGCGAGAAATATATGCCAAAAATCGCAATATTGCCCCACAGGGCCACCACAAAACCTGAACCCCCCTCAAGATATGAAAGAGGAGGGGAGGAGGAGGACGAACGCCTGACTATTGCCACTGTGCCATCTCGGTCACCCAACCAGCTACTAGGGACAGAATAAGGTTCTGCTACTACAGCAACATCGACCAACCACTCCGCTATAGCCTGAAATAACAAGTCCTGGGCTGAGCGGCAGTGGTTGGCATTTGTTTGGAGGAACGTGAGATGGGCCATTATGTTTCGGTCATTTCAACTTCCTCCACAACTACAGTCCCAGTGTCGGCTACTGCGGCGATCGGTTGGGTCCGTGCTTTCGCCACCCCTTTTTTGGGGGGAGGTCTACAGCTCCTTCCCCCCATGACATGGCCAACAGGCCGCCCATTTTCCGCGCAAACCTGGCAATTTGGCTTTCTTTCACTACAAACAGCGACTTTGTGACCACTTTGTCCACAGCGGAAACATAGATCTTTGCGCTCGGCGGAAGAAGGGCGAAGAGGGCGAGTGTGTCCAATGCCTAAACATTTAAAGCACCTGAGGGGCCGCTCCTCCAGAGCACGAACCGACGCCGAACTAAAACCCACTAAAAAGCGGCCACCTTCCACAACAGTCTTGGCTGCGGAAACAGGACATTGGACACGGATGGTGCCCATTCTCATACGCCCGCGACTAATCTCACCCGCTTTTATTTGATCAGCCGAGCAGTGACCAATACCGGCGACTTTTTCAATGATCTCAGATTTAGACACCGAGTCGTCCAAATCTGAAATGACAATACCCGCATATTTTACAGGTCTTGTCACCTTGGCAAGACCTTCGCCTATCGCCTCCCGCATTTTAGCTGCAAATTTATCGGCCAATTCCGCCGATCCTGCCCCCGGGAACTCGATGAGCCGAGCCCCCGTCTGGGTCTGGCGGAAACGCAACGAGGACGGTGATGTAATGCCCAACTCGTTCAAGTCCATTCCATTTCGAGCCCGGCGGAGCACGGATTCGAAAGTTTCCCCTTTCTCCTCTGCTTCTGCGGTAAGGGAGACCACTACCGCAGCGTTCTTTGGGGGAATAAACTTTTTTGGCTTTAAAGCGGACTTTTCTTTCTGCTGGGGAGCCGCTTTCTTGTTCCTAGCAGAAGGGGCTGATGAAGGCGCAGGCTGTGAGGAAGAAGTTCATTTTTTCCCCTTTCCTTTCCCCTTTCGGACAACAGTTGACCATCCTTCGTTTGCTAGGGTGGTCGAGGGAAGTAAAAGATCCTCTTCTTGATCAGGAGCCGGAGCCGGCAGATAAGTGGCTCGAGGAGCGGCTTGAGGAGCGGCTCGAGAAACAGTATTAGGTATGAAGGCAGACTCCACGACCCTAGAAGGCCCTGGTACAGATGCGAGAACGGGAGCAGGCAGCTCTCCAGTAACCTTGAACTTTTTTTTAGACCTTTGAGGTTTTGGCGGCTCAGGGACCTTGAAGGCCTCTGGCAACCGTTCCAGTAAAGGCTCTTTCTTTCGGTCCGCTGCTAATGGTGGGCGGAGCAGTTTCTCTGGAAGGAGCCTACCCTCTAGTCCCTCGATCCGGGCATTAAGTCGGGCGTTTAAAATAGCCCGTTCGTCTTCCATAATATTGCGGACCATGGCTTCAAGAGCCGCCTTGTCCGCTGTCAAAGATCCATGTGTGGAAACAGGAAATGACTCACTCACTTCCATTCCCATTTCAATGGGGACCGAAGTTAAGGCTGGGGCCAGTGATGTTTGATCAGATTTGGACAACCTGGCCACAATTGCTTCTAATTCGGTCACTCGTTTACATTGGCCATCTAACTCAGCCAGCAGACGATCTACTGTCGCCTGCAACCGGATTGTTTCTTCAGAGGTGGTTCGTTTAAGGGCTTCCTCGCATATTGCCCTCATGTTGGCGTAGCTCTCTTTTAGGGCCTTTCGATAAGTCCCCTTTAAATTAGATGACTTGCTGATCATTGACCACTTGAGCCTCAAGCTCCTGCTCGTGTGCTGCCTTCGTTTCGGCATCCAACTGCCTCTGCGCCTCCGCAAGACCAACGCACGTGCCAGAGGCGGCGGGTCTTCCCCGTCCCTTCTTCTTTTGCGTTTTAATGCTCCCTTTTTCCTCCGGATTATCTGACGAAGATCCTCTTCCAACTTCCTCTATTGGGCGCTTGCGTCCCTTTAAGTACTTAGAGCACTTTGAAGTGCCCGACTCATCTGAAATATGAGTGAGAGTATCTGAATCGGATTCAAACACTTCACTTGGCCTGATAAACAGACCATCACAGCTAGACACTGAGGCCACAGATGTAGCGCGGCTTCGAGTCCTAACACCCTCACACTCTATAGGATTAACATCCGAAGATGTAACATCTACCGACGCACCAGAACAGACGGCGTCCAACTCCGCATTCGTAGATGCCCAAACAGCACTCCTACTTACATCAAATTGGTTTTTGGTCATATTTATGTTTTAACTCATTTTAGATCCCACGAAATCACGGTTTAGACGGACCACCAGGGGCAGAGCCGGTTGACACCTGGCTACCCTCATACTACACGGGGGCGGGCGGTCCCGTGAAGGGAGGCCGATACCACCGACCACGACCGAGTTTATCCCACCCGGTCACCATCCTTCCGAAGAAAGATGGCCCCGACGCCTCGAGCACTCACAACGTCGGGATTGGGGGATTTTTATTGTGGTTGTCTCCACTTGGGCCAGCCAATAAAGGCAAGCCCCCTGGTCTGGTCGAGCCGATAGACGTGATCACCAGACACTCGACCAGGAAACAGGTTGTTTGACTGTGGCCGAAGCCTGCTGCGACCGACTGCTATTACGCAACCGGTCGAACCCGCCGTGCCACGAGGCTGTCCCGCTATACACCTCTCCGAAGAGCACCGACATCAAAACCAAACAAGGTTCCTACCAGGCGAGAGTGACGAGGAAGCAAAGCGCCCCGACACCTCACGCGCCCTTCACTGCTCTTCTCAAAACGAGATTAGTAGGGAGGACGACTTTGAGCCTGAAATCAGCCGCTGAACGACGGAGTCCCACGCAGAAACCTGTTAGGGCTCCGCCAGTCAGCGTTGCCCAGGATGCGCCACGAGGAGGCTTTCTGACCACTGCACCCCAATCAATCCAATTACCATGTGTTGAGGTGCGTAACACTTTTTGGCACTTGAAAGCAAAAATATAATGTTGAAGAACAAATAAATACGAAATTGTTCGATTCTTCCCTAAAAATGTGAATGATCACATTTTGTATGAATGTGAATGATCACAGTTGATATAAATCAACCGAAATTTTATAAAAGATATCCACGTTAGCAAACATTTTTAGAAACTCATCTGTAATTAAACTTAGAAATTTGTTCTCATCATCACCTGTAAGTCTGTTCCAAAATTATTTCGATTGTTTGATCCAATGGGATCCAACTTATACGAGTGGAATATTACCTACTATAAATTACCCTACTTACTTACTTATTAATTATTCCTAGTTAATTGTATTGCACTGAAATTTCTTTAGAAAAATCTAAAAGACGTATCTATAACACTAAAAAAATGTTCTCGATGTTTTCAAAATAAAAGGTAAGTAAGTAAACGTTTACATTAAACACATTTTTTAAATCAAACTAACCGCACACTTTGGATGCACGCAATTAATCTACACTGAAACGGAAGGTACAAAACCAATCGTGCCTACGACTTAGCTGTGTTTACAGAGCGTCTCGGGTTGGAGTGGCAGCAATATAAAGATGATCGGTCGACATGTCGCCTCATGTATAATGTGCATACAAATCTAAGTGGGTGCCGGCGGGTGGGTAGTCGCAGACTGACGAGGAGCACATCCTTATGATAAGAACAAGAAGAGGAGGGTACAAGGGACATGTGTCTGACGTGTCCGCCCCGCGCCGCGACGCTCCCGCCGCCCCTTCGCTTCTACACGTGTAAGTGAACGACGCTTGCTACGCTCTTCTACGAGCCTCACTACGAATTCGGTCTCGTTCAGACTTTGTTCCGCGCTCCAAATTTACATGAGCTGAGAGAAATTTTTGTATTCGATGTGTGTGGACCGCCGTTTCCTGCGTTGCTGTGTAATATGCGAAGGACTTATTTAAGTGCATCTCATTTTTGTTTAACACGTTTTATTTTAATTAGGATGTTGATAGCATGAACAAATAATTTAACGACACCGATTCTGTAAAAGAGCGCATAAGGTTACATCTGATATATTGATTATTTCAAAATTATCTTTGAAATATTATTCTGAAATGCTCCGATTTTATTTTCATAGATCTTCATAGATCTATGGCTTGAAAGAAAAAAGATAACAGTAGGTTTCCCAGTTGACTAGGGAGTCAATATCCCGATTGCAAAGACGCAAATTATTGTATTTTGTTGAAGCAGGCAGGTAGCAACGTTAACATAAGGCGTCTTAATATAATTTTTCATTCTCTGTAATGATGAGAGAAGGAATGATGAAGACGGAAAAATTCTGTTTATAACACACCATCTAGACTCGAGCGTATCATAGATTCATCAGATATCTCACTAAACCAAAATTAAAAATCAACTGATGACTATCAAAGCAAATAAAAAAACGTTACAAAAATCGCTTTGGAGACCGATTTTATGGGTGAACTTATTTCAAATTAATTGTGAAAAGATTATTTGAACTGAGAATTATAACTCTTATTCATTTTACCGCCAACTGAGGACGAGTATTCAAACTTGAGCAGATATTTAAGTCCATTTAAGAATGGCTGAGCGTATGACCCTTTACAAATCATTCCGGTTTAGCTTGGGGTCGCATACTACTTATGTAATAATAAAGCTTTTAGTACATTGAATATTGCGATGTTCGCTGCGAAGCCTACACGAGTGTTTATATTAACATACAAAGTTTGGATGCTCCCAGTTCGAAAGGAACCACCCTTTTAGGGTGGTGTTATTAGTATAAGCAAAAGACATAAAGTTCCCCCTTCTGAGGCAGACGTGGTGTGCATACAATGGAGTTGGCATTGATTTTGAGTTAAATATCACCCCTTTGCCTCCGTTCTTGCATTGTTGTACATTGGACGTGTACAAACATAGTGACATGAATTATTGTTACTGGTTATTTTATCTCTTTCTGTTGTTGTCATTAATCAGCAACAGAATATGCATTTAATGGGAGCTCCTATGCTGTTATTAATGCTAATTATAATATTAATTGTGGGTCCAGGAATTGGCGTTTCTGTGTAGTTAGCAGTATCAAAAGGACTCGACTTAATGTTTTTTGGCCTAAGCTATGCCCTTTATTTTAGGTAATTAATTTTCTAAGAGTATGTTTGCTCCCTGGCGTATCTATATCAGTAAATTGTTATTTCAATAATACTGTAGGTAAATATATCAGACGTTGTCGAGATATTGATGGTAAAAGACAAAAAGATCATTTTCCATTCAAAGTGCGATATTTCAGCGAGAAGTGGTAATATTAAACTTTTATAAAAAGCAAATTCAAGCTGAATAAACAAGTTATCCGATAAATTCAGTCAGAGTTTGCGATGACTACAAAACAACTTTTTTTTCGGTATTTACGAGGATTGATCTTGCCAGCACAGCAGAAGATTTTGCCAGAAAAAAAATTTATCGTGAAATCTTAAAAGTAAAAACTTCAAGTTTCAAAACGCTTCAAAATTTTAGTAGATATAACTATTTTCAAAGTAAATACAACCAGTCAAAAAATGTTTGGACTTTTTTTGATCCTTTCGTTTTTTCCTCTAGTTTATATTAAATACACTTTCAAGTTGGTCGGGTTTTTAAAGTATAGCGGGTTAATATTTATACATTTAATTTGAAAACTG
The DNA here is from genome assembly GCA_037074685.1 of Glyphodes pyloalis. Lineage (NCBI taxonomy): Eukaryota > Metazoa > Arthropoda > Insecta > Lepidoptera > Crambidae > Glyphodes > Glyphodes pyloalis. The sequence goes on from JAYKKO010000001.1 coordinate 18,908,803, forward strand.
CAAACGTAATCGTTACGAGGCAGTGTCCTGAAATTAATTCATTTCACCATATTTTCATCTTCAAGAATGATTGACATGACTGGATGAAAGGGTTGGGACGGATTAAAAATAAAATTTTGCGACGTATGATTTTACAAGTGGTCATCTGTTCGAGGTATAAAGAGCCGCTCCCACCGAACATCCGGCAGATTTATATTCAAACAGCATTAATGTCGCGTACAGAATTACCTGCATTGAACTTTGTTTGCCAATAGGGTAATCTGTAAACACAAACTGTTAAAATCCGCTATTTGACGGTGAGATGGGCCAGTTTGCTCAGGTGCACCTTTTGACAATAAACCACGTCGGTCGCAGAGCTCTTCAAAGTTATTTTTCTTTTTTTTTACAAAGATGCAAAACATTCTTCACTCACGTAGCGTCACTTTGCTAAACTGATATTTGTCGATAAATTCGAAGTGTTCGGTAATTAGGTAAAATAAATAACATTTTTACCTTGTTTTTATAGTCAAGTTACTACTTAAGTAGGTATTATTTTTCAGTTTTTATTTTAATTTAACTTTTGGTGGACGTTTTGATAGTTAGCAAATCAGATTTACAGTTTTAAAGAATTAGTACGATTGAGCCCTAATAATACCACATTTGATATAATTAATTATAAATAATAAAAATTAAATTAAAAAAATATAGTAGTCAGGTATTTAATGAAGGCGTGAATTAGTCGACAATCCTAATTAGTAGCACCTGAAATTTTACCGTTTGTCATATATTTGTGTTTGTCATTTTCTTCAGTATCAACGTATTATTTATGTATCTCGTTATGTATCTGAAATAAAAAATAATTTATAATGTTTATAGGGCACAATTATAATATAAGAAAACATGGCATCGTACGCAGAGCACATAAAACGTCACGCGGATTAAAGAAACCTTTATTTGAATTCCCACCCATTAAACATTTTAACGAGGCATGGAACACGGCAATGCCAAAATCCCACAGGCTTACTAAGTCAACTCCGTTGAAAAAAAAAACAATATGTTCACATTGCTTTGTCCTTTTATTCATATTTAATCTCCAGAGCGTCTACAAAAAACAATGATTTCACGGTACAGCATTAACGCATGTAGGCATAACAGAGAGACGAGCCAGGCCAAAGTAAACACAAGACCATATATTAAAATGTTGTCAATCCTATTTACAGACATTTTACTCTGTGTTTATCTTATAAATCTATTGTGTGCACGGCGGTCGAAATTATGGGATTTTGTGTCAATATTGGTCCGAGGTGGGTTTGTCGTTCGTTGCATTTAACACGTCCCACCGCGACAGGCACGCTGCGCGGGGTTAGTTTAAAGTAGTTGAGATGCGTCAACGCTGAGATAGATGGCGTGGCTGGTCCGTCGCGCTCGGCCGCAGCTGATAGAATACAACGCAATCGAGGGACAAAAACGCGTACAGGATTTAGTAAAATGTACCAATTAAATAAATACTAGTGACCCTCCCCGGCTTCGCACGGATGCAATGTAAATACTTAGGTTCAATTTTCTGTTCTATATTGCAAATAGAAACTCTCCTCTTGAATCACACTGCATAATAAACAAAACCGCATCAAAATCCGTTGCGTAGTTTTAAAGATCTAAGCATACATAGGGATATACAGAAAATGCGACTTTGTTTTATAGTACGTAGTGATATCGCGTTAGTATTATATTTTCTACATATTAGATGATCACCGTCGTGTACATTAAAAAAAAATCACCGATTCCAGAAGTATGTAAAAAGAACATTATTCCGCTGGCCGGCTTGAGTTTGATATATTTTACTTCATTTGTAAATTTAGTTCATACTTAAAGAGAGAAGGCTATTAAAATGCACAGATAAAAATATATTTAGAACCAGAAAGGAGATCATTTAATGTAAGTAGGCATGTCTTGTATCTTTTATCATCAACACATCACTATAGAATACAATCAAGGGTGGCTTTTGATTTTTTTGAGAAAAGAGTGAAGTGAAGAAGTGTTTTAAAAAGACTGAAATCTTTTCAGGCATCTTCGAGTAATCGACGGAAATACATAAAACATGTGACAAGTTGAGCACGAACTCCTTTTTTATGTGGCTTAAAACCAAGAACCAATGTTTGAACACAGTTTTTAGAATCTTTCTGGCAGTATTTGAAAGACAGTTTCGCGTTCTCCAGCATTTAGTTTCTTATATTTAGACTAAAATTCTTGACTTTTGAGTTTTCTCCAGTTTCTAATAATTGTCGGCTCCATCATCGTAATGTTTAGAAGTCTGAATATAAAGGTACCTAATGGTTTAGCTATGTATCGTACACACTTTGTTTACACCGATTGTGTGGGAATAGATTCATACAATTGAAAGACGGACATAACATTATCCGTGTTCTAGAGTATATTAATTTCCTTACCTTGTGTTTTACATTGATTTAGTAGTTTGCATCATGTTCTTAGCCCACTTAAGAAAATGTAAATTGGCAATAGTCCCTTGCCAGAGTATTAAGATTTTATTAGAAATATGATTGAAAAATAACTTTCCCTGCCTGTTGAAGGAAGGTTGTGTATGATTAAAACTGTAATTAAGTTCAATATAACGATTAGAAAGAAGAATAATCAGTCAATGATTATAATTAGTTAGCAGCAAATCATGTAATACCTATCTGTTCTGTGGTAATTATCTTCTAAGTATTCGAAGACCACGTAATGCATTAAGCTCTCAATGACAGTGGATAGCTAAGTACAACTACGACGGGACACAGTGCGCGATGTGGGGTGGGTGCGGTGATTAGGTTCAAGACCCAAACGTTAACAGATGCATGAAGGCAGACGTACGAAGTCGCGGGCGTCCGCTAGTGTCTAATAATTTTGTGTAGGTGTTCTTATTCCCTTCGGTAGCAAGTTGTTGTTGTATTTACTTGGCACGGACTTCAAGATATGAATTACTTCGTGTTATCTAAAAGTTTTCCTATTCTTCTATTCTATTCTGTTATTTTTAACTTTTTAGTTCCCGTTTGAAGTCTGTTTTTTTTTGTTAAATTTTTTTTTTCACATTATTTAGTTGGGGATGAGAGGATACTTTTAAAATTTAGGAACATCGGGTACTTGACCAAAAATGATAGACGGAATCGCTTAGAAAATAATAAAATGCGCGTATGGCGAAGCCCGAAGTAGCTATATTCTGTGTAACTTTCGCGAGGCCGAAGGCCGAGCGCCCGTGTAAAGCGAAGCTCGGAGCGGCTTCCGTCAAACACTTTGGGCCGAAATAGACGAGACAACATAATAAGTAACCGACGCGAGGCCGTAGGCCGAGCTGAGTTGCGAGACCGTAGGTCGAGCGCCGCGTAGGGCGAAGCCCGAAGCGGCCATGTTTTGTGTAACTTGTGCGAGGCCGAAGGCCGAGCTTCGAATGCGAGGCCAAAGGCCGAGCGCCCGCGTAGAACAAAGTTCAAAGCGGCTTCCATCAAACACTTTAGCCGGATTTAGATAAAAACAATGGAACAAGTAACCTCCGCGAGGCAGAAGGCCAAGCTGCGCCGCGCAGGGCGAAGCCCGGAGCTACATAGCTCCTTAGGCCACATTTGATAACTGTAACACCTTACTAGCAAAAACACGTAGCCCCCATTGCGACAGTCAAAGGCCAAAAGTTGCACCCGCGAGGCCGTAGGCCGAGCGCCGCGAGAGGGCGAAGCCCGGATCGGCCAGCCCTCAGGCCTAGATTTTGCCAGCCACGTGCGAAGCGCGTGCTGCAAAAGCTAGCTGATTCGTATGAAATTAGTCCACTATAACTCTTGCAAATAGTAATGGTGCATCCACACACATCCGCCGGCACGAGCCGGCGGCCAAGCCGAGGGCACGACCGGCTTTTTAAATGCCGGCGACAAAGTCAGCGGTAAGGCTGCCCCAAAGCCGTCGGCATGTGTGCATGCCGACAACGAAGCATGGTATGTTGCTTTATGGTGGATGCACCATAAAGGAACCGTGACTGTCTGTAAAGAACTTAGCTAGTAAAAATCTGTTACTACGTCTTACGCTAAAACTTTATTTAAATGCAAAGTATAAACCAATAGAAATAAATTTTAAACCCCTGGAAAAAGCTATAAATGATTGCAGAATTCTCTGGACTGACGATGATCTCCACCATCAAAGCTTTAATAGCACTAATAACTCATAAAGGTGCAAATATGTCACCAAGAGAAACTAAATAGGTTAAAACACCAGGTGATTGTTGTAACTGGTGAAGGAGTTCCCTTGACTGTTGATGGTCTCCACCATCAAACCTAAATTATAACCTTTGAAGGTGCAAGGTTCTCACCAATAGAAATGAATTAAGTCAAAACACGAAGTAATTGTTGTAACTGGTAAAGGAATTCTTTCGACTGTCGATGGTCTTCACCATCAAACCTTAGATGACACTTGTAACTCATGAAGGTGCAGAGTTTTCACCAATCGAAATCAATTAAGTCAAAACACCAGGTAATTTTCGTTAATGGGTGAGGAGTTCCCTCGATTATTCATGGTCTCCACCACCAAACCTATAATGACACTTAAAACCCATAGATATGCAAAGTGCTCATTGATAGAAATTAAATAAGATCAAACACGAGGTCATTGTTTTAAATGGTTAAGGAGTTCCCTCAAATATCTTTTGGCTCCATCATTAGACCAGTCCCAGACTTTCAGGTTAGAGTAATGCTTTAAAATGCTTACTGAAAAAAGTAACAAACGTACTCGTCCCCATAATAATTTCGAAAGTTAGCCCCAGTTTCGCTGGGTATTTATTTTTTTTAAGTCGGTTAAAAAGTAACCAAGACGGTTTTCTACAGCCTTTTAGTAATAGTATTATTTTTCTATTACTAACAACACCTGATCACAATTAAATATTTAGGAAATATACTACATAGATAACCACAACAACTGATGAATAATTAAAAATCAGAATTTATTGTTGGGTTCCACATTACCATATCGTCTGACATTTGTTATTCGACGGCCGTTGATAATGAGATACGTCTACATTAGGTATATGTCAAATTTTTTGGCTGATCGAAAAACAGTTTTACTCGCCAATCGCTTTTTGATGCCGCCATATTTGCCATTTTCATAAAGCGCAATGGCGTTCAAAGGGTAAATTGAACGTCAGCCGAACAAAGAGTTATTTGGTAAAAATGTGGTACGTCGTCAGACGTAAGGCGCGCCGGGGCGTCATTAGCGAACGCCCGGCCTTTCTAATTCCTAACTGCGCCCGCCCCCCATTGTCGCGCAATAATGAGCAACTAACGATTAAGACCCACGACGTGCCACGAAAATATTGAAAAGTGTATTTACAGCGGCGAAATTATTCCCCGTTTTATTGGCACACCTAAGTGGCAATGTAAATTGTAAAATTTCCTCTATCGGAGGATCTGGAATCACTAGGTATGATTTATAAAGCTTTCCTTCTTAAAGGGTTGACCTACCATGTCATAAACACATTAAGCAACCTGGTGGTAGACAGTTTAGTTCTTGATCAATAGGTTACCAGACGAACAACGTTGCATGATTTTAGAAATGATACATTAAAAGTAAGGACCATTCATACGCCGTGGGGCTTTTGATTTTCTCCTGCTGCATGTCTATGTTCCATTACATAGTTCAGACGGAGTCTTTACCCAGCAGTGGGCGAACATCTTTTTTCCTTCTAGCGTATATTCCATTGTGATCCGAAGCCTGATTTGATAAGTTTCACATTGAAGCGGGGCCATTTGACCTTCGCAACCCTTACAAAGGAAACCAGACCTATTTGGATCATAGTCGGTACTTTGTTCTGATTGGACAATTAGGTAATTAACATAAGCCTGCAACATCATAACTTGTAAAACTCGCATATTAAAATTGTTCCCCGCAGAATTCGAACTTCCGATCTCCAAGCTTTTGGAGCCCAACACTATGCCACACCATGGCACAGGCGAAGACAAGGGGCGAAATTTTGTTACTTTTGATGTCTCCTTTAAAGAATATTGAATCCTGGATTTTCGAAATCCATTCTTTATTTAATGAGTATACAAGTTACGAGATCATACATGTCATCCCGATATCCGTGCAAACATTAATTGAAATGCACATTACCTACGCGGCAGGAAAATAAGCGTGTGTCGTCGGGAGGCACGTTTTAGGATGTGTCGATTAGGGGGGCTGCTCCTGCCAATAGTCCCTCGTGTGTGTTTACATTCATGTGATTTATCAACCCTGCCGGATTATACTAGTCATAAGTTAAAGTCATCATCAAACCAAATATTTTACCACTCGTTTCAGCAAGGTTTAATGGCAAAAAAATTGTGCTAAAGGGTGACCTACAACACCTTCTCAACTTAGTAGTTTTCTCGTTTAAGTTAGGGGAAATTAAATGCAATACCTTTAAGGGGAATTAAATGATTTAAGGCTTAGATGGATTGACGACTGAAAAAGATATCAGGGCTACTGCTTCAATTTATGTGAAAATCGAAGACAAAAAAGGTCATAACGAGGAGTGTTAAAGATAATTTAGAAATCCAAAATTTCCTCGATATTGGGTAGTATGTGATACAATATATTTTCAATAAAAACGATTATAGATAGTTTAAGCACATACATGCTGCAATGCATGACAAGACATTAAATGATAGTGGTTTAATTGGTTATATTAGTGTCTATATAAGTCTTGGAAGCGCATCAGCTAAACTACGCTTTCGAAGCGTGAAAGGTCCCGGGTTTATATCTCGATAAATTTCCGAGTTCTCTATCTATGATCAAAAAAACGTCATATTATAAACTTTGGACTTTGCACCCTCCTTATGTTGTGCACTTAAGAACTAAGATCCAACTATGAGTTTACCTTGACGTGCGGTTGACCGTACTCGTATGAAGTTCTTACCGTCTGGATAATACAAGTACAAGAGCAAACTTTAGTTTGAGATAGTTGATTAGTATGATATGCTTGATATTGATAAAAAACCAAGTGCAAGTCGGACATGCGCACGAAGGGTTCCGTACCTTTATCTATTCAATATTGGACACAATTATGTATTACACTTTTGTTGTATGGGAGCCACCCTTAAATATTTATCTTATTTAAATTTAATTATTTATTTTTTAAATAAACATGTAATTTTATATTCTGTGAATATTTCAAGCATCTACCTGTTGCTGTTATTTAACATCCAGCAAAAAACGGCTAAAAATCACGTTTGTTCTTTGGGAGCCTCCCTTAAATATTTTTTTTCTCATTTAAATATTTTTTTAAATAAATATACAACTTAATATTCGGTGATAAATTCAAGCTCCTATCTATTGCCGTTATTGGCATTGAGCAAAAAACCGCTAAAAATCACGTTTGTTGTATGGGAGTCCCTATAGATATTAATTTTACTTTAATTTTGAACTACATATACAACTGAATATTCATTACATAACATTTCAAGCGTCTAATAACAGCTGTTATTAATATCACGCAAAAATAGCAATAAAATAACGTTGATTGTATGGGAGCCCCCCTAAAATAATAATTTTATGCAAAAATATATGATCTGTGAACATTTTCAACTCTCTAGCTATCACTGTTCTTGAGATGCAGCCTGATGACTGACGGACGGAAGGACGGGTAGACAGCGATGTCTTAGAAATAGGCTCATATAAGAGGTTAAACTCTAAGATACAGTTTTTTTAAATTGTTCAATAATGCAACCATATTTATATTTACATGTAAAAAAGTGTCCGTAAAGTTGTGTAAGACAAAAGAGTTACAATACTCAACGCACAAGCGCCTAAGGAATTATATAGGCACAATGTAGGTCTATTATAACTCTGTTGAAAATGGTAATGAAAAAAAAAATGTTCGACTTTAGATCTTTTGGCAGGAAATTAAAAATAGAGAATATGTCTGTAATAGACAAAATCCATATTTAAATATTCATCAGTAGTAAACCATAGGAGCTAAGCTCGGATGACAATTACCTGCATGCGAACGTTGCACTATAGGCGTTAGTCTAACGGACACGGATATGCATTTACTAGGCGGTCGCTTTACACCGTGTTTGTGAATCACTCTGCTTTTGTAGCAACTAACCGAACACAAACAGTCAGTTGATGCTAACGCATGGCAGTATGCGTAACAGTATACATGGAAAGCCCTCGTAATGTTTGCCTTCGTGTGATTTATTGGCTTCGTCGGATTTAGAGACACGCAGGGACTACTCGCGACGATGCGGTGTTGCGTTACGTGCGGCTATTAGGAACACCCCCACCCTTGCAATATTGGATCAGACCCATCAAGAGTTGATAATCAAACCCCAATAAACATGGGCGCAAGCTTTTAACAATGGTAACTAATGGACATCGTTTTCCGAGTTTGAAATAACGGACACAGACGGCGGAATAGATAAGGGCGGGATTTATTCAGTTAAAATGGTGTCCGTTTGTATGAAAGTGATTAGGTATTTCTTTTTGCTTATGTATTAAAAGATAGATACGGAAAGCAAAACTAAATTATGTTACGAAACTTTCCTTGTTCAAAGGTTTTTCTTTATTTTCAATTCCGAAATTCGGTGTAAATATATAATAAGCTAATAAGCTGTATACAGATTATGCTCGTGTCTTTTTGAATAAAAATTTGATGCAGAATCATACGGTGTCATTTAGTCTGAAACAAAGCAAAGCGCAATAGATAACTTAATCATGCATAAATGCCCCGCGCAGTTATACTGAAGACCCCCGGTGGACCTTATCCCCATAATGGTGATGCCTTGGAAACAGCAGACCAAATCATACTTTAAATAACTTTCTACCATTTTTAACCCCGGTACGAGATGAATTTTGACGAAATACGAAACATGTCATCGATCAATTATGTGAAAAACGTTTATGCACAATTTGAAATATCTTGAAGCAAATAATGTCTCATCAAAATTTGCCTCTTTTTTTCAATAATTTAATACGTCGAAAGTAAATATCTGATACATACACCTTGCACATTTTAGGGCTCTTCGGGCAATGGCTGTAGATACGTGTCCCGTCAGGCAGAGGATTTGTATATTATCTTTAATCTGTTTAAATTTCCAGCTACATACAAATGTAGGTATTTGACAGGCAAGTTCCAAATTATAAAAATTTTAAAACATTAAAAAATGTTTTAAATTTGAATAATTGCCTTTGTCCTTTTTATACACATATTGGTCAACGTAACTAGCGCGTGCGTAATGCTTTCTTCCAACACTGAACATATTTTTTCATTCAAAACACTGCTGTTTTCCCGACGTTCTATGTACCGACCTGGATACGTCAAGTCCCTTAGGGAACATAACGCACCACTTCTTTTTAAAACAAATTATCCTTACTTCAACAAAAAGCACACAATCGTTAATGATTAAAATATTAATAACTAGCGGTAGCCCGCGATTTTGTTCGCGTAGAGCGTTCAAGTATTACGTAACGTAATTTTTAAACATTTTTCTGTAGTTCATACGAACTTCCTGCTCGACGCTTCGACGTTTTGACCCGTTAACTTATTTTAAATGTTTAAAATGGAACGCGAAAGTCTTAAAGTTTATATTTTTCTGTAGCTTTTTTCATTGTAAGCCAATATAATAATCATACTTCGGCAAAGTCCCCAGTCCAGTCGCTAGGTTTGATCTGCCTTGCACCGCGGTGCAAATGTCACATCCTCTACGTCCTTTATTCTTAGTACTCGTTATAATAAAATCAATCAACGTTATTTGTTCAGAAATAATTTTTCAAAATCTTGTTACTTGTACATACTCAAAATAGTAACATTTTGCGTTGCGGATACTTTTGAACATGATTGAGAGATTATTTTTTTGGGTCCTTTTCGAAACTATACCTTTTATTTAACCTAGCTGTTATTAGCAACTTGTTGTTCAGTAGTTTTTGGTAAAAGAGTAACAAAAGTCCATCTAATAAATTTAACTATATTTGTAATTATGTGATTGCATTCGATTTTGGCTTACGAACCCATGTTCCAATCCTAATACTAACAGTTCCTATTACGTTAAGCTCCTTTGTTTTTTCCTTCCCTTACTTAAATGTAGGTATATGTTCATACAAAGTCCTCAAATAAATCCCATTTGCCATATCTAGTTAGCGTACGTTGATACAATTGGTCTATTTTGCTTGTTAGGTTAGTTACGATATATAAACAGACTTGCACTTTAGTACGGTCTCTAGTTTAGTCAGAGGTTTCCGTTGGTTTTTCTCAACTTATTAAAAAAAGGTTAATTCCAGTTATTGTCTTTTTATATAAAAATGATTGCAGCTTGATAACAATAATGATATAAATTTTCACCATTTTTTACGTAAATGGCGATCTTGTAAAAGGTTATGTGATCCGGTTCCAATATTTTACTATTCGTAATGTGGCGAAAATAATAATAATCCAACCGACTACGAGTCTTTAATACTGTTTCATAGTTTACTTTCCATATCAGCTGTCATCAGTCGGTCGTTATTATTACTATTCGTAACTAAAACGGATTGTTTATCAAATATTGGAACAGGGCATAAACCTATTTGATTCCATCCAAACCGCCTGTAACAGTTAAAATTAAGCTGACGAAACTCTCTCTTAAGTTACTTTAAGATGGATTAATACGAGTCTCTAATCTTTAAATTGGGTTATCGTTGTAACCTATACATTTGTTTTCTAAAACTAATAATGAATTTAGAATCCATTTAATTTAAATTTGGGAAATCCTAAAATATACTGTTTAAATAACAAAATTACCTAAAATTATATTCTAACTTCGGTTATGGGATTATTACTTGAAAATGTCAACAAGGCCCCAATGAAGGTGGGTTTCGTAACCGACCGTCGGCCACCGACAATGAAGAGGAGGGAACCGGGTGTCATCTGCTTTCAACATAATTAAAATCACTTTAAATAATGCCACTAAGCGCCCGACCCTGCTGTGGTTTTATTTTAAAAAGTGCTATTAGCATTAAATTTAGTTTTGCGATGATTATGTCGCGTTCAGGCCTTGGAGGACATTAACCGCTCACAATTTTTGTGAATTATTGTTCAGGCAGCACTCCCTCGCCTTTTATTACAAGCTTATTCCAATTTTCGACTATTCAGCCTGATCTGCCGTAAAGATTATATAATTGTAACGTTTTCCTCTTGTGTCGTATGCGAAGTTTGAAATAATGTATGCACACTTTAATTTAGACAGTCATTTTAAAGTAATAATTAAACCATATAATTTTACTAAGAAGTGAGACTACTTTTTGCGAAGGGCATAGGTAAGACGTGTGTTAAATTTAAGTTAACTCGCTTAGCGATCGTCAGATGTTCGAAATCGTGAAATCGCTAATGCAATAAAACAAGCCAATGTGTTAATGGTAGTGTTTTTAATTAAACGTGGTGTACAAAAGCTGACGACACAGCGCCTACACAGAGTAGGTACAACACGTGCAATCAGAACATAAAGTGCGCTCAGAACACTCTTATCGGTAGGATCGGGGACTAAGAATCGGAAAGAAAAACAATCGCCCTCAGAAATTCTTTTAATTTATCCGTCGCACTTTTAAATCGGTGTTAAGATTCAGCAGTCGTAACGTTTTTTCAATTATCAGCTTCGATCTCTACGCGGGCTTACGATAGCTACCGAGTCTCGAACACGCCAAGAGTTGGGGCCTGTTTAAAAGAAGAAAAAAAATGTTCTAAAACTCACGCTTCGCCTTCCTTCGAACGACCCGTCAATGAATCCGATTCCGACCAAACTTTTGTAAAAATAATTAAAACAAGACGTTGTCCTTTTCCTGTTTCAATGAAACGAACGGGTTTTGTTCGTTTAGAATTAATTAGTTGACTCTGATCGTCTATTCATACTTTTAAAGTGTAGCGTAGGTGTGGTAATGTTTTTAGTTCTTTGTTTTTTTTTGGGAGCATTAGTATTGGTGGAGGGATATATTGAAAACCTTTTTAAGTACAATTTTGCATAACATCGGTTCTATCAAGTATTCAGTACAAAATCACCTTTTGATGAATAGGCTATTAACAAAGAACTAATAAACAGCGCTGCCCTAAACAAGTTTAATTTTACACCATGCAAAACAACTTCTTGATTCTTCTCTTTCCCTTAAAAACCCTTCCATAATAAATACGATTTTTTCGATACCTTCAATAGTCATCGTCATATTAAAGCCAATTTACAGAAAAAAATGTTTAGATGGTACTATTTAACCTGCCTCATAATTAGCACGGTCTCCCGACACTAAGACACAAGTGTCAGTTTACTTATAATGCAAAACAAATTGTAGCTTGCTTGCTTGTCAGTAAAATTATTGCACAAAATAAAAGTTTTTTGATTTTGTTACTTTGTTCACACTGAAACCTGATATTGACTAAATTTTTCTGGTTTTTTTTGCACTTTATAGACGAAATATTTAATTAAGAATAAAGTCATTGCAGTTGCCATTCCACCTTTTTTATGATAAATGCTGCGGTTAAAAAAAATGTAAATGCACAGCTGCGACCCAAAAAATGGCACCAAAAACAAAACATTATTATGCATTGTTTGGCACTCATTCGAATTTTGAATTAAATTAAACTGGATGCTATTTCTGGCATTTTTGCAGTATGTACGTAATGTAGCGTGGAGGCCTAAAATATGTTTGTATTTGTTTACATGGAACTGTCGATCTAAGAAAATCTAAGGTTCGATAACTACTTACATACAGAACTATAAACAACGTACCAAAACAAAAATTCTTAAGTTTGTTACTACTTTACTATAATATCCTTATTTTCAGTCGAAGCATCTAAGTTGGTAGATATTATTAGTAGGTTTTCCCCTACATCATAAACAAAGGTACAGTCGTTTAAGGCGTTACATGTTTTGCAATAATAATTCGAATTGTTCTTAGAAACAAGAAACAATAGTATGTGCAATACATAGGTTCGTGATATAAGAAGTTTCATTGGTTTCATTGCCAGTGTCTGCGATTAGGTTCCGGAATGCTTGCACGCCAAATAAGAACCTCTTGGTCTTTTATAACTACTGTTAGGAATGCGACCGAGCCCTTTTACAGTATATTTTACTTGCGATGCCAATTAATTAATGCTAACTATTACTTTTCCAGTTTCAAAGAAAAAGAACTGGATGTCTAATTAATAAGAACGACGTAATAGTCAACGGCCTATGTTGTTACAGGAAAAGTGTGAATATGGTGATTATTATTTAACGAAAAGGGACGTAATTAAATATCTTATTAAATATCTAAAATATTTTATTACAGAGAAGTGCCAAACATGATAATAATGATGTTTTCTCCTTTACTTTTACATGATTGAAAACTGTAATATTTCCATTAAAAAGGGTAGGTAGTGATGTAAACACACAAACAATCACAAAAACTGTAGGCTTTCATTACTGAGATCATGATGTTTTAACCTTAATTTTAAGTTCCGTTAATATTGTTATATAACTTGTTTGAATCGATGTACCTACTCCATGATGTTATTGTACCAGTGTTTGTTAAAAACACTATTTCCGTACTACTTCAATGCGTGTAGGGCAAATATGTTTTTCAGAGCTGTGCCTACCCTGAATACGTTGAAGCAATAGTATTTATATTTCAAAAATATTCTTAATAGTTAAATTCCATATGAAACTTTAATCTCTAGCATCATGCAGTACTAGTATACTCATGATTTTCTTGTTAACACTTTATTATCCTTACTAATATTATACATCGGAAAGTGAGTTTGTTTGTTTGTTCCGCTGTCACGCCGTAACTACTAAACCGATTGCTTTGAAATTTTGCAGACGTAAAGTTAGAAGGCCGGATTAAATAATAGGGTACTTATTGTCCCGGAAAAATTAATATTCCCGAGGGAAACAAAAATAAAGTGTGCTTGATGGATGGATTGGAGATGGTGCTGTGTGTCGTTTAAAATAAGGTAAAATATTGCAAACGAATTTAAACATGTAAATTAAGAATCTAAATGATAAGATAATGAATCCCCGAAAATGAGGAATTACCGAGGGATGACGTACAATTTGTTTTATCGTCTAAACGGTTTTTTTTACATCAACTTATATAATATAGTGTACCATTCAGTTTTTGTTTAACAACTAATCGTATCCAGCGTTACATCGCCCTTCTTAGATTTTCCGTGGAAATGAGAAGTTTTCTTATAGTTGTGCTTTATCGGTATAAAGCACAACTATAAGAAAACTTCTCATTATAATTGTTAGTATCATTATTATTACTATTGCGGTCAGTATAACCGAATTCCACGCGGGCGAAGCCGCGGGCGGAAAGCTAGTATACTCATGATTTTCTTGTTAACACTATATTATATTAGAATAAATGAGACGAAACTAAAATATATCTTTACAAAATACATATCAAACGAATTAAATAATCAAGTTGTTATCTTTTTACATAAAACAACAGCCTCAGAGTTAAGAATTGTGTTTTTATTAATCGAACAACAGCAAATTATTAAGATCAATATGTACCCAATATAATTTGTTTTTTACTATAACCCATTTTACTAGTAAAATATAGGTACCTACCACACCAAACAAATATCGTATAACAGTCAGATAATCAAAATGATAAATTGCGTACAAAACTCACTGACCGTCCAGAACTATTAAGGTCATAAAATTTATCCGAAGCACAAACGTAAATTTTACGGTATAACCTCACCACGCTACGTGGCTTTAATACCAAAGCACTATCTATAATTAAACAATGGCTGTGACCCGCGCCCTTCCATTACAACCCAACAGTGACGTTTAACACATTCAGATAATCTCACTAAATCGCTATAATCTCAATTCGGGACGAAACTTAATTCAATTCCACGTTAATTTACTTATTTGAAAACGAGAGCACCGCGATACAGTTATCAGGGCACGGCCCCTCGGGTGTTTAGAGGATGATCTGGATTGTCTTTTTACGAATAAATCATGCTATTAATTCGTTGAGTGCCTAGCGAGCTTTGTAATGAACAATTCGTATATTTCGTCAGTGTTGTGGTCTTACATTAGAGTATTGAAGTTAATATTGGTTTAAGTTTTTAAATATATTAACTTCACGTAGCTTTAAACAGAATTTTGTTAAATACTAGCGGTCCCGGCGAACTTCGTTTCGCCTTAGAGAACTTTTCCCGCTTTTTTTTTTCAAAATTTTCCAAGGATCCCTAATTTTGTAGCCTATGTCAAATTGGTAGAATGTAGTATTCTATTGGTGAAAGATTTTTTTAAATCGGCCCAGTACTTTTTGAGCCTATTCATTACAAACATACAAAAATAGGTACAAATCTTTCCACTTTATAATATTAGTATAGATAGAATTTAACACTTTCACGTTTCATTTAATCATCTATACATATAAATAAAACTAGAGTGTCTGTTTGTAATATTAAATAACCGCTTTTTACTACATGCAAATAAATATATGTACGGTAAGTACGTCCACAAAAATAACATGTTATTATTGTTTGTGTGTCTTTCTGTCTGTCTCTTTGTTTCGCCTAATGTCTTAAATGGGTGGACCAATTTCGACGGGACTTTTTTTGGTAGGTAGCTGATGTAAAAAGGACTGACATAGGCTACTTTTATTCCAAAGAAATCGTTTATCTTATAGTATTTACGTATATAGAAAAAATCAATAAAAATCCTGTTGTCAAACTTCCGCGCGTTTCTGACAACTGTCACAGCTACCCACGCACGTCACACATCTCGTTTAAATTAAGTTAATGGGTCAAAAAGGGACATTATTATTTTGTAGCTAATATGAACTGATTACTGCCTGACGTTTAGGTTAGGTTGCAACAACCATGGTCACAAGGTGAGAGTTTTGTATCAACTAGTACAAAAAGTTGTCAAGAATTTTGTGAACCGTGTGATATCGTAAAACATTAGATTTGTTTAGATTAATTAATAAAATTTGCAGACCATTGCACCAATCAACAGAAGTCAAATTTAGGTTTTTCTTGCATTTTGAATAACATACGATAGATATTACCTGTGTCAACCCCACACCCAGGCTAATTAAGAAAAGGTTATTTTCAAATTTTCCTAATAGAGAGTTGAACCGAAACCTTTAGCGATTCACCTAAAACGATGTGTATAACGTGGCTTAGAGGCTACAGTATACCATAAATGGCCCTGACAGTGCTTATATTGTTGCGCTGGTCTAAAGGTAATTTGTTGATCCTATTGTTTTATTAAAATCAAAGAAACCCGTTAATGTAATATTTTATGTTAACCCCATATTTCTGACATGAACGAATAACACTTCTAAGTATTATAATTACCTTCTTAAGGTAGTAAAACAGTGAATCTCTATCGTTTTGTGATTATACTTTATGTTATAAAAGTGTGGGCGTAAAAGTACTTGAGTTGGCGTTTATCATAATCGTCTATTATTAATGTCCCGACGGAGATTTCGACTAAGTTTTGATGGCGGTGTCTCATTCAAATGGATTTTAAATAGGAGTTAGAGCTGGTAAATAATAGTCGCTTTAGCCGGTAGCTGTAACAAATAAGGTAAATAATAGAGCGATGCTAGATAATAAGTTTGTGCGGTTGTATGCACAAGAATGATAAATTTCATTATTTAAATCAGTACAAAAGATAGCGAGGAGCTGCGGAGTATTTTTAGGTTACGTCAGATGGGCCGGTCGTAGAAGATACGCGGCGTCGCCGGCGCACCAAACGCCGCCTGACGTTAACAAATTACATCGGCTGTCAACTTTCTGAAACAATATACCAGTTGGCGTTTAACTTATCTTGGAACTTTTCGTCTCGTGTAGATAAAATGTTGTAATACTAAAATGTCATTATGCTTAGTCGAGAGGCCAGCACTCGTAAGTCACACAGTAGATAATATTTCACTGGGCGCGGTGCGGCCACCGGCCACAGACGCTATCGTTTCAGTCAGTATCGCAGTTACCGAAGCGATTTGTTACTTTATCTCCGTTACTTTGTTTGAGGTTGAGAGTTCAACTTTAAGGTATCGATCCTATTATCTAGTTAGATATTTATATGTTGTCGCAAAAAGTTACATAAGCTTTCACCTGTGAAGATAGGTCGTACATATTTACGGGAAGATAGATTCTAATACCTAAGAAGTATTTACTATCGGTTCCTTTATCGGTATCGGTTTAAAAAGGAATTGGCCAAATACGTAAATGAAAAAAATAATAATTATGTAGTGTTATTTTTAGGACTACAAGTCTTTGAATTTGATGTTTGTATACCTTATGATTAAGTAAATCTTAGCAGTTAAGTTTAATTTCCTCAAACCATTTTTGCAATTCCAATTCCAACGAGCAACACCCAAAAAAAGAGAAGATTCTAAACAAAAGTACTGTGGAAAAGTATAAATAGTGATAATTTTATGCATAAAAGCCCATGTTCACAGTCGACTAAAAAGTAAGATGATAAAGGATAGGACTTCGTATATACCTACATGCATAAATAAATTAGGTAAAAACAATACTCCAGTTAGTGCTTCCGCTTGCTAGTACTTACAAAACATTTCGCTAACTTACGGGGACAATGAGATACCTATCTAAAACTTTGTTGGTGGTATATAAATAACAAACTGAGATAACAAACAGAATTAAAAATATCAACTTAAAAATGATTTGAAAACTACACTCCTCCTCGTTTTGTATAATTTTAGATGGGATTTAACTAATCTGACAGAAGTCTAACAAGATAGTATCGCAGAGATCTTTTTAACAGTAACATATTGCCTTTTTAGACAAACGATGCGACAGCCCACGTTCCTGACAATCGGTGGGCCGTCTTAAAAATCTAATCACACGAGTTTTTTATTGGTCTCTGGGAGTGAGGCTAGAAGTGATTTGTCCAGAGCAATCTATCATTCAAGCACTATGGGAATAATTAGTGTCAGCGAGCGCATCCGGACGGAGAACGCGCCAACAATGAACCGCGTGACGCACCATTCAAACAAACCATTAATAATTTTGAACGCTAGTTTTTCTAAGACGGATTCACTCTTGTAAATAAATGGTACAGCGGATTCTTAACTACCTACTTACGGAGACATTTTTTTACCTCGACGAGCCGTTAGGCGGTTAATGTCGCCGCCGCGGTTGAGAAACGGCAATTTGGACGTTTAAGACGGTATGAAAAGGTACGGAACATAATATAGCGCTTTTAAATAACTAACGAGGTCGTTTGCGTGAGCTAAAGCTAAATAAACATTAAAAAGTATTTAGCGATTATAGGCGTCGAACGGTTGAGAGATGTTGCGACTTTCGTCTGTCGAATATTTTATACGGATAAAATGTTGAAAACGGTTGAGGGAGCGCAAACGGTCACGGTCGCACACCGCGTTTTGTATGAACCGAAGCGGTGTGAACGACCTCAGCTTCATTCCAAGATATGTTTAATACGCATTTTAATAAAGCTCGTATTGTTTAGGCTATGTCGGAATACATTAGCTTATGTCGTTATAAGCGAACCGCTCGAAACACCCGGAATTTTAATCGTAATTAAACATGCAGCGTAACAATGTTCAAATTGTTTCTGATTTCCATAAGATGGACTTATTTGGTTTCGTCAAAAAAGGGATTTTATGTTGCCGGTTTTTAATCAGGCCATTAAAATGATGATGGTTAAATGATAAGACATAATATCAGAAATGTTTATTTTTATAGAAAATAAGGCTGGTTTTAAGGTAAAAACAAAAGTTAGAATAAATTAACTTTAATATAAATTATGAAATTAATTTGCAAATGTGTAAATAGCACATGTCCACGTTTGCAATACTTACTATCCCGTCTCAATCGAGATGGAAGAATGGCAGTTGTCCCACAGCCCTATGGCTATGAGCCCCGAAGCAGATTCAAGTTACCTGCAGATCCCCAATATCAGTTTTGTTAGGAGTACTCCGCTCGCATCGGGCGCTGCAGTTTTATTTTTAATCCAAAGTTATCAGAGACTGTCTGCTTAACCACTCTTGGTCAGTTGGATCAATTTGAGAGGTCTGAGTCATCGTGCACAGCTGGAATAAAAACTCCTGGCGATAATGAGTGAGGGACTAAACTCAACGCCTCTTCTGCAACCGAGTCCAGGGAAGCATGAGCGGTTGCGAGTTCACTACTACAGCTGAAGCTTTTGTCACAACGTTCTTAGTACATTGACGTATGGAACTTCAAGTTAAGTCCTTGCAGTCCTCTGATAATGTTTAAAGCATCGATGACAAAATTATGGCACTATACGTCAATAAGCTGTGTACCACTTCAAGATGAACGTAGGTACCGGTTACTTAACTTTTTAGTATGTAAAAAATTGTCATCCAATCTTGATTATGTACCTATTCTTTAGATCCACATTAATCAGTGACAGTTAGTCAAATGAATTGTCACCAAACACAACTAAACATGCAATCTATGATTTTATTTAGTTACTCTGATACGACATATTTCCAGCATAACACTAGAGAGTTCCATGCTTAAAGTTCAAACATCTATTGCAATTGTCTTCTTTAAGGAAAAAAATCATTTTAAATAATTACTGCTAAAAATTAGTTTCCTTTATTTTGGCTGACTATCAAACACGGGTTATTCCAAATAGATAATGGTTGATGATTGACTTTATTGATTAACCTTTCAGAAATGTCCGTCACTCGTCCGTCTTCCTGGGTGATTTTGTTTCAAACAGCACTTGCTTGAAACTGGATGCCAGAACTGCGGCAATCACATAATCATATTTCTCGCTTAAAGATAACGCTGCAACTGTGAAATCATAAGAAATCTTGCTAGACTATTCTTTAAATAAAATAATAGTCATTCCGTCATATTTTCGTACGTAAATACAATTTACAAGGCGAGATAACTGGCAAACGAAACTGGGAAACAGAAAACTAGAAAACATAACTGTTGCATTGTCTTCGGGTGTTATAGCAAATAATAATTAACAAGACACTGTACACACGTCATTTAACCTAAACCAAAAAATTACACGTCTAAGTATGTACACTTACTTAGCATCATAATTTATGCTAATTAAACTGTTTTAAAACTGAACAACACAGAATATTTAAAGCGAAACGGTTCCGTACATTACTTTAAATATACTAAAATGATTCACAAATCCTATGCAACCATAAGCAATTCAAATTTATATTTGTACTCGCTTTTTTGCATTTTGAAGTCATATGAAAAAATACTTGATGTATTTTTGAAAAACTGAAAGAAGACCACTGTAAATGCAAAACACTGAAGTGCAGAACACTGTTATAGTAGTACTTTACTATTAATATTGTACTGTAAAATTGATTATTGAAAATGTAATTGAAATCTGCGAAGTATTGAAATTTAAGCAGGCAACTACTTGTAAATCGAATGCCTCTAGCTTTGCATTCGTTTCGTATATTGAATTCAACTATGTTAAAATAATCATAAAATGTAATAAATTATTTTGTTTCGTGTTAAAGTTTGTTAACCAATCGCTTCTGAAGCGGTACTTGACGAAATCTTAATGCTAAAATATAAATTCGTACATGTATAATACTAATATAACCAGTAATATTTGTGAAAAAGTAACAAAAGGCAAGTCACCTAAAATGTTTCGCTAGATTTTTGAGCTTTTTGTGATGCGATCCCTAAAAATAGAATAAAAACTAACAATGGCGATTAACCTCCTCTCAAATATTTCTGAACGGGGCCTTCTCTCATTGTAATAAAGAACTCGTTCATAATTAGCGCTGTATATTAAAATATAATGTCTAAAACGTGATAATAAGGAAGTAATGTAAGCAAGATCGTTATAATAAAAAATAGAGATTTCTTTATGTGTACAACTAAGTGAGTGAGCGTCGTATTAATTGCTTTACAGCAGCTGTTAACGTGTATGAAATACAGCTATCCTCACACCAGGGGGCGTGTTATAATTTGATTTTAACTGGAAAACACACCATATCAAGAGTATTTTCGGATACATTTTAACCGGACGGCTACATCGCAATATTAATACGGGTCGTGCGCACAAAACGGGGATATTAATAAATTAATGTTATTCCTTCTTTGAGAGGGAATATCAAAGCGATAAGATCCGGGCAGATTTTTAGGTATCGTTGGCGCGATTATACCGAAGACGCTACTGTCGACAGATTTAACGAGTCGGCCAAACAACGTCCTCACAGAAATCTTTCACCTGAATATTTAGCTCTTTGAGTAAAAATAAATCTTTCCGTTTCTCGGAATAACAACAGTGTCAAGTCAACTCGCCTTAGAGCAAAGATTATATTTGTCATCGACGTTCGCATTAAGCTCGTTTACGGGGTGTCGCCGACGCGGTAAACGATTTAGTCGGAATAGCGACTGGTGGAGGCTCCCACACGGAACAGATGTTTTGTCATCGCACCACCTTACCGCTACATATACGCTTTCTTTCGGCTCATCGCAACAAAATAAACAAAAAATATACGCTTAGAACGCGCACGTCTACTATTTATAGAGCTGTCATCTCAGATTAAAGACCTAATGAGCCGTTTCTAATATCGTATGGTGGTTCTCATTTGGCTTCCCTGTTTGTTCACGTAATTACTATCCTCATCCCTGCTTAGCACTTGAAACATTTGAGGGGAGAAACACTCGAACAAGCAAGACTTAATATGAATCGTACCTACTTACACAGTTTTTCTAACTTGCTTTTTATGAAGTTGTGTTGTAATTTATGCCAATAATGAGCTAGTTATATTTTGTTCTAACATGGCAAACAAAAACGAGCATTGTGCTCAATGAACCTAATGGTTATTTTATTCATTTACCTGATGTGAAGAAGTGACTTTTTCTAGCTTTTCTCTTGTTCCAAACGTAAGGTTTTAGATATGGGAAAGTCATCTTGAGGGTGACAAAACACCGCAGCGCAATATCCGTAATCGTGACCGGCGCGGGCGTGGAGGATTTGAAAAATATTCAGGCATTAGTCGCCCGGGCCACCTGTCCGTTCACACTCGACCTCCGGAATTTTTCGGTATTGCCGATGCAAAGTTTCTCGTTAATATGCAAATTAAGAGTTATCTGCACAGAGGACTCGGGGATTTAGGGTCACTTTCAAATAACGCGAAGAGCTCTGCTAAATGAAAATTGGAACTTCACGCCCTGATTCTGTGCGGACCCGTTTAAAGATTTAGCATAATTGTGAGATTATAACACTTTTGTTGTATGTATATGTTTATCATAGTATACATACATTAACATATGATTATGCTTGATATTCATGACGCCAAAATGTAACGAACTAAAAATTTTAATAACGTGTTACAGTACTTAGTTAATTCAAGTAGACTATAAAGAAAAACATAAAACTGT
This sequence comes from Glyphodes pyloalis, assembly GCA_037074685.1. NCBI lineage: Eukaryota > Metazoa > Arthropoda > Insecta > Lepidoptera > Crambidae > Glyphodes > Glyphodes pyloalis. The sequence continues at coordinate 18,931,154 of JAYKKO010000001.1, forward strand.
TTACGGCCCGAGTTACCTTATTACAAATACAACGTTTTTTTTCTTAACTAGCAGTTCAAGACTAATATAAACAATATGGTAGATATAAGACATTAATAATTATGCGATCGTGCAAGTAGATTTTGTATGATAACTTCTACCATATAATACAAAATACATGATTTGTTCAAAGTTCTCGTTCTCGTTCAAATGTTTGCTGATAAGATGACTATCGTCCAGAGGTGGAAAACCTGGCACAGCAGCCGGCACTGCCTAAAGGCTCATCTTGCAAGGCTATCTCTGCTCCTTACCATCATCGGAGAAGAGACGGGTCCAACTGAAGTTTTACAGTGGATAGTTTCAAGGGTCATGATTCACACGGCTGTCGCCTACTCTTAGGTAACGGTATTGCGCATTATTCCATTTCACAACCCACCAGATGAACTAGACCAGTTGCAGTGATCGCTTTCCAAGACTAAATCTGAATATTTTCTGAAGGTACAATGTTTTGTAGAATATGTTACAATGAGACACTATGAATAACGCTACTGAAATTCCGGGTTAATTTAGGTGACTAGCACTCGGAGTGGTAGGTACTGCCAATTAAAATAATTTCGACCAGTCTTTGATCGGCAGTTAGTACTTGGTAACTGATTTTATGTTATTCATATACGAGCTTATAATCTGTAACAAAAATACTAAGTAACAGTTGGTCATACGGAGCGCTGCAGGCAACTACCACTGGACCACATAAAGACTTTGCCGCCGCGGTCGAGTACTACCGCAATTAACTCCATGCGTGCTGAAAAAGATTTATCACGAGTCACTTGTGTGGATTCACTGGCATATAACCGGTTGATAGGATGTATTTAATGTTCTTACCTTAGCTTCATGCTTTTGTTATGAAGTACACTCAGGTCTAACTGAAATAGTCAGACCTATGATAAACTTAAAAAACCGAGTCTATGATAAACCTGATTTATTATTAGTTTTCTACAATATCATGCTTCACTTAAAATCATGCTGTGATATGCTATCCGTATACCTTTTACCTCCTAAAATTAAGATTTTCTACACATTTTAAGATCCCTTTGAAGCATTAAATTTAAATTTTTAATAACTGAGATATTGATATCCTTACACTTGAAAGAAAACATCAATAAACATACGAAGAAAGAACAAAATGAAGTCCCGCTTAATTGTTTAAATTATTGTGTACAAATTAACTTGTATCGAGCAAAAAAACTATAATTTAGCAGTTTTAATTCATGAGAGCTCTAAATATTTCAATGGGAGAGCTCGTCAGCATTGATTGAAGCTCCGAATTTAATTATATTTTGAATAATACGTAAGAAAAAACGTCAACAATTGTTTATTTGAAATTCCAACAAAATAACATTTAGTCGGTATGACAAAACCAACGCTGGACAGGATTGTTGGCGGAATACTAATATGGCTTAAAGAAGAAATAAAGAATCGCATAATGTTGTGTCGTATTTGTAATATGGACATCGATAAATCATAGGGAACCGACCACAATCGTTCCGATGACATGGCATGCTAACAAAAAATAATACAAGCCATCATTCAGATGCCCCGTAGAATTGGGTGGGAGCATAGCTTCTAATAGGGTTGAGGTTCCTCAATCGTGAACTTCGAATATTCAACTCATATTCGATTCGAATGATCATACGATCATGTATGTAAAAGTGAACAGGTAAAACGTATGAAGTTTATTTGAAAAAAACTTTGGTAGATTTTATTATTTTTATAGTACTATACGCCGTACTAGCGAACTTTAAATATTAGAAACAGAAAAATTTTATCTCCCCTTGCGGTGCGGGAATTGAACCCACGACCTTCACGTATCGCGCGTGCTGCTCTTACCAACTGAGCTAACCGCAAGTTATTGTAGGCGATGAAATTTTTCTGCTGTATCAACCGTTAGCCTTTCGGTAAGTGCCCTCTGCCGAATATGTTTATATCTACATACTTATCGGCCCATGGTACATTCGTTGCAGAAATGTTTGAAAACCACGGAATCGAAGACACCTGGCATCTTAATTGATTTTATTATTTTTATAGTACTATACGCCGTACTAGCGAACTTTAAATATTAGAAACAGAAAAATTTTAAAAATAAAATTTAATAATAATTAAAGATAAAAATAAAAGAGGAGATTAAATTTTTCTGTTTCTAATATAAAAACTTTGGTAGTTATTTGAATTGTAGTCTTACTACTAAAGTAACGATTTAACAATATTATGACAAATATTTTATGTATATTGAACCACTTGTGATTACCATTTTAAGATTTGCAATTCGTCTCATTAAAATATGATGTAATAAAGTGAGGTTTCAGGTTGGTGTTAAGTAACAATATTGTACTTACATCTTGCTTTAGAGATTTTACCTTCATTCTACTTAAAGATACCCTTAGACAGGGGATATTTCGTCGACACAATGTCTTACATATATATATAACAAATTTTTACAAATAATGTTAATAATGTTTAATAACTTTTAAAGATTCAGCAATAAATGAATACAATATGAGTAACATACTCGCATTCACTTTAATTACAAATGTTAATTTCTTTAAATTTCATAGAAATAATGGCATAATTTTAAGCAATTCCCAACTGCTTCAAATGTTTATCATAATCTTGAACTGTTCAAGGTTATTAATACAATGCCAAACCGACAAACGAATTATCCTGTAGCGGCTAAGAAACCGCGACGATTCTGGATCATACAATCTCCATATAATTTTAATATTTATATGACATTGTTAATAATCATAAATATAATTTTGAAAATAATTTTAAAAGAGCGAATAGAGTTTTGAACAGTATTTGAATGATGGTTTCAAATTAGGAGTATGAAACAAAAACGTTTAAAAAACACCTTTTCAATTTCCATTTAATATACCGTCACTTCTTGCTTTCAGTCGGTAGGATAGGCAAACAATCAGTTTCCTAAGTGGCAGGTGCCGCTTGTCTTGTTATCACATAGTTAGTAGTTAAGTCACAAACCGAGACTAAAAACACGAAACTTGCGCTCTTAGTTGCTCTTAGAGCTTCCGCATATTGGGCGACTGGTAGCGAGTAAAATACTCAGCCGCAAACTACGGACGGGCAATTTTTTATCAATTTTGTAAAGCAACGATGAAATCTAGCATTTATGTGGCTGCGTTTGACATTGCCATTTGACAAGACGCTTGCATTGCCAGATACACTCGGCCAGCTGACTTCTTTTCGCACGCGCCCCACCAACTTGCGAAGTTAAATATGCCTATGGTTTTTAATTAGACGTCGTCATATATCCCATTTTTGCAAATTATTTTTAAATTTTCTAAAACTATTAAGTAATAGTCATGTGAGATTTCGATTTTCAAAGAAAACATTTATCTGAAGGAATGTTGAATTGTTCTTTTGACATTTATTTAAAAGTACCTCAATTGATTATCCAGTAAAAATCCCTTTCCGAACAAGAATTACCATATTTAATAGTACGATTTTAAAATTTTATTAGCGTTTAAGACAATATTTCCATTAAATATTTGTACATTTTTTGCCAACCTTAATGGACTCACGATTCAGACACGAGCAAAAGACAATTTTTATGTTGAATGTAAGTATGAAGGCTGGTTCCTAATTTATTTAACTATTGTATCTTACTTCAAAAAACTACAATAAATTAAATTACGACACAAAACAATTTCAATCATTAAAATTAATTTTCGTTATACTGCACTGAAAATTGTTAAATTATATTTCAAACAAATGCAGCGATAATATTATTTATCACTTTGTGTCAACTTATTTTCCTACTATTTTGTTAAAATTATTGCATTACACACAAGTTATGTCTCGTGATTCTGTGAGGTTGCAGATGAATGCAGTTACAAGAATTTATCGGGCGCCTTACCGCGCTTACACATAGCTTGCTTAGGTGAAATTATACCCACGTGGGAGAACGGTTTAACGTATTTTAAAGTATGCATACATTCCCTTGACGATCCCGACTCATTGTTCGCGACTAAAGAAAGAGCAAAACACCAACCAAGATGGAGATGTCCAATATTTTAGATGGCATAGCAGTCGCCGCTACGAAATCGGAATTCTTGCTTCAAGGATTCCCTCTAAACATGACACGAAAAAACGTCTGTAAATCAATATTGTTAAAGTTCTTAATAGAGTGCGCTTTCGATTGCACAATGAGACTGTATCGGGACGTTCGAACAACGCTTTAGTAACCAGGTATGCAATAGATAACCATGTTTTATGCTAATCCTATAAACCGAAACATAATTTACAAATTTTCGAGAGCCTTAGTTAAGTTAATGTAAAGTCTCGAGGAAGCGGGGTTTATTACAACCATCCACATTCAAGTGTACACACGGAATTAAGAGCAATCAACCCGTAGATTGTTATGTTGACTTTTGCCCGTCATCGGCTATTAAGATTTCTTTGTTATAGAAACATGTTGGACTATTTACACAACACGTTGCTCTCAGAGAGCCTTTGTAAAAATATCTCAAGTCTTTTTTACATTCGTTCTCGTTGGTCAGCACATATCGCTCTCACGAGTTTGAATGAAATCCTCAAGTCACTTAGCGCGACGTTAGAATTTGCTTTCAATATATGAATCGTCTCGATAGCTTTATTATACAAACTGAATGACAGAGATATAGATTGGTAAAGAAGTAACAATGCTCGCGTCTTGTGGTGACAATGACTCGTGATTGCCGCGTGAGAGTTTGTAATTGAATTATGAAGTTAAATAGCTTAAACTGACTCACTGGGTAAAAATGTTGATTGGGTTTGGAAGTATTTTCTTTTCATAAACCTATGACCTCAAGTGCGTTTAAAAGATTCGACACGGAATTTCAAACAAAAACATCCTAATTGAAATACTTGTGTTAAAAAAGTTAGTTTTTACATTTTTGTGTGAATGTCGTAAAAAAAATCGTATCCTTTGAAGCCGAAACTTTGCGGGTAGTTAAAGTTTGACTGTAAACTAGCTATTGGGTAAATAGTATGTATATGTTATTAAATTTTTCGTTCGGCGGACCATTTCATAAAATTTAATTTCATTATCTTTTTCGACACATCAAGACAAAGTAATTAATTCAAAGTTCAATGAAAAGGTGAAATTTTTAAAAGTGCTAGGGTTTCATTGGGTATTAATACTACTTACTTTTTTGGACGCCTTAAAATTAGTTACTGTTTTATATGGCCCATCATTTCGTTAATTTTGTTAAATCTTTTGAATGAGTTGGACGTTTTGATTTTTATCATTTCTTTTATAATTACGAGTTTGTTTTAAACCTGATACGCTTTCAAAACAGTACGGATACCCATATGGGTGCTTAAGAGCTATAGTGATGTAACAGATGCTTGTAGCACCTCTAATGGTAGAAAACCTGTCTGAGTACGCTTCATTTAACGTGTTGAATTTTCTAGTACCCCTATTAAGTTATTGAAGCGACTACATCACGTGTTAGATTACATTATTCTTCAGTAGGTGAAATTGTGATTTAAAAAAAATTGAAAAAGTATTCCATGTAATCTTGTTCGTTCCACTGGGGAAGCGCTTGATCGTCGTCTCAACTGGTTTCGTGTTAAGGCCAAGGGTAAAAGTTATTTCTCAGATTAACGGAACATAGCTGATGCAAGCATTTTGGGCAAACAATCGATGGAAGCCTTTCTGTCATCACAGGGTTCAATTTGATCAAACATGATTAATTGGTATGTACCTGAACTTTAATATTTCTTTATGGAGAGGAGATTTGATTACTGACTTAGTGTTTAGGGAACGTTAGACTTATATAATTCACCTTACTTATGACAGACCCAATTTTACGGTCAAAGGCATGTCAGATTATCACTTTGGATTTTGTCCCGTCTTTGTGTTGTTGGCATAACAACTAATGTCGAACTGCAAGTGATAGTGGTTGACTGAACAATATAGTAAGCTCTCTCAGCCATTGATTTGGTGGTAGTGGGTACGAAGTTCGTTCGTTTCGTACTACGAACCCTATCTACGAGAAACCTTTATGTGATGAACTTTTGTTTGTGTTCTGTGTCTGGGTATGCCTGTTTGTCTTTGAATTGTGGTATCAATCAACATTAGTTTTGCTTTCTAAGTGCTTGATAGATCAAGTTGATGTTTCTGATGTTCGTTAAGTTTTAATTGTCCGCTTTTTGTTATAATTAGTTTGAATTTATTTCCTAATCTTTCAACTCTGAACTTGATGTTCTTGTATGATTTGCATGCCACATTTAGAGCCATCATTATTTCAATAACTTCTTAATCTTAATATAAAATCTATAGAGACGATGCGATGGCAGGACGGACGAAAGCAATTGAGCTGTTCTCATGAATTCCAATATAAGTCCGTCATGCGCCCTTTCAACGTTGTCATAGGCCGTGCTTCACACGATTTGTTTATTTATATTGTGCCCGCCTTTCATCTACTATACGTGAGCAAATAATGAATGTATGACATATCACACAGCGGCCGTTGACGTCACGCCGGACACGGGCACATCAAAGCACTTTACGTTTATGATTTATTGTATTTTGTTAGACTTCGCCCCAATTATGATCGTGAAAATTTTGTGTATTCCTGTAATAAAGCGTTTACCCAGCGAAGTACTTTGATGTCTAATTAGGTGCCGGTGAGATAGGCTAGATTTAAGCGCGGACTTGTAATCGGCGATTGATTTATTGTGACGTGTGAGATAAATGTCCTTAGTTAACCATGTCGTAATTACACGCTTGATAGTATGAAGGAAATTCTCAAGTCTGACCTATTTGTGAAGGTGTGTTGGGTTTGCGGTTGATTTTGGCATTACTCTCTTAATGTTTGGAATTAAAATATCTTAAACTACGTTAGGTTGGCAAATATAACTAGTCCTTACTTACATCTTAAATGTCAAATTCCCATGCCCTGTCATTTATTTTTATTAATTAAATATGAAGGGCTTTGTTTATTATGAATGAATACTGTTCCTGGGGTCTCTCATAATCCAATAAAACAGTTTACCAACACGACCAGAGATTTCAGGCACATAACCTACTTTTTAATTAAGCCTTACATAAAATGTCGTCTTAGTGTAAGTTGCTCCAATTTTCTTTGAACTCTAACTGACGGTTTGACGGTAGAAAATTTTCGATATTTTTACTTAACGTGGCTTATAAAATTATCAACAATCGAGCCGTCAGTTACATTCACAACTTAGTTGTTTGAACTCATATTTTGAAAGTGTGAAAGAGTTATTTTATGTTATATTAAGTAAATCAAGATTTTGATTGAAATTCAAGTGGCATGAATGTTCAATTCCATAAATAAATAATAAATATGTGGTGAGCATGTGTAACATATGTTTCAGAAATTAATTATAGAAATTACAGATGAGTTATAGAAACAACGGAAATAATAAAGAAAAATTAGTTTTCCATATTGATTTGACCGGGAATCGAACCCGGGACCTCGGAGATGACGCGATGCTAACATTGGCTGTGTTAGCCTCATCCCACATCGGCAGGCCTCTGTAGGTTTTATGGTCATGTAATAACTTATTTGTTTTGAGTTAATACAGGTACATATCTCGCGTGTCCCCAACAGTTGTTATACCTATCATATTCCATTTCAATATTTTTTTTTCTATGACAGGAAATATTGTTCAAATAAAATCCAAAATTTATTCTGTATTAAATTTTATTGCATCTATTCACACACCTTTCTGGAAACGGTCAAAAGACGTTTAAGACTGTCAATAACAATACTTGTTACTATATTAAATAAAACAAAATGCTGAAACAAACATTAAATTACGACACGAATAATTATTCAAAGAAAGAATTGTAAGTAGATTTGTTGAAATTCTACTTAAATATGATTGAATAATTTCATCTAACAATATTAACCCCTAGGACATGATCACGTTTAAGGTATGAAGTAGTAGACATAAAATGAAAGAAAATACATTACGGTACTGACGACTATTATCATTTGGACATGGTTTCGTTGTTTACATTAACTACATTGATGATTTAACGTCTCCCATCCGCATTTTATTTACATCAAAAGACTGCTAATACAGAAAATTTATTGCATTTACCTCTCTTAAATATTCACGATATTATTACAGTATATACTTACAACAGTGACATATGTACAAAACTATAGACTCAATTTTGGACTTTCAGTCTCTACAATGTTGAGAAAAAAAGATATTTTACAGTGTTTACAAAGAAACCGTGGTTATAATTTACACATTAATTTTAGTTTTACAATAATACAAGGCCATTTTAGACTTGAGAAAATCAATTATTTATGAGAGATAATTCCAACTAAAATGGTGTTAATCCAAACTGACCGGTATTTTAGGGACAGGGCTGGCAAATTTGAATGATTAGAAAAATGTATGTTTATTGCAATATTACTGTTATTCTTTCCAATTATGATAAACAGAGTAAGTAAAAAAAATGAAACTAAAATATTACAAAGCTGATTTAGGTAAATCGATTGAAACTTAAGCTCCTTGTGAATATTGTAAATAAAAAATTTGTAAATAGATTGAACTAATAACCTACCAATAGCAAAAATCCACAACACTCCTAAGAAAAAAGCTAAACGTTTAAATAAATTTTTAGAACGATTTTCCAAATGTTGGTCCCATATTAAGATTCCTGTCTTGAAACATATTTTATGATTATTTTTAAATCATGTTATGTTCAAAAAATCATGTAATGTCGCAATAAATATCAAGAGCATTTGTGCCAGCCCTGTAGTATCCAAACGATAAATAATAATAATTATTATCTAAATATAGTTAGGATGTACACGACTTTAATTATTGACATATGAAACATAATAATTGTAATGTTTAACACAGACAAAAATAGTCTCCTGACTAGAAAATAATTATACAGATTTTTCAAAATCATCTATTAATCCTGAATAGATTTTGTAGATGATACTTACAATAGAAACTTGTTAAAACTACTGACCTCGTATGAATAAATATTAAAATCCGAATGTAAGATATATTTAAGAAACTATCAAACAATAGTAAAACACTGGACGTAATTAGGCACTAAATGTAAAGAGGATATTTCCAAAATAATAATTTACATTCTACATACAAATAATAAATCTAAAACAGTGTCGTTTTTCTATTAGAAACATAACACATATTAATACCTATATTTGAATTAAATCACTTCAGTTAACCACTTCAATAATAACTACAGCAACATGTCGCAAGGTCCAACTTGTATTAGCACCTAGTATTGTCGGTCGGTCGGCGCGAGCGCAGCGCCGACGTCGTTTGCGAGTTGTCAACCTCACGGCGGGCGGCCGCCGGCAAGCAAGCACCCCTCTCATGTGTCCACTATCACAAATCTAAGCTTCTCTACCGGTGCATAATCATTATCACGTATATAGGTATGTATGTATACATATTTATATTTTTATTCTAGAATCTATTTACAAGTGAGAAGACCTTCTCGGCACTCGTCGGGCGAGATCGCAGTTTATTGTCGATGCGCCAGCGGTGGGCGTGGAGCTGGCGGTCAGGCTCGCGGTGGCGGCGGTGGTTCGGCCAGCGATGAGGTGGATGAGGAGGAGGGCGACGGTGCGGGGGGCGCGGGGGCCGGTGCCGAGAGCGCTAGAGATCGCGAGTACTCGAGAAGAGCGACGTCTGCTGGGTGGGTTGGGGGGTACAGACCTCGGTATAGCTCAGGGCGGCCGTAAGGATGCGCCAGCCTCGCAGCCGCCGCCGCCGCCGCCGCCGACTGGTAGAAGGCGGACGCTGACGTGGGCGGCGTCGGCACTTCCCCGTCTTTGCTCGCCATGTCTGCTAATGACCATATTCTTGGCTTGGCGGAAGCTGGCGTGCTACCTGGCGGGGCACGGGACGGAAGGTGCTGATATGCAGGGTGAAGCGGTCTTTCGTACGGCTCGGGAGACTCTGGGCCGCTGTCTGCACGTGACTCAGACCATTCCGACTCGGTTCTTTGTCCCAGTAAGTCTAGCCTCTGTTGAGGCCTATCGCCGTCTTCACTAGAACCAGTTCCAGAATCTTTACCATCTACAACAAAAACATTCGATTAGTTTGAAATTATTAAGAGATTGGTAGATTTCACTTATTACTGTGACTGAAATAACCTGTTCGTTTTGAAAGATATAATATAATGAAAAGAAATGGTTAAGTATAGGAAAGAATTTAAGTAGATAAACGAAGAGATCACAATGAAGTTAGCTTAAGAACTAACCTGTTTTTATAACGATACCAAGTTAGGAAGGCATTTAGTTAGTAGGTTAATAGACCTAGCTATAGGTACACATTTATAAATTGAAATACGAAATGAACTGAAAATAAAAGAGATTTAAATTTTTATAACATATTTTAGGGTGCCTGAAGTTCAACATTGAATGGCTAAACTGATGCTCCCTGGCGCCATTAGTGACCTTCATTAACATTCCGATCTTGAAATTCCAAGTGAAACAGTGTGAAATACGCACCTAAAGCATCTTTCCCGTCATTGCTTTTGTGGTCGTCATCGTCATTATTATTGTCGTCATCGTCAACCCTGTTCCTCGGCTCCCAAGTCATTTTGTTTTCTTTCTTGAGGCGGCGGCGCGCGTTGGCGAACCACGTGGACACCTGTGTCAGAGTCATCTTGGTGATGATGGCGAGCATGATCTTCTCGCCTTTCGTGGGGTACGGGTTCTTCTTGTGCTCGTTGAGCCACGCCTTGAGCGTGCTTGTTGTCTCGCGTGTTGCGTTTTTTCTCCGCGCGCCATTGAGATCCATTCCATATCTGTTGAAAGACAGAATCGTTAAATTTATTTATTTTCAGGCAGCAAATTTAAACTAAGGTATAAATTTTAGGCGCAAATTAGATCTATTGTTAATTATATCTATGACGTCGGCGAAGAGGTGGTTATTAATAAGTTTCCACAGTTTTCCTCTCGGCCCCTGCTGATATTTTACGGAAATCTTTTTTAACTTCTTTGAATGGTAACTTCAAGCAAGGCATTTGAACATGTTATGATTTTCTTAAATATTAACATAGTGACTATTGACATACAAGTTTACAAACTCAACATTTATATGGTTTAAAGTCGTTTTTGGTTCATGTTTTAATAAAGCCATATAGTCTATATCACCGAAGACAACTATTGCAACAATATTTTATTTATTTAAATATTACCCGTCGGACCCTTTGGTTGTGTTAAAGGTAGGTTTTCTGGTTATGAGAATATATTTAGGTAACGTCTAGCCAAGTACCAACTTAAATGCACAATATGATCCTTGAAAGTTGGTAGAAGTAGGAAAAATGAAATGAAAATACAACTATATTTACTATCAAATCAATTAATTTTTATTAAGCTACATCAACAATTATACTCGCGATTCCTAACAAAATGTATCTATTCTTCTAATCCCATATTATAAAGGACACTCTTTGTCCCGAAGAAAAACAGATAAAGTCGCGGGCAACAGTAAGTTATAGGTATATCAGAATGACGCGTTAGTGTATCTGAACATCACTACATAGTATAAAACAAAGTCGCTTTTCTATCCCTCCCTATCCGTTTGTACGCTTAAATCTTTAAAACTACGCAACGGATTTTGATGCGGTTTTTTTGGTAAATAGAGTGATTCCAGAGGAAGGTTTTTATGTGTAATAAAGAATAGAAAAGCCAATATTTCTAAGTATTTACATTACATCCGTGCGAAGCCAGGACGGGTCGCTAGTGTATAATAATTTACATTGATTTTTAATTGAATAGTCCTTTAATGATACGAAGAATATAAACAAAAATATAATTTACTGGTCAGATTTTATTTTAATATCTGAAGAAGCGTTCGGCGTTTATCTATCCGATTTCGAAATGAACAAAAATAATTAACTCCTTTTTTTCGGTTATACAACAACAATAAAGTTGGCTGCCTGATAAAATATGGTCACAGCTATTTTTAATTAGAAACTGTTATTAATTACAGGAAATACTATACCATCTCATTTAAAATTATAGCTAGCTTCATTGGTGTACAGGTCGGAGCTGTCAGTGAAATAGATACCTATATCATTTTACCTGCATACGCGCATACCCGACAATAGTCATGAATAGAAAATAATAGGCAATACCGGATTTTGTTTGGTAAAACAAGTAGATGCAACATGACGAAAGAAGATTCAATATTTTTACTAGTTTAGGTCATATAGACAGCCACATAAGGCAATCTACTTGGTATATAGGTAAACTGCGAGGTATTCAATAAAATGTTTCATCTTCTGCTAAGCAGGTGGTTAAAGGCCGAGCGTTCTTCGGATGTCAGACTTCATTCATCTTAGTTGCGAAAAACATTGAAATACAATTAAAAACAAGTTTAAAAATAATTATAATTCAAAGTAGTATCTACTTATATAACACTAGCTGCAGCCCGCGACTTCGTACGCGTGGGCTTAGTCTTTTCTAGCAGTAAAATAGTCGGTTTTACCCCTATCCCCCATAATATTCGAAACAAAAGTAGTATATATTTAAAACCAAGTTTCGAGCTATAATTTTGCCTAATTTCATATCTCTAACTTAAAAAATAAAATTATCCCATATAAGCTGTCAAGGGCAGCATTACCACCATCCCCCCTTATTTTCAAAACTTAAAGTAACCTATGTCCGTTCTAAAGGTTCAACGTATACTAATACCAAATAACATCAAAATCGGTTCAGTGGTTAAGGCGTGAAAGCCGCACAGACTAACATATAGACAGAAATACAGAAAGAGTTACTTTTGCATTTTCCATCGCAAATCGAAGCCAAATTGAACACCACACACGAAAATTTCAGATCAATTACAGATATGGCATTTCAACTGCATAACTGCACCTGCGTGTATTAGTGTGCCTTTGACGTTCAAGTTTTTTAGATGTTTTTTACTAAATTAAAAGCAATTACGAGTTTATCAAACGAGAAGATCAGCGTTTTATTAGACGCATTGGTAATTTTATTGGTCAATTGAGTGGTCCTTAAAAGTGGAATTTTATATGTCGCGTACTAACTCTATTGAATGTTGCGAGTAGTTTATCTCTGCGATAATTCTAAGACTTTTAACTTATTCAATCCACTAAAAGAATTATTATATTTTAAAAAAAATCTAGTGTTACGTTTGGTTTTATCGATAACGTTTGACTACATTCTTCAGCGTCGTACTAAACCAAACATCCTTCTGTTTGACGCATTCCATACGATTTCACATAATTTAGGCTGTGAAATTCTTAATTGAATCAGTCATTTCAAAAACCTCATAAGTCACCAATTCAGAATATTTCAGGACTCAATTAAAACTGTTTCGCACTCAAACAAGTAAATTTTAAATCACTTTTTTATGCCTAATTTATTATTTGGGTCGTATAAAAATGAAATAGCGAATACTATTTGTAATTTATCACTGAAAACAATGAAAAAAACTTGAAAAACTATTCTTGACTTACGTTGTTTTAGCAGGAAATGGGGTTAGTGGTAGTATTATTCAATTAAAATTATAGTTCAAATCATATTTTATTGCTTATTATTGAAAATTGCACTGAAATTATGACTTATTAGCATTTGAGATTTATTAATTTGTCATGCTTAAACATATTTAATGAAATTTATCATATTATCTATCATTTTTATCTGGATTTTATTAAACATTTGCGGTTGATCAGCTTTAAATATTGTTATTAAATGGCATGTGCTCTTCAAAAATGCTATTCCCAATTTGCGTTAAATCGTCTAATGTCAATATATCATTTACACTGTCCCATTTGAAGATAAAATAATGCATTGACTTGCATGGTAAATACACAGAATACGCATCTCTTTATAGGGAAACATTTTCTCCAAAAAAGCATGTTAGGAAAAAAAGGTGACTTATGAGGTTTTTGAAATGACCGATTCAATTATATAGATGGGTTTAAATGACCTTAAATACTCATTGATAAGAAAGATACTTGTGATTAATACCACGCTGAAATCGTTCCGCTGTTGAAGCGGGAAAGCAACGCAATTATAGCACGGACGCCAACTTCCCTTCCCTGAGTCGCTTAAATTTTTAAAAGTACAGTCAAGCGTAAATTGTGGAGTCTGATTTGGGCGAGATTGCAGATAAGACCGCCGAGACCGCCCCAATCCGTTGCGCCCTCCAATGAAAGCCAATGAAAGCGCCAGCATAATAATTGAAATCGAGATAAGCCATCGACTGCTGGCGAGCGTTAAGCTACAGCTTATCTGAGACAGGGCTACAAGTACATACGCATCAGTGGTGGATCCAGGGGGGGGGGGTCTAAGGGGCTCAAGCCCCCGTCACGCAAAAAGAATTTGAATCATCACTTACTTCTCGTTTATAGTGACGATTTGTATCGTCTGTTCTCGTTTTCAATTTCAGTAACAAAAAGAAACTATGGACTGATAGGAAATATCGCACACACCACCACAGCAGCAGAAGAGTATCAAAACGAATTTTAGAAATCTATTTACATAGATAAAAATGGATAACCAAGATGAAGATTAAGAAGATGGAGCCAAGGGTTACTAATAATGTTCTTGGATATTTAAAAGTTAACCTCCTTTTGGGTTTTAAACCATTACTTCTGTCTTAAAATTTCGTTTTATAATTCGTAACCATAAAATATGGAATATTGGGCAGTACACCACAAAAAAAAGGAAATAAATTAACAATGAGTTATCCCAGAAGACTTTACACCTATAACATATACAAGCGGTTTTCCTTTATTTTTCCTTTACAAAACCCGTTGTGTCAAGCCCCATCTGAACCAAAATCCTAAATCCGCCACTGATACGCATTTGTTGGCGGACCACGCGCCGTTATTTGAATTGTCCTATCTTTATTAGGATGCAGTCCCCGTATCGCGTTTCTATTAAGCCCCGTAAATGGTTTACGTTAGTTTGGTTCGGGTGTTATGTTACAAAATTACTTTATTTTCGGTTGATCCCCGGTTTTCGACGTTGATAATCTAAATAACTTTTCGAATCATCATTGAGTATGATAATGTTTTTAAACTACTTACTTTTACTCGATGTTGATTTGGGAATATTGATAGGCTGCAGGCGCAAATATTTACCTAATTTTGAAATTAAACTTAATGGGAGAGACTAAAAATGGTCGATATGATTGTAGAACCATTTGGAGCGTCTGAGCTGTCTAGAAATTCTTAAATGCACAATACTTTACTGAAATTAGTAAAAAATTTTACTTGTAAAAGTCGCACAATAGTTTAATTAATTTGTATTTATTAAATACTCTCATTTACTTGCACAGATGTATGAGTACTCCAACTTGTTTTGTATATTGTACAACTTTTTAGTTAGGAAACTCTGCTTTCATAGTGCCTCTCCCACATGTCGCCAACGCAGTTCTGTCGGAAATGAAGTAGGGTGGAAAATGGGATGAGTTGTATGGGAAATTAATAAAACTGTCACTTAAATCGCAGAAGTGACAGGCAGCGCCCCTAAGCACAAAGCGTACGATGCATTTTGAACCTTAACAACCAACCAGTACGAACAAAACTCCCACAATCGCTGGAACAAAATAAATTCATTCTGCTCATTCTTAACTATGATGTTGACTTTATTCTACTCGCCCCCATCAGATAAACTCCTCGTATAAATAACAATATTCATTTGTGTTACTTTCCATTAATGCGCTCAATTATAAGTATCGGGTATAATTTTCAGAGGTCACGTTACTCTTTGTTGAGGGGTGGTATGATAATTTGCGGATAAAACATCGTTTGAAGGTGACATTTTAATGACGCTGTCTGCTCTATGAATGAACTAACATCCATAGAATTCAAGTAACAATACGAAAGTGGAACGAAGCCAAGCTTAGGCGTATTCCTCAAACAAAAAACGTTCATTTATTTACGCCGTGCCACTTTCACAGTATCCGCGCTCGCGGGGATCGCGGCGTGCCTTCATTTTTTTATTATTTAGCTTCCCCAGCGGCGAGCTGCGCCCGGCGGGCGGCTGCGGCTGGCGGTGCCCACCCCTCACTCAATCCCACCTCGTCTTCAATTAAATCCCTATCTCTCGCGCCACCTCATACTTCCTACTTAAACTCATAAAAATGAGATAAACACAAAAATATTGCTCGTACCCGCTGTCGTTGTTATTAAAGTAAGCCGTTACTGCTACGGTTAATTCACTCGTTTAAATGGTATTTTTATGTCTGAGTTCGCACATCGTGACTGAACTTAATGAATGATATAATTGTAGGTATTTATCGACTGATCTAACGCTGGAAGGGGAGTACGGACTGTCTCTATTACGTAAACACTTCGGATGGAGTAATAAAAGCGGGCAGTCCGGGGCGGAAACGGATCGAGAGTCATAATAATGAAATAAAGGTAAAAGAATGACTGCCGCGGTCGGGGCGGTTTACGGAATTCCGTACTGGAAGACTGCAGATCCTGTTTGACCTGTGTTTGATTCGAATCGATTGTACAATGGCATGCCACTCATGATGGTAGACACGTCTCTAAGGAAAGAAGTTCACCCAAGATCTTTTCCGAGACTACAGTCACAACAAAAAAGGCATCATAACAGAAGGTAATCATGATGACAGTATTTAGTAGATTAGGTATTTAAAGTCAAAGTAAATATCTTAACCCAATAATAAGTAGGTTTAAAATATATCTAACTATCAAAAAGTAGGATAATCAATGTCATCCGGGTAAAAAGCCGTTTATATCCTAAAATCACATGTCAAATTAAAAAAAAAAACCAACAGGCATCGCGCTCTGTCTTGTGTACGTATGTAACAACAAATTTTGTTATTAGGTTACAATTGACTTTTAATATCTTTAACAAGTGGTTGTTATCAGAAACATGAACTCAACGGTGGCCAACCGTTAAGTCGGACCGTTGCCTGATGTACCTACCTACGTGTATCAGAAATGGGCGACACTGTAACATTATATTCTTATTTTTGTGTAAGTGATCATGCCGCCACGAGTTGACGTAGGTAGAAGAAAGATATAATGTTTCTACTATAGTCTGAATTAACCAATGACATTCTCGGCACCCATATAAAATTACATGGTGCGATATTTTGTAAGGTAATAGATGTACACTTTTTTCTTATGCTTGAGTGAGTCATCTACACGATAAGCCATGGACTATGAAATCTTCAAGAGGTTAATACTCGGTGACAGTTTTGTGTAAAAATGCTTTGAAGATAGTCTTTTGAAGCGTAAGTATCGTGTTACATGTGTCATCTTAATCGCATTTTACACTTAAGCAACATTTTAAGGAACGGTGACAAGACCCTATCTCGACCGCTTTGAGGCGTATTTTATAGACTAGATTTAGATTTTAATAGCTCTAGCTATTAAGATCCAATTAATAACAAATATAAGAAACTGAAATTGATTAAGAATTATAATAAACCCCATTTATCCATAAAAAAGAATCAGTTTTCAACAGGAACATCGGCTTACATGCTACAAGTAAATTACCATGTTCGTAAAAATGATATCAGATAAAGCTAATTATTCGTCGTCGTAATATAGTAACGGTCGCACGCAACGGCCAATCTCGGGTTATGGGCGAAGTTTTAAAGGTACGATGTAGGGATACAGGTCCTAAATATTGGTGGGTAGATAGGGCGGCGGGGCGCGGCACGCCATAAACACATTACTAGCCGGCAACGCGCTATTACGGGCAACCGCACGCGTCCTGTTCGCCGATAGCTGCCACCCAAACATGCTATCCGACGACTAATTGGTCAGCTCCATGCATAAAAACCCCTAACAGAAACAACTGCGGGGTGGGTAGCCCGCTTTACAGCCAAAACGTAAATAATCAAGTGTACGGTAACAATCGAGCGAGTACAAAAATTTTTTCGGCGCCCTAACACATTTAAAATAAAGGGCCAATCGTTAAGTAAGGTGGCATGAAGGGCGTGTTGCTTAGAGCCTTGGGCGGCGCATGTCACGTGACAAACGAACCGTAAACACACCACCGGTGCTTCTTCCACCGCGCCATCTTTGTTTTGTACAGAGGGGTTTCTTTCCACTTTAGTTCCATTGTTTTCTGGGTGCTAATTAAGCTGCATCCTACGATAAAACCTAAAAAAATATCAACTAGAATTGTGACTGCTTAAATAGAAACATAGGGCTTTTTAATTTTTAAGAGTGGTTTAAAAAATTAGATTATTTAGTCTTCACTTAGTAGTATGGTATACCCGTACTTATTATTTCGGTCTGGCTTTAACACGGGCACTTGAGACTAACTCGACTTCGACCATCATCAAGCAATAAAATAAATTTGATAGGATTTGCTTTGTTATTGAATATTGACTTGGTCGGTGCACTGTACTGAACCGGCGAAGTTTATTTTGCTGCGACGTCACTCACAATTAAAGGTGATGTACCTATATATATTTTTTAAATCAATGTAAGTATGTGTAGTCAATTTTATAAAAAAAAAACATAAATAATAACATTGGTTAACAAGGTTTTTGCCGCATACCTACTCCAATTACATCTTTTCTAATAACTAAATACGATTTGACAAAATATATTTTATATAAACAGGTCTCATTTTAAAAAATCTAAGCCAAACTTTTTGAAGTGAAGAATTGTACTACTAGACTTATGAAAATAATCAGTTTGGTTGGGGAGTTAATAATGATATATTTTATATTTAGCTTTGCCTAATTGTATTTTGAAATGCCTATTCGTTACCAATTGATTCTGATGAAAAATAAATGTATGGAACACAGTTTAACAACGATTATAAACAAAATGCATCAATAAAGACAAAGGAAAGCTAAATTTAGTTTAACTTGTTCTAAAATCCATAAAAAATAAGTGTCAACTTAGAGGCATTTTCGGTAACTTTGTAATAAATTTAAAGAAAGTGACAAAAACAATTACATGTCTAGTTTTAAAAAGTATCAACTGAAAAAATTGTAATTTGTTTGTATGTTAATTTTAATTTGGCATTTTAACTTTGAAAATAAGTGAGTAATGTATATACTAAACTTGAATCAAAGAACGCGGTATTAATGATCAGTTCAATTATGAATAACCGACTTTATATGAAAACTGAGTAATGAAATTTGACTATTTTGTTCCACGAAACCATCGCAACGACCGTAAACTGGTTAACCTACATTAAAATCAATGTCAACATTGTTATGGATCCGTGACAGTAAATCTTTTATTTGTACTCGTATCTGTAGAAAAAATTCACAAAAACAAGACATAAATGTTCAGTTTATCATAAGCAAATTATTTTTTTGTTAAACTTGAGGCTTGACCCCGTCTACGAAGCGATAGCAACGCGTACATCGAACGTTTTAATTAATTTAAGTAATTATGTTATTGTGTCGTACTGCCACACAGAACGGCCACTATCTGTGTGATGTATTCGACACATACCTACCTACGGTTTACATGCACATAATGTGCGGTGTCAATGAAGACCCTCTGGAACATAATTAAACCACAACTGGCCGGTTTTTAGCCCATGTTTTTTCTCACTTCACGCCTCCGGATGCAGCAACTGTTGGAGGGTGGGAGATGGAAACTTAATATTTTGTGACAAACTTGTGTATATAGTTTGTGAGAATTAAGTGGGAAAGCATCAAAAACAGTATTATATTTTTTTATAAAAAGTAAATTTTAATAGACAACGTACCATTCAATAAACCAAACACAATCCATTTTGAAAATGAAAACGGCAAATGCGATTGCGTTGAATAAATGTTTGAAAAAAATACCTTTACCATTCTAAAGATTCCTTTTCAGTTCGCATACCATAATATACTTTATTGGATTTACAAAAGGTGTACATATACAATAAATTTAAAAATGATGAATTTATTATTTAGGTGAGTCCAAGCCAAATGAAGAATCGTAAACTTAGACTGCAGCCGCATTATCGCAGTGATATTCTAATCTTTTTATTTGATAAATTTACAAATACATTGGCGCGACGTCAAAAAATAATTACCAATGTTGAATAATAGTTTGTTTATGTTCATATTATCTTTTATGTTTGTAAAAAAATCCAAATGCTAAAAAAAAAATGTTAGTTTTGTACCAAAACGAGAAATAAAACAAATATCGGAATAGGTGCAATGTACTAACTATAAACTTCAGGATCAATTTAACTTAACCGGTTCACTTATTGTGAAACTTTAATTTATAGATGTTGGTGCATACTCTATCTAGAATGAGATCTCTTTCAAGCCCATAGACAATAAATTGAGCGAGTTGCTATCTTATTTATTGAATCTTTGTTTCACATCCACAGGGTACACAATTTTTTTTATTTCAACATGATTATATGTCCGTTAAGCCTTCGGGGAAGAAATAGAAATCTATTACGAATAGCTATTGTTTTATGTTAATTGCTTTGATGAATCATCATCATCACTTGTTGCTTCAATTCCGCTTAACAAATCATCCGTAAATATTCTCATATACCTCTCGGTAGGGAAAAGCGATTTATCGCTCAAACTGAAGTAGCACGACTGAAATAACTTACAGAAGACCGCAGCCAAATAACAATCACTTCGGTGTTGTTGTGTTCCTGCGCGTGAGTAAGGTTTCCAGACGTACTGGGGGGGGTGCTACAATAGCAGCAGAAGTAAATCCAGTAATAGCTTTATTATACTGTACTTGTCGCCCTTAAGCTAGGACGTCATTACCACTTAACACCAGGCAATATAAAAAAAGTCTTATATTAAATCATAAGATTAAAACTAGTGTTTTTAAACTGATTAAATATAGCATTAAAGACATATTTTTTTTTGAGATTCAAGTTCCTATCATGTTGCGCTAAATAAATAAGCTTTAGAATAATGGGGTCCTGATATCATGTAAACTTAATAGAAATCATGCACCTATACGCAGGATAAACAGTTACTATTCTAAGAAATTTACAAAGTACCATACCTATCTAGTTATATTTAAGTGCATTTCGTATCAGGTGCGATAGTACCTACCTACCGACGTAGTTTGCGGAACTATCACTCTCCTGAAAATATAAGTACAATTCGACGTTCAATTTACATATATACGAACATTGTAAACAACGATTCAATTGTCCCAAACAATGGTACGAGAATAAAGCTCATTTTTATAACTTATCGAAATTGGTAACACATATTTCTGATAAGATTGTTAGTTGAGAAATAGTTTAAATGTATTACCTACCTGCGTCACAAGGATTATTACTTATAATATTAATAATAGTAACGGAAAAGGCATTAAGTAGGTAAATATTATACATTTATTAAACTAAGTGTGACGTGTGTGGACGAGAACCTATGCATTAACTGGCAGCACGTGTAACTTATCTAGTTTTATGGAATTTGCTTATATTAAATACTTACTAGTCCAAGGAATACTTTAAAATGTTATAATGTTTTTTTACAACTTAAAGGTAACGTTATTCAAATCGTAGGTAGACAGGAATTTGATACATAAAATATGTTTAGCCAGACAAACCACTATATGGACGAAGCTATATTTTGATCGATATTTAACTCTTTTGGACTTTATTATAAAAAGTAACTCATGTCGTTTGAGAATAATAAAGTAGTATCCTATTGGTAAAAAAGTTTTGAAATCTTTAGCAGGTACGTTAGTTTTTAAGTAGTTTCGTTACGAACAAAAATGTTTCCTAAAAGTAGAACAATACTTAAGATTTAAGTTTGTTGCTATTAGTCTGTCGTGTAAACTATCTTAGAACTTAATTTGTTTTTGTTAACCTACTCATTATAATCAGTGAGACAGTGATGATCCATCAAGTTATAAGTTCCAAGGGTCTAAATGCAATAATTGTAAGCGCGACTTACAATCAGGATGGTCATGTGCCTATTTGTCACAATCGTAATAAATTAAAATAATTTATCTTTTTTTCAATTGACGTTAATCTAAAATAAAATGGTTTCTTAGTAACGATGGATCGTTCACGATGCATTGTCGGCACGGCAGGCATTGTCACAAATACCACAATTGTCGATATGAAACGCGCTGACCGTACTCGATCCACAAGTAAGAGCACAAACGTGAGTGGGGGGGGGGGGGGGGGTAAATAACTTAGTTTGGTATATTGATTGTAATCTAAGACGAGCATCTCACTCATTATAGTTAATATTCGCACGTCAACTATTGTTCGTGTGGGATAACGAACAATGGGGATACTTCTGAAATTGATATGCCTTTCAGACGGAAAATCCTGTGGGCGTCGATTTGCTCAGTCCCAGCTCCGATGTACTTTACTCAATAAAGCAACCATCTTAGAATCCATTTTATATAATAACCAATACATTTTCAAACAGGAATTTTATTATTAAGTCCCTTGAGTTATTTCTAATAGATCGTATGACAATAGTATAGTGGACAGCTGGTATGCCAGTGATGGCGAAAGATCCGTGAAAGGAAATAGAAAGAAAAAAGACTAGTGGATGGAAGGAAATAATTACTTGTTAAAGGAAGCCTGAATTCTTGTCCTTATTCTATTGATAAATTTTAAATTTAAAGGCGAATGTTATTTAACAGGTATCAGGACACGCCAAATGTTCTTTATTGATGGTTGTTTGTCTCCCTCATTAAGTAAGTTGAAAATCGATCGTTCGTGACAAACCCATCTATTAAAGCATTTTTACCACTGAAGCAACAAATATACCATAATTCGTTTTAATTGCTGAGGCAATGTCAGATTGAAATATCTAGGTACATACGTATTTATTTTTGACAAGCTAATAAAATTTTTACAAACTAACTAAGTTTTCTTTAAAGAAATTTTACATTTAATGTTACAATTTTGTTTTAAACTGTTGAAGAACTATAAAAACACTTTACTAATTATGCAATAATTATTAGCTTATCGTTGACAAGACAAGTCACAATCGGTATGTGTCTTATTTGTAGAGTAGGTACGGGCCAAAAGACTCTCAACAATCACTAGGAAGATGTCAACATTTATCAAACGTCAGTCAATAGTTGCGTATTGAAGCATTATATCGTAATAATATGTTAGCTAGATAGGGTTGGCAAACAATTTATCTATATTTCTTTTTTTATCAAAGAAAGTATCACTGATTTATTTTATTTACTTGACCATTCTAGTTTTAGGAGTCAAATTTTAAAATGCCTATTTGATCCATGCATAGAATTCTTGAAAAAAAAAACACTGCTTAAATCGAATAGCGTTTTATTCCATTATTGGTAGTAAATTTAGTTTTTTTTTGCAACCTTTGTGTCGTAACGGAGTACAAAATATAGCTATTTATGTAGGACATTTAACACCTTTTGCTTTTACCGAATTTAAACACTGAATGATACGATAGTAAAGCCTATGATTATTTGACTTTTATAGTGAATCTATAAATCAATATCAGTTGTTCAGGTTTGTGAAAAAGAATCATCAAAATAAGTAACATTTTGTAGAAGCGTTGCGGAAGACCACGCTAAGTTTATAATAAACGTAGGTATTACTGTTTTATATCGAACCTGTGGTTTGTTTCTACTTTCGAAATAATCATAATTATAGAATGTAATGCAAAGCCCGTTCACATTTCTAGAAATTATTTCTTGAAAACCTTATTTTTATCTTTTCTCGTTGTTAGTTTTATTTGTATGTTTGTTTAATTATTATGCTTCTTGAAATGTGTGTTGTAATTAAAGGAGCAGTAGTAGCGATTTCTTTTTTTAAATCAGACTTCTTATTTTTTCGACATTATTTTTTAAGAGGAAACATACAATTTATTTTTATTTAAGCATCCCTACAGCAAGAGCTTCGTGTCGTGTCGTGGCGCCAGCTGCGACGCAGATAGTCGCACCGGACCTCACAAGACGTCGTATGTAGAACGTATAAACTAGTGAAAATTAAGTGTCGTTACGACGGTTCATTTATCTCAGGTCATGTCTCATTTTATTATTGACATATTATTAATATCTATGAGAACATTGAATTAGACGCGGGGTGGTTTCGTTTCGAAACTTTGTTAAAATCAATTGTGCAAGCTTCAATGTTATCTACTGTTTTTAACTACTAATTTAAATGATTGCTAAAATAGAACGTTTGATTGTGAGTAGTAAACAAACTATTGAATAAACAGCATGTCACGGGTAACATTTAAGATGTCACAACGTTTGACAGTTGTTTACTATTTTGCCAAATAGTAAATAAGACACTCAAATAAGAAAAAACTTCGGATGCGTCTAGTTTGATTTGCATAACAAACCTTTCTTCTTAAATTCATTGCCTTCGTTATTTTTTATTTATAGAGTATTTCAACCGGTAATTACTATTGAAACAAAGACATTTTCATCCACCGCAACTTGTTTATCACGTTTTTTATAATTATATAAAGGAAATCCTTAATAGTAGATATACTTGTAACTTTAATGTTGTTGGTTGACGTCGGCCATTTCTTCGTATGTGAAGTATCAGAATTACGTATATGAAATTCAAAGATAGATCTATTTCAGCTCATCAAACGACATATCACCATTAGGATGTTTTATTATGGATTACCTATACATAAATAAAATCTGATGATATTGAAAGTGAATTGGGAACACAACTTGATATTTAAAACTTTACCTTCTTTGTAAATTGTCTTTTGGTAACGATATATTATAGCAAAATGATAAAAAGTAGTATTTTTTCAAACAAAATTAGTTGCGGATAAGCTTTGTATTCCAATATGTCATTTGTCAACTTCACTCTACATGAACTAGGTATTCAAAGAAAAAAAAAAAATAATTTTCTTAATACAGATAAAGTTTAAATTTTATCAGCCAGAAGTAGGTACTTGCATTAATTTTCCATCCGAAGTATACTTCGGTTGAAAAATTATTCTGGTTTTATAAAACAAATACTGTCGTGCTTAGCAATATTGTCCATCTAAAGTGACCGCTCTAACAAGTTGCATTTCGCCGTTAGCGGATGTCTCGAATGTCATCAACATGATCAACCTTTTGTGGCCCATGACCACGTTGCTTCCATGGATTAAACAAATTAATTTAATATTATCAGAGGGGAGACATTTCTATCATAAAAAAGTAAGTAATTAATGATTTATCAGATAAAAATAAATGGAAACACTACGTCTTGTATTATTCCGTGTAATACTTACCTACTACATATTAAAATCAAAGTAGTTATTTGATACTTTTAATAAGTCCATTGTGCTTTTTGGAAAAGGGGTGCAAGATTATGATTTTGAAGTTTTTTTTTTATTTTGGATATGTTCTCTTTTAATAATCAGAAGTACAATGTAATCAACATAACTCGAAAACATTTTTTTCAAATAGGTATACAATACATTTACATGTTTATCATAGACTTTCTAAAATTAAGAATAAAGAAAACAAATAAAGTCTGATTTATTTTTAATGATTTTAAAGCGCTGCAAAACATTCAGATTATTTGCTTAATCCCCTTAAAAGCCCTGTATTGTTTCTTTGTTATTATAAAGATCATACTCAATTAAGTATTATTGAGTATGATCTTTTTTCAGCCTACGACTCTAAATACAACACTATACTTAACTCTGTAGTTTTGGGGTTCTCCCCTTAATAAAAGTGAATTTATGGACTTTTTTTTTTAATTTATTCCAATAAGAAAAACATTTTGGCAAAAAAACAAACAAGTTTAAATTATGTTAGCCCAACATCACAATACACAATAACAAAACTTAAGTGTTTATAAAGATTGCCAAATTAAACCCAATAGTCATTTGAATAAATCGAATACAACATGCAAAAAGATAAGATTAAGATGCTTCACGCTCGCTTTATATAAGCTTAACCTCACAGTGTTCAAAGTAACAAAGTTCCCCAAAGCACATGTAAATTTTGTTCAGCGCTATAACATAGCTTAAACCTGTGCCAGTTTTTACTGCGTTCGACTTCGAATTAGCATTTATGTAGTTGTCTATTCCAATTTTCTTCGATTCGTAAAGGGTTTGTTCCTCGGCAAGAGTACAACAACCAGAATAAGTGTATTCGTGTCGAGCACAAACCGCCTCGTGGCCGCTTCTGACCGATAGGAAAAAGGAAAGAGGAAGCGACCAATGCGCCTAGAATGAAATTAGCTCGCCGGTCAATTACTCCTGGTCGAGTGCGGCTTACTAATGGCACTGACGGCGTTCCCTGCATACGGCACCGCTCATTTATATGCCTTCGCGCGCACTCTTTATTGTTCCATAGATCGGTAATACACGGGAGGACTGCCACTTTGTGCTGTAAATCGTCGTCTCTACACGTATTCTCGATTAACTGTGTGCTGTGGCCATACGCGGAGCGGGACCGTGTCACTACAAGCCGCCTGCGCAAGTGTGACGGTGACATCATGTCCGGAATGGCCGGCCACACAAAACGTGAGGGTACGTGTCTTTGCCTCTTACACGTCCACAGAGTTCCGCAGATGACGCATAGGTCTTCAATCGCAGTGCCAACCGATAATTGTCATGAGCTCCAGTGAATGGCATCAGGCTATTATTGGAACTATTCTATTCAATAGATTGTTCATGTAGGTACTGGTCGTATTTGAGACTGATAAGTTTCTAGTACCTATTCCCCTCTGATTCTAGCTACAAAAAGCATGTCTCTGCTGCCTTGATCGAACAATTTCGGCCTATATGTATAGAGGATGTACCAACTGTTGGACACATGCATCATCTCAACTATGATATAAGACGCGCCGTATATATCACGTGAGCTTAATCTGGGTTTGTTGTGTGTGTGAGAATTGAATAGTTTAATAAGTATTCTTAGCAGAAAACTCTTCAGAAATGCACGGAATTGACGCATGATTTTCCCTTTCATCTCATTTTAATAAGACGTTCTCAGATGGTTAAGACAAATGTAAAACACTGACTGATGTTAATATGAGTATAATTAAAACCTTTAATGTAACATGAAGGTTTTTATTGGAAAGTGTAGTAAGTCAGATAAACGTAGATAATTTCACCAAAATACAGGCAACGATTTGAAAACAACTGTCAAAATTGGATCGACGAACGAACAAGATATAAAGTCATATTTTTATAAGGTCGTTAAAAAATCTAAAAATCCCTTTTCCCACCATTAAAATTTTAGCGACTTAAACATAAAGCAATTAATAAATGACCCAATAGCCTAGTATCATGCCATGGGCGTAATCTTGCGTAAATATTTGTTCTGCTGGAACTGTAAAATCAGCTATTTAACAAAATGATTAAGATGTATAACACTATCTGGACATCCTAACTGCTAAAAATCGTTCCTAAAATATCTTTGAGCACAAACATTTGTCACGACAATCGGAGGAAAAAGCGTGTTAAACCATTTCCCGCGGGAACGCGATTGACAAATTGTGAACGCGAAACCATCTTACCCAATCTTACCCTTGCCGCCAGTGACCCTCACTGCACATTTTCCCCAGAGCTTTTAGCGAACGGGAGATTTTTTTGGATTACTCTGACAGCTTTTGTCCCGCATACTCTCGCATCTGTATAAGTTTTATTTATTGTATGAAATGCTCTTTAATGATCCACAAACCGTAGCAGCGACCATTAAAACGATGTGTATTTCAATAAATTTTTCGTGCAAACAAGTACCGACAGGCGCCGTCATATTGGGAAGTTATAACCATTAAGAGAATACAATCGCAATTTCTTCCTGTCGTAAATAAACTTCGGTGGGCATGAGTAATCGTTACTTTGTGTGCACAATATCGGGCGGAGGCCAAATAGATTGGTGGGTACGTGCGTGGCATCTTTTCGCTCGCCTCTCGCGGCTTCGTCGAAATTCGTCTACTAACTTTTGTATGGTGTAGCTGAATTTTCCGTTTGTAATTATGGTGGTAAGTAGCGGAAATGTCGCCGATGGTTGTTACACCGGTCACGGCGCGGACGGTTGACGACCGTCGAGCCAACTAACGGGCTACCGCCTGCTAAGGAGTGCGGCGCGACTATCTCATAAGGGACTCTAATAATTCTATTTTAAGTAGTTCATTATTAATGTTGGGAATGTTACACGAAACAAGCTTAGAATTAATTAAATCTGAAAAATCTTGATTTTCTATTAAGATTGCTTTTATAAAATAATGATATTTCTTGTTGCAACAATTTAAATGTGTTCATGGTAAGAATAGTGATGAATAATTTACCCTAAGGTTTTTTAGTATCTTATTTTCAAATTATATAAGCTCATAATAAACCACACGCGCATAACTAAAATCGCGATTCACGAATACTTATTGCCTAAAGTCTTGGGTTGTTATATTTCATCCGAAATGTGATCGTCCGAGTCAGATTAGTTCCTTTATAAGCACAAATTCTTCCGCGTAAATCATAATGATATTAAAAATATTATTAATTAAAATAGTAATAATAAACTAAATTCAGTACTAGGTATTTCATTATATGCTCATGTGAATACTATTAATACATAAGACATACATTATTGCTTGCCCACAAATTTGTTAATGTATTTGGATCCCTTATTTAAATTGTTATCCTTATTTAAAGTTAATCTTTAAAGTTTGCAAGCAAACTTTAAAGATTAACTTGTTCAATTTCAATACCAAAATGTGCTTAATAAATAAATATTGACCCAATAAAGATCAATTTTATCAATTGTAATCTCGCGAGATTATATGGACACGAAATTTTCTAATTGTCAATCTGGAGGTTAGATATATAGATTATTTAACAAATCAGTAATACGACTAAAGGGGCGCTGTCCCGTGCCAGTCCAAAGATGGATTAACCAAAGCACATCCTCAGCAGCCAGCTAAGTGACCATTTCACCCTCTCGGGGGCACAAAGAGGGTTTGTTTGTACGAGTCATTCCGGCCGCCCCGGTGTCACTCTTCATTCCAAACAAACCTACCCTTAGGCTAATTGGTGGAGAAAACTTTCCGACAAACACTTCGTTATTGTTACAACAAGAAGATTTGAGAATCACTTTATCATGCTTATTATGAACTCTGTTTCGACTTATGAGCTCTCTCACCCATTCCATTGTTGCCTTTTATTTCTTTCTCAGTTTAACATAAAGTTTTTTGTGTTGTTTCTAATTACGCAAGTCTTTGAAATTGTAAAAACTGCCTGTGTTGGTACTACAGTATTTTATTATGTTAAAGGTATTTTGTAATCCTTTTCGGTGATACTATATGAAGGTGATTTCTCACTGTCTACATAGTATTATTTTAGAAGAGTTATGAACTTTTGTGAAAAAAATATCCTTCTTGCTAAGTCTCTTTTCTTGTTAAAATAAAAACAAAACGCGAGATACCCGCGTTTTTCAAAAAATCTTACCAAAAAGAAAAATAAAACTGAATAAGTTGCAAAAAAAGCATGCTTTTCTCTCACTTCTAATTATTATTATGATGTTTCCGCTTATGAATATTAAAAATCAACAACAAACATTAAAGAGTCCGATAGGTCACGGACAGTGAGTTCGCCTAAACGGAAAGCGGTCTAAATAAGCATATTTAATTTCCTAACACACTCTGTAACATAGTTAATTGCACTTAATTACGGTCCGCTTTCGTGTTTATTTAGTAAATATCATTACGGATTGCTGCCGACGTGAGTGATTAAGGTGTGAGATACCCATCGCGGCCCGTTGTCGGAGCACCTGCCCCGTCCGTCTGCATCGAAGCCTTCTATTACTTTACTCACAATGTAGTACCGGAACAGTGAACAATGTCTACTTATACTCGATATCGATACTAAAAGATCTATCGTTAGACAAGTTACCCTCATTTTCATTTATAATCGCCGTGGCAGGTTAAATTAAGTAGATGCAACTCACACTTATAAGGAGCTGCACATTGCAATATTATTAATAACTATTAGACAACTAACTAACAATTTCAAACTGTCAGTAAGTATTCAAGTAATCTGTTTTATTTGACATATTCGATAACTGTCATACCAAACGGTATGCACTTTTATGCCCGTTTCAAATATTCAACAATTTGTTATAAATTAACACTAAGGACTGTTTTAGAGTAACAAGAAAACAGCTGTTTTACCAATGTCAAGTGATTTTTGAGTACCTTATTATTAATAATTTGGATTGCACATCTTATGTGTCATACCATCCAACTAATACAATATAGATATCCTAAAACGAATGAGCCATCATACATGGTAATTAGTTTACTTACGAATAATTTACATGATGATGACGCCGTGACTGATATTTGATGAACAACAACGTAAATTTTGAACCGACAGTAAAAAAAGTAAATTGTGTAAAATTAAGTATCTAAATGTAATAAATCTGCTGCCCCACCAATCCTATTTAATGTTATCCATGTACTTAATACAATTGGATAGGATTGTCCATACTGTTATTTTACTATACTGTGCCCGTATTAGTACCAAGACGCCCCCTGACGTTTTACAACATTTTAATACTGTTATTTAACGCTTGTTGTTTTTGAACTGACACTGATTCATTTCGCCATTTGCCGATTTCGATTTTATGCTCTAAAATTATGCAGATCAAAGAATGTCAGAATAATGCATTAATTTTTAATAAGCTACTCGCAGCTGTAAAATGAGATACGTTAACCCTAACGTAAATAATAAGAAAAGATGATTTAATTGCTCAGTTCACCACTATTTTTTTTACATCAGCGTTTATTGGGGCGAATCTTAGGCAGGCCGCTGGTAAAGAACGGTTCTATATATATATTTTATTGTTAAATAGATATTAACTTAATGGGGGGATGTAACACAAACTTGTATCTATAATTATAATAAATCGGTAAAGAGGTAAATTTTGTTATAAGTCCCGTCTCAAAACCATAAGCAAACCCTTTACTAAATTCTGAGGTCAATGAGCGGGCATATACATAGATTTAAACTATTGATTACTAGTAAATTGTCGTCATCACTGCATATATTTTGCCTTTTATCAGTTACCAATTTAAATACACGGACCTGCTCAATTGATATCGTTCTGACCGTGAGATACCACATAAATTCACTAACAGTTTGACCTTCAAATCACTAGTTATCTCGTGTAATTTCAGATAAAAATGCAAGATATCGTACTCGACAAAATGTAAATGTATTTTCATCACGGTCAATCTCATACAAGCTCTACCCTGAAAATAGTTATTGAGTTTCGCACATGCGTGCTTCGATTGGTTTACCACCAAAGTAGCTTTTGCCAAGCATCTTATTTGTGCTTAATTAAAACGAATAGTTAATTTGGTGATTAATTTAACAAAAAGAACTCCCAACAAACTGCTAATGCAAGGCTTATTTAAATACATATATTAAAAATATAAATATAATTTACATTTTCTTGCCATAGTGAGACTTACATTTTAGAAACCCTTTTTTGTGGATGCCTGCATCATTGGTATAATTACACTGGATAGATTTCATCTTGTTCTATAATTTGTTATATTTTTTTTACTATAAAAAATTCCATGCAAACTTTAGTTCGCGTTTTCATTTAAGAATAATTGACCATGGCCCCTATTTTCGCATATGTAACTTAGATAAAAGCATAATAAATTAGAGCCTAAGAGGAGTTACTCTCGCATTTGTAATATAAGTAAGAATCATATTAGTTTCGCATCAAACAGGAAATTCGTTACAAAACCTTTCCCGTTTTTTACAAATTGTTTTTAGAAATTGTAAAGCAAAACCTTAAGTAGGTATACTATATTTCACTTAAATCTTATTAATAGGTAAGGAGGTACATACCTACATTGCCAAATAATGTTTAAATATGCTAGTGAAATATAAATACCGTCTCTGGATCGCTTACCTACTTTATTTAGATCTTTGTGAAGTAGGTAAGTCCATATTCATTCAAAGTTAAGCTGAGGCGTGCAGCCTGCAATTAAAGCGGTATAAACCATGATGTAGGAACATTCTGCCAGTGTTGTAGTGTGATGTTGTTTGGCTGTTTAACTGATTAGTTTGACATCATAATTTCGACTAAGAGATAATTTTTATTTTACGAAGTGGTTTCCGAAAACTTTTTCGAAAGTCATAGAAACGCTTTTTATTATTTTAAACCCGAAACTGTTTACACTTTACTGCATGGGTTTGCAAGAAATTTGGTTTAGAGGAGATTATCAGAATATTATTTTTATCCCGAGATAACGGCGTCGGCGTAATGGTTCATACGTAGGTACGGCCAAGGTGTGGCATGCTGCCAACATCCATCTTCCCTCAAGAATATAATCCTTCTGCCTTTAAGTTGCACAGGCATCTTCCAGGGAAGCCAGTCCCACCTTCGATCATCTTGAACTTGCAACCTGATTGAGGTCAAAAGTAGCCCCATATAATGTAAAAAACCGATATTTAATACTCACATAGATTTTTTTAACATATTTGGCCAGCGGGATGGGTTAAGGTAGCAACCGTGCTTGTAAAGATGTGTTCTTTTAGATGGCGAAGGCCTTTGTCATGCACTGAGATACATCATTAAGCTGATAATTTAGGTTATTTCTTTTTTTTTATTTAAAATATTTATATATACCAAATACCATTACAGGTTAGTCATTCTTAACTGATTTCCAAATAAAGTTATCTCAGTACAACATGATATTGTTTTAAGTAGATATATCTATTAATTACGTGTGTAACGAACACTTGCGGTGTACTCCAGACATTTGTAAAATATTAACATTACATCGAGTAGAATATTAATCAAATTCTCTCAGCCGTAATAACAGGGGTAGGTAAGTAAAGTGAAGAAAGGAAGTAATCACTTACCGTGAATGGCCAATTAGACATATTTATGCTTCAAGTAAGGGAATTATTGTAAATTAATAACAGCTAGGGCATGCCATCTTCAACTAAGAAGTGTATACAACATAATTTTGCAATTGCTGATTGTTAGACTCTACTCGTAGCCACGAGGCCAAAAACATTGCATGTATTTTGAAAGGTTTTTTCACTTCAATACAGTATGCTTTCTAAAATAAAATAAAAATCTCCTGGTATAGCACTGCCCGAAGTCGATTTCATTATGACTACAGCATGGCTTAGTAAATGCGTATAACTAAATGCATCACCTAAACGCTGGACTTTGGTTATACCTACAACTTTACCAGAATGGTAATTTTTAACACCGTAGTAGGTGTTGCTAGTGCAAATCGACCTTTAGTATTTAAATCCTACATTACCTTGTATCACGTAGCAATGAGCCGAAGTAGCACACTATAAAATTCTGAGGCTGTCTTACAGATATTTCATCTCACGAAGTTTCGCTATGAATGTTGTTTGGCATGAACTTAACCTACATAGATTGATAGAAAACAAATTAATTGTTAAAAATATAAAACTGCTGGACTCCAAATAGACAATGCGACTCAATTCTACCCGTTTTTTTAATTTTACTTCAACAACATCTTTAATTTAGTTTTTAAGCCAAGTTCGTTGTAGAAGAAATTAATTTTTAGTGAAATTAATCAAATATTTACGATGGGTCATACCCATCCTATATAATATAGATAAGTGCCTAGTATTTTAACTTTTTTTTTTCTAAAGACATTGTGTTATTGAAACTTTCCTTTATTTTTACTATTATTAAAAATTAAAGGTTAATTCCTCTAGATAGCATGCTACATTATTATACAAAACTATTACAATTTATTTTAGAGAAACGCAAAAAATAACACAAAAATGTTACCTATCATTGTGATTTACGCGGTGTTAGAACTTAAGCGACGATACAACACAAGTAAAAAAGGTGCAACATGTGGTTTGTGGATAGTTCATTTAAATTGTGCTGCTCTGTCGTTTGTTTTTTCACTATCTGCTAGCTTCCAAATTGAGGAAAAAAAACTTTCTGCTATAAATAGTAAATTTTTTGGTACAAAGCTGAAAGTTGGATGTGAACTTTTGGCGTTAGCGAAATTGATGGTGTATTGATGATTAGGAATTAATGTTAATGACAATAAATAATGATAAATAGTGAGTTAAAGGTGCGCGTTGGGGAGACGTTGTTTCGAAATATTATGATAACATTTATGTAGCTACGGTGTACTTTCATTGGTTGGTTCCGTGATGGTTTTAGTTTCCACAACAAAAATGTTGGAGAAATTAGATAAAGCCTGCATCATAAATAAAAATTAATTTTTACTTGACCAATAAACTTTAATTTTAACAGCAATTAATGTCTAGTATGTCCAAACACTCGTCAGGGTTTGTCTAAAGACGCGAGAGTAAGTGCACTTTTAAAAAAAGGCTGTCGAACATTCGAAGTAACTGTGAATTAGGGTCCTAAATTTATTTACTATATGGTCGGCCGGCTTACTGGGCGAGTTTGGTTTTCGGATCTGTTCTAAATCCTGTAGATCTAATTAAAGAGTCAGCACGTGAATCTAAATGTGCAAGCCGGGTATTTTCTCTGTTGATTTAAATCAGTTGCTGAAATTAACCGATTGAATCTCATTAATTTATCAATACATCAAAATTGTTGGTTATTTAATCATATTTACCGCATTAGAAACAAGTTTAAACAAAATTATTTCATTACCTGCAGATTTTTTACTTTGAATTTGTCTTATCATCTTTCGAGCACCTAACCAAAATTTTTGTATGAAAGAGAAAGTTGGGTAGTATGAAAAATGTACCAAATTTATTTTAAACATTAATACATAATAGATCAATTAACTTTCAAGTTTATTCCTGAACTTGGTAACAATGCCAAATAAGTTTTATTGAGCCTATAAAATATTAAGAGTAGAATAATCCTTATCAGAATTCGTTTCAGTAGGTGTAGGTACGTATAAAGTTCTTTCTTATGTAAGTAGGATCGGTGCCGCTTCATGTATACTGGCAGATAGCGGCAAATGCAAAGGTTACAAAACACGGATTTATTAGATAATAATAACTGTTATATCAGTTTATCGGACTGTATCTGTTTGTCGGCGATGTCACAAAACACGATCACTCAGGTAAATGCGCAATCGAAATCAAAGCCCCGAGGCTTAGCGCCGATATAACAATCGCAATACTTGTATTTTTAATTGGCTGGTCGGAATTTTATGTTTTTTTTTATTATCCTGGTCTTAAATAAGTAACACTTACAAAAACATTTAACGCCATGGACTGTCCGTCAATAAATATGGAGCATAAGTTACATGATGGTAAAAACTAAAGTTAAAAGTTTTGTAATGTATCATTTAAAACCACAAAAAAAATCTGTTATTGGCCAAGATTCTAGTTCAATAGATAATAACCAAAGGTCTTAAACATTGATAAGTAAATTCAACGTCACTTGTAATAAAAATAATCTTTTGAATTAAATGGATGGATTAAAAAGCCAATCATAAAACGTTAAAATCCTTTCCCGAAACTGTAATATTTAACGAAATTATGTTAAAATTTAAAGCACTAATATCATGAGCACCTAACAAGTTAATTATTGCTGCGTGGATTTAAAACAGCAATATTTAAATATAATATAGATATTTGTGGTAAATGTATAAGACTGAATTATAGCCTCATAATTCAAGAGGATACAACAGACCCAGCCTCAGTAAAATGGAATTAATCTTCGAACCGAGTTTGAAAATGGCCGAAAATAGAAAGAAAAAGTGTACGGTCAACGCTCAAATGACTGATGTAGCCGAAAGCGCCGGAGGATTTAGGAGAAACAAAAAGTCGACGCATCGGCGCTGGAAAATTAGAATGACAGTGCACTGGAGGCTTGGCCGCCCGACGTTTACAGTGATTTGTTCCCTTTTTAGAGATTTGCACGTCTATCCTCCGATATGGCTGCCTCGTACTATCTGTCAGTTGCCAGAGCTCAACGCTGTCCGACTATCCTCGGACGGGAGTTGCACAAAAATTAATTATACCCTCGAAATCACTCACTCACCGTAGCTAGGGCTGTGATTGGAGAGCGTGGCGAAAGCAACCTGCATTGTTAATACGTCTAACGTCAGTCAGGGCTGTCTACGTCGACAGTGCAATTGCTAAAGTTAATATACACGCTAATTTAACACTTTTGTGTTGTAGATTTAGTTCACCACATATCGTGAATAATTCCAATCTCAATAGCGACAATGTTGAGTAGAAAATATATTTTTACGGTCAATAACAGCGTGTCAAGGTAAAATTATCATTTATAAAATTAAACATCAGCCCGTTAAAGCGATGCTCATAAGCCAGTAAGAATCCTAATTACGGTGCGCGATAAAACCACATTATGTCTTTATCACAATTAAACTTAGTAACACATCCAAACGTATAAAAAACAAACAAATGATGACATGGCTCGTAGATACCCGAGTCTGTTAACAGGGGCCTTTGAGTGGCTGACCTTCCGCTGAGTTCAAATCATAAATCGTAATGTAAAAATTATGACTTACCCATTAAAAGGGTACCCAGCAAAAGCCGCGTCGTAAGGGTGATAAACTGTAGGATAAGGCCAGCTCGCCGCACTCGCAGCCAGGTTCTCCTTCAGCTCGATACCAGCCGCCTGTACATAAAAAACAGCATCAAACATCTAATCCTAAATCACAAGATCAAAACTTTCACATCAACAATTCCACGGAGGTATTGGCACCACATAAACTCCTCATAATCTCGTTAAATCAGACCATCGTAATAATACTCCCTTCACGTTTCCGGTAGCTTTAACTTAATCCATTATAAAAATGATCCTCGTCGGATTGATTTCTTGATCGATCGCTTTAGCGTTTCGTCTTAACTATTATTATTTAATGGGCAGAGATACGAAGCGACTACATCAATCATCTTTCGGTCGACAAATGTATCTTTTTTGTATCTCAGGATTGTTGAACTTTGCTTTCTTTTATGTCGTTGAGATAAACAAATGTATTTACTGCTACGATTTGTTCAGCTCATTTATGAGATAAGTTATTCTATTACAATAAGTGATAAAGGAATGCCATATCCAACATTTATATGCATAATCGTACGTAAAGGAAAATCGCGTAAAAAAGCAACAATTACTACCGGGCAAGGGTTCAAAAATTTATAGCAACGCATTAAAAATAACTCGGGAGCGAGTCTTAATGCGGTCAACCAGGATAAATCTATCAAAAGATTTTGTTGTCCAACAACTTCATTGGTGGCCGAATCGAAAATCCGATAATAAATTTTACTCAAGTACGACAGCGTAATCCAGTCGCTCTGTCGCTCTTTGTTGCTTCGACCTTTCTGATAGGTATAATTCCAGTTTTCTGTTACCTCAAATAATCTCACAAACTCGTAACGCAAATATGCTGTAGGATTTATTACATCGCATATGGTATTCGCTTGCCACGTCCGTGCAACATCGTAAAACTGGGCGCAAATGTAATGCTACGAGACTTATTTCATACTAAAAGATACTGTAACAATCTAATTTACACTATATGCCAAAAGACTGCATTTGAAAAAGAATGGTGACTTATACAATGTACTCTCAATGTGTTAACTCATAACAAAGCTACTAATTTGAAAAAGGGATTTAACAACATCAAAAGGAAGATTGATCCTACCTATAATCCGCCTCCATCAGTAAGATGCTGACTTTTATATTTTTATTGAACAAATAAGTATAATCCGACGAATGATTTCTTAGACACGTGAAAACAGGTACCTGTGTCTATAATGCTTTGGCTGGTGTTTCTACATATTTTTAGATATGTTTTTTTTATGTTCATATTTATTTATCAAATAGTTTCTAAACCATCTTCATAACGGTTTAAAGATATTTGTTACAAAACTTGAAACGTAAGTGGACTTTGCCGTTAAAAATATAACTCGAAACATTATTTTTATCTTATCTTTGCTTTCAGGTTGTTACGTGTTAGACCTGTAAGTTTCAATCATGACATTTTACTTTAATTAAACTTTGTTTTTATGTCTACTTAAATGTTCTTAGGAGGTTAAAAGGAATCGCTTTTTTAAACATGTCAACACAACGTTTAGATACACAAAGAAGCTCTGAACTCACAAAATTAACGTCAGGATATGCCTCTAGGATTGAATGATATAAAAAAGAATGTAAACCAAATAAAGGATGAGTAAAAAAACTGAGGGCATCCATTGACAGCGGCGTCGGCGGGCGGCTCGAGTTAACACTTTCGCCACTGATGATATATGATCATATCTTCATGAATGATTGAATCATCTGCCGGGACACGTCCACGGCCCCACCTTTTCACACCTTCCTCCAAAAGTTTTACAACACATCATATATTACGTACCGTGGCTACTTTTATGTTGTTATGATCATTATCATTCAAAGTCACTACCCACACACATGGCTTTCGGTGAAGCTCGCTCTAATACATGGAGTGTTCTTTTATTTTGTGATAAGTTGTTTTTGACTGTCTTATGGTTTTCTTCTGATTTAATTAAGGAACAGCTGAATATTTGAAATGTGTTCATAATAAGAAGCATTTATTCTTGAAAGGGCTTTGAAGTTTCCCGATTGGGCATTGCCTAGAAATGACACAACACAATTAAAACCGCCCTTCTTTTTTTATAACCAATTTGATATGGTATTCAATTCATTTTTAAAAATGTTTATTGATAATTGTATCGACAAGAAGTCGTGAAGACTTCAACTAATTAAAAAAAAATGTTTAGGCAATGCTCATATCAAAACAAATATACAATTGTGCAAGGCATTAAAACTCACTGCGCGAGCAAGGCAGTATTCCGACTGTATATTTAAATCTCCGAGAAAGAAATTGTTAAACGTATTAAGTTATTAAACCATGCCGAGGTAGAGAACAACTTTTTGTAAAGATGGACAAAAGAACATACATCATCGGATTATGATTTTAATTTATACGCATTTTTTATATCGTAAACTCATTGTGAAGCCTACTTAACACGGTGAGAGGTACTATGCCACTATTTTGACATGGTATCCTAATTATTTTAAGGTAATGCCTTTGTTGCGCTGTCGAAAAAAATCAACGATAACAAGTAATCTGCTCTCCTGTAGTCGCCCGTAATCCTTCCAATTTATTTGATAACTCGTTCTCAAGGCTTAAGCTCTTGTGAATTAAATTAATTTTAGATGGAGTTAAATAAGATTAGTAGTTAGAGCTTGTTCATTGAGCAGTCTTATTTTGGCAATTTTAGATGTGCAAAATATGTATCAGGATATCTTTGTGTTTGTTTATTTAACCATTTATAAGAAAGCACTTTGTTTATTTACTTAATCTCTCAGCCACAATGTTTCTAATCATTTTGGTTCTGAACTGTTTGCTAGTACCTACTTGAATGATTTCTTAAGAAATTTAATAGAAAAGTAAACGTAGTTGTTTGGCATAAGTGTGTTTATATTGTATTCATCTAATGTTCGAGTTAGAAGCAATCGGCTCACTATTCTGTGAATACAAATTCTTATTAGTAAAATATCGGTGGGTATTCTTTTATGACCCCAAACCCAATGGAAGTAGATTGCGTCCGATAAGACGTCTCGGCTTCATCATGGTCATGAAAGTAAAATAAAATGTTTTAAATAGCCCGTTGCCTGTCTACTAGCTTCAAATAGACAGCACAGAAACCTGTCAATGAAACTTGTTTTAAATATGTGAGTATGTACTTTCGTCTGTCCATATCTCTATAAATTGTAGAACACTTTGCGGTTTGCTTGGACTTTAGTTTTATTGCGACTAGGACTGAGGTTAAATGATATGACTCATTTATTATAAAGAATACGTCTATGTTATTATATCAGTAATTTAATATATTATTATCAGTTTATCTGCTATAATAGTCACCTTTGTACATCACTTTGTTAAGGGGAATCCTCAATCCGTGCTCTTCATGCAGATATAAAGTTTTAATGGAATACCAAACATTGCTTTAGTTATAAAACTAACAATTTTTTTTATTACAGTTTATACACGTAAAGGGAGTGCTATTTTGGGTACTAAAACTCGAAGGTCCGTGTAGTACAGTCAAAAGCATTTCACAGTAAACACTTTCAGTTCGATATTAATTGCTATTCCAACACAAAACGACACTACAAAGGCCAACGTTAGTTGATATTCTTTTGACTGTACTTGTTAGATATATGATGGAATTTGCATTCATAATCATGAATAACAAATTTTAGTGCACTGCCTTTTAAAATGTTAAAAATGTTTGAATAAAAATTTCAAATATTGTTTTGAATTGAAAAATCTTGAGTGGTTTGTAATGATTTTCAATAATACGAATAATCTGCTAACACAGTCTGAAATAAAGAGTGGATAAAGACTTCAACATTAAAAATAAAAATAAAATATCTAGCTCTTGCTTCAACAAAGTCTCTTAAGCTACCATTGACGCGAAATTCTATTTCACTGCAATAGTGGCACTATTTTTAATAATAACTTTGTTTATACTAACAGCATTTGGGTAGAAGGGCGGTTGATCGGCAGCAAGTGCCGGGAAGTAGGCGGCCATGCCAGCCGCAGTGGCGGCGGCCGCGTCTGAGTAGGGTGCACTGTACATCGACAAGGGCACCCCGGAGGCGAGCCTCTGGTAGTTGAGAAACTCATACTGGCAGGAGCAGACCGTCTGGCCTGTGATCGGGTCCTGGAATATCGGACGGCCGGTGTCGCAACAGCGAGGCGCGGCGGCGGCTGGGGAGCTCGGGCGCGCGGCCCCGCTCACGCCGCCCGCGCCTCCACTCATTCCCGCCTGCGCCGGCGGCGGACTGTTGGAGGCTGTCGATATGGTGCTCTGTAAGTTGTAAATTTTGAAATGCCTTTATGGCGCGTTTCCACATTCGCAGTTGCAGATGTACAGCGATTGGAGGCCTCCGTGCGCACAGCTGAACAATCGCAAAGCAGAACGAGTAAGTTAACAGAATCAAAGCTGCGTAGGACCTTGCGACCTGATAGACTTTAAGTCCTGTCAGATTTTAAGTTGACCGAAAACTTGAAGTCTCTCAAGATGGCTGAACCGCATGAAATTAACTACGGAGCTTTATTTCTGCAGGTGCCTGACTCGTTTGATACAAGCTTCTGTTGTTACTACATCGACGTGGTTGCCATTAGGATATCGATCGAAAACTTCCTTTGTGTACAATTGATGACGCGAATACTAACTGCTTGGATAAAAAATATATTAGCATAGTAAAATTAAGCTGATGGATAATAAATGAGAATTTAATGAATGTGTTAAAAGGGGTGAGTGAGAAAACTATGGGCGTGTTTTTTGCAGCAATAAACACTATGATACGCTTCGTTATTCTTTTGACGGCTGACGAAAAAGTTGAAGGCATGGGACAGATATGATACAATTGAGGAACTTTGAATTAAACGACAATAGGGCTCGGGCGCAGTACATTGTAGTTGTAATAGATTTATTTGCTGGACTACCTGAGAGATCCGCGGTCACGGGATGAATATCCGCTCTCGTTTAAACATAAAGGCACAAGACGCGAACCGAACGAACGCTGACTCTTAGGACCTTTTCTAATTGAGCACTATGGATTCGTACGCGGATAAATATCTTTCTAAATATTTGTCATTGGATTGAAAAATGGTCCGCAGCCGTCCTGCGTTCATTGTGTTTTCTATGGGATTAGAAACCATGAAATGCCACCCGAACTCTCATGATACAACTTTGTGTCAGTCCGAGAATGAAAATGATAATTAATACGCCTATTGTATCCTTTTGGTGTTATTATAGGAGACTTCCGAAAAAAAATACAACTGCACGTTTCCGATATTTGACATTAATCTTAAGGACTGTAATAGGAATTTTAGATTTAAACTTATTGTGAACATGACGATGCAAATAAGTTCGTCTGCGTTGGATCTTTGCGGAAAGAGCACGAGTATTTTAAGGTGTGTAAATAGTATGACCTTTGATTCTATGTGACTTAACCTTTAATTATGTAAGGAGGCGGTGTTGTCGACGTAAACCCAGTAAAGTCACGTCGCGGTTGACTGTAGACTAAGCTGTAGTTGTGACCCGTCCTGCCCGAGGTATGGCTTCTTCGCGTTAAACATACCACACAGCGATCGCCATGTTATATGCTGTTGGCCGCTGGCATTTCGGCATCTCGCACACAACGATCGTGTGTCGGCCAAAAACATTTGTTGTGTAGAGGGAATTATTGAGGTAATCCCGAAGCCGTTAAACGTCGAATCCCTGTATTACCTACATTACATACCCTGCATAGTTATTTAATCCTTGCTCGGTAACATTCGTATATATGTCATTGACTCTAGCTGTAGGCATTTAGCTCAGAATCGTCCCTCATTCGACCTAATGACTATGGTAATAGGGATTATATCGATCAATACGGGGGGATGTGGCTGAAATCGACGCCGGTGCTTAAAAGGGATTCAATCCGTTCAAACGATACGAGTATCTGCTGGATGGAACGACATAATTTCTGTAGTACACCATGCCCTCTTTATCCGTTCCGCCATTGTTGACTACCCTGCCTCCTCGTCCACCCATGTACAGATATGTGAATTACACTTTGCGTCAGCTAATTAACGAGTCACTGTGTACGTTATATTCTGCAGGAAACTTGTTTGTTTACTTACTTCGAACTTTTGTTCTTTACTGCCTAGACTGACTCTTCAGTATTGTGTAAATCGACAAGAATGCATTTTGGAAGTTCCATTCGTTACAGATTAGTGCAAGTTTTTATGATCGCGATGGTTACTACTACGTGTCACCATAAATTATATATAATACGACCTTAACACTTGTAATACCAGGGCTTTGTATTTCGAACCGATTGATAAAGACATAAAGTGTGTCACTAATTTTATCGACATGAACAAACTTTGAGAATAAGTACATGCATGTCCTCAAGTATTGGTTATATGTGCTTATTAGATAAAGAGCACAAAAAAGTTGTCATCATATCCTTTTCAAATATCGGACGGTTGAGGATTAAAGTGCCGCTGCGCCTTATCTTTAGCAGACATCTTTTAAAAAACAAACACGAGAAGTATTCTCTTTTTGTCGTCTTTTTTATCGTAACCCGCAGGATGTGTTAGAGTCGTTAAGCCCTTTTAAGTGTTAAACCATGTAACTGAATATTCGACCGTATAAGGGTCCGATCTATTTGTTAAATAATGTAAAAAAGTTAATCTTAGAGAAATCGGACCCAGTGACATGAATTTCGTTAAAGACATCAGTCCGGCAAAAAATATCGATGACATGTCGCTCGCTTAGCTAACCGTGGGCGATGTGATAGCTTTTATGCAGGTACCACGGGGTTTTTATCAAAGTCGGACCTTTAGGAGACATCATTAAAGTATTAAATTTACGATAAGGTAACCTGTGTATAAAATTACCTACAGAACGTTTTTGCCGATGTATCAACACCAAACATTATTTAATCTAATAGTTGTCATAGAAAATTGGATAAGTTTTAAGTTTACGAAAAAAAAAGTAACTAGTAATTTAATTAGCTGATTGACTTTGAAAAAACAAATAGATTATTAACCCGTTTTTATAATTTGTACAAATTTAGAGCTTTTATTATTAGTTGGTCGCAAAATTAAATTTCAAATATAACATTAATCAGATTTTCCGACCTGCGCAATTAGTATTTTATAGTGGAGCAATATCTTACACTTATTTAGTTAGCCTCGTGAAATAGGTAAAACTGCTTCAACCTAATCCATCGCGCACATAATCTGCTAAATAAAAACCATCGCAATTTGATGGAATCGATGATAAGCGCTGTGCGAGCGTCACGCCAACTGAGTTCGCGATACATTCCGCGTCTTGAGAAAAGCGTGTGCGAATTATTCCGATCTGGTACATTTTTTATCGGACTGAACACGAGGTTAATTGCACTAGATTGATATCTGTAATCTAATAGAATTGTATTGTTGGTTTGTAGGTTCCTTCTCCGTAAGGCAAGCGACTTTGAGGCGATTAAATAGATTAAAACTGGTTTTAAAATCATATCCACACATTTCTCCCAAGGATTCCAGTGAAGGATGTATTTTTTCAATTTTAGGAAAATCATATTATATATTATGAGAGAATATTATGATGACCC
Source organism: Glyphodes pyloalis (assembly GCA_037074685.1). Classification (NCBI taxonomy): domain Eukaryota; kingdom Metazoa; phylum Arthropoda; class Insecta; order Lepidoptera; family Crambidae; genus Glyphodes; species Glyphodes pyloalis. The sequence continues at coordinate 18,975,168 of JAYKKO010000001.1, forward strand.
CGTTGTAAATGTGTGGGTACTTATAAATATCATCGGACTGAAACAAAATATAATCCGCTTGGTTTCAAAAACGGGTGAAGTAAGATTTCATAGGCTGCAAACAAAAAAGAACGTAGAGTAATACCGCAGGACTTGCCTAGTATGTTGTAAAATCATTTGTTTTACAATCATGTATTCCTCAATCATGTAAGTCCTCTCATATTGATCAGTAGCATAAACATGTTTATTTAATTATTAATTGCTCTGATTATTAGGTATGTTATGACAGTTATTGATTTACGCTTTCGTGATTCCAGTAAGAACTGTTTCAGAGTAGTGTATGTAAGTAAGTAGACGTTTTTATAAATTTATGGTACTTGATTAGTACTACAGACCTTTGAATAGTTGTTATTATTTTCCGTATTTATTAGTATGGAAAGTTAAGTCTTTAATGTCGCCATTATTGTTGAAGTTTTGTGTGTTTGGTTTTGTATTCTCAGGCTTGTAACCAGCTCACAGTGATAGACGGCAAAATTGATTTGTCTCATTGTCTTTTCTCTACCTCAATGTGTATCCATCGAGCTGTTATCACATAAAAATCTTAAGAAATGATTAATTAGTGTGTTTTTAACACAAACTTCACTAAATGCATAGAAGATCATAAAATAAGACACGAGTCTTAAGGCAACTCACACGATTGTTTAACGTGTTTTCTGTTTCGGAACCCTTTTTCTATAGAGTCAAAGCGAACTATTATCGCGATCTATATTAGAGAATGAATCGCTAACATATCGTGTGATCCGGTTTTAACTACTAACGTGCCTACTCGTTCGCGTGAATAGGAAATTGCTAATTAATTATCCGACCATTCGTGATTTTTTTCTAGTTTCTTTTTGTTGATTGGAGATAAAGCATATTAAGAACTTAGCTTAGATTCATAAGTCTAGCTAAATACTAACTCAGTCTCGTCCAAATGTTAACTTACCTTTTTAATTTCTGATATAAATCCCATTTGAGAACAGTTAATATTTTGTACCCATTGCCAAAATTATTCAACAATATATAGGTATTACAAATATCAACATCGATAAGAAATTAATGTTTGTCAGACTAAAATAAATTTTAACTAAAATAATAATATAATCGTATTGAATACAAAGAAACTAATCCAATTGAACCTAATTGAGTATCGTGTAAAAATAAACACCTTTCTACTCGCCGTGTATTCGGAACAATTTATGTCGAAACATTTCGTAAAGTTATTTACATAAAATTGTGTCTTTAATTGGACAATTACATGGTGGATCGCGAGTTGAGGTAGGTGTCTATTCCGAGCACATCCTGTATCGAGATATCCTTATAGATAACAACCAAATTGGCCCACCCTCCAAATTCATAATACCTTTGAAGAAATTCACACCTTTACTAATTAGGGTGGTATTAGGGAAGAATAAATATTGAAAGGAAACCGCCGCTATTCTAATGCTACACAGACGTAATGTAGATAAATACATAATAATGGTGTATAATGATAATTAATTCATATTAATATTTTACAGAGGTTATCGGTTAGATCGTTTTACGGCCTGTGGTCACAAACGGTATTGTTTTTTATATTTTTATTTAGTGAATCTTCAATATACTGTGGCTTTATTAATGATAGCCACAGACAAAAGTCTGTAGACAACAAATATGTCGTACCTACCTGTATTTTATGGGATTTGTTGTATTATAGCGTTCAAAGTCTAAATCAATAAAAAAACACGAGTTTGTGTTTGATACGTACTCGCGTGAAACTGTTGTAGTTACGCGGACATTGTATTTCTAGGCCTTATTTTATTTGATGAGCCATTGTCTACATATTAGAGCAAAGGTAACAGAACATTACACGAGCAATAAACCATTTAATAATAATTTAGAATCGTCGGAAATCGCAAAAGATTATAGTGCGCGATTAATTTAAAAGAGTGACGAAACTAAAATTAAAACTGAAAGCAACATTTAACTTCGAGACCGGTTCGGAGAAACAATTCGAAGTTGAATGGCGTGGACTTTAACGCTGCCATGTAAATCGATCCATAATATTATTAAGTGTTTTACGACGAGGTGAAATATTTAATGCCGGCCGAGTACCCATTTTTAAGGACACGTACACGTCTCAACAGAGCGCTTTCCGCGTCGTTTACGGACTACCTACGCCATATTATTATTGTGTTTCATTCAAACAACTCATTCATAAAATTGCAACTCTTTTGCAAGCAACTGGAGAGCCCGCCGACACACTTCAACGGGTTCACGAATGTGACCAACGGATTTTCGTTCATTTTTAAATCAATATTCAATTTTGTTATTTCAATTGTGCAGGGACTGTGATTTCACATGGTACAAATGTGGGTTTGATTACTAATGAAGTCATCGCAAATTGTTTGGCGAGATTTATTAACGTGTGACGGAATGAACATGTGCTAGTACTTTGTGTAGTTGCCTAATAATAACCGGACTATTATTCTGCTTATTACCCTGTGACGCGGTCGCAAACATTCCTACATACACTAATGCTAATATTAGACTGATTCAAACTCGGCTTCCTTTGACAGATTTTGTAAAGAGCGTAGTTAAAGATAAATTATAACAACGTATAATCTGATAGAGAAAGTTAAAAACAGTTAATAAAATTACAAATAAAAAGTGGTCTTGAATAAATTGTCAAATTTTCCTCTTAATTAAGATCGGTTTTATTTACAAAGCCAAAAATGTGTAGTGGTGATCCAAACGCTCGGCTTCAATTTAAACCATTACGTTCGCGTTTTTAATTTGATGCTCCAATTTTCGTTACTGTAACTCCTCCGAGTATAAACCCCGCATTTGACGAGCCCCACCTCAATCGCCGCTTGCGCTCCAAATCTTTCGTTTTCCCAAATAAACCCAACATTCAGCACGAGCGTGTCAACGTTATGCTCGGTCGCTTCATTTCATTGTATCATCAATTCGTAAAATCGTTGATTTATCTAGTCGCGAGCCGTGTTGTGTTTAGGGTGGTTCAGTGCGGTATCAAAATTTGAATTATCGGTTAATACAGCGGCCGTTAAAGCGGTGGCGATTCAAAACATCCCGTGCTGCAGCGGCCCAGCCTTTATTACCTACTCCCTGTTGTTACCCACTAATCGACGCCGACGATACCAAAATAACTCTGTATTATAGTCTGAATTCGTACGCGCCGGAATTGTGGATTCAGATCCGATTTGATTATTTGCGGTCAGCATGCGCTGAGTAAAGGGTTCCCAATCCCCTGCAATGATTGCAACCGATTCCAACTGAATGTTAACGATTAATGCATGGCTGACATCGTTTGAAATATTTACGAAATATGTCAAATGATTTTTAAATTTTGCCTACATAGTTCCTCATATTCGTACTTAGTTTCCGATAGCAGGCTATTGCCTTTGTTCACTGGAATCTTCTTTTCTATATTCTTAACTATGTTCTCTGTCTTAGTGGTAGGATTTGTGGACGTGTCAACAGAAACACAAAAGAAGGGCCTTATTGCCAATTGTTGAATTTTTGGTTATCTGATCAGGAAAAAATACTTATTTTTAAACTAGTTTTGCTGTTTTCGTATTCTACTATCTTGTAATCACAAAAACACAAGTTTGCATAAATCACCGAAGTTACTTTTATATATCTCTCTCTTCTCGTGTTCCGTTTTGAACGTCTTTTATTTATGAATACTTTGTGAATACCACGATTTGCGGTAGGTTCACTTTTTTATTTCAGGTAGTGCAGACAACAGAAAACAAAAAGCTAACTTCAGACTATTACAATCTTATCATAGAAAACTACAAACCTATTGGTTCTGAACTTAAACAAAGATACTCGTCACCAATAGCATTGTTTTTTGTACAACTAGTAAAAACAGATATAACGAATAGACGTGTAAGTAATAGTAATAACTGATGTTGCTGAATTGACAAAATATATAAGGCACCATGGGTTTGTATCTTTTAAAATTGACAACGCAAAATGTAAATTCATACAACCGCAGCAATCATGAACGTTGATGAGAGTGACACGCCACCCGAATGCTGACGCACAATTCGATGTGGAAGATTGGCTGAAAATTTGTTGTCATTTTATCGATTTAAAAAAACAAATAGCCTTGTTAAAATAATGAAGTACCTACGGTGTCTCTTTATTTAAACAATGATATTTTTTTATTGAGATGAAATTGTAGACCTGGTCTTAAGATGATAGTAAGGCAGTGGGGCGGTTATTGTTGGTTAAAAAACGTGTTTCTTGTTGGTACGAGTAGTATAGCACAGTTTAAGAGATAAATTGCTAATATAATTATATATGAATCCTGTGTCATTATCCTCACGCATAAGTATAAATTAACTTTTTGTACGATGACCAGTCAACAAAGTACCTGTAAGATGTGATATCTACTCAAGAAGCTATACAATATAGGGAAGAAAAACTAGTCACAATTACCGTGTGATCCAATTACTTGTTATAGGTTCGAATTAATTGTTACGAGAATAAAATGAGGAAAAATTAACAACTTTCTACCACCTACAGAGGTGGTAAATAGTCAATTGTGGAATAAAAATATCATGCAAATTTTATTTCATGATGTCGTTCGTCTATTTATAATTCCGATACATATCATTGTAGTGTGTGGTGTTCAATGTGACTTTGTAAATTAAAATTCAAAACTTAACTATTTCGCATTTTCTATTGCATTCATGTTCATATTAGCGATTGAAAATGATGTAAAATCAGGACCTTCCAACTTCACGCTGTAAGGTCCCGCCTGCCACCGTGACGATGATAAGGTTTTGCCATTTTCATTAGGTTAGTTAGGATTCGGAAGTCCTATTGAAACAGGATTATAAAATGGAACTGTTAACTGACAGTGAAACGTCGTCGAAAACAAGATTAACTCAAGCCGACCATATAGATTCTCTAACGGGATGACGTCACACACGTGACGAGTGTGCAGTGGACACGCGGCTACAATACCGCCTCAAAGTATATGCATATCCTTTTTGACTCTGTCTTTTCGATTTAAACCAACGCAGTAAGTATGTTTGTTTTTTTTTGTTCAAATGGTGAACAACTCGAAAGTATTTTTTGTTGTGTTTGATGGAATTTAGTCAAGATCACGGCTCCCACAAGTTGACGGATTACATATTTAGACACAGCACCCTCAATATGTATCAAATAAAAGGGTTTGATTAGTTCTACACACTACAAAATTTAAATCTAAGATGGCGGCTATCACGAAATGGAGAATTGAAAAGGGATAGTCAATAGTAAAAAAAAGATCGGACTTTGACCGCTCCTTTTAATATCGCCAGTATTAAACTGTCGTCTCCGTGATGTTGTCAGTCAAATAGTTTAAAGGACAGTCCACAAACTATTTTAAATAAAACTCCTAAGTGCGACCTGCAATATTAATAAATATGTATCGCACGAAATCATATACATCAACCTCAACTAAGTAAGCAGCTCATGCAATTCCGATAAAGAAAATAGAAACACAAATTTTTTTAAACACCTTTATGGCCCAAGGTGGGGATCCACGACGCATTGGGTCACCTAAAAAATCAAATAAAGAAATAAAATCTTTCTGGCAGCAGTGGTTACTCAAGCATTTCATTCACAGATAAAATTGTGGTGCCTAAAATTAATTAGATCCTGTTATCTAGAAATACTATAAAACCCGTGTCAATCAATCTGAAATGTAACCACCGCTATCGTACAAAACTGCTTTAAAGAAGTAACCTGAATATCGTTTCGTTTGAGAGCGATGTTTGGGAGTGATGTTTTGAGTTGACGGACTACATCGTCCGTGTGTCTCACCGTGCAAGTCTGCGAGTGTACGCGGACGAGTTTAGGCGCTGAGGTGTTAACTAATGATATGCGAGCACCTCATTCGTCGCAGCCGTGGGCGTTACACTGCCCGTAATTGTCATACATGTGTATTTTAAGTTCACAATGCAATAAACTTTCACGACTCTATGGCGCGTCTGATTAGGAGCGCTCGTGAAAGATCTGTGATCACGTCTCCGCGGATGCTTCGTGTACTACAGCTGAGTGCGATGACTGTCTTACGGCCGTGCTGTGATAATATCGTTTTCCCCCAGTTTATAGTATACTTACATGCTGAATATCAACGAGAGGTAATTCTTGAAATGTAATTCTCTTAGTGTAACTTATTAGTGACGTTAAAATTATACTCTTTTTCAAATATGTATATAATTTCAAGCAAACAAAACTGACTTTTTCCTGATTTTTTTGGGAGCCATTATCTGATCTGAGTCTGCGTATCATCGAGTGTCGCCTTTTTAAAAAAACTTCAAAATTGGTTCATGAACACACTTAAAATATTGTGTTCGGTCAAAAAGTAATTAACCCTACTTATTTAAAGTAAATCAAAAACAAAATACAATCCGTAATTTACGGAAAAAGTATTTTTAAAATACTTAGGTATATGCAATGAAAGTAACCAACCTCATTGTTAGATACTATCAAGCCATCATACCACCTGTGACATAGTTCCTAAAAAACATAGAATTGCTCACTTTCTCATTTTTTTATTCAATATTCGATGGCACTCAAAACGTAATTCAGCCAGATAATTTCATTAACTTATGAGTAAGCTTTCATGTTTGAGCAACAACTCAAGACCCAATAATCTGCTAAATCTGTTATGCAAATGAGGAATCAATAGCTATCATTGGAGTATCCTTGTCGTCGTAATCTGAACCTGGTAATTTTTTGGAAATTCAAAAATTTTGCTAACTAAACGGCTCTGACGGTGAGTTTTAAAAGCAATCCTGTTCAGTTCTAATAAGGATCGGCTGTCTCTGCTCTTGAAACAAGATCTGCCTTTACGTCCACGCACACAGATCCACAGAATCCGGTTACGGTTCCGTCGTACTACACTATCACAATCCACCGCCACCCGTAAAGAGAGGCAACAAAAATTACTAACCGCGTGAACAAGACTCCCTTGAATTCGGGGAAATTAATTATAGTTTCTGAGAAGTGAACGTTTCATTCACCTATCTCGTTCGGGAGAAACGGGTGGCTAAGCTCGGTGCTTAACCGAAAGTGGTTTGGGAGCGAAGTCGATAACGCGTCAGGTTTATGGCCGGGTTCTTATTAAATGTTTGTAAGGACAAAAACAGTTTTAGAAGATACAGATGATTAGAAACTTTAATTTCATTCATATGTAACTCGGCGTATCAGAATTTATTATCAACTCATAAAAACGAATCGTAGTGTAAGGTTGATATCTATCATGACTCAGTAGCTAATTCATACATTTTACTTGGAATGTTATTAGGCAATGTATTTGTGCGATTCAACCTTAAACTGGTTTTACTTTACATTATTAGCGCTTAACATTACTTACATAATAGTTGATAAAATGTTAAGAAGCAAATTATTCAATTTTTTTTATTCAGTTTGGTTCATACTTACATTTATATGTCCTTGACGCGAAACGGTCGGACCAGATATTTTGATATTACTAATGTACTACTACAATTACGGTATCTAACAATGAATAAATTAGTGTTAACATGTAAAGGCGCTATTATAGAATTCACTGAAACAATAAATTCAGACGAGAAGAAATGCTAGTAGGTGCATATTTTTATGTTAAATACAATTCAACAATGGTTTTACTGGGACCGGTCACCAGAGCAAGTTCAAGTTTCGTCGCGGTTTCACGTTACGTACAAGTTTCAAGTGGAGACTTAACATTTGACTCATTATCAAGAACAATAGCTCACGAGACGTACGTTTACTTAATCACAGCTCTTTATTATGCTTTATTAAAGCCTAAAAAGAAAAGAATGTTCAAAACGTTAAATTGTGCGCTCGAAGAAAAGAGGTCAGAAAATGAACGTTCGAATGCGAACTGCAAAAATGAAGAACATTGTTCATGGCTCATTATGGGTTAAATGAATGATGTTGGTTTTGCTTTTCGGTTTATGGGCTGGCCGTGCGTGTTTGCCAATATACTATTACGTATGAGAAGGGTTACTTTCCAGATCAGCACCACCAATTATGGCGAGTGCAAATCCCGCAAGGATCCGTGACGTATTCACGAAATATTAATCTGGAACCCGACTCTTAGTGCGCCGGATCGACGAGACTTCCATGACCCAAATAAGAACAATCTTGTAGTCTTTTGTTCCAGCTTGTTTGTGAACATTTACACACAGTTGGATATGTAGCACACATCAGTATGTTGCTTTTAACCCTTTGTATTTACGTTTAGAATTTGATAATTTGTAGTGTCGTCTTTTGGAAGCAATTGTAATTTTGGATAATAGAAAGGAGCATGTGTGTTTTACCTTGATTTCTCCCCTCTGAAATAGTAGGGGACAAAGTCACAATTCAATATAACAAACCGGTGTTTACGAAGTCGGGCCAACCCTTCTGTCTGCATTATGTATAGCGCTATCATGCCGTGTCTGATATAAAAATGGCTTCCAAACGCGATTCAATTTCGACCCCCTTCTGAACGAAATTCGTACATAAATTTAATAAACCATCTTTATTTTGAAAGAAAATAAAAATCTACTACCCAATCAAATTGCTGAGCAATAAAAACTAACGTTTATAATTGAATATAAAATACTAAGTATCATAATTAAACGGACTAGTATCACTCAAATAAACCGTTAAGAACCCAATCAGAATTAACCACTCAAATGACATGTTTCGGTTTTAAATGCACGTTTTACCTTTTGTTACTTAAAGTAACCTACTCTAAATGAAGTATGTGTTTAAATATTTTATTTGTGAAAGTAAAATGATGCCACCCGAGGTTTAGTGAGTCTGGGCTCTTAAAACGTACGATACAACGCCGCATAAACGTTTACAGCCCATTCTTGTCCTTAATTGCCATTAAAATAAAAACGTACCATGAAACCAATGGGACTTCTGGACTGAAAAAATACTCGCATTCCTATTAACTAAGTGTGTTTAAAGGCAAACTTTATTGCGTTTTTATGTTATGAAATAAAAAAATCTCAAAGACATCGGCAGTTATTAAAGAAGAACAAGGAATAAAGACATACAAAGTTAATTAAAGGGCGATTGACCACTAGGCAGATGGCGTCGGGGCTAAGCACTTGAGAGGCTCGAAACTGAGAAGTAATGAGGATAATCTCCTCTTGTTGAGGGAGAGGCCCCTCCTCCGCATGAAAGCACCTTATCAACGAGATAGCAAAATTGGATCGTGGCACGCACTCGCCTCCTGACCGAATCACTCCATAATATTATCTTTATTAACATTGGTCTACTTACGTACGGGTTACGATTCACCATTTTAATTATGACTAACTAAACGGATAGATAAGTCTGACAATTCCAATATTAATACGACAGCTACGAAATTTAATAAACTGATATCTGCTATCAAAGAGGAGTGTACGTAAATCTAATAATTTATTAACGAATCACATGCACTTGACGATAGTGGCTGGTTTTTGGATAACTGGTTTATTATTTTGTGATAAATACGGTTGTGACTTTTTTATTGCCATTTTATAACAAAATTATTTGCATTTCTATTGAGTAAATAATGCTAATGGAAGTAACAAAAACTAGAACAAGTAAACGTATTAGGATCATAAGAATAATTAATCTTTGTAAGTAGATAGTTTTATCACCAAACGTATCTACATAGACTAACAATATGAAAAAATCTCCGCAATATGAAAGCATGCTCTAGTTTGTCTTGTTCTATTCATGTTGTTGACACGTTCGTAGTAAATCCCAAACATAAACGAGCCTAACTTAGTGCTAGACAAAAGATTAATTTGAACATACAAGTGTAGGTACATTGTTCGATGACACTTTACAACTCGCTTGTTTCGCTATCGACTAACAAATTTTATTGTATCACCGCTTAAAATAAAACTAGCCGTATAAAAGTGCAGTTTCACGATCGGGAAAAAAATATGTGTAAAATGAAATGTGGTAATTTATTTCGATCAAGCATTCTTCACTAATACTTTTTAAGATGCACGTGCGATGCTTGTGTAGAAGACAAATCTGATTTTAGGATTCCTTTTACCTAAAACTTTTCTATCGAACACTATTGTTGAACTTCTTTAAAGAATAATGAATTTGCATCGGATTACTAGTGAAATTAATGGCACTCTTTTTCTTTTCTAATGAAGGTTGAGAACACTAATGTTATCGTTCATAAAACCTGTAAATAAAAAGTGCTTCTTACTCATCGGTTCCACTGCTTGCGTAGAGGCAGCAAACAGAGTATTGATTTTTTTATTAGGTACTTGGAAGTTATTGAAGAAGTATTTGGTGAGCAAATCCATTTAAATATTCACTATTCAACACTTTTCTACTTGTTTGAACATCTTTGATTAAATAGCTTAAGTTTGTATTGCAAAACTAGAATTCCCATTTTTTTTGCTAACATTTTTGCATTAAAAATTGCTTCTGAAGTCATATTATATATGTATATATAATATGACTAGATATATGTATAGTCATATGATATTATATGGCTGCTTCTCGTTTTAATCTCGATAGTAGCTAACTATGTAAACCATATCTGTCCGTATTTGAACTTAGAATAGTTCTACTTTGTGCCGTTATTTGCCTACAAATGCCCAAAAAAGTGCAAAGTATTGTTTTTATGCTACAAATGCTGTTTATAACGATAAAATATCCCAGTACTTCTTTAATAATTACTTACATTAGAGGCTATAGTTTAATGCTCTGCGTAGAATTTCCGTAGCAATATGGTTTTATCCCTCTTATTGACGAATGATTACCTACTACTAAGCTCTAGTAATAAAAAAAAATAAAAAAAATGGAGTTAGATCTTATTCAATGGACCTGTATATTTTAATTTTTAATATCCTGACAACAGTTTACTTATACCACCTTAATTATGTGCTTTGACTCCTATTTGTAAAAGCAATAATAATATTTACTATTTTTAAAAAATTAAAAAACTATAAATTTTGATAGTGATAGTTTGGATTAAACAGGTCAAAGTAGCAAACAGAAAATAATTTTATGGTATCCTATTTTACCAAAAGCATAAAAATACCGACAAAATTTATCATAAAACATTTAGACGTGCCCTAAACCCAATCAAAAGATATCAATTGGCTTTAGAGTATTTTAGGTGCTTCGAAAAAAAAATCTAGAAGAATTTTAAAAGTTACCTAAATAAAAAATATTACACAAATATGTGATGAATGACTTCAATGCTTTCTTTAAAGTTTTAACTGAAATATTATTAATTTAAACTTGCCACCAAGTTTCTTGCAAATTCTCCAATTAGCTTAAATGGGATTGAGTTCAATGATTAAGCTTTTACAAGTAATAATGTCGTAAAATTATTATATCTATTGTTTTAAACTTATTTTAACGTATTTATTATAGTATGTATTTCGAAATATCACAAATCATACAATTAAGTGGGATCGCTTGTAGTGAAGTAAACTTACTTATAACATTAATCAGATTGAAGATTGACTATACTTGCTATCGACATAATTTACACACAAAATGTTATTGAAGTGTATTCTTCTTAGACAAAGGGCTCCCCCATGAACTGATGAAGCCATTTATTTCCAGAAAATCTTAATTTTATTTTTATTTTAATCTCTACTATTCTAACAAGAATTGATTCACATAAAATATAAATTTCATTTTTATCCAGTTATTATTTGCTTCTTATAACCTTACATAGCTAATTTAAAAATCTGGATTGCAAATTTGTATAAGAAACTTCTATAATTTACTCATTATTTTCCAAAAACAATAAAAGAGCAGCCAGAATCATTTGCTTTTGTGCAAGCGTGTCGCGGCGTGATTATATTATTATTATTATTATTATGATTATTATACCATTTATATTATGCTCAGTAGTGAGCATAGTATAGCTTAAGATAATGGTGATTAAAAAAAAACTTTTTTGATCTTGAACAACGTTGATGCAACTACAGTCGTCGTCCAGTGTTCGTTGTGGCAAGATACAAGTATGTATTTAAAGTTATGTGTATTTTAACGTCATTACTCACAATAATTTAAAATTACTTGAATGTTAAAAATAAAAAAATGCTCATGACAACGTCATTCATAAATATTAAATGGAAAAAATATTTATTAACAGGACTTTAAAGAGCCATTGAATATATTTTGTTGCTGAATTAAGTGTACGCCGTTTTTAATAGAGAAGTGAATAATAGGTCAGTTTTAAATGCTTCTAGTACATACCTATATAAACTAATTATTTTATTTTGCTACTATTTTACTGAATAACAATTAATTATTTTGTCTGCATCATTGCTTGTATATAAATATTGTTTAAACTATAAATAAATACGACTGCCAGTAAGTACTTAATTGTAATTTTTAATCTGTAAAAATATACCACGTTTTGAGGTTGAGAAGATTTTCAGTAAAATATCTTAATAAAAGCATGATAAAAATACGTTGAAGGTCTTATCCTCGGTTTCATCTTTGCTTACCACCAGGGAACAGATGCCAACCACTGGTCACTGACCAAAAAAAAATAATATTCTAGTTAGCTTCCGAGTTCAGCCTTTCCCTGCCAAGCAGCTTTAATATCCAACTAGAATAAATGTAGAATTACACTTATTAGCTAATTTAGACTTAATAGATATTTCCTGCGCCACGCGGTAATTTGAAATGTTTTGGGGATAGGTTAGTTGTTTTAAAAACAAAAAAAATATATATTCATGATTTAAATATCGCATGAAAGGACTTCAGATCATATTATGTCTGTAATAAGTCCTTTTTTTTCTGAAATATCTCAAGGAAGAAGGACGCCACATCCGAATAAAATGTTGAGAAGTTTTTTTAAAAAAATATTATGTTTCAATTAGGTCGTTTAAGGAGACACGTTTCAGATTACTAAAATAATGATTTGAGTCTAATAAGAATGGTGAAATAAAATATATTATTCATCCTATTATTACTTTTATTAGTAATTGATCAAATGCCTTAGTTGGTAGAATACTAGCTAACTTAGCCCTCAGGAGGACTTGAATAATCATGAATAATTTTTATGCATGCTTGATTAAGATCCTTAAAATTGAATAAAAAAATGATCTATTACGCATCTTTATATAATATGACATGGAATAAACACATTTGGTTTGATTAATCATTTTAATGTCTTGGGTTCGTTGTGAAGGACTCATTGTTTAATATTCCATTGAAATCCGAATGACCATTTTTAATGACAATTTTTATTTAGGTATACGAGTAAGTCTCAAAATTCATTTTTGTATCATTGATTTATAATTATTATATGATTCATGATGGCCACTTTTTTCGGAGAAATTAAAGGAATTAATTTAAAGTAGGTACCTATTCATTTAACTGATAATTTTGAAATAAAAACAATAATACTACATTCAAATTCTTACTTAATAATAAGTGTTAAGGTGATCGTGCGATTAATAATTTTGATCAGTACAAAATGCGCCTCATTTGGAAAAAAGTCTGATGTGTTAGTCGCTGTCTACAAAAGTATGAATGTAGAATTAAAGAAGCAACTAAAATCTGTGTGAGGATTTATAATTAGTTTCCAATTGAAAGCCTATGAGTTACATGAATTAGCACGATAATGCTATACATGAGCAGCGGCCTGCTACTAATTATGTCATCGTGTGTTTTTTTTTTACATTTTTGATTTACCTTAATCTATTAATACAACGTAGTCATAATTTGAAATCATTGGTGGAAATTAGGCTGTTTCTTTTTTAGGGCCGATGAGAAATGATATAGAATTATTTTAACGCTATTCTTAGGATTTTTTTAGGGATACTAATGAGTTGAATTTATGAGGAATTATTAATTATTACAACAAGAAATGGTTTATTCAATTTATATTTGAAGAAATGTATGCATATACAAATCGCCGCAGTACTCATTTAGAATGACGATTATTCATTTAAATTATAACGCATTCATTTATTTCATTGTATTGTAAAAACCACTCACTGGCTTTTTGTAATAGCACGTAAATTCTTCGTAATATATTATCTTACACTACAAACATACATCTGATAAAGTTAGATGAGTGATAAGATAACATTCATGTGGAGTTAATCTGCAATTGTTGTATGATTTTTATCTTATTATTATTCTAGAAAATTTAAAGTACTTTATTATTTGCTAACCAGATGCATTATATTGTAGCACCTTTTAATAGTTAGTAATCAGTATAAAGTATTTATAAACGGCTGCATGTTTCGTGGTAGAGTGAATTATTTTTGTCACAAAGATATTGAATCATTCATTACTAGCCTATATGTTAATTAATTGCTTGCGCTTCGATTGTGGTTATTCTCTCAAGTAATATATTTCCGTATGTATATTTCTAACTTTGAAATTATAAATGATAGGATTAATTTACAATTAGCACAATTATTTATAATGTATTTTTTTATAACTAATTTGTCCAAAACGTTGAAGTAACACACATGTGATTTACTTAAAGTAGAAAATTATACTTGATTAAATAATAATGTCTGTGGTATGCCAATTGCCATAATATAATTATTTTCACAAAATTAACATCAATTGTGAATTCGTAAAAATACACCAAACTAACTAATGTTATTGCAACTAAAGAACAAATCTAATTTGATATGACTCTATGTAGAGTAGTAAATCAATTTAGTTTGCCGTTATTTTAATAAACCTCTTTTTAATATTAAAAATGAACACTATTAAACTCTATGCGTGAATTTTTTACATAAACTGTATTGATCCGAACATTAAAATTAAGAATGTACGATCTAAATACCTAGTAACATTTTTCTTTGTGTTTAATTAACATTAATGCGGAAAGCGTTCATAAATAAAATTATACAAACTACAGAACTAATGAAACAAATTTATAGTTCATCTACTTTGCTTAAATTTTCATTGACCTAACTAAAACAAAAGTTCTGCGTTAATTTCCTAACGGCAACCACGTGAATATAATACCAACGAAAATAAATGAGACGACATCAAATTTAATCGTACAAAAACACATATCGCACTGCAAAAATATTAGTAAACGTTAAACTGATGTCAAAAGTAATTAGTAATGTTACCAAAAGTTTTATTGGGTGCTTACCTGATTCGGCGGAGAGCCTCGGAAGGCGAATTGGGAGGTCATTTTTCACAGTGAAACTTGTAAATAAGCACGTCCCGATTGTCTGTGTCACTGTCCGCACACACTTCACAGTCGCATTTCCGCGTCGCGGCACTGGGTCCGAGGAGCGGGCTCCCGCTGGAGGTAACAGGCAGCAGGCTGCAGGCTGCACCCGGGAGGACGCGGTATCGATTGAAGTGCAGAGTTGGCGTCGGGAGCGGCCGCGTGGTGCACGGCGCGTGGACGCGCGCGCGGCGGCAGTGGGTAATGCGGTAGCTGGTGGCCAGGTGATAGTAATTGGCGCCGCCGTCCCGCTCGCGCCTCGCCCGTCCTACTCGGCGCGCACACGCACAGCGGCCCAGTGTGCGTGGCTCACACCGCTCCTTCTTTTCACGCGCGCGTCGCCGTTTGACCCCGCGCCGCCGTCGACGCTCTCGATTTTTGCGGTGCGGTGGGTGGCGCCCGCCGCAGGGCGGCCCCAGCAGTGGGGGCGACGGAGTGGGGGTAGATGCACTCCTTTCTTTTTTAAAGCTTCTCTTTCTTTTCTCGTATTTTTTATGTTAGTATTGGTTCGGGCGGTCTCTTTTATTTTATTTTATACATATATATTGTGATAATTAACAGTGACGATGCGCACGACGAGCGAGTTTGCCGAAGCGTCGACTTAATGATAGCTTTGCATTTGATTAAAGGTAACCACAACATTTGTAATTTTTATTTTCCTGCAATGGAAGCGTACCTAGATAGGGAGAGTTACTCGGATAGCAGTCTGCCAGTGAAGTCTGCGGTTATGGCCTGTTGTGTACTCGATAGCTTATATTACTGGAGTCGCTTTAGCGGTGGAAACATGTTAGCGGTGACAATATTAAACGGTCTTTTGAATGTGTTGTGTTTCTCTCCGCTGTATCTGTATTGTGGAGCGCGACGAAGAGATTATATGGGTGTCTTGACTTTTGAAGTTGTCTAGGATAATTATGATGTTTGGTTGCATTTCACGAAGATGTTATATTTTGATAATAAGTACCAGTAACTTAATTACTATAGTACAAATTAAATTGCCTGTTTGATTAATTGATACAACGTTTTAAAAAGTTACACAAGTCATTTTACTTGTTTAGTAGTTTAAACAGAAAGTGGATTTGAATCAGAACAGCCCTTTTAAATAGGTATTAGAGTTAAATCGAAAGATTGTTTTTATTCAGTGGCATAACTTTTAGGATTAATAGACTGGACATGAAAATGTGATCGAATCTACCAAATAAAATATCACATGTCGACACAAAATGCCTAAATTAACGCACCTACAATTAAACTATGACAATAACACCACGAAGCATCAGAATAAAAAGCGCAACGTCCCCGATCGATCTATTCCCCTCTTCTTTCTTATCGCGCGAATATTTCACACTGAACGCATACCGACCGAAAAAACTCACACAGATATAAAATATTCAAACGGTATAACATAAAATAAATTATCTTAGGTGAGCGCGCGCGTGTGTGCGTTGCCCCCTCCCCTGGGCGGGCCGCTGGTCTCCACCAATTGTGGCCGGCGGCGCGCGACGCCGAGCCAGCGGTACAGCTTTAAGGGTAATTACCCCAGAAATTGGTAAAAATTTACACTTTTGGAAGGTAATGACGCAACCTCAATTTTAATTAAAAATTGTCAGAAGTTAAAACCTGACGGTTTAATATAACGGCGGGCTTTATAACAGAAAATCTGTGTTTTGATGTAGTGCCTAAAAAGCTGAACAACAGTTACGCGTGCTAGTTCACCACACGTGTAGACCGTTTTTATTGAAAATCTAAGAGGACGTTTTTCATTAATATTAACCGTCAATTTTTTTCAAATATCTGCTTTGAGTATAACGCTCAATTGTTCCAATTAACAAACAGAAAGCTGTTAACGAAAAAATCTAACATCATCATACTAAACTCTGAATCCTAACAAAAATTATATTTAGTAGTTATGACTACTATTGAAAAAGTTTGTTTCAACCACGACGATTACTGATGACTTACTTGTGGGGTATTTGACGCTTGTCAACTGGCAGCCCGAGGCAACAACGTCACTCGACGCCGCGCGCTCGCCGTCATCGCACGTCTATCTCGACCTCACCGGCCATTATAATGCCCTGACCTTAATACTTCACCTCATTACGCTCACTTACACAGAAAATATAACTTAACATGACCTACACTACATAAAACATATGTCTTATGCATTCCTGCTCAAAAACGCGTACAGATCTCCTCCAAACTTTTAAGACAGTATTTAAATAGGTATAGTCGGAATAAAATATGATGAACTCGATAATCGATCATTCATGACTTTTTTTTCACATCTTAATTCGATATTATGGTAACTCTACCATTTTTACTGGAGGAATATAACATAAAGTCATTATTGTAAACAAATTGTTTGTCCTATACTTATAAAAAAACTGTTTTAGTCGTGATTTCAAACAGTTGTCATCTTTCACTCAACTAATATTAGAAAAGTCTTTTTTTAATTTGTATATTACGTCAAAAATTTTAAGTTCTAATATGCACACTATTCTAAAATAAATGTTACCCATGTAATTTAGCAAAAAATAAATTTCATTGGATACACTAGTTGGGCTAAAAAATATAGGTACACACCTTTTATTTTCCATGGATACGATATCACGACATATTTTATTAATGAATGAATTTAAATAAGATTTAGTATAATTTACTTAATTTGGAATAACTAATGTGGAGCCGTGTATAAGCACATCGTTTTTATTGGTGTGGCAATTTTTTTTTATTGTAAAATCGCCTTTATGCTAAGGAGCTACATACTTTAGTGGATACCTTGTGATGACGTTAATTAAATTATATCCAATTTCAATAATCGTTTGCTCGCTGGTAATAAAATAAATACAATTGCGTAGACATTTGTAACAAAAGCAGAATTGTAGTTTGGGTGTTTAGAGAGCCTACTCAAAATATTGAACACTGTATACTTTTGAAAAACATATTTTATGCTTATTGTTTATTGATATTTAAGTTATTTTGAAGACTTTGTCGATTAAAAAATATTTTCCAATTGATCTTGGTATCAACGTTACTTTCCAATTGTGAACTAAAGTACAAAGGTTATAAAATGCTATGCTATTCTATAAATGTATCCATATTTTTTGTTAGTGATATCTGTAACTGACAATTCAGGTAATCTCTACAATTACAAGTCTGATCTGATTTAAAAGCGATAGCTATAGAAATGAAGAAAAGCAACTTACCCGTTATATCTTTTAAATCTGGTTGCTATTTTTATATTAAAATCACTGAACATGGTACAACATATAACACCACATTGGTTGGTGGAGTATATCCAAAAAAATATCAATCTACGTCGATCAATTTGTAGGTAAAATAATGCAATTAAGACGTTTTTCCATTGCCCATGTCGAGATGTCATCGAGAATAAGACTATTTATTTCTCTACAATGCATGTCGTGACGCTGACGGAAGCAGTGTGCAATCAAAAGCACGTTAGACTATTGAATTTGAACCTCCCTTATGCCGTGCGCTTAAGGACTAATATCGAACTGGTAGTGTTTACCTTGATATGATGTCGTTCGTACAAAAGTCGTACGACTTATACTTAAAAAAAATCCAAATATCTACATATTTCGTCATTAAACTTACTTCACATGTCATGTTGCAACAAAAATCAAATAGACCTAAAACATAGTAACATAGATCCAAATAGTAGAAATATATCACATATGACACTATTTATTTCGTGAATTACATTTTCAGCTCGAACAATGAATTATGTAACGTATTAAACGTATGAGTAAAAGGTGCATCTAGGCAAATTGACCTTATTTACTTGATTGTTCGTAGCACTTGTGTGGTTTATTAATGGTAAATTAATTGAAGCCGTCATAATATAGAGTTACATTATGACGGTTGAAAAAAATAGATATATTTTCGAATACTAAAAATCGTAGGTACTGAATAAGAAACTGTTCAGCGACGTCAAATTAATTGAGGTTCAGATATATTTTCAATTAGTAAGTAAAAAAATCTACAGTACTCAAACGTGGTATTGAGTAATAGTAAAATTCAATGTGTTTGAACTTGCCTAAGAGTGGAATAAACCAACAGCAAGAACGATTAATAAAAATAGTAATACCATACTATGCTCAGAATCAGGGTGAGCTCAAAGACTTGATTGAACTGTTTCTAAGCTGAAGTGAGAATGGTCTAAACACGTGTACCGTATAGAGACAGAGAGGTTGGCCAAGTTTGTTGGACACCTGAAGCCAGTCAACGAACGATCAACGCACATCAGGTTAAATACTTGCAGTTCGATATTCTACGACAAAAAGATCGCACAAAGTCCAAAGTGTAAATGTATCTATTGGGCATTTGAATGTATAAAAGGAAGACTCAAAAATCGTGGCATAACAACCTAGACCACATCTTAGCACTGAAAAAAAAAACTGATAAATGGCAAAGATATACACTTATTACAATTTTAATGTGGCTAAGACTTGTCAATATTATTTGTTATTTTTAATATCGTGGGTCGGAACTTTTTAATAAATCTGCATAGAAATGGGCTTCAGTTCAAATTCAAAAGTCGTTAAGCTCACAAATAAATAAAAAAGCAAAATTTAAAAGGGAAAGCACAGCAGTGGAAGGAACGTGTCGCAAACTCAGCACCCATGAAGCAAACAAGCATCGGCCTATCAAGGTTGTACTCCTTCATGCCTCAAGGTCTCCATCATTAGGAAGTCATCATAACAATAATGGATTTAGGCTTATCATCACGCTTGTGGAATGTGGATTGGAGATCACATATTCTAGCTCTTATGTTAAGTACACGATATTTTCTTCTGCCGCGAATCCAACTTTGGAATCTGAAATCAAAAATCATATTTATAATACTACTACTGTCATTGACACGAAGAGAGGATATCGTGAATTAACATACCTAGTATGTGATCATTTGTCGCGTGCGTTAACTCTCGAGCGATCAACATGGACTAAAGTGTCCCGAGTGCTTTTCTGTGGCTAATACTATTTTTGTTAATTATTTTTGGTACTTTTTGTATGTGGATTAGTCTTTTTCAATCAAATTACAGGAGATTAAATTATGTAAGATAAAAAGCAGACCGTGGCCTTTACAAACGAGGGTTTGTCGCACATATTGTCCCAATGCCACGCAATGAAAAATTAATCTCCGTGTTATATAGCCTTGACAGTGTTAACAATAAAGTATGAAAAATGTTGGATATGTTAGCTTATTAGTTATTACATAACTAATTTAACATTATTATTTTTAAATAAATGCGTAGTTACTATTTTATTTTTGCTTACTACTTTTTTATCTGTGGAACAAAAAAAACCGAAACAGAAACTACCACTTGTGTGACATCACTAAACACTGAAATTCGCAAATGACAGCTGACTCCGGTTTTTGATTTATTTTAAAATGATGATTTTACCAATGGATTAATTCAATTTAAGAATGATTGTGTCGCTAACCATATTAAAGAGTTATTTAAACATTTTTCATTAGGTAATAAAAAAATACATGTTTTCATAAAAGTAAGTCGTTCCGACCTGAATCGGTTTGGTGTATAGAACGTTGACGTCACAATTTCAACAGTTACGTGACTTGGCGTTTTCGCGCGCTTTTTTTATGTGTTACTTAAAATCTTATTTTTCTCTGGTTATCTACATTTTTCCAGGTATATCAAATTGATTGGTATAAATGAATGAGTGACATTTTACAATACTTTTTCAAAAACTCTCAAATAGCCAATTCTCACCTGCGCAGGATACACACTTATGCTACCCACGCCAAGTTCTATTTTGACTTCATCGCAGTAACATCAGTTACTTACTACTCAGTAAGTCTGTAGCAATTCATTAAACAGCCAAATAAAATAATCATTTGGATGCATTTTTATAAACTTCATCAATTTTGGCCTCTAAAAGATAGCCAGGGCCTTCTAAAAAGGCCATGCCACCATTTTTTGTATGTCATGGCGGCAAGTAAAATTAGACAAGTATTTAGATGTTACTTTTAGTAATTTATCTGAAATAATATGATAAAACTTGTGAACTTAAGTGAACGTTAAGCAAATATTTTGACAGCACTACAATTTTAATTCCCTTCGCTATGATTTACAGCGGAAAAATGGCGTAATTGAGGCTTCTTACATTCTAGTCCACTCGGCTTATCAAATCGTACGTAGCATTGGTATCCTGTTTGGCAGTTGTTTCAGTTTAAACTAAGTGGAAATTATATTTTAAATCACAATTTCAAATCCATCATAAACCGAGTCAACTATCTAATTTTTTGGGGTGGAAATGCATTGAAGCACCGTAAAGTCACCCGAGCAAGGTGACAGCGTGTGTGGGACTCCCTGCCTTGATAAAGCCAGAAATATACACTTAAACACCCAGGTGGACCTCGTCGTCTTCATGGTAATGCCGTGGGAACAGAAGACCTACCATAACATCACCGTCGGAATGGCTGCTAACAATGCAGCCCCGTCATCTCTCAGAATGGTTTGGGGGTATGTATCAACTACCCTGTTCATAAAGTGAGCACGTGCCAATGAATGCGAACGTCCATCGTAGTCGGTGAGTAATTTATTAATTACTGGGCATTTCCTCTATCAGCTGTTATCTGTTTACCCAATTTTCATATTATGTATAATTTTCAATGTCGCTGCGTGCAGCACTGCTTGCCACTCGAAAGGTTTAAAGGAAGACCAGTGTCGGTGTGTCATTCCGATACAAATGCTATGTTGAGTGTAGTTTATTTGCCTTTTTAGTGACATAAGTTTATATGTTTAAGTTGCTGTTCTATAAATGCTAAGTCAAGTCATTAATAATCGTTACTTTCTTTCTTTCTTTACTTTAAATCAACATTTTCACGCGAACGAATTCACGAATTATTAAAATGTGTTTTTGATTGAAGATGATGAGGCTCTATGCAGGAGCAGCGACCAGTATATAACAAAAAACGTTGTTTATAAGCAAGTTACTAAAACCTTTTATTAACATGTGTTTTTCATATTTTTGTTTAAGGTAGATAAGTTATAATTATTGTACCTATCATTTAAAGAGTTAAATAAATAGTAGTGTGCACAAAAACAGAAATTGTTAAAATATGACCAATTTCAATAGCATGACTAAAAGTTTCAATGGTCTACTTCATTAAAGTTATGTTTATTTATTGTATATTAATCATGTTTTATTGAATATCAAAAGAAACATGATCGTCTGTTTGAACAATGTTGTTCTAATTAATGCTACTTGGACTTTATTTTACTTTTAGTTCTGATGTTATTTTAATTACACGTGGATGATTACTTCAGTTATTGCATTAAACAACCAGATTATGCACAAAACTATACCTATATGACTGAAAAAATCCTGCGCCGTAAGCACTAGGTGGACCTTGCATCTGCCATACAATTTTGCCTAGAGCCCTGAGGAACACCGCGATGCTTTTTTATATCAGACTAGCTGTGCCCGCGACTTCGTTCGCGTGGACTACATCCTTTCATGGTCGGTTTTACCCCTTTCTCCCCTAATATTCGAAACAAAAAGTAGTTTATATTTTAATCCAAGTTTCGAGCTATATTTGTGCCAATTCATATCTCTAACTTCAAAAATAAACATTTTTCCATATAAACTTTCAAAGGTGGTATTACCCCCTTCTCCCCCTTATTTTCTAATAAAAAGTAGCCTATGTCCGTTCTTGAGATTCAACGTATACCTATACCAAATTTCATCAAAATACGTTCAGCAGTTTAGGCGTGAAAGAGTGACAGACGGATAGACAGACAGACAGACAGAGTTACTTTCGCATTTATAATATTAGTATGGAAGTATGGATTAACCGTTATCCGCGACTACCACGACTGAGTTCGTATTTTATCAGGATAAAAAGTATCCTTTATGTTAACATAGGATCTCATTTTATTATGTATGATGTGGGGCGGTACCAAATCACATAAAATTTGCTGTGTGGACTATATGCTTATCTCTTTTACTAACTTTTGTCTATAACTTTGGCCTGTTTCGTTTCAGTTAAGTAGGCACAGGAACATAAATTTGAATGTTTGCATAGGGTCATGTCGCTCCATATGTTTATCTGCCTACAGATATACAGACTTTAAGTTTTCAAAAGGTATAAGTTGGTACTGTTTTTGATAAATTTTAATAAAGATACTAAACTAGCCAGCTTAATATAATTTACTAATTATACTTCTTAATAATATAAAAATACCTGAAAAAATCCGAATGCTACATACGTCCGCCTACATTTCGAGGAGACCGACAAAGGGTTAAAGAATGATAATAAAAGTTAGAGCCTCAGTAACAAACATAATTAATTTAGTTATAAAGCTTTAAAATTAATTACCCTATAACGTGCTGTAGTCTAAATTACACGTCCAGACTTACATATTGTGAGAAATAACGCAATTTCATTTTAATTATCTCATTACCGTGCGTAGAAGCTAGATTATAAACTGTAATCCTAACGAAATCTTATTTAAAAGTAAGTTTCATATTTATGCGGCAAGTATTAAAACCATTGCTATAATTGGTAAATAAAATGAGATACCTAGGGCTATATGTAGCTCCTACGAATCGCTAATTATTTTTTATTTACTGTAATAAAACAGAATATAATATGTGCATTGTTTCTAAATGGGGCTGAAACAGCTGTCGTGTACATAACTGAACTTTTTAGTTACACAGTTTGTAGTTTTAAGTTATGTTACTAATTGTGTGTTTCTGTTCACACTTTGAACATAATGTAAAAGTCATATTCTCGTTAGTTTGTGTTATCTTGGTTTATGTATAAAAATGTGTTAATTAAAACTGCCTATGATATTTCTAAATTAGAACGAATAAATAAAGATTATGGTAAACTTAATGAGCACCGAATTCATCTAGCTAGAAAACTAGTAAGCGTTTTATTGTTTTTACGAAGTTGGGTGTCGTGTTTCTTCCTTATTAGGATTTTTTTGCAGTTTTAATGAAATTTCACAAAAAAAAATATTGTATTTTTCTGATTCAATACATACGAGTATGTCTATCACCCAAGTTGGCTGCAAAACACCGCATGCATTTTACAAAAATAAAAAAAAAATGAATTTGGTATGACTTAACTGGCTTAACCCAAATAAAAGTAAATATCAGTATGATGCAAGCCCCACTGCAGAGCAAATGCTCATTGAAATCTAGCTATCGTATTAATTATCTACTGGCTTTAAATCTTAATCACTACTCCTAAGATTTGCGATTACAAGCAGGTGTGCTAAAAATTCGCACCTACTCTATAGACGACTCGATGCGTGATCTAATAGATCACGTAAAAAATAATAACCGTGAATAAATCATATCTACTCCATTAAAATTACTATTGATCTATACCTTTAGATGAAAAAAAGTTTGGCTAGTAGGTAACTTATATCAAAAACTAAAAAAAAATTTTTGAAAAAGTTAAAGTACGTTTTATCATAAGATTGACTACAATAAAATTTAAATACGACAATTTAATAGAAAAAACTTAGACGCATAATCAGACACAATCTAATTTCAATTAAAAGACAACAATCGTGGTTGCAAAGCAGCTTTGTTTTATCAATCAGTACCTAAATGAGATTAATAGGTAATTTTAATGAAAAAAACAATAATTACACAGGATTTTGGGTTTTAGTTTAGTGATCAAGAGCATCCGTTCATTAATCTTCACATTTATCCATTTTATATTTTTGACGACGGATTGAAATGAAATCGGAAGACGCATCGGCATCTTAAAAGGCGTGCGCGTAAAAAAATAAAAAGAAAGTGAGCGTTATTTGTTTAAGTCAAATGAGTTTCTTAGGTCGAGCGTCTCATACATATCGAGTTCGTGGAATACCGACGTTATTAGCGCCTGTTCCATCGGCTCAAAGACACAACGCATTTAAATATCACACTAAAAGCGTCATCTACATACATCCTACTAAGCAAATCCTAAAAGTGATTTATACTGAGACCCTATTCGATTGAAGTAGATTACAAATAATGAATAAAATTGCATACGAAATGAGTAGACCGAGAGTCCGTGGGTGTACGGTTGTTTGAGCGGGGTGCAGGGGGGCGTGCAGGCGGGCTTATTGCCGGTAAATACTTGGGTGCTATAGATATCTCGCCTGTATCTCTCATGTGGATATGTCAAACTTCATTTGCTCGTTCGAGAGATCCTTCAATTGTCTTAGCCTCGAGTCACTTGGTCGACTTTGAACTCCTACTCATCGAAATGTGCGATGACATTTACTTTCGTTGAATATCCGAAATGGGAATATATATTAATGCTACTTGTTGCCCTGCCAGTTTTTAAAACGATAACATAAAAGTTAAGCAACGATCTTATTATAAAAATATGAAACATGTTTTTACACGTTTGCTACAAAATATATGTACCAAGGAATAGTAATTCATGAAACCAGCTATCATTAATTAATATTTGTTATGATGAAGTTCGAAATTAAACATACCTTTGGTGAAGTTTTATTTTAACTTAATATGGCATTAACATTCGCAAAGCAAATACATAAAACGTGAAACAAGTCTAATATTCAGAATATAGCTTTTTTTGTAAACATTAAAAATATGCATATTTATTCAAAATGATAGGTGTAATAATTTAATGGGCAAGGTGACTCAGATTTTTTGCATTTCATGGTATATTTGTATAAATGAGATTATATTCAAAATTATAATATCGAAAACATGAAGAAATTAATACTTCAATTCTGAAAAAGTAAAAAAAAAACATTAATAAATCCATTTCTTTCATCAATTTCTTCAGAATCCACTGGCTCAACAATTTCAGTCACGCAAAAGCAACGAAGTCAGCAACGATTTAATGCATAAGTTTGAAATTAATACAAGAACAGATTGCAGCAGTCATACTCGGAGCTTATGGACACAATCTGAATTGGCGAAATAAGTAAGTAAACATTTTCTTTGGAGAAGGAGACAACTTGCAAAAACAGTTTAAGACAAAAGAGTAGCGAAACCAGAAATGAATCCGGGCGGGCGGAGCGCTTCCGCCCGGCGAGGGCGCGTCTACGGGCCACAGACCGTAACCAAAAATAGAAGTGGCATATTTGATTGTAATACACTTCAAAATTCAAAATCACCGCATAACTTAGACGCAATCCTATACAAAGTAACTTTTGCAGTTTTATTGTATACTAATAAAACGAATGTCAAATGCACATTTTTAATTCATCCATTATGTTTACTTTCGGTAGGTATAAACCAAAATGGTTATCGCAGGCTCTTATACTTTATTATATATAACGAAGAATTTGGTATTTTTTTAAAGAAAAGATTACGAAATTCTATGTTATTCCTCTATAGTTCGTATTTTTTACTTTTTTTTGTCGAGGGGGAAATGCCCACCTTACAGTTACCTGCGAGGAATACAGAGTGGAGCTCGCACCAACTAAAACCCCCTCGGTGGTCAATGCCACGCAGTTGTCGGGGAGTCGGGTTCCCTTGCAGACTTTACACAGGTTCCCCCATAGCGCCTACCGCTAAGCGGCACTCCCACAGTTTACCCCACGCCAGGTTTGGAATAAGCCCATTGCTGCAATATGTGGATCCCAGCAGTGGAGATAGTTTCGTATTGGGTCAACGCGTGGAACTCTACGCAAACGCGTGTTTGGGTCTCTATTTTAGCACTCCTATTTATGCGCAACAATTATTAATGATTTGATAATTTCCGAATGAGTTTAAAAACCCTTGACATGGATGGAAATTGGATAGATGGATTCAAAACCATGTGATTAAAAAAGCAAGTTATGTTAAAATTACACGTAAAAGACGTGTTAAATCTAAATGATTTTCCATACTTGTCTATTAGAGTGTTAGGTTCCGTTATTTGCCGCATTCACCGAGTATACTGTTTGTGGATACGGCGGCGCGGGTTAACAGAGCAGAGGGATGGTCATTTAGTGGAAGGTAGCCACCCCAGCGTGTCTGCAGCACAGACTGATTAAACGATCCGCTGTCTGGCCCGGTCTTTGTCGTTTTGCTGCACGTCAAATGCTCTCACTACAGCACAGTTACTTTAACAAATAGGAATGCCTGTTTGAACTTCAGAGTTTGTATTTGATATTTTCAAATCACTCATATCAGTTTTGATTAGCGGGCAGCCACAACTCTGGTCACGTGGAACAATTCTGCCCTCTTCTACTTGTTGTATGATGGTGTTTGAGCATATTAGTGGACATATTTTAGATAACACATTACATCAATATGAAACTGACTGAATAAACAAAGTATGTTCGTGAACAGTTTTGTGGCACTCTGCCTATTTTATACTTTTTTTTTGTTTAATAATTAAATAATATTTTACAGTAAATTAGATTTGATTAGGTACTTCAGTTGATAACTAGCATAGCCTCTTTTTGGGGTTCCCTAGCAAAATTTTTAGGGGCGCCTCATACTTAAAACTTAAAATTTGTGTGTGGGATTTGTATATGGGTGGGTCTTTCATTATATTAAGGTTTCAAATATTTATTTTACTAAATTGAATAGTTTGCGTTAAAGACACTGAGGTAAAGTGTGCCCCCCCCCCCCTCTGTAGCTTTGAAAATATGCGAATACTAAAAAAATATATATGGTGTACATAACAATGCAAACTGCCAACGGAAATTGGTTCGAAGTAGATTTTTTATATTTCTAGTCATAAATCGTAAACTGCAATTTACCTATAAATCAATCAACTCCGATAAACTTTTATTATATTATGTTACTGGCTCCTACGGGACCCTTTATGAGCGAGTCCAACTCGCACGTGGCCGGACCTTTTATATAGATGAAATCTTGTAATTATTATTTTTAAATTGGAAATCAATATGTTTTGTCTTGTAACTAAACCGATATTCAATTTACATCGTCTAAAACAATAGAAATCTGGTAAAATAGTGAAACCAAGAAAATCTCTCAGATGTAGAGCATTTTTTTTGCAATCATATTTTGGTTGAACTAACGTTATTAAAACACTAGTCTTTCTTGGGGCTTTTTTAGTCTTTTTAGTTTTTAATCTTACAAATGTAATTTCATTATTTAATTGATATCAATATTGTTGCTTTTTCTACCACATGATGTATGCTCAGGCAATGGTAGACCTTCTACTATGGCAAAATTTCACTATTTTCCGTTCCTGTTGCCCTTTACATATCGTACGTAGTGTAATGAAGAAACACTTTGACCTCTTATTAACTAAATTAAATTTTGTTTTCAATGACATTCTACTTATATTTGATTTTGATAATATTTAGTTGGAAGAGAGATAATATTAGATAAACATAGGTAGGTATAGGATATTTTTTATCGTGAAATAAAATTGCGAAGCCGCGAGCACTAGCTAGAATGTAAATAAATACGAGAGCAATTCTCGCTTGCTGACTTACAGACTGACTTATTTAATCATTAAATCTCAAAAACGATGATACCTACAAACTTGAATTTTTTTTAGTAGGTTCTGAATTAGATTCGGGCATCCGCTGAGAATATTTTTTTCCGAACTCCACCTCTAAATGGGTAAAACGGGGTTTGGAGTTTTTTGTATGAAAGCCTACGGTTTTGAAGTTAGAGACTTGAAATTTGAAATGTATGTTCGGATTAACGTATTTTTAGAAAATAACCTCATTTTGTGTTAAATCAGGAAATGTAGTGCTTTCCACGTGTATAATGTCGCCGATAGCCACTAATGAATCTATAAATAGGTACGGTACAATCAGAGATGTATCAGTTAAGTAGATTGCAAAATATTTTGTACTAGCTGTGCCCGCGACTTCGTTCGCGTGGACTACATCCTTTCGTGGTCGGTTTTACCCTATTCTCCCCTAATATTCGAAACAAAAAGTAGTCCATACTTTAATCCAAGTTTCGAGCTATATTTGTGCCAAATTTCATATCTCTAACTTCAAAAATAAACATTTTTCCATATAAACTTCCAAAGGTAGTATAACCCCCCTCCGCCCCTTATTTTCTAATAAAAAGTAGCCTATGTCCGTTCTTGAGATTCAACGTATACCTATACCAAATTTCATCAAAATCGGTCGAGAGGTTTAAGCAGGAAAGCGTAACAGACACACAGACAGACAGACAGACAGACAGAGTTACTTTCGCATTTATAATATTAGTAGGGATATGACATGCCTACTGTAAAGGATAGTAGGCAAGTCGTGTTCAAAATATTTTGAATTTCGTTACTCACACTTTAAAGTTTTTTTTCCTTCATACTGTCACCAATTTGTTGATCACTTGATGCTAAGCAATATGCCAAGTATTCAATTATGGATTAATCTCAGTAATAAGATCAAAAGAAGTTTTATTTTATTAGTATGTGATTAGTGTAGATGTAGATTAAATAATTTCTATGTAACAAATTAAACTGCGATGTGAATGTGATCGTTACTTCAATGATTAGGTAAACTTTGAACGATCTATGAACGTTAGACATGTTTTATTTGATGTTTAAAATATAGTAACCTACTAAAACGTAACTGTATTAAAGCTTTCCTTATATTTCTAACATATCTAAAAGTTGCACGAGTCACTGTATGAAATGTTAAGATATACTAGGATAGGTATTATAAAAGTAAACTTTTGTGAACATGATATTATATAGCCTATCACTTAGCCTGCTTATTGACATATATCCGACACAAAAATAATTTTTCAATCGGAGTCAAAAGTTCCTAAAATTAGCGTGTTCAAATAAGCAAACAAACTTTCAGCTTTTTAATATTAGTAAAAAATAGATTTCCACTAAAGATCAGTCTTGATTTTGATTCAAATCTTTATATGATCATTTTAAATCTATACCTCCTCTTCTCTCTATGACGACCTCCGTAGCCGAGAGGCCAGCGGGCCGGACTTTGGCGAGCGCCATCTCTGAGGTCCCGGGTTCGATCCCCGGTCGGGTCAATATAGGAAACGATCTTTTATATATTGTCCCGAGTCTAGGTGTAGTGCTACCGTCGTAGTTTCTGATTTCTGTAACACAAGTGCCTAAGCTACTTACCACAGAATCAGAGCAATGTATGTGATGTTTTGCAATATTTATACTTATAAATTTTTATATTTATATACTTCAGCAGTTTTAAATCAGGTGACATTTCGGAACATTTTTATTCTGAACTGGTCACGCCATATTATTACGATCCTAACCTTTAATAAACGGAAGAGAAAAGTAACTGTTAACATATTTTATTCAAATAAAATTAGGTACTAAAACACTCTCTACTCACATATTTATGCTAACGATGATATGGTTAATAATTTTTGAGAAAGTGCGATTAGCGTAGACCTCAACTTCAAGTAGTACCGACTAGCGCTTAATAACAATTTTGCATAATGTGAACACTTTTTTTCCGGTAGAGTGGGCATTTTATGGTTGTTTTTTGAGATTTCTAGTACTACATTTGCTTAAAATTTTAATAAGCACGTACTATGTAGTTAACTGGCGAAACAGAAGACAGCCTGGTATTTCTTTGTTTAAAAAAAATAAATTTATCATATGTTAAGTTTGCTACTAATTAACTGTAAGTACGCATATTTTTTTTGGTGCAACATTCGTGTGAAAAAGATTGCTTACTGACGTAGAAAGTCTTCATACTTACTTTAACTTTTTTTTTTTTTGTCACTCTGCAATTTGGAGAGCGCCGTTTGTTTATTTCTTACTTTTTAAGATTAATTAATATTGCATGTGGAGCTAACCTGTAATTGTCTGTTACATTTAGTTATAGTATGCTGATGTATTACCTATATTTAAGTATTATTGTAAACAGATGTTGGTTAGCCTAAATAAATAAATAAATAAATAAACTTGGTAAAATACGCAAATATAACGTGCTTTATTAATTATTTGATTTTATATTTTACAAACTTAGATTTGAGTGCCTTATAAATACATTTAAATTAACAATGAATATGTTATTCGAGTCCATATTAAATTTTGACTTCAATTCGCAGTTAAGGGTTATTGCTTTGTTTTTAATAAAAATGTACAGTTCAATATTGACAGACTACCTGCATGTTCAGACGTGTAACAATTATTCAATGAATTTAAACGCCCAGAGGTGGATTAACCACAATGCAAATATGCATAATTTCATAGTTGGCAATTCAAATGAGAATTTTGTTAGTTTTGGGTCACGTCGGTGGCCTGACGTGAACGGGACGACCTTTCATGCAAACGAATTGAAACGGTTTTAAAATTGTTTACCAGTTTTGTTCAACAACATGAATACCGTGTAATAATTTCATCATAGTAAATTAGGGTTACGCTATCTATGAATAAATAGACAAGTTTACTGTTTACTGCCTTACACATTAATCTCACTCTGTTAAGCTGAAAAATGGAAAAAGGAAAGAAGACACAGTAACTGTTATTAATTGTTGGTGAATGGTGAATTATTGGTAATTTTCTCATAATTTGGTATACTAGAATAAAATGTAAATTCACTTTGGGCTGTTGTTCTTAAATACTGACTTTTTAGTTTTTCTGTATTCTCGTTGGCAATAGTGGATACTTTTAATTAGATAATTAGCTCCATTGAATGGTCAGGTTTTAAAGTGTATATTTTGATCCGTAATATACTCATTATTTTTAGTGTTTCAAAAAAAATAACTTTGTAGATCGATCGAGCATCGAACACCTTTTTACTATTTGCAAATCGAAGTCTGTGTTTTTTCACATTCACTTAGATGAGAACTGATTGATTTGCATGCTTCTGTGATACAAGTAATTCAGATAATCTTGTACAAATTATGCGTACCTTATTTTATTTGAAATAAATTACACTGCTTCGGTGTATAAACAATTGCGTCATAAGTAGGTAACCTACACCTGTATAAGTAATATAAATATTCAATACCATTTAGTACGGATGTATTTGAATGCTGTATTTGTAAAATAGTTAAGGATGCTACTTTTTTTTACCATAAAATGTATATACTTACCTAAAAATAGAAACCGTGATTGTCATTTATATTTTTTTATTTAATGGAATATGACCCGCGCTTTCAAGATAACGTGATGATGTAGCCAATGATAAATATTTAGAAAAACACGTTAAAATATATAATAAATATTGGACGACATCACATACCTACATTGCTCTGATTCTGTGGTAAGTAGGTGAAGCACTTGTGTTACAGAAATCAGAAACAACGACGGTACCACAACACCCAGACCCGAGACAATGCAGTAAAGTTCGTTTCCCATATTGACCCGATCGGGGATCGAACCCGGGACATCAGAGATGGCGCGACGCCAAAGTCCAGCACGCTCGCCTCTCAGCTACGAGGTCGAGGTGATGAGAACAACCATTTATTTCCAGCATGATTTTCATTTTATGAAATTAAACAAATACAAACGAGACTGGTAATCTACTCATTTATCACTAATTAATCATAAAAACTCAATTTTAACTGCCCAGTCAATTTTTTTTAAGGCAAAAGGGTAAATTTAACTAAAATTTTACCCCGCATGTATGTAGGTTTCGGTCGGCTAAATGAGCCTCACCTCAAACAATATAGACACTTCATTACTCTTGCATTGTTTACGCACTGGCACAGCGGGCTGTTGTGTGTTTGGTTTGTTGGACACATTACAAACAAGTAGTCAACTAAGCAAATTGACAAAATCGGGCATCGCGAAAACGAGGAATGGATAAAATCGTCTGTCAGAAAAATCGCGGTTTGTAGTAGTTATGGCTTTAAAACTAGTTTTAAGTGTTTAAAATACTCTGATACGATATAAAATGCTGAAGTGGCAATGGGCAGGCCACATCGCTCGTAGGACCGACGACCGTTGGGTAAAGAGGGTCCTCGAGTGGCGACCACGTACCGGACGACGCAGCGTGGGGCGGCCCCCAACACGATGGACTGACGACATCGTCAGATGTGCGGGGAGCCGCTGGATGCAGATAGCGCAGGACCGCGCGTTGTAGCGTTCTGTAGGGGAGGCCTATGTCCAGCAGTGGATAAAAAGAGGCTGATGGATGGATGGATGGATGGATATAAAACTTCCATCATTAGTAATCGTTGGTCTATGAATCCTTACCAAAATAGTTTTAATATATTTTCTTTTATATAAACGATTCCATTACACCATGTGTATCTCTACGGGTAATACCTGGTACGAAAGTATGGTTTCAAAGTTTTATATGGGTAAAAAATAATCCTCTTCAAACAACACAAAGTAATTTAAGCATAGTTTCCGCTTTATAACATTTTTATGGTGAATACTTTTGTACTTTTTACTATCAATCGAAAATCGAGCTTATCTTTATGTTGTCGGATGAGAAATCGTAAATTAAGGTTTAAATAAAAGACGTCTTGTAAACAGCGAACCTTTTGCTAAAAGCGGCAATAAATTGTCAGAGAGGATTTTTTACCTTTTTTTGCTACGTTTTATCACTTTTCTGCTTGCCTACTTCTGCCTTTTTACAAGCAACACTAACGATAGTAATCGCAAAAAAGGTACATTTTGTTTGTCATTTATTAGTGTCCTTTGGCGACAAAAAGTAAAGCGGAAATGAAACCTGTGTTAATGAACCATAATCCTTTAATTAGAAGATAGTTTATTTTGAATATTTAGTTCTTAATGACCTTAGTAAAAGTCAAATAATATTGGATAAATTATGGAATTTCGTAGCTTTTGAGTGATTAAGACAAAAATTTAGTTTACTTAAGACTCGTGTTAAAGCGTTTGCAAGCAAATTGAAGATTTTTTTTTTAAATATGCTTGTTCTTTTTGCGATGGTTGAAGTCATCAATAGGTTTGAAACTACATTTGAAACTACATTTGAAACTACATTTAAAACTACATTTGAAACTACATTTGAAACTACATTTGAAACTACATTTGAAACTACATTTGAAACTACATTTGAAACTACATTTGAAACTACATTTGAAACTACATTTGAAACTACATTTGAAACTACATTTGAAACTACATTTGAAACTACATTTGAAACTACATTTGAAACTATAATTGAAACCTCAAACATGGAATTAAAAACTGCTTTATCAAAAACAAAACGAGTTTCGATCCTAAATTTTAATAAAATCCAAGATCCAAGGTTCAATTGTATCCAGAAACTTTTTTATATCAATTATTGCACTCAAAAGAAACTACTGAAATAATGAGAAACGGATAAATAAAATACATTATTGTAAAAGTGTGTATTAAAACATTTCGCATGAAGCCTATTAGCGTACTGAAAAAATATTTCTGTTAAAGCATTTCAACCTACGGTTTTCTCTTTTTTTTACAAATATACACATCCTAAAATACCGTTTTACGATAGGTACAGATATTATTATTATACACCAAAGTTCGTTTCGTGTGTCTTCAATATTACTTAGTTTGGTATTGGTTCTGTGTTATTATTATATACATGCTGAAATTTTCACTTGTATAAAACACTTATAATGTAAATATTTAAACTTAAGTCAATGGTCCTTTGGGGTATCTAACACATTCATTTACCTACATGGTGGGCTCTGTGGTAGAGCCTTTTTATATTATTCTATTCAGAAAAGCTCTATACCACGTAAAAGGACGTTATTTTTAACCCAGTTGAGCTACCCATGCTGCAGCTCGGTATTGGATAACGGTTTCAATCGAGTTTTGTTATATCTACGGTCCTGACTTATATCACGATGAGTCGGAACACCTAGTCAGAACCATTTAGCGCCCTGAGAACATCTTCCAGTACGGTCAATTACTTGTTTTGTACACACTCCTTCATTAATAAGCACCAATATACTCATTAGTAATAGATCGCCACCGGTCCCAGCAGCGGCGGATATACCGCCAATGCAGAGATGCAGATCTGAGACATTCGGATAGAGTCCCGGGACCCACCGACTGCGGAGGATAGAGAGGCCGGCAAACGCAATACCACATCCTCCTCTTCCTCCACGCACCCTAACGCGATTCGTGTCCCACCACTGTCATGTTGTAAAGGACAGGGAGCAATTACACGAAAAAAGTCCTCCGTCTTTCTGTTCCTGCGCGGTCCACTTCAAACCATGCGGGTGTGCCGCTCCCTGCGATCCAGCTCGTAATCCGCAGCGCTCCAGACCACAGAGTTACTGAGCTACCCCATCGCGACTAGATAGGAATACAGCGGGAGGGGGGAAGGGTTAAATGATACCCAGGTCAAGTCATAAAGGTCCCATCTATATTCCCTTCTATATTTTGCCGCACCACACTGTAATCATAGATCAATCCTATGTATTTAAAAACTTGGCCAAAGAAATCAATAAGCTACCAACAACGTAGTTGTAACGAGGCTTTGTAGACAATCTAAAAGATATCTCAGAAGATCGTTTATTACCTCGGTGGCGCAGTGGCTAAGGTAGGCGGCCAAAGCGCGAAAGGTCCCGGGTTCGATTCCCGGTCGGGTTAATTTGGAAAACGAACTTTTCTTAATTGACTTGAGTCTGGGTGTGCTGGGATGACGCCCCCAGTTAGTACGTTGTCTGGTACTCATAGTACAAGGGAAAACCTTAGTTTGAGACCAGGTGATTGGTGTGATTGTCTGGCGCATTTATTTATTTATTTATTAGTTTATTGTATTTTAACAACTGTAGGAAACGTGTAATCAGTAACAGGACAAACAAAATTTAATGTAATAATTCCTCGTAGATATCGTATAGTTAAGTTAGTTCAAGAAGTAAAACAAATAATCCTACTTTCAAATGGAGTTTTGGATTTCTTCATGACGTTTTTAATTTAAACAGCTTATAATTAATCGCCTATTTCATTAATATTCAACGGTAATCAGTTAGGTATAAGTTGCGACAGTAAGTGAAGGTAATCCTGCTTTTCTAAATAAAAAATATTGTTGCAGAAGATAAACAAGTAGGTACGGAGTTTTCCGAGGCACATGCCTTGCTTTTACCAACGTAATACGTTCAAAGTGCTGCTTTTATTGCAAGTCGTAGACTACGGTAACTACTATCAGAGAAAAAACAGCTCGATATAACATTTGGTTGCAATCCAGCCCTCTGCGCCAAGAGTCCTGGATTTCATCCCCACCCAAGGCAAACATTCTAGTGAAAAATATTTGTCACTGATTTATTTATGCCAATGTTATGGCAGCACAGTTGTGTTTGGTTTTCCTAGTCATATTATGGGATCTGGTCGATATGTGACATCATATATGAAATACATGTAATAAAATTAACCATAAAATATGAGTAACTAATAAAATATGAAACTATACAGAGACAAATTGATAGATTTATTCATTTATTTATTGGATTACCAACATAAGATACAGTAAAAATCAACGATAAAATAACTCTTTACTGAATGCACTTATAATAATAGGTAATTTCAGTATGCAAAGTTATAGGTACACAAACCTACACATAAAATAATATTTATTGTGATAAAAGGGTTAAAAGAATAAAACATAAAAATAGAACACAAATTAAGAAGAGAAAAGAAAGAGAAAAAATAACTAAATGTTTAGGTGCTACATTCTTATTTAAAAGATTTAGAAAATATTATTTAAAAAATAATATTTAAAAAATTAAAGAAATGGTCAATAGGTAAGCATATACTTCGTGCGTCTTCGAAGTACCGTGCCGTTTTTGTGGAAAAATAAAACTATTATTATTATTATTATATGGCACTACGGTACTAAACATGAACCCACACAATGGGCTTGACCTTCTCGATTGAAAATATAATTAGAGGTTTAGCTTTTTTACATACGTCTAGTGTTTATTATTAATTTATAGGTTTGTTGAATTTTTTTTCGAAGTCAGGGTATTGATGTGTGCAACGAACAAATATTACTAAGCAAAACAAGTCTCTATCAGGCAGTCTTTTACACGTTCCACTTGGGCTATAAAAACACGTGCGTCAGCATAATCAACTAAAACAATAGCCGTGATTAAACCTTGATTACATTTGTTAAACAACATGACGTTGCTTTACAAAACTGTGTAAAATTTATGTTAAACAATACTCTTGACGGGTTTAATTACTTTTGGCCGTACACTCCAAAAACGTATTCACAAAATCGAATGACAAGCTGATGAATATTAATTTGTATTGGAATTACTAATTTAACACGGTACAATGAGCTGTGGAGGTCAATGAATACAACCTCCCTATCCTCCCTTACAAAATTGAATAAGCGAATTCGAAAACGTTGGCATTAAGTATGGTCATTTAATAAATCGCTTTCGTGTGTGCGCTATTGATTAACATGAAGTTATTTAAAAATATACTAAAGCTTTGGTTTTGTGTTGTTTTGGCCACGTGGTCATGGCGGTAGGAATCGATTATATCACATTTATATTGAACTTTTATCTTATGTAGCTTGTGTAAATAGTAAACAAAACTAACACTAGTGTACACCCAGACACATCAACTACAATTTATTTATCACACGAATGAGTGCATAGGTATTGAACTTTCATGGGTTCGTGTAAGGGTTATCCCTTGTTTCGGACAGTTTAGCCTGCAATGGTAGCCATTGTTTCAATGAGATAGTCAAAGTCATATTTAAAGTATAGTATTTGCAACAAAAATCTATGCGTCTTCTTTTTGTTTGTATCGCAATCCAATTAATAAATCAGAAATTGCAAAACAGAGATGACATAAGTATAGGAGCTTGATAATATGGAACATTCTAATATATTTTTTAACTCAATATTTATGTATTTTGGCAGAAGAATCAATTTTGTGTAAACGTGATTATACACGTTAATTAATAAACACTTATATGTTTGAAGATAACTGACAGGGTTTCAACAAGTATGATCAGAGAGCCTAGAAGTGTTCAAGACAGTGTAGTGTTACAAATTGAGAAAGTGTGGTTAGGTCGGCATGAGCATGTAAAGGATAGAAAGTTGACAGACGCAACAAAAATATAGAAGAAGAAATTAAATTGTAGAGAACGGAAAAAGATAGACTTTGCCCATTTAGGCCAAGGCGAGGAGTGCCATCTATTTTGTATTAGAATAGGGATAAAAGAAAAGCATGGCTGTCCTATTCAAAATCGGGACTGAAACTGTAAAAAGGTAGAAAACTGGATTTGACTTTTATCTATAGATCCCAAACTGTACAACAAAGATTTCACGGCAAACACCGCCTGCCTCTTGTAACTTGACAGGCATTTTATCTTTACCTTGGTCCTTAATCCATACTGAATTGGTAAAAGATAAATTACCCCGCACTATCCGGTCAAGGAGTGGCCTCGTAATGAGCACAAGTGATTCTAGCTAAGTATAATTTGGAGTCACGTTTATTGTCCGTAGTCACCCGTAGTCATACGCAGATGACACTGACTTACCTGTCCGAAAAAATATCAAAGTCTGGGTACCTTCGTTCCATCTAATAATCTACTCATTTTAATTTTTTTTCTAATGATTGTGTCTTAAAGGTTTGGTATCGCTGTAATCTACAGCAGACCATTTTTCCATGTTTCAAAATCTTCGCATGGAAAATTGTGGTAAAATCAAATATTCTTTGTTCGTACCAAGGTCGTATCGTACTCGTGGCATTTAAGAATATTTTAACGTTTAAATTTACGCAACAAGGTTTAAAGTATTCTTCATCACGTCACTGGGTATGTTAGTAACTGTAATAAAACCAGATTTTTAAGTTAACATAACGGCTCATGGGTTATTTTTTAATCAATAATGTGGATTTAGTTGAAAAACCATTTAAAACAGGATGTCTTTAGTTACTAAAAAGAAAAATCACTTCTATTTTCATAATCACGACTTTGAAGAAAACGTGTTGGAAAATTTTAAAAATGTGAACAGTATATAGTAAATTAGTGTATAGGTAAATTAGGGATGACGTTTATGTAAATCATCATATTGAAAGGATCTTCGAAAAAAGAAACAAAAATAAAAGTTACGTCCTTTATGATTTTAATAAAATGCAAGTTTAATTAGAAAATTATCAAGCTTACGAATTACAAGAATACTAGAATTTATTTCCTACAACCGTACTCCAGTTATGAGTATTAAAGAAAAACCTTATATCTATGCATTTATTTCCTTTTGATTAATTAATAAAATAATATAATATAATATGTTTCATTAAAGCTGCTTACAATTAAAAGTTCCAAAGTAAATTATTTAACCTGTTGTTAATTAAATATTGAGCTGTTAAATGTTGTCATTTGAGATACTTTTTGGTAATTTTTTTTCTTCCATAGAATATTGTTATAAAAATGGGTTTAACATAATTGACTATTGGCTTGCTACTCAGCAAGTAGGTATATGCTGAACTTATTTGTGAGTTTATTACTATTATTAGAGGCAATTACTTGCTAACTACTATGATACACCATTACATATGACGCATCATATAATAATTACACTATCAAACAATTCTTTCAAATAGAAAAAATGCTGCATTTGCGACAAAATACATCCAAATGTACTCATTTTTTTTTTAGTGTGGAGAAACGCTTATGCCGCCGGCCTGTTCGGGGAAACGGGGATCGGGTACGTCAGGACTTGCACCTGTCTAAAAACTCCACTAATTTCCCCCCCAACGTCTATTTTTGGTGGGGTCTGGGAAATAGCCATTAAAGCATGCTACCAGACCATCCAAATGTACTCCTGAATTTACTCCACACTTCTTATTTATTAACTTCAATTTCCAAACATTTGTAGAATATTTCATGGATTTATAAAGCAGTGAATTTCTAATACGGTACCGGACATGTTATTAATTCCCAAATGAACCGGCCTACTATTAAACGTCATTGAGAGACACAATCTTATCTTGAGGAACAGTCGGTTGTTCCCGACCTCCGGTTTATTGGTCGTCGTTTATTATCAAGATAAGTTATCTGTGAGGAGCCAATTAAATTTGAAAACAAAGGTAACATAATAAGGCGCCACAGTAAAGTCGGCGAGGTGCGGGGCGCGGCGCAGGGAGGGATTCACGGCACTGGCCGGTTGCGTAGGCGCAGCTCCTTTGTGGCTCAAAGGATTCATAAGGAAACAATGTATGGAAACGGCTATTTGTTTTTGTATTCAATCAATAATTTTCTAATAAGAAAAGTGGGTTTAAGTAATTACTTATTCTATCGTCGTCTTTAAGCAAACGTTTCAAACAATTTATTTAATGGTTACTCGATGATAGATCTTAATGATATTATTTTTAAAGGCGTATTTTTTTAAATATTTGTTTTATTGCCAGTGGTGCTTAGAGCATTATTACAGGAGGTGTGCATGTCAAAAAAAGTGACAGTAAGTTTACACTAGTGCTCACAAAGGATACGAAAGCCGCCTCCATACTTTGTCTATATCCGCTCAGTACCTCAATCTTCCCACTTTATTGGCCTTATTTCTTCCAAACGTAGACACAAAGAACTGTGTTTATAGCTAATGATACTTAGGTGTGTATTTTAACACAAAGCCCCAGCCTCCAAAAGATACTCGTAAAAAATACTCTACACTTTATAATAAGGATCCAACTGCTGTACAGCGACTCGGGATTCTCTTAGGTGGCGCCTATTTTTTGTTGAAATTTTTTGGTCGCATATAAAAGGAGTTGGCAGTGTAATAAAATGGCAACAGTAAGAGCTATTTTCGGCAAAACACTTTGACATGATAATGGCTACTGGGCCGATGGGAACCCTTAAATTTCGAATACTGATGATTCTACATTTCTTTCTCGATAAATAAACATTTTAAAAGCTAAGGCAAAATACCAAAAGAACATTCTAAGACAGAATGTAAGTGTACTAAATATTCCAATAGTAAAGTTTTATTGTCCCGCCATAGTTTCCCTAAAATCTAGCATGGCTATAAAATGAAATCCTTCGAAGCATTCCGAAGTCGAGTGCTAATATAAAATAAATCAAAAACGCAATTCACATAAAAAGTAAAACAAAAAAATACAATGAAATGAAATTAGGGCAACAAGTCAAACTTTTGCTTTGACTTACTTTTTCATGTCACGCAACGTAAATGACATCGGAACATAATGTCACAGGAAAATAGGGTAGTTAAGAGCTCGAATGGAAATTATTATCATGGCTGCTTTCTTGCAAATGGAAAAGTAAAAATAAAAGTCGGTATCTAAAAGGGTTTAGTTAACAATGAAAACTTATCAAACGGTTACCTTGTTACTCAAATACAAGAAACATTTAGATTTGCCTATTATCTTACCTCCAACAAAGGCCGTGCATCTAGCGACAAACGACAAAGCAGCATTTTAAGATTAACTCCATCAATTCAAGATAAGTTGCGCCTACTGATCTCCTGTGTGGCCGTCAGAAATAAAAGGAAATGGGAATCATAAGATAGAGTAGGCAGCCACTTCCCATTTAATCAATTTACGAATGTAACAATGTCTTTTAATGGTCATTATGGTTTTGTAATAAATAACATTGATTGTTTTATTTTACTTTTTTGATCCGCCTTAAGTTTTCACAAAGAAATGGCTATGTGTAGTTCATCAGTTTATTTAAATACTTTGTTATGTTTAATCCCATTCGGTTCTGACTAGATTTCAGGCAAAATGTGAAAGTATGTGGGAATAAATATTTGGTATTTAGCAGTCTAAAGATGTTTTTATGAAGCTTGTTTAGCTTACCATACTTGCTAGAAAAATATAGAATTGCCTTCATGTGTTTGATTTTGAGCGATATATGAAGGTTGATAAAATTAATTGTAAAATTTACATTACAAACTTTGATTGGATAGTGTATTCGTTTCAATTATAGTCGATACCAATTCAATACATTTATAATGTATGGTTATTGATATTTCATTTAAAAAAGTTGCATGTTTTGAAGCGATATTAAACCAGTAGGCCTTGCATGCGTAGGTAATACGTTAAATTTATCACATAGAACACAAACATATTGATACTGTTTATTGGCTGATAGCAGACCACAATCTTATATTATTAGCCAATCAGCAGTTGACAGAGTGAATTTTAATCGATTTTGATGTTCGAAAAGATATCTCGCGCGGAACACCCAAATCTACTAGTTTAATTGAATGAGTGAGATTAAATTTTTTGATCCCAAGTTTATTTTTAGCCTAGACTATTCTAACACACAAGGTAAGTAAGGTAATTGTACCGCCCGTATTTCCATAGTTAATAAACAAAATCTGCGACTCGTGAGGCTTAAGGATGTATTCAATAAATGAGATATGTGTGTCCGTATGACCAGTAAAAAGGCAGAAGCAAACCTAACGAACGATCTTGATTAGAGTACACAATACAAACTTAGTGTCGACGCTCCATTAGTGAAAGAGTAGGTGTCACGACTCCGTGGCTCGCACGGCTTTTATTATTTATTCCCACTTTCGAAACCGTGCCGCCATTGACTTGAACACAAACAAATGAACGTTTATACACAATGAATAAATAGCGAGGCGACGTTTGTGACGTAGACACACTACTGTGACGAAGCCTTTAATGTTTCGTTAATGCACTGCTTACCGCAAACAAAAATAATACGACACACTTAGTTAGAACTGTGATGGTATCTTATTGATGATTGTAAAATACTGGCTTTTATAAGGAATGTTAAAATTTATTTGATGCATCATTACCATCTATAAAATACAAACACGCGATAGTTTGCGGTTACAAATTGTGATTTCAAAAATCGTTGAAAAAATTATACTAGCCGAATATATTATTTCTTTTGTATGCCTTAAAAAAGCGATTCAAATTTATCATTCCCTATACATATCCTATGCAATACGCTTTTTGCTCTGCACACAATAAATTATTTCGTAAAAGTATGGTTACATCACGACTTTACATAAGTTACTAAGAAGTTAAAATTTGGTCTTTAATAAAAGTGGACACTCTTCCGCATTAATTTCCAGAAAATCTCAGTTCACCTGAAAGTTTTGCGTATGTGTATATGAATGTACCTATAAATACTCTAATTGCAAAAAATAAAACTGATAAAAATTTTGTAAACCTTATTATTGTAAATGTATCATATTTATTCTGCTATAACAATGATATCTTTATATAATGGTATTACGTTAAAATACAAAGGAAAATAATATTACTCTCATTTAGTATTTTAAGTTTCAGGGATAAACAGAGAAATTAGATGCCATAGAAGATTACTGTTTTA
Source organism: Glyphodes pyloalis (assembly GCA_037074685.1). NCBI lineage: Eukaryota > Metazoa > Arthropoda > Insecta > Lepidoptera > Crambidae > Glyphodes > Glyphodes pyloalis. Next base: position 19,018,521 of record JAYKKO010000001.1, read on the forward strand.
GTGAAAGTTTGGATCTTTACCAATATTTATTAGATAGGTATTATGCATTTACAATCAGTCACTTCTCTTTAAATTAACGATACCTCCAAGTAATGAATTTTATCAAAACTCTATATCAAATGACTGTACTTCTAAATAACGAATCTAAACCAATTCTGAACCAATAAATCTAAAGGACAAAGACTAGAATGAAATTTTCCTCTTCGATTTTCTCTCATTTGAAAACAATGCCGCTAAAACTGTTTAATTTACATCCGAAACAAACAAAAAGGTTAAAGTTGTGACATGTGCCGACACACCAAAAGCCTAGAGCTGTTCTGAGCGTCCACTGCGCGCCGACACAAAAAGGACGAATCATTAGGAGGCGCCACACGAGATCCCATTTAAAAGTATGAGAATATTTTCACAAAAAGCCTCACATTCAACTCCCAGCACATTCATTTTATGAGAACAATGAGTGATTTTTGTATTTTTCTTTAATTCTATGTCGATTTTATCCGCGGCAGCGTGGAGGCGAGTCTCTGGTTGTCGCCTCGTTCCATCTTCGACTTTTTGCCATTGGGGAAGCGCGGGCGTCGGCGGCGGATGGTGGTTTTATTCCCGCGGAGGCGCTACTGACCCCCCCCCCCCCCCTCTCGCCTCGCCCTGTAACTTCCAGTGCCGGCGCCACATTTCACGCTCCCCGAAGCCGGCCACCCGCCAATTCGACTTGCATGCCCTTGATGCGGCCCGCATTGTCAATCGTTTAACGAGCGCATTAAATACAAAGGCAAACATTTCGATCCTACTTAATGCTGTCTCAATGTTAATATTATAAGCTCATAAGCCGTATTTCGTTTAACGCCTGTCAGATATGACGGTATCGTTGACTCGTTGACCGAGACGCTTTGATTGCGACTCGCTCGAGAGGCCAAACTAATGAGTAGTAACACTCGAGACTCTTTTTGTTGTTTATTTAAAAAAGATCTATGACGGGCTCTCGTAACATGTAGATGTGACGGCATAATAGTTCGGAGACAATGGACTTCAAGACTTGTTTATTGAGTGGATGGAGTTGTTTTGAAGCAGAGTGTGCGCAGGAGTGGAGGCGGCGTCTGCCCGGAGAGAGCCAATGATAGCCGCTCGATCCGGTGGGAGGATCGAGTAATCATGCATTAAGACAACTGCGAGCAATGTCGAGGAGATTCAACCCGCGCTCTGCCTTTTAAATTAAAATATTTTAAACGTAGGTAAGTATGTTTATTTATTACTTTCATAAGTGCCCTTAATTTTGTGACTGACAAGCGGCGCACCCAACACTATAATTGAGACATTAATATTTTTATAAGCTACCTTCCAGTCATTTATATAATATGCACGATTGATACCACCTATAATATAAAAGCAATCGTTGGTTAAAATTTCTTTGTTAATGAATTGTGGTCGGTACTGGACACGTTTATTTTTATATTTTCTATTTAAATATTTATAATATTTAACTTTTACTATTACGAAAGATACACAGGTCTACAAGTATGAAATGCGGATTTTTTTTTTTAGAAATTTACTCCTACTGGTAAATGATAATGAGTTTTTTATTCAAAGTAAGCTCCATCGCTTGTTATACATTTTCCCCATCTTTCGGGCAATTTATGTATACCGCGCCAGTAAAAGTCTTCTTCTTTTGATGTAAACCATTCATCGAGCCATTTTTCCACATCTTGGTATGAAGTGAAGCGCTGCTCGGCCAGTGCGTGTCCCATCGATGCAAACAAGTGAAAATCAGAAGGAGCCAAGTCTGGTGAGTAAGCCGCATGGGGTAGGATTTCGCACTTTAACCCATCCAAAGTGTCGCGAACCGGTTTTGACGTATGTGATGGAGCATTGTCATGAAGAAAAATTACTTTGTGTTGTCTCTGATGGTATTCCGGCCTTTTTTCAAGCAACGAACTATTCAAATCAATCAATTGTTGTTGGTAACGTTGTGTGTTCACCGTTTCACCAGGTTTTAACAGCTCATAATAGATTACCCCCCTCTGATCCCACCAAACACAGAGCATCGTTTTTTTGCCAAAGCGATTTGGTCTTGCGGTTGATGTGGATGGTGCACCTGGATCTACATATGATTTTTTACGCTTAGGATTTTTAAAATAAATCCATTTTTCATCTCCTGTAACTATCCGGTGCAGAAATGACTTTTTTTGGTACCGAGAGAGTAAAATTTCACATGTGTTTTTACGCTTTTCCATTTGCCTGTCATTCAACTCATGCGGCACCCATTTACCAGCCTTCTGAATCTTTCCCATTTCTCGTAACCGATTGGAAACAGCTTGTTGACTAACCCCCAGTTGATCAGCAAGTTGTTTTTGAGTTTGTGAATCATTTTCATCTAGCAATGCTTGAAATTCCGCATCCTCGTATTTTTTTGGCGGTTTTCCTCGTTCTTTGTTTGCAATATCGAAATCACCAGCTCTGAACCGTTGAAACCATCGTTCACATGTATCTTGTGATGGCGCATGTTCACCATAAGCCTCTCGAAGTAATCGGTATGATTCGGCAGCAGTTTTCTTCAAATGAAAACAAAATATTAATGCAGTCCGCGAGTGCTCTTTGTTCGGTATAAATTTCGACATATTAACCACAACAATACAAAACTATTACAACACTTCTAATTTTATAACTATCAGGTAGTTAATGCTCATTGATTATACTACAAAATAACATAAAATAAAATCTTCAAACCTTAAACCACAACAGCGCATAAGGCATTGTTGTAAATCCGCATTTCATAAAGGAAAGTTTTAAATTAATCAATCAAAATTTTTTTACATACTCATAGTATATAGCTATATTTATGGTATGTTGTCAATGAAACAAAATAAAATGTAAATCGTACATAAAACAGACCACAAATCTTAATTACTTGAGCTCGAAATAAATGTTTACATTTCCTGCATATTTATCTTCATTAAAAGAAAACAGTCTTCAAACGGTTTAGGTAATAACGACAAAAAGTACGTTGTCCTGATATATTTTTATTTATTTAGTATTTTCTCACTTTCTACACTAAGAAATACAAAACAATGTTTCAAAAAAATACTTTAACTTTAATCATGAACGAGTTGCATCAACTAGTAAATATTATAAAATGAAAATTGATAGTGATTAATTTAAAGATACACCATTTCGCATTTATTGAGAAACTCACTTGGCTACGTATTCAGTAAGTGCGTCGCGTAGTAATATTGATGATTTAATTATATTATAATTTTACTTTATTTATTTATACTTATTCTGAGGATCCCTCCATAAAATGCTTGCAAGGTAAAAATATAACTTCGCATTGGCATGCGTTTGTTCGACTATATTTATTTTTTTAGTAAGAAAGTTAAAATACTGTTATCGATCACATACAATCTGATCCCAAAGTAAGTAGCGTTACATTTTTTTGTATAATGCACTTCGAGATTTGACCTCATCACACCTGATGTTAATTGGTAGGAAGGTCCAGATTTAGGGCGATAAGTACAGCATAATTAAGCTGTTACTGGACTTGTCACCCTTACCTTAAATACTTGACCCATGCTACTAATCTAGCACTCCCCCAGGAGCTTTGGAAACCTTACTCACGCCCAGAAACAAAAAACATCTCAGCGATTGTTATTTGGCTGCGGACTTACATACTTTGCCATCTGGTATCAATATGGTACCATAATTTACTATCAATCATATCATATTAAAGATTGAAAGTCTCTGAGAAACACAAATGTTGTTCACAGTTGTCGCTAAGACAGGTCAACGTCTGTCGGTTCAGCTAGTTATTCATACACCGGAATTTCAGACACATTAGAAAATCATTTGATTCTTAACGTACCAATGATTTATTGAAATAAAATACAAACAATAAAACGAGTATAATTATAAATTAATTTGAACACATATGTTTCTTTCATGATAGTGGCTATTATAGATATTTAAGATAAGTGGCTGTGTTACTTCCCAAGTCTTTCGTTAAAGAAGATCAAAGTTCAACGCGAAATCAGGTCATGAGCAAATTGACAAGTCACTCTACCCTCAATAAACATTTGGTCCTCTGCTGTTCACATCAATTATCAGATTATAAAAAAAAAACGAAATAAACACTGAATCATAATTTGCGGAAATTTCATAAAAAGCAATTTTCACAAACTCAATCATGCACTAAAAAAAACAACACATCTAAAACCGCGGTCCAATAAAAAATAGAACAAGTTGCAGAGGCAGCTTTAGTTAATTTTAATTACTGCAGGGCAGAAATGTATGATTTACAATGCACAGTGTCTGCAATAAAAAATGTCGCCTGATATCGGTAAGGCATAAATAAGAGTTGTCGGGTAGCGCTCCGGTACAACTTCGATCGCTGATTAGGCGGTGTTCGCGTGACAAACCCCTATTTGTTCGATCATTGTCTTGGCCTGCATCCTCGCACCATCAAAATAAACGGGAACACACACAAACTGCCAAACGTACAAGAATTCGCGTTTATTCCTAATGCCTCTACTTTAAATAAAGATATGGTTCAGTAATGAAATGCTTGCATATTTCACAAATTCGAACATTTGTGGAAACGACGTTACGAAATTTTCTTAAAAGAGTATTGCTTTTCATTGTTGTATTGTAAATTACTTAGTTGCTTTATCTTTTTGGTTTGTAATCACGTCTCAATTATCTTATAATTACTGTTTTAATGTTTTCCTCATTATTTTTTTTACAGTTTAATTTTCATTAACTTTCTATCCATGTATGTTATTTATTATGATAAAAAGGAAATTAAGTGATTTTTAAGTGTGCTCTACCAAGATAACTTATCTTTCGGAGGGTTTAATTAAGTCATACTTTAATTTCTAGGGTTTTCAAAAAAAAATGTATAAAAGATGTAAATGTATTTAACATTTCCACCGCGATCTCTAGCAGAGTCGAGTTCTGCGTTTGCACGAAATTAATGAGCCAGGACTGTGCTCAACAGTTAGTGTAATTTCTAATTTATTTTACACTGGATTTTTTATTTAATTTATTCAGTTGAGAGAATTGGAAAGGTTTCCGATGCTTGTTACGATACGATAATCTCGGCTTACAGGATGTTTGTGGCCATTTAATTGGCATTCGAAATGCTTCGACGTTTTTGCGCCTACCTTTTATTACTTACTGGCAGTCCAATATGACCTTTTAGAGTTCAGTTTTACGATTTATGCGCAATTTTTCTTTTTCTTACCATGATCATATCTCACCTTAAATTGAGACCCTTATTTTCAAGCAAATTAAAGTCTTGAACGTTAAAATGTGTATCAAGTGCCGTTGTTGAAGGTTTCCATCAAACATTATAATTAATATTGCATCTGATAATATCAACACGGAATTGATGCGCTACGGTAATATAAAGTTTATTTACTGAAGCAGTCTTATTTACAATACCAATAGTTCGACAGACAAATCATAGGCAACATAATCTGTACCGTTTTTTCCAAGAAGGCAGTCACGGGAGAGGTGCTTCGATTTGAGTTTGTAATAAAGCCTTATTGGCATAAGAAATACATTAAAAATATATTTGAGATACCTACCTATTTGGTATTTCAGTATTAAAAACTGCTATTCAGTATTTCAGTATTCTACTTTAATTAACCCCAACTCAAATAATACTGAGCTAATTAACTATGATGACGGAGGCAGATTTAGTTCTTGCAAGAGATATTGACTGCTAAATAGTAAAACGATTTATTTGAAACAACCCAGAACCGATATTTGTCAGAACCTTACCGTGACCTGATATCTAAATTTGTAACTAATTCTATATTTGAACTTTAATAATACTTGGGGTGGAAGACGATGCACATTGTTTTAAATTTTCTACAAACTGTTTTTATTTATTTCGTTTTACGGAGCTCTAGCGCGTTCCTAACTTTTTATGGGGTATTTTGTGAGAGCCCAGGTATGTATAGCATATAGGCAGGTGACAAAAAGTTTCAGTTTAATTATACTTCTAGTATTTTTTTTAATTTCATAAGTACTCAACACTCTATAATCAATATTTTTATTGCATCTTTAGTGTTTACACGGTGGTAACTTAAAACTAGATTACTAAAGACTTTGTAAGGGCACTGCAATTAGAGAAAGTACTCATTCTTTAACGAAGCCAACACGATCTTGGATATAATATATAATAGACAGAAAGAACAAAAAAAGAACATATACATTGGAATTAAAGATATTATAATTTAGTTCAGTGGTTAGACATTGAGCCTCAATATCTTAAAACTGTGAGTTGATATCCTGCAGGTTAAACCCTCGTTTTATGGATTTCCTAGTTAAGGTCAGGGTTGAGTTAAATTTTGTCACAACATAAAAATAATTTAGAACGTTGGTTCCAACTAAGAAACAAACAAGTCTAAATCCCTAGTAGAATACTGGTTGTGGATCATTGCGGAACCTATTGCAATATGAATAATCAATAAATATCAGACAACATCATATACCTATATTGATCTAATCAGAAATTAAGTACTTAGGTTAGGTACTTTAATTAAAAACAGGAACAATGGCATATACTAAATTACATTTATAAATATACAAAAGATACAAAACAATGACAAATGTTTTTCACACAAATTTTATTGTTTATCTTGGAAAAGAATAGAAAAGATTACTCTTCGTTCAATAGTACACGAGTATTAAACATTATTCTAACCATATGATTTTGATAAGGCAAGCCTGGTTATTTTATTTGAGTAATAAACATTTTATCTCCGCAATTCTTACACGGAAATCCAGCCCTACTGGTACCATAAGCGGACACATGGGCTAATGGTGCCTTTTAAATCATGGAATCATCATTATTGGCGGGAAAATTATTTACGCTTCCAAATCAAAGGGCAAACTCCTACCAAGAAATATATTTTTCCGCGGAATCATATTCCACACCCACGCCCTTCAGGTTAACGAGCCCAACGTTTTTTAACTTTTAACGTATCCATGAATACTTTAATTGCTTTGTGCTAAATGAGTCAGGCTACAAGGATCTCGTTCTATTAATTGTAAAGTAAATTTAAACAAGTAAGATAAACGAATACTTTGCAATTAGCGATCTAAAAAAATATATATACATTTGTGAACGCAACCTATAAATTTCATTGCGTGTTGTTGTATATACACTTAAAAATTGGCAGTTATATTTTTATTAGCCTGATTATTGCTGTATTTTTCGAATTATAATCCTGTTTGTGTTCACTTGCTTCCGTATCTCATTTATAGTTTTAATAGGTGGTTTAATGGCGATCGATATTGCCAACATAATGGTTAGTATTTCCAGCAGCGGCTAACTAGCCATGAGCGGTCAAATAAGTATGCGCAACTTTTAGCCACATTAAGAAAAACATGCTTCGCATGTTTATTGCCAACCATAAAATTTTCTCTAATAAACTTGACATTTAAAAAAATATAGAATATTTGGAATAAAAAGGTACCAAAATACTTGAAAAACGTGTGTTTTCTTAACACGTTTTTTTGTTTCTTATTGGTTTCTATGGTATAAGAAAGGAAATTCATTTGTAAACCTAAGTACTCTGTATACCTATTTGTACAAATAATTTCATTATTTACATTAATTGCTCGAACAGGTATAGATAAAAATACTTTTAACGCTTTGTTGCATCATTACACTTAATATTTGCCAGTAAATGACTTACTTGTGTCAATTAATTCAGTGTTAATTGTGAGTAGTAGCAGTAGTAATTAATTGCTGCAGCGTATGTAATTTCTCTTTCTTTGCTCTTTAGCGGGTGCTAAAGATTGTAATAGCATGATTATTATTTGAGCAGAATGACGTACTATGCTGAACAGTGGTCTGCCGTCAGGAGGGAGTTTGGCCTAATTGCCGTGCTTGGAGGCGGTTGCACATGACATCCAGTATGCAGAATGACGCTGCTTACCACCATTCAGTGTGTTGTTTTCTTAGTCTTATGATACCCACATAACGAGAGAGGGTGGTGCTATTCTAGGCCATCAAACACGAGTTGTACCTACGTACATCACCCGATATTTTTAGTCATAGAGACTTTGGCTTTCTATATACAGCTGGAGTCTATAATGAAATCAAGCGTTTGAGATCCGGTACATGAGCTCAAATTTTTATGTGCTTCAGAAATCTAAAAAACATCAAATACCTACTTACCTTGGAATATTATCAAATATAAATTTGATGTTAGATGACTATATTCTTTGTTTATCGTAAGTTATTGGAACATTCCATTTTTTTGGCGATATTCTAGCAAATTTAACTTAAAGTCACTCACGATTTCAACGATACAGTTTTTTTTCTAACGTTGGGACGAGGGTAGTACCTATAATATGCAATAAATTATCAGGTTAGAGACAAGAAAAAACTTCTTAAGATTACATTTGTGACAATTTGTGCATTTGGTTTTAACATTAACAAAATTAATCCCCACTTTTAACAATTACCAACTTTATAAATTTGATTGTATAACCGTAGATTAGATAATAAAATCCGTACGTATACCCGACGACAACACTAAATATTTGTAGACGTACTGATAAATCCGCAGTCCTGGCCATAGCCCATGGCATAGCTGTACTATTATCAAATGTACTAACCAAGAATTTTTGAATAAAACATTAAGTCGTTTCTGCACAAATACGGTTCAAAATGGTGATGTTATAATTAATTAGCATACATAAGTCGAGTGAGATTTAGGTTAAAATAATCTTATTATTTAAATGCTCAGACTCAAGTGGGTAACAATACAAGTTATGATAACATTATTCATAGTTAGTCACACGAGCAGTTTAGTAGTTGAACATTGTTGACGGAGCAACGGCCCTGATGACAGAATAAGTGTTTATGTGTGAGAATATTTTGATGAGCAAAGTCTTTGTGAAACGCCGAATGTCTGTATTATAACGTTAGAACGAAACTCATAATTTAATTTAAATACGCATTTGATCTTCCGTAGTTTTTTACCTTAGTTTTTAAAGTTTTGATCAGCAGTAAACTTTGATCAAATAAACTGGTGTATTATAAAAGATTTATTGAAAATGCACGCACTGACATAGAATTGAAATGTTTTTTTTTTTTTTTTTTTAAATGCCGTTTGATACTGAGCATCAATACGACAAAGTTATTACAATCTAGTCTGAAAAGACTAATAAGTAATTTATATTTAACTTAGACTGCTAAAGATAGTTTACTAAGAATGTGTCCATTAACACTTTTCTTATTGTCTCTATTAAGGGGAAGACACTTTGTTCTTGTGTTCTTAATGAGTGGCACACACTTCACTTTCTGTCACTAATTTACTACACTAGCTCAAAAGGTTTTGTCCTTTTGAGCCGCCTCACTATGTTCGTGTTGTCAAGGAGCTGTATGGCCTCAACATTTACGTGGTGATGAAGTCGTCGTTCATGAGCTTCGGCATATTTCCTAATAATGTCTTTGACGAAGTCTACTTTTAGGTCCCGATGTAGGTCGTCGTTTCTGATGTACCAGGGTGCATCTACAACACCTCTAAGTACTTTATTTTGGAAACGTTGGATAGTTTGAAGATTTGTGTATTTGGCACAGCCCCATAGCTGAATGCCATAAGTCCATACTGGCATGAGGACTTGTTTATAAAGCAGGATTTTGTTATGTACTGACACCGAAGAATGTTTACCAAGAAGCCAATACATCTTTTTATACCTAATTTCTAATTCATCTCGTTTTTTCTTGACATGAGCCTTCCAGCGAAGCTTTGCGTCTAGTGTCATGCCGAGGTATTTGGCAGTGTTTCCATATGGTACAATACTATTATTAATGTAGACCGGTAGATAATTTAATTTCTTATTTGTGAAATCTACATGGATAGATTTCGATTCATTAAGTTTAATGCGCCATTTTTTCGCCCAATTGAAAATGGTGGTTACAGCGCCTTGAACCTTTTGTACAGCTTCCGCGTGGGTCGTTTCTATTGCCATTATAGCTGTGTCATCCGCAAAGGTCGCAATGGTGTTGTTATCTATCTCTGGAATGTCGCAAGTGTACAAAAGGTACAGGACCGGACCTAAGACACTTCCTTGTGGCACTCCAGCCTTTATTGACATGAGATCTGAATATGCATCTTCTTGTCTAACCCTAAACATGCGGTCAGTTAGGTATGACTCTAAGATATCCGCATATTGTTTTGGGAGCACGTTTCTAAGTTTAAATATGAGGCCTTCATGCCACACTTTGTCAAAAGCCTGCGCTACATCCAGGAAGACGGTACTACAAACTTTTTTTTCTTCTAAGGCTTTTTCAATGATGTTGGTGATCCTATGCACTTGATCTATAGTAGAATGTTTTTCCCTAAAACCAAATTGGTAGTCAGGAATCACATGTCTCTCTTCAATAATAGGATTTAAACGTCTCAAGAGTAGTTTTTCAAATAACTTTGCCATGACAGGCAAAAGTGAGATAGGCCTGTAGGAGGTTGCTTCATGAGGTGGTTTACCTGGTTTGGGTATCATAATGACTTCAGCTACTTTCCACGCATTAGGAATGTGTTTTAATCTAAACGCTGCGTTGATTAGTGTGGTTAGTTTGACTATGGCTTTACGCGGAAGGTTTTGAAGAATTTCGCCAGTAATAAGATCATATCCGGGTGTTTTCTTTGTACTTAGTCGTTTGATCTCATTACGGACTTCTTTAGGCGTAACAAGTCTTATTTCGAGATCATCTTGTGATGTTGTTATTAACGAAATATCATCTGTAGATATTTCGTTGGGTTTGAATATTTGCTCAAGATGACGCGCAAACCGTTTTGCTTTCTGCTCATTACTGACAGCCCACTGTCCGTTGAGCTCTTTTATTGGTGGGATATGTGTAGTAGGCTTTTTCAGTTTTTTAGTTGCTTTCCACAAGGAGTGGTTGGTTGATTTATCACTCGTTAAGTTCCTGAGGTAAGTATGCATGCGTTCATCGTTAAATTCCTGGATAATTTTCTTTAACCGTTTAGTAAGGTTATTTAACAAAGTTTTGTCTTCCGGAAATCTAGATTGTTGCCATCGCCGCCTCTGTTGTCTCTTTTCTACAATTAGGTTTCTTATGTTTCTCGGGTAGCAATTGCCTTTAATTCTATGTTTCAGCTCAGGTGTACTTTTCCATGCACTTTGTTGGATATCCTTTGTTAGTTGTATTACCTCCATGTCTAATTGTTGTGGATTTTTTAGTGGAACTTTGAGATCAATAATAGAATCTAAGTATTCTTGAAAACTTTCCCAATCAGTTTTTTTACTTGCTAGAAAGGAGTATCCCTTTCTATCTATTATGGCATCACTGATAATTAACATAATAGGTGAATGGTCTGAATTCATATCAAATGCTTCCTTAATTAGAAGTGATGACGATGATATATTTTTATAGATGAAAAAGTCAATCAAATCTGGAATTTTCAGAGGGTCTGTTGGCCAGTAAGTGGGCTTTCCGGTAGAAATGACGTCACATTTCATTTCTTTGACAGCTTGAAGCAGTTGTCTTCCTTTTGTAGTTGTTAGCCTAGAACCCCAGAATGTGTTTTTGGCATTAAAATCACCGCCAAGTACAAACCTGTTGCCTAGTTTTTCTAACAGTAATGTATATTGTTCAGATTTTATTAAGTATCTTGGTGGACAGTAAATAGAGGAAATAGTTATAGGAAAACTTTTCGTCTTAACACAGACTGCCACAGCCTGGATACTTTGTTCCTCTAACTTATGTAGCTCAAACTGGGTAAAATTATCTTTTATTATAACTGCACTACCTCCTCTAGCAGTGTTATCGGGGTGTAAAGCGTGATACGTTTTATAGCCATTAAATTGTATATGTGATTCTCTGGTAAAGTGTGTCTCGGAGATAAGACACACGTCAATATTTTCTGTTTTAAGGACTACTTGCAATTCGTTTCGATGCTGTTGAAGTCCATTTGCGTTCCAGGCCATAATTTTTATAGTATTCATTTCTATTTTTTTTGTGAAACAGCAGTTTTATTGCATTGTTCCAGAAGCTTTAATCTTTGATCGAACGAGGACAACAGATTTAATATGATGTCAATCTTATCATCTGTACTTGCTTTTGTGTTAGTTTGTTGGGATTGCTTAGCCGAATGTGTAGTATTTTTATTTTGAGGCACTGATACTGCCTGACGCTGCTTTGCAACTTGTGCATATGAAATATTTTCTGACACACGTTGGGAGATCAGTTTCTAATTAGTTACAGCAGGCAGTTGTACAACGGGTTGTGTGCTCTTTTTGTTAGTTTTATTTTTGATGTTTTGCAGCTCTTTCGCTACTAAACACCCTCTGTAGCTGGCAGGGTGCGGTTCCCCACAGTGTATGCATTTTGGTTTAGAATCTGCTGGCTTGTTACAGTCTTTGGTTAGGTGTTTACCAGTGCACTTTACACACCTAGGTTCCTTGGAGCAGTATCTCTTATTTGAATAGTAATTGAAATGTGAAGTTGTATTTAAAATTTGCATTGGTGTGATGTGGAATATTTAAATTCTGATTATTTTACGATAGTTTCTTCATTCTCCTTGCGTGTCCAGTTTGGCTATGATCCCGATTTGACGAACCTTGTTATTAAATTAGACCGATTGCTGTTTTCTGACATTCTGAATAATTGGAAGACAAGGTGTTGTTCTAGCGATTATGACACAAAATAGCTTTTGAAATTGTCTTCTTAAAATACGAAATTATTATTTTCATCAGACAATGTGGTCTCAAAATTAAACTGTATCTCGAGGCATTCGAAATCGCTACCTCTGGAGTTTTACAGCACAACATATACCGCGGTAGCATTAATATACAATGTCTATTGGGTTTAATTCCACAAAAGTTATTTCAAGTGATTAGTCTAAAGCGTCCTCAAATATTTTATAGTTAGGAATGTATAAACGTGGCCGCCCTAGGCATGAATGGAGTCTCAAGTATTTTAATCGACGATCCTAGACGATGGAACTACTGCTGTGCTGATCTTATTTTATTTGCCATAAATATCAATACAAATTTTTTAACACGAAACAATTTACTTATTTAACTAGCTATCGCTGTAACGTTTTTGAAACAAACGCCTTTAAAAACAACTTTGATTATGACCGGAATATTCCAAGGATCAATGATTTTGGTATATGGATCGTCACGGTAATCTTTTTTTAACTGTTCAGTTTTCTTCGAAATCATTAAAAATAAAAAATGATGATAGATTTACGGGTAGTGACCAAGTTTCAGTAAGAATATCGAAAGTTAAGTTACGCGAGCTGGGTTCAAAATGTACAGTTGATTATTTCAACTTATTATTTCTTACCTATTAGAAATTTATTGCGAGCATATTCGTGATTTGAGGCACGTTAGTCAGTTGGTCAGCTGATGTCTTGATGTTACTCGTTATGCCTAGTCACAGGCCATTAGGTGCCCTGAGAACATCTAGTTTGGTTTCATGCCTTCCGCATACTAAGGGGTGGGGGAAGGAATCCAACCTATCTGACTGGGCCGGCGTGTTAGAGTAGTGCCCATTCAATCTCACAGTTACGATTAGACGGCCACTAATTAGACATCATAATGGAACTCATTATATGGGATATTTGCGGCAGAAATTACTTATTTTGTAAGTAGTTAAATTGCCATGCCAATACCGTAGTATAACTTGAAAACTTCCCACGTTGTACTTTGTTTGTTTTAGTGTAACATTATTATTGTAAACATAATATTGTAAAACTATGGTGAGAATAAACGTTTATTAAATTAGTGTGTTTGACTATGTATCTGATACTTTAGCTTATTTTAAACAAATCTGGTCATAAAAATATTTTTAAGTTATAGGTATGTGGTATGGTTTGTGAATATTGTACTAATAAGGAAGTATAGAATTTCCTCAGATGTAAACTCCAAACTTCCAAAAGGAAAAGGAAAACCTTGCATTTGCATTATCTAAATTTAAAAATATGACAACTGTGGTACTGTGTATAAGCACCTATACCTAGTGAAAAATGCTTTAGAAACATTCGAACAAAAAATTTTGGAAATATATTTTACTCTGGATTGTGAATGAATAAGTTCAGATCAAAACATTATTATTTCGTTTGACAATATAATTTGTAAAGCCGTCCACATAAAGGTTTCAAAAATCAAAACAGATTAAAAAACATAATACCAACATTACTCAACGTCGCTATTATGAAACCTAAACAGATTATGGCTTCACAAAGCAACAACTTAACCCCCGATTTAAGATGCCAAATCAAAAATTATGGCTCTAACGACCCCTGCACATAATTCAAGAGTGATCCTCCTCGTCCATATTGGACGGCGCTCGGACAATGGGTCGAACAACACACAGTCAAACGCCTCGGATGCCGGGAGTGGTCATAAATCATTGACATAGCGGAAGTGCGTGGCCTGCCAGCGGTGGAGGAGCCGGCAATAACGGTTACGCGATCCTCTCCGGTATTTTCAGCGTTATAGATAAATTAAATGCCAACACATCCCGCCCGGCAAGCAGGTCGAGGAGCGCTAAGAATGTCCAAATAAATTTTTTGATAGACGCACCGGAAGCAGGACCTATTACGTGACACTGGCCCCGTTCCGTCTTTTGACTTCTCGGTCATTGTTTTTCTCGGCGGGAATTTCGGGAATTTCAAGCTATCGCTGCCGCCGGCATATGGAAAGCGCGGCTCCTCAGCGCGATTAGATCGTAATCGATAGCCCGGTAATAGGTCAGTTTTGTGTCGGAATTAATCAAGCGTCAAAGGGCTGGCCATAATTGAGCGCCAAAGGCTGCCGGGCTGTCGTATATCTCACTAATTAATGGATTCGCTAGACACATTTTTGTCACAAAGGATACCGCTTCACTAAAAAATATTTTGAGTCTGTTTTATAGGTGTGGTTCGAAGAGTCGGAAAAAGGCATGGTGCCACATGTTATTGACGTTATGCTTTATTAGTATCTATTTTCTGGTAAAAAGGAATGTGGTGCGTGCGCGTTCTTTATCGAGTAATATTAATATTCCATCGACCATAAACAAGCAGTTGACGACGATAATTCAAACGCATAAAACAAAGCTTTATCTATGATCAAAAGGCAGCCCCCGGAGAGTTCAGTGTGAAATGTGTTCTCAGAGACACCGTTTAGTAGCGTAATGCGCGTGACTGTAGTACAAATTATGCATTTTGGAGACAAGTCGATTTTATTGCCGCGGAAGTGACGTCAATAAACCACAGTGTACAGGAGTTTAATGCTCGAATCGTATTATTTCCGACCGAGCCCTTGCGATACACATCAGGAGCTCTACACGAAATGTTGTAATATATCTGGTTACGTGAAAGATTAATGTATTTTAATTTGTACTTCAAATGATTTGTATTATTACTTTATCCTGTGTAATATCTTATAATGAGCAGCATAATGACAGTTGCGATAAGACCAAATTCATGAAAGTACTTGCCCTCTTTTTAAAGTAATAATATTTTCGCGTAACTCTTACAACTTTTATACTCTTCAGTAAAATGTATGAATAGCATTAAAAATATATATGAGAAAAACGTCGATAAAATTGTATGAGATATAGTTTTTTATCTAAATATCACAGTTAAACCCTAAACCAGGGAACACCCTAAACACAAATGGTGCGTGACGCCCGCGCTCTCCAAACGCTCTAAGAGATTTTGTTACAACTCAAAAAATGATAAACTCCGCACCTTATATTGAACGGGAAATAAATCGTATATTTCCTTTAAGTGCCAATAAAAGTTGGAGTAAATCATAAAAGTATCACTCCTCGAGAAACGTCTATAACAAGTGTGTTATTGCGGAATAATTCAGTAGCAGCGGAGGGTGGTTTGAAGGATGGCTCCCTCAAGAACCTGGAGAGGTTCGACCTGGAATTCCCGATGCTATATCAAAGCCTTCAATTATTTATCGGACCCGTGTCTACTTTTCATTTTACTCCTTTCGACGTTAAGGCTTTCAGTGCTAGAGAATAAACATGTCACACCATTGGGAATTCGCTTTACATGAATAGCGGGTCTTGTGGAATAAACTCTATCGGTGGTGGTTACCTCGCTGACAGTGATATATGGTGCTTGTTTATTTTAATTGCAAACAGTGACCGATTCGTTTATTATTTGCAATTTAAACACACTGTAATTGAATTTGAAAACGTTAATAAGCGTACACCATTATCGGGGAAGATCGATTGTTCGGAATTATAAAATTGATTTAATGTGTTTTGGTTTATTCCAGCACTATTCCAGTGGAAGAATATACGTTAATAATTTGAAAATTTAACAAGACTTTGGCTAGCATTCACGTAAATATAGTATACTAGCGGTCCCGGCGAACTTCGTTTCGCCTTAGAGAATTTTTCCCGCTTTTCTGTTGAAATTTTTCAAATTTTACCAAGGATCCCTGATTTTGTAGCCTATGTCAAATTTGAAGAATGTAGCATTCTATTGGTGAAATATTTTTTTTAAATCGGCCCAGTACGTTTTGAGCCTATTCATTACAAACATACAAACGTACAAAAATAGGTACAAATCTTTCCTCTTTATAATATTAGTGTAGATAGAGCTTTAATATTTAAAAAAGCAGTAGGTAGGTAGTTATGTTTATTACAATATTTTACTGTCAACATGTAAATAGTCACATTGTCGGTTAAAGTGTGTTTTATTAACCAAAGGGTACCACGTACCTACTTATACAGAGTAAAGAAAAATAAAGAAAATATTAAACTCAAGCTGAAAGAAATTTGGTTAAGGTGCCAAGGTGGTGTTCTCTAGTTTACCGGTAAGTATTGTTAATAAAATATATTTATAAACATCTATTATGTCTCGATTTCTGAGGTTCTTGCCAATCGACCAAATGGTTCATCAATTGGACTATTGCATGGATGCAACATACAATAGTCCAACGAAAAATTTTTTTAAAGCAAAAATAGGAGTAAGTGTTGCCGGATAATCGATTATCACCCCCTCAAATAATCTAATATTCGATTGTACTATCGATAGTATCGATTATATCGATATTAAGTTATGGGCAATATAATCGATTATTAGGTTATAATTGTTTAGATTAGACAATAGTATCGATTAAATCGATATTAAAATCAAGCCAATAATATCGATTATATCGATTATTATGTTGCAATCGATTAATTTGCAATTATTTTTAGATTTAATCGTCTTCTTAGACATAACACATTCAAAATGAAACCGTGAAAAAGTTATTTAACGCTACTTTTTATTCATAAAACGTGATAGCTAAGTTGTGTTGATTGATTTTTGGTACCTACCTAAACTGTACCATCATGGCGATACTATCTTATCCGATAGGTAAATAAAATCGATTATATCGATATAATCGATTACATCGATTGTCATCGACTATTAGATTATTTATGCCTTTTTGCAATAATCGATTATAATCGCTATACAATCGAATCGACAGGAACATTAATAGAAGTGGTGAGGAAAAGACAGCGGAAATTGATCATAAATTAAAATAAGGGTCACTATAGGTTTCTAAAATAAGTGTTCAAAAACAAACCCTAGTATAATTTTGAAATACTTGATATCCGTATCATGCATGTTCATTTAAAAGTTATATTAAGCAGCATTATGTCAACAATGATTTAAGTTTCTATTCACAGCAGATGCAAACAATTTACGATCTTACACATATCCACATTTAGGACATTTGACTTTCACGCAATATTGATGGCACGTGACAACATAAATCTGCAATTATGAATAAATCAAAATAGTAATTTATAGCCCCATTCTGCTATAAAAATAGTATCATTACGGCAGAAGTCGAGGAAGCATAAAAATTATATTATCTTTTCACGTGTAAGTTTGATACGTCGTGTTTGGTGCGCAAGGAATATCGTCAACCATGTGGCGACTGTAGAAATCAGAACACAACCACAGTGAAAACAGTAACAGAGAAACTTTTGCATTTAACATAATATAATGGTAGGTCCCAATACTCTGTTTCATGCATCTTATATTTTACGAATGAAAGTATTTATTTTTATTTAAAAACTTTGCATTAATTGTGGACTTAATGCTAGGAGATGTCTCTACCAGTCTACCCTTGGGTCATGCAGATAGTTCGTTTTTGGGTGCGGTAACAGTAAACATGTGTGTTCCATACACACATGTTTACCCCAACAAAATAAATAATAATAAATAGCAATAAACTAAACACCAGAATAAAATATTCACACATAAATCATGAATGAACATAATAAATATAGGATATTATAATATATCAAATAACCTTATGAATATTCAAGTAAATGTACAAGTTAAAAAAATAAAGCAAATCAATTAAGCCAATGAAAATCTATATAGAAGGGAATACACAGAAAAATACACGAACTCTCGTTTTAATAATTCTCTTAGTCAGGGATTATCGAGTTTCGGGGGCAGAGCGTTTGTAAATCCCGATAGCTTGTACAGTAAAAGACTTGGAGAAGGAGTCACTATGATGTAAAATGCTTTAGCTGAGGTTGTCTGTGGAGCGAAGAGAGCGGTCGTGAGAATGACAGAGGTATTGAAAAGATAGGATGAGAACAATGGATTGTTGAGAATATCGAATAGAAGGTAGAGAATTTTAATTTCTAGTAGTTCTAGTTCTCGTATTGGAAGCCATTTAAGTTTGCTGCGGAAACAAGAAATGTGATCGTATTTACGTAAGTATTACGAGTGCGGTGTGCCATTAGCCAATCAACAGTCTTGAAACTTTTGTAGTCTCTGGCCATAAATTTAACGTTTTGCGTATGTTAAGATGATTGGCGAGGGCAAAGCGCTGGACAGACCGACGTCGATTACCTATGTCATTTTAATAGGTAACATTAATGATAGAAGTTGAAGAAAACCGAACTGCTCCTTTAAATCTTTTGTTACGTACACAGTTAATGTCTATCCATTTGTTTTGGTATTTGTTTTCGATTGGGACAGAGAAGAAAAATATAGTAATATTTTGGATTACACATGGCTTCTTTACCGTTCTTGTTTATACTATGGACAATGTTCTAAAACTGTCTAATAGTTATCTTATTATTCATTAGCCATGCGTCTTGTATAAAATTAGGCATTTTTGTTGTAAATGAAATACGTTTAATGGTTTGATTAAAGCAGATTTAAAATATGAGTATAATATTTTATATGGACGGTGTTACCAAAATTAATTTGATTTGTCGTCCAATATTTTTTTCATCTATTTTCCTTATCTCATACAAATTTTAGTCAACAAATACGTACTTTTTTCACTATATTTATAGCTATGCAGCACGTAACAGTTAATTCGATGCAGTGAATATAAATGATAAACGCTAAAACACAAAAAGTCATAATTATTACTCCAAAATTTAAATTTAATAATCTAGATCAGTATTTTTTATCAGCAAAAGTACCACAAAAAAGTTTGTATTATGAGGTAACGAAACGAACAGTTCACCAGCATTACGTTTCAACCAAAAGCACAACCATAAGAGTGTGTCCAAGAGCTGACTCCATAGTTATGTATAGGTACATGAAAGTGTCGCGTAAGTGTAGTGCGGGCACAATACGGCGACATCTCTGCGCTGCGGCCAGTTATGTGCGGCAAAAAGTGATGATAATGACGCAGACCATCGCAGAGGGCGCGCGAAGAGCTCCGCTAGCGGACGCGCGGCGAATAATGATGCGAATCGTCATAGATCTAGCGGTCTCACAGACTGGACAAATAACAAGTGACAATATCACTTGCCCTTTGTGCGGCATAGAAAAAGCCTGATTCGCATCACACCCACACAAATAATTTGAGGCTTCAGTGTAGCAATCTTTCCATATTCGCGCGCGAAATACCAACAATATAGTACAGCACTTAAAAACAGATGCTTAGCTTTGGGCAGAGACTATTTCCTATGCTTGTCACTGATCAAGAACATTTTCAATAGTTTTTGCTTAAAAGCTAATGTTTTAAAATCACCAAATAAATGTTTATTTATTATAATGTAAAAAAGGTCATTTGTGTAAAAGATGATATGAATATCGTTTCTCTAAGTATCTATTAAGGCATTACAAGAAAAGGGCGTTACCAACTGAAATAGCAATATAAGTTATTTGTTCCACTTTAAGTCCAGTATAGGCACATGCAACCAAGAAACATGAGAATTTACCACAAGGAAAGGGCAAAATTATCAAATTGAACTAATGCAAATTAGGCTCGATTGTAATCGAGAGAATCAACTAATAAAATGCCTTAGATACGTAGGTAAGTCAAAAACTGAAGTATACTTACAATATATTTACAACAAAATTAGCGGCTTCCATCAAATCTACTCTCTCACAAAAGTAGGTTATAAACACATGGTCTCCTCATACCTGAAGACTCTCGATTATGACGAAACCGAAAAACTCTTACGTCCATTAAAATAGACATCCTCTCTTACTTGCTACACAATTAATCACCTTACATCTCTCCCATCCCCATCACTACACACACACACACACAAATACTCACATACCTATACACTCATATACACACTACACACACAAAACTCCACTACTATATACAACTCTGTAAATCCTTTTTTATTATTTCTTTTTCATTACTTTGCTTATTATTTTTTTTTTCTCTTTTTTATTATTTCCTTGCTTACTATATTGTTCCTCTCCGTCTTATTACTGGTAGACATATGGTGCGGTCTGAGGGTGTGGCCTGGTGACCTGTAGCACAGGTTTTACTGGAAACCTATTTCAGGCACCAGCCCCTCACTAATTAGGCTACAGCTCATGTACCCCTGTGATTTGTAACAATAATCTAAGTTACCTTATTCATGTACCTAACTGTGAAGGGATATAAATGATTTATGATTATGATGATTTGATTATACTAAAACAAAAAGCGGGGCAGAATGAGATAATGAGATAAAGAATGCTAGATCGGTATGAATATAATAACGTTATAGAGCCTGCATGTTATCCGTTGTGAATCCGTAATGAGGAACCCAATTAATGAAAGTACACCCTTAGACCTATCTTTATTTTAAAAAAAGGATCCTTCTTTTAAGTTTATTGAAATAAAAACAGTTACATAATATCTTTAGGTGCTATGGCATGATAAGCCATAGCACCTAAAGATATTTGTTTATAATAAAATAGACGGCGGGCAGAAAATAGCAACATGTCTAATATACTGTTAATGTATTTTCTATATGAGCGATCTACTAAGAGTTTTAATAGTTCACGAAGCTTTTTGATACTTCTAGAACAACGCATCCAAATTATTCTCAAATTACAACAGTCACCTCTAAATCTTCCGCAATCTGCGTAATATAAAATCGTAGTGATACTTCTTAGTGGCATGGTGAAGAGGGGAAGCCTAAGGCAATAGTAGGAACACGTCGCGAACATCGTTCGGGGGTCACGTAACGTGACGATACTGAATTACCCGCTTGCGCAAACTGATCCTTATTGTGCCCAGGGAAATAAACCAGGGTAAGGAAATAAAAAGTATTCCGCAAAAATAAAGTTTTATTGCGCACCGCGGAATGACGCGCCGTGATCATGGACGACCATGATCCGTGCTACTTATTTTGAATTGTTACAAGACCACACGACGATACTACTGTTATAGTTACTGAGTAGGCAGAAGTCGATCGATTTTTCTATCCAGTTTTCTCATTTACATATTTTCAATTGAACTGTAGGTAATGTAGGTAATATGTACGTAGGTATAAGGAACATTTCTATCAACAGTCAGTTTGAACCGCTAAACGAATTGACGCTGAAACTTGGTAGAATTTTTTATTACGCCATTGATTTTCCCGAATTGACGTACGTCACGACGGTATAAATTCCGCACAAATGGAGTCGCCGGTGTTTGTTATATAATTAGAATAAAACAAGCGATTAACTCGTACTTTCTTTAAAATACCAATTCTACAATCGGGGGCGGATTCAGACGTTACGAGTAACTCAGCAGTCATATCAAATCTTATTCTCGCAGGATGAACCCAATGACTACTCCTGGATCTGCACCTGATTACTGGCATCTTTTGCAATTTGTTTTGGCCGAAATAATTGATTGTTTTGTCTTTCTTTATTTCAAAGTTGATTAAGATAAAAATTGGCAAACTACCAAAAAATAGCTTTTCAAGGATGAGGTATCTTCCAAACGTAATATAAAAAAAATATTTTCGGGGGTTTATACCTAACTGCACGATATTTTTTTTAAATAAAATTAATTCTAACCTCGTATGTTTTACATAAATGAAACGTTTTCCTCTTTCATAAACTCATACTAATTCAGGTTCAGTCTAGCGATAAATATATTCGGAACACATTCTAGTAGATTAAGATAAAATTAAATGTCATGCGCTTTCTAGCCTTGGCAAATTCGATAGTTCACAGTATTAATAGACTGTTCCAATTAACAAATTCACTGGAAGAGAAGTATGTTTTATTTGCGTTATTTTATTGCAAAATATTTTTTTAAAGATTGGAGCTCAACATAAGTTTATCAATGACTATTTTGGTATACCGTTTCAATCCTCTTTTCAGACAATGATGACAAAATCGGCGCTCCCGTGTTTAAAATACTCTTAAAATTATCGAAAACAAAATCAGCATCGTTTCCCTCCCAAAACAGACGCGTAGTCTCGGCCGGCTTTTTAAAATCTTATTCAAACTTTATAAAGTAAGTGGCTACGGCGCACCCCTCGGGAAGGGTCCTACGATATTATGGTGTAGCCATCTGTGACGGAACGCCATCGAAAAGACATATTTTTAGATTTAACTCGTAAATTACTCGGATCCAATTGGTTTACGCTCGTGTGAGAATTAGGAGAAGTTTTATTTGCCGATGCGGTTGTTTATTGCGTGGCGATGGGGGAAACGGGGAATGTTTATCGCATTTGATTCGTATTAATTACGACCGCCAAATTGGAAGCCGTATGAGGTTAATAGAGAATAACCTAGCTAGTTATGATTAGGAACAAATTGGCTGCAATTGGCATAAGAACAAAACTGAGGGACTATAAATAATGTAAAGTCATGTTATTTCCTCATTTGTTGAATATCTATCGAACTTAAGACATAATTAAAAAAATAATTCGCATTGAAGTAGTTTTATAGTACTAGTTGTTAAGCTACTAAATAAAGTTGTATTAAATAATTTCTAAACATGAACTGTGGTCGAATTCTTCCTTTTCTTTATACATAATTTGTATGGTTTTTCGGTTATATTGAAATAGTATTGCAATAAAATACACAAATCTTTATATATATGACCCGTCGAGCGACCCCCCCCCCCTTACTTTCTAACAAAAAGTAGCCTATGTCCGTTCTTGAGGTTCAACGTATTCCTATGCCAAATTTCATCAAAATCGGTTGAGAGGTTTAAGCGGGAAAGCGTAACAGACAGACAGAGTTACTTTCGCATTTATGATATTAGTAGGGATAAATAAAGAAATTAATCTCTATTTACCTTGGTCACGCCATAACGCATTAACGGTTGGAACAATTTCACTTTTTTTTCTTTTGGTTGTTATTGTCAGGTGAAGGTTCTTATGAAAGAAAAATGTGAAACAGGCGCGGATAGTTAGAAAATTAAATAATACTATTGTCGTCGTGCGTGAAAACCAATTTGAATGAAAAAGTCGTCGTTAAGGCAGGCCAACGCCTGTCGGGTCAGCTAGTAAAAAATAAATAATAAATAAATAAATAATAATAAAAATGCTAAATAATTGCATTCTGTATTTGTTTTTTAATGTGTCTGAGCAATAAACTGATTATTATTATTATTATTAGTGAAATATAAACTATAGCGGTCCCGGCGCAATTTTACCAAGGATCCCTAATTTTGTAGCCTATGTCAAATTGGAAGAATGTAGCATTCTATTGGTGAAATATTTTTTTAAATCAGCCCAGTGCTTTTTGAGCCTATTCATTACAAACATACAAAAATAGGTACAAATCTTTCCTCTTTATAATATTAGTATGATTAAGCAGTAAATTTTGAACAACATCACATACATTATGTGGTCAGAATCTAAAGCACTTGTGTTACAGATATCAGACAAAACGACGGTAGCAACACCCAGATCCGAAGCAATGTTGAAAAGTAAATTTTTCATATTGATCCGACCGGGAATCGAACCTAAAAACTCAGAGATGGCACGACGCTAAAATCGGCTACGGAAGTCGCCATAATGAAAAAGAAGGAAGATCGCCTAAAAATGCATTTCAAAAACTGTTTTAGGTACTTTTCATTGAAATACAAGTAAGTCATCTTATTTCGATATCTACTAAATGCATTTATTTACGAGTTTCGAGCCTCTATCTATTAGAACGGTGATAAATTAATCTATTTTATAGTATAATATTTACGATGCCGCTATAAAAAGTGTCTGTCACCATAATTTTGAACACAGATTGTTGCACTAATATTATGTGGGATTCAAAAGAAGGGTTGACGACCCCTTTCGCTCAATTCTGATTCGTCACACACACGCCGTCAAATGGAAATTTAATTTTTAAAATTGCAATTTTATTGCGCTTTGGTTCGGAACGAAAAGTTGCTAGTGACTGGCAACACTTGTAATAGAACGGTGTTAACAGTTGACGCGGGAAAACGTTTCGTTAATTAAAACTCGTTCATGCAACGGAATAATTAAACGTGTTCCCTGTCTAAATAAGAAACGAAAAATTGTTTGTGTGAAATATAATCCAATAGATAGCAAACTTTTGCTGGTTCATTGGTTTTTTTCTATGCTATTGCGAATAGTTATGTGCAGAATTAATAAATACTAGGAGAACATATCACAAAAAACCAGCCAAGTGCAAGTCGGACTCACCCATGAAGGGTTCCGTAGCAGTAAGTAACATAATATAAAAGTTTATATTTGAATTGATTGTATTAAAGATACATTGCGGTTTAACATTAATGACGTATTTAACAAAAATACTAGATCGCGTTCGTACCAATTTTTGCTGGTAGTTTGCATGGAAATGTATATCAAATATATTTTTTTAGTTTTCTTATTCCCTTATTTTAAAAGTTAGAGAGGGGGGGGCAACATTTTTCCAATCAAGAAACATCACTCACGCAAACTTTTCAGTTTAGAAAAATACATTAGAAACCTCAATATCATTTTTGAAGACCTATCCATAGATACTTCACACGTATGGGTTTAAAAAAAAATGAGTTTCAGTATGGGCAAAATGTATTGCTTTTTTTCTGTTCTTGAAATCTTAATGACCGGTTCACCGAATCTATATTTATTATTGTTACGGATAAAAGAGGCTGTGACATACGGACGGACAGACGGACATGACGAATCTATAAGGGCTCCGTTTTTTGCTATTCGGCCATACGGAACCCTAAAAAGGTGTTGTAACCAAAAGTAACATTTACTTCTGCATCGCCGATAAAGTATGAAACCGATGATATTTTATTAGCTTTTTAGCAGTCATACACATACACACACACAGGAATACCTCGGTGAAATAAATAATCACATCGGTTATTTATTCCTTGTACCTACTCTTAAACTACGTTTACGATCGAAAACATAAAAGCGCTCAATATATCCTATCATAAGGACATGCCGGTAACGGATTACGCCACCAGAGGTTATTCGGTTTACACATAAACCGTTTACCTTGTTTGTGACGCGAGATCAGCATTGCCACCTTTATCCTAACAAGCAATTGGTCTTGGCAACCAATTAGTTGATAATCTGTGACCTGATATCCTTGTGTTAAGGCAGTTTAAACTGATATCATTTGTAGAATCATCAATGAAAATAGTAGTAGTATCATACAATTTGTGATTTTTAACATTGTGTAATTTTTGAGGCTGAGATAGGCGCCAGAAACGTGAAAGCTACCATAGTCGATTCTCGGTCAAGTCATCGCCTCATAACCGAAAATAAATTTGGAAAAGTGTAGAAACATTCAATTCACACTTTACAAAGTTTTTATAATGATTAGATTGACATTAGAATTAATTATCAACTTAAACAAATTCTACTTTACAACGCACGAAATGAATGTGATAGGAGCCTCAGAGTCTAGCTTTTGTTGACTACTTATGAGATTACTTTGTCGAAACCTTGGTCCTGGATATATATTGAACTTAGTTCGCGTGTCCCACCAGTGTCCTTTCTTCTTGCACGATCAGAAGGGCTCGCAAAATGTACATTTCCAACATTAAACTTATGTCTTTCGCCGCCACTGAGTGTAGGACACATATGAAATACTACTCATATGAAATGAGGTGACCAAATTCGCAGGCAGCAGCTAACATTTTATTTATTGCTTTGAATTTGGGTATGATCTAACTGGAGTAAAAACCCATTGTATTCCAGTTAATATCTGATATCTGATACTCATAGTACACGCAAAACCTTAGTTTGAGACCTATCTGACGCATTTTTCAATCATAATTCATGTTCCAACTCGGTTGTCATGGAGTCTAGGAGTAATTTATAATTTATCACTACGCGTCATTGCCATTCACCATATCATAAAACTAAAGCGTGACAAGTGTTGTTACAATTAGGTAGGTTATCAAATTAAATTAAATTCAAATTAAGTTAAGGACTGATTTTGCAATCGTCATGTATAAAGCTACAAGCTAGTAAAAGATATATAAGGTGTTTGATTAAGTAGGTACATAACATAATGATAACATTTAAAATACGTCGTATTATACTTTATGTGACTGTTACTTCTTATCTGACAATAGAAAAATCGGGCGCCTATTTAGTAGGAAAATTCGTTTTCGGCAAGCTGGAGCAGACCAGCCCCCCAAGGGGCAAGATTTCACCAGTCTAACTTACGTCATACAAATTAGCTTATTCATGCCAGGCCAATCTGGCGCTAAAACCAGTTAACGTCTTGAAACCTTTAAGGGTATAATTCTCGTGTGTGAATAATTAAACCTGACATACACTAGAAATATGTCCTAAATACGGATCGCGCAAGCAAAGGCGCCAATTACTTCCACTTCCGAATATGCATTTTTAAATATGGATCAAAAGCCGAGGCAGTTAAACTACTGCTAATAACAGGGTATGATTCTTGTGTACACTGCCTGTGCTGAATTCACGCCACAGGGTTGCGTTGAACAAATACAAGAAAGATGTGGAGATAATAAGAAAATATGTATCTGATCTATTCAGTTTAAACAAAAGAAATGAACATAAACTTGCTATTTCATATCACAGGCTTCTTCCTAGTACTGGTTAAATTTTTGTTGAATTAAGTTTGAAAATGGTCATTATACTATCACAAAGTAATTTATGCTTTGTTGTAAAGATTTAAGGGTCTTCTACGACATCATTCCAAATATGACGGCGGTCTTGCAAAGATGGAGGATGAGTTATTTTTAGGAGCCGTACGTCAAATGAAAAATAGGATCAAGCCACGTCATTGTACATCTGTTTGCCAAACATCTGGACATCTCCTTATTAAAAACATTAAGGAATTTCATAATTTACTTTATGTCGTGTAAAAATAGTACAAAAGGCGGATTTAATGTCTAATAACATTACCAGTCAATCTCTTTGAACGAATATTGAATACTTATTTTTTTCATTTATCTTCCTAATCTCTTGAAGCTGTAAAAATAAATCTAGAACAATTAAAATTAAGGTAACTTATTCCCCATAAACCTAGGATTACTAAACTTTTAATTCATCTACATTACTATTAACTGTTAGAATAGATCCGATAGATAAAATTTTGTAATCCACAACAAAGAAGACTACTGAAACCCTAACGCAACACTGTGACTTGAGTACGTCAAAGTTAAGACTTTGGCCTTTGTATCGCCCCTATGTCGTGAGCAAAAGAACTAATATCGAACAGCAAGGGTTAACTTCGACGTGCTGGTAACCATACTTGACCGTCTTTTTTGAACCAACAATTGTATTAAACGCATCCCTGTGCCGCTCTATTAAACCGTTCTATGTCGACTCTGCCTACTAGACGGTTGTCTAGACCGCTGATTTAAAATTTGCATACTTAGTTAATAGCATAATTGCACTTCATCGTAAAGTAGTGTCCGCAATGTCCGATCGCTTGTTTGCTATATATCCCAGTGGATGTTTTGGCGGGCTCTTGGAATGTTTCTTTTAATTATACACTTGCAATAACACGAGTAGGTATCTTTCACTCGTCATTTTGTATTATACATCACGTTTCTTTCTGATTCCAGTAAGTATCTTCTTCGTTTCGCGTTCCATTGTTAACTAGGTATTTTTCACTTTTTCCTGGCATGTTGTGCATTCTAATTTAGAGTCCGATGGGATATGAATAAATAATTATTCGACAACATCACATGCATTGTTCTAATTCTGTGTTAAGTAGCACTTGTGTTTTAGAAATTATTTACAACTATGTTCTTTACTTTGTGTACCATTGATACGATGGAAAACCGTGATCACTTTCCATAGTAAAATGACAGCGAATAAACAATAAAACATGGTATTTTAATTTAATGATTTTCAAGCAGAGTCATTTTTAAGAAAAAACAATATAATACGTGTGACTCTTTTTTTCATATAAAAGGTACTGTACTTTTTCATTATTGTCCCTTAATATAAAGACTTCACACTCAAACCAACAAACCAATTTAAAACGAAAGTCGAAGTTGGTTCAAGTTTTACTTCCCCCAGTTCAAATATGAAAGAAGGGGGGAGAGTTAATAAGACCATGGTTTATATTGCAACCTAAAAGTTTTTCACGTCACATTGTTATAAACACAGCCAACATTAATTCCGTTTGGTTACAAACGTGTCATTGAACATGATTAAGCATTTAGTAATTTAGTGATTATAAATAATATAATATACATACTATAAAAATTATACGATTGAAACATTAAATCTGTAATTTTACCTATCTACAACATTTGCGTGCTTTTTAATACTTTTAAGTGTACTGTGCTTTTTAGCCTTTATAGTTTCGCCATGTCTGTATGTCTGTCTGTCCGTCCGAGGATAATCTCAGAAACCGTTTGCACTAGAAAGCTGAAATTTGGTACAAACATGTATATTATTCATGTCTACTAGGAAAATTATTTTGAACCCGATGGGTTTAATAGTTTTTGAAATTTTTTGAAAAAATATTTTGATAAAGTGGTAATTTAAGCTTATATGTTAGCAATTTTTTTTTCTTACTTTTCATATTTTTTGTATTCTCAATGTATCTGCTTTCAAATAAAAAAAGAATATAGCCCATTTTTGTACTTAAGTATTGTGATGCACTGAAAACTAGGGAACCTTACACTGAGCGTGGCCTGACACGCTTTTGGCCGGTTTTTTTTAATTGTTAGTTATTACAATCTCTGGATCCTAAATTTGATTTCCGAGCTGAGCAAGGAAGATGGCTAGCTTGCTAGCTTGGTCACTAAGCATATGTATATCGAATTAACTATGGTTCAAATTCTAGTAGGACATTAGTATAGCCAGACGTAAATAAAGTAACATTTTCTATCTAGCTTTAAAAGTTTGTTCAGCCTTACGAGCTTAAATAGGCTGGGTATATGACCAGTAAAAAATCCACTTTTATGGGCGCAAAAAAAGGTTTTCAGGACCGCCAAAACAATTGTAAAAATATTATTTGACGCTCAAATATTCTCCAGAGAGTGATGGAATCATATTGAGATATGGAACAGATCTCAGTTTAGAATTGTGGATCCAACATACAAATCTATAATTATATTATTATTTTCATTCGGGTAGCATCATCTACTTAATACCTGTAAAATTACTTCAAACATGGCTTCACCGAACTGTAATCTCGATTTACGTACTTCGGTTTCCGCCAAACTTAATCCCAACTCGAAACTTCAACGCCGCGTGATTGCGAATTCTAAAAGTTCCAGTCTCGGCTGTCTCTCCCTTACATGTGCCTGGCTGCCCCTCAATTGAATATGCCACTAAGTACTTAGACTTTGAGTCTATTATCGTCTATCTAATCGCGGTCTGGTAACCGTAAACTATTGGTTTCACACTCTTGTCGGCGGTGCCAACAAACTATGGATGAGTTCTTAACTGTAGCATGTTCTGTGTTTCAGTTTGACTTTGAGGGGTTAGCTTTATAAGTAACAAGTCTAAATTGCTGTAAACTTATTAATAAGGAATTACCTATAATATTATTTAATGACGTTTTATGCATTCATTCATAAAATAAGCAGTGGATGTAGAAAAAATCTCCAGCCAAATTGAACATTTGTTTTATTATCAAACCAACCCTATCTTTTCATGAAGTTTTAAAAAGATACTAAAATTTGTGATTTTGAATGAAGGATATCCATGGACATACCTACTTAATATTATTATTATAAAAGTTATTACGTTTGAATGTTTATTCCATAAAAATTTTCAAGTAGAGCGTTAAATTAGATTTTGTTTAAAGTTAAGTACAGAACTCAACTAATTATAACATAACCGAATGAACTGTTTCTCGAAAGGGATAAAGGTATTATGATACGTTTCAAACACGCATTTGATTATATTATTTATTGGCTATATTATTTGATATTTGATTATATTATATAAGTTCATATATTAGACTGAGAATTTAAATGGCAGTTACCTATTATTCATATAACGATTATTTTCCAATAAAAAGTTTCTCAATTTAGTTTTTGTTCTGGCCTTATAATTACAGAACAATACCAAGATAATATTACAATTACTACAAGTTTCTACTTAAATGGTTATAAAGGAATCGATTGTTTTCTTTTGATATTCCATATTCTTGTTTATCATATATAATCAATACCTACCAAAACAAATCAATTTACTACTCAATAAGTGTAAATATAAACATACATACTGGACGCCTCTGAGTAATAGCTTTGACTTTTAGTTCATAACCACAGCCAGCTATGCACATATCTGTCACTCCATTTTGCAGGGGAATTATACCTATTCCAAGGCGCATTACTATTAAAATGTGCCAATCAAGAGATTTTTCTCACTTTATATAATATTGAGAAAGATGACTTCTTATATTTATAATATAAGATGGTACTATTTTACTATAAAAATATTTGCAATGACTCATCTATCTCTTATCATCTCTTTTGATCGGCAGTTTAAAACAGTAGAAGAACTTTCAGTTAATAATTGAACACAACAATTCATTTCATATATATTCTTTGAGCTAAACCGCGTGTAATGGTCGATAAATTAACTGAAGCATCGACCAGTGATTTGAAAAACTGTGTTTAATTTCATTATTCACGAACGGCCTCGTCAAAAGTACGTCATATTAAATCCTCACTCCTGTGCAAAGCGTCATAAAATTCAAAAGTTATATGTTTCTAGTTATTTCCTCGACCTGGATATGACCACGGTATTTAATAAGTTGTATTTATAGCAATTTTTTTATAAGTGATCAATGTAACGTTGCAATTGTTACCGTACCATTACTTGTAACTAGACAGTGACAACCGTTCAGAAGCTGTATCACCGCTTCGTAGTTGAATAACACAGGTTGGCAACTACGTAACTAAACAATTATGTGCAAACTGCAAGAATCTCCCTCTTGTTCTTCCACAATTAAATAATAAACCCATTTCCTTTTTTTTATGATTGATAATGCGACCTTGCATCCCGAACGGATGTGTATAAAGTCGCTGACCATTGGCGCCCAATCCCGTCAAACGAAGCGAGATCAGCATTATTATCGCACACCAATAACGTATGTATGCTCAAACATACCGAGGATTCGCTATTTCGGTCCGTTGCTATGAACATGGGCTACTCTTGTTAATTTCTACCGTGCTTTGTGCTATAATCTGGAGCAGTCGATCGATGATCCGGGGGTGCGCCATGTCTCGAGTGTACTGAAGACATGGAATTTTATCCTTAATAGGAATGCTGACACAGATAACATTGAATTGTACTGACGGTATTCACTTATTTTAATAAATCAATGCCATAAAAGCCAAAAGTATTATTTTTTGGCACATTTTCTTGTGATACTTAACAGAAAACGAGTTAAATTTTTTTTTATGATATTACCTGCTTAATTAATATCACATTGCAGGGTAAATGTCCATCATTGAAATCATATTATTGCACGCTATAATGATGAGTCCACCGTGCTTCTGAAATGGGGATTGGTGATCTTAAGCGAAAGATATGTTTGAGAACTCGATAACATACTTTGTTCAACTCTGGAATCAAGACCAGGTCGAAAAAGTTACAATTTTAGTTAAATTTACACAGATCATAAACAAGGTCAAGCCAAATGCGCGATTTTATTTTAGTTTTATAAAATGTAGGTACATTGTCATCTAAAAATGACTGTCTAAAAATATATAAATTTTGGTCAGCATCACATACATTGTTCTGATTTTGGGGTGGGTAGCTAAAGCACTTGTGTCACAACATTCAGACCCAAGACAATATACAACAGGTTGTTTTCCATATTGGCCCGACCTCATTTATTACTGTTTAAAATTGCGTAAAATCTCTGGATATTCCGTCGTTAAAAGATATTGAACACATATCAGGCTAAAATGCCACAAATTCAGTTTCATTAGGAAATGGAACTTTACGTAAAGTGTCAGAAATCTTCTACAGTATTGTTAAAATTTGTAGTCTCAAATAGTAACGCTTGAAAATAAACCACTGAGCGGTGAGATGGAACTTTATTTACAGTAAAGACCGTTTCCATTTAACAAATTGTTTTAAACAGTGCGCGATTAACGCCGCCCGCTAAATAAGTGGATCCAGCGATTTTAATATGAAAAACAATTTGCATCCGCGCAAACGGAGTGCTTTTAATAAAACTGTGGAACAAACACCTCGCCGAAGGTATGAACTCTTGCAAATTGCTTTAAGCTGCAGCGCGGCGGCGTTTAACAAGGAGCGGCGCGGCGCAGTTCCGACGCTCCGTTAAGGGCAGGTCTTAATTGCTCTTCTGTTTCCGTATATTCGGCCGTTATATTTTTTTTTGTGTCGACTGCAGACCTTTGATTGCTATTTTGTATCCATACACTCTATTGTAAGCGTGTTTATTTGTGTATACTGCAAATCTCTTATAGGTTTGTCACAGTTAAATAGTAATTCACAAAATGTTCTTTTGATTACCAAAAAGTGGTGGCTAAATATTTAAATAAAATAAAAATAGCCTGTTCACATTCATACATATAAGTATAAAACTCTATATAATTTATTGAAAATAAAAACTTAGTATTATAAAATTCAGGAAACAAATCAAACAAAGAAATTCACGGATATGTAAGTGATAGTAGGTATCCTAATTGTAGGCAATTTTCGTGAAATAGGTAGTTTCTCGGTTAACCGGTTGAGTACACATGCCTAAAGGCAGGTTTTGCATGTCAGTTTACGTGATCACGGGATTCATGGGTTTATTGTTGCTTCACGTACCAATTTTTCTTTTGATATCTGTAAATGTGAGTCATGAAATTTAAAATACAAACAAGGAGAAGCTATTAATACATGATCTCACGTATCTCTGTGTTTAATTTTTTGCTTACAATAAAGACATAATTTTCATACCTAGACACAATTAATTTAATGTATAGTTATCCTGAAGTGGATATCCAACAACCTTGGGCAATGGACATAAGCACAAAACAAAATCGGCTTACCTGAGTTACTCAAAATTGTTGTTTTGTTGATACAGTCACGCATGAAATAAATTATATGAAGAGAACAAGGAAAAAAGCAATTTCACTACTTTTCCTCAAGAAATTCTCAAGATCCCTTCTGCGGTGCGCCTGCGGATGATTTTCAATAAGTTTATATGTCACCTTGTCGTTGACGCGCAGCCCAACTTCAATTGTAATTATGTGTGATGGTGCTAATTTTTTCCATGAACATTTCATATGAAACTGTAAAAAACAAGCTTTCCTGTAAATGATCCATCAATCGCACACAAAAAAGGACTCGGGCAATCAATTATCTTACTATAATTTCCGGACAATGAAGATGCATACTAATTGCCCAAAAATAAATATCTACATTAACAAAAACCTAACCCGAGAAAATTCGCTGCAAAATTCAACAATTTCAGCGCTATTTGTAAAAAGCTTAACCAAGTCCTCCCAGCTAATTTATTGATGGGCTGTGTCCGAACACGGCACTGTATCCGCAAGTTTTCGCTGACAACTGGCCTAAATTGGTAGTTGAAGCTTATCTTTTAGTACTTTTGAAACGGGTTAGTTTATCTAAATAGAGATGTTTAAAAACAATTTAGGAAAAATCAAGGTTTTGCGAATATAAATGGGCAACGGGGATCGGGGAGTAAATATGGTGGCCTGAAAATATATTATCAGGCAAAAAGACGGCAGAACAAAAGAGGGAAGAGAAGCAGAAGGCTCTTTTTATATGGGTACAAGTTTTAGTTAAATATAACTATACAGTGTGTAACAAAAAGGTGAAATAAAATTTTAAGGGCGTGTAGGGTAGGTAGTGTGTAGTTCCAATGCGAAACCACAACCTCGTACAGCTATTAATTAGGGAGTAAATCGATGTCAAAGTTTTTACTAAAACTTAACGTTGATAACCCTATTAGATGTAAACAAATCATAAATCAAAATGAAGCAAAAGATTAAGTAGAATACAGATGTGCAACTTTGACAAATTTCAGTTGAGTGTGCAGTGATCGTGATCGTTAAGTACTTATTTAACACTACTTTTTAGGGTTCCTACGTGTGGTGTTTAAAGTAGAAAAATGTATGCAAACTTCTACAGAATGTAGTAGTTTGAACAAGATCTAGTAAGTAATTTTTTAATACGTCATAAATCGTAAACCACAATTTACCTTTAGTAATACAAATATTATCACACTTGCTTCTATGGAACCCTTCATGGGCGAGTCCGACTCCCACTTGGCCGGTTTTTAAATATGAGATGTTTGGTAAATAACATAACCTAACAGAAATAGTCAATATCAGCAAGCACAGTTTTATAATCGAAAACATGATATTTACATTTATTATTTGTACTATCCATTCATACTTTTAAATATTACCTAAGGAATATTATTAGATCACAAAAGCAGTAAATTTATTAAATACTCCTACCTACCAATCGTTTCAACTTGGTGACCTTCTGCGCTTATTTTATCAATGACTAATCACGCACACAAAAATCACGACAACGGGAGTCCACGTGGACTGCGGCACCTTTACGTCAAAAGTCTAAGCGCCCGCACCAATCAGCGATCATTTCGCAACATTGTAACAATGCGCTTAGCCAATAATATTATCCTGTCGCCTGTGTGACTGTCACCTTCGGACCGCTTTCCGGGTAGGGATCTAGGGATGCTAATCGATTGTGAAATAATCGATATTTTGGTAATTGAATATTTGCGTAGCACCGATACTAATTAATCGATTAATCTTAGAAATGCCGTTACATTAGAACGGTTTCTTCTAAACTTTTTCGTTGAGATCCTGCTAAACATGTTAAAAATGAAACACAGAATTCTCGGTAAAATGAAAAATCTACAAATAAAAATATTTATTAAGTATAAAAAAGTGAAAGTTTGAGATTACTAAAACTTTAGCTATGTTAGCTTATTACTTAAGTAATATCTTTACATTTTTATTTTTTTATTTTAAAGTATTTTATTTCTAAAAATTAAATTTTACCTTTTTTGTCTGTGGAACAAAAGAACCGAAACAGAAAGCACCTTTTGTGTGACGTCATTAAACACTACAATTCGCAAATGACAGCTGTCGGCGGATTTTATTTATTTTAATGTGACGGACCGATGATTTTACCGAGTAAATTGAATTATTGTGTCGCTAACCATATTAAGGATTTATTTGAACAATTTCGATTCATTTAAAATTTGATATTTGCATAGAATTAAGGCGTTCCGACCAGTATCGTTTTGGTGTAAAGTGACGTGACTTGACGTTTACGCGCGCTTTTAAAATCTGTTACACAAAATCTTACTTTCACTGGTTATTAATGTTTTTTCGAAAATCATAAATAGCGTTGCTTGGGATATAAAACACACATTTTACAATACTTTTTCAAAGACTGTCATTATCCAATTGTTGTTATCAGAAACAAAACTTCAACATTTTTTTTATCACTGCGTGTGACTGTCGGGCCAACATTTTAAATTGTTGTAAATATTGACTTTAAACATAAACTTAAGATAATTGACTTTCTCGATTTTTTCCATTTTCGATTAATCGATTAAGTTACAAAAATCTCAATTGCGATCGATCGATTTATCAAATCGAAATCGAGCATCCCTACGTACCTACGACTCGAGAATAGTGTGTTTTTTAGTTGCTCGTATTCGTTCTCGTTGGGCAGTCGCTATCTAAACTTTCAAAATCTCATTCTTCGTCACTATGTCTCGCGAAGATCATTCTTTGTATTCAAATAGTGAATAGTATGAAACGATTTTATGTCGGGGTGCTTCATCCGGGAGCATCAATGGTGCTCGTGATCTGTATCGCCAGCGATTCATCGATGGCAGACCCTTTGCGGAGCAGCGGCTTTTAAGGTCGTACACCTGCTTCAGGAACCTGTGTCTCCGACTGCAGAGCACTGGCTCTTTCCGACCGCCCACAAGTGAAGGTCGTCCTAGCACACGGGAGCATCCAGAGCTCGAGACCTCGATCCAGATCAGTTTACGCGAGTTCAAGAATTGATTCCTACGGACTTTGGTCCAGGGGTCACCTTTTGTGAGTGGTATCGAAGCCGAATGAAAGAAGAAAACAGTGTCAGTGAAAATGTTCTTTGGTTTTTAGTGTATCCTTGTGCGCATAAGTGTTGGTGATAAGAAACTTAACAGGTAACACATACATAAATTAACATTTTCCAAGAAACGAATTTGTTTATTACACAAAAAATAGTAATTGGCAAATCGCGTCAGTTAAGCATATCAAAAAAATAAGGTTAGTAAATGACTGCCATTTCCGATAGTTATTTGATACCTACATGTTGATTACATTGTAAGTTGTCCCTATTATGTCTTAATTATTTACTGACTCAAATTACGGGGTGCTGACAATTAATGAGAGATTTTTCAATTGTAAAGTCATGTAGTTCAGTGGGTAAAGTCATATTTGGGGTATTGTCCTAAAAACTAGACATTAACTTTTACGTGTAGGTACCTACATATGTAGTTATAAAAAGAAATGTACCTAACAGATTATTCCTATGTACTGTTTCTAAATAGTATTTTAATAAATGCATTTCGGTAATTATGGTTTGATTATTCAGTCCTATTCCAAGTAAAATTAAGTATTAGTAGTTTCTAGTAGGCGGGTGGGCTGCGCGGGCGCGTAGCGGCGGCCGCGCATCAGCTGATCGCGCGGCGCGTCTGTGGTTGAGCGCGAATGACCTTAATCAGGGTTGTCAACATTTTCAGTAAAAAAACAATTTATTTAGTTAGTATGGAAGAAAAAACTTGTTTGTAATTAGCTGATATTAATACAACTGAATGTACACCTGCTATAGATACATACCCTAAAATATTATTTCGCCTTTTTGTTACACCCTGTATATGTATTACTGTAGCCCCACGTTGAAGCTTCGTAGGTAGACGAGCAAAACATCAGCTTCGAGGGTGTAGCGAAGATATATTGTACGTCGAAAATCCTTCTAACAGAAGAGAGTGTTCCGTGCAGAGCGTCTTACTTGACCGTAAAAGCGAAATAAAATTCTTTGTGAAATAATTGGTTAAAATATATATCAGAACGTAGTAAATGAATAAATACAAAACGAACATTAACATAGCATCCTGGGGACTGTAAGCCTTAGGGAATATAGGAAGTCGGATTGACGGGGCTAAGAGCTGAACATTAACAAGTATTTATATCAAACTTTAGTCTCTTGGGGCTACGGCCGTTATGATGTCTTGGCCTATTTGACAACAGAATCTTACGAAAAGTTTACTCAATAATGTAACGTGCCTTTATAACTGATACATTTTTTATGAATTTTATTACACAGATAGACTTTACTTGAGAAAAGTGTATAAGGTACTTTTTCTCTCCAATAAAGTCCTCAAAGTGTCGAAAGGGGCATACAAGTTTGTGTACCTATAGGTTCTTGAAATGTAACTTTGTATTTAGAACATGATGATTAAAAAAATCCAGCGGTTTTCCAATTATGCGAATAGGGTTGTATTAAAAGACTAAGCAAATTAAAATGTACCTCAAGTAACGGACAAAGCAATCATAATTGATAACCATTTTAATACAATCCCGCTCGTTATTCTATAATATCCCTAATGACTAAATGCAGTAGGTGCTCTATAGCTAGCTATAGGTATATCGGTCAATCTTCATAGCTGGGTTCTAAGTGATGGAACATTAGCTATCCGTCCTAAGTCACATTCATCTTTGTTAAGGTTCATTAAGAACAAATCTCGCTCTTAGTTTTTACCTACCACTAGACACTGCACTGAAATTGATATCGATGCAGTTTTATCAACAAGCTATTCTTTTTGTTCTATTTCTGCTATTTCTTTTAAAATTAATCGTATTATTTGTGATGAGATTTTTTAACTAAATAATTGAAAAAATAAAAGTAAAAATACACCAACATTCAACATGTTTTTTTCTCGCAAAACATCGTAGTCGAGGAGCCTCTTCTATTAGTAAGTTGTTTCGACCCCAATATCAATGAATAACTATTACCAAATGTAGCATAAGTACCTACACTTTTAACCACGCGACCTATTAAATTCCCTCTTTTCTGTACACAATGTTCCCTTTTGTTACATTGTTAGGCACTCGAAAACGTCCAATTAGTGAACTAGGCCTTAAGCAGAGCTCGGGGCCGATGAGAGCTTGCGAACAAAACTATGTGGTGGCAGGGAATAGCGGAGCAAGCAATGCACCCCTCCCCCCTCGTCTTACCTCAACCCCCACATTTCCGACCTCCAGGTATATGAGCAATCTCATCTGTATTGTACCGTAGTTCTGCGCTATGGAACAGTTATCTACTCGCTCTGAATCTCGACAACTTGGTAGTGCTACATTTAATTATGTGAGGGAAGTATGCAGCGTGGATCGTTGCTGCCTTTAACGTATCGCGCAGTAATAAGGTTATTGTTGCAATTTGTGATGCTTTGGAATACCATTATTAACCAAGGAAGCGAGGAAGTTTGAATTAGTTTACTTGTATGAAGAGAAACGTAACGTAATCATTTGAAGTTCATTTCATTTGAGCGTGCGTTTAGTTCTTTTTTAAATAATCTATATAGTGCCTGGGTTTGCCCGCGAACACCCAACGAGTGGGATTTACAATCGATTTTTTTTCAAATTTTAATTATAGGTTCTATTATAAAGAAAAACAATGATATATTGGTTAATAAATTTTTGGGTTTCGCGCTTAGCAACATATTTGGCGAATTATGTGTCTTTTCACTTACACACTTTATTACTGACCGTTGCGCTGCACCCGTCTTATTTCGCGATCTTTCAAGATAAAAGTGACCTATTTAGCTAATCCATCTAGCAGTTATTTGCGTGAAGGAAAAACAAACATCGAAATAAACAAACACACGCATTGCATAGACCAATTTAATGGTTTAGCCGTAAAATTCAATCAAAGCTTACACAATATCAGCATACTTATTCACAAAACGTCAGACTTGATCTAATACTTATCCCCCAGCATTCGTTTTACATCAAGCTATAATTCACATGTTGTATTAAAGTTCAGTTCTCCCGGTCGCTTTATGCAACATAACAGTAGTTTATAAAATATTTTTACGTCTCCAGATAAACGCAGTCGTCTAATAGATAGTGATAGTTTAAACAAAAATTGATAAGATTTGTAACAATAGTCCAACGCAGGAAATTGATAGCAGTCGAGATGGTTCATATCGTGGCACGCTACTTAAAGCCATCTCTATTTTCCTGATGGTTCGTTAGTGTGTGATCCGATCACAGTTTTGTTGTAAAGATTATGTCCTATAGAAACTCCCATCCGGTCTTTGGGATTATACGGCTACACATGAGATAGGATACGTATTTAATATTGTTGGTCAGTTTATGTGAATTTGTAATTTGATACAGAAGACTTAGAGCTTTTATTTAAAATTAGAAGACAACGCTTTGTCCGTGGACCTTTAAAAGGAACTTAAACTGCAGGTAAGGTAATTCAGTTTGAACTAAAATGTATGTGCCTTATTCATGTTCTTTTAATATATTTAGCTAACCCAATGTTTGAATTGAATTTTATGGTAAATCAATCAAATCATGAAATTTGCTATTACTTATTATTTCTAAAATTTTACTATGTTGGTAGGTTGGTCACATATCCAAATCAATAGTCAACATGCGGATGCTAATAACATATAATAAAATGTTAAAACAGCAATTAAGAAATTGTATCAACAATTGTAAAGTTCATAAGTAAAAAATACTTTTTTTAAGTTTCAAATCGTAGGTACCTGTGAGAAAACTGCATCGTACTTAATGGTGACAACTAGGGCTGATGTCACATAAAACTGAAATGAAACTTTATTTAGATTAATTTATTTTCTCTGTTAAGTCGGTTGTTACGATTTATCGTCGCATGTACTTAAAATATTCAGTAGTTGTTGAATGTACGAGTACGTCTTTGAAAACAAGTACCTATTTCATATGCAAACACGAAAATATCTCGTGTCGAGTCGGCAGTCGCTACGCGGTGTATGCAACGAGTATAGTGGTCAACATCGGTCCTCCAATGTCCGACATGTCCCCCCTATCTGTTTCGATGCATTTGTCGTTTAAACACCAACCTGTAATAAATCAGGCACTGCCTCATACACTAACAAATGACGTAACTCTCACGTCTAACGATACTAATACGAACCGTAATCACATCGAAATAAGACCTTTTTTGTGTCCGTTTATTCTTCACATTGTTACCTGGCGGGGCAGACTAATTTAAGCCTATCTCGAGTCGACTGCGGACACTCTTCATTCAATACTTTAAATGAGATTCTTATCGCGCGTCCTTAAATAGATTAGTAGATTAATGATGTCTGTAATAATTAATAATGGATCGTGAATTTTACAACAACAATAAAAGCGGTTCAGTCGCCGTCGTAAACTGTACCTTGCAGTTTGTTGTTTTGAATCCTTTAGCTTTACGATCCGTCAATGCGTTCCATATATTTACCTCGTCTTAATTACTGGCGTTATCGTTTTATTACGCTTCATTTTTTAATATGATCAAAGTCCTGTTTACTGGTGGTACGATAACTGTAATGTCTGCATTGTATTGAGGTATAAAATTTAAGTGCTATAACTGTATTTGGTTATTACATTTTGTCCTTTAATATCCGTACTAATATGCGATTTTTTACCTATGTTTTCACGCAATTATGCCCTGTTAAAACTGTTAACTTAGCTAAGGCATTAACACGCGGTATACAGTGCACTAAGCAACCTGTTACGAGATGGTATGAATATAAAATATTCATACCGTATCTCTGTTTTAACTAAGTTAAAACAGAGATACAATCTATTGATTTTAAAAGCATTTGACAAAAGGTTAATGTTTGCACCCACTTATCTTTTTATCGGCTTAATTGAAATCCATACAAGAATCATTGAGATTGATATAATCAAATAAGCCAGTAAAAAATAACGAACGGGCACGAGAGACTTCGTCGGCGTACAACCTTTAAAAAGTTAAGCCTTTTTTGAGAGGAGAGAAAAAAAGGATGGTCCCTAATTGATGCGTCGTCTTTGTTTAGTTTAATTCTAACATGCTTTTCCCATTAAAGTGGTCAAGAATCGACCCTGTTGGAGATAACGTCGACTCGTTTACTCTTTACACGTTATAATTTTATAAAGATGGGACTGGCCCTACGACTGGAACTAGTTTAACTCGCGTTTATGGAACTGCTAGTTAAGTATCGTTATGGACTTTTGGTAGGAAAATCTTGATTACTTGTACTATTTAAAATGATTTCTGTTCTGATTTAGCTCAATATCCAAAAATAATCATGAAGGCTTTCGTAGCTGTTTTTTTTATTGCTTTACTTACTTTGACGTAAGCGTACTTTGACATGGTGACCCTCCTCCGTATTTGGCCACTTCACCTCGCACTATATAGTGGTGTGCTTAACTCAGTGAATAGATATTACTTAGAAATTTGCACTAAACAATAGTATATTTGATTGTAATCTGTCTCATACGAGATAGTTAATAAATGAATTATTAATATAAAATGATTAATGGTTCATCGTTCATAAATGGTTCTTGATTTGACTTATGTAACAAAGTTCTGGAAAGAAGTTTCAGTAACATTTGTAGTTAAGAATGTTAACTTCTCCAAGTACAATTAGTAACTTTGTCGGCTATTACTCGCAAACTTGAGACACATACACCGTTGTAATAGATATAATAACTATCTAATTTTATAATGTAACCTTACATTTATCCACTGTTAGAAACAATAGTTTGTCTTATAGTTCTAAACGCATACGGCAGAGGGCACTTATCAAAGGCTAAGAGTTATAAATAGAAAAATTCATGGCTTACGATAACTTGCGGTTTTTTTTTTATTTTTATAGTGCTTAACGCCGCACTAGCGAACCTTAAATAAACAGAAAAAAATGATCTCCCCTTGCGGTGCGGGAATCGAACCCACGACCACTTACCGTAAACTTACCGAAGGCTAACGGGTTGATACAGCAGAAAAATTTCATCGCCTACGATAACTTGCAGTTAGCTCAGTTGGTAAGAGCAGCACGCGCGATACGTTGTAAGTTGCGGTGTGGTTGTGTTCCTGCGTGTGAGTAAGGTTTCCAGAGCTCCTGGGGGGGTGCTACATTAGTAGCAGGGGTTGACCCCTGCTTCTCCTGCTTCGCAAGCTTGGATGTTCCTGCCGGTCTCGCTAATCCCACACCGCAAGGGAAGCTGAGCTATGACTATTGTTTACCAGCACTAGCGAGACCGGCAGGAACATCCAAGCTAGCGAAGCAGGAGAAGCAGGGGTCAACCCCTGCTACTAATGTAGCACGCCCCAAGAGCTCTGAAAACCTTACTCACACTCAGGAACACAACAACACAGAAGTGATTCCTTTCTTTCTTACCTGGGCTTATCGATGCACTGGTTCATAATGTCGATTATTTTGCTCTTCGCGTCACAGGCCTTCTGAACAGACTCCATGACTATCTTCAGCGGCAGGCCAGGTATCTTAACGTCCGCCTGGAGGGCTGTGATGCCTTTCTTGGTACCGGCCACTTTGAAGTCCATGTCGCCCATGTAGTCGAAGACTACCCTGGAGGCAGTAATGAATATTCGTTGGTAAACCCATTTGTTTTATATAGAGACTTAGAGACTATTCATAAGTATTACCAATGTAATTTATATGAATAAAAAAATAATATTGACTTTGACATTGGCCCATGAGGGAAGCGAGTTCAGCAATTTGTCAGTCATTGGCTAAAGATCTAATTTCAGCCTAATCCGTCCAGTCGTTAGGGCTGTGCGTTGACAAATCACTATGTCAGTCACCTTTGAGTTATCTATATGTATTTAGATTGGTGTCCAGTATAAGTGACTCACTAATTCGAATAGCTTGATAGAAAAACAGACGTTTTTTCCGTAATATTTTTAATAAAATAAATTATATATACATATAAAAACCTACGCTTTTTTACCTAAATAAAATGTTCATCACAATGATATACTAGTGTAATAGAGATAGACTTAACACTTATTTTAAAGTTCCACCAATCAACCAGGGTGGATATTAAATAAATTCGTGCTAAATTACAATATCGTTGTACAAAAAAATCTCCAAAAATAAAAACCAATGCAAAGGTAGATAATACATGAACAATTAAAGAATACATCCGATCGCATGGAATAAAAGTCAATTCGCTTTTCTAATCTTATATTAGTCAAATGGTCTGCCTAGTTCCTAGCAAAGTAGATCAATTGACATTAGCGAGAATCCATGATGCGGCACATGAATCGTTAAAATGTCCATTAAGAAGGCAAGCTGTTAATTTTGTGCCTAGTTTGCACAAAAAAAACTCACGAATTTTAACCCGCCGTCGTAAAAGAGGAAATTTGTTACACAGATACAAGGCGTTTGGTCACTGATACCCATTTATTTTAATCATACTAATAATAACTGTATGAAATCAGCTAGCAAACATTTTGTTAACACAATGTCAAATATTTTATTTAGTATTTTAGATCAATAGAAATAATTACATCATTTGACCTCATATTATGTATAATGAGACAGTATTCGACAGACAACATACTATGTAGGTACTCCACAAAATATAATCATAAATGGGAGAAGAAGTTGTATATTAATTTTATGGATAGATCAATTTTAATTTTGCTTATATAGATATTAAATAAAAGGTCTTGAGTACCTACTTTGAATTAAAAAAAAAAATTAAATGATGAAAGGTAATAAAAGTATGAACTTGATTCCTGATGGCATTATCTTCCAGGCAAAGATTTATGGGCATCAAATGTACGATCTAGTCATAAGATGTATGCATACTAAATATGCTGACTGTACAGGCTTAAGAAGTCATCACCATCATTATGCCAGAGTAGTACAAGTGACTTTCCTGCCTTAATGTAAAATAAGAGTATAATATTAAAAGCAGACTGATTTTTATTTTAAGCAGCCGTGCTTGCGGGCAGCCTCCACCGAATATTATAAGTTTGGGGTTGACCCTCTCGCTAACCCTAGTTTAACTTGCGTTCGCTCGGTCGTCGTACACGAGAACAAATAAGTGAATCACGCTTGTTCGGCATCGTCGCGTTTTTGCATTGTTACTTTGTCCCCGGG
Source organism: Glyphodes pyloalis (assembly GCA_037074685.1). Classification (NCBI taxonomy): domain Eukaryota; kingdom Metazoa; phylum Arthropoda; class Insecta; order Lepidoptera; family Crambidae; genus Glyphodes; species Glyphodes pyloalis. The sequence continues at coordinate 19,063,328 of JAYKKO010000001.1, forward strand.
GTGCCGCAGCGCGTATTGAAAATCGATATGTTTGCACCAAGTGCTTAAGTGCTTCGGGGGATTGGGTTTCGCTGATGAATAAGCAATGCAAATTATTAGCGCGTGTTCTTGAAAATTGTAGGTCGCATGGTTCGTCTGTTAAAAAAGTCAGCTCTATGCTGTAACGCCTAATGAATCTCTCCTTTGTATAACATTAATACGTGATTATTTTTGTTTTTATAATTAAATACATTTTTTACCACAGATAAAACAACGGATTCCTATTATTGATATAATAATAAATTTAGAGACTCATTTAAATTGGAAAAATTAACTTTTTGTACTTAATATAGCGCTTTTTGTTTACGTAAAAAAGGTTAATTTGCTAATTATAATTTATACAGCTAGCGAAAGGCCAGTTCATGTTATGAAAACCAAAGCTTAGAAGTTGCCTTATTAATACTGAATATTTTTTGCGGAAAGTAGAAATACACACTAATAGCCAGCCTAATGTACCAATAATGTACTTCTACTTACTGACTCAAGATTTTTTATGACTTCCGTCAATGCCAATTCAAAGCCACAAAAATTAAATGCTTTGGTAGATAAGAACAGTTTCAATGTATGTTTATTCGGTACATCGCGAATCAGAATTGATATTGTACACACTTTGAACTATGCACCTATCCTTATTGTCACCGCTAACGTTTTTAAGGTAAGTTCCGGTTAAGACGATTAAAAAGTATCATCAAACTCGGGTTAAAGGTACTAGGAGTCCGCGGCCAAAGATAACCCGACACTTTTGTAAGTTTCACAGATTATCTTTTAGTCACTTGTATTAAGGTACACGCTCAGGTAAGGTCGCTCACAGTTATCCGTATTTTGCCATTAATTTCTAATGAATCTGTCCTGGTGTAACGACCGTTTTTTCTAAGGATAGTGATAATGATATTTGTGTTGTGATAGTTACAGAAAATCCTACGATTTTCTCTCTAAAGACGTTCACTATACTCGAGTAGTCGAGTATAGTGAACGTCTTTAGATCAGTGTTTCTTGCCTGATTATCTACGTTTTAAATTACAACTTATTAAATACTTATGTACTTTTCATAATATTAAGCTAGTAGGCACATGGATTTATATAGAAAGTGATTAATATAATGAAAACTTTATAAATTTTATAATACAAACTGTTACCGTTTTCAGTCAACATTTTAAGGTTTTCAAAGATTTTATCAAAACATATCCGACTCAATATTCATCAATTACATAAGTGTTGCGGGAAAAGTATCAAAACACACAAACATTTAAGTTTTGGTGGAATGAATATGAATGGAAAATTACTTTTAGTAAAAAAAACGTTTGTTAATAATTCAAACAATTAAATTAATCAGTAATAAATTACCAGGTAAAGTATACGAGTAACATCACTATTCGTATGAGTCAACGCCTAACGCTATCAGTTTGGCCGTTGCTCGATAATTTTATTACAGAAGTTTTGTCAAATTACCAGGCCTCCGAATTAAATTAAACGATACCCGTCTCCGGTGGATATGACTCATTAATTTATGTGAAGATTGATTTGGAAAGGACGGCGCTATAGGAAATCAACTTATCCTTACTTATATTATAAACATAAAGTTTTGATTGTACGGATGTAAACATTTTGTTACTTTTTCATGCAAAAACTACTGAAAGAATTTGAATGAAATATAGTATCGGGATAGATTAGATACTACAATGATATAGAGTTTTATTATTTTTTATTTTGCAAACGTGTAGTTGTTTCATACGTCCTTTTAGCAAGTAATAAAACTTGACGGACACAAACAGCTTTTGGCTCACTATTGTAGCTGTGAGATCCTCGACTGAAAAATATAGAAAGTCTGTGGATAAAAATTAAGGAAATATAAATATTTTCGTTTTATAGGCAATCTTGAATAGCCTTTAAAGTTAAAGGAGGTAAAACAGACGTAAAAAAATAAAAATAATGCGGCCCAGCGTGTGTCAGACTTGCGCACGAAGATTACACTCTATTATATTAGTAAACCATAACATTATTGGCAAAAAAATAACATTTGTTATATGTTGTCTCCTTGAATATTTATTTATTTTATTTAAAAACATGATTCAATTAAATGTCGTTTTTTAAATTTAGCAAAAAATGGCATAAAATCACGTGAGAGTCCCACTTAAACATTTAATAAATTTAGTTTTTTAGTATTTATTGTTATTACGGCAACAGAAATGCATACCTTGTTAAATTTTTGACGGTCTAGCTATCGTGGTTCCTGAGATAAAGCCTGGTGATAGACAGACGGACAGTCTAAATAGTAGGGTCCCGGTTTTACTCTTTGGATACATAACCCTATACATAGCTCCAGCTTACCCCTCGAAAGTATAAACTTACTTGAGTACTTATTTGTTTCATCACTCATCAAAACCAAAACTATATGACTTGGTCCAAAGTGAGCTACACATAGCAATAAGTTAGATACTGATACTGTACATGATCTGCTGAGTTTCTTACCGGTGTCTTCTCGGTAGATATAGGTTCCAAACCGGAAGTAGAATCACTTTGCATTGTATTCAATGACGATTCAAAAGTGTTACATGTAACCTACTTGAATAAAGAAATATTTGAGTTTGAGTTTATAAATGTTATGCAAATGCGAATGAAGTTAGCGACGACTAAAAAATTAAATTTAATAATTTCAGACTTAATACGTAATTATTTTGAAGTAAAAAAATACAAGACTGAAAGGCAAGTAAATGAGCATTTTATCATAATTATTTAATTAATAGGAACGATTCAGGTGTAACATTACCTGACAAGAAAATTATAACATAACAGATGTCCAATTGAAATTAAAACATCATTTAGAATATCATATTGACTAAAAGAAATCTTTTAACTCATTTTAAATAATATTTATTCTAGTCCAGGGGTTCCCAAACTGTGCGCCGCGACGCCCTGGTGCGTCGTGGAGGGAAGAAAGGGGCGCCGTGAGGCGTATCCTCAATGGGTCTCCTCTTCCTCCCAAACTTTACTAAATTGCGATACATTTTAGTATAATGGCACAAATTGGGATCTATCACAAGTACTTCAACAGTGGTGTTTTTTATACCACCAATGCAAGGGGCGTCGCGCTAAAATGCTAAACCTAGAAGTGCGCCGCGTAGTGAAAAAGTTTGGGAATCTCTGTTCTAGTCATTAATTAATTATTATTGTACTTAAAATAAATTGCATAAAGTTATCGCGTGTGAACCTCTACTTGTAATTTTTACTCTTTTTAAATTTAATCTATTAAATGTTTCATTAAAGCTGCCGTGACTCTGCTGGGGAACAATTGGCTTGCTCCTTCGGTATTCAATTAAACATTGAAATTAAATTAATTTCTTTAAGTAAGGCAATTATTGTATTGTGCACCCTTACGCCGTACGTATAAGTATTATTATCCAACTGCAACGTGCTGTTGACCGTCAATCAGTTCGGATATTAATTAACGTTGATACCAGCTTTTGCACACAGATTCGACGTTTTTATGAACGCACCAATGTCATAGTTATGAAGTGCTCTTCTAATCTATACTAGTACTGCAGGAAGTAAGCCTCCATAATTGAAACCAAGTTATCGTCACATTTTTAGGTCTTTATCACTACCCTTGCTAAATGCGGGGTTCAAGATTCCGAGCCGAGCTGTTAAAAAACCGTAACACATCCTTCCCGAGCCGGCAACCAAACCCAGGACCCCGAGGTTATGATGATCCAGTACGCAAACTTCTAGACTATTGAAGCTTAAGACACATATCATAGAATGAAAGGGAAAACAATTCAAAATGTCAAACTTTTTAAATGTCTTTTTTGAGAAGGGGTTTTTTATACCTGTAAAAGAAAACGCAAAACTTCGGATTTCAATAGTATAGTTTTTTAATATCATTAATCTTTGTGTGAAATACAATATTGAACTATTTATGCACGAACATAACCACGTTACGGGATATTCGTTTGAATATTCGGTCTTAGGTACCTCTACTCTCTTTATGGGCAGTAAAAATTCCAAAGTAAATAACCACTCATAATCACCGAACGGGACTGAAGACTCAGAAAAATAATTTTAGTACGAGTAGAATGATTAACATTATTTATTTTATTTTATAACTTTATAATAACATAAAACATACAATAAAAACATAAATATAATAACCAATAAAAATAACAGTTTATGCTGCTTTTTTTATTTGAAACATTAATGTGTGAACTTAACTACGGGAGCATTCTCTACTAGTCAACTCTGGGGAAATGAAAAGAGTTTACACTTTAACTATTGACAGTTCGTGTTCAAGACGGTCGAGTGGTTAGTCTGATGATTTTTGTTGTACCTAAAAATATATACACATAATACAGTTATCCTTAATTAAAAACAATAGGTTGAAGTAGCCGAACTAATTGAACCAGTCAGGCCTCCATCAGTCAAAAAGGCCTAAATACCGAAAGCACATAAAGCCCGGAGCGTCGCAGGCGCCAAACATTGTGAATAACAAGCTTTCAAAGCTCCCCTGCGTTTCAGCAATGACACTGTAAACAAAAGTATCATATAAGTTTATTAATTACACAGCCCCTCCGGCACAAGCCTCCCATGAATATTAATTACTGGATACCAAAAAGCTTTAGAACGCTCAAGGAGGGAAAGTTTTACAAAGAGCTTTTATTATTTAAGAAGTATCGTCGATGCGGTGAAACGAATTATGCTCACAAGTTTACGGCGCGGCAGATTGAACTTTGAAGGCTGGAATTAAAGTCCGTTTTGGTTGTTTTGGAATGTCATTTATCATAACTCGATAAGAAAGTGGCGGAAGAAAGTCAATAGAGTAGGTGCTTGAGGGTAGGCTTTACATAGCGTCGACTTCTAGTGACGTGCTTAATGTTTGTGAAATTGATCGATCGATTTTGACGAGATTACTTTGTTTTCCTGCTTTAGTTACGTACATCAGCCGTCAAGCGCTTTAAATAATAAATGCTCTACATTTATTTTTTATTGTAATAAATAACTTGTAACTGTTATGTATACACCTGTTGAATTTATTCCAGCTTAACAAGATACTATATGTCATTATTATTACAAAGTTTACCCCAAATCACTTCCCGCTCTCTCTTCCCATATATATGCTTGGATCTTTAAATAACTTAATGGATTTTGATGTTGTTTTTTATAAGATAAAGCGACGAGCGATTTAACTTTCAGCAAACGTAAATGATTAATTTAACAAAACAAAATGGTGCGCATTGACAACAAGAAAAATTACAATGTAACAAAAATCTTAAATAATATTAATTTTGAATTACATCATAAAAAAAAGAAATATACTTAGGCTTTTGCTTGATAATAATATTTTATAACAAAACCGATTTAAAAATAATATTTTTAATTATGTCTAAGATAATTAAGAACTTAATTGGTGAGGTGTCATGGTGAAAAGATCGTCTGTTAAAATTTTTAAAGTATATTTATTATTTTTAAAGTAAAAATAAACTTAAGTATTACACAGTTAAGTTAAATGGGACGGGTGTGTTTTTCATCTTTTTTCCGTAAGAACTGAACAAAACAAGACCCGGTAAAATTTTAAAAAATCATCTTACTCAAGTGTTTTGGAATTGAACTGATGCATTCATACATGTTTTTAGTATCTACCCTATTGTTTTTTAGTAACGATAATATCTGCATATTGCGAATAGAGTAAGCCTAGTCACAGGTACTTGGAATTTCATGTCACGCCCGTTATAAAACATGTAGTCAGCCAGACACTTTAGAAATACCTGAAAACATTTACTAGGAAGCCGAAACCTGTTCAAAGTACTTGAATCATCTGCATGTTAAGCGAATACTACATGTGCAACAAACTTTTCCAGAGAACTTGCTTGAGAAGTGCCCGCCTCTACATATCGCTATTTATGGTAAAATCGAGTATTCAAGTGGCATCGATAAACGACTTACCGCTCTCACCCCTCACTAACAGATAAGTATCACTCAGCCAATTGTATACGAAGACTATTCAAATTAATTATTTCTCTGTTCCATTTTAGCCGTAACGATATCACTGTTGGACAAATCTTAAATCCTTCTAAAATTATACTTTAAATTGTATAGTTAGATAGCCAAACATTACCGTTCCCAATGTTTTGAGATATAATCAAAATCAGAAGCAAGATTTTATTAATTGGCTTTTTCTTGCTGGAAATAAAGTAACGAAGTGTTATAAAGAAGTGGTCAAGTACGTGTTGGGCCACGCACAATGTAAAATTTTGCAGTTGTTCTTGTCCATCAGAATTGTGCGGACCAAGAAGAGGGCTTTTCAATTGTCTCATTCGCGGTTTACACTTTAATTACCTCTTAGCTTAAATACCATTTTTGGTTTAATATAATAAATTATTTAGTAAGTTTTCAATTTTTATTTCAAATCGTTAAAAAATGGGAGACTTGCTCAGCCATAAACAATTTTTAGTTAAATTTGTACGATCCTAAAATACTTGCAGTTCAATATATACTTTTTTATCCACCTCATAGGGCGGTACTTAGTCCAAAGTGGTGACTGTACTAAAAATGTTTAAGTAATTCTAGTGAACACACACACAGAGTCTACACTTATAATGCGAACTACTAAGTTCGCATTATAAGTGTAGACTATTACTCGTAAACTTGTTAAGCCTTTTTATTTGGTTAAATTGTTATAACTCACAGCTAAACCCATTTGCATAGCTTGCTAGGACCTTTTTGGCAAGATTTTTTTTAGTGTTACGTGTTGGTCCTAAAACATTTCTACTTTACATTCTTTGGAGAGGTATACTTTAAAAATATTTTTCCAAGAGTTTATTCTATTATTTATAACATTTTATTGGCGTCTGTGTAGATTTTTGTCGAATTAACCTTCTAGAGAGAGCCGACGTGGGAGACCATGAGCTAACCAGCGAACTGGTCATAGACAACTTTTAAGTATTTTGAAGTAGTCACGAAGAAAACGCATGCGTTATTTGGGAGTACAGATTATCCTACATGTTGATTTAGTTATTTGATTTGTCTATCTATAAAAAATTCATCCGAAAACCATTCCTGATCATGAAAAGTAACAAACATTCTTGTTGTTTTCAAATCTAACTATAGTAGAAATAGTCTCAAAAATATGTCTATACGAAATTTAGTTTTATCTTGATGAAATTTTAATAAATAATATTCTGCATCGTAAATAGTGTTTTATCTCAATTATAAATTGATTGATGAGGGCGTGTTAACCGCCAAATTTGGAATTCTCATCGTTTTGGTAATATCAATAAAGATAAGACATAATTAGCACTAATTACCGGTACGTAATAAGTGCTTATAGAGCACGAGTTAATTGTCAGGTTTCTCATGATTTCAATGCGACATTTAGCTTAAGTATCCCTCACGGAAGAAATTAATGACCTATAGTTAAAAAAGTCTTGCCCAAATAATATTGCACAGTAGATGTTACGCAAAACATTTATAAACACAAATACATCATAAATCATTAAATACATATAAAGCCCAAATGTGTTTGGTAGGGCGAGTTTTAATCTCTAGGAGCTCTAACTATAAAGAAGACTTAGAACGTGGTACCTATATATAACTATTGAGCTCTTCAAACGTCGTTTTCAAAAGGACCATTTCCAGAATGGTTACAACTTACTTGAGGTTATCTCTAAAAGTTTGTCACAGTGCTGTACCTACTTGTAATAATCTACCACTTCGTGTGAAAGTGATTTCCCGACTTTTTCCTGAATAAAAACATCTGTGCCATTGGGCACCTCTTTTCAGCAGAAATTGCGGAGGTAACAAAGAAATAAAAAGAACCAATTAAAACTTTTGCTCCTTTAGGAGACATTGGGAATACTCAAGTGACGTGTTTGCTTTCTCAGTACTTTCAAGATTAGACGACGTTTGTGTTACTGAGAGTGCACTCTCAATTTTATTTTTCCTAGTATTATTAAAAATAGATTTTACACGCACCTCGTTCGTATTAATGATAACGAAGGCATTTTAAGTAGTTTTTGCATGGCACAGTTACAAGCAGTGTCCTTAGAAATATTTATTTTGTAATATTGAATATTAAGTAACACGAAAGTAGGTATAGCAATTTTTCATCAATATTATCGACAGTGGTCTTTGTGGTGCTTTTATGTTTATTTGCAAACATTGAATTAATGTTATTCATGAAGAAATAATTTTCTACTTATAATAATTTTATTAGTTCTCATACATTTTTTTGGTGTAAAGAAATAAAACAAATACGTCGAAAGCAATAATTTTAAAGCACCAGTCTTTACAATAATTTATTTTACAATTATACCCTTTTCTGAGTTATGGCTACATTTTTTTACGTCGATATCTTTCCTTAGTTCAAAATTTGTTATGTTTATATTATACCAAAACGTGTGTATCAAATAGATATTACTGATTAATACTCATGGATCAATATGAATAGTAGGCAAAAATCAGGAAACGAGCATAGTGGTAAGCATTAAATATTTAACGAGGTAATTAAACTTCTAAATTTGTCTTTGTTTTTCTCAGTTTCAAGACTTTTTCTAAAGTAATTTACATAAAAATTAATATCAAAGAACTTAGATAATTGTTAAAATTTAATATGTCTTAATAGAAGTATATTATATTATGTAGATAGCATAAAAAACTAAAGGTCGACGTAATATTTCGCATTATGTAAATAATATAGTGAATTTGTTTGATTACAGGTTTTGGGATTCTGACAGCAACAACAAAATAAACATTTGTTTAAGATTTACGAACAAAAAAGTCACTGTGGCCGTCCGGATCCTCGCCTTAGGCAAAAATGTGGAAACATCCGAAAAAATCACAACAGTCAATTGACAACATTTCGTTAGAGATAAGGGAAAAAATAAATCGCCGCTTTTAAATGTTACGGTCCAATTTTTTTCCGCAAACGACGTCAGACAATTTGAGTAATTACCGTCGCTAGAAACTTTTATAGGTTGTAGATAAATCTTTGAAATAAAAAATTGAATCGGTACGCAGGAAATGTTGAAAATGTTACTAGAAGTAATCCGGGGCACCAGAACCAGATGTTTCAAAAATCAAACAATATAATGCTACCGGTAAAGTTCAGATACAATGAAAGTGTAGTTGGTCTATATGGATCGATAGATATTTTGACCGGCCCGGTGAAAGAAACAACGGCAAATTTCCTGGGTGAACCAAGCCTCGTAATTAAATTCTCACCCAGGATAAATATTTACACATTATGTGTTAATAACTGGATTTAAGTCTATTGTGGTATTACCGTTGTTTCAGTGTTCCATTACACTAACTATGTATACACTCGGGGATCGATTCCATATATCTGATATAGTATGTTATTCATATATACTTTCAAAAACACTACCGAATGGATTTGTATACGAAACGAAATAGCTATACGGATTAAACACTAAAATAAGATAAAAGATAGTTTTTATTACAAAATAACGTGAACAAAGTTTGACGCAACTGCTATTTTGATATTAAGTAGGTACGGTACACTCGCTGCAAAGTTATATTTATTTACTATCTGGAATAGGTCTGATGTTTCAATTGTTAGATAAAAATTAGCAAGCGAATAAAGTATAAGGTATTTGAATGAAAAGCATCATTAAGTAATTCGTTACGAAATAATATGATACCAATTAAAACTATATTCGACAGTTATTCCTTATATGACGATTACAAATTGGGCCATAATCATGCGGAGTTTTAATTTCACATAGTACCAACTGTTACTCATATTGGCATGCGTAATTTTTGTTTGTTATGAAAAGTTTATAATTATATCTGAAAGAAACACATAACTAAGGTAATACATTGACGAACGAAAGCCAATTTTTGTTTACACTTCTCTGCTCTCATCATTAACCCCGGTTCCTAATAAGAGACGAATTCCTCCCCTCTGTAACAAAATCAAGGCTGTTAAATTGATGAACGAGCAAGCTAATGCATATTTGCACACAGATTAAGGAATGATTCCATATTGACGCATCCATTTTTCGTAGTACCTACATACTTTTAATATGATTTTTACAAAAAGTAATAACAATTGGTTTTGCTAAATGACTCAGATTTTAATGATTGTGGGATCACGCCATCATTTTTATATAGACATTTAGGTATTTGTATTCATCTCGTTTTGAAGATATACTAGAGACCCGACAATACACTTACATTGCACTAATTCTGTAACAACGATAGTGCCACAATACTCAGACCCAAAAAAATATAAAATGTTACACCTGACCTGACCGGGATTCGAAATCGGGACCTCAGATATGGCGCGACGCCAAAGACTAGACCGCTCTTTGGACTTTAAGAAAGTTGTCAAATACAAATGTATCTGTTTAAAAGCAACCCTAACCCGATGCAGTACAGTCCTGCAAACCCAGTATCAGAAGAACAAAGTATGATTTGGTGTAGATACATCATATGCATTTATAAAGTCAGCTACCTTTGAATGTTATCTGCACGTCAAAAGCTTGCAAAGCATACAAAAAAAATAATCGAAACCATAATGAACCCGGGTTTAATTACCATAATTGGCAAATGCGAATAAGTAATTACGAAATTTAACTTAGTATTTTTTTTTCTGGAATGCAAGTGTTGAAGAAATGTGAACAATATCGTTTCTAACTCTCTACGAGTTAAACAGACACTTGCAGAAACGGTAACAAGATGAACATAGTTTCATTAAAGGTTCATAATTAACAAACGGCAGTCGGCAGTTAAGGCGAAACGACTACGTGTAATGCTCGAGAGCTACACGCGCCGGCCTCGGCCGAGGAGTTATTATTTAAAGTAATTATTTAATTAACACCGTGTCACGGAGTCTTAACCCTCTTAAGCGAGTTTAGGACTACAAGGAATTAAGTGCGGGCTAATGTTAACACGAGCATACGTGGCGTTATTGTGCCGGGCTCCCCGCTGCGGTATTTATGACTCGCGTACCCAACTTTTGACACACACCCGAACTATGACTGCCAACAATGTTACGTACCCCTCGCTTTTAACGTCATTAGCTCCGCGAGATTTCGTACGAACGCGTAATGTGTATTTGTTTTCATAACTCACTCGTCCACACTGTTTCAGACGCCCTTTAGTTACGCCGCTTAATCGCTGTGGGAAAGTAAAACAGTTTGATTCTGCAATAATTTTTATTTATCATCCCGATATGACACTGGCAGATGCCAAGCGAGAGTAGCGTTACATTTTGTTCGGCGACTGCTAAATATTCATACTTTTCGTACTATAATGTCTGGCCGCTCACTTAACATTAGAAGTACGTTCATTAAACGTGAAATAGTACATCGTAATAGTTGATGATTTAAACAAATAGACAAAAAGATTCATGATGTGTTTTTTATTTGCTCATTAACAGTAAATGTTACCTAAACTTAAATAATAAACAGTGAAAAGAAATTCATCGCGTTTATACGAGTTGGCTCGAACGGCCGACGTCAGAACGTAGTAAACCCGTGCGCCTTTAAATTCATAACTTTTAATTAAGTGGAATGCTAACACAATTACAGGGTTTATAGTCGTATCAAATTTTCCGAAACGGACCGTTCACCGTCGTAAAATGTGAGAATGATTACAAATTTTAAAACAAAGCATTGTAACGTGGAATTTAGTGCTCAGTACAGCTGGCGCAGCGCTTACGGGAAGCTTTAAGGCTCGTTCAAAGCAGGGAATGGTGGGTCGGAGTGGTTCAGTTTACTCGAGTCGTGTTAATTTGTTGGTGCCGAAGGAACAAATGTTCCGGGGCCGACAGAGCGCTGCGCGTCATAACCAAGTGTTGCTTTCATTGTTGTACTTAATTGGCTTTACAGCCTTAATCGTAATTTAAAACTGTTGCCTAAAAAGGCAGGTTCGCTTAAATTGCATGGGTGTTAGTAGAAACGTTTTCTGAATTTGCTTTTCCAGTTTGTTTAACACGCAAGATGCAATTAAGAAGGAACTGCATTGGTTACTAAGAGAAATGAGTATCGAATATTAGTTATATAAACTTTAAAACTTTTGCGTTCCATTTTTAACATTTCAAATAATTTAACGAGTCAAAAGTAATAAGTTGTATTAACTACTAAATAAAAACGGTGTTGCGTTTTGACGAATATTAGGCATTTAGTTTTGTTTTACAACTTTTACTTATTCCCGTTTCTATGCAATCTTTAAATTTGATATGAGAAATATTAATATTTGGAATTTAAAAATAAAATTACAAGAAAGATGATGGTTTTCATACATACATAAATGATATTTTTGTAACTGAAGGTGTAGATATGACGAGCATCTCTAGTAGAAAAGTTAAGACATTTTTACAAAAGTTGGTCCTCTGAATTATCTATGAGATCGCTCTGTCACAAGGAACTTACTAATTCGTTCTAGAACTTGTGTTGAAACTTATTCGTCGCTTTCAGCATAGGCAAGGTAATTTTTTTTAATCCAGGAGTTAATCCCAAGATGTTATTTCTGGAATTGTACTACGAAAAATATTGTGTTACAATATTCATTATGATTTTAAGGCAGAGTAAAATGCCATGGTAGGTCCTACACACGGATTTCATTGTATTGTGTGTCCACACAATACAATAAAATCCGTGTGTATTAGGAAGTTTCTTTTTTGATTGTCAACTTTCCGATTGTTGATCATAATTGCAGTTTGGTTTTAGTATTATTAATGTAACAGAAACTGCTTATTAAAGGCAAATGTAAAAATACTAAAAACTAGTACGCGTGACTTGTATGACACTAGCGCTTCGATATAGAACGGTGTAACTCTAATTCCGATTAAGATATATGGAAACGAATCGTGCGAGCAGACTTACTTACTCAAGTTGTGATCGCGACCCTCGGTAATGATCCCTTATTACCAAAGAAACAAACAACCACTTGAACCACTACAGAGGAAGCGGCTAATTAAAACTAATTCCGCTATTAAATGTTAAATGTATTATGTTACAGGGCAACAACGACAGTGTATTGTTAATGTGAAGATCACTTGCATAACGCTAGGCTTTATTATTTCACCGTCATTTTGTTTCCGTATTATTAACTTGCTAATTAAGTTTTGTGAAAAATGTCTGTGGTGATGGTATAAGTAGTTGTTTATTGGCCTAGTGGGTAATAATTTGAAAGATGTGTAAATACCCAGTCATTTGCTGAGTAAAACAGGTTTTTTACTTATAGTTACTGTTCATTATAAATCTGTTTTTTAGAAATAGGGGAGTGGACTAATTCATTGAATAGTTATTAAAATATCAGATAGTTTTTTTTAATGTGTCTAATTTATGAAAAAATACTAAGATAAAATCATGCAATCTGCGTGGTGGGCGCCCGTTACGTCAAAATGGATTTAAATTGTACCCACTAATGACGTCATGTGACAATTCAATTCAGTGTGTCTGATTTGTTTTGCAGTTATCGAACTGAATGTATGTATTTAATTGTCAGATATTTTTGTTAATCACACCTTATTAATATAGTTTACATGTAGTCGCATTAAAATATTTAAACGTATACCTACCGTTCATACATCTATAACAAAAGAGTGATATTACTTTAATTTAAACTATGTACTTCAACGTTAATTTAAACTCCATTACTTTTTTTAATCTGGCTAAGGCAATTTGTACGATTATAATCATTTTATTAATATTTATTAAGATTTCATGTTCATCTATATTCATATTTTGCAAAATGTAATTATTACTGAGATATAAACGTGACACGATTTAGATATAATTTACATTTTCTAGCCATTACACATATTGTGGGATTAAAATCCAACGAGTCCATAAAGAATATATAGATTAGAACATTTTGTCAGACAGATAATTTCTAAACAACTAATTTTTTAGCTGAAAGTATGAAATCTCTTTCAAACAAACATTTAGTATTGATCTGAGTGCGGTTTGTCTCAAGCAATGGTTGATACAGCGATCGATGCAACGGGGATCAGAGTGGATTGGTGCAATCCGCAAATGCTATAGACTAGTAATAGCCAGTAAGCTTACGCTTCGAAGTGATTCTAATATCAAACAGGTATCACTTTATTATTATTTTTTTACAGGGGTATTTTCCTTACCAAACCCTTTATAGGAGAAAATTGAGATAATTAGTAATATTTGAAAAACAATGCAGTTGGGAAGCTATCTCTGGGCTCGTTTGAAAATATTACGTACAACAAAACGTTCTAGCTAAGAAAAATTACTGCTGGACATGCCATGATGCGTCAGAATATTTTAAGCCAGTTTCAAAAAATATATATACGCCTGTATATACGAGTTTTTTTTTGTGTATTTGCAAATAGCTTAGTAGCTTAAGAACCGATTTTGAAATTTACTCTTTTATTGGAAAAATTATCTTAAAAATGGTTACATTTTAATACAGGCCAGATAACCAATAAATAAACCAGGCATTATTCGGGTAATAGCGTGAGATGTCTTACAGTTACCCCGTGGTCGATACTTAACCGCCTAAAGCAAAAAAGTTGTTGTATAAAATGTCCGCAATCCGGACAGAGTCGGCAGCTCGACAACAAAGCGTCTCCGCAGAACGAGAGGCTCCGCAACTCCGAATTTCCGACATTAATCCGCGGATCCTAAGGTTTGTTCAATCAAATAAGTTCTTGCTTTATAATTTAAGCATTCCCATTTACATTCGAACTAGATTCATGCCGGCGAAGCCAAAAATTTTAATAACAAAATAACTTGGCAACTTCTCGTCAAATATAATAGCAAAGTTGGAAGTAATAAGACAAAATTTTATGCATAACAAGGGGAGCCCTTTGAGATGGGGTGCGGGGCGGGCGGGCCGGGGTGGGTTAGCACTTGTCGGCCTGCCTAGACAGAAATGAAACGTCAAGCCTTATGAAGACGAACAACTTCGCCTTAACAAATATAAATCTCCTTTTCATCCGGTGAAGATTTTTTTAATGCTAAAGTAATGCTAATTTATGGTTTATAACTGTTAAGGCGTTAACTCTGTTGTTTGATGTCGGCCATCTTACTAGAGTTATCTTATCTGAAGATACAATGAGAATTATTACATAGATAGTGCGGCTAAGAAGCTCACCGTTTCATCCTCATTTGAAAATTAATCATTTTTGATAGTTTACGAACCGACATTTTAACACATTATGATTTTTGATATGTATTTGTGGGGTTAGCTTTTAGTTAAGTAAACTCTGCATATAAGTTACTTCTCAAATGAGATTTACAAAAGTAGCTATATTATTTTAACTCGTAAACTTGTTTACACGACTTAAAGAAAAACTGTACTTTAGTGTTAATAAATGTTACGACTAATTTCCATAATTCAGAGAGTCTTGTATTCGGAAAGTTGAAATAAAAAGTGTTTTTGTTTTATACTAATAATGAAAAAAAAATACATCCACACGGAATAACATCCTTAATCTAGTTTAAGAAAGGGGTTGAATAGATTATAAGAATGCTTTATGGAAACCTCACCACTCACTATCGATTTTAGAAGTAAAGAGGATGCCTAATATTATTTTTATTGCACCCTAACATTAGCCCTTTGTTTAAGATAACCGAAACGATAGTTTTGTAATTTCATCACTTACTTGCACTTACTGCAATTTATAATACTCTAAAGGTTGATTTAACCAATGGTTAGATACAAATTAATTAGCCGACAAAGAATAAGCTGTTTGAATTAAGTCATTAGGTAATTTTTTACGATGTTTTATGAAAACATATAAAGTAAGCCGTTTTGTAATTTATTCGACAGTTTCTAATCCAACAATTGAAAAGAATTTTCGTTCCTTAATGAACATTGATGATTCGGATTAGATGTTAAGTTTTTTTTTTTAATTTAAATTATATCGGGAGCTAAATTCAAACTAGAATTAAACAAGTTATCTATGTAGGTAGAGTTTACCAGAAAATGGGGACGATACCTTTAAGTTTCTTCACGACTTTTTTTATGAAGTTTTTAAACGTATTAAAGACAATACTTACAGTAATTAACCTAATGGACACGAATTTGAATTTTTATACAAAGTTTTTTCATTCACATGTTGTAAGAACAAGGATTACAAACGTTGTTGTTGCATAGAAAGTTTTCATTAAACATATGACAATGAAACATACACAACTCATCTATGTGTTCTAGAGGCATACAAAAGAATCAATAAAATAGGTATATGTACATTACACATGCAGTTTTAAATATATCTATAGCTATGACGTGCATTTACCGCAACAATTAAAGCCTCTGTCTGTCCAGTCAAAGTATTTTTTAATTATTTGCGAACCGGTGCGGGCTCATTATAAAAAACGTAGCTTGTATTGAAGTATTTATTTGTACATATTAACAGTATACTGACTGACATGTCTTAACTATTTGTTTGAATCCGTATCGCTTGTCAGAGGTTTCGTGTTGGCATGCTTAATATCTAGATTTTTTTAAATCTTTGTTTTGAACTTGTGTTTACTATAGGTATTCACTTAAAAGTTAAGCTGACAAAAAAACAAAACTAAGCTGTTACAGAATGTAATAAAAAAATATAAAAATCTTATTAGTAGTTGGTCCTTCATAAAAAAAATGCTTTCTACATCCACAGAAAGAACTATTTAGGTCAGTGCCAAAATACAGTTCCTGTGTTACGTCCTGAACACAGATGGGAAACTGTATGGATGTCTTAGTATTACTGTACATTATTAAGCACGATTTCTGTCTCAAATAAACCAACTTTTTATATGTTTTTGTTATTAAGCTGAACTACACATTATAAAACTGAATTAATAACAAACTTAGAAGATAGACATACCTACAAATTAATTACATATAGCTTCAGATTTTCAATAGACAATGTGAAAAAAATATACCTACTTAAGTTAGTAAAATATTTATATCGTAAAATTAGCCCTTGCAAGTACCTTACAAACAGCAATGTCAAAATATACAATACGCATAAATAATAAAACGAGCTAGTTATCAGAATACACGAATATATGCAATTAGAGAGACATGGTATAATTTAAAATAAAAGCCTGTGTAATTGGCTCTGTTCGAAGTATTCAAATGTCTGCATAAAAATAAATTTAACTCGCATTATCCGCCTAGAAAATTATCTGCCATTCCCCCAGAGCATTTGTATGAACAATTTACATACAACAACAAAATATATTAAAATCCTGTCAACGGGATTCAAGACACTTGCGACCGTCATTGGCACCGGGCGCGGCGATTACGGGGGTGTTAGGGAGAGACAAGGAAAAAGGGCTGCCCGAAAATAATTACTTTATGTACCCCCCTGTGAATAATTACCCCCGTTGGCCTGGCCGAAGATCAATTAGAAGGAAACCTCGAATTAAGAGGTCAGCTAATGAGGCGGCAAATTTTATTTTGCCAGTATCGGTGACGTTAATGGCAGACATTGTTCAGATTGGCGTGAATTGCGAATGGTGGGCGAGGCAGTAAAAATTACTTTGGAAGACTTTTTAATAGATTTAGTAAATTCTTCGCCTGTGGGTATTTTTAGCGATGCAGTGGTTAAAGCGTTGCAGTACAAAACACGGTTGTGGGTTCTAATCACGCTGTCAACACTTATGCTGACTAAGGGTTTCCCGCTATGGTTCAGACGATGTACGCAAATTGAGCATTATTCCTATGAATGATGTTCAATTTGGGAGGCAAGTCTCACTTTTGGTTCTGGCTTAAATTTCTAAATAAATTAAAAGATATACAATAGAATATACCTACCTTCGGTCACTTGCATTTACTCCTCCATCAATACCCACTAGGCTTGGATACAGTAAGACACATTCCATCTCATAGGTGAAATAAGGTTGCCTGCATCAAAAGTGGATTGAGGCCATGTTCAAACACTGATTAAAATTGCTCTTCTTTCATTTGTAATTAATAAAGTACTACTTTACCAACATAATCTTCTATTACTTTCAATCTGAAGTAATTTCATTTAATAAAAAGACTATATTTTAGGTGTTACAATTGTCTCTCAAAAGTTCAACACAAACCAATCACCAAGTCTGCAGGCCCCATATCTGCAGCAGATTCCAGTCAGCAGTCCACTGTCAAATACAATTTGACGGCGCCATCATTTATTTCTAGTTTCCTGGTTCTGCGATTGTATGCATTGCATATGTAGTTTACTTTCAGAGCAAAATAAAAAGTTACCTAGCCTCTTAGCAGAGATACCTATGTCGAAACTCACATGTAGGTAAAGTAAGAAGGTAGGTAATGTATCACGTTTTAAATTGAACACAATTTCATTGCCTCGACCAACCAAGTGTCACATTCATCAATGCGTTTTTGCGTCAACAAAAAAGTTTTGTTTATTGAACTACGAGGACGTTACAAGGAAAGGACCGGTTTGTCATAGTTTCTCTCACACATCGTAAAACATTTTTTCCACTTCCTACTTAAACCGATGTAACTTAAACATATGGTGAACTAAATTATGTTACCTACGTCTAAACGACAGCAAAATAAAAATGTCCAAACATTTGTATACATTAGATAAATTTATCATTCCGTTTCATTTATAGGAGCTGCAGTGAAAGGAAGCTGCCGTACACACATGGGGAGCCGTCAAATCCCAAATGTATTATTTTTTCAATATCACCTCGCACTTTTGCTAATACAAGATAACGAAATTCACGACAATCGGATGAATGTTCGCGCCGCGTGAAATCAGGACTTTTGTGACGAAAAAACTTTGACATAGAGCGTTAAGTCGAGTTCGCGTGGGACGTTGGAACATGTGTATGTGGGCAGACGAGGGTCTCCATACGCCGATACCTGTCAAAATATGACGAGCGCCATTCAAGTACAGATGCGAGCATTGTCATCGAGCTAATCTAATTTGGAGTCGTGGAGCGTGAAAGTGTTGGAGCGCGATTAACACATTTTCGTTACGAATTATTGGGAGGCTGTCAGTCGGATTGCGTAAGCTGTGACAGGAGAGTGGCAGGAACGTTGGGGTGCGGAGTCGGGGCCTGATGCGCTACTGACCTATCAACTGTCGCGAATGTCCTTTTGCAAATTTCGTCTAGCGCTGGATTGTTCTTTTACTAAAAAACTGGTTGGCGAGATAGCCTGGTGCTAACTGGGCCGAGTTGGAATCGCTATGGCTAAAATATACCTATTACACCTCTTGAGTTTATAAGTAGTGTACAACATAAATAAAGATTAAGAAAGCGAATTCCACTTTTCTTGTACCTGTATGAGGCAAGCCCGCCATGGATCTAAATTGTACTTAACTTTTGTATTGCAACGAATTCTGTCGAACCATTGTTTTACATTAAGATGTATTAAGTCAATGTCTTAAATAAATTGAAGTACCTATTTACATAAATATCTCCAGATAACAATGAATTCTTTAAAGCCCTTTTTAAATTTTACAAAGAGTGGACTGTCAAGTTCTTGTGAACTAATTGTAGTAATTGGGAACTCTTGAGTCTGAGAAATGCATCATGTCAATTAACCAAACGTTTCAGAACCACTAAACCAAAGCGTTAGTTGCACTCTGTTTAAAAATTCATAAATCCCAAAACGCTGTCACTGCATTTCATTTGCTTCCAAACCAATTAAAGTTAAAGAACAAATCTGTAGCAAAACACATTTGGTTCGAATGTTTCTTCCCCAATACATTTGTAAAGATACGGCTACTTAGTAAAATTAGAGGGTGGGGGAGAAATGTCACACAAAAGTTATTTAGATGTTTACGTGTGCATCGTTGCATTAAATAAGCAACGAATCCTTGCGGGGGGTCGGGAGTCGAACCTGGGACAATGCGATGGGAGCAGCCGGCCACCCCGTCGCACTAAAGTGATTAACTTTTGTATTGACAATCGCACTCGTTGACGCACCATTTTTTTGTTCTTTTGATAACATCGTAATAAAAATTTTGCTTTTGCGAAACATTCTCGCGTTTTAGTCACCGTCATTGTTTTTGCGGGCTAGTTTTCTTTTAAGCTGTTTTGTTAGTGTACCCTGTAATTATTTGTAGTGGAAATTTAAGAGAATTTACTAGAAAAGCGTCACTGGGATCACTGTAGCTTTGGATGTACCGTAAATATTCTGGGCCCTAAATCTATTTAAGACAAAATGCAACTTCAACTTTTGAAAACTTTACAGTAAATTAGCACTTACAACCATCGTATAGTGGACATATTATTATTTGGTTAAAAAGTGTTTAAAATTGCTGATCATTTGATTTCAAAATATATTTGAAAACAGGCGCGGTAATCAAGTGACTGGAAATGCAATATCATTTTAATGAAAAATAGCAACAGTGTAATTTCGGGACTTTTCATAAGCGCGTGAAAATATTTTCATTTTGTAACTTAAGAGCTTTTAAGCCAAGCTTTGCTTTTAAATGATACGTCCACCTAAATTCTACCATAGCGCTTCTAGCGATTCTACTTCTATTCTACTAAATGCTGTTACTTATCTGTAACAGCATTTTTTGTAAATATATTAATCGTAAAAAATAAGTGCCGTAGTATTCGTTTGGTTTGCCTTCTATCGTTCTTATCCATAATACAGTGGTCTCGAAAGGCGGTCGGCCCCGCGACGACGCGTCTGCCTAATGCCGGGATAATGCTCCGACAGAGGAGTTAATTGCAAGCACTGCACCACACTCAGACTCAGGGGCACGTCTTCCCTCGGGACCCCGCCGAAATGGGGCTACACCTCGCTCGACCTCTTAATCATTCACTCCTAATGGAATCGCAGATGCGTCTGCGTTGTCGCATCGCTAAAATACGCATGAAATTTAAATGACCCGACCAAAAAAAACGAAATGTTTGCCGAATGTCTATACAACAATAGCGAAGCCACCAACGCTGATGCCTCGCTTCCCGCAGCGCGACTTATGAATAGAATAATGCGATACTACACAAAACCCGTGCGAGGTGTACCATCAATCAATGTACTTCGAAATGTTTCATTAGTAAACATTAAGATGTTTGCTTACATGTCCGAATGTTGTCCACCTTAATACGGCCAGGTTCCGTGAAATGGGGGTTGCTGCATAAAATATTGTCACTGGAGATGTACGGCAGACAATGGTTGGAGTAAAATATATCATGTCCTGGAGTTGCGTCTACAGGTCGCCTCGCGGTAGGTGTCGCACTTTATGAGTTTATGCGTGAGAAAGCATCATTACAAACACACTTTGAACATTGTATTGGGCTCGCATATAAATGTAAGTATCCTGTCGTGCCATTACTGGCCATTCTATGACCAAACGGTTGCAGTAAAAATGAGATATCAACTCATAATAGTCGTATGTTGCAACTGTAGGTGGCGTAATATTGAACACAGCTTAACTAGAGTTACATCTAAACTAGGTACAACTAAATTCACACGAGAAAAATAATCGTAAGGAACGTGAGGGTCAGTATAATTTTTCACATGGGTGTTAAATCATTTTGACCTAAGTTGTTTTTTGTGTTCCTTCCAAGTGCTTTTGTTTTGCGATATCTTTAACAGCATCTGAAATATCTCGAGTGTTTGGTTTGTTTTTGTAAAGTAACAACACTTTGGCCGATACCTATCGTCCATTTTTGTTTTTTTTTTGCCTATTAAGAGCCAAACGGAATGCGTTCTCGTTTGTTAATGATTTTTGAATAAGTTTTAAACAGAGAGATTTGTTAGGTATTGGGATGAATTTAAATAGATTTTAATTTAAAGTGACGCCAAAAATATGATAGATAAGTAATATCTTTAAAATACTTAAGGATGTCAGGTAGTACTTAATACAGGCAGTACTTATTACTTTTCCTTTATACAGATTGTGTATCATTGAATAAATAAAACAGATTCACGTTGTAAAAATTAAGAATGTGGTTAAGAAAATATGAAACTTTTCATTGCTATTTTTAATGTCATGTGTCCCCCCATGCTAGTTAGACCTACTTATTGTTTTGGATATTTGAAAAAATCTTGTTATTACAATTAAAAGTTTAGTTAAAAGGGACAATAAAACAAGAATTTTGCCTTATAGGTAGGTTGGCTTACTTATTTAGTGTAAGTTCGAGTAAAATCTTGATACAACGATGTTAACTGAGTGACAGGTATCAAATAATAATGTAGGTACAAACGCTGTTCAAATATAATAAAATATTTCCTTTTCAGGTCGGCGCTAAGCGTGAGGCAGTGGGTACCAGGCGCAGAGACAGTTAAAGTGGCGAATTGAGTATTCATGGGACAACAAAAGTACTCTTTTCTTAGAGCATACTAATGCGATGGGCAACTACGAGATCAATGTGGTGCGTAGACTGATATGCACTTTACCGTTTTAATTGGCTAATAGAAAAATATAAATTATTATCTAAGTGGCTACAGCGTAACAGAAATAGTATCGCCGTTTAAAATTATTTGTACTGTGCCCCTACGATGCGCGTTGGCTCGACATTAGCGCCTACATTAAAAATTCAAGACGACGCGGTGCGGTCAAGCGTCTTGCTCTATAAAATCTGAAAGGCGTTAACTTTTCGTATGTAACACTGAAAACAATCTTATTTACGGAAACTTTACACTTTTTAACTTATATTTTTGTGTAAAAGGACGACTAAATAGATCTTAAACCACTTTCTTAATCATGCATTTGAAAGAAAATATACCTTTTTATTTTCACGTAATTAAAATGGTAACATTATTTCACAATAAGTAGTATGTATTAAGCTTATGTTAGTAAATTAATGCCTCAGGGAATTCACGAAGTCGTGGTTCTATAAATTTTAAACGTTTTTATGATATTTGTTGGAAATGTGACTCAAACTAAAATCAATTTATAAAAAACATATTTACTTTAAATGCATTGTTCGAAATTGTTTACCGTTCAATGCATATACCTTATAATGGAAACATACGTCCATAATTAAAAATAATACGATTATCTACCATTAAATAAAAATTAGTATAGAGGAATGAATTTGATAAATTACAAATATCATTATCTAGTTACCTATTTGGTTTTGTTTCTTTTTAAATATAGACTACTGTGATTTTATCTCTTTTGCCATAGGTAAGTTTGTGTTTTATTTTACTGGAAATTCATAAGTATGTACCTACTATCTTTATTGAATAGGTAGGTACACCAAATCACCTACATTCCCATGAATGAGTAGATTCCATTAAAAAACGGAAACAATAATTCGAATGACACATTCACAAATCAATTGAAAGATTTTTATTGGCAAATTCAAATTCATAATTTGTTCTTAAATTTGAACAAGCATCGTGAGCATCGATAGGGAACGCCATAGTTCGATAATGATCGATGATTTGAACAGTCAAGGACACCCACATGAGCATTGAGGAACATAAAGAAACTGGATGAGATCATTATTAGGTAAATTGTTATATTTTATCTCTTAAACCTGCGATGTTCTGTCATATGCAAGCCAATAGGTATAAACCTATTTAATATTACAAAATTATCCTAACTATAAAATGTACCTACCGTCATATGGTGCCTAATTGTTAGGATTATTTCTCAATAAAAAGAGTTCGATAAAATGTTTATATAAAAAGTTTAGTGAAATAAACTATATGATGAGGAGAGATATTCATAAAATAAATTAATTATGTGAAGTAATGGCCCGTTGGCTATTTTGATCGGAATTTATTACACGATTTAGGCGTTATGTTTTCGAATATTCTTCAACAAGATAATATTAAGACAGATAGATAAAATTATAATATTGAGATAAATACATATTTTGCCAGTTAATATAAAGCTGTTATTTAAAAACAATCAGCTTTGCATTTAGGTACCTATTACCTATATCTGTCAAACTGGCAGTTCGATATAAGACAAGTACTTAGTTCTCATAGACGATACACAGTCCACGATCTATAGTGTGACGTGTTTTAGTCCGTAAATCTGTACTAATATTATAAAGCAGAAGAGTTTATTTATTTGTTTGAACGCGCTAATCTCCGGAACTACTGGTTCCAATTGAAAAAATATTTTTCCATCGGATAGTCTTTTTATCGAGGAAGGTTTAAAATCACGCTGCAACTAATAGGAGTGAAGAATTAATAATAAATGCGGAGAACGAGGATAGTACGCGTGTAGTGTTGTCATATCCAGCGCCATCCTTTTACATCCTCTGTCAGTTAATGAAACACACATCTCGATACATCATTGATTGTGGCGCGATAGTCGGGCCCACGTCATGTTTACTAGATCGACATGAACGCCCCATGTTGTTTCAGCTCTCATTACCGGAATTAATGGTAACTATTCGCGTTTCTCTTTGTCTAGTCATTGAAATTGAAATAAAAATAAGTATTTAACTGTTTTGAACGTTGGTGGTGTTGAGGAAATCTGTGTTCATGTTTCAAATGCGGAAGTGTTTATTGGAACCTCTTACGGTGGGATGAATTTTTGGTAAAATTCGGCATGCCGAAACTTTACTTCTCTTAAGAGTAACTCAAAACCAATGCTTGCTCATTAACGCAAAAACTACAACGATGTCTTTGAAAAGGCCGTATTTACGTAAAAATAAATTATGGAAATGAATCGACTGTTCTAGTAAGACCATCCAACTCACTTCAATTGGTTGTGAGAGTTTAAACGATTGAAAAAATAATTTTGATTTTGGATCGCCGTAATGACGTCGAAATAAAAACTAATATGGAACAGTTAAGTAACATGATGCTTTCGACCAATATTTCACTTCTCTCTTTGGAACTAATTATCAATTACGTTACACACTATCCTTACATTAGACACGTTTTCTTATACCCTTCCAAATGAAATACCGACCAATTCTAAATGTTTATTTAATAATTCGCAAACACACTTCATTCATATTTCAGACACGGGCTTCGGTTTAAAATGGCCACAATAAGAGTAAAACCAAAATCAATAAAAGCCTCTCATCGGGGCCACAGCATTCAATCACCGAGTTTATGTACAACGTTAAAAAAGAACAAACATTCGCCTCGGTGTTTATTATTTCTCATAATATTGTGTTCCAAACGACTTTTAATAATAACCTTTAAAGGTGTAGCCATGCCTTTTCACTGTTTTATTAATATTGATGTGATTATTAAGTCCGACGAACTTTATTAACGACAGATCGAACTACCTGTTTCATCCAATTATGGAATCTAGAAATGTAATGCTTATTTAATTAAAAGCTTTTACCTACCTTTCATAACCAAAGTAGGTATGTACATGCTGGATAATAAATCTTACAATGCTTTGTACATAAGACAAAAGCCTAAATATACGAGTAGGTACCTTATTAGACATCTATCACACAAAATCCAAAATACATTTTTTAAAATGAGTAGATAATCATTATTTTAAGTTTTATGTTATTCCTTCTTACAATTGCTCTCAGGACCATTTTTTTCTGTTTAAACGGTAACAATGGCACGCTAGTGGACATCATTTAAACGAGAAACTTGAAATTAATGAAAAAAAAATCATAAAATATCAAACTAAAGTTATTCCATATTTTCTTAAATCATTACATCAAATCGTCTATATGAAAAATTAAAAAAAGAGAAATGTTTCAACTAATAGCATGTGCCTGTTGGTGCCTTCATAAGTAATGGAATAACCAATAACGTCTAATACGGACACGCATACCAGAAATTCGTGAGATATTCGAATATGCTGTAATGATTATAACACACTTATGCCCATTAATCTCGGGATAAATTATAATTTATAATGGTGTACGAGGGCAGCATTAATAAATTTGGACGCGAGTATTGAAAGTTTAAAGTTATAATAAATAAATATCAGTATACTAAGAAGCAAATAAACAAATGGTGTGCCTCCCGGAGTTCTGGGCGCGTGCCGTGGATTAGTCGTATTTTCATATCAAAGGGTCTGTTTTATGAATTACTTATGTTTGGGGCCCAGAGTAATGTCTCTCTTTAT
This sequence comes from Glyphodes pyloalis, assembly GCA_037074685.1. NCBI lineage: Eukaryota > Metazoa > Arthropoda > Insecta > Lepidoptera > Crambidae > Glyphodes > Glyphodes pyloalis. Next base: position 19,089,282 of record JAYKKO010000001.1, read on the forward strand.
TCGTCGGACGTTTTGCGTGGGAGAATTTAATTTGTTGCACTTTTCGTTTAATCGCATTAGCGTATTTCATAATAATATCTTCATTGAGTCGTGTAGTGCGACCCTTATCACAAGTTTGCATAGGCGCTCGGCGACATTGCGATTTGACATTATTAATTTAAAGACGACTTATCGTTTTTAAACTGGTGGGTTACTGAATCAGTTTTGGCAATAAGGGCACAGAGAATCGCTCGTTCTCTTTGTGTATTTTACTGATACAGAACACATAATGAAGCAAGTACATTATTCGACCGATACTAATGTAGTAAAATACATTTTTTCTAGATATAAAGATCTAACAAATTTTTTGTCATTGATAAGCATAAGACTTCAAAAACTTTACTCAACTTTGCATAAATGGTTTGTTACTAAATTTTTGGAAGCTTAGAAAGTAGAAACTTTTTTAAATGTACTTTGATGTCTAAAACTACAATAAAGGTGGATTATAATATAATTAAGTATCTTATATATTAGTATATATGTAGTAAGATTATTTTGTATTTATTTTTATATAAGCGATGTTATTTTTCTATTTACATGTACCTACTAGCTTATTTATATTCACACCAGGTATCAAAATAATAAAAAATAAAATAGTTTGAGTAGGTATATCTAACAACGGAATTTTGTAAATTCCCTCATTTAAAATAATGTTTTAATGCATTTCACAAATCACGATAAACAAACGCGTTACTCGGACCTACCTGAATAAGTTATAATTTAGCTAAAAAAATCGCTTATCAAATGTGACAGATTATTTAATTTCTCTCTAATTAGGTATGTATTTCACCGTCGAGAGCAAACATTAAATAAAGATGTCAAAGATCGAAAAGATATCAGTCCAAAGAAATAACTACAGACAAGTTTTTAGGACGGAAGTAACCCGGCCCGCAATCATTAAAGATGAAATATGTTGTTTTGGAAAGTGGCACTATGACCTTATCGCTTTTACCTCCATTATCTAATATCTGTCATCGGGCAGACAGATAAACTGACATCATTTGGGATTCGCAAATGGATCACGCGGCGAATCAGCGGACCACCGGTACCGGGCATTGTCTGATTTGTCCCTATTTCCATGAATTTTGTTTATTCAACATTGGTTCGTTTCTGGGTTGTTTTGTACGTTTTTTAGATATACAGATGATTTATTCCCGCCCATTAGGTCACAGTGAGTAATGCAGCGAGCCCGCGCTCCGGGGCGCCCGATCCGGCCGCGTAGATAGCGGCTACACGTGTTGTCAACTTGTACGTTTTCATCCAAATACCGCATATTTGATAAATTTAACATTCTGTATTAGTATGATATTCCGATAATAACGCCGTTTTTGTTTAACCGTGAATGAAGACCTTCGATTTGGTTGTCACGTGTCAACGGTCGCATCATGCGCTCTAGATCAGATGAGTGTATTTTGGGGTTCATACAAATGTTGTCTTGATCTAATGTTGTCGAATGTTTTCGTTGCAATTTAACTAAAATTAATAAGTTACACTTAACATTTTTAGTGTTAGATTGATATTTTGAAACCTCACTTTGAAATTTAGTTGATTTAGTAACTATGCATTTGATTTTAATGGTTTATTTGTTAATTTATCTTTAACTAAGATTAGTAAATATTAAAAGTCACTGATAATTGGTTCAATGTCTAATTAATATAAAATGTGCGGTAATTTGGTAGTTTATAATTATAATGAGTTTGAATTAATTTATTAGTTTATTTAAATATACTATTTGAATAAACTATTTCGAGTTGTTTTGCTACGTGATAACATCATAAAAATCGTATTAATTGTACCAGCAATAAAATTATCTATTTAACTCTTAATAAATGAAATCAGGTACAGAACTCCTTATACTTTTTCTTCTACGTTTATGTCTGTGGGCGTTTTTTCTGGACGTTACAAATCATATTATGATTGACTACAATGTGTAAGAGTCATCTCATTGTTTGACCTTGTTCACCTCTGCGTACAATATGTAGGTATGTCACTGTGCGTAGGTATATGTCAAAGAAATATCTATGTAACACTAACTATGTATATACTATTTGGGAATAAACATATCAACATTTTCCAGTGAAGATGTTAGGAACGCATAATTTCTATTATGCATATTTTTGTGCCCGAAATTGGTAAATTGCTAAATAACATACAAATATTGACACGATGACGCAGTTATTTGAAGTTTTATTATTAAGGCTTTACTGTCGTTACATCCTTTAATGTTTACTTAAATTTTTGGATAAGGATTTAAAAAAAGACTGCTCCAGGATAATACCTGACATTTAAAAAATACACTTTGTTCATGCATCAGTTCAAATACTTTGGGAATAAAATCATAAAAACAATTAATAACAGTACCTATATCTTGTTATGTACGAATTCAAGTCGTCACAACTGAAATAATCTATTTTACTACTTAAATAGGTTTTAATTACTAACTCAGTGTTTCAATTTATGCTTTACTAGGTACTATAACTGTTAGTTGTTACGGAAATAATAGGAAGAGTATGTACCTACCTACTTGAACATATAATAAAAATATTGTCAGATCCCTGTACCTATATACCTAACATTACTGGAATATACTTATAGACATTGAAATTCTTGAGTAATGTTATATAATTGCTGATTGCTTCTCTCATCTCCAAAGATTATAGTATTAGAAAATTCGGGGTGTCATTCTCTTTCCATTGTTTACTGAATTTCCCTATACTTTCTCGCTCTCATTATGATGTCTGTTTAAGAAACCTAAATTGATGTGTTTATTTTTCCTCAATATCCCGACTCTCGAGCAAAATTTGTCACATACAAATAAAAGAAGGCAAAAAATATAATCATTGACAATTGAATTCTTTCTAATCTATGAATCAAACATCGTTTGTCGTCATGTCGTTTGAAAAAATAACATATTGACATATTCCGATAGGCTTACCATAATTGTTCATCGTGCTTAAACGAAGCAAGTTCGACGAAATGCACGATTTGAATAAGAATGGATTAGGAGCACTTAAAATCTCATAATGCAAGTACATAGAACACACACCACGCACCTAACTTGAAACCGTCAAAAGAGCCAGTCATCAGGTGTTACGAACATTCATAAACAAGTTGAAACAAATCAACAAATATTATAAACAAAGGCCACTTGTCACCCAGCGTAAGCGTTTTTGTTCCCGTGCATTTTTATAACTGAGTTTTTGTGGCGAAGCGATGTAGGAAGGAAGCCTCGGCGGGGGGTCTTGGGCCTCCCGGGGCATACGTATACAAAACATTCGTGATCCACAAAAGACAAAAGGAAAATTAAAATCTGTAAAACTGTTGGGACTGACTGTACGGCTTGTAGTGAAAGCTCGGATCAGGGATGTGCAATGCATTGATAAATAGATTTGAAATCCGAAATTTTCAAATTTCCGAACACACTAGGGCGAAGGCAGGGATTAAAAATGCTATGTCTGAGTATAACTTTGAACCTTCAATTGTGTTTAGAATGGAACCATCCCACTTTTGGAAAGTTTATATTCAAAATTGTTTTTTTTTATTAATAATATATTAATTCACATTAAATTATGGCATATTTAGAGTATCTACCTTCTTTTTATCAGAATAAAAGCTTTTCATTAGTTCTAACTACCTTAAACACGAATGAAAAAAGAAATCAAATCGAAAGAAGAATAAACATAAAAGCTTAGAGATACCTACAAATTGTAAACTTGAAAAAAAATTAACTGATGGATTAAGCCCGAGCGAAACAAACCTTAAGTTCGGTTTGACCCTACGCGTCATACCTTCTTATAACAATGTATTTGCTTAATATTATTCATGGAAACAAATGTCCATTGAACGGTTTGGGATTTGTTGACTTAATACAAAGTGCTGCGAGTGGTGGCCATCCTGCCGACGACATCGAATAATGGATGGCCCCGATATTGTTATAGGCATTTTGCGCAAATGTTTATCTTAGGTACTACAAAAAGATGATGTCTTAAGCATTTTGTTTGATCCTATTGTTGTGGGTTCTCTGAACTCGAATTTATTGCACGTGTTATTGAAGATTCCGACTAGACATTAGTACTCAACTAGTCAGCGTTCATGTAATGTCAACTTACCCGCATTTCGACCAAAAAACGCGCGTAACGAATGTCAACGTCATTCACAGCCATAGACTATATTAAAAGAGCATCGTTTGTTCGGAAACGTGATGGTAATATATCTGTATAAAGTCATGACATATTTCGTGCGGTGCTAACACTGGGGTTTTCCATGTTCATCCAAATAAATATTAAATCCTAGCTTAATAAAAAAGCTGTAAATAGCTATAAAATTATAGACGGTACGATTCATAACCGTGATCTAACTTTAGCGAAAAACATATTGCCAAATCGAAGCGAGAGAGAGAGAGATCTTTTGTTTATCTAACTAACTAATGGCAACTGGTTCGCAGACAAATTCGAAGCTAATCACATTTTTGGTCATATTTTCGGATGACTGGTATTACAGTAACCGTCTTTTATATACAGTATTTATTCAATAAAGGAAATTACGAGTAGATCACCACATTTATGCAATACATGCCAAAACTTGCCAAGACTTGACAAATCACTTACGAAATCGCTCGGTTGTTCTAAGAATATTCATATCGCGGTTTAATGCATTGTGTGACACGAAGGTAGCGAGAAATCAAGAGCAGTTTAAAACACCTTCCTTTTAAATCGGACACTCTTATTTGTATTGCAATAAGGTTGAGAATCTCATTCAATTTCCAGTACAAGGTTTAGCGGTCTTGCCGAATGTTACCACCGCAAATAGCACTGAAGATTACGTCTCTCAGAGGTGGAGCTATTTAAGATAGGTTAAATTTAAGTTTTTGCCTTTATTTGTATATTATTATGACTGCATATTTTTGTAAAACCGATAAAAAGGTAATTTTTATTTTTTTATTTCTAAGGCTGAGAAAAATGATTCAATACTTCAGCTTAAGACGTGATATTTTTGAATGAAATTCAGAAATTCTAGTGTTAGTGTCAGTAACAGTATTAAGAAAGATATAACATGTAACGGCAGAGAGAAAAACCTACCCAAGTGTGTAGGATTTGTTGGCAGAGGGCAAAGCGGCACTCCGCTGTCCGGAAATCATTCGATATAATAAAGAGCTGTGCGCGAGAAAGCGCCCGCTCGCTGCGTGATAGATGCCCGGCTACGAGCGACAAAAAAATAACAAAATCGACTTAGCAAACATGTTTAATAAAATGAATGAGTCGCCCGTATATCTTCACCTGCTTAGTATGACATAAATTATAATAACATTATGTTGTACACGCTCAAGAAGTCCCAACAAATTCTTATTCACTAGAAAATAAGACGTTTCTTAAAAATAACGTCAGGAATTATTGAGATGAGAACCAAATAGAATAAAAGTTAAAATTCTTCTAATGTCGTCCTGTTGTTGAACATCGCATCGAGTCCTTTGTGTCTTCAATTGATAAATACTATGTCTCGAATATTTCTTGATATCGTCGTTATTATGTATAAATTACTTTACTTGCATTTAATCGTCTTTGCAAAATCCACAGGTATTGTTCTATTAATGCAAATTTAAATTGAAACTGAAGGGTGCAAACAATGCCCTAGCGTCACCCTTGTTTTAGATATCCTTAATTTATCACCGATGCCTGCAAGAAATTAGCGTCAAATAACATTAGAACCGATTAAACCCATAAAGTCGAATTAAATTAGAGAGACTGTAAAAATCAATTAGACCCTTTATAGGAGTGATGTAACCGCATGCTCCTGAATTCCTGCTTTTATTATCAATTAGATGGGTTTTATGTGGGAAGTAGGTGTGGATTAGTCGAGTGTAGAACGGGCGTGCGTGTCTCCGGGCCAGCCAAGCAGCTTAGCCTCTGGGGACGATGTGACCCTCAGTAACACGATGACAGCTGCCTTTGTCATGTCCGGAGAGGAATTTTATACCGCAAAATTGACAGCTTCGTAACACCGTAACTCATTGGCAGCGGCTTGTCCCGATCAGCGCAATAAAATATATTTGGCGCATGAGTGAAGCACTCCAGAGTTCACGCGGCGAGGTCCGGTTTATGTCGTTTTATATCATCTTGTCCGCTTTCGTTAATGGGAGGGTTAAATCAAGCCGAGTTCTTAATTTTAAAATTAAATGCAATCGCATCAAATGTAATTTCAATATCAGTAAAGTTTGGTTTTATAAATTCGACTGGTTTAGGTTTTACCACGTGATAAATTTTTATGATTATTTTACTTGTATTTTTTTTTGTTCCTGATAGTTTAGGTAAGTTTAGGATTTAAAAGTAAAAGTAAGTATGTAGCCTCATTTCAAGGCCAATGTTTCAATTATTGAAACGCAGTTATCGTTTTAAAAAACGTTACGTGTGTTTATTCTTTCTTATTCCTACTAATATCAGAAACGAATGTTACTTTGTTTACAGATTCTTCTTTGTGTACGTAATAACGTAGGCTAGATAAAGTGTGCTCTTTGTTCCATTACATAAAATTCATACACTTATTTGAAAGCAATCACAGATGGAGAATATTCATATTAAGGAGTTCAAACTCTTGTAATCCTGAGCCCGCAATCGTGCAGGAATCTCTCATTGATTTTGCGGATTATGCGTCTCCGAGTCATGGAAGTATGCCCAACTCTCGTATTTTACTCCTCTAGAAATATTAATGAGTTCAATCTTTGTTCCTGAGATGCATCTTCATCATTGAATTTGACATTCTATTCTAAGTTAGGCTTGAGAAGATAAAATATTCCATTAGGAGTATTTACCTAGGTATAAACAAAAACATCAAAATTATTACGTGCAACACATAGAAATGAGTTAAGAATGTCATCATTAAGAAATAATAAATGATTATATAAAAACAAACTTTATAAAACTGAAACGTTCAAGAAACAACCCTAAAAAGATCAACTTTTACACTATGTGACATTCAATAATGGGTTGTATTTAATTGAATTTTACTATAACTACATACCTACTTCATATTTTTTTATGCGCACAGATAGTACCTACCTACACTAGCTTACCTATCTTTTAGAAGGCAAAACTAATGTTATTTTTGTGTATTAAAATAAACAAAAGTACAGTTAGTTTTGTCTTCTTTGTATCACCACTGCAATTGATTACAACAAAATAAGCATGCGGCGTCCGAGCCGTCTGGTGTGGACGAATTGCTTTAGATAAATTATCGTTGGTAATGTTTTCAGTTATCTCAAGAGCTGCAGTCCGAGTGGAATGTGGACGATCACATCTCGAAGGGCGATCGATGTCCCGATACGCACCCCACCACATCTGGTAGCCACAATAATAACCACTGGCCGAACCTATTTATCGACGTCAGAGATTTATTGATGGCCGCTTTACTCAATAACACAAACTCTAACACGTTTTGTCAAAATAAATAATTATATGTGGGATCCAAAATTACCATGATATATTACGTGACATTTATGTCATATTTCCGTATAATCTGTTGTATGCAGCGTGTAAACAAATTGGCGATTCGACGATTAAGTAAGATTTATTGTAATAAATCGATCGTATCGAACTTCGGTGTAACATTGTCGGGTTCGTTGACCCGACTATAAACGAACAGGCTAAGCCACTTTTCGAACTCGTAAAGCATAAAAATCTGTTTAGAATTGCAATAAATAAAACAAGAGGTTCGGGTGATCGCCATGCATACAGCGGCTATTACGCAATAGTTTGATTTATTGGTTTCGGCAAGGTGCACGTATTTCTAACGGTCTCGCCCTACCCAGGAAGCGGCGTGATAGAATTTTGCGTCGGCAATTTCCTCATACATGTGAAAAACTACCCGAGAGGCCCGCGGTGATAAATGTGAGGGTATGAATAAATTTGCCCGTCCTTATAAAAATCTGAAGTGATTAGGTTCGACACCTAAGGCGAGCAGGTGGACTTGACATTGCCGCATTAACTACACCTGTGTGCTACGTTGCATAATTACCCAACTTTTCAATTTATCTCGCTTAGACCATGAAGCCTCAAAATTGTAATTGCGAACTTAAAGCGTATTAAAGATAAGGTATTTTTAGCAAAACATATAGCATGAATATAAAACTTATGAACAAGATTGATCACACCTTTAATTTGGTATGATATTTCATAAAATATCAAACTGAGCTGAATAGAAACGGCTTAGCAATGTCGCCATTTTGGAAACATTGCCAGCCAAAAGCCAAACCCGATCCCTTCAACGTCATTCTAATTCAATCGCCAGGCTACTCGGGCCTGCCGTCGCTACTTGTTTTAACGAACCTAGACTAGTAAACATTTTGCAAAACTAACTTAAAATATGGCCATAAGTGATAAAATTAATAATTTACAGCTTAATGATAGTGCGATTGTGAAAAACAATTGGAAATAAACAGCAGAAAATCCTTAAAGCGAAAAGTGGAAGTATATGATTCAAACAAGTGTTTATCAAGTATTTAAGCATGTTTAGTACGACAATGTAAATTCAAATGCTCTTAAATCACACTGAGAGGATGGCCGCGCTTTTTATTTGCGGCTGCTCACTAATTCCATTTGCCATGTAAACCTAATAAATTTCACAAGCTGAAAAAAAAGCATCCAGCGCATTCGCATTAAGGGCCATTCCCGGCGAACAATAGCGGTATAACATTGACAGGGCAGTAAAGGACGTTGGAAATCTAAATATTTATTTGAATTACTGGAATGAGGAGTTTCGAAGTGTGATGCGAAGTTTGGGCGGCCACCGCAGTGTCCGGCAGGACATTCAGATCTCAGTGACGACGCGTTTAAAATATGTATGCCTAATTACTTACGTATGAGAAATGGATTCCGAAGGGTCGATAGACATGAGAGTTCGGGACGGTGACGTGATTGTTACTGGTGCTCCTAATTTCACAAAATTCACCCTTCCTAATGTTGACTGATAGACAACTGCACAAATGCTTTGTCAATTACAAATTCAGTAAATGTTGTGTTTATTAGCAAGAAAAAAAAACTTATTTTGTTTGTAACTAACTGCTAAATGTTTAAAATTATTTAAACCAAAAAGCACGTGGTTTCTTGCAGAACTCAATGTAATAGAGTTAGTGAAAACGCCGTTTCAGGTAATTAGTGGAAATGTTATGTATTATTTCGATTTATTAAATGAACCCATTCCATAGCGCTTATTTTGCACTACGCCCTTGATTGTAATGTAAGTCCTTGAATAAACCTTTCGAAAGATCAATAAATTGGAAGTAAAAACGCTACGTTGTGGTTGATACCAGGTGTGCCATCTGTTGCTCTGCGCTGGAAACTCGTCACACGATGAAAAACAGTTTCCTGACCATGCAGAAATGCTCGAACGTGGAACAGTTCAGAAACTAATAGTTCTATGAAATTATTGACGGTGTCACCATAAGGATACTCGAGGCTTTTAGCACCGTCATTAATTAATAAGGTAAAGCTTTTAGGAGCACTGTTGATGAAATATTTTATTGCGCATCGGTTGTGTGTTATTCCATCTTCAGAGCTAAGTTAATTAGACACGGTGACTGCAACAAACAGTTTTATTGCGCCAATCACCTACAATGCTGTCTACTCTCAGTATAAAGGTACCTATAAAATATATTCGAATAGCACGCCCGCAGTTTGATTGGCCCCGTAGATTATTAGCTGCTATTTGTGTTGTCAATGTTTATGACCATTTTATTAGCACTGGCGGTTTTATTGCAGATTCAATTGGCGTAGTCTCTGATTTGATTAAGTAAAGCATCGTTAAGTGCGTTTTGTTCGGCGTACGTTTTATTTACTAATACTAATCTGTGTGGATGGCACAGCGTCTTATAGTTTTGTATTGCCCCAAGGTTAACAGCTCTGTGAAAGTTTAAGTCGTATTCAACGGTGTCTAATTTAAATGAGTCCTCAATTTAAAGTAATTTACTTCTTTTAGTGTGTATACTTACGCTGGTCCTTTGATTATTCTAGGAAAAGGTTATTTTAGGCAGGGAGGAGAAACGACAGAATACTACGTTTCTGTCAGTTTGTAAATAAATTCTCGGTACTTTCGGATTTATTGATCATGATTTCTTTGTATATTTTGTGACTAAAGATAGTACATACTGAGTATCAGTATAATTGTAACAATTTTGCTACAAATCACAATCTTTCGTACCTAGATATGATTCATCAACCCAACATTTAGGTATTTCATTTTAGGAGATTATCTTTATTTAAAAAGGTACTTAAATCTAATTAACTTAACTTTATATACCTCGGGAACGGATCCCTATATTTTTTATACCACTCCAAAAGTTGAAAAAAGCAGTCCTTTATTACCCTTTAAGCATTGTTTAAGAGTTAAGAGGTAAGGGTGGGACCCTTCGAAGTAACTGACGACTTTTACCGACTCATTATCGACTTTTCCCATTTTGTTTGTACATTCTCTAAGATTGAACTGCTCTTTGGTTAACCTGATTTCTCATTTTTACTTAAAAGCATTAATGTTTAATTAACTACGTAGTTGTCTATACAGTTTTCCTGTTAATTACAAAAGGGATTAAAGGGTTTAAGGAGCCCTTGCTGGATTTACGAGAGTTTGGGTTGTAGGATTTACAAATTTTCGGGTTTTATTTAGGTGCAATGGACTGATTTATGATAGATTAATATTGTTAGTAGTAATGAAAATATAAATAAAAAGACATCGGAAACTTGAACCCACATGGTACTACAATATATAGTTTTTTCCTTGAATATATTTTAAGGACTTACCTAACTGTTAATTACACGAATGTTTGCCTTGGGTGGGAATTGAACCCACAATTATTCGTTGAATAGTAGGATTGGTTCGTAGGTGCATTTAATTAAAGAAAAGTTCAAAACATTTACATTTTAATAGGTGATGAAATGAAACTTACTCTGTTGAAATAAAGATTTAATTACAATCGTTACATAATTTTACTCATAATAATAATCATTAATAGGTATATATTCTATAAATATCTATATAGAACATTTAATATTAAGCGAATGTATTCGATTTGGTCACAATTGAATTTTTTTTCTATTTTGTATTTTGAAGTATAGGTCTATTAATTTTAAAAAGTGTCCAAAATGTTTATTTGGACAGTTCAGTTTGTGACCTATGCTGGCTAATTAAGTATGCAAGTATCAAACAAAATGTTTCCGTGGGATTCGTGTTGAAATCGTTACAAAACAGCTCGTTGTATTAATTACTATGTATAAGTTTAGTTATTATCGATGTGCGCAAACCCTTATGATATACAATTGCCACCAATGTGTTGATCGGTCCATATCTATATAGCGCAAACTGCGCCAAGTGAGCATTCATATCGTGTATAGTGCCAGGCTATGTAAGAACGGTACGATAGTATGTGCCCACTTACTTTCCAGATATCTAGTACAAATATGGCCTCAAAATAGTTCTACTACAGAAAACTCGTGGATTGCTCCTTAGATTTCACATATTCAATAGCATCTGCATAATATGCACCTAATACTTAACCCACATGACTAAAATCCAACATCAAACAAATAAAATACTAGTATTTAAAAATCCCGATCCCGTCCAGAGACTACGACCAATTTTAATATAAAATATTCAGAATTTAATTATTTACAATGTATTCTAATAATACTTTTAAACAATATTTATTAAATTCAATTCAATGTGTTTATGTACGACATTGAACGTTATGAAACCATACTAATTACTTTGTACACTTGTCGAGAACTAAAAGTAGAAAATCTACAAAACATTTTATATACAAGTACAACAACAATAACCAAATCGACGATTGCAAATCGATATTCCATTTAGTTTAACAAAATTAAATTCATTGTTTTACATTAAGCTTCGAAACCGAACTAAGCTTCCCTCCACTAAAATGTACAGTTCACTTAAAACTAGAAAGTAAAGTCTGGCACCTGAACTAATTAATAACTTATTGCTCCAAAATATTATAATCAAGTTACAATGGAAGAACTTAGGAAAATACAAATCTTCATATACCTTATGTCATATAGATTCCGGTTCAGGAATACAATACAATGTACAATAATTCGCTAAAACCAATTATGATAAATTTAATTTTACATATAATTGCGCATTTTGTGTTTCTATAAATAATTTGGATATTAATTCAGTAACATTCTTATATCTTTAAAAATACTGAGCAATATTGATTTTAAACAATGGTTTTATTGATTAAGTAAGGACGACTGTCGATGTACCACTTGAAACAAACATTTTAAGTACTTTTCATAAATCACTATTTTCTGTGCATTTAAGAAAGTAGAAATTACACTATGTTATACAAACAAATGAACGTCCAAATCATGAAATTTTACAAGGGTCCTACAAATTGTAGTCGAATTGCCAGCCATATTACTATGTCCCTATGTCCCTAATTAATTATAATCTTGCATCGTAGGTCTTGTTACTGAACTGAAACACTGTGCCACTGTGTAATGTTGTCTGTCCCTATTGGTTGATAAGTGCGCAGCGACCCAGGTTTCACTTACTTTACCTGAAACAAAAGAAATTAAATGTTAATAAAATGTGTTATTTTCTATCTGACTAAGGGTTTCACTTTAGCTTTCTTATCTTTTTAGTAAATATAAATTATTCTTCAGTAGTTTTTGCTTTTCAACAATAAGAGGACCTTCGTAAAAAGAATAGCGGTATTTAAATTAATAAAAAAGAAGGTTCATTCCAATAGCTGTTTCGATTCTATCGCAGTGTCGCCGGTGCGAGCCCGCCGCCGCGTTCACACATATAAACGAAAAAAGAAAAAATCTAAACCAATCGAGATGAGGTGACGAAACGTTCAGTCTCATTATCTGAGAATTTATTAACGAATCGCCCGGACCGGAAAACCGAAATGTGAAAGAAATAAAAATTCGACCTCGGCCGCGGTCATCTAAAGTTTGTACGGCGTCAATGAAAAAAAAGCGAAACAGGTTGTCCGGACGAGATGCGACTGAATGAAACAGAGAAGGACCCGAGTGAGGATCAAAAGATAAGAGGGAAGATTATGGCGTCGAAAAAAAGTAAAGCGGCTTTAATGTGAAGGTGAATGAAGAGGATCCATTGAGGTTCGGCGCCCACGCGCGGCAGTTGCGCGCTATCGCGGGGAAGAAGCTGCGCGTGCGCCTCTACGGCGGCAGCCGGCGTAAACAATGCACATTGTGAACAGAACAATAACGTTTTTTGTCTTACTTACTCGAATTACAATATTGAAATTAGGCACTAAAACAAAATTAGAAAAGCCTCGTATGGACTAAAACATCACAATCATTAGTTAAACAATGAATCATTTACACAAAATGTTTACTTTATCAAAAATTTAGTATTTAATTGAAATTCTGGACGATTTAGTAGCGATATCATTTGGCAAAATAATAAGTTAAAACTATACTGGCACGTTATTTAAGGCGAAACAAAAAACTGACGATCTCAAGGTGCTCTTTTTGGGGCTACTTTAAAGGAATGCCGCGATAAGAAGTTATTTTCGCATCAAGGAATTCGAGGGACAAAAAGGCGTGAAAAAGAAAATAATACAAAAGGTTATAGAAGTGAATTTGTGAGCGTTTGACTAAAACAAAATTCTTTGCGATGCCGTTCTGTGCGGCAGCGTCGACAACTCGATTTATTGTAATGAGACGCGGATGCCGCGGTCTCTTCTCAGAAAATGTTTGACGACTCTTAGAAAAATGCGACACACAGGCCCCAGGGGAAACACATAGCTTTGTTCTTTCACATGGTCCTAACATCTAAAAATATCATGTGTTGTACCTCTTTTATTCATAGTCATGGCATTGAATTTTTGGCTATTAAGTAGGTACAGTGATAATCTTTTGACGTACGACTTTGGTAATCCTTTATCGTTTAATATTCAAACGCCATTATAACTCCTTATTTATTTTATTTTTTTAATTAATATTTGAGACTGGTTTATATTTGTGATTTCTTTTAAATTTGCAAGTGTTATATTTTTATCGTTAAAACAGTTCCTTTTTCCTATTATGTTCGTAGGGTGAATTGAGTAAGCTTGGATGAGAAGTTTGGTACGCATTTATGTTGGTGGTTTGTTTCATACAAGGGAGTGTTTTGTGTTTTGAATTCAATTGTATTTTTAAGTATCAAGTTTGTAGTGTATGAAAAGAGCTAATTTGGGCAGGTCAGCGGCATACGTAGGCGTGCGGAGCGCGTCCCTTTGACACTGACAAATGATGCAAGATTGCAATCTCCCGCCCTCGCATCGCCCTTCCGCCTCGACTCAACTCCATTGTTTTCAATTACCGACATGACACCCCGGCGCGAGACTCCGCTACTAAACCGCAACTCTGTTTATGGCTTTCTCGATATCTTTACTACAATCATCCATTTACGAGCGCGTCTCTCATTTACATGCGCAGTTTACTCCGCGATTCTCAAACTCGACAATTTGAATCAATCAGTAACTCACCGCTAGTGGTGCGCGGTCCGCCTTCAAACGGCCGACACGAAACCGTTGGGGTGTTGTAGGGAGCTGGAATAGGAAACATTCACTCTTTTCACGTGGTGTCGCGTTGTTACCTTAACTCAAGTTTTTGCGTTTATTTTCGTGTGCCTAACCGAACCTATCCGGAGTAAGTAGGCAGTACAGAAATGAACGTGGGTGATATTAACCTTTTATAGAAGGGCTTGAAGGCTGCAGATCCTTCGTTGTGATGGGGTTGGTTAGGCTGATGGCTGTTGGCAGGGTGGTGTGGGTTGTGGTAGGCATCGCGCTGTGGGGACTGCTGGTGCCGAGGGAAGCAGTAGCCAGATCCTCCGCCGCTGCCCAACGGATTGGCTACGCTCGGCACCTTCATGTTCGGTGGAGTTTGAGGCGGCGTGTCGGTTTGGACGTCAGGGAAGGCGGCTGGGTGCACGCACGGGTGCTGCCCGCCGTACTGGCCCCCAGGAAAGCCTCCGTAGCGGCCGTAGGAGCCGCTGGCTGGGCTTGCCGCGGCCGTGGCCGGCAACGCGAACCCGTTGGAGCTCCCGTCGGCCGCTGAGGCGCGCTCCGGCCCATACGAGTGCTGCGGCCAGGGCTGCGCCGCCGGCGGGGG
Source organism: Glyphodes pyloalis (assembly GCA_037074685.1). Classification (NCBI taxonomy): domain Eukaryota; kingdom Metazoa; phylum Arthropoda; class Insecta; order Lepidoptera; family Crambidae; genus Glyphodes; species Glyphodes pyloalis. The sequence continues at coordinate 19,104,452 of JAYKKO010000001.1, forward strand.
CGTCTTACACGCCGCTGTGTCCGCCAGAGACCAGATCTTCGGCTTAGACGCGGGAATCGGCACGCCGCAGTCCGACGCGCTTCGCTTCGACTCCTCCTTGATTCCGTACCCCAGCAGCTGGTGATGCATCCCTTGCAGCATGTCATCGCCCTTCCTCTCCTCATCTGTAAAGATAATCAATTTCATCGATCATACTTATGTCCGATCGGCAATGAACGCGCGAGCACGCGTAATCGCAATCAGATTAGTCGCAATAGCCTCTGTAGCGAATGTAACACCAATAAAAAGAGCTTAAAAAGAATCGATACGCGGATTGAATGGTCGACGTGACCGTTACAGGGCGGCCGTAAGTTTTAGCTAGTAAGAAGCGAAATCATCGGCTCCCTAAAGAGAAGTCGTGTGAAAATACGTTTGGCGTGCAGTGACCCATTCGTTAAGTGGTTATCCGATTAGCGAAGTGAAAATACCACTTTGGGGCGCGACTCCCCTGCCGCGGGCTGCCCGTCGATCCCTTTCGTATTTAAGCTGAGCATTTATTTCGCATTTTCCGCAGCACCCCGCGGCACCGCGTCCTCGCCGGAATGTGCCGAGCGACACAAATAATGGTCAACCTCGCTTTTCGTCTTTTCTTCTATTTTGTCCGCTTTACGTTCGGCTTGCCTTTTATTTTCTCTGTTTTAGCTGCAAACGGACGTTTGCAGGAAAAAGCACGCGACTCGTCCATCGCGCGAGTTTAACACGTAATTGATACGAGTAACTTCGAGTCAGTTTTACGAGATTCTCTTTTTAGGAAGCGTATTATTGTACAATTACACAAAAATGTTTATTCAGCGAAATTTTATAAGGCTCTAAGTATTATCATAATACCATTTTCCGTTGTAAAGTGGGTTTTCGGGGGGCGCGGGAGGGTTAGGGCAACTAATGAAATTCAGTCGCAGGGGAGGCGCGACCGCTCGACTTTATTCTCTTTATTCCATTTAATGCTGACTGCTCCTAGCTTTTAAGAGGGGTTATTCGTGTTGCCCTCCACTAAGGGATAAATAGGGACGCCACTGATACTCCGCGCGAAGATATTTATCCGGCAAATTGTTTTAATTTTCATTGTATTAATCTAATAAAGGCCCACAACGACGAAGATAAGCGTGAATTGGGCGATTCCGTAATGTTTTATTTTGGCAAAGCATTTAATATATGCGTTGGGTTAAATTTGCAAATTGTCTGGGTAATTGTTCATTTCATTTTATTTGCTATGAGTAAGGTTAGAAATTGTATTCTGATTTTATTTCGCGGCACGCGATGCTGTTGTTTTCAATGAGATATGCGAAATTAACAGTTGGTTTCGTTTTGATTGTGTCTGTTTACTCATCGGTTTTAGAATGGTTTTCTGTTTGTATAATTCGTATTATGGTTTTCTTTTTGTTCTATGTAAGTGATTAATGTTCAATTACTCATTAAATCGTTTCTGTGAATAATTTAAAGATAAGCGTCGTTAACAATGATGTCCTACCTTATCACTTAGATTATACTTTTTATGAAAGACCTACTTAAAGAGTTAAAAAAAAAAAACAAATATGACGAAATGTGCATTTTAATTAAAAAATCCTGTATTTGAATCGTGACTTCACAGGAACCACATGTTGTGGTCTCTTGGATGCCAATTAACTAATACCACACGCATTATAAAAACTCCCACTTCGGAGCACATCAGGTTTTTTATGTATAAGACGGGATAATAAGCTAAAAGTGCCAAATAATTGTTGAATCTAGATAAATCAGAAAAAATATGACAATGAACCTCTGATGGGATTACAAAGATTGTTAAGGTAAACTTTTAAGGTCTTCAGTCACCAGATTTGCTGAGACATCTAATGACATAAAATAAAACTAATTTACTTGTCTAGTAAATACAAGAGTAATACTGGACCTTATTTTTTTGCCATTCAAACGTTAAACAGAAAACTATCTAGCTCCATCCAGTACCGCTTGGGACTGGTTTGCAATCAAGAGCTAGATCCTATTTGACTATTTTTATGCCAGTGCAGTATGTCCGTGCTTGGTTTATTTTGCGAATGCGCTATAGAGAATGTTGAATTTGTTGTACATACTGGAGAGTGAAACAGAAGAGGGGAGAGTTATCTGCAGATGCTATTACAAATTAAAGCCGTATCTACATTTTTCAAACGCAGCGCTCAACGGCTGACTGCGACACGCGTCGGACAGAGGACCGTGGAAATCGTAGCGGAACGCGTTGACGCCTCGAGGTTTTCCCCTTTAGTCACCGAGGGCGGTGAGACATTATAAAAACGTGGCTGCGGCGCCGCGTTCCCAAGCGCCCCCAACCGCGACCAGACGTCTATTCGAAAGCTACTCGATACCTCTCGATCGCGTTTCGTCAGTAAAAGATTTATTATTAAAAACTAAAAAACACTGAATATTGTTCATACATTTGTGGCCGGTTCCAATATTTGAAAAAAGTTTCCATTTTAGTTACAGATAGTAGATAATAAATTATACGAGGCGTAAGCTAAAACCGTTCCAGTTATGTTTGACACATTACGAATCGTAAAATATTGAACTCACCAAAAAACTTAAAAACTTCTTCTTGATCATGTGTACGGTCTATGGGTTATAGTAATGATCACGGATAAAACTTGATAAGGCGGTCAAAGCGTTGATTTCAAAAAATCAGATTTTTGTATTATGTTCCAATCTAATAAATAAGAGCACTTACGAATATAACCACTACACCATTAATTGGATGAAACTTTTTTTGCATGGACTTTCAAAAAGCAATTTATACCACTTACCACCACATAAAACATGATGTCGAACAAGAGAGGAGTAAAACGAAAGAAATGTATCTCACTTATCTTTTCTTTTTCTGATAATATGTTTTTTAAATATTAATTTAATACCTAAATATTCAATGAATTTTTATTTATTCAAATACTAAAATAATTATGTTCGAAATCTGTACTACATTTTAATTTGTCTTATTTAAAACCAAATTCGATAAAGATGACCTTACCTGGTGTTAAAAAAAAACTACGCCAGTGGAGTCAACTCGACCGGCGCAGTTACCTCGCGCTCTCGGTTCGTGGCAAGCTGAGCCAGTGCACAATACTCCCCTGCACATACGACCGACGAGCGAGGTCACTGCAATTTATTTCATCTCGAGCGACGTCCGCCCCGACGCTCACTTGTTTGTATTACTTCTACTCATTTTCCATTAGCGCGAGTCGAATTAATATTTTGTTTGCGATGTGTGCGCGCGACAAAAATTAACATTTATTGGCGGGGGTCACAAAATGAAGCTTTTATTCATGAGTGGCTTAACGCGGGATAGTTCTGGATGTTTGTTTGCCGACGACGGTCTAGGGATCGCGTGTGAAAGCTTTTATATTGACCGTGTTTGCCGTGACTTAAAATGATATATTACACGTCGCGATCATTGACATTTTAGGAAAATGGTAATGCATGTTAGGAGAGATGTTATGGTTTGTTTGTTGAGGATTATTAACTTTGCTTGGCGGGAAACTTCGTTGTTAACTTGCGCTTAATGTGTTTTATGTTTAGCTTAAGGTTTAGAAATTAGAATTAGCTAGGAGACCGTTAGAAAAAATTAAGTAGGTAGTCGATTTTGCAAACAGAAAAACGGACGTGTTTAATATGTAATTACGTGCTTTATCTTTTATGGAGTTAGAGCTTTCATTTGAGATAGACACGCTAAGTTTTATTTTGTTGTTACATCATATTCATACGAATAGATTATTCAGTTGGACAAATCGTGCGTAGCATGTGTAGCTTGCGCAGCTATGGGTCAGCGGGTTTAGTTATGACATTCCAAAATTTAGCGTGACTTTAATTCAAGTCGAGTAGATATACTTCTTAATTTATATGAGGTCTTAATTAGTTTAGTTATTTTTTTTTTCAAAACTCGTTGTTTTATGACTATTTACCAGACACCAGAAACAGATTGATTTTGCTTCAGATATGTGCGAATCTATATAAATATAAGTTAATCCGTTTTTTATGTTCGTAATGATCAGGACAAGGTTTGAAAAAAAAAGATAAAATAGTATCGTGATCATATTCGTGCGAGCCGCGCCAAGCAGCTAGTTTGATACTCCTAATACATGGGCATATTTTTTTATGAGTACGTTAGTGGGAACACTACTTACCGCCGCCTAGCCCTATGAGCATGAGAGAGCATGTCAAATGTGTTCGCTGCGTTTTAATGTGCTCTTGGCAAAATGTTGAGGAGCACTTAAAATTGTCGGTGCACCCCGACGCGCCGCGGGGGCGCGCGTAATCCGGAGACACGACGAATCGCCCGAGTGAGGGATGGTGTGAAACCACGGATGTGGATCTGGACTGGAATGCCTGATATGTATTTGAAGGGGTACCATTCAAACGATTTTTGACGCAATTTTTGCGAAAATCTCGAAAACGCTTTTTTGGAGACTAATTTCAATTTAAAGTGTTATTATTGCTATAAGTGTCTCCAAGTTTATTTCGAAGGTCCCTGGACCTGAATACACAGAATTTTCTAAGCTTTTATTTCTAGAAAATTCTGTGTATTTTGCAATGGGAGGTATGTAAGTAGGTACCTACCCTATAGTTAAAGCATGTCAGATTTAAAACTTTGGATTTGTCTGTTCTTATGTTGTGAGTAAATTAATTAATAACTGCAAATGATTATTCTGATGAGCACGTGATCGTAATCAAGTGCCGCCGCAGAACGTTTAAAGCGAAAACACAATTTTGTTTTACTTTATCAAAGTCTAGTTCGCGATATTAATTCCTAAAATAAATTTGGACTGATACTGTAAAATCAAATGTAGGCTAAACACGTGCTTTTGGCGGTAGATATTTTTATAGGTTCGTCATCAATTAAATCTGAATCATATCAAAATCTTCAAAAACCATGACACGTAATTTAACACTTGGAATTCATCGTGCACACTTGTATGGTGATGCAGATGTCAGCGGGTGTATCCCGTAATCCGTCAAAATCCGTGGGGGGATATTCTCGTTTGCCGTCGCTACTCGAGAGGGGATGATGGGATTCGTTTTTGCAAAAACACTAGAACCTTTCAGGTCTTTAAATTCTAAACCTTAAAAATAAAATTCTAAACCTAAACATTCACGACATGTTTTATTAAAATTAATTCCAATAGAAAACATTACTTTATTGAAAAGGTTTTTAACGAATCAACTAAATTGTGTTAATGAGATTTTATAGGTAGTTGTGTTTTTTCGTTTCAATTTGATATTATTTACTTAATTGGATACAAAAATATGTACAGAATTCACTAAGATACATATTTCCTTTTGAATATAAAAAACAAAGTAATTCCATCAAAATTATACGTTATCAAACTCAAAACATCTTTGTTTAGCACCCTAAACAAAGTTTCGCACGACACTTCTTTTATTGTCGCCATTTTACGGCCCCCTAATGTCGTCCGCGGCAAGCGCGACGGCATTCACACCGCAAATTAAGTATACTTCGGCCCAACAATAGTCTGCTTCATTAGCCGACGTATGGCGGGCATCAGCCGTGGCCCCCCTGCCTCCATTAGCTTCATGAAGTTCCCAATGAAAACACTCGTACTACACCATCCTCGTTACAACAATACCCACTTATAATTTATGCTTCTGACAACCGCGACTAACATCAACGGCTTGCTGTGCTGTTATTACCCTCACAGCCACTCGTTCCGCTTCTGCATTTTATTATTCCACTCAAAACCTTCCACAGCCAATCCATCGATTAGGTGAAACAATACTGAAAATGTAAAACGAACACCGATGACAAAGACCGCAGCGAAAAAGGTTCCACATTCAATTGGAACACATTATAAATCCCCAAAACCGTACTTACTTACGTTCCGACGGAATATCCTCATAAAAGAAACGATCCACGAACTCGACAAATCCTTTGGCAAGAACATGAAGTAGGGCAGATCGTCTGACAAGCCGAACGCGACCTCCGAGCGTCGCCCTGTTGTACCGACGAACGGAAGAACCGTTATATGAAATTTGGGCTCTGGCGCCGCCCACTACTACGAATAGGAAATCCGGGAGCGAGGAGCGGTTACGCACAGTTACACGCCTGAGACCCAGCCCCTCCTCCCCTCCCGGCAACCCCGGCCCTCTTGCCTCCTCTTCACATCCCGCACACCCTCCGGCCCTCAGCCACGTTATGCCAATTCACTCGGCGATTTATACACCGACAAAATTAAAGCAAATTTTAAACGTTTAACAACACCGACGCAATTCGAACATCAAAATAAAACGGACAGGTTACACCGAAAAATAGCGAAACAACAGCATAAACATCCTCATTCGCAGATGCACTAGGAATACATATGTTACAACGGAATAGATGAATGGGACACTCGCTTAGCAACATAAAATTAAAAGAGACCGACATATTTCATAAGAGAGATATTTATGTCTGACCAACATCTGACTGTCAACTCGTGATCATTTGAAGTTACGTCTTGTCTGCTTTTGGGCACGGTTGATGGTCAAATATTGACTTAAGCCTCGTATAGACCTTTATAGTGAGAAGTTATACTCAGAAAGCAGTTGTAAAATTTCAACCTTTAAAATGAAAGTGGATATTCTGAATAGAACTTAAACGAAGGTCTAAACGGGGCTACGGAATACAAACTTAACAAACCTTTGTGGGTCTTTATTTTTTCATCTTGCTCATCTTTGTCTTTCTCCTCATCAGAGAGCATGGTGTCGTCGTCGTCGTCTGTCTTGTTCTTGGGTTCCCACGTCATTTTGTTTTCTTTCTTGAGGCGACGGCGCGCGTTGGCGAACCACGTGGACACCTGTGTCAGAGTCATCTTGGTGATGATGGCGAGCATGATCTTCTCGCCTTTCGTCGGGTACGGGTTCTTCTTGTGCTCGTTGAGCCACGCCTTCAGCGTCGCCGTGGACTCTCGCGTTGCGTTTTTCCGCCGGGCAGCTAAATCGTATCCCGCTCCGTATCTGTCGACAAACATGTTTATACTTACATATACCTAATGGGTAAATTCCGCTTCCGGCCTTAAAGATAAAAACTCGCGTAGGCCAAGACAACGTTCTGATTGAGCCATATTTCTACGACTGATTCATTCAACTTACATTCCGCCCTTTGTGTGAATATAAAAATTAAATAAACGGATCAAAATCTAAACAGAAAATCGAAGGTAATATTAATAAATTTGATGAAACATTCGAATTACCGCGAGATATTTTCGTGTCCCTACATATTTTTATCGGTTACGGTCTAACGTCGAACCGTTTACAGCGAACAATAAACTGGCTTTTAAATTCGTAGCAGATAGGCGTTTTATTTGAGGCAATAGATTTCTCGTAACGGCAGCAAAAATAAAGCTATCGCGGCACTGGAGCGACATTCGATACACTTTTTAGGGCCCACGGTCCCATTTGCATCCGCATTCTAAGCGTAATTGTGGCGAACCGTCCCGTTCCCCTAGGCAGCATTCGTACCTGACTTCGATTTTCTCGTCGACATGACAAAGGCGCGGGCTGAGGGGCCCAATAAATAGGCTTCGCGCGTGAAAATAGTTTAAAAATGATCCCTATTCGCGACATAAACGTAAATTGAAGTAGGTAACTCTTGTTGCTCTTCATAGTATACTACCGTAAAACAGTAAATTTTCCAGCACATAAATTATGACTTTTGTACTGATGCATAATTTTTTAATGTTTTAGTACTCGAATGAAAATCTCTTTGATTTTACGAGATTGTTATGTGGACGTTATTTAGTTGAGTTCGGTAGTAATCACCAATAAATAATACTGAATTCAAATGTAAGTATGATGTCGAATACACATCTTGAGATTATAAGTAAGTAATTTGCTATAATCTTTTGAGTATTTCAAAGTAGCGCCGTGCGCGAACGATAACATAATTTTATATTTAAAAATGCGATCAACAAATAGTTTGTTGAAAAAATCAGTTTCCAAGTGCTACTTCGTGGAGTGGAAGACAGTTGTTCCAGTAGAGGGCGGGCCGTTGCATCTGGTTGCAAGTGCAGGGCGGTGCAGCGCAGGCGTAGGTTGCGTGGGCGTACTCGACACCAATCGATCCAGTCGCCATCTTGCACACCGGACACCACCGTATTGCCGGTCTGCGGGCGGACGGCGGCGCACGGCTTACATTAGCTCCGCGTCCAACAACATTCCAAACGAAACCTCGCATCATTTTCGGGGTTATCAAAAGACGCTCAACTCAATTTTAACACTTGTGCCGAGATTTAAATAGAGCGTCTGAAACCAAACACGAATAAGCTCTTTAGAAATCTGCGGCGGTTAGTGACGACAACTGTGGGGTTAGGGAAATTGAAGCGCTTTAAAGCTGAAATCTGAAACAGGGTTGAGAATACCTTACGGCGCTTCAGCCGCTGTTTTCGAGCGCTCCGCTTAAAGCTTACTAATTAATTTAGACAGACCACTTACTCCTCGCCCGCCCTATGAGAACGTATGCACTTGGTTTGGATGTTAATACACTCACGAACGGAAATGCTTTGTATCTTCGTTAATTTGGGGACGAAAACATAATACCGATGCTTGGTTTAGATTTATGCTTTTTATAAGTCCGAAGAACGGTGGGATTCATTCACTGTGACGTTTCCTGCATTTATTATTGAAGATGCTTTATTGTTTTATGCTGATGCTCGCACCGAAGATTTATGTAGAATTTTCTTTTTTTTGAGTAAAATTAACAGTTTTAAAAATATCTTTCTGAGATTATATCTCTTCTTTTGGCTAGTAGGTATAATTCGTAGATTCCATAAGACTAAATTGCGTTCTAAAGATTTGTAATCTGGCTTCATTTGAATATTCTACACAGCGTGTATTTAGCCATTTGAAGGTCATTAAACCTTAAAAGCTTATGAGGTGTGATGTTTTTATTTTCAAAAAAGATGATTTACATCCGAAGGTAAGTTAACGCTAAAAAACTTCCGTTTTCCATTATCAAGATTGGAAATGAACATACGTTTTGTCAGTATATTTTTTCATGTTAGTTTTCAAAATTTGGCGAGTGGGTATATTTAATTCATGGCAACAATGCCTTTGTTTCTCATATAAGTTGCAAACAACAGGCACACGGTACAGTATTTAACACGTAGGTCAGTCGACGCAGAATACGGTGGAGCAGCGCTACAAGGAGTGCTAATATTTGAACGAGAGTATTCAATTCAGTGGTATCAGAGGTTTACGATCTGGCCGCTTGGGGGAATTGCGGGTTCCGTGCCCTCCGTATACCTATGTACGGTACATAAGTAATGTTCCCCCCATAGGGGACCGGGTTGTATTAGAATTAGGATTCGCAACAGAAGTGCGAGGCGAGTAGACGTTTTAGACGTGATTGTTGTTTGTTTTGTTATGTTATACCTACGTATTGAGCTCTTGTTATTCCGTATAGTAGGTATTTACTGTAGAACTGATTAAAACTTAATATGTGAACGCTTTTTACCTGTCTTTTGTGAGTTTTCAAATGACACCTTTTTAGTTTTAGGTTGTTTTGGAGTAATTTTAGTGAAACGATATGCTAACAAGCAATTCTTCGTTCATCGTGATTTCAGTTATAGCTATTGATAGTTTTTTTTAACTTTCTTGCGTTATTCATAAATCCATTTTTTTACCATAAGCAAAAGTCAAATTTTCTTGACGTACAAAGTACATACGAATATTTTTCACAGAAATAAGAATTCACAGGAATACAAAAACAAGATTTCTATTAGTAAATAAAATTATGAGATGAAACAGAATAAGTCAAAGCAACGTAACAAAACTTGGTCAAAACAGTAATCGTTTAAAAAGTAATTCATAACTGTTACGTACAGTGTAGAATTTGTCTTATTTTCAAAGCAACTCAGAAAAAAGTTTGATGGAGGGTAAACTTTTTATAAGAGTTACAGACATGTGCTTTTAGTAGAGGCTAATTTTACTTTCTTTTTATTTACGTTATGCCAAATAGTTATATTTTGGGAAAGTTGAAACCAAAATGCAGCGACTGTTTCAAAAATAGCTCGTTCTGTCTATTTATTGTTTTTATATTTGGTTTGTTCGTTTTCAGTTGTTTGTAAGTACTATTTTGATGTAATGCAACTGCAATACCAAAATTAACTAATGTAATATACAGGCATTTATTAAGAAAAGCAAATTTTTATGTAAGATTCCAGAAACAAGGGATATTGTTTAAATTAATTTAAGTTTAAGTTATCATATTAAAGTCATACTGTAATTTCTAACACTGTTTATGTTTTTAAGACTTGCTTTGCCATAAAGTTATATGAGCGGTGAGAAATTAAGTTACACTGTATCTATGAATGACCCGAGAGATAGAGCAGGAGAGATAACCACTTATAAGTAGCTACCTACTTATCTGTATTTTGTACATCCATTGATCAGCTGCTAATTAATTCCGGTAATTACGCGAACATCGCCCACCACTAGGCTAAGCCGATGGCATACCGAGAAATCAATGTACGTTGAATACGATGAATTTGATTTGATTAACCAAGACAATTGCTTGATTCGCGTAGTCCGCTTACCTCTGCACGCCTGATTGGATTATTATCCGTTATCCGATTGGAATTGGTAATTAGTATCATGACTATAGCGGTGTCAATTTCTAGTTAAAAAAATAATTACGTTGTTTTGAGAATTTGGCTGGTATGCAATAAATCCGCTGTTTACACACTTCTAATCGTCATACTACATATTTCTAATCGTCATAGCAAATCCATTACGAGTGCTTGCTCAATACACTGATTTGTAAAGTTTATTACGGCAAATGAGAAATGATTAAAAAATATTTTTTATAATTTTGAGTAATACTGGTATGTATGTCAATTATTTATCTAAAATCAGACAGAGTTATTTAAGACAGAAGTCTTTTTAATGCACTTTCTAAAATAACACGTTTCATTGGTAGAAGTATGTTTATAATTTATGGCAAAAAAAAATATAAGGTATCTTCATTAGAGATCACAAATAAGTGGCGAACAAGCGTTTAAAAAAAATGGTTAGTGTTTTTTTTGGTTTTAAAATGAAAATAAAAACTTGGTATGCTACCTATTCATATATATATTGGATATAATAATCTAATTTCAGAAGTAGGTATTTGCATCATCAAGAATACTCACGTCGACGAATATAAAAATGTCAACCGTTAAAGCGTCCTTTCTTCAAACATACAATATAAGTGTCATTTGGACCGCTCGTCTCGCTAACAAGCATTCCTTGTTTGGTTTATTTAAAAAGTAACAGCCCGAATCGTTGGCACACCGAATAATTCCCTTAGAGCTTTGCTCGCTCGGGGCGCGGTAATTTCCTGCGTATTTTGATCTCAATGGTGCGGTACAAGTGCTTCGATGCTCCCTCCACTCTTTTCTCTAATTTTTGTACGTTTTCTCTGCCCAACTCTTGTGTTAAATATAGCCGAGTAATTTTTCATTTCGGCGCGGCAGGCGTGGCAGATTACAGGCTGTTTCAAATAATAAGCCAACGGTACTTAACTGAAGAGCGCCTACAGTCGTGGGCAAGTTTTGTTGCTCGCACACACTTTTCACCGCGTTCCACTCCCTGTCCATTTATTTGGTCGGGCAAACTTATTGCCGTACGTTTTATGAAACCCTTATGAAGTTTTTCTTCTCATAATGAATAACCAACGACTTTTTGGTGACCGTTCGGAGTTTTCATGTGAATTGAAATGGTCGAGTGTACTTCGCGAGGACCGGTGTTTTAGTGGTTGGTATAGTTTTTGTTTGTATTGTTTGAGATTCTGTTAGTGCAACACGTTTGGAGCGCGGTCTCGCCCGAAATGGGAACATCCTATATGCGCGATAGTGAACAATAGTGTACAGTATCGGGAACGCGATATATCACCGGGTATTTCCGTGCTTGTCCCAACGCTCGGTTGTATCGCTACGTCTTTTTTACGCATAAAAACTAATGTCGCCTCTAATTATTTTTAGATTACAACGCACCGCCTGCTATATATTAAGTCGAGTGGAGCCGAATTGTCAGCATAACTTCGCTTTGATGTATCATGATTTGTTTTTATTTTCAGGCAGTTCCAGCTTGATTCATGGACGGATAAATTTCAAGTGCGCCGTGAAACGTATATTTAATTGATGTGTCCACATAATACATTGTTATGACACTCTTACGATGACTATTTCAGTATTCTGTTGGCAATTTAGCGCCCATTGTGATCGTTTACGAAAAAAAATGCTATTTTTAAAAAGTTCAACCGTGAACATTTTGTTCAATGTTTTTCTACTTCTAGGTATGATTATTTTAAGCTATATGTGTATACAACACGATATGAAATGTTATAGATCAGTTCAATTAAAAATTTTTCTTAACGCATGCCTTTTAATTACTTAATTGAAATATGATTATGCGGTAAACTGAATTTAATTGGTATTAATCCATCGGTTATTGTAATGATATGGTAATGGTTTGGTCTTAAGGTGAGTAAGGTTTACGCGAGTAGGTAGGATTTACTTGCCGTGATAAACACTCTAGGAACTTAGCCTGTCGTTTAACGGGTTGGTCGGTTTGCCCAAATCGTCAACGCAAGCGATCGCGTTTCAAAGAAAAACTGTGAATTAATCAAGCGCTAGCGCGAAATGGATGTGGCGTCATTCGTCTTTGTCACACATTCTTGTTCATATACGTCGGAAAGGGACGGCCGACAACCGGGAGTGGTTACCCGGTCATTTGTCCCTTGCGGCCGACACGCATCGCGGGCCATAGGGCTAGGTGTGCCTTTATCAAGCAAGCTGCAACTAAATGCTTGATACCAAATGACTTATCAAAAAGTCATTATAACAGCTCTGCGCTTATCTAGGCATCGTTATTTTTTTGTAACACTGTACGTGTAATGTGAATACGACGCTTTAATTTTGTAATTTGTAAAAGGTTAGCCGTTCACCTTTTTATAAAATAAAAAGTGATTAAACCAAAAAAAAATATGATGAGAAAAAAACATACATATTTGTTCTAATTTTAACATTACTGAACTGAAACTATGAACCAGTGTGGTAATAACTGTTTCTCAAATTGTACCAGTTCACTATTTAGTGGATTATATTTCAGTTTTTAAATAATAATAGATGATTAATAATATTAAGACACTTTCATTAGGTGTTAGCCCTAAAATGCAGGTTCATATTACGTGTCGGGTCGTTCGATGGACGATATAAAATGAATAGTTAACAAGTTAATAATGACAGGTGATTTGGCGATGACTGCTTTCGAAATTCGATATAAACGGTCTAATAAACAGCCAGACGCATTGACGTCCTATCGCGATGTATAATTTTAACGACCGATTAAAGACCGAAATCACATTGAAATGACGTTAAATTATCTAAATAGCAGGTACGTTCATAAATAACTCACTAGCTTATACCTACAATCTACTCACGCTGCTAAAAAGTTCCAGCATATCCATACGATTCTACAAGAACAACGAACAAAATGTAAACATAAACAAAGAAAGCAATTTGAATCTATCACCCGGGAAAAATGTGGCTCAATCCACGATGTAACACACACCCGCATAAGAAGGGGATACATTTGCACAACATAAAATTTATTAAAGTCAAAGCGAGTCGCCAAATACAAACATGAGCCTTTCGCATTGCAATCTATTAGAGAGATAAGTTTCGATAGGGAGGTATTATGTTAATCCTTGCGCGGCGCGGCTTTATCTAAAGTGGGCGTCGGACCTATGGGGTCTCTTGGACCCTGGGGACTTACCCGTAGGCAGCGAGCGTCGGATCGTAGGGATAGTAGCCGCCGGAGGGTTGAAGGCCTGCGGACGTCCACGCCGACATCTCTCCGCTGCCTTCCTTCAGGGCGTAAGGGTTACTCTGGAACATCGCAACGCACAATAAATAAACACAATCAAATGGTTGGGTTTCTTTTGGATACATTTCTTTTATCCGAAATGTGAAGCACGAAGTCTATATGATTCTTCCTACCGATTTACATTCAAAAACCTTTTGTTGTATCTCAATAACCAGGATATGTCAAAACTATAATAAATAACTATTGATATTAAATTCTAAAGACTTTTCTAGGTACTTAATAGAAATGATTTTAAAATACTAATGCCGATAGTTTCAAATGAATAAATGATATCAATAAGACGTGTGATGTCGTTAAACGACTGAACAATTTGAAAACTAAATGTCATTAAACCATTTTAACTTGCACTCAGCTTTAAGCTCGTGTGTAATCAGATAAATCAGGACGCTTAATACCACCATTCAGTCAATCGGCCTAACAAATACGTCGGCTTGAATTTAATTAAAGTTAACTTAATAAAAGGGAATAAACGCGAGCTACAATAAAAGTCCCAAGTGTGCGGGCTGACGTATCACTAGCGCATTTGCATAATGTACAGGATGCGGAGGGTGAAACTATTAAGCCGTACGCAGACGCACCCTTGCGCGTGATAGTTGTTTAAAAGCGAGATGGTGGGTTCGGTAGGGAGCGGAGTGAGCATTCACTCTTTGCAGTTATTCGCATACATTAGGAGCGACTAAATTAAAAGTGTGAATATTCCCGCGGGCGCATCTCTGCCCTTGTACGGGAGCACCCTCGCATGCAACTTACTTATTACGATACAATATGGAACTAGTGCGAAGTGCGATAACTGAATAAAGGCAAGCTTATTTGTCCCCCGTTTTGAGAAAACTTAAGGCGCATTACTCTCTTGTTGATGTGTTGTTATTGGATGTATTTTCGGAGATGCGCATTTTATATCGGTGCGTGCTTATTTCAAATTGTTTTTAGAAGTCTACTAAGATTGTGGCTATTACATACATATTTTTATATAGTTTTGAGGAGTGATGTAACTGTTAGGAACGTATGTTCTTTTACTAAAAGTGGAAGTACTTCCGCCGAGCTAGGTGTTATCTGCTCGGGGACCAAGGCCCAACTACCAATCTTGGTTCGTTGTACATATACTTCGTGGCGACGAAAACTCTGATATCGCGATGTAGGATATCGATCTCATGCATTACGTATGGAGCGTTGTTTACTACGCCAATTCTGCTGACGCTGTATTTGTGTCGACTTGTAGGTCATGTCGTAGGTCGGCACATAACTTATTAAATTCCAAGTAATGCATTGAAACTACTGCAACTTATTAGAAATCTATGGGCCCAGTTATATTGAATATAAAACCTACTATTAACAAAACTGACACTCATTGAGGTCATTGATTCAGTTCTGCACTTGGTAATGCATATCCTTCAAAAATCAAAGTACCAATGTACGGAAAAAATCTCCACGTTTGGTTTTAATTCCTTTGTTTTGCTAATAAATAATAAATAATTCTGCAATTCATAATAGCTTTCACTATAAGTTAAGTAACAAAAGCATTTTAAGACGTGGACATAATATCAACTATTTATATTATCTATTGTTTCCTTCATAAGTCATAATTTACGACTACAAATCGGATCATTCCGCAACAAAAAATCTTAAACGCCAGTAGCGTCGTGCACTAGAAAATGAAATGAAAAATAACAAAGTAACATTTCCTATTAGCATGGTAAGAACTATGCCAAGATAATAGCTTAATTATTGTTCTAAGCTAGTCGCTGTGTTCTAGCTAAGCAGGTCATTTGTTCGTTTCATTGCTCGAACAAATTGTGTAGCTTCGTGGTACAGTCAGCAAAATAATATTAAGTTCACTGACGTAATAAGCTGAAGTCACCTGGACAATATGCATAGTATACATCTTTTATAGTAGCAGATATACCGGCTGAAACGCACAACAATTTGAACATGTTTTGTGTTATTGAGAATTGTAACAATTGTTTAGAGTCATTTTTGGTTGTTGTAAAGCTTAAAATGACAGTTAAGAAATAATGATGCTTCAGACGTAATATTTTGTAAAATTATATCATCTAACGATTACTTAGACTCGTAGTACAGTTGTTGTCCTTTTTTCAATTCAAAATTAATTAACGAAATTTTATTAAGTAGCTTTTTTATGATGAATAATATCTAAATACCTAAAAGGCGTAAATCAGTGATCGAATATTATTTAGTTATGTGTGGGTAAAGGCTTTGCCAAAAGGTTATTAAGCTTGAGTATAAAGTATTGCTAAGCGATAACTGACAGACCTTCAAAAGAAGAAGAAAAAACATTAACTGCTACAGTTTCCGAAGACGAGTGTACAAAATTTGTTAAAGTTTGTATGTAATAAATTAGTTACAGATATGAATGAAATCCTGAAATAGCAATTAAGCTGACCAGAAGAGGCAAGTCGCAAACAAAAGCTAGATATTGCATAATAAGCAAAACGCAAGATAACTCTTGGTTTTGTGATAGTATAAATTGTCATCAATCCATATACTGTTAGTATGATATTATATTCACATTATTTTTTCACGATTCTCTCACGAGATCTCATGGTTATCAGGATTTTTTTAATTCCAATGATGAAAGTGGTAACATATTGGTAGTTCATTAGAGAAATATTGTTTAATAAAAGGATTTCATTTAGCTACATAGTCGCCTATCTGTACTAGTAATTAGTTTCTATGTCGTTAGCAATTATCGTGAAGTTACAAGATGTCAAATGCGAACATAACTATGTATAAACAATGTTGTATGATGCAACGTAATGGTCAACTTCTTATGTTCGCACATACCTAACATCATTATACTGGGACATTATAATATCTGCATACGGACATAACCTTTGAAGTAATTGAAAAATTGTTGTGTTCAAACTTTGAACATGAATAAAATACGTTTGTAGTACGACCATTATTATTGTGCTGGGATGACACCCCCAGTTAGTATCCGTCGTCTGGTACTCATAGTACAAGGGAAAACCTTAGTTTGAGACCAGGTGATTGGTGTGATTGCCTGGCGCATTTATTTATTTATTATAAAAAAATACATAGAAGTTGAATGTTTACTCAGCGCACTGCATTTTAAATAAATTAATGATGGTTAAATTCAAGAATCGATGAGTTTAAGACAGTTTTCTAAAAACGCTAAGTAATAGATATGCAGCATTGAGATTTTCATCTAACTAAAGCGATTGAATTATAATAACCTTATCGTTTGCCTAGTAGACATTTAAAAATAGGAGAATAGATTATAAAATAGTTTATCTAAAACGTGAAAACAATGCAAAAACATGTCTTCATGTCTACAGTAGGTAAAATTAATGAAAAGAAAAGTAAAACCAAACTATGTATGTAGCTTTCAATAGGATTAGAAAAAAGCATTATGAGAAATAGATCACGGATATCCCCAGGAGTTAACCTAGCACAAACATATATAAATTGATTTTGAAAAGATCGTTTTATAAATGAACCTGACCGGGAATCAAACCCTGGATTTTTTTCATTTTGAGCGATGACTTTGAAGACTTAACATGACTAAACTAAATATCTGATCGCCCACGATAAATATAAAACCATATTATTATGCCAAAGTATAATTCACTTTTACTTACTAAAACTCTTCTGGAAACCCTGAAATCCACCTTAAATTATTCACATTCGGGCCTGACCACTTACTATTGGATTTTAAAGGACCTAAGTAGGGCACCATTGTTTAAGCACTAGACTTTTGTAAACACGGTAACTTGAGTAAATTTCATGTTTAAATGTTACGTAGAATCACACCACTCTAGAAATATTAAAATAGCAGAAAAAGTTATCTCAGTATTGATGAAAAAATTTCACTCGTGATACGTGATCGTCGTCGGCTCAATTGTACACTGCGTGAATTATCTAATCTTTATAATGACCCACAAAAATTATAAACTTGAAAGTTAGTTAGAATACATGGACATATGCGTCTGGATGTATGTTTGTTATTCCTTTACGCAAAAACTACTGAATGGAATTAGTAAAAAGAAATATGGGATGCTAGATTAACATATAAAATACTTTTGTAGGCACTATCTAGTTCAAAACAATTTGATTGTTCTGATCAATGTCCATCTCAAAAGGCACAGTCCATAGAGATTTAAGGGCAATGCTGAATAATCTCGTAGTTATTTGGGCTACATCCCAGAGTGTGGTGTGCAATCATGGGCGCGATCATTTAAGCCGGCACGTGACTTGGCTAATGCAGGGGGCGAAGCCATCATCACTCATAGTTAGAGGTAGGAGGGAACCGTGATGTCGTCGTCAGGGAAACGCGCAATTTTTATCTGAGACCCGCAAAGAGTTGCGGACGGAAATTTGTCACTGCTTTATTTGGCAGGAAGGCCTTGTGCATTTGCAATGATAGATATTAACGACGTTTTAATGATTCTGTTCGTATAGAATAACATTGGCTTTTTTTTAAATCTTCATGGCAAGGTGGTTGTCAAAATTGTGATCATAACGCCAAGAATATAAGTTATAAAAGTATTTAGTTAATCTTATTAGCTATCGCCATCCTGTGGAACTTTTATCGTAGATCTATCATTTACTATAAGACGAGGCATTTTCCAATAAATCTATCATAATTTGTAGCATGTATGCAATTTGTCCACTGTTTTATTTAAACACGCCTAGTCCTACATGGTCTGATCAAGTGCATTTTACGGATTTTCCGAACGTAGCTCGGGTTTTTGATCACCAATCTGCATTTTATAGACGTGGTAATTAAAATTATTGTAGTGATGGGAGCGGGGTCTTGCCCTGCAAATGGGATACTTAGTAGGCTACTACTTTACTTATGCCTAGGAATCAACTTGCATCCTGATTGCTAATAAATTGGTTTACTATTGTGTACCAAGTATGGCAGGATTGTATATGAAATCTGTAAATGTGAACAAGGATGCGATGTAAAAATGTGCTTCTAACCTTTTATACAACGTGTAACTTTCTACAAAAATACGACGAAAATAAACTAGGACTCGAACGTTGAACAGAGTTTAAATATAACTACTCAGCAAAGAAAATAAAGGCGGCGAAAATTTTGTATTTATTACAGCACAATTCGAAAACTTAACTTTTTATAATAAGGTCAATTAAATCATGTAATCAAGACACATTGATCAGGCTATTACTATATCGTACATGGAAGTGTTTTTAATGGCTTTACTATTTCAGGTAAATTTAATTGCATAATAGGCTTTTTTTGCTAAAAATTATCATGACTTTTATTAATTTATTATAAACGTATAATTATTAATAGTTAGATAGACTCATAATTTATCCTTGCATTACTAACGAGATATAATTAAGGCAATATCCTGGGGTAATATAAAAATTGTGCTTACAGGGACATTTATGTTACACAGTAATTAACCTACATAGCTGATTTTGGAAAATATGTTAACAAACTAAACATGATAGATTAAAATCAAAGCTAATTAATTGGACATGTTTCTAATCGCTTATAAAAAAAACACTTTATTCTCAATAGTAAGTTGCTAAAAAGATCAGTGATTATTTTTGTTCCATTTTTATGACATTTTGATTAAAATAAAGAATTAGGTAATATTTAATAATTTAGCGCATAAATAGACTCATGATTGATTTGAAGATTAACGTAAGATTAACTAAAGATTAACTTATAATGATTTTTCTCAAGATGAACCAATTATACACTTTATGTTAACAATAGTAACTATCTAGTCAGATTCATTATGTTTGAATTTAATAAATTTGGAGATCTTTAGTTTTCAAGATATACGATTTTCCACAATTTGCTTGTCTCTTTCCTACAGCAGGTAGTAATAGTTAGTCCCTACTCGTAGTGCCACCAGAAAAATATATTTGACAGTTTAAAATTTAACAGTCAACATTTTTTTAGTGGTGTGGTGCGTTACTAAATTTATGGCTAATTTAGATGACATTAAATGCATATTTAAAAAATCTCGCCGTGCCAAAATTCTTCCCCTCTTTCCGTTAGGCTGAACCTAAACAACATTTTAATCAATTCTCCACAGAGTTCGCGAGTCAGCGCACAGATAGACTCATTACACCAACCCCAAATAAATATAAACAGTAGCAAAGGGCCCGGCCCCACTATTAACGTTATTCACACGCGTCGCTAGATCCATAAATAAGAGGCAACTAGGAGCCGCGACCCTAGAGCAAAAAACACAAGTTCACGTTCGAGTGATCGGTGCGGTTCATAAATAAGGCTCGTTTTCATTGCATTAAACTGGTGATAAGTTATTTGACGGTTCATAAATTCGTACCCCATTGGTGTCTGTGCGCCCAGAGACGTCCCCGGCGCCCTGTTCGCCCGAGGCGCCGGCCTGGCCCGCCGGGCTGCCAAATCGGCGCTACTGTATCATTCCGCGACTCAGCTTTCTGGCTACTGAACGCCAGTTAAAGGCTTGATTTTACTCCGATGCCATGTTAGGTGATACCATTTTCTGCTTCATAAACTGTTAAGCGCAGTGGCGTCGCTGTCATTTGGTTTTAGCGGCACGATTCAGGGCATAATTTTCCCATGTTGCCAAGATGTACTGAAATATGATACCATTCAAATTAACTGCAACTATGAGAGTACAATGGAACCGATCGGCACCGAGTTAAGATCGCATCGCGCGCAAACGAGATACCTTATCATGTAAATGAACGTGTAAAAACGGTCTAACACTCGGGGCATGAACATCGCGTGATACGAAGAACGACATAAGACGGCCAACCTCGATCCCATCTTGATTGTGCGCCGTAACGTGACAGGATTCCTATTCAGAGCCGCTCGCATGCACAAAACATAACAAAGGCAAGTGTAAATACCGTTGAAGCCCACTGAATAACGTACTCGCCATTCCACTAAGGGCTCCACTGAGATTTATCGTCGCTAAAGTATTTATCATGAAACTCTAATTCGAAACACAATAATATATTCGGTCCATAAAATAATAAAGTCACCGTGCACTAGCAAAAATCTGAAAGTGAATTGTAGCGAGTGGAAAAAGAATGACTCTAAGTGGATAAAAAGCGAATACAAACGAAAAAGTCATTTCATGCCGCACGATGGTGACGCAATCTGCGGAAAGTGGTCGATTTGGAGTCCTATTTGATTCTAGTTAAGGGCTGTATTTGCAGGAGTGGTAGACAACGTGGCTAAGTTCAATAAAGCTTTCCCCCAAATAAGCTATAAAACGAGGCATCGGGCGGGCGCTTTGCGTAGGTATGTTCCCGTTCCAATTATTTGTTTGTGGAGGCACAATAATTTTATTTTACGTTTTATTTAACATTTATTTCGTTACGGCAATTTCACGGGTATCAAAGAATTGCTAGATTGTGATTTAAACGGAATTGGTTATTTTCCACTTCGACGGCAATAAGTTGACTATAATTCTTTGTATCGGGTTAATGTCATTTTATTATGCGCGATATTATGATGCTAATGAAATTTTTATTTTACACGCCGTCAATTTTTTCATTTGAACGGTCCGGTTGTTTGAGATTAATTTGTTCTGTTCGTTTATTTGTAATTGTGAATGCTGTTATCGTGTTGACTTTATGTATGAGAGCTATAATGTTAAAAAAAAACTGCATCGTGAAAGTAGCAGACGATTGTTAGTTGATTTACCTGTAGCAATAAAACCGCCGTGACCCAGTACTGAATGTTAATTCGTATTCAAAGCATGATAAATGGCATTAAAAATCCACGAGGATCGTGATGGCGCCGCGTCTTCCCGGCCCGCCATAAATAAATAAACAATAAACTGGGATTAAACAAGTCAATTGGAGCTCAGGCACAGACAATGTGCGGTCAGGTTTAACTGCCTAACCCGACGCAACCGATCGCGGCCGCCGTAATTCAATGATCGTAAACGCTCGCAATGATATCAATTAGACGGGAACCGAGACCGATAAAGCTCCGCTTTAATTAGGAGAACAAACAACAGACGGTTCTTAATGAGCCGTGAGTGTGGAGGGCGAGAGAGGTAATTAGGTCGGGGAGTAGTGAGCGGGGACGATCAATTATTTATTGAGCCTTCGTGATTGATTCGGCTCGGCTCGCGGCCGACCGCGACGACCCGCGCCCTCGCCGACCTCGCTCTTAATCTCCGCTGAGAAACACCAGAAACTTCATTAGCACTCTCTCACAATCAATTTGTCCTCCTAAAGTTATCCTATTCGGCTATTCCAAATCGAAATCCTAAACAGAGAGTCGTATATTCCAGGGTGACAGCAAGACAAACAATACCTATCCTTATAAATTTTAAGACTTTCGCTTTCCATTTTAAACATTTAAAATAATTTAAAGGGTCAAAACGCGACACCATTTTTATTTAGTAGTTAATACGAACTACTTACTGCCCGACGTTTCGGTTAGGTTGCACCAACCGTGGTCACGAGCTGACTGGTCTTGCTCGCCTTCGTCTGTTCGGGGCAGCTTGCAAATCTTCATCCACCCTGACATTGTCACATAACAAAATGTTATTGAAGTCACTTCGACACACTACACTGACAGTATCCGGAATTGTTTTTGATCGTTCTAACTGCGGTAAACATTTGCATAACTTAAATCCGTCTACTCTATTGAAATTTTTGTTCTTTTTGATTTCAATAGCTCCACGTACCTACTATCCTAGTATGGTAGGGGCGATCGGTCGAATACCTATCCTTTCCGATATGTTTAGTATATACGAAAACTACCTACTTAGACAACTCCTGGAAACGACACGATTAAGGACTTTCAAAGATCTTGGACTTTCAAAGGCTGTGCATACAAACAAATAACTACTAATTCGCAATTCGAGATAGAAAAAAAGACCTTTTAAATTAAAAACTGGCCCAACAAAGCGTGCGACCGCTCATAAGAGTTTCCGGGACGCATTTATCGCATAACATATTTATCTGATGTCTTGCTAATAGCCATCATTGGAGGGTAAAAGGCAGCTGTAGAAACCTCGCGTATAAATTACTTATAAAATAATGACATTAAAAACCATTTAGAGCAATAACTGTTATACTGAGTGGAGCTATAAATAAATTGTATAATTTATACGTATTATTTTGATACAAAAATAAATGTTAGAGGTGTCAGAGTTAATGGTGGCTCGGAGGTCGCGGTTCGGGGAGACCGGGACAATACGCCCCCGGGGTGCTTTTGTTGTCGTGGATTCTCTGCCTCTGACATCTGTCCGAATCGTTACAATAACTCGCAAAAAACTCACTCCAAATTCACCAACTGCAAAGCGGCTGTGTGCGATTATTTTCCGCTGAACGTAGTCACAATATAAATAGTATAACCATTTCACGACGAGATGTCTTCATTGGATTCATTGTTGTCAGTGACGTATCATTTATTCTATTCTATGTTAGGACCCCAGCTTCCCGGTGTGGTCCTTTCGTTAACAAATAACTTTTAAAGCAAACAGTGTCATAATATTATAAACGGCATTAAATTTTGCCATTTCGAGGTAATTTTATTAAGGGCAAAAAATAAACGTTGAGAGTTTCGACAAAAACTGCTTTGCTATATACATTTTAGATAATAGTCAATAGGATACGTCATTCATTTTAAATCCGAATAAAATTTTATGTGGAAGTGTTCGTCAAATAACATCCGTTAATTTACAGTTATTAAATTAAAAAGTAAACCAACGACAGGGGATTAACATAAAACGCATATTTCATTCAAACGAGGTGATCCCTAAAACAAACTTAAATGAAATAATAACGCAGTTAAAAGCTATCTCGCGTTTAATCGACACCTTTTTATTCCACTAATGCTTAGGCCGAGCGCGGCGGGCGGTGCGGACAAAATTACTCCTGGATCACGTTTTTTTTTCACTTCCGGCCGAGATAACGGTCAAACTGAGCACCTTTACGTTGTTAAATGTTCACAGATCACTTAGTTAACTACGACGTCAAATATAATCATTTATATTAGACCCGATGAATGCGACCCCTTTTCGGTTCATCGTAAACTTTCAATTATATCGCATTAGCCGATTTCCTTTCGGTCAGGCGACTGACCGAACTTTCCGCCGAAGATTAATCGCGGTGCCTTTGCACGGAACGGCCACAATATCCTCAAGTTCCGGACCAAAACAAAGGGACGCGACAAATTTCCTGAATCGCCAGAGGACTGCTGACGTAACGTCTGCTAGACGAGATTGCGCGGCGAAAATCGAATGAAATATGCATGCGGTTTCGGTCACAGTAGTGGTCGAGGTGTATTCAAACAATGGCAAATACATTTAGCCGGGCCATTGTTTGATTTATAGTGAAAGCGTGTAGGTAATTTATAAGAGTGGCGCGCGGGAGTGGACGAAGGGCGGCCGCGGCGGGACGTCGGGAAAATCGGGGAAAATCCGAAGATTTATTAGCGGGCAAGCGATGGACTGCCGCGACCACGACCGCGCGACCGCGGCGCCCAGTGTTTGGCTAGTCATTAAGTCCGCAAGTAAACGCTTAGTGCGAAGACGAGTATATTTGCGGAGCAATTAACGCTTCCGAGGTGAGACGAGGGTGCGGCGTTGAACCTCTGTCACTGTTTGTAATTGTTGGAGGCGTGAAGAAGAATCGCGCGGTTTAATAACGGTCAGACCTACGGTAAATATTGATATCTTGATCCAGTTAATTAAAGATGTTTATCTAATCAACTCGTTAATCAGATGTTTGCTTCATTTATCATACGTGGTCTACATTTGGAGAAACCTTACTGAGACTTCTCAGTTGAATGGGTTTACCTAAGCGATAATGATGTGATAACGTCCTTATTAGTAATTTAATGGACCAAAATAAAAACAAAAACAATCATATCAATTTATATTTATGAGTAGTTAATAAAGTAGTACGTTTGAACGTTTTAGGTGTTCTACTTTCATAGTTTCAGCTTTTGACTGAATTTTGAAACAAATCCTTATCTACATTTTTCAAATTTTAAAGTGATTTCTATTTTCCAGATTTAAACGCGGTATCTTCTTTTGATTGAGTATGAACTATTACCTTAAAACTCAACAACTACCCAGTTACAATCTTTTTAAAGGTGGTCTAGAATAGTTTGCTTTTTATTGACAAGTCCACCTAAGTTGTATTCTAATGTATTAGTGATGCCACTTTAAAATGTCCAAAAAATAAAATATAATTACATAAGAAAAATGATTCGTACTCTATTTCACAAATTGACAACCCATGAAAAAAATTGTTCCGCACAGTTAAACGTGTCTCAATTCAACACTAACCCATAGAAAAGAGAACGGCAAAATGGACAAAGAGTTGCCATTAAACAAACAAGTGAGCCCGCAAACAGTACATAATATTCGGGCGGCGTGTTCTTGGGTACATGCGATATCACTAACGGTTATGTGTGTGATAACGATACAGAAGAACGTCCAGGTATCAGTGAGTAAACACGACGGTGTCAATCACGGCGGGGCGGCACTTTACAAGGTTTATCGCTTGTCACATAGGTAATCCAAGTATAACGCATTTACGTCAAATCTCCGATATAACCGGTGATAAGCCCACCCACGTATATGTTACATCATGTTTGAGCAATGGCGGTTGTTAATAACTGAGTAGTACGTCACTGTGTTTTAGTAATGACAGGAATCATCTAATTTTAATCAAACTAGCTAGATACTACTTTGCGTTATTTTCAGATAGTAAGTACCAAAAACAAGACGCTCTACAAACACGAATAAACAAATCAAATTGAAGGTAAATTATGTTTTTAAAATTAAAAAAAAGGCAAACTGACATACTTTAGTCAGTGTTTTACCGGTCGGGTGTTTGATATCAGATACCAGTTACTACATTGTATCGTACTTATCACACACACAAAAGCCGCCGACCTACAGCTGTGCAGGATACACACGTAACCCACGCCACATCATATTATGACGTCACTGCCTAGTAACTCGGCTGAATAGGGCATAGCTAGGGGATAATGGCTTGAGCCTGGTTTCCACCAAAGCGGAGGAGACGACACGAGATATGATTTTAATTCTTAAACTAGTTTCGTTAATTCCAAATCTCCTCTCTGCTTAGCTTCGAAGGACAGATCAAGCGGAGAGGAGAGAAGATGCCTCATTCTACTAAAATAGTGATGATTATTTAATTATTCATGATCCAAAATATAATTCCCTTTACATGTGAAATCTATGCAATTTAGTTCTTCTAGAAAGGGGGTTTTAAGTGCCATCAATTTGTACACTCTTTTGTAAGCTTCTTTATTTAATATCTAAAGATTGTTTATTGTTTTTATGCCAACACTGGGTGGACAGCAGTATGGACAGTAGTAGCAACAGTCTTATCTGCCTTTACTTTTTATCAATAGCTAGAGGAGAGCTCCGGCTTGGTGATTCCGGCGGATATCAAAAGTTGTTTTTTTCATACAAACTTTGTTCTATGGCTAATACAAACAAAAAATTTAACAATCATATTAAGCATTGCGACAGACTTTGAAAAGAAAGATCTATTTGCATATTTTATGTTAATGTATATTCTAAACCACAACAATAGTCTGAATTCCTTGATAATAACATATCTGCATAGTTTATAGTTATCACGCACGAAGATGGCCTAAGGCGGGGCTAAATATATTAAATTGCACTTTGAATATTTTTAGACAATACGAAAAAAAGTAAGAAAAGATATTTATTGACCATCATTACACTGATAACTGATAAACATTCAATTTAAAGGACAAAGTGAAAATTAACAGTATGGAAATGAAACAATAAACTTTTTACAAGCACAGTTCACAATATTAATCAAGTCTGTTGGCCCTTATTTCAGAATTGATAGTTGAGAAAATTCAATGGTGAGTATGTAATATTTTTTTTATTTAGGTACATAACAAGGGAAATAACTTTAACCACCACTAGAAAATAAAAACATTTTATTTTACATTTCCCAGTAATGTGGATATTGCCCGTACTTATGCACACAATAACTACATTATTCATTTATTAGTCAGTGAAAATTGTAAAAGAAAACATTTTTTAATAATACGTTGCACCTATTGTTTCTTATTTAAAAAAAAAATGTATTTTTCTACTTCCATATATATAGGTATATTTTTATGACTATGAATAATATATTAAAAATACATTTTTATCCAATAAAAATATGTAAAAGTATTACAGTTCCTGCATGTAAATTCAAAGTAATCTAAAATTATTATCATTAATTAAAAATAAGCCATCCTTCACCGATCCCCTGTGTCTATCGCCGGTTTTATATCCTATATATATATATCCTAAATGCCCACATGTTAGCACTTACGAGAACGTGCCGCATTTTGAATTTTAAGTCGAAAGCTCTAAGAATCATCCGCATGTTGGTTTTCTTTAAATTTAAACTAATTAAAGTGAAAATAAAATGCACCACGGCTATTACTCAAGCAAGGTCGACCAGTGACTAATTAAGCGGTGAAAGAGTGATGGTAGTCGTAGATGTCTTCTGGAGTATTTATGTACATATGCAAACAAATATTTATAATTTAAGGAGACCACCCATACAACTCACATAATATACCAGAAGGGTTTGTTATAAAAAAGTGTGTCTTAAATCCACTTTTTACAAGTGCTAAATTCTTGTTTATAAATTAATTACGTACATTCGGAACCTAATATAATCAAGAGAAGGACATTACCTCATTTTGCAATGCGAAGTTAATTCCAATGTAAAACGGGTATTTTATAATTTTGTTTGTTATTTACAACAAGCTTACAGTTAACCCCAATGTTGCTAGCGGGAAGACAATGAGGAGGCCTTTTTTTCGGAGCATTGACGCACCGTACCGTCGCCCAAGGGAGGTGACTGCGTGTGTGGGACTCCCTGCCCTTATGCGGGCAGGAATACCCACAAAACCCCCTCCTCGTTGGATCTCATCTTCTTGATGGTGATGCCATGGGAATAGACGATAAGGAGGCCTAAAAATGATTTTTTTTCCTAGAAGGTGTCTGTTTACTTTGGCCTTAAATATTTCTAGATTATTATGCCTATATTTAACCTGAAGCACGTGTACAAAAAACATATTTTGCTACTACATTTTAATTACCATTATTGTGTGCGACTTCTTAATTTTTTGGATCTTACTTCTTAAGCTACCAAAAACAACAATTATTATGTCAGAACAGTAAAGACATTTTAGAAATTCCGAGAAACGACACATGATTAACTAGCCTGCGTGATTATATTATTGCCATGAAAATTCATGAATTTAAATTCGTACAACATACTAGTCATTAAATCCTATTTAATTAAGCAACAAAAAATACTACTAATCTCACCTTACAACTTAAATAGGTAGGTAATAAGTTGGGGACTAATTTAATATGTTAGCCACATGGGCTTGGAGGTCTTGAGTTTGGCTCAATTAGTATTTCTTTCGCCCAAATGAATAAAAAAGTGCCTGTAAAATTATAGTGTACAAGAATTAAATATTAATCGTTAAGTGTAGTGTTAACGAAGCTTTACAGAAACAATTTTATTTGTTCACACTTTTATAGTAATAAGACCAGTTTGGTCGAAGAAAGTGTTGACTGACGTTAACTAATTGTTTTCGTCTCGTACTTAAAGTCTACACCAGCGCTAATGAAGTCGGTAGCAAATCTCTTTCACGATTATTTTTTTTGCCAAATATAAAATCAGAACTTTTAAGAGATAATATTTTCTTCTTAGGTAATTTTTTGCTAATTCCTAAAAAACGTATTCTGCAAGGATCTCATAAAGCTTTTTTACTTACGTAGCTAATTATGGACGTAAAATTGATAGTATCGTCGAAAGATAACACATCGAAGGCCAACAGCTATTGTTGCTTCGTCGATACAGATTTGATAATTAGGTTGGAACGTAATCTGTAGTGATTAATGAACAAAGCGAGCACACAACGACCACCCACAGGGAGGAGACGGCTTAATAAGAGCCTCATTAACACCTTAATGGTTATTCTCAATTCGCCTGATTCCTCTTCACTTTTATTTATTTTGTGCCTCTCGGTCCAGCGTCCGCTCCTGCGCATTTCATCTCTCGTTCCACCGCCCTTCTCTAATTGAATTTCTGGTCTCCTTTTTCTAAACTTATTCTCCTTGACTTAAGATTAGTGATGTATTTAAATCGCCGTTTTGTTAGGTTTTTACAGTTCGCCGGGACCGTCTCCCGTTTTTCAGGCTCCCCTGTTCGCTTATCGGAACTTTTAATTCGGTCGTGATAATGAAAAATCCCGCGTGACCGTTTTGAGGGATAAATTGAGTAGCTCCTTTTTCAAAGCGAGACATCAAGGACGTCGATTTCGTTTTCTCTTGTAGCTCGTCATTAATTTAGGATGTCACCGTCATATGTCTATCAGTTAGTTATAATACTACAAGGGGAAGGGTTCACAAGATTTCCGTTCGCAATAAACGAGTGAGATATGTATACCTAAGTTGCGGGATGCACATGTTCCAGCCTCGTTGACGAAAGATTTTATGGGCCCACTTCACGATTTGCCAGCGGTTTGTTAAATGAAGATTAAACTGTTTGTCATTTCATACACTGGAAGGATAAACTTGCGCATAATTTTGTCGCTGCTTTGCGTAGTAACTGCGTTGGTTTTGTATCTTTATTTTCTTTATCTTGTTTGTTCTAACAATAACATTTTTAGTAGCTGAGAAAGACTGTTATGTGCATTTTCATGCGTCGGTCTTCTTACGGACTCTTTTACTCTATCTTAGTAAAAAATTGCTTTAACATGGCAAACAGGAAATATAATGTGTATTGCTGTAATTTTTTGTTTGTCTACAAGGAAAGTATTCCATTGGCTGAACTCTAATGAACAAAGTTGAAATTCTTGCAAAACCAAAATAATAAATTTCCATAAATATTTACTAAATATAACTTCCTAGCCGTCCCATGAGTCGTACAGAGGTATTATATTTACTAAATATAACTTCCTAGCCGTCCCATGAGTCGTACAGAGGTATTATATTTTTTTCATCTTTTTTTGCTGGACTTTAAACAAATTTCAGATAGCTGCATTCTCGGCTCTAGCTTATATTATTTCTGACACAATAATTACGTATCCTATTTAGACACTATATGTTAGTTGCATACAACATATTTAAGTTCACATTAATATCAAACCTTCGGCGTGGTTACGAAGCTGACAGAATTACAACGCGGCTACATAAACAAATCCTTTTTTATTGATTATCAAAAGCGTACAATAGATAAAAGATGGCGCTGCTGTATTGTTAGTAAGTCGCAACTCAACAGACGGCGCCACCAGAGTCGCTCGTGTACAAAAATGGCAGTAGAATATTTTCCCCTGCAACAGTCTGCAAAGTGGATGAACCAAAAGGCACTTTGTTGCTTTCGCTGTAAGGAACAGATTCCAATGTAGCGAAATGAAGACTTACATAGCCAGAAACGAGCATGAGTGTATTTGTGGTGGAGCGTCGTCATTGTTCGCTAAATTGTCGCTTGCACGGAACCGGCCAGGCTTGTCGTGAGTTAGGTACGAGCACAGAGCACATAATGACAGTATACATACATTTAAACACCTGTTATTAAACATGCACAGGGTCACAGAGTGTAGGTACTGCAAAGCTCATTAAATACAATGACAGATAGAGATCTCACTGCCGGCGATTTAGGATGCATCCACAATTACGTACGCCAGTTTCCACATGATATTATACTTAATAACGATGAGTTGAGTGAACTCGCTTTACTATACAAAAACCTCGAGAACGATTTACGGTTTGCTTATCGCGTTCGCAATCTACAAATTAAGACTCAGAGCGCAATCATAACAATATTACAAACCGCAACGAAAAACACTAAAACAAAGAAGAGAGCCGAAATCTGTCCGTTTCTCATTCGCTACTTCCGTTATGAACGTTTCAGCACATGAAGATTAAGCCGAGGAAATTCCTTAAACACTTGACAAAAAAGGATCATCTCTCGTTCGATAGGATTTATTGGATTTAACGGATTTCACATGTTCTCCGTGTTTAAGTCTCACGAATCCTATAACGTAACGCGCCGGAATTCAAGGTGCGACTAAACGGCATTTGGTTTAAAATCGTTATTACTTTTTAAGGCTTTCTGTTTAAAATAAACAATTTTAAAAGATTAAAGGTTCATTTTCAATTCTAGTCCTTTGTACATGTAAGTAGGTAATGGCTTGAGTATAATCGATATTCTCGCGAGTGAACTCCCTTATAGGGATTACGGAGCCGCATACTGCGACCGCCTATTTGTCCCCTACGCCAAGACAAGGTGTTAAACCGAACTGTACTTTTAACCGCGACGCAGCGACCGCAAATTGTATTCTTTTAGCAATTTACGTGAATACGGCGAGCTGTCATAATTTAAAAACCGCCTCGGCAAAAGACGTGAAATTTTAATGTCATTTGGAACAACGTAAAGATATCCTACGGGTCTGAACTGAGATAAAGTGTAATTGCTATAATAATGGCCGTTACTTTTAGTTTTATTTTTCAAGTTTAAATATTAATGTTTCGTGACAGGGCGGCGGCGCGGGTGCGAGGTGTCGGTGGTTTTCTGGCCCACCGCGTCCGGACCGGTTAGAAGCCTTGCTCGCACGATACGCCAGAAAACCCAAACTTGTATCCACTGGAGAGCGATAAACCTTGCTTCGTATACGGCAAACGAGCTATCGGTACCAATTTGCAGTTTGATGTTTTTGGAAACCATTGGAACTTAAACGCTAATTCCTTTTCTCGTCGTCGCGCGGATGCAAATGTCCATGTCTAGCCCTGTTATTCAAATTGTTCGATTATTTCCGAGCGAAACGAACATAAAATCGTTTTCAATTCAAGTTGATTTTAAAACAAGCTTAGTAAACAATTCATGTTTAGTTTTTTCATCGTGTTATAAACAGAAACAAAGGATAGCTTAGAATAGAAATTCGTGATTACCTTTAGGTACTGTTCTTTAAATAATCTACAGCACCTATTTAAGCAACGATCGCAAAATACGAGTGGAACTTGAAAGTAAATTGTAATCAAATTCTTGAGGATACTTGTTTAGACAGAGCATTGATTTTAATAGAATATCTAAGAATTGGGGAACATTTTATTTTATATTGTGTGACTACCCATCTTAGAATTTAACTAATCAATATGACACCTAATGGCTATAAAACATGAATGTGATGTGGATGTGTTAGTGCATCTTAGATAGAGACAACAAAATAGGTTTCGTAATGGGTATTAGTCATGCAAAAATTTTTAAAAAACAAGATGTGTGCTGATCCAAATACATGTTAAGAGGAAATCTCCATTGGAGGCTCACCTCCAACGATGCTCATATCGTCGCACTATTTTACCCAAATCATAATATCATAGTCTATGCATAGGTATTACAAAGATTTTAATAAACTAACAACTAACTCCTTATTGTATCCTTAAAGAAATATCTATCCCACAAAATATAAACTTTACCCAAGATTTAGCTAAATGCTACAAGAGGAACTTGATTTGCTAATCCACAATAGATAGAGAATAATGTAGTTTTTATTAATGTGGTTAATCAATTTCCATCGCCTTTTCCTACCACATATCCCAATCGATCAATACTGATTCCATGCATAGATCGGTTTTCAATGAAAATTTTATACATTACCCACATTGTCCGGTTCAATCATACCTTTTTTCATTTAGTCTATTGTATCACACTGCTGGGGAAAAGCCTTCCCCATGTAGCTGTATAATGTTTCATATATTTATATCTTATAATATAATATATTCCAGATTGCTGGCCAGATGGTGTTCTGATATGATACAGACGAATTTCCTGTGGGGGACCACCTTCTAGGCGTCGTACTTACCAGAGGCGAGTAGAACGCTGAACTGTCAACCCCGATGCTGGGGTATGGGTTCTGGTCAGTGGACGGGTAAGGCGCGCCGTACACGCCGACAGCCGCGCTGGACAGCCTCGGGTAGGAGGTGAGGGCGAGCCTGGCGCCGTCGTACTGGCAGGAACAGACGGTCTGCCCGGACACGGGGTCGGTGATTATGGGTCGCGGCGTGTCACAGCAAGAGGCTGCAGGGGTGCTGGCGTGGCTGTTACCGCCGGGCGAGAGAGCGCCGCCGGCGACGCCGGACCCTCCTGGCGAGAGCGGCGGCGCTGAGCTTGAGCCGCCGTCCGGCGAGGTGGCCGCGCCGCCGGCCCCCGCCCCGCTGTTGCCGACAAGCAACTGCAATAGAAATAACACTACATTAAAAAACAAAATCTGGTAACATGGGAAAATCACATAAGTCGCTGAACCATATAGTAGGACACCTAATTCTGAAATAGAGGTCGTGCCTTGGAAAGCTTTTGGTGTATTACATGTTTCAGATGGATGAAGTGATACGCAAAGGTTGGTAATGGAGGCCTGAAGACTGAGCGGAACTGAAGAGCGTGCTTTATTTGTATAGCTACAGACAATACCTAATGGCTGATGATAAAGCATTTTTTTATTAAGGCACAAGTCGTCTTATTTGAGGAGGCGTTGAGGAATTTTCTATTTCAACTGTTATTTGTACTTGGTTTTAATATGTCGCTACACAATACTGAGTATCTGTTGCCTGGTTTTGTTGAACGAAAGAGATTTGTTTTACAGATCGTATACCTATAGGTTTAAGAATAATTCACCGAGTTCGCAAAAGGACATTAGCGTTTTGGTATTGAGTTTGAGGTGATATCCTGAATGGTGTTTCATGAACTAGAACCAAAAAAATACATAGGTAATATCTGTACCGGAAGGGCAGACTTATGATTTACAATCCTAACTGAACTATACAATATTATTTTTATTTTCATTTGTTTAGTAGTGGTAATTCATGCAGACTTAATTCAACCAATGTGCTCCAATCAAACACAATAAAAATAACGTAAAGACCTCGTTATACGCTCGATTTGAAAGCACACTTAATACGGCCTGAGGATGAGGAACGGTTTCTTATACTTTTTATTTTTTAACGAAATGCAAATTAATTCAATTTCTAGGGCAACGGTAAGATAATATCAGAGGCATTCGTTTAATCTAAACATCTTTGTGACACGCTCGTCTCGGCCAACGAGGACTGGGCCAGTTCTCAGAAATAATTAGTAGAAACATATTATTGTGAAGATACGTGTTAGCACACAGGGACTAGACCAAAAAGATAACTTTGCATATTTTGTTGATTGTTACAAAGTTAGTGCGAAACGAACATTGTATCCTGTTCTTTAATTGTATCTTGTTTGTTTAAGAATCAATTATGCGAATTAAAAGTTCCCCGAAGCGAGTAACCGACTCTTTTTGAAATATTTAAACAAAACCAGCACCAACAATTTTTCTTGCTATCTTCAATAGGTAACTGAAGTGAAGTTCTAACATTTGACGCGATATCTACTTCAGTTAGAAGTTGTTGTAGGAGAAAATGACCTTGAAAGTCAATCACGGAAAGAGCATGAACATACCACTCAATATTTCAAACACGAGCTATTTATTTAATAAATATAGACGTATTTGGTCGGTAAAAGATGAAAGCTCTGGGAAAGGACGTCAACAGATTTGGTTAAACATAAAGCGAGTTGACTTAGAAATAATAGCATAAGTTACTGTGCACACAACGACCCCACTTCAGAGTCTAATGCTTCGTTTGAGAGCACCAACTTGTTTTCTTTAAACAGAATAAAAAGTCTTCAACAACCCTTGCGTTGTACATTTAGTGTAATTAAATTGAACTTTCAGATGATCCAGTTACATTATTATTTTTTAAACATGAAGTAATAAACTAGTAAATTCCTCGTTTTGAAACATTAGTAAAATCCACTTGTAAACAAATCAGTACTTTTATTAAAGCAGCATTTTTTATTTATTTTGGTCTAACATACGAACTCTTTCCATATCCTAGATCATTTAAAAACATTCAGAGTGTGAAATTTCATCTTGCCATTTTTGAATGAATTAATATCCTGTTTGGTCCAGCTTGTTGATATATTTCGCATCAGTTATCAAAAATACATGAAGATAATTGACAAAAAGGCAGAAGCAAATATTCGAGTTGTTAGTTAGTTTTTGTAAAACCAACTTGAATTCTAATTAATATTTCATAAAAGCGTGCTATAACAAGCAGACCAGCTACATACCTACAGCTCGCTCCATAAATAATAAAACACTAGTACTGACAGCTAATGGCATATTTATACGGTACATGTCATTTCCACATTTGTCCTCGTATGGATGGTACAAAAATAATGTTTTAGCGGTCGGCCAATAGAGGTCAGTTGGAATCGGATCACATTTTTGGATGACTTTGGGGGTAGTGTTACAAATCGCACCACATAGCGCGCGTTCACGAATTAATCCTTTTAAGCAGTTTTAATATTGTAATTTTTTTATTATTTACTAATTTTATTGCACAATAAAATACAAAAGGTGAATTCAAATAAGGAGCATTACACAAGGCAACAAAATTGTATGTTTTGCATGTTGCTTTAAAGCGAGTCGACGGTTATTGTAGCTATTTGTCTGCTGTACATGAATCTAGTTTTATTTTTTTTCTAACACCTCGAAATTTATAGTAATCCTGCAAAAAAAAACGAAATTCAATAATTTTAGGTATTTTACCATGGTCTGTAGACAGTTTCAAGCAAGTTAATTTTATAATTGAATATTACAAAATAAACAAATACTTCTCGTATTTGAAATATCATTTAAATTATCAGTCTAGCATTATTATTTGTGAAGTAATTCTTGATTCTAACTGCAGCATTTTTTTTCCATATAGAATGATACTAAAAAAATGTATGAAAAATAACACCGCTGATGACAAATTAAATATTTTCTCAATTAAACTAAATTTATAAATAAACCTAATATAAATTCCATGGAAAAGGTCTTTGCTTCCTTTGGCATATATTTAAAATAGCTAAAAATAATTAGTTAAATAGTTAAATCTGTTTAAAGTAGACCCAAAAAGGCAGTTTTTAAGATTTCGAAGTGAAATATCTCAGAAACTATAGGTGAGAGACGTATTTTATAGCCAGATTCGGCTTTCCTACGCCGGTTTTAGTTTAAAACAGCAATTAGTTTGCCTGCTACAAAGTCATTGTTGACCTGTGTTATCTATCTGTCAACCCTTGGGTCATGTAGATTTCCTTAAATGTGTTCGAGAACAGTAAGAATGTGTGCATGGGTTACTAATAAGGATTAACAATAATAAGAACAGTAAACTTCACATAGATATGATATTGTAACATATTTATATTTTTTTATTTTGATATTAAAGATTTACTTACTTGATAAAATTAAATATATACTAAATATTTGCGATGTGAAGAGCATTACCTCATTACACTGTTGGTTAAATATTTAGAGTTTGCAATATTTTGGGATTCGAATTACCTTTTATTCCTCTGTTTCTATTAAAATGTAAGAACTCCCAAACGGAAACGTCACAGACAATATTGCTTGGTCACTAGAAGAAACATTGCGCTACCATGTAGTGCAATCATGTTAGCTCAAGGTACGAAGTAATGATACATTCACATAACGTGGCTTGTTGTATGATTAGACAAGCTATGTTTAATTCGGATTCACATTATGTAATTGAGCTTACATGCCTAATAAGATTTTACATTTACAGGCTGCTCGGGTATAAAGAGTTACGTGTATGTATATTGCTACTATAATCATACTAAAAAGAGACTCATTTTATGTCCTTGTTCTTGACCAATGTTTATATTAGTAGATAGTATTTTTTTCCTAACAACGTAAAAAATTTTTTTCAAAATATAACCGTATTAAATTTTGCTTTTGTATTTTCGTCATTTATGTTTTTTTGTGGGATAGGAGATATTGTATCAATGGTACCATAAAACGGAGACCAGGATATGATGATAGCATTCCAGAGTAATCTAATAGCCGGTTTTTTCAATAGAAATATAGAAATAATACAAAATGGCGTGAGTAGTACCTACTATCTACTTGTATTACGCCTAATTTCAGAACCAAGATTTCGTATAGGTACTAACTTATATTTTAAATTTAATAGTAAGTGAATAAGTACATGCGTTAAAGGAATACAAAATGCTTTTGAGTAGGTAAGTATCGAAGAAAAATAAACGTTCGTTACATCCCGGAGCGTTTTAATAAAGGCTGTAATAAATGGGTGGATAACGTATGCCCGTATGAAAGTACCTACACACTATACATCCCTCTACGTGTGATTAGCACCATGTTCCCCTTGCGTGTTCCACAATTATTAAAAGCATAGATAAATGAAGGAACGGCCTGTGATATGCGGCCCTTTCGTGTCAATACTGTCCGCCATACTGATATTTAGGTACGAAACTGATTATGATCGGTGCCCTACTGATAACAAGGCATACAATACCTCAATTTTGATTTTATCGGCTTTGGTATTATAAACTCTGTGACAGGACAACAAAGCTGGTATTTGATAAATTTATTTTCAGGCAAGCATGTCTAGTTATATTGCGGTTTCGTTACCAACAATGTATTAGTGGTGTGAATGTCTTTGAGTGATGTTATCACATACATTTATAGAACATTAGATAACTAGTGATAATGTATTGACGGCTTTGTTCAAGCCGCGTATGTATTACACTACCATTAGTGAGATGTAGGTATCTAATATTCGTTCGTTACGCGTTAGCAATTTACTCACATACATTTATGGTGTATATAGATCCAGTATAGTCATTTTATTATTAATGAAATTACTAGTTACAAATCTTCTATCTCTAATGGTTCCACGTACAGTAATGGTAGCTTAAACATTATTATGAAATCAGGTGAAAAAACATATTGATAAAATAACTTGATATGAAAATTTTAGTTACCCATCACTCAAGTATCTGATTATCGAAATGTTATGAAAATGTACAGCAGATATAAAAAAAATATTATGTGTGTAGTTGGTACCAATAGAAATAATCTAACACAAGTTAGTATGTACTTAGCGACGAATAAAAAAAATGTCTGGTGACGGCTGTGTTCGGTACTGGGACTTATACAATTCATTATTTTATAATACATTTGTCACCAATATTGAAAAAATACGAGTTGGAAATAAAAATACTTCGGTGTTTGACCAAAGAGCTATCATCAAATGTACAGCAGCCACTGGAAAGTGGCTAAACAATAAATAAGAAACTCTGAGTACAATAACAAGTATCGCGGAGGGTCGATCAAATCAAATAAGCGATATTATGTCATTGTACACAGAGGGCCGAGTGCGCTCTGCTGGCTCGGCAAACACAACCCCAATAAGAAGTACTTGGAGAATATCTCGGCTAGCGCAAACACTATTCAGGGTACTCCTACGATGTCCATTACCCCTTAAATTAAATAAAAAAGCTTTAGTAATTCAGTCCAATCTGTCAAATGAAGAGTGTTAAGCAAAGAGAGGGGAACAGGATTAATGTTTGTGTGGAATACTTATCGCGTTTTATGAAGTGAATGTTTTGGTGTTGCAGTTGCAGGGTTGGGTAACCTTTCTAAAATGTGTGCGTTGCATTTAACTTTGGACTTTAGTTTAAATTTAAGCTAAGCTTATTAAACACAATCTGATTAACTAAGAGTTCGATTATGTAAAAATATTTGGCCTATAAGTGCTTAAGCCATGACAATACACAAGCAAAAAAAAAACACAGCTTAAAATAATATATGAATCTTTTTCTTAATATAGAAAAAAGTTTCCAAATAACGTAGCCTCACACGAAACCTCTCTTCTGAAATACTATGTAAAATGCTCATTTAAATAGCCCCCCCCCCCTACTTCTCACCTCTCCACAATTCACTTGCTTTTGGTCCCTTAACTTGAGGGAACGATGTCCTATAATTACTAGCCCAATAAACTATACATTGACATCAGTCCGTGGGGTCTAGCCATCAACCAATCCCCTTCCCTGAATAGTTTAGCTGTCAGTTACCTATATAGGTACGTTCCACTGTATTTCAATGGTCATTTTAATTGTCAAAGTTCATCATTTATGCAGTACTAGAACGTAATTGAAATGGGGCGTGGTTCATTTACTATGCGTCTGGTGATCTATTTGTGAGTAGGTATAATGATAGCTAGCAATATGGAGGTACGAAGGGAGGCTTTCAAGCATCCGTCAATATTTGATGAGATTCGGACAGTGTCGGGAGCAAGCGTGGACGGAGTGCTGTCATAGTCCTATCCTGTCTGTTGGTAGCCACTGACATCGATCTATATCAAAGTAGGTACTGATATTTTTGGCCTAAATATTAATTAAGTATTTTGCCGCCTATCTAGAGTCGGTTTGCCGCAAGAATATGTTAATATATTCGGGATTTCAAATAGGCGACTCAGATTAGATTAGATAAACTTTTATTTTATAAAAATATTTAGGGAAATTTGTTTCAAAGCCATTTTATATTATAATTAAGGCAGTCTTAGAAAGCAATCTCTTCCAAATAAAGTTTAGGTAGGGGAAATGCGACCGTGCAAACATGTAAATTGAGAAAATATTTTAATTTCATCATCTCCCATTGCGGTGCGGGACTCGAACCCACGACCTTCACGTATCGCGCGTTCCAACTGAATTTTTCTCGTTATGTTTCAGAAATATTTCTGTTTCATAAAAAAAAAATAAAGTTCACTAGTGCGTTATAACAAAAAGTCGATAATGTCATCATTTTCAAAGCAGTTTTTGCGTAAGTTCAATACAATTAACCAATAAACTGTTGTTTTCTTGACGATATATTGACGACCTCCGTGGCCGAGAGGCGAGCGTGCCGGACTTTGGCGTCGCGCCATCTCTGAGGTTCCGGGTTCGATCCCCGGTCGGGTCAATATGGGAAACGAACTTTTCTATATTGTCTCGGGTCTGGGTGTTGTGGTACCTTCGTTGTTTCTGATTTCTGTAACACAAGTGCTTTAGCTACTTACCACATAATCAGAGCAATGTATGTGATGTTGTCCAATATTTATATCATATTATAATATCTTAATAATAGTTTGCAAGAATACTTTCTGGACAATGCCTTTTTTAGAACTGCCGAGATATAACAAGTTACTCAAATTATTATTTACGTTCTGAAAGCTTTTCACCGTAGAGCGCAAGAGCACTTCCTTTAAAAACTTAAACGTTCATTACAGTCGTTTCAAATTACTTTAATTGAAAGACACTGAGCTACCTTCACATCTGAATATAAAGGCCGTGCCA
This sequence comes from Glyphodes pyloalis, assembly GCA_037074685.1. Classification (NCBI taxonomy): domain Eukaryota; kingdom Metazoa; phylum Arthropoda; class Insecta; order Lepidoptera; family Crambidae; genus Glyphodes; species Glyphodes pyloalis. Next base: position 19,144,604 of record JAYKKO010000001.1, read on the forward strand.
CACTCGAGACGCACCGTCATAAACCGACCACCGGACAGTAAAGCCCAAGTAATGTGTTTATTTTAAAAGCACTGTTAAGAGGCATAAAGATGATCTCATAATTTCCATTACATTAGCAGAGGCATTATCCCGTCTTCAAGGCCCGTCTCGCTCCAATTTCGCTGGGGATATGTTAAAGAGGACATTATAATAATTAGATTGTTATCAGATGTTATTATATGAATTTTCCTAAATTATAAGGAGGACGATAAGTTCGGTATCGTGAGGACGGTAGGAATAGATTACGGAATCGCCGTGGGCAGAGGCGTAATCGAGCGCACCAAATTTTGGTCCTTTAGCAAGCACGCCACACAACAAATCGATAACCGATCATTATAATGATTGCCCTGTAAACGCCACTCTTTTTTATTTTTAATAGCTTGACGAACGGGAGTCGATTATTAAAAGAATACTTAGTTTACTCGCTGCTAGAGCCATTGATGTTTTCTTTCGTGTAAAAGTAACCGTACTACCTATTAGTTTTGTTTTTTACTTGTTACATATGTGTTTATAGCAAAACATACTGCAGTTCATGATGTAAAAATAATAAAAATATATTTTATAAAGTAACTATTCTAAAATTTTATTAAGTAGGGTATAAAATTAAAAATATGTATTAATTCATGATTTAAGTATTAATTTTTGACTTTGCTGTAAGTAACTCTAAAAAAATATCTAGTACTTTACTTTCAATGTTTGTATGTATTTTATCTGTATCATCGGTTATAATTTAAAAGTCAGGTGAACGATTTATTCAATTTTAAAATGGATATAGTCTACCGCCATTTTAAGAATTCATGAATTAAACCATTGTGTTAAATATGCATTAAATAAAATTAACGCAAATTACAAGTAACAAATGGATATTTGGAAATTTCAAAAGATTTGATTGGCTTTGAAAGCAAAGAAAAGATGTGAACCGGACGTATAGTCTGCAAATTAAATGGTTTTGAAATTGTACAATTACATTTAATAGCGGGTAAGATGAGTTACCTCAAAATCTTGGGAAAGCTTTTTAAAAGAAATCAGGTAGTTGATCCGTTAGCAGACATTGATGTTTACCTATTGTTATCTAACAAAATCAAAGCTTTTGAAGACAACAAAAATTACAACTATTTTCTAGTTGAATACATCGCCTTTAATTTAGCAACCTTTTATAAAGAAATATTTGAAAGAAGAAGACTTTTCAACAGGAGCAACTTTTCGAGTATTTAATTTCGCAACCCCAGATGAAAAATCATCCAGAATCCAAGCTTAAAGGACTGAAATAGTTCATAATTGTTTCCTTTTGTTGATCGTAATTTAATAAAGTTAAAACGATAAATGTAAAACTTTCAACTTGTTGAATTTCCGAATGAAAATTCACTACTAATTTGTGTGCACTTAATTACTAGAGCGTAAAGCTATTGTCTGCAGCCGTTTAACTGTCGATTGTACTTTTGTTAACGCGCCAACGTACTGTAAGCACTTAATCAAATAAAGCATCGCATTGCGTTGAAAGATGTAACTGTCCGTATTAGCATTAATTCGCATAATACTAGCTGATGTTTCGTATCACAAACTGCATTTCACTATTTGTATTGTAGTAGTACTTTATTTGTCACTGTGCTAAGTGGGCAACTGACGTTGAAAAAAAAACATTTTGTATGTACTCATTTGTCGTCTTCATCTTCGTAATAAAGTAGTGGTATTACGATGAACGAAAAAAAATATTTTCATTAGCTTCAAGGCACGTAATCTGAATATGAAAAAATAATTATTGTGGAACGTTGGAAATTAAATTTTTCTTGCAGATTCTATATATAATTTTTTTTGTAGACTGTTTTTTCCGAGGTACCCGAACGATCCTGCCACTTCATATTTTTACAATCGCTGTTCACCTAAGGAAATAACTTGCTTGTTAGAAAATGCTATTGAAATTTGTTATTTCCTTCGCTATTATCAAATTACGAGAATATACATGTATAGATTAAGGAAGGTATTTTCTACATCCGACCATAGGATGAATAAAAGGAGGATCTTGTGTAGTTATTTTTTATGGTGTAGGTATATTATGTCTCAATATAGATCTAAAATATGTTAAAGAAACAGAAAAAAAAAAACATAATTTTTGTGTAGTCTAGTATGTTGTTCAAATTTATACGAAAGTTTTGTAAATTAAAATTATGGTACTTATGGTTTAATCTCATAATTATCGACCTCATCAACAACCTGATTTGGCCAAGTGCTCTATAAAATGTAGGACGAATAGACCGATTAAAATCAAAATTTCTGGTTTCCTCCCTAGAGTCCCTTATTCATAACATAGTTTATGTTTTAAATAATAAAAAAAATGTTGTAGTATTTGAATATAAAAGTTGGAACTATATACATTAACAAAACTATACATGGAAATATAAATAATGATAATACTTATATACAATATATGTACAATATTTATATAATTTTTATTTCATTTATTTTTCAGTACTAAATTGCAACATGTACAAAATTTCATATTCCAAGAATTCCAATCAGTAGGCAGAATCGCATTTAATAAAAAATAGCCATTTTCAAATACTTTTTTGACTATATCATTGACATAATTACTATTTTTTATCTCATTTTAAACAATGTTGAAAAGATCCAAACTGTCATTAAATATCGTTTTGACCGCACTTTGTAAGCTTTAACTTACATCGTAATTAAACTTGTTATCATATATTATTATACAAATTTGAATAAGGTCCAATGTTGTCTTTGCTCCGGTAGCTGTAACCTCATGCGCTTACCAACGAACAGAGATTCAGGTGAAACATATTCACGTAGATCACACTTGAGCGTTGATAAATATGATTCTAAGCCAGTTCAAAACCAATACCGGTGCAAACCTCTATCTAACACAATCAATACCCTCAGACTGGCTAGACTATGGTCTCGATATAACTAAGCTAGCAACTCTACGCTAGCGCGAAATGTATGGCTTCGCTGTCGATGTATACTCGATCACGGGAGAAATGCAATGTTTACCAGACTTGGCAGGATATATATGAAAAATATCTTATTGTTCATTATTTATTTAATTGTAGTTAGTATTTGCATGTTTTTTAGCAAGTTATACATAAAAATACTGATCTTGTAATAGGTCGGATAAACCCGTAATATATTGATATAAAGCCCTAGATTAGTAATACACAGAAAATTTATTTCAACATTTAAATTTCAAAACATCTCCCAGAGTATACGGTAATGTGTCCTCGTGTGTACATTTACACTTCGCTGACATAACATTATTATGTATGTAGGTACCAGAGCTCGGTATTCTACGCCGAGCCGAGCGTCATAATAATGCGTTTACATTGTAATATACAATATGTCATGTGGGTTTAAATGTCTGTGTCTGTCAGAAAGTCGGACCAGGCGGCGGAATGTGGAATGCATGCTAACTTGGGTGGGTATAAACGCGGCGAACAATGATCCGCTGTACGCGACAAAATAACTCGATTCTTGTAGTAAAATTGAAATAGTACGCGTGCGTGACGCACGTCGTCACGAAAAACGGGTTCGAGCTGTGCGTGGCGACGCCACACGACCGACTGACGCCTCCCCGTCACACGTGAACTGCACACAAGATACCCAACCAGACCAGAGCTGCAGACAAACGCCGCCATGGGACCGGTACTAAAATACCGAAACCGCCCGTTCGCTCCGTTGATAAATATCAATCGCGCTCCCAACAACAATTAATGGTTATTTAACGCGTTTCAATTCAATTATCGTCTGGCGGATTGCATCGATAATTCCAATGGCCAAATTCCCAGTAGTTATACTCGGCTGGTACTTCATTTATGGCTCTCGCCATGCGAGCGTACAAGTCACATGTCCAATCGGTGACCATTGGGCATTAATAAATTCTGCAACGTTCTCGACCATCAGAGCGTAAAAGTATGTTAATGTTACTATTCAAGTTATAACTTAACGGATAAAAAGTACCTCTTGATATTTTCTTTAATTACTCACCGAGCAACATTGCGACAAGTCGACAATAAATACTTATTATTTCATAAAGCGATACTTTTAAGACGTTGCTAAGAATGTATCAGTCCCTAGGCCGGTTTGGTGAAAATCTTATTTAGAGAACTTATGAAAAACTCACGCGAATATGAAGTCGCGAGTGTTCTGAGTGCGTGCCGTACATACTCGTATAACAAATCACCGCGGACTAATCGTTTGCGCCGAACACAATCTAAGCGTAGGTACGCAAAAGGGCAATCGGCCGCGACGCGCCAATTTGAGAGCCGTGTTCCATCTTAAATTATCGACAAGTTTAATAACAACCATAAAGGCAATGGCAGCAATCGGCGAAAATTAATTATCGGGTAGGAGTGGGTTAGAGAAAAACAGTAAAAGCATTAGTGCAAGAACCCGAGAACACTACACTTACGTCATTTATAAAAGCTATTTTTATGAAACACCTTGCTACTTGTAAAACAAATCTATTAAATATAAAAGTAAATGGTGAACAAATATAATCGTAAGTAGATACAATAGGAGATAAAAAAGGTGCTAGATATCTTTTCAATAATATCAAACTGTAAATCGTTTTTACTTCCTTCAAAAAAAGTAGAGGCTACTCAATTCGACCGTACCTATATTTAAAATATATTTTTTATGTGTGTTGGTCACTAACTATTTTTGATGATTATTTTTTTGTTGGAAAAATGATTTATGGAGCGTTCTTCCATTAAAAGGAAACCAATGCTTGGGGATTTCAGAGAAATCGATATTTTATTTGCTGCAAATTATTGATAGAACTATTTTTAACAATCCAATCGACCGAATCATCAAAATACACGGCAAACCTCATTAAAACAAATCGAATTGTATTTAGTTTATGGACGTAAGTCTTGTGCTCAGGAGATCTTAGAGCAAAATGACGCGTCGCTGAAACAAGCTGGAGGGTCAACCTATAGGCTAAAATTTATACGCACCGGATAGGTGCGGCCGGCGGGTGTTTGGGAGTTTGCCGTATAAATAACATTTTAGCGGGCGGAGCGGAGGCTTGGATTATGAGGTTGGAGGACTCAATTAAACTGTGCTACCGGACCCGGCTTTTATTGTGGACTTTTCCCGTGACCTCCCACCAGATTTCCAAATAAATGGGTCCACTTTACGCACGCGTTAGCGTTCACACGGAGTTTGGGTGTATATTAATGATAATGATTTCACCGCAGTCGGCATGCGGGTTCGGCTCATAGATAGTTTAATGATAATTTGCGTCGACAACGTTCAACTACCGTGCAGTTTACGTGAATCAATTGCGCAATAGTTTCACCGTTTCCCGTAATACATTTTGAACTAAAATTCATTAAATTTGAGTTTAAAAGTTGAGTTTTAAAATAAAAAAGAAAGAAGATTCTATCATAACTAAATTTTTAGTAAATGTTATACCTACATATTTTTTATAAATTAAGAAGTTGAAATCCTTTAATGGGGAAGTTAATATATTTTGATTCATAATATCTGTTTAAAACTAACCCTAAAATAAGCAATGAACGCTCACCTAACTAGGAAATCTAAGAGATATATTTAATTATTGAATAAAGTCAGAATTATTTAACTTGATCGGTGTATCCTTTTGCACTAAATTACAAATAATGTGCTATAAATTATTGAAATAAGTAACGTTTTACGTGAAAAAAAAAATCTAGTTGTAATTAATATTTAAATCTAAGGCCACAAAAACAGTTTATAGCACGGTGAAGAGAGATGCTACGGCAAGTAGAAAACCAAATATTGTTATTTTACGTAATTAGAAGTTATCGTGGATAATATGCAAAGTTATAAAATTTCACATACTTTCTACACATGCTAAATTATTTTTTATTTTAAAATAATGTTAAAATGTTATTTTTTTTTAATGCAAAATGTTTTTTTATTTCTAATCGTAAGCCTCTTGGTCGGTGCTTTTTAGGGTTCCATAAAGGCTATTTATCTAAGTAGACTGTACCGCTCAAGCGGATGCCACAGAAATGTTATCTACCTAGTTGAATTTTTTATCTCAATATATAAAATTAATCCCCAAAATGTAAACGTGCACACCTTTAGAAATGCTGAATTAAACAGAATAATTTTTGTTCATTTTTATAAGGTCAAGGTTTATAAAAAAAGTTTTTACCAGGAATTGTATGGACATTTGCAAAGCCTCGAGGCCCGCTAATTTTATGAAAAAAAAAAACGGATCCACAAAAATGTTTTCAACCTAATTAGGTATTAAATTATAATTCAAATTAATGAATGCGCAAGAGTACTGTTTTACAAATATAAACTAAAACATAATAAAAAACTATAACTTGGGCATTGCTTGGTGATAACTTGGTGATATTAATATATAAAAGTACTGGCCAATCTTTGCCGGTACTTTTATTGTTTTATGTATTCTTCATTATGCGAGTATATAATTACCGTTATTGAAACGCATAAGAATGGAATTTAATTGATGCCATTTTATTACTGAAAGTTCTGTAATTCAGTTTATAAAATATAACTTATTTCTAATATTAATTAGGTAGCTTTATTCACCATGTATTCTTTTCCACCCTTTATGTTCGAGTAAATTAAAACTGATATCTTAACGAACATAATGTTAGTGTGATAAACACAATATGCATTTATCTTTGAGTAATTGATGTTCATATACGTAGTTCAATATTTTACCTATTTGTTATTCTAGTACGAACAGCACAAGCTTAGATTGGTACTAGGTAATCGGTGTTCAAGACTTATTTATTTTAATTGGAGCACCAGGTTCCTGTTTTAAAAAACAAACCTGAATATTGACCTGTACGTCGACAATTACTAAGAGATTATAAACTTGATCATGAAATATTCACCCATTTTTACATATAGGTATCCTAGTCATTTATCTGAAAATTCATATGAAAAAAGATTTTTTTTTTTGTTAAACCTAAATGCGGCAAGTGTTATATGTAAATATAGAATTAGCAAGTTAGGTAACCTTTTTTAGATATTTACTTTTATGACATTTATTTGTAACGAAAACGAGAAATCGTGATGAAAGACACCTTAATAAGATTAAAAGATGTAGGGCAGAGCGATTCATCGCTCGAACTGGAGCAGCCCGACTGGTGAAATTCCTCCACCATACAGAAGACCGACCGCAAATAACAATAATTTCTGTGTTGTTGTATTCCTGCGAGAAGGTAAGGTTTCCAGAGCTCCTGGGGGGTGCTACATTAGTTGCAGGGGACAAGCCTTCAAGGTAAGGGGGACAAGTCCAGTAACTGATTTATTTTGCTGTAATGGTCGCCCTTAAGCTAGGACCTCATTACCACTTAACATCAGGTGGGATGAGATCAATCTTAAAGACAAATCTTAAATATAAAAAAAAAACCTGTAAAACCTCATTATAAGGCAAATATTATGGACACGGAATTGTGTTTAATTTTAATTGCTCTTAACTCTTCAATGTAAGATTTATAGGAAAAGTAGTCAAAAACTGGTCCAAAATTAACATAAAAAAATAACCGATTATTTATATAGGTAACTACAAAGGCCTGTCAGTCAAACTAGGTACATATTGTATTTTGTGTCTATGATTACATTATCATGTAATTTATTATGTAATTATATACCCATTTATTGTTTTGACAAATTAAATTTTCCAAAGGCTTTATTCGTAAAAATAAAATGTGGTGCAAAGTTGGTAGGTATGATGAAATTTTATTAATTTTACAATATTTGTTCCGGTACACATTATTAGCCTAACAACTTATCTTGTAGGATTTGCTAAAACATAAGCAAGTCAAACAATTAAATAACGATCTAATGTTAAGCAAACCGAAATCAGTATGAAGACTGAATGTTGACGGAAGTTAATATGCGTGAATACCTTGATATTCTTGAAGCCAAAAATATTTAATACTTACCGTTGCTCGCACCTCTGTTCGCGATATTTTGGGATAAAAAGTATTCTACATGGTAATCTAGGGACTCACATATCGTCAGCTTTAATCATTATTCCAATAATTTCATTTTGCATCCATACGTAACGTTAAGTCTGTGTTTGTATTTTTTACAATTAAGTTTTTAAATAAATTATTACAACATTTTTCATTAATTTTATTTAAGACTGTATCTTAAGTAATAGGAAGAATAAGTTTTAGATGCTGAGAATTTAAGATAAGTTTTACTTAACATATTTCTCCAATTTCTTTTTGGTTTGCTCAATCATAATACATCGTAACCTAACGAAAGGACTTTATGTTACGTTTACTTTATTAATCTTTTTACCGCTAAAACAGCAAAAGTCTAAAGTCATCGAAAGAACCTCGCAAACGATCCGGACTTTGGTGTCGCGCCATTCTGAGGTTCGATTACCGTTCAGATCAGTCTAAAAATATTTTTTTATTGTTTCTCATTTAGTAGTAGAACAACCGCTTCAGAAACTTATCACAGAATCAGACTAATGTATATGATGCGGTCCTTTATTCATTCTGTAAAATGTGGATTTGATCCTTCGACATGACAAATGTGTGAAGGTCTTTGAAATTGGGATTTTTTTTCTTTGATATAGGGTTTTCATATACACCACAGATAAACTTTCTCATCTATTTTTTTTATTGCAAGGGGTTTTATGGTTTCTTTTCAGAATATGAACAAAAAACGCAACCCTTTTAAGTTAAATAACAATATCCGGAAACAAACACATTCTTCTCTACTCAATCAACAATACATTGAAACAATTCATTGATGAATTGCAGACTACCACACATTATGTTTTTTCACACAATAGCAATATCGGCATATCGTGTCAGAACGAAGGCAACCACGCGAAAAGCATTACCCTCTCTTTGACTCGCCGCGTCGAGTAAAAAGCGGGTCGGACAAAAAACAGAAGAATAGACGACTCGCTTACAAAGGAATGTTGCGCCATAGCAATTTTCTTGGCGTTTGTTTGATTTTCTACCAATGAACCAATATGTGAGGGCTATTAACTACTAACAACCATTGCGTCCACTTCAATGGTCAATTGCATACGGTCAATTAGACGGAAAATTGTTGTGGGTATGCATTGTGTTGCCATAGTGTTCGACGCTCGGATACTGCGTTTAAATACTCAGTTCTTTACGAGTATATGTCTACGTACGCACTGCGTGTTAATTGGTCTTGTTTTTTTATTTCTGCATCAATTCCGTCTTTTTTTATAAAAAAAGTGTAAAGTTTACTGAATGACACTTAATGCGTTTAAGATGCACGCGAATAGGTTTTTTTTTACGGAAATAACTTACAAATATTCTGTTACCATTTTTATACAAAAAAAAAAGAAAATCTTAAAAATCAGCATGAATTAAGAATATATTATAAAAGTCTTAGGGTAATTTAGAAACTGAATGCGTTTCGAACATTTGAAAAAAAACGGCAAAAGAACGATTTATTTAGTTATCTGCACCTACATAGGTGATACCCGATTTTTTTCAAATGTTATATTCTATGAGAAAATGTTACCTATTTGTTATATTCTATGAGATGATTAAATAGACAGTCTTTACTTGGAAAAAAATTGAAAGAAGTACTTTAATACCCTTCAATGAGCTTACCGGTGAATCATTACGGGCTAATTTAGTTGAAATTTTAAAACATGAGATAAATTATATTTAAGCTGACCTACCAGCATTCAAAAAAATTCTGTGACGAATTTAATTAATGCTTGCAAGTGTCTTATTAGCAATAGTAGGCATGAGTATCTTTTTATACGCGCTTACATGCTTTTCCTAATTGTGGATGACAAGGTGGAAACATCAAGGGGGCATATTATTTATTGCCTTCATTAATAAAACAGAGGTTTTGCACATCTCATGTGACTCATATACGGAACTATCAATGTCTTTACAAATAAGGGTTTAATTATTCCTTCGCACATCGTCAACAAGCGACCGACTACTTTTTGCGAAATAGTATTTACCATTTCGTAAGTACCTATTAAATTCATGTGGTAGATTTTTTGCGAGAACTGGTATTGATGTTTATAGGTTGTGAACACTCTACGATTTAATTTAAAAGAACCGCTAAGAATGGTTAAAACTTCCTTTTATGAATAAATTCCACGCAATAAGCGATTTGCTTCCAAATTCTAATAGGATTTTAAATCTAACTAGAAACTTTACTTTGAATAGTGAATAAATATTATTCTGCGATATATAAATATTATATTATCTTAATGAAAAGAAACTGTGGTGAATTAGACTTGTATTCTGGTTTGGTTTTAGTGAGGTAGCCATAGATAATTTAGTGCACGAAACCTTTACAAATATTGGTTTTGTAGACAAATTAAAGTACAATTTATGTGGTCGTATCGCTAGAAAGCGGTTTCTTGCTGACATCCTTCAGATAGAGAAAATAGTAGATGATGTTGCTGATGTTTTTTTGTGATTAAGTTATAATTAAAACGTAATGTTTTTTTTAGGTATATTTTTATTTCCTGGAAAGCACCTACGTCAAAAATTATGAGAGAGACAATGATAGTGTTGATATACTGAACTGGAATTTAATAATAAAAATGAGAAAGTTTTTACTCAAAACTTTTAGTACTTATCAAGCATTGGGGGTTGTCGTATTTATAATGTCTGTTGTTTTATTTAAACATACGAATACTTGCATTGTAGGTATTACAATTGTTTACTTTGTAAGATGAAATAAAATTTTAACAAATGTGCATTTTTTCTTGCAAAAAAATATTATAATTAAGTGGACCAAATACTAAAAACAATTTTTTACCTAGTTTGGAGGTGCAAGAAATGAACCTATCTATGTGTTCGGTTAGCAATTGATGTTTGGTTAGTGCTCCTGACTTTAGAAACGAGGGCTGTAGATTCGATGCCCATCTAAGATAAACATTTGTGCTATGAATTCATATTTGTATTTGTTCTGTGTCTGGATGTAATGAAATATATTTCATAACATAAGCGTATTAGTTATTACTTTCAGATTAGGTCGATGAATATGGTGTGTCTATTTAAATTAAAATATACTTTCGATTGTTATAGGTCGGTATATTTTATATCACCTATAGGTAGGGTGGACGACATAAGCACCACCTAACGCTCGCAATTTCAGTTCTATGGTTTATTAAAAATAAACGAAAAGGAAGCTTTGAGATATTAGCGCCGCGTGTATGCGGTCTGGTGTACCAAATAGCTAACTAGCGTCACCGTCACTGAAATTCTACTAAACCTACTAGGTATACACTACTAGTAGAAGTTTGCAAATATTTATGGTTGTTTGTTACTTTTTCGCGCAAAAAGTAATAAAAATAATTAGATGAAATTTGATTGGAAGAGTGATGACTGTTGTGATGAGAGACTTTTTATCACGAAACTGTTACAGTTAGTATCTACTAATATAATAGGAAGTTTGTAAATATGATGCGAAAATTACTATATAGGTTTAGATCAATTTAGTAACACACAATAGATTTGATACTTGAATAGCATAATTATAATAGGTACTTTTCATCAAGAAACATCGCTCAAAGTCGCACGTGACCTCGGGTAATTATATAAATATTTCAAAAAGTAGAAATTAAACACTCAGTTAATTTTTCACATTTCCTAAGTTTCCTCTGATCTGTCACTATCCTAGTTCCCAACAAATCCTACTAGGATATTTACAGCAAGTAGGTAGGCAGTGCATACAATATTTACCGTTTATAATGAAAAAAAAAGCCAGCTATTTTTATGATCAAGCAAGAAATCGTTTTCAGCACCTTCTACGAAACAATAAATACTTCCAACTAATTTATAATAACTAATTTATTTCTGATTTCAAAAATTAATTGCTAAGTGTAGAGCTGGTGCAAATATGATTTATGGATAACGCAATGATTTCACAGATAAATCGAAGATTTATTATAAAAATTAACTGCACATTACAAAAAAATGGTTAAATGCTATTTTTATGATTTAATTTTTAAGTTTTACCTTTCATCTATTTTTCTGTCTTACCAAGACTCAAATAGGACCATGTGGCTTGGCCACGTTGTCTTATTTTCAAGTTATTTGTTCTTCACCTTAAAGTGACTTAGTTATTTACGTAAATATTAACTTCAACATTTTTTTTTTTCTATAGGTATAACCGAATATCTACGCACAGAATCAGATAAAAAACCAATAAATAGGTAAATTAAAAACCTGTTTTTTTTAATCATACACACACATACATATGATGTTATTTATTTCATAACTAATACTTTAAAAATTAATTTCAATCATCTTAAATTATTAACAATATTTTAGAGATATGATTTGAGCTTTATTAGTTCCTTTAAGAAGTATTACTAATGTATGTGTTGTAGTTCAAACAAATATTTAAGCAACTTCATGAATATCTTTTTCCACTAACAGTAAAGATACAAACTAACGGATGTTGTAATAATGACAAGATGTCGATAAAACACACATCAACGAAAAAAAACCTAATTAAAAATGTTAAGTTGTCGTGTCCAATGAGCCAGGCACAAAGACCGTTTTATAGACGGCCGTAAATAAGGAAATCTAATGCAAGGGTCACCTTTACCTGTTAGGAAACCTTATCTGATGGCAATCAGACAGTTGGAGGCGCCACCAAAGTTTTTTTTCCTAAAACGAATGCGGGCGTGAGGTCTAGGGGCTGTTCTCGCACCACTGAGATATATTTATGATATAGCCGGTTATTAAAAGGTGATGGTGTGTGTCAAATCTGGCAGATGCTTTGTACTGGCCAATAAATGTTCATTTATTATGAGAGGCTTTGCCAGTATAGCGGTTCACATTTTTTTTAAATCCAAATCGCTTGTAATGTCTACATGCTGATAAATAGTTGCGTTATAACGGGTTAAAGTATTGCATGCGTCAAAAAGACGTTGTGTATTTTATGCGAAACGTAGGTAACATTTGAATTAGTTGTTTAATTATAACCTGGAATAAAGGCCTGGCAATTATGCAGAATGGGTACACTGTTTAAGTGCAAACCTTCTATTGTTTTAGTGCGAGTTGTGCTCGTAAGTACAGAACTAACTTAATGTTAATTATAATTACCCTTTAACTAACTTACTTAGTCGTGAAATAATTAACAGAACTTACTTCTAAGAAACAATATGCTAGTACAATAAATATATCCTACTTTATAGAAGAGCAACAGATAAAATCAGTTTTGTTTTTGATGTCCAATTATAAGGGAAGTACATATTTGTAACTAAAAACAAGAAGAAACGACATTCCAATTAATGTGTTGGTTCCACGTGGAGCCCTTCTGCCTATAGGTATGTCGATTTTTGCCTGACTATAACAAGTGTACTAAAAACCTAAGTAAATACATAGCAGTGGTATATGTAGAGTTGATTTTGAATATAAAATACGTTTATCAATTTTGTAAACAATGTTAACAATACACCACTTAATTACAAAATAAAAAAAAAAACATAAATACACCAAACAGTTTTACTGATTTAAAAATAGTACGGGTATTAAGATGAATTGCTATAAATTAATGTTAGCAGTGTGCTGCTACGAGTAAGATTAGCGTGACATAAGCATTTGTAATTAAATAAGGCCGTTAACTTTAACCTAACCTATTATTACTTAAATGTTAAGCTATGACTCAACTACATTATCGTTTATAGCTGTACGTATGTAGACAACAGATGTAGACACCATTAGCACGTACCTTATCGTATTTAAATAATTATATTCCCTTTTTAAACAAAGATGTTATAATTGAGCCCACTCCGTTAGCTGCAGCGAGGGTGCCGTCGGCTTAAGCGTCAGCAGGTTTTCAAAATGTCAAAAGATAATAACACAAAGTACGCAATTTACTGCCTGTATGTATTAAAGTTAATAACGCTCAAACAATTACAAAACAGCTAATAACTATTTAAAGTGCGGAGAGAAACTCGATAGGTTTTTGGTGTTTTTATGACACTTAAAATGTCGATGTACGTAGTCTTGCGATTTCTCATTTGTTATCGGAACCGAATGTTTACCTTCATTACCTATTAACATTTACATACTTGCATCTTATATCGATATAAATGAACATGCTTATCATAATATTAAGAATATAAAAGTAGACAAAATTATTTCTCTATCCCATCTGATTTTTACTTGCCTAATTGTGGATCTAGGTTGATACAATAATTTGGTGATCTTTTTGTATATTGACAGATAAGGTGATACAAAATTTATATTTTACTTTTAGATAGATAAAAAACGAACATTCATAATTAAACTTAGATAATGGTTAGTAATTAATAAAAAATGCAAATAATCGCAAAATTTAACAATAAAGTTTTATCGGAAAAGGCAGAAAAAAAAATTAAAAAAAAAATATTTTGCATACCGTAGTTGATTTACATTTATTGTAAGTAATGAGTCAAATTATACGAGAATTTACACTACTAGTGTCGTCATTATTTTTAGAGACACTTGTAAGTACCTTGGTGTAAGCAATTTAAATGTACATTTTAAAAACAACCTAGCTAGGCCTATTTAAATAATGTAAGATAACTTAGTTTCTGTAAAATAAATCATGTGATATGAAAACAAATCATAGTGCGTTTATTTTATGTGTAAAATAACTTGTTGAATGTGTAACATACTGTATATCAATATCCCATTGGTAAATAATAGTGGCTTTATTCACCATTTTCTTATTAGAAAACTCCAAATTAATAAGTGAACTCTATACCGAATGAGTGATCTCCGTACCAAATGCTATATATGGTATAATGCTCATTCTAAAGAAAAATAAGTTTGAAAGAAATGTAATGTTATTGGATATACTATGGTAAATTTGTTTTAAAATACCGTATCATTCTGGTCAAACACATCGAACGAGTTAAATTTATTAATTATGAACAAAACAGCCAATGTCTTAAATAGAAAAGACGCTGATCTTAATTCTACGTTTCACAACTTGTTACAACAATATGCCTACCTAATTCAATTTCTTAAAGCACTATTTATTAGTAATTCCAATGATCTGACTGTGTGAGATGAGGTACCTACACTACCTCATCTTCAGATAAACAAAGACTCAGAGCATATACATGTATATATGTTTATAGATAGGTGCTGGATGTTTTATCTGCTATTTTTCTTATTGTATTGACACTTATAATTGAACTAACCTGCGAGGCGGGCGGGTACGAGTAGCCAAACTGCGCGTACGCTGCCATCGGGACGATCATATGGGCGGCTTCACACAAAACACTGTCTCTCAAAGTCTATACAGCACGGACGTATAAGTTTCCTTAATACTATGGCTATGAAATTAAGTAAACGTATCACAGTTAGTTGAGTGCGCGGCGGCTGCGCGGCGCGCTGCCATGCCTCCGGTCAGCGGACCGGTGCGCGCGCGCTGTGCATGCCGAGCTCCTGTGTCTGCGACCGGCCTATACCTTGTTCACGCGTTCGAGTCTCGACACAGACTGGCGCGCGGACGACACCCGACGCCCCTCCGCAGTAGGAGAGGGCCAAACACGCCCCGCCTCTAGGGCGGAGCGCTCGCTCACCAGCCAATACTAAAAGCCATCTTCCGTCCTTTTCAAAATTCACCACGCATCCACACACACTGATTAGTCCTTTCTATCCCCACTATTTCTCTAGACCCGCCTCGTCGACTCGCTCCGCCCACGTCCGGGTGGGGCGCGGGAAAAAAGCGGCAGAGTCGGCCTGACTTGATCATGTTTATGGGTTTCCGTGGAGACACCGTCCGCCGCCCTGTACCAAGAGCAAACAAATCTCTAGTGGCAAAAAATGGCTCGGCCGACGACAAGTTGTTTCACCTCGTCAGATTTACGAACATCGCCGCGTAGAGTTAAGAATTTACTTTATAGGCTCTACCTGTGTCGGCGTTGTAGACGACTTTCGCGAACAGTTTGTCTTTAAAATTTTCCTCGACGAATGTACACGAATAGCTGTTCGAGACAATATTAAGAAATATTACAAACAGAGCACAGATAAATTTTAGTAGAGATGTTTTGAAAGTTAAATTTTTCTGTAGCTTAAAAGTAAAGGTTACTTAAAAAGAATATTGCGCAAATGCGTGTCAAAGATCGGTACTAGACAAATGCTAAATACGCAACGTCCCCGCTAAAGTTTTCCTTCTACGCCGTCACACTGAAAATGAACCCAAGGCTCTATGAAATTCGCATTGATAGAGTTTCACAGACGAAGTAACAGGTGGCGCTCGTATCGCCATTTGTTATCCCTATGCCACCCCTCCGTAGACTATAGGATATATTATATTGCTGGAAACTAAATATTGTACTCGTAATAAGTAGGTATTATTTTGCTCTTAAAGTTGTAGGTCGAATCCTCGAATCAATGGGACTATTAAAAAGGTTAAATTTATGGGGAAATAATTTAACATCAGCTGAGCTTTGATTCGTTAGTAAATCTGAACTTATTGCGTGTTTAAATATAAATCGTATGAAATGCGAAGCGACATTGAATTTAATCAAACGCAATGGGAATAATTTCGATACCTATAGTGGATACATGGATTGCGACCATCAAAGCCTAGTTTTATAGCTGTGAGGGATTTTTTTCGTGAAACAACTAGACTTTTAAAAGTCTAAAGTAAAATTAATCGAGTGAAAATTAACATCTCAGTATCGAACACGGGTTATAGGTATTCGATATACAGCTTTCACGGAATTATCATTCCGTGAAGGCCTATGATTATTTTTAAGCTCTTTTCTCATTTTGAATTAGAGACGTAAGTGGTCCACGAGAACAACTTATCTCTTGATGTGTGTCGTTGCGTTCAACTTTTTTTAATTATCTACTTTATTTATCACTTACTATTGAACTTTGCTGATCAAACCAACACCAAATTCTTTCCCTTCCGATATAGAAACGGGGGGTTTGTAGTAACAGTTTTTATGAAAACTAATATATCTTGAGAGCCATTAGGTTCCTAATTAAACTGCTACAAAATAATGATGGATGGATGCTTTAACTCTTCCTGTACCAATTCAAGGTAAAAGAATACCATAACTATTGGGCATTATTTTAATATAAATTATTTTCTAAAAGAAGTGCGATGTTACAACTTACCCCGAACTTGGGATAGGTTGTAACGTCTACCAGGGCAATTAGTAATGCCTTAAAATCAACAAAAGTACCAACCTCTAATAATTTATTTTTGTTTATTTTGTAACAAAATATAATATATAATATGAGAAATATGCATATAAAGTTTAAGATCCTAGTGATAAGAGCCTGGTAATACTTACACCTGTTACAACCAGCCCCTCGCTCACCTACCAATATAATATATAAGTATATGCACGGTACCCTCGCCATTTCATGAGCTTCTTTAAAAAAAACAGCTTTGACATAGAATCTGGTGGTATATTACCAGGTCAATGCTTGATGAGTAGTAGGCCGTTACATCATAACAATTAATCTGTTTTTGTTTATCTTAATTTGGTTGAAACTGTGTCATGAATGAATGTCCCGGATAAAGTAATTTATAAAATTTTGAAAATAAAAGTTTTGATTCATTGTTATAAGTGTACCAGTATTGAATAATATTAAAGTTACGTTAATTTATATTAAGTATCTACACGTTTAACTTTATTTAATGTGTGGGAGTATAATAAATTTAGTGTTCATAGTTAAATACACAAAATTCATTTCCGTATCATTTTTTGAACTACAATAATGAGCTTACCATTTATAAGAGTTTTTCTTAAACTTTCATTTTTAACCTACTTATCTAATTATTATTTATACTCGAGAAAACGGCTTGATTTGCTTTCCAATCGCTATCATCAGCACTTTTAATATTGCCGACCACTTACAAAATTCAACGTATAAATATGTCAATGACTATGGCTATCCAATTGACATACTTTAAAAAACTTGTCATAATACGTAATTCTTGATGTATTTTTTTATAAAAATACGAAACGATGACGTAGTCTTTGACGTCATTTGCAGCATTCAACGCTACCATTCTTATAAATTAGTTTATATTATTTTGCCCAAAACACAAAAAATCTAACAAACAACCAAAATTTGCATTAAACATTACTTAAATCAACTTAACCTTTGAGTAGACTTCAAAGTTTAACATTGTTAGTCGTGAAATATTATTGAATGGCATCTATTGTATTTAGGTCAATTAGCATAGTTAGAAGAAGAATGGCGTCAGCCTTCACAAAAATGTTATATAAAATTGGTAAACGAAACGCTTTAAAGGTTTTTTTATGTTATATTGCAACTTGACTTGGTTAGCGAAGTCTACATCTGTTCCCGAAGGAATTGATGAAAAACGCGTATTTGGTAATATATACCTACACTGAAGAAAAAAAGCTTTACTGTAATTTATTACAGATTAAGTATAAAATTACCACGCACCTGCACTCTTTAAATAACTCATTCAATTTATTATTTATTGAAACTTAAACACTTTTTATTATCAACTAAGTATTTTTGGTTTAAGACACCACTAGATGGTTATTTTTAACGTATGTCAAACTAATCAATGCATAGACTACGAATAATTATAATGTATTATGTGTCGAAGATCGTTTATTATAATATTAAATTTAATTTCTAGATAAAAACAAAATTGAATTAGTCAATTAAGTATCAAATCTTGTTAAAAGGCAATACAACAATACCTAATAAGTAATTTTAATGCAAACTAGAGAAAATAATATATCAGTTGCCTCGTATTTTTTGTGTACATTTTCACGGATTTCCTGGGTACCAATGATCCAATTTACACCTTTTCAAGAATCACAATCGGATCAAAAGTAAACGGTTTACGTGCAAGTCCTTTAATTGACAATTAAATGCGGTCACTTTGTGGCTTCTTTTGTTGATCACTCACTGCTAAACATAATTGTACAGCACAACACCAATGTAACCAATGAAATTCAATAATTTATAAAATACGATCATGCTTCCCTTCCTTTTTTTGTACCAACCCAAGGTAGGTGTTTAATTTTTTGCCGACATTATCTAATGCTTGTATAGTTCGTTTTAAATTTCCTATGAGTGGATTTTCTCCATAAATTATCCAACCGTTCTCAATTTTACCAGACAATTGCAAAATAACTGAATCTAAGGTCCAACCATTTAAGACGCTGACAAATGAACACATTTAGTTTATTATTTTAATGAAAGATTGTTATTTGTTTATTTACATTAAAAAGGCTCCGAAACGATAGAATTGATTCTAAGAAAACATTTAGGAACCACCTGCATTTTTCCCATGTGACATAAGCTGTATTGCATTTAAAAAAATGTTCCTTTCTATAACTCAAATGTATTAAACTGTCTAACCGTGCAAAGACGGTGCGGACCACTAGTTAAATATATACCTACATATCTTACAGTCTACATAATGAATTTATTTAAAAAACAAAAAGTCCTTATGATACCTATTTATACTTGACAGTATAAATCCTGGTGTTGATATTATTTTAAATACTTAATCAACATTTTTAGGTATACAGTTAAATAAAACTTTCTGGACATTTCGTTACAGGGCGTCTACTCTTGAAAACGAAATATGTCGGATCCGATGACGTTTAGTATTTTTTATTGCTCATTATCGCAACTAACACACTTCGAATGCGAATAAAGCGTTATCAAAAAAACAAAATATTATTTATACAAATCAAAAATCACGTTTTAATTCCCTAACTTTTGATCAATCTTCAAAAACGAAACCTTTCGTTTGTTCGTTTCGTTTTCAAGAGTAGACGCCCAGGTACGTACCTATCTAACACACAACCATAAGAACTTTAGTTTCCGTACGACTTTCAAAATAAATAAGCTCTACACTAGGGCAAAGGGAGATATTAACCAAATAATCGTGATATCAGATGCTGATATGCCTAATCGTAACTCTTTGAATAAATACTACATGGCACTTCAATTCGTGACACTGCTTCGTTATGCCACGTTATAAATTCATATTCATCTTGAGATAAAAGATGTATTTCTGTGGAATATCGTATTATACGTTTTTTGTTTCTCTACCAAACGTTGTGGAGTGATAGTCTTTCTGGATTCCATGTGCAATCTCGCGATAAAGTTGCAATCGAATGCAAAGCCCGGTTTATCCTACTACTATTATAAAGGCGAAAGTTTGTAAGTATGGATGTATGGATGTTTGTTACTCTTTCACGCAAAAACTACAAAACGGATTTGGATACAATTTGGTAGGAAGACAGATGACATACTAGATTAACATATAGGATACTTTTTATCCCGAAATAACGCGGGCGAAGTCGCGGGCAACAGCTAGTATCAAATAATACTAATGTCTGTTTTAAATTCTATTGTGTTCATTGGTTTATTTATTTTATTATTAGGTGAGATTGAATGCTCGAGATGTTTTCATTATGTGATTTTTTACGTACTGGAGTAAAAATATATGTACCTACATACCCGTTTGTTGTCTGTATATACAGACGACAAGCTTTCACGATTATAATATTAGAAGGATTCTGTATAATTTTTGCCACGTCAATGTTAACGAGAAAGCGTAGAAAGTGACGTGTAAATAACACTGAAATTGGGAAATTCTAATCATCTTTTTACATTTTTTCACAGAACCTATGTAAATTAATTATTCACTTCAGAGAAATAAAACACATGACTCACTTCTCAAACTCTCTCGTATATTATATTAATAAATCAAGTAAACGTGATGTCAAAAAGGGTAAAATTCTAAAATTCATTTATTAAGAATTGAAACCCTACTTAAAGGCTACCTTGTAAGAAGGTTTAATACAAGACATTTAAGGTCGGCAAACATCACCCTTTTTAAGTTAAACTCCGACTGCAGGAAAAGTGCAATATGGGTCTATCCTGCCCCAAAAAGCAGGCTTTAAATCCTTAACCCCCTGGAAGACCTCATCACCCAGTTATGCTGTGGGAAATTACAAATGATCACAGCACCAGCGGCAATTGGCAATTTTAACTTAATCTGCAAAGTAGACAAGTAGCAAGCTATTGACGCAAATTTACGAACCAGAATTGTTTGGCACCCATTAAAAATACAATCTTATCTCTCTTTTGGCAGCCAACATATTAGTTAGCGGTTGCTATTGAATCATAAATATAATTAACTGGCTGCATGAGGTACGTTTATCTCAAGAAATATTTTAGACAGGTATGTGTTGATTATTAATCATCATAATTTGTTTTATTCATGTAGGTTACAAAATTCTTATGCATCGTCAAAATGTAATATAATATAACCATATAATATTTAAATTTAGGTATACTAGGATAACATAATATAGGATAGAAAAAGGTTTTATTTAGGTAGCACCTACATCTCAATAAAACCTTTTTCATAACTGTTATACTTTGGTAATTACATTTAGTTGTTATTTTTTTTAAATACTATACAATTTTTATGTTCTATAAAGTAAATCGGGTTTTTGAATTACCCACACCATACAATACTTTGTGCTTTTAATGAAATTGAATGATTGTTAAATGGATATTTTACTTGCACTAAACAATATTCGAACCATAAGTGCCAATTCAAACTCAATGTTTGCACATCCTACCTATCAACCATCCAATAATTTATACGAGTATCGTCTGATAGGTTATAGTAGATAATGATGTGTGTTTTTCATAAATGACACACTGAGTATCAAATATGCCGCCTTCGCCTTTTACATATTCTATTTGGGTTAAGATAATGTACGAATTGACACTTTTAACTGATAACATTCTCTCTTATCACATACATTGTGATTTGTACTTTGATAACACATTGTCCTTTTATATATCTTAATTTTCGATCAAATTGATGTTCTTTTGATAAGTCTCAAAATAATAAAGAAAAGTAAATATTAAAATGGCACTTGAAAAAATTCATTTCTTTCGAAATCCTAAATAGCTCTAGGATATAAGATAGAATCTAAAATTTAATCAAACTAAAGCGGGAAATACCGAACTTTTATACTTATCTGATGACTAATTCATATCATAGCCTATATGCATCGATAATTATTCCTATTCAAAACCGGACACGGAATGTCTTGTATTATCTCTTTATTACGTATTCATTTAATCAACTTCTGTACAAACTCTACAAGAATTAGCGTAATTAACTCTGAATAATTCTGTATAAATAGTTACCTAGTAACCGTTTAATTAAGTAATATAAATTTACTACGAGAGAACGATAACTGTATAAACTTGATAACTGTTAATATAAATACTGACCACTTTTCACAAAGTGGCAATATAAAAATTTAAATCATTAAAACATCGATCAATATTCAAAATTTAAAGTCAAGCGAATTAAGTAAAACTTAAATAATAAGGCACCTACTTAGTACTATTCAAAAGTTGTTTATGTGTTTTTTATACATTTATATAGTATTTATGGTTTTATTTAACCTTAAAGGGTGAGAATAATTGATACGTACGAATAAGTATTTAACGAAACGAAGAGTAGACTTTGTATGAGCTTGTTACCCTAACCGCAATATTACCTACTAGTAGTAAACGCAAAAGCCTCGCTGCTAAAGACGACTCATTTCCTTCATTGAAAAAAAATGTGTCACTAATTGCATAGCCATAGCGCTGGTATCAACACATCCGATCTGTAATCCAAAGAGATTTTCTATGATGACATTGAAAATGCAACTGTAACGACATGGGGTAAGGTCGTTCTCGGACCCGAAACCTTATGGCTTGGCGCCAAGACATCTGTCATCGTTAATAACAAGCAATTTGAGCCAATTTCGCATTTTTGGAATTTAGGCGAGCGCCCAGGCGTCTCCGTTCACGGCAGGAAGTAACACAAAAACTAACACTAAATAAAGTAGTGGTTGACATGTCAAGTTTTTGCTGTTGGTAATTACGCGTAGCTGGTAGATGTGCGTGAGAGTTCGCGTGAACGCCGAGCGAACGTTGCCAGTAAATGCTAACAGTTTAGATATTTATGAACATGTGTATGTAATTAATTTTTACGATGGATCAGATAACGGAGTCGGTGGGGCGATACGCATGTCCCAGTGTCTTAGGGCTCGAATAAAGGTTAATTAGCGGTTGAGGAGGTTTTTCCGCGGCTGGAGTAGGATAGCGCTGAATAATGAGTGGTGAGGTTGGGTCCTGACCCCACAACTCCCAGACAATGGCCCGTTTGACTACACCGCCGACGTGTAAACATCATTCACAAAACGAATTTCCATAGAAAGCACTTTAAAAATGGATTAGTTATGTTAGAAAAACAAGGAAACTCGCTTTGGTGCTCGAGTCACGGATATAAATTAGAGAGCGGCTTTAATCCGCTTACTTGAATAATCCTTTTGTTACAATTTGATGCTATGTACGGAGATAGATAAAGGGCTCAGAGGAGAGTAATGTATGGCCTGTGTATCGTTTGTGCTACATGCTACGTTTGGTGTAAATTTTTGTGGTGCGATGCTTGAATTCTACTTTCGCCGTAGATGCGGCGCCTCCCTCGACGACCGACGATCACCCAATTTTTATTACAGTTTAGAGTTCTTAACAAGACGCAGAGCACATATTATGTACGTGTTTTTGTATCATAAT
The DNA here is from genome assembly GCA_037074685.1 of Glyphodes pyloalis. Lineage (NCBI taxonomy): Eukaryota > Metazoa > Arthropoda > Insecta > Lepidoptera > Crambidae > Glyphodes > Glyphodes pyloalis. The sequence continues at coordinate 19,168,231 of JAYKKO010000001.1, forward strand.
ACAGGAAAAAGGGGTAACTTTAACACTGAGAGTCTAAATAACATAAACTTAAGTATATTATTACACATTTCATGTTTTTATAACCATTTACAATATATCCACTACACTGAATACAGAACCTCCATACATTTTCTATGAAATCTTTCAAGATTTTTTTTGGTTAATTTACTTAAATACATACATATTTAAGTTCTTAAAAACTTTAGGACTTTGCTCTTTGACGATTTTTTCTCTAAACCATTCCATTATAGTCAGAAATTCAGCTTATAATCAATTTAGTAGACCTTTTACTGTTGTAACTCTAGGTAACTTCTAATATCATTAATAGTCGACAATAGTGAAAGTTTTACAACTTCGAAATCAGAATATGTCATTCATTTTTTTTTTCTTAGTAACATTTTAATTTTAATGCGATCCTATTCTATTACTTTTATGTGGTTTGTCCTAGTGGGCCTAGCCAACGGACAGTTGTCGAACTAAGTACGTAAATGTTTCTATGAATTTTAAATGTATGGGGTTAACAATTCATTTCAATAAGTCACGTGATCTTAAAATGTCAAACCCATAGATTCAATACTTGTAGAAACGATATCGAAGTTCGACAACTGCCCTTTATCTAATCCCCCGGGACTCCATTAATATAATACAGTACTTTATCATAGAGACATAAATTTATATAAATAAAAAGAAATCTGTATATATAATATACAACCTGTAACGGAAAGGGGGTAACAATGTAAAGTAGGTGGATACTATACCTTGTATAGATTCTATATACGAAATCCCGAGTTAAAATAAACACTTTATTGTTTTTATGAAATAAAATGATTAACTATAATGACTGACTAAAACGTAAACAAACGCATCACAACACTATTGAGGTCAGCGACCCCAAATCACGTTATCACTTAACGACAATCACTGCGGTCCTGAATTTCTCCACCTCCTTCCTCGACATGCGCGCCTAGTACTTTCTTAGAAGATGCGCGAACATTATGCAACATTTGTGGTGTCACTGTACAGAACGCGGCCTTGATGCTTTCTATCATCTCTTCCCTTGACAAGCATGCTACAGCGTACACCTTCCTTTTAAATTAGTCCCACAAGAAGAAGTCCAACGGAGTGAGGTCTGGTGACCGAGCTGGCCATGTGATACGACCTCCTCGCCCAATCCACAGATGGAAACGAGCGTTTTGATGGTTTCGTAAATCTCTTTCTCTAGCTCTCGGTCGGCCATCACGCTGCCGTCGGTTGCTCCGACACAGAGAATCATCTCGAATATTCTTGATTGCTCAAAAACATCACGAAATATCACTAGGCTATCCGTAGTAAGTAGGTAATCCAGAAAGGCAAAAACACAAGATGTTGTCACGGCGACGACAACTCAATGACTTAACTGAATTGTCAAAATGAGAAACGCTAAACCAACAAATTTCAGATGTGATTCAGTAAACACTAAAAGATGAACCACCATTGTGATATTTAAATTAATAGCATAATAGGTAGGTACATCCAAGTCTTTCGACGATTCCAACAATACTGTGATAGTGTTGTGCAAGCGTGACTTAGTCAAAATTTTGACTTGTATTTGACTGATATTTCAAAAAAAAATATTGAATCAATAAATGCGTGTACACGGCTACAAATGGTCCCACACAGTTTGTAACCGTTAACTGCTTTGGTATTTTTGATATTGTTATACCCTTTCCGTTACACGTTGTATAGCTTGCGAAATATGGACCAAACTGAATAATATTTTTTGTTATGATATTGTCAAGACAAGGTTTATTCAATAAAAGTTTTGAATTTACCCGGCCGCTAGCTTAGTACCTATAAAATATAAAAACAATAATATCAGCAGCCTCATCTACTTTATACGACTGTCTTTCAACATTGTGTCTATCTCTTTCTTAGTACTTAAATTGAATGTTTAAGCTAAGACCACACGAAGGAGTTTTTTGTCTGCGTTTTCCCCAGTCAAGGAACACAACATAATTTCAGAAATCACGGAGTTCTAGTTATGCCGCAGATGCAGTAAAACGCTCGCCAAGATATGATGGCTGGCTGATAGCCTATCGATCATTTCCGAAATTTGGGGAACACGGAACGCTCTCATCCCTATGTGGTTTATGTACCGATTCAGATCGAGTTGCTACTGGGACTTGGTGAACTAATATACGTTTGGGAAAAAGCGACTCGCCAAAGGACTACTGCTAAGGGAGGACGCTACTCCCGGAACGGAAATGCTGACGGCGTGTCATGTTAGACTGCGCAAAGCGCGCGGACGGAAAACGCGGATGTCCACGCGATTCTACTAGTTTCCTACGTTGCGACAGGAAGCGTAAACGTGGGCGGAAAATTCGTTACAAATGTGTAGGCATTATTTTTTTTACACCAGTATTATCAACATTCAAAAATGCCTAAAAATCTTTACAATTACTAAATATTCCAACCATTTAACAAATACATATTTAACCATTTTATCAGAAATAACGAATAAAAAAATATTTCAGCATAATTTATGAATACTTTTTATTCTAAATTAATGAAAAGTATAAAAATCACTATCTATATCTATAATACCTTCAAAAATCGTAGCCCACTGTTTTCCCCTTTGATGGGAAACCTTTAATGTATATAATAGATTTAAAAAAAACAATATTCATATTGACGACCGCGGTGGCGCAATGGCTAAGGCAGGCGGCAAAAGCGCGAAAGATCCCGGGTTTGATTCCCGGTCAGGTCAATTTGGAAAACGTAATTTTCTAAATTTACTTGGGTCTGGGTATGCTGGGATGGCGCCCCCAGTTGGTATCCGTCGTCTGGTGCTCATAGTACAAGGAAAAGCCTTAGTTTGAGGCCAGGCGATCGGTGTGATTGTCTGGCGCATTAATTTATTATTTATTATATTATACCGCACTAGCGAACTTTAAATATTTAAGGAAACAGAAAAATGTACCCTTGCTGTGTGGGATTCGAACCCACGACCTTCTTATCGGGCGTGCTACTCTTCCAGCTAAGCTAATCAAACAAATAAATTCAAAGAACTAATGTTGGCTTGCTAACCATGCCCACAAAATGTGGTAATATTTCGAATGCAGACTCCAACAGTTCGTTTTTAGTCATTAAGAAGTAGCCATTAACCATTATATCGTGAAACCTAAAATCATAATTTTATTTTTGTTGATTTTGTGATGTCCCTTTTTATTCGCAAAAGTTGGCCAAAAATGTGACCATGAATGGAACTAAATGGTCTGGAATAGGAAGCCAGAGCGTAGGTTAATCATATGACTGGCTATAAAATTAATGTAGGTATGATATGTTGACCTATATTTTTTCGTTTCTTTTATTCGATTGTCTCAAGTCTTAAGTCGGTTGACACACCTATAACAATTAATTATTCAAAGTCAGTTGCACCCAATAAGAACCTTCCCCGTAAGCCAAAGCAGACCCTAAATTTATTGTGGTTGTTTTATTCAAATCGCAGTTAAATTACTTGGGTTAGTTCTGAAAAAGAAAATCCGGTCAAGTTTTGGCCTCACCCACGCTTTCGCAAAAAAAATAACTAAAAATGTTTTAAGACTGTTTATGTCTTCATTTTATTAGATTTCATGATTCTAGTTGATCTATTAAAAGGAAAGTTGGTAGGTACATACTGGTTTAATCCTCCAGCACAGAATAATTTAGCCCCCACTTGTGTCACAGAAATGGTTTTTTATAACTAAATGATCTTAAAGGTAAGGATGACTTCTTGTTTTTGTTACATACGCAAATTCAAAACTAAAAAAAAAGTATATAATGTTTAAGTAGTATTTTTTCTCTTTTTATCACTTATGTAAAACGTTAGAGGTATTAACAGATATTTACTAAATTAACAGAATCTGTGTCATCTGTGTTGACCTAAACAATATTATCTACTACTGTAATCAACTTATTACCGAAAAATATAAATTCTTTTTGGATAATAATTAGGTTACAGTTGTTAACTAGATGCAGAAAAAACATAGAATAGAAAACTTAGAAGCCAGTGTTTAACATTACAAACCGGCACAAAAAACCGTCACTCATTGGCGCAGCGCATTTGCGGTTCGAATTAATTAAGTCACCCTGCAAAAAGTAATCTTTGCCAAAAACAATGGGCACACATAAACCTTTTTACCGCGGCAAAAAAGGCACATACCTAGATACACATGTCCGCGAGGGACTGCCGTACAGCGTGTTTATACGTTGATTAAACAGACTCACGACCGCAATGCGTATGCAACGGGACGGACATATTACCAGGGCTCGAATTCTGATTGTTTAGAGAATTTATTACTCTCATGGCTTGTTCAGTTAATTGAATTCGCCCGTAGAATAGGCGGGCTGAATTGCGTTGTGACCAGACTATCTTCAGTGCGTGCTCGCAGGCTTTTTGTGATAAGCCCTGTTTGAGGTTAGATTTTGAAGAGGATTCCTGTTTGTGCACACCATTTGACGCTCTGGTGATATGTGTTGCTGCGTGGTGTTTGCTAATAAAAGAATAAATATTTGCACCATATACCTACTATGACACTATTCTGAGACATAGATGATTATTAATTCTATAGGTATTTGTGGAGATTTTCTGAAAATTAAAAATCGATTAGAAACATACCTATTACGTATGTGTTTTTATTTAAAACATATTCTAATATCACTGTATTCTAATTGTACTGTGGTTGAGTCGTATTTCTACGCTATACTGTGAGTTTGTGATTAAGTACGTGTGTTTTCTTTAATAAAAAATCTGCGTTTACTGTCTCTTCACCTGTTATTTTCCATTGTTTTTCAAAACCCACGTTTATTTCTATGATTTGTTTTCCAATCTTCCACCATAATCGTTTTTTTACATGGTTTTACTATTCTCATCTTAAAATTTAATAAAGGCATTTTACTAATCAATACAACTTCAGAAATAAAACTAAATGCATATGACTCAACTGATAAGGTAATCAGTTACAATAAATCTAAACAAACAACCTGTAACGGAAAGGGGGTAACAATGTAAAGTAGGTGGATACTATACCTTGTATAGATTCTATATACGAAATCCCGAGTTAAAATAAACACTTTATTGTTTTTATGAAATAAAATGATTAACTATAATGACTGACTAAAACGTAAACAAACGCATCACAACACTATTGAGGTCAGCGACCCCAAATCACGTTATCACTTTACGACAATCACTGCGGTCCTGAATTTCTCCACCTCCTTCCTCGACATGCGCGCCTAGTACTTTCTTAGAAGATGCGCGAACATTATGCAACATTTGTGGTGTCACTGTACAGAACGCGGCCTTGATGCTTTCTATCATCTCTTCCCTTGACAAGCATGCTACAGCGTACACCTTCCTTTTAAATTAGTCCCACAAGAAGAAGTCCAACGGAGTGAGGTCTGGTGACCGAGCTGGCCATGTGATACGACCTCCTCGCCCAATCCACAGATGGAAACGAGCGTTTTGATGGTTTCGTAAATCTCTTTCTCTAGCTCTCGGTCGGCCATCACGCTGCCGTCGGTTGCTCCGACACAGAGAATCATCTCGAATATTCTTGATTGCTCAAAAACATCACGAAATATCACTAGGCTATCCGTAGTAAGTAGGTAATCCAGAAAGGCAAAAACACAAGATGTTGTCACGGCGACGACAACTCAATGACTTAACTGAATTGTCAAAATGAGAAACGCTAAACCAACAAATTTCAGATGTGATTCAGTAAACACTAAAAGATGAACCACCATTGTGATATTTAAATTAATAGCATAATAGGTAGGTACATCCAAGTCTTTCGACGATTCCAACAATACTGTGATAGTGTTGTGCAAGCGTGACTTAGTCAAAATTTTGACTTGTATTTGACTGATATTTCAAAAAAAAATATTGAATCAATAAATGCGTGTACACGGCTACAAATGGTCCCACACAGTTTGTAACCGTTAACTGCTTTGGTATTTTTGATATTGTTATACCCTTTCCGTTACACGTTGTATAGCTTGCGAAATATGGACCAAACTGAATAATATTTTTTGTTATGATATTGTCAAGACAAGGTTTATTCAATAAAAGTTTTGAATTTACCCGGCCGCTAGCTTAGTACCTATAAAATATAAAAACAATAATATCAGCAGCCTCATCTACTTTATACGACTGTTTTTCAACATTGTGTCTATCTCTTTCTTAGTACTTAAATTGAATGTTTAAGCTAAGACCACACGAAGGAGTTTTTTGTCTGCGTTTTCCCCAGTCAAGGAACACAACATAATTTCAGAAATCACGGAGTTCTAGTCATGCCGCAGATGCAGTAAAACGCTCGCCAAGATATGATGGCTGGCTGATAGCCTATCGATCATTTCCGAAATTTGGGGAACACGGAAGGCTCTCATCCCTATGTGGTTTATGTACCTATTCAGATCGAGTTGCTACTGGGACTTGGTGAACTAATATACGTTTGGGAAAAAGCGACTCGCCAAAGGACTACTGCTAAGGGAGGACGCTACTCCCGGAACGGAAATGCTGACGGCGTGTCATGTTAGACTGCGCAAAGCGCGCGGACGGAAAACGCGGATGTCCACGCGATTCTACTAGTTTCCTACGTTGCGACAGGAAGCGTAAACGTGGGCGGAAAATTCGTTACAAATGTGTAGGCATTATTTTTTTTACACCAGTATTATCAACATTCAAAAATGCCTAAAAATCTTTACAATTACTAAATATTCCAACCATTTAACAAATACATATTTAACCATTTTATCAGAAATAACGAATAAAAAAATATTTCAGCATAATTTATGAATACTTTTTATTCTAAATTAATGAAAAGTATAAAAATCACTATCTATATCTATAATACCTTCAAAAATCGTAGCCCACTGTTTTCCCCTTTGATGGGAAACCTTTAATGTATATAATAGATTTAAAAAAAACAATATTCATATTGACGACCGCGGTGGCGCAATGGCTAAGGCAGGCGGCAAAAGCGCGAAAGATCCCGGGTTTGATTCCCGGTCAGGTCAATTTGGAAAACGTAATTTTCTAAATTTACTTGGGTCTGGGTATGCTGGGATGGCGCCCCCAGTTGGTATCCGTCGTCTGGTGCTCATAGTACAAGGAAAAACCTTAGTTTGAGGCCAGGCGATCGGTGTGATTGTCTGGCGCATTAATTTATTATTTATTATATTATACCGCACTAGCGAACTTTAAATATTTAAGGAAACAGAAAAATGTACCCTTGCTGTGTGTGATTCGAACCCACGACCTTCTTATCGGGCGTGCTACTCTTCCAGCTAAGCTAATCAAACAAATAAATTCAAAGAACTAATGTTGGCTTGCTAACCATGCCCACAAAATGTGGTAATATTTTGAATGCAGACTCCAACAGTTCGTTTTTAGTCATTAAGAAGTAGCCATTAACCATTATATCGTGAAACCTAAAATCATAATTTTATTTTTGTTGATTTTGTGATGTCCCTTTTTATTCGCAAAAGTTGGCCAAAAATGTGACCATGAATGGAACTAAATGGTCTGGAATAGGAAGCCAGAGCGTAGGTTAATCATATGACTGGCTATAAAATTAATGTAGATATGATATGTTGACCTATATTTTTTCGTTTCTTTTATTCGATTGTCTCAAGTCTTAAGTCGGTTGACACACCTATAACAATTAATTATTCAAAGTCAGTTGCACCCAATAAGAACCTTCCCCGTAAGCCAAAGCAGACCCTAAATTTATTGTGGTTGTTTTATTCAAATCGCAGTTAAATTACTTGGGTTAGTTCTGAAAAAGAAAATCCGGTCAAGTTTTGGCCTCACCCACGCTTTCGCAAAAAAAATAACTAAAAATGTTTTAAGACTGTTTATGTCTTCATTTTATTAGATTTCATGATTCTAGTTGATCTATTAAAAGGAAAGTTGGTAGGTACATACTGGTTTAATTTCTATACAAAATAATTGAAATAAAAGAAAGAAAAGAAAGAAGAAATCAGATAGATTAATATGGTACATTTTACAGTTTTAAACGACTAAGATGTAAGTAATTGATGATAAATTTAACTTTGTTCCTCCAGCACAGAATAATTTAGCCCCCACTTGTGTCACAGAAATGGTTTTTTATAACTAAATGATCTTAAAGGTAAGGATGACTTCTTGTTTTTGTTACATACGCAAATTCAAAACTAAAAAAAAAGTATATAATGTTTAAGTAGTATTTTTTCTCTTTTTATCACTTATGTAAAACGTTAGAGGTATTAACAGATATTTACTAAATTAACAGAATCTGTGTCATCTGTGTTGACCTAAACAATATTATCTACTACTGTAATCAACTTATTACCGAAAAATATAAATTCTTTTTGGATAATAATTAGGTTACAGTTGTTAACTAGATGCAGAAAAAACATAGAATAGAAAACTTAGAAGCCAGTGTTTAACATTACAAACCGGCACAAAAAACCGTCACTCATTGGCGCAGCGCATTTGCGGTTCGAATTAATTAAGTCACCCTGCAAAAAGTAATCTTTGCCAAAAACAATGGGCACACATAAACCTTTTTACCGCGGCAAAAAAGGCACATACCTAGATACACATGTCCGCGAGGGACTGCCGTACAGCGTGTTTATACGTTGATTAAACAGACTCACGACCGCAATGCGTATGCAACGGGACGGACATATTACCAGGGCTCGAATTCTGATTGTTTAGAGAATTTATTACTCTCATGGCTTGTTCAGTTAATTGAATTCGCCCGTAGAATAGGCGGGCTGAATTGCGTTGTGACCAGACTATCTTCAGTGCGTGCTCGCAGGCTTTTTGTGATAAGCCCTGTTTGAGGTTAGATTTTGAAGAGGATTCCTGTTTGTGCACACCATTTGACGCTCTGGTGATATGTGTTGCTGCGTGGTGTTTGCTAATAAAAGAATAAATATTTGCACCATATACCTACTATGACACTATTCTGAGACATAGATGATTATTAATTCTATAGGTATTTGTGGAGATTTTCTGAAAATTAAAAATCGATTAGAAACATACCTATTACGTATGTGTTTTTATTTAAAACATATTCTAATATCACTGTATTCTAATTGTACTGTGGTTGAGTCGTATTTCTACGCTATACTGTGAGTTTGTGATTAAGTACGTGTGTTTTCTTTAATAAAAAATCTGCGTTTACTGTCTCTTCACCTGTTATTTTCCATTGTTTTTCAAAACCCACGTTTATTTCTATGATTTGTTTTCCAATCTTCCACCATAATCGTTTTTTTACATGGTTTTACTATTCTCATCTTAAAATTTAATAAAGGCATTTTACTAATCAATACAACTTCAGAAATAAAACTAAATGCATATGACTCAACTGATAAGGTAATCAGTTACAATAAATCTAAACAAATAAGCCTAAATTGTTTTACTTGTATATTAATTTATCAGGGCACTATTGATTGTATCTTTAGAGTCGGGCCCATTAATTATTTATCAAGTTAACGCTCATTATCTAAAAACAAAACACAGCTGTTTTTTCATTGTTAAAATCTTGTAGTCATTAATCAAATATGTAACAACTACTTAACGGGAGACTACGGCCTACACGCCTTTTTTAAATGATAAGTATGACATGTCAAGCTAAATTTTTTACTATTTGGTTTGTTCCTGGATTTTAAGTTTTTAAACGTCTTTCTTTTTCCTAAATTGGTTTGGATAATCTACTATATAAAAATAAGTCGGGTTTTCCTCCCTGACGCTATAACTCCAGAACGCACGAACCGATTTCCATGGTTTTGTATTCGTTGGAAAGGTCTCGGGCTCCGTGAGGTTTATAGCAAAGAAAATTCAGGATATATTTCAACAGAAAAGCGGGAAAATCCTTTAAGGCGAAACAAAGTTCGCCGGGATCGCTAGTTTAACCATAAAAAAGTTTGCTCCATCTTTGATCTCTGCATATTTATTATGTGTGTGTTATTTAATTTTAGTAATGCTGAAGAACATAAATGTAATAACGTTTTACAATCTTTGATTATCCCTAATAGTGAGCGTTGACATTAGAGCCACCATTAACCGTTACAGACGGTTTGACTAATTGTCAAAACACTTTTTTATACTAAAAACCGTTCAATCATTACAGTTTAGGTGCCGCAACTACCAATTAAATTCTTTAAAACAATTTTATATTTATTTTTGTCTTTCATCTGCGTAATAAAATTATAAATTTTTATAAATATTATTGATCATGTAACTTTTATTTTATTCCTATCACCTGCTGCCGTTATTATTATGCATATAACAAGGCAAGCTCAAATTTACTAAACCTTCAAACGGACTAATAAAGCAACTTAACAATTAACATTACTATATCGTAAAAACGCGTGTACACAAAATACCTACGTATTTCCCCTATTATCCATTCGGCGCTGTTTGCTTTTCAGTAAAAAAAACACCGTTCTTATCTGTGTCTAACTAAGGCTCCCGCTGGGAAGTTAGTGGCCACATAAAACTAATGTAAGTATACAAAAACGCGAAACGCATCTGCCCCCTTAATTTTGCTCAAGGACTCTTGTCACTTAATCGTTCCGTTTCGAAAAAATCGTCAAGATCGAGTCGCTTTCAAGTGGGATAGTGGACCTGTATTTCAACGTTCGTTGACGTCCATCCACCGCAGAAAAGCGTTTCTAGTAAAAAAATAATGAGTGTAGGGAAGATTTCACAACGGCTGTCTCCAAGAGGTGAGAGATCTGCACTTTCTCGCTGTGCCATCTCTGACTCCAGGGTTCTATTTTCAGTCGGTTAATTTGGAAAATGAACATTTTTAAAATGTTTCGGGCCTGGATGTTATGATTCATTTAAGTAACAAATGACTAAACTACCTGCCACAAAATCAGCGCAATGTATGTGATGGTATCAAACATTTGCTTGTTATAATATATGTTCGTTATTAAATACTGCTGCTATTTGCTATATGTGGGCTACAGAGCGTAGCATACCATTTTAGAAAAAAAATTTTTTTACCAATTAAAGTAGATACACACGGTATTTAATGTGTTTTATATAATATAAAATGTAAAGCCCTAAATTATGGTAAAGAAACGCACTATCCCATAAAAAATAATTTATCAAGAAAGTATTAGACCGTCTGTATTTTTTTTTATATTGCACTTCAAGATTGACCTCATCCCACCTGATGTTAAGTGGTAATGAGGTCCTAGCTTAAGGGTGACAAGTACAGCATAATAAATTTTTACTGGACTTGTCGCCCTTACCTTGAAGGCTTGACCCCTGCTACTAATGTAGCACCCCCAGGAGCTCTGAAAACCTTACTCACACGCAGGAACACAACAACACAGAAGTGATTGTTATTTGGCTGTGGTCTTCTGTAAGGTGGAGGTATTTAAAATCCTGCTTCCTTTAAAGACTGAAATAGTTATTTAGGCGTGGACTAAATACGCAGATGAATATGCAAAGTGTGAAACGATTATAATAGGAGACAACTGAGTCAAACTTTGATTTGATCGGTTATTCTTAGGACCATGTTTAAGTCAAAACTATTTGTAGGGGACGGTGCCTCTTGCGTTGTCTACCAATTACAAAAGTAGACATTAAAGTCAGACTTTTTAACTTGATCGGCTATTTATAAGACCAGCTTTAAGACAATAATATTTTATATAATAAATGGACGGTGCATCTTACATTGTCTACATCGTCTAAAAAAACTTACGGAACCCCAAAATCAGTAGGATATTGGCGGAAACGTCTTATCCGCACTTGTATTCAATATCTGTTACACGTGTCAAATGTGTTTACAGGCGTTCTGCGTAGTTTATCGTGTTAGAAAATGCTATTTTTTTTTAATTAACAACGGTAACGACCCTCGATACGCACGCAACTTTGTTCGGAGGGGACGGATCTGGGTACCTACGAAAGGTGGAATACATCAGAATAATAACAAGTACCAGTATTCATCAACAGGAAATTTATCTATATATCTATTTTTACACCTTACCTATTCCGGTTAATAATGGGAATTCCATGTTTTTCTGGATACTGTTCAAAAATAAATTCATTTAATAATTTACGAAATATTTAAAACACTACACATTTGTCTTTAGTGTGTGCAAATTGATTTGTTAGTCATATTAATTTGAGAAAAATACTTCTGAATAAAATGATGTTGGAACCATATTTATAAAGACGTTCCTGCAAAATACATAGGCCTAACAACGTGACTTCTGTGTCACCGTCTTTCAAGACAGTTAAGGGCAATTTCAAAAGTGTGTTTCATACTTAAAAGCTTTGGTAACTGATGTGTAATAAAATGAAATTATATTAATTGGAAAAGGATAAACACCAAATATTATGCATTTCTAATATTTAATAACTTTAAAAAAAGTACACATAGGTAGTTAAAAAAATTAAATTAATCTAAATAGATTAACACTTTTAAATAATCTGAATATGTTTCATCAATCAAATCTTTTGAACTGTAGGTAGAAGTAAGTAGGAAGAATTTTAATTCATATGATTATTCGATAGAAACACTCGTACCTAATAAATGGATCGTTCGTGCTGGTCATCCGCAATATGCCATAATTTAAAGCATTTCATTTACAGACATTTTAAAGTCATATTCACTGCAAGAATTATAATATTATGGAAAATGTAAGAATTTATTAACCGTATCCGTCTTTGCAAAACATGATATTTAGTTTGTACTTTGTGATTACATTACAAATACAAGTCTCAATCACACCTAGTTCTAATTTTATTTCCAACTTCCCGTTGCACGATAACTTCACTCCTCCAACAAAATGAATTTTAGCTGAATGCAAACCAGCAAAAACCAGCTAATACTTTTTTTTATTCAACACTAACCGGTGATTGGCTTCTTAATTACTGAATAGTCAATGATGAGAATTTTAAGCCAGTAAACCAATACAGTACTTTTTTGTAAGTAACCAATTGTATCTTCTAGAAAGCGTTTTACAAATGGAAAGGAAATGCTTAATATTACAAAAGCGACTGTTAAACTTTCAACAATACATTTTAACATGTCTCGGCAAAAACTCGCATTAAATAATATATTATAGTGCAGGAAACTAAATAGACTGCCACGATGTCGCCGCGTCTAGTACATAGTTCCTCAAACGCTAAGAGCTTTCTGAGACTGTCTCCCTTGAAATGCATTTACATGTCACATGATCCTATGGGAAAATCTGCATGTGGCGTTGATTGTGCCTTGTACCTGCCCTGTTTCGATGTACGCCGTTATTAGATGATCGATCCCTTGCTAATACCTTCTGTATAGAACATTTATACTTAGCTCTACGTTGCAGGGCTTACAATATACCGACTAGTGTTCGATCACATCATACACGTTCTGCATCACAATAAAGGGATAGAAAATGATTATTTTGTTAAGTTACAATGGAGATTTCGAAATACGAGAAGTTTTAACAGTTTTAAATTGTCTTTTGAGAAGGTTCTTCAAAATATGGTTTGTGGTTTGAGTAAGTAGTATTACTCGTAATCAGGCGATGTTAGTCAGAACTATGAAAACGCATAGCACTATAAAATATTACAAATGGACTTACAGACTCTTTCAAAAATATCTGTTACCTTCGTATAGTTAACAAGATTATGATAGGAATGTAAATACGCCAACCAGAATGTTGGATATTTGCCTTAACATTTTTACATACTACATTGTATTTTTTTTTGATCCTATAATACAAATTAGTTTGGACGCTTTTTATTTTTTATGAAAAGGATTGGCTAATCTTTTAACTTGCAAAACTATCTTTATTAGTTGTCAGAGAAACAGTACATCTTCACAAATCTAGGTAAAAATTAAAGAATATGAAATAGTAGCAATTTGAACACTTTCTTTTTGAAAGTTTAAATGTCGCTCTTATTCGACACTAATGCATATGGTTTTCTTTTTTCTGGCTACAGGGCCCGAACCGGGAGACAGGAGTGGCAAACGATGCGGGTAGACAGATGCGAGAGTTTTAAAACATTCGAATAATAATTTTTATTATACTTACTGCTGTCGGTTACTTCGTTCACTACTTGACGGTACAAAATGCTATTATTATACTATGGTAATTCGGTGCTCTATTTACCGAATTTCATCCAAATACATTCTACCTATATAGTTTTTGTGTGAAATGTTACATGACTGTCATCCATACATCCATGTACTCTCTTGAGTTGCTGGTATACCTACATGGTCATCATGCAGATTTGACTACTTTTATTGTAATTGTACTTTTATATTAATATACGAGTATAATATTCTTACTAATGTTTAATTAGGTTTATTATTACTAACTCTAACAACCCTTGCTTGTAAACTCTCTCATATACATTTCATGCACCGTCGCTATATTTTCCTCTTAAATAAATGGAGATTCCTGCTAGAGAAAACCACGGGCAAATAAAGACATTTTAAGTGCAATCAAGTTTTATTAAAAATTATAAGGTTAATAGGATTTAACTATTTAAAATGTTAGGTTAAAAGTTAGTTAGAACATATTATTGAATTCAGCAAATAAAATGATATGTAGGGCCTAGACGATATCATCGTGCGTAGCGTGCACATCCCGCGTTGCTGAGGATACGCGGCCATAATATATATCGTAAATAAATAAAGTTCCAGTAGTTAAAAGCATGTAAACCATTCTATGTTCTTGGACCGAATAAGGCAACCCGTTACCCGTTCCATGAGAGGTGGTAGAGACAAAGCGTTTGCTTTTGATCCGGCGTCTATTGAAGGAAGCCTTATTAAGGACTTGTATTTGTACACTGCAAAGTTAGAACATGCAAGGGTTGGGAGGATAAACAAGCGACACTTTGGAAGTAATCTGGGCCGTGTTTACATTGGCTCGTCTCAGGTGAAACCCTGAAGGCTGATTTAGTAAAATTAGTGTCTGAAATTTGGCAAGAAATCAAAGTACAGTCAGAAATCGTATTGGAATCTTATGTAAAAAGAGGATACTGCTTTTGCAAATAGTTAGAAATCTTTCTCATCTAATGCAAAAATAAATTTCTGGAACGATTATTGTTCACTATTAACCGACTTATTTCGAATACAGTGGGTATGCTAATATTACAAAGTACTTACATACCTACATTAGAAATGATACAAAAATATATTTTGTAGCCAATTAATGTTTTTAGCAAAAAAATACCGTCCTCCTTTCGATTTCTCATAAATGCTATCATCAGATCCTGGTTCCCCACCATTGAACCCTCGTTGATATTTCTCCTTTCCAAAAATAATTATAATCGGTTCCTAAACGACTAAGCTATCAGCTAACACACAAAAAATTGTATACGTTAGAATTGAAAAACCTCCCTTTTATCCAAGTTGGTTGAAAAAACATCAAATGTCAAGATATTTTGACAAATTCGGTAGGTCAATGTGCTGGTGTGATACTAACGTCTAGTAGGTACCTAATAGTTAGTAGACATTTGAACTCAAAGGTGTAACCTCAATATTATATCTGAACAGCAAATAATAACAAAATAAAAAAACTAAACCCGTCACAAACTTTTTGGTTTTTCGTTTCTTCACAAATAGTTGTATAAAAATAACTTAACATCTTAGCCACTGTGGTATTATCGAAAGCAAAATGTTAAGGCCAAACAGTGACATGGATTGTCAATGTGAAAAGTGATAATGACCATTTTAATCTAGATCTTTATCAAATACCTGTTTCTTTATATCGGACTAACCTACGTATTCATGTTCCTGGAATAATTATTACATCTCTTTCCTCTTCCGATCGTCAATATATCCATTTAATCAAGTCTTAGAAATAAAATAAACCTCATTCCTAGAACCAAGCGCAGGCATTTTATTAACCACGGACTTACTTAGGAGTAACTATTTTAACGATTTTAATTCCAGACAATCGTAACCAGGTGAATAGTTTAGTAGTTGAATACACATTAAAGTAATTCAGAATCATAAATTCTAAGATACCACGTTAAGATTGTAAAATAAAATCATACTGAATGCTTAGTTAGATTGGCCGTGAATATCATATAAATCTATAATAAAATATTTCACATCTCTTTATGGAAAACAAATAATAAGCAAGTCAGTAACTTTCTTTTTTGGTTCACTACTTGTGTTAATTTTTTTTTTATGTTTCGTAAGAATCGCTTTTTACGATAATTCATAAAGAACATTTTTAAAGAAAATTGAAAAGTAAATGAGTAGGTAGGTATGTAACCCGTTCGGTTAAGTTATTTCAGATCGCGAGAGTTAAACAACTGCCGAGATAACAACTTGGGTTGACTGTTACTTAATGTATTCTACGTTTAGAATAAGATTATAATATTAAGAAGCCGGAGCAGTGTGGCACGGTGTGGATCTCGGATTTTCGTAGAGATGTCACCCGCTATTCAGGAACGAATTATAATTGGAGATATATTAGACAGATTTAGCCGGTTAAAATTATTTCTATTTGGAAAGCGGTAAGCGCGATAGAGACGCTATTTCGGTTGGTGAAGTCGAATGACATCTGTACTTTGCCTAGTGCAGTACTTTTAAAGGCTTCTTTAGATCTCGTTACCAGGTTATCAACGGCACTGCGACAAGCAAACACTTGCTTTTCTCTCTGTAATAAAATATTTTTACTACGTTTGTAAAAAAAATGTGAGCATAAATCGCACCGGTGTAGATTAATGTCTTAAGGGGCTAAAAGCATTCATTGTTATCTTTAAAGCAAGCGGCTTTAAGACAAAAGTAACTAATTATAAAATCAGTGAACATGTTAACACGACGCGACGTCAGCACCCTCCAGTACTTTGGCTGCATGTAAAAAAATAGACGGAAATGCATGCTTCTTAACTTCCATTGTTGTCGCCGCGACAGTAACGTACTTAATTCAGAAAACTAAACTTTAACATTAGTGTTACGTTTTCAAAGAGAACCTTAAGTTGAAATATGTCTGCACCGTTCTATTAGCGTAAATTACGGCCTCTGGAACAATTTTGCGATAAAATTTTCCTGATTAATACAAAAAAATTGTAATGAAAATCAAAAATGTGAAGACATCATATATTTGTTTTATGTGCCCTTAAGAATATTAAGGGGATTACACATGGCAAAGATTGTCAAGATGTTACATAAAAATCCATTTATATTCAACGTAATAAATTATTTATTTTAATACTAATATAGAGTTAAATACCTATCACATAAACGTATAAGCGTTTCGTATCTTTTTTTAATATGCCTAGATGACTTGCATTTGTGAACAGTTAAATTTTTGACTGCCTTATAATAAAACATAAGTGGAAATGTTCAATTCCTCGTACGCACGCTTTGTACTCGTATTTGCTGTAGTACACTGCTCTGGAAATTCCAACTTAAGACCTAGATTATACAAGGCAGCATGGTGCTAATTAGGAGGTCTTTAATACATTGTTCGGAGATACCCGGTCGCATACATTTTACCTGCATGTTATGGTAGTAATTCGTTTTTAATTACAATTTATTGTAGGTTGGCGTAATTTTAATTGAACTCTCTCATGTTGTAACTATAGCAATAGTAACTTTGAGAACAAGTGATAGCTAATGTAGTTATTTATTGTGTTAGTGTTTAATGAATTTTATGATAATATGTTAAGTTATTATTTTTTTTTTTGTTTAATTAAGATTTGTAGTTATTATTATAATATCGATAGAATTATTCTTAGGAGTTCTTAATAACACATTGTAGCCAGATGTACATATAGTACAATATGAAAACTAAGTTAAATGAAACAATACAACTTTGTGATAAAAGTTTAAAGGTACCTATAATCTGACGGTACGACACTTATTTCCAAACCAAAAATTTAAAATTACCGAATATAATGTAATAAAAAAACCTGCTCTTTTAAAAAGTAATATTAGTATGAGATTTAGTAATTATAAGGTTTAATCAATAATGAAAAGTCATAACGTCAAAAATGTATCCACACAAATCAAAAACTTATTAATGCTGTGATTCAGTTGGTAAAACTGTACGGAATCGATATTTAAATGGCACTAACATTAATAGACGATTCTATCTAGAACCCGTCACACGCACGCAACTCACACTTAAAACAAGTAAAAGTGTAGGTAAACACCTACACACAGGGCCCTTCGAAATGTTCATTCACAAAGGGATAACCTGTCCCTTGTCCTCTGAACCCAGCCTCCCGGCTTATCTCTGTTCATTCATTACCATCTAGTATTATAAGAGTCGACGGACCGAAAACATATTGGGCCTCCATTTTTTTGTCACACCACTTAATTATCTGGATTTATATCACGATAAAATCGACCATCGACTCTAAGAGATAAAAAAAGAGATTTTTGTAAAAACAAGTCCGTTGGGTTGTTGGTTTTTTCTTATTTTTTTAAAGCTCATGTGTAAGGGGACGTTTTATTGAAAGCCATAACGTATTGGATAGTTCAGTATTGATGAGAATCGGACTTGTTTCGATAGCTGAGCCTATATAGGTGTCGGCGGCATTTACAAGAGATTGTTGTAGTAACAATTTGGTATAGAATTACTGTTTATTAAGTTCAAAGAAATATAGAAATTCACTCAAACAAAGAAGAGGATATTTATGATGGTCGAACTTTGTCTTTGTCATTTTTCAACCTGAATTGTGAAAGCTCATCGAATAGACACAACATTATCTTTAGGAAGGTTTATTCTGCTTACCAGTAACGAACATATCTACTTTAAGAACCAAACTTCAAAATTGCTTAAATTTGATAATTTTTGTATTGTAATAGTCAGGACCAGAAATTCACCGAGATAAAAAGCGCGCGATTTTGTAACGGGCCACTAAATTTAGATATACCCTAAATAAAGATAAATTATGTTCTAGCTCACGGAGTCTACTCAGTTATAGTTGGAGTGACGCGTACAATAAGCGAGCTAACACATTAGCACGTACGCTTTGTAAAAGCACTTTCTTACAATTAGTATTTTGAAATGTTTATATCTTAAAAGTACTTCGTACCTTCGATCATACATATGTTTCATAGATCCAATTGGCTACTTGACAGTGTTAACAATAAAATATGAAAAGTGTTAGATATGTTAGCTTATTAGTTAAGTAATAATTTTCATGTTTATTTTTTAATTAAAAGCATTTTATCTGTGGAACAAAAGAACCGAAACGGAAACCACCATTCGGAAATGACAGCTGTCGGCGAAAATTATTTATTTGAATGTGGCGAAACAATGATTATTTTACCGATTAAATTGAATTATTGTATCTCTAACCGTATTAAGAATTTATTAAAACATTTTCCGTTTATCTAAATTAAGTCGTTCGTATGGGTATCGGTTCGATGTCTAGAACGTTGACGTCATAATTGCAACAGTGACGTGACTTGGCGTTTTCGCGCGCTTTTTAAATGTGTTATACAAAATCTTATTTTTCTCTGGTTATTTACATTTTTTCCAGATAAATCGAATTGCTTGGGATATAAAATGAACGGGCGCACATTTTACAATACTTTTTCAAAAACTGTCAAGTAGTCAATTATGATTGAATCCCGTGTCATTACTTATGCATTGTAAAAAAGGCCAAAGTGTTACAGTAATCAAATTCTAAATTCGAATGAGAGCAAAAGAAGACTTATCACTGTTTCATACTTTGTTTTGATCGAAACTTCCTAGCCACTGAGGGTCACCGAAACTACACAATTATTGCTCGGTTCCAATATGTGAAAAACGATCCGTTCCAGTTACGGATAGTAATAATTTATTCGAGGCGTAAGCTAAAAAAGACCGACAGACGACTGATGGCAGCTGATACGACGACTCGCAGAAAAACGGATATTCATTTTTGACACATTTCAAATTGTAAAGTATGGGAACCGGGCATAAATCGTGTGATAAAAAAAATTGTGTACCTAAATTAAATTCAGATAAATGGATTGATTTGAACAAACATTATCCCATTACTCTGTCCAAGCTAATAATTCATGACAAATGGCATTGACCTCCATAAATAAACCGGCTCACACTCGTTATCTATTAGATAGATAGATAGATAGACTGGCTAACATCACATAAACTGCTCTGATGCTGCGGTAAGGAGCTAAGGCTCTTGTGTTACAGAAATCAGAAACTATAACGGTACCATTACGCCCAGTCCCAACACTTAATAAGAACGTTCGTTTTCCATACTCACCCTAACGGAAACCGAGCAACAAATATAAGATTCGAAAGCCCTAAACTATCTTATTAATCTATGTTCAACTTGGCATGATTATTTCTATACAAGGCCCAAAGGGACGCACGCGGAAATATTGCTGCAATACTGTTGTATGATACAAACCACTTCGTACCAGTATTGATATCATTTTAGGTAGACTTGACAGAACAATGTGACTTTATCCATCATTTTGCTATGACACGGAGCGCAGGTAACATTATCAGATCACGTAGATACATACAGATACATATAACGCTAATAAACGAAGGCGAATATTCAAAATGCCCCCTTAGTTTGGAACCTACACATACGAGTATTCATGTTTTGTCCTCGTGTCCGTATCTATTATATCCATCTATTTGATTTTCTCAGAGTCACATTGAGTGTAAAAAATATTTTTTTATACTAAAAGGTAACTGTCTCGTACTGACCAAGCAAGCCACGGCACATAATAATATAGCGAAACGAATTGCACTGGAATCGCGAAGAAAGGATTTTGCCAAAATTATCACATAAATGAGTTCGAATGAACTTAATTCGACCTGTTTCTAATCTGAAAATAGTTAAATCGGGCTTAAACATATTGAATACTTAAAAAAATTAGAAATAGTAGTATTTCAAGTACATTATTAAAATAATTGACAAGACGTCTTTTTAACATGTTTTAATTTTCTTGAAAAATTCGAATGTTATGACAATCAATAAATAAATGTTTCTATCACGCATCCAGTCAGTTAGTTAATAAGTAGTCTCAAAACGATCGTTAATTTTGCTTTGACCGCATACCACCAGGCCACCACTACAGCTGTAGCATTTGTACATTTGTGAGTTAAGCTTTCTGTGCGATCGGATGTGTGTGATGCAGACGAGACCGATTCGCTCGGTTTTAGTTAATTACTGAGCTGCGGCAGATCGCGGCGCGACGCAAGCGCAGCCAGCCCGCGCTGGTGGCCGCAACACAAAAGCGGGTCGATGCCTTCGATAACGAAGCCAGTTTTTATCTTCTTATTTCAACGCTTTTAATTAGTTAGGAAAATATTTTCAAATAAAAACTCCCTCGAGCAGTCGCCAGGCCTCGAGTTAAGGATTGTCTTTGACCGCTCTGCGCCTCGGGCGGACCATAATGGAACTTGGTACAGCAGTTATTCCGATTGGCTCCTGTATTGCCGATTATGTTAAATAATAACAGTCATTACTTCTATATAGTGTTTCATTACTGACTTTAATGCGATTCGAAATGCGAACAATATCTAAATGTATTGAGTATTTTTCATTTTAGTTTGGTGAGTATGGCATCCAAAAAAAATACAGATAGATATATTATTACAAAAGCGTTTTAGAAATAGCTAATTAATAGCTTGCCTCACCATCAGATCGCAAATTATCATCCTACGCTTTGTTCAGAGTTAAACAATGAACAATTAATTTATGTTTTGTTGAGCAATCATAACTATATCATTATGGTGTATAAATGGGATATTTATAACTTTATTATCATTGATTTATTTGCCATTATACATATCTAGCCGCTGTGGGAACAAAGCGTTATTCTTTTTAACTTTATATTTTTTAACCGTATCTTAAATTTTGACATAAAATGCTCATAAAATGTAAGTCCTTAGTTTTAACATTATTCAAAGCAAATGAGCGTAACTGATAATAATGTGTTATAAACCTTTGTAAGATGTTAAAATTAATATGCATAATCTAAACGTAGATAACTAACTATCTTACTGTGACATAATTAGGTATTTGAGGCCTTTTGTAAATTCTTAGTAATTAACCATCTGACAGAATGAATGGCAAACCACCAACAGGGCGTTATAGGTAAACAAAAATAAAATACAGCTTTTGCTTTAACGAGCGCAATAAACTGAACCGTTTTATCACTATATTCATTGTTTCGAACATTGTAATTAAACAATAAAAATTCACTTATCCAATAGAAAGGGATCAATAAAGTTAAGTATATCAGACCGCATCTAAATAACAATGAAACGAGTTTTTCAATTCGGATAATAATAGGTAAGTTAATTAAAGTTACGGATGTCAGTTGGGTCCGTAATTAAAATTCATGAATAATGAGGAGGTACTATTCTGAAGTATACCTAGCGCCTGACCACAATAATACTACTTACTTAAACGGCTGTTCCCGTTCACATGATTCAAATGGAACAAAACATTCGTTTTAATATCAGTTTCAACGTATTCAAGTTGTATTAACACTGTTTATCAGTGTCTTATGCGTTTGTAGGGGTGTACTGACGTGTACTAGGTAATAACATTGTATAAAATAATAACGTATAATTAGTACCTACCTGCTGCAAAGATAAAGAAGGGACAGCGAAGTTTTAAAAAGCTGTTTACAATCAACCGTAAGTGGAGGTACAGACGCCAACAAATGGGTCCAAAATTGAACTTCGTTATTGCAACCGCTGAATAATTACTAGTACAAATTAAACACGTTAACTCAGTGTCGATTGTGGTTACGAGACGGTTATTACAGCTGTACATTTAGTAACTACATAATTAGGTTCGTGTTATTGTTGATTTTCAGTTTATCAATATTTCGTTTAAATATACTCATAAAATGTTTAGACTGGCCGATATTACTACTATTAATAACAATTAATTTACTTCATCCTTAGTATTTAACATGTAATTAAAATAAGCCATACGAGCAAACAGAGAGTAAGTTGTTAAATATTGTGGTATTAATAGTGTTTCTAATGATAATTTACACAACCAGGTAAATTTTCAATACCAAATCAATAGATGTTGTAAAGATAATTGTACAAATAATGGTTATTATTAATCATGAGTAACATACAATTTATCAATCAGAACCGTACACAGTATTATTTTTGAAAAAAAGCAAACATTTCGTCACACAGAGCACTTCCTAATAAAAGAATGGTCTGTTTCCAAAACAGTAACAGTTATGTCGACGACTGTAGTGCGGACGTTAGGCTCGTTGCCACGTTATCAAGGGCCGCGATGGTTATCTTGACAGGCAAGCCGGTGACCACCTCTCAGGCTGCATCATCGACACCTCGCAACAATAAATTGACCTTGTTAACCCTGATGCGCGGGAGACGTTTTTTCTCGTTGCAACGTGCACAGTTAGTTGTTTTTAGGCGTGTGTTTTGTTTCGAAGTACGGGAAATTTTACATACTTCGAGTTCCATATTATGCATCTAAAGGGTGGTCATAGAGATATGTTCTGTTGTGAAATGCATTATCCTAACTTTTATAACCGCAGATGGTCGGATCATCAAAAAATATATAATTGTATCAACAATAATTAAAATTTAAACGTACAACGCCCAAAACTTAAACTGTCAGTGATAGCTAAAATAAAGTAAGTGCAAAAGTACCGTTCCTACATTTCTTATCTTTATAAACTAGGCGGCTGTTTTTTTACAAAATATGTTATAAATGGGACAAATTTCAAACTGTTAGTTCCGGCTTGATTTTAGTTATCCGCCCTTTGCACTCTCTTGATTATAGGAATATGGCGACTAAAACAGACAGAGAGAGGTGGGGCATAGCGATTTATCGCTCGAACTGGAGCAGCCCGACTGGTGAAATACCTCCACCTTACAGAAGACCGCAGCCAAATAACAATCACTTCTGTGTTATTGTGTTCCTGCGAGTGAGTAAGGTTTCCAGAGCTCTTGGGGGTTGCTACATTAGTAGCAGGGGTCAAGCCTTCAAGGTAAGGGCGACAAGTCCAGTAAAGATTTATTATGCTGTACTTGTCACCCTTAAGCTAGGACCTCATTACCACTTAACATCAGGTGGGATGAGGTCAATCTTGAAGTGCAATATAAAAAAAAAGACAAAGTGTTAAGTGATTTAATAATTTTAACCGGTAATAAATTTATTTGTCGCTTTAAAAATACCTTTTAAGGTTTCACGAAATTAAATTGATCACTTAATCCAAACGTAACGACAGATTAAATGGACGACTTATCTTTCGTAATCGTAACATGATCTATTTTGGCAGTCGACGGATCGGTACATACTATTCTTATTTCTTTCGAAGAGCTTTTTGGAAGTTAAAAGACCACTTTCACATTAGCATCTCAGTCCACTTCTCATAATAAACAGTGTCGCGATTTTATAAAGCATCACTGTTATGAATGTAAATCTGAAAACATGCTATGCCTTAAAATTTTAGTAAATTTCCAATAATATACATTTTGTTCATTAATTCGTTCATTTTCGAACGTCGTTCGATAGTTTCTAATCGAGTACAGTTAAATTTTTCTGAAACATCAAGCATAAAGTCATGTAACATTCGGAAAATATAACCTGTATAGTTAATTGTTATTTAGAAACACCAGTAAAGCGGTAACTCTATTTTCACGTTTACTGATGTATTGACAGTTGTCATTCTGACAATTTCATAACTTTTTTCAGATTTGACAAACGTCAAATCGTGAGTAACAGTTTAAGTCAAACCATAGTAAGAAGGTTAGTCAAGTGCACGAAAGTGTATATGTCACCGTAAGATTGTAAACATCGTTAGATTACAATCTATCTCGCGAGATTGTAAACTGTCGACAGATTGTGAACCGTAACATTATGATTGCAATTTAACGCATTATTTTTCGCTATATTGTAATCTATCGATGGGAATCGGTCAAATTGTGAACTGACGTAGAACGAAATGCATCTCGCGCGCTGATTGGTTGAGAGTAATGTGCCCCGCGGCACCTCGTCATTCACCATATTTGTTTGTCATTTTGTTTGTTGTCTTAATACTATTAATGTATGGTATGTTTAAAAGACTAAATATTTTTTTATAAGAGTTCCTTAAATATTTCCAATTTTATTGTTTAATTTTATTGTAATTTTCAATTAAAATTTTGAGTGTTTGAAGAATAAATATTTCGGTACAATTATTTCTCAACGTATGTCAGGATTATTAATTACCTACTTAATAGTAAATAAATACTTTGAGATTTTTTAAAATTGCATTTATTTCATTAAAACGACATTTATATTTCTTTAAATAAAAGAAATGATCTGAATTGAATTTCATTCTTAACTTTTCTATGTCCATAGAAAGGCTGGTCGTGATTGGTCGCTCAAACAATAAACCGACCAATCAGGAAGAGCTTTTGGACAGTTGACAGTTTGACGCGGGACAGATTGCAATTTAACGGTTTCACTTCGATAGATGGGTCGTTCTTCTTTTTTACCGACAATGGACATGACTGATAAATCAATATTTAATATGTACATATCATATTAGTAATCATTGGTAATACTGCCTAAATTGTTGTGTGAGGAATCATTTTTCAGATGGTCTATCTTATGATGTCAAATTAATTTATAAGCAAACAATATCGATCAAAATGTACAACTCCGTCACGGTCTTCTAAAATAGTACCACTTACACCTCCGTCACGCGATGTAACTTTTTTCTTAAGTTAAATAATTAAGAGAAGTACCTACGACATGATAACATAATTCCTAATCTATCATACATTAGGAATATTTCAATAGTTTGAAGTACTCATATATTTGTTTTTATAATTATACATTCGTGTTAATGGGGACAACTTATTGTCGGTAAAAAAGAAGAACGACCCAGATAACAATGAAGCGAAAAATAATGCGTTAAATTGCAATCCTAAGTTACAGTTTACAATCTCGCGAGATAGATTGTAATCTAACGATTTTTACAATCTTACGGTGACATATACACTATGGACTTGGTATCGCGCTTATGTCGTTGGAATAAGAACCAATATTGTTATTCTTGTTAGTCTTTACTAACTTTTAATTTTAATTAAGCTATAGTAAGCGCTATATCTAAATAAATCGAATAACTTCAAAAATTCTTGCCCAAATTAGACATTTATTTTTTGTTACGTTCGTTATTTTCAGGAAAAGGTGTAAAAATTATTGGAATCGTACGCGTGCAAAGCCGCAATGGGAAACTCGTACAATAAACCATGTGATAATGAACCTTATGTTATAAAATAAACGTATATAGATACTTAACGAGGGAAACCAAAATACATTCATAAAAATTATTTGAAAGCATTCTCAAATTTAAAACAAAGAGCAAGTCATATTTTTGTAAATTTTGATATCTTACAAAAGAATACAGTTACTATACCAAAAAAGCCATTACTTTACTTTGAAGTCATAAATCACCATGGAGAACTTGTGTTTGTGACTATAAATTAAACTTGCGTTATTGATGTGTCCTCCTCACAATAGTAATAATCATGTCAGGATACGAAGTTATGACATTAATATGTTTGTTTAAAAATTGTTTCACAATTTTTTGTTTATATTTGACAAGCGAGATTAGATTCACCATAAATATACATTCTAAATAAACAACAAACGGATTTAATTTTATAGTGATGCCAGTGGAACAAATAGATCTTTTGTGAAAGCTGTTCTCGATTTTGTGTTCGCTTTTTGTAATAATTATATCAATGCACGAATTAATATTTCAGATGTCTTTACTAGTAACAGTACTCCTATAGAATTTAGGTACATTGCAAAAATACCCTTTCTTGTTGAACATGTTTATGTAACTGACCCTTTTCCATACCAATTATAGGATTTATTAAATAAAGTACCTATGTATAAAAAGTTTATTATAATTACTTTTTTTTCACATTTATTAAAAGCTAATCAATTTCCCTAGGTTATTAAATTAATAAAACCAGATTAGGTGATGGCACCGATGAAAATTAAGAAAGTCTTTTAATTTCAGTCTGTCATTTCATGTGACTCGTATGATAACGAATTAATAAATATTTTATTATTTCAGCTAATAAATCGTCCGGGTTAGTAAAATAACATTAACAGACGAACAGCCGTATTCGATCGTGTGATTTTAATTATTCAAATAAGAAGCTATTAATTTAATTACTAGTTTAAACGTTGAGAATTTCTTAACAGATCATCAGAACCAGAATAAAATATAGGATTTAGTATATATAAATGATAATTATATATGTATTTCCATACCTGTTATTTACTTTACAATCGCGATATTCAAATACTTTACTTTCACATACCTGTTTGTAACTTGTAAAGAAACATTAAATTGAAACACGCTTGCATGTTGTAGGTATGCCAGTTGTTTATTATAATCAGAAAATGTAAACATATTTGAAGCATTAAGAGAATAAATGCGGAAAATTGCAAATAACATGATAATAAATAGAGAATAATTTTTGATAGTTTTTTAAATTGTTCAAAGGGCCTGTATATTTTTAATGTAAATCATTTTATATGTATATTTTTATTTTGTGTTGCTCAAAAGCGAGCAACAAAATTTATCGTCTCAATTAGGACCTTTAGCGTTCACTCCCGCATTTGTGAATGCCGCCAATTATTTAAAATTTACTAACTATTCCTTGAATGTTTAAATAAGAACTACCTTTGTTAAAACGTTTGCCAAAAGTTGAACCTGAGTTTAGTGGTCTTGACAATCATCCAAACCTTCTGAATGTAAAATAATTTGTTTGATTTGAATCTACGATTGTAAAATAGCATCGCCATATCCTTTATTTATGATTTAAGCAGATTAAATAAAAATAGTGGATTAACTCAATTTTGTAATCTATCTGACACAAAAGGAGCAATCACGCTGTTTCATTAAATAAAATTTAAAAGTCTGTCTCTTACTTACTCTTCCCGTATAAAATTTACACTGGGATTTTAGGAACCTAATAATGAAAAAAATATAAATAATTGCTAATTACCTACAATGAAATGTTTTTAATAACATTTAAGAGCGTCTTAACATTCAGTTTAAACACCACGATTTATTTATCAAAGAAATTAAACAACATTTTTATTAGATTGCAATGATTTCTGTATGATTCAACATGTGTGCAGAGTAGGTAATAAAACAAATGTACCTACCTAAACAAATGATAAGCCACCACAATTTAAGGTGACACGTGCGCCATTTAAACTTGCAACTGTTAATTAAGGAATCGTCTTTTTTTAAAAGTCAATTTTAATAAGTTGGCTTTTATTACTGATCTATAATGTTCTTGTTACATTAACGGCCAGGACCATTTTATTAGGTAACGAAGAAAAGCGGCTTTGCACCATGTAAGACGTTCAGTTAGGCAGTAGGTATTCTTGTAAGTATTAACTGGAATACTATTAGCACTTTGTAAAGGTAGGTACATAGACTAAGTTAGTACAACTCCAAGAGTCAAAACTCAAAGGTTTTTTAATTTTTATTATCGCGTCTTTTTTGGATAAATTTCCGAGCAAATATTTTAAGTCAATTTTATTTTAGAAACTGTTACATTTATGATTCAATATAGATGGCGTAATATATCTTTATGAAAGACTTTTAATAAAGTAAGTTGTTTCAACAGCAAGAAGTGCAATCTTTTTCAACTTATCAATCTTTTTTTGTCATAAAATCTACTTATGGAGACCTGGAACTTATTGCGGCTAGATTATAAAAAAAAACCTACTTCAAAGTAAACGGAAGAGTGGAAATTTCGATCCTTGTGTCTCTTCAACCCAAGTGTCGAATTAAGTTTGGTGTATTTTACTCTTATTTATGAAGTTACATAATGTATGTAACTTCATAAAAATGTTACATTGATCAGATGATGTAAACTAAGATGCTAAAGTACTTGTGTCATAGAAATTAAATCAAATTATTGTACCACAATACTTAAAAAATACATTTACCAGACACTGAATATAAACAAATGCTTCTCACATAAATGTTTAGCATTGTTAACGATGGAATCTACGTAGATGACGAGGAGGGACACTTCTAAGTACGCCAAGGAGTTGGAGCTAACTACGGCTCTAACGGCCGCCGTCTATAAGTAAATACATCTCTAACATATTCAAGATTCAGGAATAAATTCATCTCTAAACTACGTCAACGCGCCTTCGAAAATAGCATGCTCGCAAATCATGAAGACATATTTCAACAGTCACAAGTACAGTAGGTATCCTATAACGTTTTTTGCTGCGACTTTCAACGCTACCGCATGTGCGGTCGTCTCGTGCTACTTAATTACGCTATTTGTCTTTCAAAGCAAATACTTTATTGTTATTACCCAGTTGCTTGTTACTTTCGCTTGCCGCCTGGATATGAAACTAATGATCACGTTTACTTAACATTGCGACATGGATCTACAATTCGTGCAGATGCAATGGCTAGGGCTGCCATGATATGAATCTTTAGAATTTTTTGCAAGCACTCATGTTGTAACCTTTTGGGTGCAGTTATCAGTTCATCAGCTGACCGTTGTATTCGGTTTCAATAAGGGTTGCGATAAAAAGTTCTTTTCAAAATTAGTTTGTAAATTAATTACCTTAATATTTTTAATAATAAGGCATGTACTTACCTATAAGATTTTTTTTAATATAATTTTTCGTTCGTTTATTTTGCACTAGCTGTGCCCGCGACTTCGTTCGCGTGGACTACATCCTTTCATGGTTGGTTTTACCCCTTTCTCCCCTAATATTCAAAACAAAAAGTAGTATTTATTTTAATCCAAGTTTCGAGCTTTTTTGTCAAAAAATTTGAGCCAAATTTCATATGTCTAACTTCAAAAATAAACTTTTTTCCATATAAACTTTCAATGGTGGTATTACCCCATCTCCCCCTTATTATCTTATAAAAAGTAGCCTATGTCCGTTCTTGAGATTCAACGTATACCTATACCAAATTTCATCAAAATCCGTTCAGCCGTTTAGGTGTGTAAGAGTGACAGACAGACAGACAGAGTTACTTTCGCATTTATAATATTAGTATGGATGTATAATTTGATCGGTCGATTACGGAAAATGTCCAGTAAGTTAGAAAGTAACATGTACGTCATATACTTAAAAACAAATAAATAAGAAAATGTGCCTATATTATATTCAACTATTGAGTAAAATTTTCTATTTCATAAATGTCGGGTAGGTACATTTGTTATCGAGCAACTGGGTAGTCGTAGTAATTGAGATCAATTTAAATTCCGGTCAAAATACGATTTTTAGTAAAAATAAGAAAAAATGACGTCACTAATATTACATATCAACAAGCCGACTATTAAATATTCAGCGGGCTTTCGAAAAACGGGTGACCGACATTTGGAAATACCTCTTTATGGCATTAATACCTTAAAATTATTCGTGAATATTGTCGTCAACTCAATTCTATTTCAAAGTTATTATTAAATAATCAGAAACACAAGTGGCTACATGTTCTTAAAATCATTGGAGTGATGAGTAAGCGAGCGACCCGCGTCGACGAGCCCCTTGCCCACGATGAATTCTCGTAAAACTGACCACGCGTCGGCTCCTTATGAATAAATTATTACGCACCGGCAGGTGGAATGACCTGACACAAAATGTTTTGACGGAATTGTTTTAATTGGACGTTATCTCAGTTCGAATATCAATTCCAGTGTTTTGAAAAATTCATATTTTGTTACCCGACTATTCACACCAACCATCGCATTATAATTTCATTGTTTAGAAATATCGATTCTAAAACAAATATCCGGGCGGTGAAGGAGATAAATTGTTTCTCATTAAGAAATGCTTTTAGAGAATTTAAATGACTCATTAAAAGACCGACACTGGTCGAAATTTAGAATAGCGTTTGTGTGTATCATAATAAAGATATAATTATGTTGCAAAACAAATACTACACAAGTGAGAACGTTTTACAAATTGCACTCGTACACCCTACTAAACAAATCGTGTTTACGTGCTAAAAAGTTTAGAAACTCAACTGTTTGGATCTGATGTAGTTAAAATAAATCGCTAGAGCAAAAACTAAATACTGATGCTAGAAAAGATATAAGGCGCATTGATTAAACTCATACTGGTATAATATTTTCTGAGACGTCAATGGCAACCTAAAAATATTATATTGCCAAAAGTAAATTTAATTATTTGCTCTAGTAATGTCCCTTAATAGGCCGCAATTTATTTATCTTTTCTATTTAACCATTTGAATTTATAAAAAATATAATTTTAATTAATAGAAAATACATCAACATTCAATGTGACTTATTTTGCATATTGTCTTTGGAAAGAGTGAGTATTCATAAAATTTGTTAATTCATTAGTTTAACTATTCGTGGAAACACATTCAGCCTTAATAAAATAAGGTAATTTCCATTTTCAATGCATAATAATACAACTGGATCACCTAAGTTTACAGGATAGATATTTTAGATATATAATAATTTCACCGTTTTTCAAAACGCAACAATTATGAAACTTCGTCGTAAAGGCGTCGAACAAAGTTACGCGGCATTCCTACAAAAATCGGCAGGTAACGTTACTGCAATGATCACGTTACTGTGAACGTCACTTTACTATTAGATCCACCATATTTGGTTATGGGCTAAAATGCAGCTTAAGACTAGCTAGAGAATGCCCAAATATCAAGCTCTAATGTTAGGATCCCATAAATTGATAACTACAATTCGAACCCCTATTATTTCACACTTCATTCAGACATCTTACTAACTAACGAGGTCATCAAATAACGTAGGTAAGGGTTAATGGTGTCGCTTATGTTAGCTAATACTTTTTTCTGCATTTAACATAGGAATAGACATAAATGAATAAAACTTATTTAATCGGCCCCTTTTGTGTCCGTTTATAAATATTAAAACAGTGTGTAACATTATTGCGTGCTATTCACACGTGCTTACCTATGCTTTCTTACTGTTAAAATAAGGATGGCAATGCTATCGATTAAGGCCCGTTTTTCAATATATATTAACAAAAATAAACCCATATGACTTATTGTAAATATTATTTTAATACTCGTATTTCGTAACAAAACTCACTCTCACTTCACGACACTCGTTATTTAAACAGCTCTGTTAGTTTGTATTGTTAGTTTTTATGTAACAATTGAAACAGAATAAAATAATAATCAGAACTAAACTGATTATTATTTTATTGGATTAGGTTCCAAGGTTTAAAAAAATGTATTACCAAAATTCAATTTTGTTTCGCTCTATTCAGTATTTCCTTTCTAGCATTCCATATACAATATTTATACTTGGAACAATATATATTTATTTTCTTATAAAACGGATTTCTATCAACATTCTTTGCATTACTCGTGGCGCACGGTTAACAGCATGCTATAAACATTTGTTATGTTTTGTTCAAATCAATCAAACGATTCGATGTTGAATACAAAGAACTGCAATTTTAGAAATACAACTTAGATTTACGTAAATAAGTAAAGAGTTGAATTTATCTATGACAATTACATAAAATTATTATTACTTTAAAACTATCGATGTATTGACCTCGTCTAATCACCTTCCTTATGTGATGTTAAGTAAGTGTAAGCAACGTTTGCCCTTAAAAAAGTATAGTTTAATAGCTTACAGGTGTCGGTCTCGACAGGCGCAGCAAGTAATAACCTTTATTTTAAACATGCTGTCAATTTGTAATACGTTTTTACTTGTAGATGCCGCCATTTATGCCCTGTTTAGTATACCCCTTGATTAACGTTCAACTCGACGCATGCGTGAGCTAAATGCTTTGACAGCTTTTAGCATTATATTTAAAAAAAAAAAGTACTGCCGTTCGTTGATAATGTTTTTCAAAATTTTCACGTACAAACAATTTTGCGTATTGAGTTTGAGGTTCAAGAGCTTATTTTATGATGAATTATTAATTTTTTTACCAGTATCCATTTTGGTAGCACTCTCTGTAAAAAAATATTGTATGTTATCTTGACTTCTCAACACCCACCACTGAATCTGAAATCCGCGGGAATACAACAGCAAATGGGAGTAACAATAATCAAATAATGGAACTTTCTTGGGGAACTAACCTATTTCTTTTTAATCTTTTGATGCTTATTTTAAATCCTTTGAGTCAAGTTTCTTGTAACATTTAGCTTAGTTATTGAAAAATAAACATCAGGTATGGTTGTATATTTCTTAAAAAAAATAAAAAATATATTTAGAGAAAGAAAAAAAGAAATAATATTTAGAGAATTGCAATGTGTTTATGTTTTAACTATGGTAAAATATCTTCGTTCGCTTGGTACAATGGGTGACTTCTTACTAGGGTTAGTTGGGTATTAAGTTAAGCCGGGGAGTCTCCAGAGAGTTGTTCTGAATAGGCTTGCATTATCACTCTTTGGTCAGAACTACCCATTTCCATTAACTGACCAGTACGTATTTCATTAGAATAAACAATTTAATATTTACGAAATTAGTGAAATCAACAGTTATTTAGTGTAATACTAAACATTTCAGGTTACTCAAATTTGAAATAGAAACTAAACGTCATCAAAATGATGACTTTAAACTGCCATTGATAAATAGTACCTATCTAAACTATATTTTTACTTAAGTTTTAATTTATACTAACTGCTTAAATTTGATTTGTTTTTTTTCAGAACAAGTATAATATTCTTTTTCTTATTCAATATACTTAGTAGTTCAGTCATCTACTCTAGGTAATCAAACGCCTACATCATACCGATGTATGTTTTCGATGATATATCCATACAAACTTTCACAATTTTAGAATTACTTAGATATACGCGTAAGATTAGAGAGATAGTAGTTTTTGAAACTGTTTTATGAATTTCTCCTTTTTTAAAATGATAAAAACTAAAACACTGTACTATTTAAGCTGATAATTAGGAAGGAATGTCCCTTTTTCAAGTGGATGCACTACACAAATTAATTGTAGGTACAGTAACTTTGAACTCATATTCAAATAAGTGCAAACTTTGGAGACTACACGGTAAGTTGCAATTTAACTCTTACTTATCATGAGTTTTGCACTATGATAAACATAAAAAAATAAAAGGGAAACTGCGCAATAAAAACCAATCGAGCTTGAACCGAAAAACTACTAGTAATAGTTTCCAATTGCTTGACTGTTCCTTAATCAGTCTGCCATTGCCCACTGTTTCATGTGAATTTGAGCCGCCCTTGAGAACGAATGCCCATGTCTCTCTCAGTAGATTGAGTCAGCCCCGATAAGAAACTTTAACATCATTGGTAATATGAAAGGATTCAAAACTTATATTCGACACGTCAAACGACTGAGTAATAATCGATGTTGACCGACTTAGTTATACAATTTTTGTTTGGATTACCTAATTAACATCCCAAAGGTGAAAGTAACTAGGCGATGCAGTTGAATAACCTAACCTATACTAAATAAAATATAGGATCGGACAAAATGTTTATTGAGCGCGCGCACGTACAAATAGCTCAGACCAACATCATTTTCAGTCGAGAGGAATGCTCGTGAGCTTTATATACACTTTGAATCTCAACCATAATTATTATACAGTTTTTGTAGTTCGTCAAGCGCCACGGAACCGAGGTCCGTATTAATTATTATCGGAGCGTACTCTCCGGAAGTCCGTCGCGTGCATCCACCGTCGATAGCCCATTGAATTATTTATACTTTTAATATTGTAATTATCATACACCAGACTCGGCCTTATTATCATTTATGTTATTATATTAAATGTTATAATAACACTCACCACGGAAAGGTTATACCTTGATAAGGAGATAGGGCGAACGACAACATTTAATGAGTGCTCGCGTCGTCGCTTCGTGCACTCTATGTTAATGCGATCGACTTGTTACTTATATTTCATTACACGCAACGTACAAATTCCGCTACAATTTGTTCTTGTTTGTCGAACTGATCTCTTTTCGATGTCGATAGTCGGTTTCTGGTGTAATTGACATTCGTGCAGTTTTTTACCAATTACGCTCTTTGTTGAAGTATTTTTAAACTGTTGTTTTTAGATGCGTATCAATAGGTATAAACAACATACGAAATTTGAATGGTTGCACACAGTACTTAGTGTTGCTTTTAGAAGTTCTACTTTTTGTTTTTGGTCAGTAAATAAAGAACAAAGAAATTAATGAAATATCTTTATGTTTATTGTACTGTTTGTGACTTTTGGATTGGACTCACAAAATTGCTAGTAGACCTACATGGATCGACTTAATGTGTCTTTCAAAGGACAGAATCGTCATTCTTATCAGACGACAAGGTGATTGAAGCCTGCAATGTTGGGACATTACATGCCAACCTGAAAAAATTGCTATAAATAAAAAGTGCTCATCGCAGGATTTTCAAATTTCTTTATTTCGGACTACAAAGATTAGATTAGATTAGATTTGAACCGACGATCTGATTTTTGAGCCTAACGAACACGGAATCAGTAAAAGTTATCAAAAACCATATGAGAAATGATTTGATTAGCGTCTTAAGACACGGGGTTGACTTCAGAATACTATAAACACTTTATTAAAAGCTAATAATTACCTAGTAAGTACTTAAAACTATCGACCACAGAATGAAAATATGAAAGAAATGTATGTCGGTTTTTAATATTATTGGTTTTTATTGGAGTACAAATTAAAGGAAACATAGAAACGTTGATATTAAAACAACTATTCTTAATTCACATTGAAATTGAGATCGTTCGCAAATTTGAAAGTTCTCGTAATAGTAATACGTAT
Organism: Glyphodes pyloalis; assembly: GCA_037074685.1. Classification (NCBI taxonomy): domain Eukaryota; kingdom Metazoa; phylum Arthropoda; class Insecta; order Lepidoptera; family Crambidae; genus Glyphodes; species Glyphodes pyloalis. The sequence goes on from JAYKKO010000001.1 coordinate 19,203,970, forward strand.
TAATTTATTTTGCTACTGTTAATGTATTTTGAGTCAGAAAATTAACATGTGACTTGCTTATCAGGTTACAGCGGGATGACTAAAACATCCCATAAATCAAGCGATTACGTATTTATCTTCCTTTTCCAATTATGTGGGTTTATTTTCACTAATTGCAGCTAATTTTTGGAGGAGGCTGATCAGCTTATAGCTCAAAAGGTCGCATATTGAAGTAAGTTTATATCCTGACTAAACCAACCTGTTGTTACATATTCAAAAAGCGTTTTGATGTGTATGAAATTTATTCGGCCGCACGTATATACCCAACGAAGTGTGGCACAGCTGCAGTAAAGTGTAGAATTTCATTAAAATTACCGGTTCTTAAGTAAAATAATGCGGGTAGACGAACGGTTGGAAAAACGGCGGACACACGTGTCCAAAGAAACATTTCCTACCACCTGAGCTCTGGCAACACTAAGCGATTCTCACGGTAACCGACCAAAGCTATTAGACGTTAATGCATCCAGCTTAATGAGAACTCGTAACGTCACTCACAAATTATGTCACTACATCCTTGAACGGACACTTTCAAACTATTGGTCAACAAAGACAATTGCGTTATTTTACATTTCAATTACATAACATAGCTTGCTTAAATGGTTGAGTGTATTCGTTAGTAAAATTTTAAAGAGTTTATAAAACGAAAGTGCACAAATACCCCTTGACACAGCTATGTTAACCCCTGACCCCGCAGACAAACCTTCTAAACTGTTTTATAGGACTATAATTATTTTTATACACTTACATGTTTTGTGTAATAACTAAATAAAGCAAAGAATTTTCGCAAAACTTTAAAAGCTTCAAAAACAATTAGACGTATGTAACAACTGGTATTTTAGGAATAAAAAAACGCTGTAAACATCGATCACCTTTCGTTAGTTGACATAAAAAATTACTTCTGGTATGTAATATAAATAAATTTAGAACACAAGCAATTTCCAGTGTTAAATTTAACACGATCAATAAACACGTAACCATCACATCCTAACGTAAGGAAAAATATATCATTCACCTTTACCACAGATAAATAAAATACAGCTAACAAGGAAATAAATATTGGCAAAAGAAAAATAACTGGTTCTGTATCAGCAAGTAAAATAATATAAAAGTATATATTGGAGTTGAGTTAATTAAAATAAAATTTCGGTTTTCGATTTATGACGTATTAAAAAAACTACTTACATCTAGTAAGTAAGTTTTTAACTCGTACAAACTAAATTTCAATTTAAGTTTGCATGATAAATTGCAAAAACTGCAATTGTGTCGTTGTTTTACTAAAGGTGCGATATGTGTGCAATGTACATCATATATTTTGTTTAGTTACATCTTAAACACGTTTTACCACTTTGGAAGTGTCTTTTGCGCAAGCTATTCAATTTAGAAAAAATAAAAAAAATAGATATCTCAATGTCATTTTTGAAGACCTATCCATAGATATGCCACACGTATTGGTTTGAAGAAAAAAAACAATTTACAGTTTTAAGTATGGGGCGCCACTAAAACTAACAAACCTTATAGCGGTTCACAGAATACATCTACATACCAAATTTCAACAGTATACTTCCTATAGTTTCAAAAAACTCGCTGTGACATACGGACGGACAGACAGACAGACATGACAAATCTATAAGGGTTCCTTTTTTTGCCATTTGACAACAGAACTCTAAAAAGCAGTTATCAATATCCCAGAATCTAAGTTATGGCCAATGTTGTCATTATCTATCCCACTTCAATAATAATTTTATATACTTCTAGGTATCACCGCGAGGCTGTTAACAGTTTAGACAGTATTTTTGAACTGGAACAAAATTATTGGTGATTATAAATAACTGCAAAAAGATATAGCAGTGGAATGATCGGAGAAAATGGCTTCCTTTTTATTTCCCGATAATCGTATCGTAAATATTGACGACTGAGTCGCCGAGCAGCGCTAAGTATGCCATATGGCTTTCAGGAATGAACTATCAAGAGAATTACTAAAGGTCCATTACATTTAAAGGCATGTTGTGCATTAAAGAATCCGCGTAAATGCAGCGACTAAATACGTTAGAATGAGATCTGAAACACAAAAATGCTCTGTACCTTTGTTAACATACGGATTCACACGCAGTAGAAATGATTTTTTTTTTTGTTGGAAGTATTTCTGAAGGTTGACCATTTTTCGGAAATAATCAGTTTGATTATCTTTTGGTACATTAATACAAATATTCAAATAAATATCTTATTGGACAAATGTAGTTATTTGATCGTATATAATTTATATAATTAAGATTTGGATAAAACAATTGGCTACTTGACAGTTTTTGAAAAAGTATTGCAAAATGTGCGCCCGTTCATTTTATATCCCAAGCAATTCGATTTATCTGGAAAAAACGTAAATAACCAGAGAAAAATAAGATTTTGTGTAACACATTTAAAAAGCGCGCAAAAATGCCAAGTCATGTCACTGTTGAAATAATGACGTCAACGTTGTAGACAACGAACCGATACGCATAGGAACGACTTCATTTAGATAAACGGAAAATGTTTCAATAAATTCTTAATACGATTAAAGACACAATAATTCAATTTAATCGGTAAAATAATCATTGTTTCGCCACATTAAAATAAATTATTTTCGCCGACAGCTGTAATTTCCGAATGGCAATGGTGGTTTCCGTTTCGGTTCTTTTGTTCCACAGATAAAAAAAGTAAAATTTATTTTGCAAAATTAAAATACTAACTATGCTTTTAATTATAAAATAAAAATGTAAAATTATTACTTTACTAATAAGCTAACATATCTAACACTTTTCATATTTTATTGTTAACACTGTCAAGTAGCCAATTATCAAAATTTGCCAAATGTCATGAAAAATGTGCAGGTGATTTTTTTGTATAAATGATTAAATCTCGTTTCTCAAAGAAATCTTTTTTTTTAATTTTTATTTAATAAAATCGCTGCAATAGAAGATTTGTTATTCGTTTCTGCAATGAGATCATAATCTTCTCATATCATAATAGTTTGTCAAACCTATGAGACCACAAATCTTGCTGGTGTATGGATGAGATAATAGGTATAAATAGTCTATTCACAATATTTATACATAAAACCCATATCACCTTTGATGGAACCAGGGCACTATTGTCAACTGCCTTAAAAACAAAATTAATAATATAAACTGAAAGTACTTAATTCTTGTAAACCACATGTTTAAAAAGATTAGGTATATAATATAGTTATGTCTTGCAAAGGAGGACAACTTTAGAGTAATGATAACAGAGCTAGACCATATTAAATGCAAATATATCTAAAAATGGCTCTCCTGATAAATTGCAAAAACTGCAATTGTGTTTTTGTTCTACGTTACGATATGTGTGCAATGTGCAATAAATTCGCATACGCTCAGATAACATTCTGAATCAATACTTCAATGGATAGGAATGAAATGATATTTTTTAAATCCAAATAGTGAAAGAAATAAACGTAGCACTCCTAGCTGCTGAATAAGTGCCTGAAAAATGTTTACAATTATGTTAATTAGTTTTATAAAAGCCGTAACGTACATAAATGGTTATAACATTTGGTAAATAGATATAACTTTTTTATGCCCGTTTATTAAATCTTTAAATGTGTCTTAACTAATCAATCTAGCTGTTTGGCACTCTCTGTGCAAGATGTTACCCGTATCAATAGACTTGGGGAGTGTTGTCATTTTTGAGTTTCTTGCTAATTCTATTTCAATTATATTTTATGGAATAGAATTTAACTCAAAGAAACTCAACAATGAATATCTCACATATTAATTACCTACTGTAGATTTAAAAATGCAGTAAACTATTAATAGTTACTTTAAACTTTACGGCGAAGGAAAGGAAGGTAGGACTGGGTTTCCATAAGAAATGCGCTAAGAATTAACAGCTTTTTTTTTCTGAAAATGAAGCTAAATTTTTTTTCGCTCAGTAATTTTCAATTAGTTATTTAAATAACTGAATAGTGAAGTCAAAAGCACTTCTGACTTTACAATTTGACCCTTATACCGCCTTTATGTCGTTGGCATATGAACCACATTTGAACTGCAACTGTTTCTAGTGAGGTGCATATGGAAAATTTTAGAATTTGAAGAACAATTATTGTGCATGATTGGAACATTATGTGTATAAGATTATAAGAGGGTGGCATGTAAGGGGATAAATGGACGAGATCAATTGATTTTTATTAGCAGAAATCTTTTTTCAATTATTTACCGTTTTCATCAAAAAAGTCACTGGTAATGAAATTATAAATTTTTTTAGTTTTGAAATCAAGGATTATTATGAAAAAATATTTAGAGTTTAAATTTGCATATAAAAAAGAAGCATTGAAATTTGTTGGTTAAAACTAACAAATTAATCTAGCAACCTCATTTGAAAGTTACAATCCAAGTCTCCACAGCCGCAAGCCTACCAAACATTCGGTGTCACTAATCCATAAAGTTTCTCATACATTGGTGCAGCAAAACACCTTTATAATGTAACCCCACATACAACCGCAGAACACTTTATTGAGCTCTATGTTCGAACAGCCGGTTAATACCTTTGCTTAACTTTTTGTGGCGTGCTTATTATATGGGCGACGTGTCCGCACGTATCAACTGACATTTTGAATCACGCGAGCTTTAAGGCTCACCGCATACTAACTGACACAGATCCACATTATAATTGCTCGCCATAATAACAATGATCACCGTGGACAAATATTAGCTTCAAATGTTACAAACTGAAATAGGAGCGTTAATTTGAAGAATGCGATTGAACGATTGCACGCGGCTCTCGTTTTTACAACGTTTGTATGTCATTTGTCACCGCATACACGAGCATATATTTTTTCATATAAGCTTGTCTTTTGTAAAATACTTGAAAGAGAACTCTATTACTTGATATGAGTTCCACCTCTTTCATTCTACCAATTACAAAATAAATATCGTCGACCGTCTGATTTTATGACTTTTATTGTCATTAATTTTACCTTTGTTTACTTAAAAACTTTTGTGCCGACCCGTAGGTTTTGTCTTGTACTTGTACTTGTAGGTAATGTCGTAACATTACCTACAAGTCGACACAAATACAGCGTCAGCAGAATTGGCGTGTAAACAACGCTCCATAAACGTAATGCATGACATCGATCCTACATCGCGATGTCAGAGTTTTCGTCGCCACTAAGTATATATACAACAAACCAAGATTGGTAGTTGGGCCTTGATCCCTGAGCAGATAACACCTAGCTCAGCGGAACTACTTCCACTTTTAGTAAAGGAACATACGTTCCTTACACTTTTTTGCATAAAAATGCAACAGGAGGATTTAATTTTGTGATCATTCTGTCACTCAACCCTTGAATTATATAAAATATATATAAATGGAAAAAATCGAATAACGGTTTATTTCAGTTGAGAACTCATGGTAGAACGTATTCGTTAATTTTTAGGGTAGACGACTAAAAATGAACGAATAAGTGATGTAAATACTGGGTGTACCTATTGGCACTTAGGTTTCTTGCGCTGTATCAACACAATTATTATCTATTTGTTTTAGCTAAAAATACGTTTTGATTGTAGAAGTCTACTTTATTTTTATAAAAAAAATGGGGTAACTAGGTATTTTTTTTATTTTTATTTATTTATTTTATATGGTATTTTGTCTACATTCTTGGTTTTTTCACATAATAAAAACAATAATTAATCTTCATAGAATAATGTATGTACAATAATGTCTGGATTTCTTACTCGGTACGCAAAGAAGTAAGTAGTACATGATCTTACAATAATAAAGATTTCTTCGAAACTAGCACCAACTATTATTTAAAGAGCCTGAAATGACAAGTTACATTTGATAATTGCCTAGGGTAGAATACTTATCTGTAGACCCATCTGTTGAACACGAATGTATGGTTGATATATTGTTACAATATTCTTCACTATTAAATTTTTAGTTAGATATATAATATTGTTTATAGCTCAGAAAATGTATACAAACTAATATTAGGTTCAGAAACAATATATTGTTTCTGTCTCATTTATTTTGAAAATGTTTGTAAATATCACATTGTTTTGACTTCTAAGTCAAACTGGTTTATTTTATTCTCAGTAAAGTAACAATCGTAAAAATAGGTAGGTTTTGTGAGTTCTGTTTGACACATGTTTTCATCATTTCACTAGCATCACGTTTCACCTTTTTGCTCGTTCAGAGTTGTGATGTGCATCAACGTCAAAGACTTCAAACGTAGTTTTTTATTTTCTTTCAACTATAACATTCTAAAGTAATGTAAAGTAAAAACTAGTTTCAAGTAGGTTACTATCAATATTACAAGTTTCAAGAAGCTAGTGAAAATATCTAGAAGCAATATAATAAACTGAGAATCAGCCAATAAGGTTTCATGAATAATATCTCTCATCATCATCATCATTTCAGCCTGTTACTGTCAACTGCTGAACATAGGACTCTCCAACCGATTTCCAGCACGACCGGTCCATTGCCACCTGCATCCAACGAGACCCAGCAATTTTTACTAGGTCGTCGGTCCATCTGGTAGGTGGCCGTCCCACACTGCGCTTGGTGATCTCCACTCAAGAACCGTTTTGCCCCATCGTCCGTCCGATATTCGTGCTATGTGGCCATTGCCACTTCAGCTTACTGATCCTACGGGCTATGTCAGCAACTTTAGTTCGTCTACGAATTTCCTCATTCCTGATTCGGTCACGTAGAGCAATGCCAAGCATAGACCTCTCTATAGCTCGCTGAGCGGCTTTGAGCCTTCTAAAAAGTTATTTTGTGAAGCACCACGTCTCAGAGTCGTAAGTCATCACTGGTAACACACACTGGTTGTACACCTTTGTTTTAAGGCACGGAGGGATGTTAGACGACAAGACATTTCGTAGTTTACTGAACGCTGCCCAGCTGAGTTGGATTCGTCTACTGACCTCTCTCTGAAAATTGGCCTTACCTAATCGAACTGCCTGTCATAGGTAAATATATTCGTCTACAATTTCAAGAGTAAAGTTCCCAACAGTCCGTGCGGTGGGTGCAATATGGACATAACACATGACCTTTGTTTTGTCCATGTTCATTTTAAGACCCACTCGTTGAGACACTTCATTGAGGCTACCAAGCATTTGTTTTAGATCTTCCAACGATTCTGCCATGACCACTATATTGCAGGAAAATCGAAGGTGAGTGATGTACTCGCCGTTGGTGTTGATGCCAAGTCCTTGCCATTCCAGAAGCTTGAAGGAATCTTCCATAGCAGCGGTAAACTGTTTCGGGGATATGACATCTCCCTGTCTTACCCCTCTTTTTAAGGGAATTTCCTTCGTGCAATGCTCCTGTACTCGGACTGACATGGTGGTGTTATTGTACAAACACTTCAGTACCGATACCGAGATACCGACAGACTCGACATACCGATAGTCTATACGATCGCTAAAGAGATCTAAGAACCGCCCATGTTTCGACGGAATCGAAGGCTTTCTCATAGTCCACAAACGCTAAGCATAGTGGCCGATTATACTCCTCAGTCTTCTGGACAATCTGCCGCAGCGTGTGTATGTGGTCTATGGTACTATAGCCTTTTCGGAAACCGGCTTGTTCGGTAGGCTGGAAGTCATCAAGCCTGCGTTCGAGACCATTCGTTATGGCTCGCGAGAACAACTTGTAGACGTGGCTTAGCAATGTTATGGGCCTGTAGTTCTTCAGTAAGGTTTTGTCACCTTTCTTGAAGAACAGGACCACAACACCCCTGTTCCATGCCTCCGGCATTTTTCCATCAAGCAAGGAGGAATAGCTTCTGAAGGTCTTTTAGTACTGGCGTTCTGCCCGCTTTCAGAAGCTCTGTAGTAATCCCATCCTCACCCAGCGCCTTGTTGTTCTTAAGTTGTTTGAGAGCCATCGTAATCTCGTAAAGGCTGATGTCCGGGATATCTTCGGTATAGTGTCGAGTTAGCTTGGCTCGGGGGTCTGCCACCAAAGTGACCGGCTCAGCAGACACCGAGGTGTACAACTGCCCATAGAAGCTCTCTATCTCCCGTAACACCTCTGACTTATTCGACGTTATACGCCCATCTTCGGTCTTCAGCTTCATCAGCTGGCTTTGTCCAATAGACGAGTATTTTGCGACCACTTTGGAGCCTTGGTTCCGCTCGATCGTCTCCTTAATACGTCGGGTTTTAAAGGAACGTACGTCGTGTTGCAGAGACTTTGTGATCTGTCTATTGAGCTGCCTATATAGTCATAGCGGAGTCCCGCATCATCCGGAGTTTGAAGCGTCATGGAACGTCGACTAGCAATGAGGTGCCGGGTGTGGTCGGATAGTTTCTGAGGCCTTTTTTTACGGTGGGTTTTAAAATACTTAGACCCTACCGTATCGGCAATTTCTACCAGCCTGCTATTTATATCGTCCACCGATGCGCAGCTGTCTAGCCATTCGAAGCGATTTGACAGTTCAAGTTGAAAGCTCTCGGGGTTTTGGATATGTGCATTCGACGGTCGAAGCGTGGACTTCATCAGACGCGCTCTTTCCAGTTTGACATTGATATTCAATATGCCTCTGACGATTCGGTGATCGCTGCTGGTTTTAACCCTGTTGATCACAGAGACATCGTTGAATATCTGTCTTCTGGTGCTCATGATGAAGTCGATCTCATTCCTCGTTACACCGTCGGGACTCAACCAGGTCCATTTCCTTTGTAGCGGCTTTCGGAAGAAATAATTCATCATAAAGAGTCCTTCTTTCTCCATAAAGTCCGCCAGCATCTGTCCTCTGGGATTCCGCTGCTCATATCCAAATTTTCCCACTTTCAGCTCATCATCGCTTCTACAGCCCAGCTTCGCATTGAAGTCACCCATTACAACAGTAAAATGTGTTTTGGAGCTATGTATGGCCCTTCTAATGTCCTCATACGTAGCTTCCACTTCGTCATCTGGGTGTGTCGTAGATGGAGCGTTAAGAGAAAATCTCTTGGATATTTTAAGTACGAGGCATGCAACTCTATTCGACACACTTCCGACGCACACAATTTTGTGGATGAGGGACTTGTGTACGATAAACCCAACACCACCTTGGGACTTCTGTTTTCCCACCCGGTAGTAGAACAAGTGACCGGACTGCAAGGTTATCGTATCCTCTCCCTCTCTTCGAATCTCCGATAAACCAGCGCAACTTGTTCATCTCTTCTTCCAGCTTGACTAGCTTCTCATCCAACCTCAATGTGCGCACGTTGTGTGTTACCAGGGCCAATTGTTGGTGGGGGTGGTAGCCCGATCTCTGCCGGGGATTTTTAGCACCCCTGGCCCCGCTGCTATCGTGGCCGCTAACGTAGCCATGGACTGCGGGGCCGCCGGGGACTCGGGGCCTGGTTTTTAATTGTGCCGTCATTGAAGGTTAATAGCCTACTAGACGCTGGCTAGACGAGTTGGAACAGGGTTTTATCTCGAATAAGTCCCGTGGCGTAATTGGTCTAACGTCGGGTATGAATAAACCGAACGGTACAAAGGACGTCGGTTCGTGTCCCCGACATGTACACTTTTGCCGGTGATGTTATGGTAGTCCAAGGTTGACCCGGATCCCCACGACATCACCACTTATGGCGATGAGGTTCATCGTGGGTTTTTAGCGGGTAGTCCCCGTCCTTTACAGGGCGGAGCCGGGGTTTGGTCTGCCCCTGGGAGTCCCGCACACGCTGTCACTCTCCCTCGAGTGGCAGTACGGTGCGTCAATGCATTTTACCACGTATAAAAAAAAAGGGTTTTATCTCGAGTTTTCCTTCTCTCGCACTGGGTGTTGTGGGCGTTTTTGCTTTAGTCGGCTTCTACGACTCCCTAGGACAGCGAAGGGGTGGTGACATATGTATTCTCATGCCGTCACCACACGGCAATTTCTCGGAGGATTTGAAAAAGCTAAGGGCCGAATTACATTCAAACAGTTTTCTAATCCCACAAAATACACAGACCTTACCTTGCACAAAGGTCTCTTAATAAAACGCTTTCGGTTAAACAACTAGTAAGGGTGCGTTTTTCTAGAAGCGGATGTATCTACGCGGAGTTTATTTGTGTCGAACCGTACAAATAATGAAAACGCATGCATTCTTACAAGCCTAGATAACAGTCATGTGCTCGTCCAGCTTAAGCGAGCGCCAATACTGTTTCCACCGAAGGAGTTCCAGAAGGGAAATGAGATGTATATTTTAAACAATATTATTTGTCAATTACAATCAATCTATAATCAGGTCATCTTAGCTACCTGTCAGAAACTTAGGCTTAGCAAATTGATATTGCGATATCGGTTCTTTTTTTAAACTTGTACCTTAGGGTTGGCCAGTGTACCCAAGGTATCACTGCACTTAAAGTGCTCGTTACTGCACAAGAACTATTAAAGTTAAAACCTCAACTTCAATAGTCCATCGCGCTCTATTGGTACGTTTTTACTAATTTCATCGTGATTGTAAACTTCTATAAAATTGGTCGCAAATATGACGCTCCGACTCTGTCATTGTCATAAGAACATTTAGTTCCGATTTCAGTGGCCACCTCTCTGACTTAATTAGTTGTTTTAATTCAAAGTACTGTTTCCATTAAAGTTACCTTCTAATTGATATATTAAATGTGTATGTATATCGCACATTCACGTCAAAACATTTGTTACGAAGATAGTCTAAAACTCGAGAAAGGACCCAGAATAAAGATACATATCATTTTTAAACTTAAAAAAAAATCCTATATTAGTACCGGTATGCATTAAGTAAAAAGCTGTTGTTTTAATATTACAAATAGATAATTCAATTTTATTTCTCTATATAGACAAATGAGAATTATAGTTCTTAAGCGTAACATTTAAATCTAGAGCAAATGCAATGAGATATTTTTATAATATATGTTGTGTTTGCCTTCTTTTCTTTGCCATTTCCCTTCTAAGCCATGTCTATAAGCTGTTTTCAAGAGTGATCACGAACCGACTTGCGAGAAGATTCGACGACTTTCAACCGCCGGAACAGGCTGGATTTCGGAGCGGATACGGCACCATAGACCACATCCACACAGTGCGACAGATTATACAGAAGACCGAAGAGTATAATCAGCCTTTGTGTCTAGCATTCGTGGACTATGAGAAGGCCTTTGACTCGGTTGAAATCTGGTCTGTTTTGGATTCTCTGCAGCGATGTCAAGTCGATTGGCGATACATCCAAGTGATGAGATATCTCTACGAAGCCGCTACCATGTCCGTCCAAGTACAAAATCAGCAAACAAGGCCTATACCATTGCATCGAGGAGTGAGACAAGGGGACGTGATCTCCCCGAAATTGTTCACAAATGCAATGGAGGATATGTTCAAGACGCTTAACTGGAAAAGACGTGGCATCAACATAAATGGCGAACACATCTCTCACTTGCGATTTGCAGATGACATCGTCATAATGGCAGAGACGCTGCAAGACCTACAACAGATGCTGAATGACCTGGCTGACTCTTCTGTACGCATCGGCCTACGGATGAACTTGGATAAAACCAAGGTCATGTTTAATGAACATGTTCTACCGGAACCGATTGCAGTCCAAGGCGCCGTCCTCGAAGTTGTTCAAAAATATGTGTACCTCGGGCAAAAATTGCAGTTGGGTCGAAACAACCTAGAGGACGAGGTGAATAGAAGGGTTCAGCTGGGCTGGGCAGCGTTTGGGAAACTACGTCGAGTCTTCTCATCGTCCATCCCACAGTGCCTAAAGACAAAAGTCTTCAATCAGTGCGTTCTACCTGCTATGACGTATGGAGCCGAGACGTGGACACTGACGGCACGACTGGTTCACAGACTTAAAGTCACTCAGCGGGCTATGGAAAGAGCTATGCTCGGTGTTTCTCTAAGGGATCGAATCCATAATGAGGTGATCCGGCAGAGAACTAAAGTCATCGACATAGCTCACAGGATTAGCAAGCTGAAGTGGCAGTGGGCTGGACATATCAGCCGCAGAGCCGACAACCGTTGGGGTAAGCGAGTTCTGGAGTGGAGACCACGCCTCGGTAAACGTAGTGTAGGACGCCCTCAGGCCAGGTGGAGTGACGATTTGCGCAGGACGGCTGGCGGGAGCTGGATGAGAGTCGCCGAAAATCGAGCGAAGTGGCGAACATTTGGAGAGGCCTATGTCCAGCAGTGGACTGCAACAGGCTGATGATGATGATGATGATGATGATATGTTGTGTTTGAAACTCTAGTTCGTGTACTCTCATATGAAACTTCACCGTAATTGCGACGTATACAAAAAGTGTTCTTAATACAAAATAACCGATTGAAACATTTTAGATAAAATATGTAGTGCTTTGGTTACTAACTTTGGAATCCGGTTTATATATGTGATGTTGTAATATATTATATAAATTAGATATATTAAATTTAGATACTGTGCTTCAATCAGTGAGGGAAAGCGCCGGCGGCTAAACTGCTCTCTCTCAATTCTGAAAGGCAATATTAAACTCCAACAACCACGTCTGCTACACTTCGGCATAGTGTATGACTATGGGGGAGGCGATTGTCTAAGTCGCCTTTTGTAATATGGTAGATGATGAAAAATTTATGTTTGGTGTTGGACACTAAAAAATACAAGACACATTATTATTTTATCATGTTCACAAAAATTTTAGATACATTACAATTAAATTAAGCACAAAACATCTTTCTATAGTTTTTACTAAATTGTGACGTAAACACACACTAGAACCACTGAACTTTGCTGCACTGTAATATCATACATTTTTATTTATTTATTAAGCTAAAAAATACGTTTAATAAACTTTAAGACTTACGCGTTCCAAATTAAACATTTAAAATAATTTAACGGGTCAAAACGCGACACCATTTTTATTTAGTGCACGGTTGGTGCTATTAACTACTAAATAAAAATGGTGTCGCGTTATGACCCGTTAAATAATTTTAAATGTTAAAAAAATACGTTTATGTAATACTTGCGCAGATTCAAAATATCAAGAAATTAATTAGGTACTGTACTTATGTACATTAGTGATAGGTACCAAATTTTGAGCATAAATATTACCTATTACCCAAAAATACTTGTTTCTGCCTTAAAGAGCAAGAGTAGAGCTAATGAAGTGTTTTAGTTGATGGCTTTATAGTGTCTAGGTCATTGTAATGTATCATTGTTTTAGTCTGAGCATGCGTTTGTTAGACGATGTCACTTTTTATATCTCAGCAGGCAATTTGTGTTAAATTAAAATGCGTCGAGTATCAAATTTTGTTCTACAGTTACCATTTTGAAAAATTTAACCCCTTTCTCCATTTGGTTTTGACCGAATATCTGGCAAGGAAGCCAGTCGGTCGTATGAAAAGGAATTATTAGTGCAAATTCAATGCTCTACAACTTCGATCTTGGATATTTTAGAATAAATAATAGTGATAGATAATACTCGGAAATTGAAAACGAATTGAAAAACAGTAAAAATGAAATTTACTTTTTACAGAAAAGTTAAACATTTTGCTGCTCTGTATATTGAATAATTTATAAAAACACGCATTGAAAAAGGATATAATTTTTTGCAAAAAGAAAAGTAAATAAAAATTTAAAATTAATTCGAAAATGTTCATTATTTCAACCTAACTAACTTTGTTTATTTTTTATTATAGGCTGCAACATGAAGATTTACCTTCTTTGCGGAGTGATGCAAGCTAGCTAAGTACTTCTCTGCCTCATATTTAAAACAAATGTGCAAGAACTTGAAAATAAAATGTCTCAGGCGGGGAACACTTGTGAATGGTTTTTTTTCTATTACCCTAACCGACTTATCTGTGATGATTCTTAATATCGTACAAATTAATCGCGAATTTACTTTTACTTTTTAAAATCATCCGTGAAAATTAATAATATTGTAGGTAGGTACCTATCGCTTTGGCTACTGCACCTGTCAATTCACCATAACGTCGAGGGCTCTCGCAATATTCTAAGCGGGTAATATTAAAGGTCGACAACGCATCTGCGACACTATGCTCCTAAAGTGATTGTGTATCGGTAGAAGTGTCAGTTACCATCAGATGGTTACTTGTTACTATACAGTAGCTTATATTTGCACACCCGCAATGGTTACAGGCCACAGGCTGGGAGTATTAAACGCCGTTGGAATTAGATTACCTATGGATACTCAAACATCTAAAAAAATAAATCATAAGCACGTTGATGAATCTACTGTGTCCTACAGATGGCTGTATGCGTAAATATAAGTCGATTTTTGAAAACTACTATTTTTGCCCATTTCTATGACGATGGTCTATTGGCAGTTAGTTATACCTTGACATTAATTACTGGATTAGATCTATTACAAAAAAAGAGGATGAGTGCTCATTCATCCTCATTCACTCCAAAAGTTCGAATGAATTTGTATGATCTTATAAATACATGAATTGTCTGAACGAATGCTTGCAGTTGCTTCTAGCGTAAAGTCGTACAAACTTTATAAAAAATAAAAAGGCAAGTGACGTCCTTCGGGAGTAAAATGATTTTTCAAATAGATAATAAGACTGCCAATCGAAACATTCAAAATGTGTTAACATTTATTCACATTTTAATGCGTAAACTTATCTTTTATGAAGCTTGATCCTAAAACTCTTTTTTTTATTTTAGTTATAAATAATTATAAACTTGCATCACAAGTTGTTACTAATCGACATAAAGTAACCCACCGAGCCGCAAATACTCAGTAATAGGCCGTTCGAATCAAGTGTAACGTCGAAACAGCAGTGGAATAGCAGCATTCACTTACCTATCAATTATAATGTTTCCATTTTATTTATTTTACTCATTTAAATAAAATAAAGAAAGCGCGCCACATTATTATAAATATCCGACTGCTATGAATATTGATCAATAATAAATAATGCAGTTGTTTTAGCTGAAAATAAAACGTGTGTTAATATTCATTTTCATTGCGTTTTCAATTATATTGCAGTTCGTTCGACAATCGAAAAAAATAACATTAAATCAATACTATTTATGAGAATTATATTACACTTAATAAATAATCTATAAAATTAATTATACATACATGTATTCAATAGTAGCTGCAGCGAAATTATTTAATTCAGCTTTCTAATAAACATTTTACTGGCGTTTTGTATATTTGATGAGCGTTATTTTGCGAAATAGTTATGGTTGTAAATGCTCTGCAGCTTGTGCATAAATATTTGAGCACACTATATGAGAGATTTACTATCTGTTGAAACGTGTACCTACCGTTAGTCTGCACATCGGATTCAAAATCCAATAACGGTTTCGTGTTTTAGTAAAGACAGCCTGGTAGAGACGCGAATGTTGCGGCGAACGACGCACTTACTCGGCCAATTAAGCATTACTATCTAACTGTACCGTACCAGGGCTCTGGGCACCTTGCCACATGGCAGCGGCCTCAAATCTGATTTTATACGGGAACAACTCAAACCCGTGGTGACGGGCGCAACACATATTTCTCGAGGAAAACTGTTACCATGTTATAAAGACTCCGCTTTGAACATGGAAACAATGACAATTTTTTTTTAATCCGATTGTGTTTACGGCTGAATTGTTAACATAAATTTTGATACCTTTCCAATCAAATTTTATTACGTTGAAAACGATTGTAACCAAATAAATACTTCATTTTAATTGCAGCAGCGATCATAACATGGTGTCTAAAGTACCCCATCTAGTATCCATGAAAATCCTAAAAATATGAAACAAACTGAAAATTAAAAAACTGCGTTTCACAGGTGATTTACTCGTAGTACTGGATAAAATAGAACTTATTTTCAGCTGCATTGTACTACTACAAAATTATAATACAAAACATGTAACCGGCAAATCTGACACGTGTATTGTTTGTAGTATGTGATGTTCTAGTAAGTTGGCTTTTAGAATTCCGTATATTTAATGTGTCAAAGCCAACTTCGTTACGTTTTCTGTCGACTCCTGTCTCCGTAACGTCATGTAACTCACAAGAACAAAGTTTAGACCATCCGTTTCACTGCTGGGAACAGGTCTCCCAATGGGGAATGTGGACGATTTTTAAATCTGACTGACTGACTGACTGATATATCAATGCAGGGCCTAAACTGTAAGGGTTAGGAACTTAAAATTTTACAGGATTCTATTTTAGCGTAGAAGAACACTAAGAACTGTACTGTACTTTTTGTAAATCCTCCCACTCCGGGGGAAAAACGTTGGTTCAGAGTTAGTATGAAACGTTGACATTTTAAGGGTTCCGTAGCCAAATTGCAAAAAACGGAACCCTTATTGAAATCAAATTCAGTATGAAAGTTCTTTGTATAAGTACTGAAAAACATGTAAAATATTCACAAAAAATACTTTCCCTAAGAGAGTAAAACAGAGTTCGGAAAATTTGTATAACAGTTCTCTTGTGCTTCAAAGTTACATTTTAATCAACTGTATGATATTAATAGATTACTAAGTCACTATTCCATGCGAACAAAATCGCAGGCACAGCTTGTTAATTATAACCAAAATTATACACGTTTAAGTAGTTTGGTATATTCGACTTGGAATGTGACGTCAGTATACATGACATCGATGGCTAGTACAACTTTCATTGAAATATTATGTTTTCGAGAACGGAACGAGATAGAGTAAATTTAATGCAAATAATTATTTTGCTTTAAATTACTCTGTATAATAGTAAAAACAATAGGTCAAGGGTAAGTTGGTACAGAACATTCTTTGTTCAAGTCCTTGGCCTTATTTTTCAGTTCAACGGGCATGGGTAGAGTTTATTTTGAAAAACTCTTTATGCATATACTATATTCTTGGCATTCATCAAACATCTTGTTAACAAGCGCAAAAACATAAAATGTGACGTTGTAAAACTTAACCTTTGCATGCTTTTTATTCACAAACGTCAAGAAAAAGAACTTCTTTACGTAATCAAAATAAACAACAATTGGTTACCATTTTTAAGGGTCAATAGGTCTAAAAGTATTTTCTTAATACAGTTCAAAAAGGACTTACCATATGAGATAGAGTTTTGTCAACATATAGGTTAGTTTACTGTTATGTTGTTACCAAAATCCGTTGTATAGAAATGTGGGGAAAAAACTACGACACGAAACTGTATTATTTAAAGTTTAGTCAGAAATCTTGTTAGTTACATTACTAAGCAAAAATATTTAATCACCTCCGAGTGATTTAAAGAACTAAGAGATTAGTGAGGATTAATCAAAAACATTTTAAAGGACTTAATAGCAAATGATGATCATATTTTCTCACACCTTTGAATCCATATATTTTTTGCGAAAAATCATTCGGATATTCCTAAATAAATTATTATAATGTAAGCTTAAGTAATATAAGTACAATAACGGGAAATATTTTTACTTGAATAAATAAATTATTTATTAGTTTTATCTAGCTAAACGGAATTTTTATAATCATATTAATTGATAACCATTAATTATGATGATGAAAAATTGTTATCAAGCCAATGACTCCTATTCTGGATATCATACGAGCGATGTGTTGCCTTAGTTTTACAGCCAATATAATAAATTAGTTTAATTTATGGTAAGTCATTACAAATTTAACAACGGCCATAATTCATTTCAAGTAATTAAACATATTAAATCTCAATAGGTATTTACGTTTTCCTACCTACCAGTCACATAAACATATACACGCTAATATATTTCATATATGGGTGTAGATAGGGTGAGTGTCTTGTGAAGTTAGAAACACTGCACCCTTTTTTACAACATTTACTGTTTCTTTGAAATCTGGAGGGAGTACTTAACCAATTTCTAATGGTAAAATGAATGCTGGGTCATGTATTTTTTAATATTTCATCGTTTTCATTTGAGTCCAACAACAGCCGCTGCTAAAGAACAAGGCTTACAAAATTAGCTACTTGAAAGTGTTAACAATAAGACATGAAAAGTGTTGGATATTAAAGCCTATTAGTTAAGTAACCATTTTACATTTTAATTAAAAACATAGTCAGTTATATGTATTTTTGCAAATCAAATTTTACTTTTTTTATTTTTGGAACAAAAGACCCGAAACGGAAACCACCATCTGTGTGACGTCACTAAACACTACAATTCGAAAATAACAGTCGGTGAATTTTAATAAGTTTCAAAAACTGTCAAGTAGCCAGTTCTCAGCTTTACGTTACCTGTAATCATCGCCTCCACCATAATTAAATCATCATTCGTCGTCGTTATTTGTGTCCAAAACCGCTCTTCCCAGAGCTACGTGGGCGATATATTTTTTTTAATTCTTAGTTTATTCTTAGTTTTAATATATTTTTATCATGTGTTTTGATTGCTGTCAAGCGGAAAAAGTAACAAATTTATGACATTGGTCAAATTATATTTTTTAAGGTAGTAGTGTAGTCGCTATCCTACAACTTCCCTAATCACTGTGCTCAGTTAAGTAGAACAATCTTATCAATTAGGTATTATTTTTGTTTTATTAATGAAATTAACTTAATGACTTAAGTTACTTTAATAATTTTACAATTTTAGCATGTGTTTTGCATAGCTTTGGGCCAACGCTTTAATATGTATTTTAAAGTATCAGTGACGTTTAATTAGTAAAGATTACAATGAAAGGTAAATTTGACCATTTGCTGCGATAATAATTGTATTATAACAATCCATTGGGATTTGTAGGTCGTAACTTTCAATTACTATTTTTGGGCTTACATCGAGTATTTTATTCGTATACCTACTATATACACATATAGCTATCCAGGAATAAATAGTGACAATGCATTCTGTATAGTCATTATAGTTGAGTCATTAATTAAATCCATATGAAATATTAATTGTATCGGAATATGTATGAATAAAAGTACCTACTCATTTTTGCATGTCTGAAGAAAAGATACGTGCTATTTTACAATGCATTCTGTCTGGTATTCGAAATCAATTTAAGGGGGTCCACCATTAAATGTTATAATCTAATTTAAACATATAAATGAATAAGAAATTCTGTAATCTGGAAAAAAACATTTTACGGAGTAAATCATATTAAGTTATGGAGAAATCTTTATATTACGTTTCTCTCACCTGATCGGCTTGACCGATTTCCATGAAACTTTGTGCGAATATTTTAGTAAGTTTTCGGATGGTTTGAAATGAACCCAATTTGCTGATTTGAGAATTATTCTCACGATGTAGAAATCTAGAAAAACCGTAACTTCAATGCGTTCAACAGCATATTGGTAAAATATGAAAACTTCTATATAGCGTTTATAAGCGAACATTAAAATTTTACCTGCTGTATTCATTGATTGAATTTTTTTAGGTTATGAATAACTTTTCATGAATTAGATTTTTTTATTTCGACTACTTACTTCATTGGCAATTATCATAACAAACTCAGTACGTTCGGTTAGTGATAACGTAAGTAAATGGGAAAAATATTAAAAAATTACGGAAATGGTAGATACATGTTATATTCAACAATTTTTTCAAGTTTTTTGCAATCTCATTCACTTTAATACTACAATGAATAGGAACCAGTTAAAATGGTAGCTTCTTTTCGTTAATTCTAGATCTTTACATTATTTTTTCCAGTACCTACGCCTAGGGTCAAATAGACTTTGATAAAATATATTATTATGAGGAAGGAGATTATGAAATTTTTAATCAGCATATTGAAGGTGAATGTAAACCATTTACAATTGTCATCTTAAAATGTTGCATAAAAAAATAACGCCTGTGTTAGGTGACGTTGACAGTTCTAATGACATGAAACCAATTAATCATGGGTGATGCGTCGCGTGGGACAAAGTAGTAAGTGATTGCTTATTTTGTAGAAATATACAATATGATCAGACATTTTAAAGTGTCTGAAATGAGAAGTTCGCCGCATTTCCAAGGCATGAATGCAACCCGCTGGTTTGCCAAAATTCAATCAAAATTACATTTTACTAATTTCAGTAAGATCCATTGTGACGGCTTTTTAGGATTTTCAGGCTGAAGTAATCATTATTGTTGTTCTGAACGCCTACATTGAGAGGAGGTAAGGATTGCTGGAAATAAAGTTCTTTCGAAGTAAATACCCTGTTGCCATTTTTTGGAGCTATTAACGATAAACTAAATTTGTCGTATATATGTATAGCTAACATAATAAACATTAAGCCAACCACATAGATAACCATTTTCGAAGCTACATCTGCAATTTCTGCATAAAATTTTCAACAGCTGATCCGAAGTATGCTAGATGTTGTAAGTTAGATGGGTCTTTATTTATATGTTAGGTATATTTAAGTTATGGACCACCTGTCGAATGTTCACTATTAACAACCTTTACCTACTTTAAGTAGTTTTTTAAATGTACCTAACAGTAGGTTTTAAAATACTCTTAAAATAAGTAGTGTTTGTAGGTAATGCCTGGAAAACTCATAGGCACTAATTTTCTTGGATGATCATCGTCGGGCAATAATAGTTTTGAATCTCGGTAACAATTTTTTATTTCCTCATTTTGACTGAAAAAAGCTATCTCATAGCTTGATAATAACGTCTGATGATAATGTAGCTGCTTATCTGTCATCAAACTCATCAAACATACCTAGGTACTCGACATCGTGTAGGTTAATATTTGGTCGAAACGTTAAAAATGGTTGAATTTTAACATAAAATACTTCCAAAAAGAAGGTTCTATCTACAATACAACTACTTCGAAGGCAGATAAATAGGCAACTTTCGAGTTATACAGGCTAAATGGATCCTATGGCAACTTAATCTAATTTTATCTCTAGAAGCAGCACTTACATCTTGTTGATTAAAGAAGTCATCTTGAGCATCCTCACTGGAGCAGCCCATATCTTGAAGGAGTGGAGTTACGTGTCGCTCCCAGTCATCCATTATTAAATGTAACTTTTCCTAAACAGTTAAGAAGTTGCCGCGAACCGTCAATCACAGTTTAAAAATCTTCACAAACAAGAAACCCGGCTGTCATCTTAACGTTTACCACTGTTCAGCATTCCTTAAAAGTACCTACAGCGGCGAAACGCACATTTCGCGCCAAAAACTTCTCGCCCGCTAACTTTTTAGTTCCCGTTTGCTACTGGAATTGGCGGGAAATGGGCGCGATCGCGCGCGACACTCAGCTGTCACAAACTCGAGCGAAAGAGAAAAAAACAGTTGCGGCCGGGCGTATCACGTGCTGCTATGCCGGCGCGCATTCAAAAAACGTACTATGAGAAAAGTCGGCGAAGGCAGTGTGCAAGATCAGTGTGGCGAGGTGCGGGTTCCCGGCCGCCCGTCGACGCGACCGGAACAGGAGTGCGTGCCGGTCCGCGAGGTCGCACGCCCTCTGCGTCGCGCCGCCTCGCGCCCGTCCCTCTCGTGCGCCGGCCCTCCGCCGCGCTCCGTCCCTCTCTCGCAGCCCGGCGCCGCACGCCTCCCATGGGCGGCCGCGATTTCCCGCCGTCCGTTCGAACCTGCAACATGGCCGTACCTCCGCGAAACTCTTCGTACCAGCTTCCAACAGCAACCGTCATCGAAGTCTCTTAATATGGGCCGAATCATTAAAGCCACCTCTTTACAATCCCACCAATCCCCTGAAAGGACAACATCACGCATCACCGAAACCTACAACGCAAATATTATTACCTATCTTTAACTATACAACACGCCTCTTTACATTATGTTTACATAAGTAGGTATGTACATTTCTAAAACCGAAGTCAACTAGGTACACACTTGTAAATCACATTGTTTCAGTCCTTTAAATTTTCCACTGAATTACATTTTGGGTCAACCTGAAGAGACATCTGCATATTAAAGGTATACCATAGATAGGTACTACTATTTTTTTCTACTCGTAACTTCGCAAAATAAAACATCTTGTTTTTTATGAAGTAAATAAAACTTTTAAAGTTATCACGACTAGGTAACTCACCTAATTCAGTCCGTTAAAAGTTTTGTTGTTTTATTAATCGGATCTGTAGGGAAATTCTTGAATAGGTAGATTTGGGCGATGGGTATATTTATTGGGTTTTCGCAACTCATAGGACCGAGCCCCAATCAAACCTATTTTGCTTTGATTCTCTTCTTTGATATTCTTTCGAATCAATTAAATAAATGTGATTCTGCTACCATACTTTATTAAAAGATGTTGTGGCTGGTACCTTCTTGGTGAAAATTCGTTTCGTATCTTTGGGAAAAAGTCTTTTTTACTCTGGTAAATGTATTATAGATTTCTTAGGCTGAATCTAGAAGAGATCTAATTTGTTTAAATAAGAGATAACTGCGAACATATTAAGAACGTACAAGCATATACATAGACGACTTCGGTGGCGCAGTAGCTAAGTAGGCGCAAAAGCGCGAAAGGGCCCGGGTTCGATTCCCGGTCAGGTCAATTTGGAAAACGAACTTTTCTAAATTGACTTGCGTCTGGGTGTGCTGGGATGACGCCCCCAGTTACTATCAGTCGTCTGGGGCTCATAGTACCTACAAGGGAAAGCCTTAGTTTGAAGTCCAAGTGATTGGTGTGGTTGATGTGGAAGAAAGTTATATATTTACTGATACCAAGTTAATTAGCACAGGCACTTGTGTAATGAAAACCAGAATCAGTGGTAATCAGCATAATATTCAGTTTCTATACAACTCAGCATTTCGACATGAAGTTTACTACCTATTTGACTTAGTTACGCGCAGAATTAATGTGGCATTTTTTCCCACTCCATTATTCAACAGCTGATTAGCTTCATTTCTATTTTGAAAAGTTTGACCTAAAAGCTTAAACCTTCCCAATCAGCCTATCTCATCGAGTGAAACATTTATGAAGTCACTGCATAGTTTATTATGTACAAAGAATCTATTTTTTTCCCCAAATGATTTTGTTTCCAAATTGCAAATTAACCTACTTCCTGATAAGTACTTATTTTCACCAGAACTTTATTTTTTAAAAAGTTGAATCAGGACTAAATTATCAACCTATATTATATTATCTTAGTACAGGCTTGAGATGATCTGGCAATATGGTTGGTCGCTCGCCTTACACACACCCACTAAACCAACCTGGGCATTGTGTAAGAGTTTAAGGCCGTTCCATCTCATGGTTAAGTTGAGGCCTGTGCCCAGCTGTGGGATATAAAAGGCTGAATCATTATAAGGTCATAATAATTGGAATCGAATCCTTGTCATAAGAAGGGATACTTGCTTAATCACAATGCTTGCCAAATACGGGTTGGTTATCAAGAGCTATGTTAAAAACATGCGGAAAATATATAAATTGATATGGGAATCGAATCCCGAACATGTGAACTTCAACATTAGATCGCCTTTTCGATGGTTTTTAACATACAAAGTCCTAACTAAATATTACGGACGAAATGATTCGAAATAATATCAACACATCCACGAAATTATATTTGACAGCAATACTTATACCAACCGTAGATAAAAATGATGTTTTTTTCAATTACCTATAGTTAATCGTTTCGTCCTTCATCTACTACAATAAAGGCCGATTTAGAATGCACACCCCCCGTTTTCATTTTCAATGAATAAAACGTGAAAGAAAGTTGTCTAACTCTCGGTGATCTTTTACAAATATGTTACGGAGTGTATTAATATACAAATTACATACTTGGCAACATTTCCTTGATCTAGAATTAGATATAGTAAAAACTGACAACGATACTGATTGGTGAAAATAAATGCAAAAAGTAAGTGCCTTAAAAGTTTTTTCGTTTTTATTCTATTGAAAGGAAGTTAAAAAGAAAAACTAGTATAGCTTTTTCTTTGTTTTTAAAAAGATAGGGTAAGAAAATCAATTTTATCCCTAGAGTAGGTAGGTATGGGACCTACCTACTTTTCGCCTTGATCTAAAATTGTTTAAATATTGAAATTAGGATATTTACGAACGAATTGGGTTTATACAAACCTCTTTACACTGTTTTATGCACATGTCATTTTTGACTCAAGTCGATTGTCTACTGTTTTTCTTCCGTTGGTCGTGACCACTTACGCTTAGCTTACGTGTAAGCTTGTGGTTTTTGGATGTTATAATTATTTAATTATGAATATACTTTTTCTATTTCAAAACCAGTTTTATTACATAAAGTCCATATTTTGGTCCTTCACCCGTCTAATTCAGTAATTTTAAAGTTTATTTAGTTATACCACCGAATTATGCAATTTTTTCTCTATTTTGTTTTAAGGTGTCTCAATTTTTTTATTAATTAAAATGACTAAAACCACAAACGAACCTTCTTTAACAGAGGCTGTGACCATCCTACACCCTAAAGAGAAAATCGTTTCTTCATTTATTTGCCGGGGGAAGAGGATAATCGTAGTAATTCTAGTTCATGTTTAAGCTTGCTGAGGTTTAGTACAAGCTCGCTAGAAATAAAGTGCGACTTGCGGCAGAAAAGGAGTGACTCGCCACAGAAGTAAAGCGTCTTGCGGCAGAAGAGGAGTGACCCGCCGCAGAAGAGAAGCGAGTTGCCGCAGAAGAGAAGCGGCTCGCCGCCGACAATGAAGCCGTCCGCCTCAAGTGCGTGATGGGCGAAGCCGAGCGTTTAGTAAAGGCTAAGGTAACGAGTACTAATCATTTTAAAACAGTGTACGCAAAGCAGTTTACCACTTTCAAAAGTGCCCGTAAATGTTTCTCTGAGTCAACTGCAAACTGTTATTTTAAATGTGTCGCAGTTGTTATCTTTAGCGATGCTGAGGCAGAGTGCTTTTGTACTGCTGCCTAGGTTTGACGGTAATGTAGGTGAGTGGTTACTGCTTAAGAAGTGTGTTTATGAAACCAAGGCATCTTATTCTGCTGCTGAAAAAATTGGTAGGTGTATAACGCCCTTCATGTTGAGGCAAGGGTCTCTTTTACTTGTCTGCAATGACCACGTGGACGTCGTTAGTGTTCTTGAGCTTTATTACCCTCGGCCCGAACAAATAAACGAACGACGTGCATTTTATTTACTGTATACCGCAGTTGGGTAGTAGTAGTATGGCTTTGATTTCTTTAGCAACCAAAATACGAACTTTCATCAGAGTTATGGATGATCTGTTTATATTTGTATGGTCGTGTCGATAGTTTCGGCATTAGGGGGCATTAGCTTGTTAGGTATGATTCAATATCAACATCTAAAAGATTTGAATATTGGAGCGTTTTTTTTCTAAATAATTGAACACAACTTTTGTATACCAATTTGTAAAATTGCAAACGTACCATTAACGCGCTCCAAATGCGTCAGCGAGACCTCTTTATATCTACTCTTACGTCCAATTTAAAATAACCCGAATAGATGTTGCGGTACAGTTATACGGTCATTTGAATAATTCAAATCTAGCTGCTTTGTCCGTTAAATCATACCTAAAAGCAAAACAGCAAAGATATTTTACATAATCATTCACAACGACTGAAAACCACTCATGCCTCAACTTCGGTCATTATTAAAAGCGTAGAGCATAACATAGTTAAACACTTACGGCGGGTAAAGTTTCTGAAGACCGTACAAGCGGCCAATTAAAAGTTAAATGTCTAATTCTTGTCAGACGCGGGAAGTCCGCAACTAGCTACTAAATTGAAAGTTTTGCGTTGCGCGTATAGGTATGACGAAGATACCCGAAGTGTAGGCAAACGGGCACGATTTTCATCATAAGTCTCGCAAATTTATCTAGGTGTCGCGTTCGCCAATGTGCTATAAAGTTAGAAGTAACTTTTATCGCCAATAAAACTCTTTTTAGTGTTTTGACAATTCTGGAGAGACGAGTATGGGTAGTTGTTGAAATAGAAACAGTCACAAATTCCTTCAACATCTAACAAATGAACAAGCTATTTGTGTACATTTTACAAGTAATCTACTCCACTTTTACCGTACACATCTTTCCTTAGTCGATGTTTTCGCAAACTGCAGGTTGGAATAGCTGACTACTCTAACAAATTATACCTTTGCTTGTTGGGGACCGCCTGTGGCCCCCAGATGATACAAGCTCTCTGTTGCTTCTTTGGAGTGGAGTATGTATAACGAGCTGACGTAATCGTAGCGTCAAATTGATAACGGGAAAGGGGTAGCCGCTTATTTAATAATTACGCTTGAAAAAAGTCAAAAAAGTCACAGGGGTCGCTAGTAATATACCTAAATTGACACAGTGACAATTTTTAATCGTAGGTACTTTAATGTTATTACATTATTTAAATGACCTTAATGTCAATATGTCTAAATCTGTCTCTCGCTCGTATAATAACAAAAAAATACATGCAATTATTTATTGAAATTAAATTTGTTTTCAATATTTTTTCAAGCATTTTCTTACTCGCTCAGTATGTATTATTTGTAAATAATTAGGGAACATTCATATTTTAAAATTTACTCCAAAAAGAGTATAGGTATGTAAAGACTCGCGGCGTTACGTGTTCATCCGCCCTCTGAGCTATAATCCCTTACAGTTTATATGCTGGAGAGCTATCAATAACTATAATGTTACGATTGGAGAAATAACGGATTTTTCTTAAATAGATTTTTTGCCTAGAACTCTATAATATGACCATTCTTATGGACTGTACTGTATACATAAAATGTTCAATTGACTATTTAATTACCATCAATTCGTACATCATATAGAGCCTTTCAATTTAAGCTAGCATTACGAACAACCAGACCTAGTAGCTAGGTACTGAAATAAGAGTATGGACATTGTGAATTGAAAATTACGTTTTATCCCTAAGTATGGAGTAGGTATGTGTATACATTATTGCATATAGAAAATACTTTTTTAATTGTCAACCCACATAAAATGATCAAATATTAACCACCTTGATGAAAAAAATTATTTACTAAGTACTTTAATAACATATCGTCAAAAGCACGTCAGAGTAAACAACACGGTTCAGAATAAGTTGTTGGACCCATATCCAAAGACCAAAGTGTGTTATTCGATCCAGCACAGGAAGCCTACTAACAAAAACGAAATAATATGTCGCATAGACATTTTAATTCTTATAATCGTTACCAACTGAATGCGGTAGCGCGATTAATAAATGCTACCTAATAATACCCAAACGCTATGTTGAAGTACTGAGTTTGCGATTATTCTTCGAAAAACTTAAATAAAAAATAACCTTTCGTTTAGAATAAAATAAAACAATAATAAGGGTTCCGTTTTTTCCTTTTGAGGTACAGAACCCTAATAATGGAATTGAAAAATATTTATTCTGTTTAAACATAAATTAGTTACATGAGAAAACAAACTTAAATTAACAATGGTTACAATACACTGAAAAGGAACATACTCAGCAAGTATCGGTGGGCCGAGGACTCCCCGTTTATTTGTATCGTCTTAGTAGAAGGCCTACGGGACTTCTTTACTCTGAATAAAGTTTTTCTCCTGGAGCAGATTACAATTTGTGAATAAATACTTTAAAGTCTCCAAACTACGTTCAGTAGAAATACAATCCTGGCGGATGAACTGACATATTGATGTGAATGGTGGAATTGTTTCTACTTTAGGTACCTATACAAAATTATAGCATGCTCCAAAAACTTTGATATTAGGTACATTTCCATGAAAAACAAGTAGTGTTTATATATTACATACTATTATTAAACAAGTCTGGCGCGCAAGGTACGTAACATATTTCATAAACTTCACCCAGAAAAAAATTGGTTTAAATTTATTTTATTTTTTTATTTTATGTCTCACAGTCGTTTTGGGAAAGGTACTGACGCATCCCGAGATGATGTAGTAGCATAGAAGTAGGGTGATATCTCATGAATTATGGTTCCAATTGAAGAAATATTTTTGTGTAGAATAGCTCATTTATTGAGGAATGCTAATAGAATTACGCTGCGACCAGTAGGCAAACAGGAGCGTAGAATCACTGGAAAATTGTAATAAAACAGGGAAGGTAAGCGTGCCAAGCCGCGGGGCGGGCCGTTAGCTATGCTATAGGTTGGTAGTGCCCGTAGTTTGTGATTATGATGTCTTTTCCCACAACTATACCTACGATAGGTATTGTACACCTGGATTCACAATTATGACACATACCTACATAGTTAAACTTACACATTATGCAGGTGGATTTTGGGAACTTGAAAATTAAATCGATTAGGTATGAAAAATGAGAGAATTAATTAATGCACGATGCCAAATAGAGAAGAGATATCTGCGTTGAAGGTTCCTATAATAACGCTGGCCAGTATTTTGTCTATTAACATAATGTCAAATGAAAGCTTTCGTTAATTTACTATTAAATAAAAAAAAAACATATTTAAGAAGTAAGAACGCAGCCAAATAACAATCACTTCGGTGTTGTTGTGTTTCTGCGTGTAAGTAATGTTACCAGGGCTCCGTGGGGAGGGGTGTAACATTAGTAGCAGGGTTCAAGCCTTCAAACTTAGGCTTTAAATGATGGTGCGAGAGTTACATTTCTTCACTGATTCACCCTTGTAGATAAAATCAATTACAGTGGAAAACAATTAATTCCTGTAATCATCTATGCTCCAAATATTCAAACGAATACGTTTGAATATCTAGGTAGGTTACGTTTTTGCTAAAGTAATTAATACTGGATACATGTTTTCCACAAAAGATGGTGTTTAGTGATGATTCCAAGGTAGTATCTGTTCTTTTTAGGGCGGAGAAGCCTCACTCATGCCGTCACTTTTCCTCAGGTGGTGGTACGACTTATTAAATAATTTCCCTCCATAGAATGAAAATAGGTTTGAACGTTATTAATTAAGTAACATTTTCATTAAAAGCTTTTGGGCACTTAAGAACAAAGTATTGTTTTTATGAAAGTGACCGCTAGTGTAAGTGGACCAAGTAATTGATAACAATACTTTCCTACTAGTGGCCAGTTGCGGCTTAGGACGCCTACATACTATCCCAGTTGTTTCTACATTCTCCAGAGATTCTTAGCTCTTATTTTTCGCAATTTAATGTTAAGTAAGCCTAAAGCCTTCCTCGATAAAAGGACCACCCAACACAAAAAAATTCTCAGCTCGAACCAATAGTTCCTAGGATTAGCGCAATCAAACAAACAAACTCATCAGTTTTATAATATTAGTATGGATAGGTTATGTATGGTAGGTGTTAGCAACTGCTGCGATCCGACCTCCAAAGCCCTTCTGGCTATGTTTTTTATATGTTAATAGGTATGTTTTACTCTTCTTCTTTTGATACTTCCTTTTGTTATTAAGTGATAGATTGTAAGTGAGTGTGTCTCTGTGGTTGTGTAATATATTCTGAGAGCATAGAACGAGTTTAATTGTAGTTACAGTTTCATTCATCGACTATTAATACGAGCCGCGCAGCCCCTGCCCAAAAACAGTCGCATAGCAAAACTAGCCCCTGTCTTGGACAACGACGGACTGCTTCGACTAGACTCGCGAATCAAGGCCATCACAGAAGTCAGCAACATTTCAATTTCACCTGTTATCTTGGACGGCCGTCACCATGCGGTTCGATTGCTGGTGCAGAAGGAACACACCCAAGCGGCACACTCTTTTAATTAGCTGGTCCTAATTGAACTAAGACGAAAGTATTGGATACTTAAAGCAAGAAGTCCTATTCGCAGCGTTGCAAAGGCTTGTTAAAAATGTCGTCGTTGGAAAGGCCGGATTCAGGCGCATCAAACTGGAGATCTACCAGTACAGCATTTGGATCGCCATAAAATACCATTTACCAACGTGGGAGTCGACTATTTTGGTCAGATCACTGTGACCATTCACCGCCGTCATGAAAAGCGCTACGTGGCTCTTTACACATGCTTGGTCACAAGAGCACTGCTCCTGGAAGTGGTAGTAGCCACTCTTTCATCTGATGCTGCATTAATGAGCTTAAGGCGTTTGATAGCTCGTCGAGGATCGCCGTCTATTATTTTCTCGGATAACTGAACTAATTTTGTTTGCGCTGCCCGAGAGCTGCGTGCCCTATATGATGATTCTGTTCAAAATTTCGCTACTAATCACGAAATCGAATGGCGTTTCATCTCACCCCTATCTCCATTCATGGATGGAGCGTGGGAGAGGCTAGTAGGCCAGTTCATTACACCAATATCTTACGTATTGCAATGTTCATAAAAATGTTTGTATGAACATTGGAACATCAGTAGGTACATACTTACCTAGACGGTTCTATCAGGTTTTTTTTAAATCGCTTTACGCACCTCGAGGCTTTCATAATGTTTTTAATTAAATACCTAGATGTATATGTCACAGTCACAGAACATTAAACATTTCTATGATCTCTGAGGTCACAGTCATCTGGTTGAAACTGCTATTTCATTGAATGACTAGCGCGTTCATTGAATGACGACATTTAATTAAAAGACTTGGCCGACCGTTGATATAACAAGCGCCCCTCAACTTGAATTATGTATTTAGCGAATTGTAACATAGCGCTTTTATCAGAGCGGACGTAAAATCAGTCAGGTGATGAAAATTTTGTTCATTTTTTCCCCTCAGCGGCGCTAGTAGTCACCAAAACAAATATGGCGTCAAAACAGAAGGCACTGTGCTAATAGAT
The DNA here is from genome assembly GCA_037074685.1 of Glyphodes pyloalis. NCBI lineage: Eukaryota > Metazoa > Arthropoda > Insecta > Lepidoptera > Crambidae > Glyphodes > Glyphodes pyloalis. The sequence goes on from JAYKKO010000001.1 coordinate 19,234,487, forward strand.
TTATTTAATAAATTTACTTTAATGTGCTTCATGCGTAATATAATATTGTGACAATACGGATTTAACTATTATTGCAATATGTTTTTAATTTATATTGCACTTCAAAACCTGATGTTAGATGGTAATGAGGTCCGAGCTTTAGGGTGACAAGTAGGTACAGTATAATAAATCTGTTACTGGACTTGTCGTCGTTATCTTGAAGGCTTGAACCCTGCTTCTAATGTAGCACCCCCCAGGAGCTCTGGAAACCTTACTCACACGCAGGAGCACAACAACACACAAGTGATTGTTATTTGGCTGCTGTCTTCTGTAAGGTGGAGGTATTTCACCAGTCGGGCTACTCCAGTTCGAGCGATAAATCGCTAACCCTACCTCTCTTGAGGTTGTTGTTACGCGATTACTTCGTCAAATTAAGAACAGGTTTTAATAATGCTTATGTTGTGGTGTAGGTAATAATACTGAAGTACCTATGGAAGAGATGATCCGTCCGTTTAAATATTTACCTAGTTCTTTTTTATCTAAACCCTCATGTCCCAGTAAACTTCCAGAGATTTATAGGTTTAAAAAAATCAAATAGGTATTAAATGGCTGTCCTAGTATTCGATTTTTTGAATTCCTTAAATTAACTGGTAAAAAAACTCAGAATTGCATATTTTAAGACTTAATATCTTGAAGAGTTGCCTTTTAGTCATTCAATACAATAACGCCATTTAATGAACGCGCTAGTCATTCAATTAAATAGCAGATTCAACTTAACTGTGACATAAAGGATTATACTATCAAATTAATATTCACTTCAGGATGGAAAAAATATATCTAAATAAGTAAAGTTTGTAATGTTTAAAAGACGTACATACCTTAATTCGGAATATAATACCTTTATTGAAATCGAAGTAATTAACAGTCAAGGGAAACTTCGAATGAACCAAGCGGTTCATCAACGCGCCGTATTGATTTATAGGAGCCAGTCTGGTCAAGAGAACTTGTTGCATCAGCAAAACGTATATTCAATCATTTATATAAAATTAGCTAAAATCACTTTTATCTTTGTTCAATAAACTCATTTCCTGTGTTTTAAATCTGCGTCCTTTAAAATTAATTAAAGTCTTTCTTGATAACGTTTAAGGACACAGCGTGTAACGGAACGTTGAAAACGTCAACGACGAAACGCTTGTTTTGACATTTCCGTCAGTCAAATGTCCTGGTTTTAGGTTTTTAGATTATTTTGTTTTTCGTTAAAAATTTACCATGACTGCACCGGCCGAATTAAGTTTTGACGAAATCCTTAAGTTTATGTTAGCTCATAATGGAAAAGTTACGAATCACGAGTTGGTTAAACATTTCAAAGTGTTTCTGAAGAATCCTGATATGAAAGGTGAGTAATCTAATAGCTTTCTACTGTTATCAGTTTATATTACCTACCTACTTCCTTGTCTACTTCATTAGTTACAAAGTTTTTAACATTAGATTAACTAGAGTAATTCAACAAATTAAAATTCCTTTAACCTACAACAGTACCTACTGTTAACCTGATAACAGGGAGGCTTCCAGCTTATTTTAATATTATGAGAATACATTTTTAACTTAATATTCGAATGTGCCCTACTTTTATATAAACAGAGAAACGTTTGACCTAGATTCTTATGAAAATAATTACTTAAGGATGAAATTACTGGGAGGAATTTATCCATAATTAACTTTAAAATACATCTAAAAATTATTTTTATATACTTAAGTCAAAAGCCACGGTTACTTAAAATTAATTGTTTATTAATACTTTTTAACTGACTTCAAAAAAAGGAGGAGGTTCTCAATTTGATGTGTGTTTGGGCATAACTCCGTGGCTTGTAAACTAATTTTGAAATATTTTTTTTTTATTTTTATGAAAAAAGTAAGCTTGTGCAAGTAAGGTTTGAGCTTGAAAACCTCTAACTTTTAGTAGTTTTTATTGTATTTTAGTAAATTTAATCATAGTCCTTAAATGTAGCCAATTAACATTTAGTCAGACTCATTTAGTCTCGGCACGCATCAAAATAACATCATAACCTTATTCAAATTTGAATACTGTTTGATATGCTTTAAAATTGACTATTCAGATTTTTGGTTATACAAAATACCCTTGGTTTTATTTGATCCAGATAATTGAGATTTTATTGTAATTTGTAAGTAAGTAACAAACTTAATAAATCAGTAGTGGATTCCCACCAATAGTATTAAAAGATCAGCCTACATACAGGTTATCTGGATACATTAATTTAGTATTGTTTTTAAATGTAGTTATCTACATTAATATTTCCTTTCTCCCAGATGAAGCCCGAAACACATTCAAGAAACATGTTAATACACTTGCTGTTATTAAAAATCAAAATAATGAAAAGTGGTTAATTCTAAAGAAAAAGTACATGCCTATTGGTAATAAAGATGTCGAAGAACCCATGGAAAGCAAAGGTACGGACACTGCCAGTAGTAGTAGTTCCAACAAATCAGTATCTATGGAAAATGTTTCTCAACCACCATATCGACCCCCACCCCTAGTACAATTTAATCAAGATTTGAGCATACTCAATAACATAATTAAAGACCAACAAGATACAGCATTGATTACCTCGCCTATGGATATAACTCCTCCAACTGAATCTAAAGAGAGTTTAACATTTCCTGCTGATGAGATACCACCAAAAGTGCATCCTCGTAGAAAATCATCCTCAGACAAATCATTTACTGAAAAGCGCCCGAGTATTGGACAGATAGGACCAAAGCCGTCAATTCCTGATCATGAAATTAGTGATACTGATAATACAATGTCATCCCCGTTATCATCTTCAAGAAGTGAAAGTATGCTTGTGGATAGTGAGCAGAAAATTTCAGTCAAAGAAAGAAAGCAAATGTTTAACAGAATGGCATCAGAAAGTGATGTCTTAAGATCAAACAAACCAGGAGGTAACTTCAGTCCTCAGGTAAGTCAAAACAATTAATTTCTTTGGTTAGTTGAAGTGACTGACACATCCTTATTAATTTTCTAAATCCTGGAAGAGGAGAGAGTCTGTCAGAAATTAATGTCAAGTGATCAAGAAATATGGCATTTAACCTATTCAATTTCTTGCAAAACTAGTTTGATACATCATACTAAGGTAAATGATAAACAAATTTTGGACAATGAGGCGAAGCTATTAAGCACTTGTGTTTCAGAAATTAAAAGCATCGATAATGTTACTCACAACAAAGGGGACTCATATATTTGTCAGTTTTTTAGAAATTTTATAATATTTAGAAATTACTTAAAACAATAAGTAGTAAAGTACTGAAATATTATATATTCCCATCACATATTTAATTATGCAGAAATCATTTATCTCAACTACTAGGAATTATGTGTCTGAGATTAAACCACCCAATATTACCATATGTTGACGATTTTTATGGCACTATTAAATGTGTACTTCTTACAAGTGTGATTGCTGTAAGTAGCACATCAGTAGCTTGACAACAACCCTTATATATATGCTGACATTGCATGGCCGATGACTAATATTTACCTCAATACTTTGCTGGTGCTTGCCACATGAATAACTATAAAAAAATATGCATGGAGTGAGCAACTCTTCAACTTTTAAAAGTCTGCCAATAACTAAGATATGTGGGAATATATTTTTTATAGTGATGTGAATTATAGTATAAAATAAATATGTTTTTGTGGTTAAGTTTGGTAGACAATAATGCTAAGCATCAATTAGTGGACTGCATTATTATAAAAAAAAAACCCACAGCAGAGCAATAAGCAATTTTTTGCTTTTGAAAAATTTTTAAACTTGAGCTCTATCATTCAAAATTTCTTCTGAACGATGATGGTCAAGTTTTAAAATTTTCGACACAAAAAATGTGCAATTTTTATTTTTCTCAAATCATAATATACTCGTTTTACTCGCACAATCTCACACGACGAATCAAGTGACACCTCAAATGTCGAAATCTGTTTAGCCGTTCGGGCGGTGAGCGTGCGTCTTTCATCACGTGCATACATACACGAATACTCTCCAAAAATATTACGCTTCTTTCTTTGGCAGACAGGTAAAGATTTCAGAGGATAAATACCAAATATCACTTTACATAAGTAACATACAATATGAATTGACATTCAACAATCTTATCGACTCGTAATTGTAAATGCAAAACCTTGCAAGCCTAGCATGCGCCACGCGACTAAATTTTATCGCGCTCGAAAGAAACGTCAAAATCGATTGAAGTCAGTATGTCAGCTGCTGATTGGCTGAAAATACGAGTACGATGTTCCGTTAGCCAATCAACAGTATCACAACTTTTGTCATCTCATGCGAAAAATTTGACGTAGGTATTGCGCATGCGCCAATACTTTTACCGCCACCCTTATTTCTATTATCTTTTTAGTTTGCTTGTTGTGGACCTAAAAAATATCATCACTTATCAGTCAATCGTACTTGTTCTCTGATCCATTTTAAACAATATAATTTTTTGCCGACTCTATAGCCTAAACAAGTGAGATACATAGCCGACAACTTTTGCTTACAACGTAATTAATTAATTTCTTATACGAAATAAGTTTTATGAGCTTGCTACATTAGCAAGATTTGCATATATGTCGGTTGATTCTCAAATTATCTGCAATTTACACAATCGTTGTGATAAGCAATTAACACGAGGAATACAAAGTAACAAATAAATTGTACCCAATTTGTCGACTGCCGTCTTAAATTACGAAAACACTCGTCAAGCATATCACCTGTTGCATGTTATCCACAAACGTCCATTCTCTAATTTATCGGTCCGAGAATTCTGTAATTGCGTTTTAATTATATCTCAAGCTAGTTAAGTATCATTTTGTATCTCAGATCCACGCATAGTTATTTACTTTGATAATTATTGTTTTGAATGAGTACATAATTATGAATGTTTGAGGACCTCACCTGTTAGTGGTTCGTCGACCATTAATGAATATTTTGACCCAACGTACAATGTTACATATAAAAACCTGTTTTGAACAAAACACCTGTAATTTTAAACGATGAAAGCGAACAAAATTTTTACAAGCCAGCAAGAATAATAACATACCAGTATGCAAATCATGCTTTGATTTGATCTATGTTTTATTATCTAGCTGATTGACATTTACGTGTATAATGTTTTACTACAATTTCACTATTTATAAAATGCACTTTACAAAGTAGACTGTATGTCGATCATACTAGTGAAATAGCTAGCATATTTGTAGAATTATTGTAAACTTTTATTTTGTCTTCATGCTCTGCCTAAAGTTGCCAGTAAGATACGGGAGCTATTTCATGGAAAGAGATAAACATTGGTCAAGTGTAAGTGATGCTGAGCTTGCTCAAGGAAGGGGTCCGTCGACAGAAAAATTAATATTCTACGAGTAAGATCTGAGTCCATCGTTCAATAAAACTAGCGTGACCACTTTTTTGTATCAGAATGGGGAGGAAGGAGACAATTATAGGGGAAATACCAGGTTAACAACTGATTATTTGGGTTAAATGAGATATTTTGAAACCTGTTTATAAAGTTCAAACAACCGTAGATCTACGGATAAATCCGTGGGCATAATTTCAGTGGATGCAGGCAAGCTTATTATCTGCTTGAAAGTACCTTACAAACTCCGCGTCTATGACAAATAGTCTCGGTGTTGCTGGAAGTTTTTATACCGTGTCTGTCCAAACTGAACTCTACAGTCACTTAATGCAGGGTTTTTTGATACTGAAATGATAAAATTTGAACATTACCTACAACAATAGTATTTGTACTTTTATCCTACGTCATTCAGTTATGGAGGGTTTATTTATTTACGAGACCTTACAGGCACACTAATAGGTTATAAATTAGTTTCATTTTATAAATAGGTACTGTTGTATTTGCAGTAACGTGATATTGAGTATTATTTAAGAAATATATAATTCACATATTGCGAATATTTAAACTTAAATGACATGTATATTTTTGGTAACCCAATAATCCATGCTATGGTAAAAATAGAACTATTAATCTACTCGCTATTCATGTCAACGCTGCGATTTAATGTCAAATCACAATAGCAGTAAGGTTGAGGCTAGTAAACTTCTATCATTAGACGTGCACGTTGATTGTAAGCTAGGGAAATTCGACCTAGTTCATTAATGACTTGAAAGACCATTATACCATTCAATGTTAACATTTTACGTTTATAATTATGTAGTTATAAACCTTTAGCATTTGTTTTTCATTGCTTTTTTGTGTGTAATTTACACGATAACCATGCTAATTAATAACATTAGTTTTCTATTAAAATGATATCAATAAGATATTTTTACAGCATTCTGAAATAATTATGTTTTGACTTACATACGAATTTAAAATAATTTAAGGGGTCAAAACGCGACACCATTTTTATTTAGTAGTTAATACGAACTACTTACTGCCCTAACTTACTGTTAAATTATTTTAAATGTTTAAAATGGAACGCGAAAGTCTTAAAATTTATATTATTTACGAATCCTGTTAAAATCCTAATACCTTGTGGTTTAAGTACCGGATTACGATCTCGTGGTCCTGGGTACAATATAGCCATCATATGATTTAAATATTTATACATATTCTGCTTATGTAGGTATAAATGTTTCGATCATAGCTCCGGTTTGTGATAACTCTCATTTGGCAAGCGTGAAGAGTAAGCCGGCATCTATTGTCCTCTACGGTGATACTATCAATTCAATAGGCTGATAGTTGACTCTTATACTTTACTAGCACGCCGGCTTCGCACGAATGCGGTGTAGATACGAATGATTATTTCGGTTTTCTGTACTATAATAAATGTACGATATGTACGGTCGACAGAACATCATAAAAAATACTTACAGTTCGATATTAGTTCTTATGCGAACAACATAAGTGCGGTATCTACACGGTCCAAAGTATGCAATTTGACATGCTTTTGTCTGTGAACATATACTTGAATCACTGAATCTATTAAAAAACAATCGATCTAATCATACATCGGGAAGCATTAGGCTTCCTTTGCTCAAGCTGAACGTAGTTTTCTAACAATAGCTACTTACGAATAGAAAACTTGTTAGTAACCTGACAAATTTGGCACTGTCAGTAACAAAAATATACATAACTATAGGGACCAGATAATTGATACCTTTGTAGGTAATAGCTTTAATTGTATGGAAAGCTCGATATCATTTAGTGAAATTCGTGTGAACTTCGTTAGTTAAATCATCGGTTCTAGGAAAACGACCGTTGTTAGTACATTGTTATATTTATTACAAAAATGATGCAATGCAAATTACGAACCGTCAATAAGTATAGGTAATTATACGTTGACCCATCTCATCCCTATTAATGTTTTGTCTTAACACTATTTATCGAAGTCAGCAATATACAAAAACACTTCATAAATAAATCAACATTTGTTCACCAATAAATTGTGTATTTTCTATTCAATAAGTAACCAAGTAAAAGGCCATGGTAGGCCAATAGTAAACTACTAAAATAAAACTATGAATTTTGTTATCTGTTCTTATAAAAGTCTTTTGAATGTTAAATTGTTGCGTTACATTACAGTATAATTAAAAACGTAACAGTGAGTAAAGTTGGTTAATTATAAATACAAAATAATTATACTCATATAATATTCATATAAATAATTGCATAGATTTTATGATATTCTCTTGATAAGTTTAGCAATTAAATATTATTTTCTTATTCGATAGGACAGCCAATTTAACTATAGAAATAACGTGTTAGAAAATTTTTGTGGAAATAGTAAAGCAGTATTTTGTTGTATGCAATAAACTAATAAAATCAAGGTATCCTTCAATTTTTCTATTATTTTATTTGTGACATTGCGATGCAATATAATGTAATTAACTGTCAATAACTATTGTGCAATGCATTGCACATGGGTATATCTATAAAATTAGTCATCTTAATTCTCACTCTCTCTCTTGTTGGATCAGTCAGGACGTACTATGATTGTTTAAATATAATATCAAATAAAGTATTATATTTAAAAATATTTGTTTTTATTTGTGTTTGGGTCTTGTGGACATATTTAAATATACTTTACTGTAAGCATCACTATACTGTGTTAGCGGTTGGGTAAAAGTTTCCTGCTCGTCGACACCTGGTGTAGCTAATTGAATTGTAAAACCTTCGTCATGGCCCTTTGGCGGTCAAAACAACGTCGAATCCGATTATTATCGATAATACTTTTTCGTGATCGTACCAGGGTAGCAAGACCTGTAGGGAAATAACTAATACGTTACTACGTGCACCTTTTATAATAAGATCACCCTTTAAGATCCGATGACAAATTGATATGGTTTTTACGGCATATCGGCTTAAATTAGCAGCGATACTACACCCAAAGGGCACATTTGGAAAAATACCAAAGGGGATATTCATGGGAGTGGAGGTAAAATTTGTATAATAATAATTTTAGCTCATCTGAATGAGTCGCACCCCTCACCGGGCTGCTCTACACAAACAACAAAAGCACCTAATGACAAATATTAGGCAGCGGGAGTACGCCTCCGCACACCTAATGGACTTTACAATTGCTTTATACAGCGTGCTCCACATTGTAGCCTATTAAAAGGACGAGAGCCTACATTAACTTCCATGTAATTAATGGCACGAATTCGTGGTTAGTGGTACGAACTGATTTTTAGCTACGCTAAAATGCTGAAATTATAAAGGCTAGGTAGGTACGTTATAGTCTAACCGTGGATTGCGCAAACTTAATTTTAATTGTTACTGACGGTTTCACGGTTGTCACATCACATTTATTTTTAAAACTGTCAGTCTTAAAACAGGCTGTAGCAGTTAAAATATTTTTCATGCATATTCCCTATAGCCGGAATAGCTTGAAAGATATTCCGGCCATTCAATTTATTTAACGTATCTACGAAAAAAAATATGTACATTAATTAGTAAATGACTTACAATCTTACCGAAATACAGGCTTATATTTGTCTTGTTAACTACCATAATTGTCTTGAGGAAGTTGTAAGGAATCATGTAACTGACGTTGTTGAACATTGTATTATCGTGTATGCTAAAAAAAAATATATGGGGTAAGTCAGGGGTAGTTGGCCATAGTTTTTTAAAAGTGTTATAGAAACAAAACTACATGAATGTAAGTTGTAATTATTATTTGAATTAAACTTTGAACCATAGACTAAAGGTTTTTAAACAAAAAATGTATCTCTTTAAATATAATCATACTCAAAATTAACATAACATAAAGATCACAATTGGCCATCTCACCCAGAATGCCTGGGAGAGATGGCCAAATCTTCACTCAAAATCCCTACCTACCGCTTTTCTCTTCCATTTATTTTGCATCCAAAGAAATGTGTCTTAGTATAAAAATATGCATTCACATATATTAATAATACGGCCATCACACCCTGACAAAATATGGCCATCTCTCCTAATTTTCTGGATGACATGGCCACACCGGACATGTGACAAAATATGCGCGCTATTGGTATTATTTTGAGATTATTATCTAGCACGATTCATAAACCATCACCAAAGTATTAAAAGACATGAATTTTTAGGAAATATTGCACAATTACAGCAAATAACGTCAACTTATTAATTAATTTTTACATTACGCAAAACAAAACTAGAGGATTTTACTTATTTTAAGCTTTTTTTTCGCCAATATTTTTGCTTACAGTGGTTTGCACACACGACTCAAAGCGAACTAAATGAGCGCTAGCGACATCTAGTAAAATTTAATGGGTTTTTTTGGACTAGGCCATCTCTCCCGTAAGGCCAACTACCCCGGATTTACCCTATATATACGGTCGAATTGAGAACCTCCTCCTTTTTTTTGAAGTCGGTTAAAAATAGTAACTCTATCAATAAACAAACCATCCTTCGTATTTGTTCATCTGTGTATTCGCTATTGAGTGGGTGCCGCTTCCTCAAACTTAAACGACACTTTTAAACAAGCATTACTAATGAACACTGTAGCACGATATTCGTACGTTTGATGAATCAAAGCCTCTGCTCTATACTAATTTATCACATAAATTGAACATACCAACTATGGGATCAAGAATCCAAAGAACTAACTTTGGTCACCAACTTTTTGATTGCTAGTACATAAGCTATTTAGCTTATGAAGTAGTGTTAAAAAAACAAGTTCTGGCTACTAACTTTGGGATCAGGTTAATGTATGTGACGTTCTCACCTGAAACAACGATGGGACCACAGTAGCTGCTTACACATGTAAACACTGAGACACTGTACACGCACAAAACGTTAATCACATAAAAGTTTGTCCTGGGTGGGAATCGAAACTACGACCATTGGTAATACAGCCATGAGCAGCCATTATTTTAAAAGACCAGACCAAAACTTAAATAAATTAGGCTAAAGATATATTGCGGCTAAGCCATTAAACCATGTCGAAACTAGATTGGAAACATTAACTTACCTCACAGATAATGCAAATGAAATAGTTTCTGACACCTTGTGTCGAGTGGCCGCTGTGCGGAAGCTCACAAATAATAAATGAACAATCTACACTCACTAATATGCCACATTGCCATCAGTCCTCTGAGATCCTCGTACATAAATCAATTCTGAAATAGAACGACGATGTATAAACTCGTTTCCGCTCATCAAACTGGATACTCTCAAAAAATTAATCTACAAAGATTTTATGAAAGTGTATTCCTCTTTCACCGCTGCGCTATAAAAAGGGATACTTTAAGTTTGAAGAGCTTAAACATTTAAGTTTTTTATCCGTTTCCTTCGGATGAGAGCCGATTACAAAATCGAGTCTCATAATCTTCAGTTTATGTTAGGTTGTAGCAATTTATGCGCTTGAGATTTTATATTTTGGCATAGAACAATAGAATTTCACTTATTTGTAATTATTAGGATAAACCTTCTGGATATAAGGTAATTTAAAAATAACGTTTAAATCGGTACACCTAAAGTGATTTAGAACATTCATATAGTTTAGTCTTCCAGCTATTTGCTGTGCTTTTATATTTTTATTTTACTGCGTTTGAGCATATTTCAGTTGAGTTTTTAGGTCATTTGCTGGATGTCGCAGTGTGTGGGTATGTAGATACGAAACTTGGACATTATTATCATTATTCATGGAGTATCGCGCATTGAACACAGCTCGTGACTCGCGGCCGATTGTCCCCTGACAATTATTGTCGTGTGACTCCAAAGCGCACGTGCGCCATTAAAGTTCTAAAAAAAGGTCATTCGTGCTTTGTGCCAACCCACCAGTCGCTGCCTGTCGAGTTTCATCGCTTCTTATCTATTCAATGACACCTAATGTTAATCGATGCTTCAAACAGTTATTGCAATTTTTTAAAACCGAATGAGCAATGGTGTTTTATGAATTGACTTAATAAAAATCTCAATAATATCTAATTATATAAATTTTTATCTTTATATTTATCACATATTTGGACATAAACAAAACTAATGTGTAGGTGATAGGTATACTAAGTTGGACGTGGTGTCAAATGTCATAAGTAAACAAATCGCATAAAATCGTAATTTTATAATATAAACCACAACTCCACCCAAAAAAATATATAGTAAAATATTTCCTGTGCACATTACAAGCTTTATTAGACATAGATTTCCAGCAATTCTAATTAAAATTCGATATCTTCATTAAGCTGTTACATATTCGATTTAATAGAAACTTTCATTGTTAATAGTACCTGAGAAGCTAGTTTATTCTTATTGCATCTTTAAATGTTCTTCTTAGTATGTGCTAAACGCGAATTTCAATTCGCTTTTAGTGGCAAAGTAGTACGTAAACCCTTTTATTGCCCGGCCTCTTCCTCCCGTGTTTAATTTTAGGACCACTGTTGTTATTTAACACTTTTTTTATTGCCGATTAACATTAAGGACGACAAATAAAAGCAATTGGAGGCTCAGTAATTATTACCTTTATAATGCGTTGCTTTTGTTGCAAGTATCTTTTGGATTTATCTTTCTCATGCAATTCGATAAATCCTTCAAAAAGGTAGCGAAAATAAGCTTCGTTTTAAGTATACGTCATGATTGTTTTGTATAAACGCATTCTAGTTGTTATGCATGATGCGGCAGATAAGCGCGCACGGTCCGTTGCCGGCTGGCAGGAAAATATGACCGATTTCATTGTTCCTCCGCTATTCGGGCCTGAGAATCACTTGCAGCCATCAACATACGGATACCACACTTAACGAGCCTTGTCGAAGTGATGGAAAATAGGAACAGATGAATTAGCTGTCAGCTATTCAGAGATAAAGCGAGGCGGTGCATAATTTTTTTGAAGATAAAACAATTGGGTGTTTACGTCAGCCACTCTGCGAAAATATCACCGTAGCAAGTTGTAATTTTTGTGTTTTTTCTTTTGATTGTAGCTACAATGTGAGTACAATCCCGAATGCTAAATAGATGTATTCTACTGTGCATATGTTTTCTTTTTGTTGGCTATCGTCTTATCGCTAGATAATAACTACCTTAAGTGATGTTATATTATAATTACAATAAGTACAAAATAAAATATAGAAATTAGGATAAACATTTAGAAATTAAGTGAAATGCTTATAATATTCAAATTGTGTTGCGACTTACTCGTTGTTTATTAATTAAAATTTCAAATTTTATGTGAGTAATTATATTTTGTAAAAGTAGTCAATCCTTTAAATATCCGTCGTCTGGTACTCATAGTACAAGGGAAAAACCTTAGTTTGAGACCAGGTGATTGGTGGACCATTTAAATATTCTACCACCGATAGCTTTCTATTTGACTTTAGCCAAAACAACCCAGCATTACTCCATAGTTGTCAATATGGCAAATAACGACTACTTTGCTGTTTTCGTAGATTTAGAAACCAGAGTTCTGTCCCTAACTGTCCGGAACCCAGCGGCACCTTGACCCGTAAAAAAACGGTAGGGAAGCTATATTTTCCAAGTGCGCGGGACCATCTACGCTCGTAAAATTAATAATACTTAATGAATAGGTGTCTGCATATTTCCATTAATCCCGTTAAGAGGAATTCCACTCTGCGGCGAACTAGCTCGTAGTGATGTGTATCGATCGTAATGCCGTCCCGTCGCCACCATAATGTGCCCGGCGATCGGACTCGCGGTGTCCCGGAGCGCGGCACGCACGCCTGCCGACTGGCGACGCGGGGCCGAGCGTCGCATGCGACCAGCAACCTTTTAGGGGCCCTCGGAACCTTCCTGGGTTCCTTTCTTAAACGTTTAACTTCAGTCCACAAAGGGTATTTATTTCTCACTAGCTGATGCACACGACCTATTTCACGTTTTTTTTTACTTTGCCTATAAACTGTCCCACTGCTGGACAAAGGCCTCGACCTGGACCTGGACCTATTTCACGTTTTTCCGGGATAAAAAGTTATGTGTGCTATTCTATAAATTATCGGTCTTACCATATTTCATCCAAATCGTGTAGTAGTTTTTTCATTCAAGAGTAGCAAAAAACATACGAGTCTTATAGATTTTTTCATGAAATCAACTTTGAATGCAGTGTGTCATTGTAAAATCAGCTTAATTGGTTGATTTATTTAGTTTGTAGCAAAAGAAGCACTATACTGTGTAAATTATCGTTAAAATCTAACGTTTGTGGCAAAAACAGCAGTACCCAGTTGTGTTGTTTGATTTAAAACTAAACATTTGAATAATTTTCCAATAATAATATGCGCAGCAGTTCCTGACATTAGTGCGTTGAAATCTTTATAATATAATAATAATAATAATAATAAATGCGCCAGACAATCACACCAATCACCTGGTCTCAAACTAAGGTTTTCCCTTGTACTATGAGCACCAGACGACGGATACAAACTGGGGGCGTCATCCCAGCACACCCAGACCCAAGACAATTTAGAAAAGTTCGTTTTCCAAATTGACCCGACCGGGAATCGAACCCGGGACCTTTCGCGCTTTGGTCGCCTACCTTAGCCACTGCGCCACCGAGGTCGTCAATTATTTTTATTATATTAGAATAAATTTATCATTCATCTGTATGATATGATGTAAGTAAAGAATAATTAGTTTCACTGATATCAAACATTAAAGTTATCATTAAACATTAGTAGTAAATTACCCAGACTATGATAATAAAATAATACAATTAATGTATGGCATACAGCCTTAATGTTTTGCGGTTTGAGTATACGTTCGGTTATGTTTTAGACTAGCAGCCCACAGTGGCCTCGCGCGCTTACGATCCTTTTCTTAAAAATTAGGTTCTGACAATACAATAAAACAAAAAAAAAATATCCAAACAAAAGAAATAATTATCCAACTCACTTTAGTCGTTATAAAATTATAGGTTTATAGTTATGCAAATTTATTTTCTTTATCATAAAAAAATGCGTTAATCCTATGTGTAACACAGTTAATTAAAAGTGTGCAGACTTAACTTTGGCATCTCAATATCGTGTATATCATGTAAAACTATTCACTTGATTTTTTTAGTAATATTTTCTATGAAGTTGCGTTATAATGTTCCTCTTACGTGTGAGCCTTTGCTAGTCTATAAAAAAAATGGGTTCGTGTCTGGTTACTGGTGAATTCGCTCTGTCCGAACCGCGGCCTTAGAATCGCATGTGGTACCGGGATGAAGGGGTTAATGAAGATAATGATTTATATAACACAATGAACAGAAAATGATCTTTTAGTGGCCAAGCGAATTCTCGGCCTCATTATCACTGACCAATGGATATATCATAAGTTTGAATGGCTATCTGAGGGCAGAATAGCAATTTCATTTGAGCTTTTTCGATGAAGTTATCGTCGACCTAACAATCGAAAACAGCAATGAGGCTGAAACTCTTTATCCTCGGAAGTACATTACTCCTATGGCAATAATTAAACACCAAACACACCAATTAATACCATGATAGATGTATTTTTTGTTGGGTTTAAAAGTTTGCAATAATTTTCAATACTGGTGGGCACCATTAGAGTCCTCTCCATAGTTCGTGGGATCCTTGCGTTTCTTTTAATTTATAAACCGAGCCCTTACACGAAGCCACTTCCGCATAGAGATGCCAGCACCATTTTTAATCGTGCAATCAGCATATTTAACCTTGAGAATCATTAAATCACAAAACGTTAATATTTGGTTTTGCTAATGCTCGTTTCCAGAACAGCAAGCCCCACATGTTGATCCTACTACTATTATAAAGGTGAAAGTTTGTAAGTATGGATGTATGGATGTTTATTACTCTTTCACGCAAAAACTACAGAACGGATTTGGATACAATTTGGTAGGAAGACAGATGACATACTAGATTAACATATGGGATACTTTTTATCCCGAAATAACGCGGGCGAAGTCGCGGGCAACAGCTAGTAAATAATAATACAATAGTCAAGTTCCAATCCTTAACAATACAAATATATATAGTACAAAAGTAACCTGTGCTTTGAAGAGTCAGTCATGTTAAAATACACAAATCAATATTTCTTCATTACTAAAAGAGAAGATGGTATTATTATCAATTCCAATCAAAATTAGGTACGTGAAAAGTAGATTTTAGGTAAGCCATACAAAATCCTTTGTTATTCAACATGAATGGAATTCCCATTTATATCGGACGACGTCTTCCAGGCCAGCATAATACAAATGTTCTTAGCACAAAAATGCACTTGCATTTTAGTATGCAAGCTATGTAAGATTTATGTCTTTAATTTTAATTGTTTATTTCAAGAAAAAATACACTATTGAATGAAAAGAATTCCCTTGTGAAATACATTGCATATGGCTCAATATAACTGCCAAAATTTTCCGCGAAACAGAAATTAATCATGTTAAATAAACAAACAATACTTTAGGAAGTTAGGTAATATAACATAAACGGTCCGTTCAAATTGAATTTGGAATTTATCGTCGATCCGCCACACGCATCGTGGATACCGATGCACCTTACTGCGCTCGTGAATAGGATTGAATTTGACCAACTCATAAACCATTGGCTCGCACAACAAATGTTATTTTGATTTTATTGATGCGTTGCATATTAATTAAATGTTTAGTAATATTGAAATGTCCTTTAATAGCTACAAACGTGATGCTGAATGAGCACATAGTCTAAAATTTGTTTCTCAAAATTATGATTATGATCAAAGTAAAGCACCATGTTCGCAAACACGTTTTCAAACTTCAACATTATCTTGTAAACTAAATATTCTGTCATCAGCTGCATCTTTACATCCGATATTTTGCTCATTACCTACTGTGTCGGACATCGTAAATTTAACAGAGGACGTGGGAGTGTCCAGTGTCTTGTCGGAAACTTTAAATGATTCTACTCAAGCTTGATAATAGTCTCGTTAAATTAATGCCACTGTAAATTTAATAGGAACATTAAAATTAGATCATGATTCAGGTCGCTGCTGTCAACGAACGCAATCTAGTTTCGATTGTATCAACGCAAATTTAAA
This sequence comes from Glyphodes pyloalis, assembly GCA_037074685.1. NCBI lineage: Eukaryota > Metazoa > Arthropoda > Insecta > Lepidoptera > Crambidae > Glyphodes > Glyphodes pyloalis. The sequence continues at coordinate 19,250,966 of JAYKKO010000001.1, forward strand.
AATGAAAGAGGCACAAAACTGAATCTTAATATTAAATCAAACACATCACATTAAGGATGTTATCTTGTCAATATCGAAGTCCCTAACAGTGAAGCCAATAGTGTAGACATAAATATGTAACGACAGGTGGTAGAGTGGTCATGCTGCGCAACGCGCGCCCAGCGCACCATCGATAAACATTGTAACTCCATACATACACTACTCGAAAATGAACTGTATTATATGTAACGTACGGGTTTTAATTATACCTATTTATTCATATTAGTTATCATATACCGTATAAGAAATCAATCGCAGCGCAAGCCTGAAGACGGGAGAATTCGAATTTATTGACCATTAATTCAAAATATTATTTTCACAATATAAGTACTCATTTATTAATTTTGAAATATTAGGTTCCGATTAATTTATACGTGTCGTTAAGATATTTATTATGTATGTAAATATCATCTTTATTTATAATCCTAATCTTTTGTTTTCGGTCGTTGAGTGCATCGGGTATTTCATTTAATAAAGTTTTGCGGTGCATGAATGGACTGACTTTTAGTACGTACAGAGTATAAACCTGAAGTTATATCAATGGTCGCAAGTTTACAAAGATCGTTGAAAGTAATACAAATTATGGCGCGTCGTATATTCAATGTACTTATTTGTTTGCAGGGCGTGGACGAAGAAGATCGGGTATCAGTGAGTACAAATATTTTTGCAAGTCTGACGTTTTTTTAATAGTGAATCAAATAAGTTTTGGTGAATAGCTATTGGTGCTTCGTGTCATTGTTTGCATTATGCGCGAAACTTTCTATCTGATACTGTCTATCGAACAATGGTTAATATTGTGATTGAAATGCGGGAACCCGTTGCATGTGGGCGGGCTGGCGTGGCTGTCCGTCCGTTGAGGCGTTTTAAAGGGTGGGTAATGCTTTAACGGGGAACAATTGGATTGGTGATTAGCCCGGTGATGTTGATTAGCTATGATATGAAATATTAGATAGAAATACAGTGACACTAATATAACGTAGTACAGGGAACACATTTATAGTTTAAATTTATATTGATAGGTACTCACTATCGGTAATGTTCATGTCATTTGCAATTAAGCTGTTTTTTTATTGAGACGGTTTTGAGATGACGTTGTGTGTTGTGTTTCAATGGAAATTAAACTTCTTAAGTCTATAATAAAGTCCTAATCCGTAGATACCAATGATCCAGTTGAGTCGTTTCAAGGCTTTATAGGTTCTGAAGTAAAATTTGACCACGTAGACAAGCCGCTAGACAATCTATGGGCGTTTGAATTCTGTTTTTATCACTTAATATTGAAAATTATTAGACAAATCAATCCCAAATTAGTTAATAAAAAACAATAAATCGGATCGAACATCTTTTTCTAAAATATTAAATCATAGTTATTAGTCATATAGTATTGATACTTAAAGGAAAAAATATTATACTTACTTAGATATTTTTTTCAGTTGGACCAGAAAAGTGAGACAGATCCTCTAGACTCCAAACAAAAGCAATGGATACTATGCGCTGCCAGGGGAGAGTATCACTCGCTTGCCAAAATGGCCAAGGAGAACGTAAAGCTTGTCAAAACGAAGGTAAGTTAAGATTTATTTATTTGTAAAGCGTCATAAAACAGTCGTGTGTGTGCGTGTAAAAATCGTGAGCATTCTGATTTCTAACGTTTTGTGCATAAATTATGCGATGTAGTTTTCTCCTATTCATAACCTGCAATGAAACTTCGCTGATCAAAGGAACAAAACATTAATTCAATAAAGTGTTAAAATAGCAAAAAACTTAAAATAGATCGACCATAGTTTCCCGTTGGGTAACTTCGAAAAAGCAAAAAAGATCATGTGCCGTAAGTTCACCAACAAAGTCTATATAGTTGGGTCGAACGCAACATGTAATATCGAAAAAACTTTATGGTGTCGATTCGCTGCGATTTTGCATCCGTCTGTCGAAGTTCTTGCTCCTTTCATAAAGGAGGACTCGTAAGACCTCTCAATATTTTTTTACCAATTTACACGTTCACATTTAAAAAGACGGAAGGTGGTTAGTTGTAAAGTGGACGGTGAAAGGGTTTTATAAAATAGCACGCAATAGTAACATTGTAAAAGTATTATTTTTTTCAATTTCATTTAACAAAGTGCAACAATATGGAAATGTAACCAGATCATAAAATTGATCACTTCATAATTACAATCGGGCATTTCATGAAATAACCCTCCTCTTAGTATACCTACCTAATATGAAGAATATTAAAAAAACGTTGTAAAAATATATTTAAACAATGAAAATATGCTTCGTTTCATTCTTACTTAAACGGTAGGATAGTGACAAAACATAGAGTTTATTTATAAGAATCAATTGTGAATTCCCTATTATATTCAGAAGGCTGAGCTGAGCTTTAAAGTGTGATGGTACGCAGTTGCTCTAATTCCCATTAAAAGCTGTAAAATGAAAATACGTCCAAAAATTACTGGAAACTGTTTCATTTGAATCTGCATAAAACCAAGCGTTTTATTGACAACTCGCTGCAGCTGTATCTTAAATTTAAGCGTTTTTTTTTTGCTTTTGCAAAATTTTGGTGTTTAAATATCTATCGTCATCATCGGACAAAAACTTCAAAAATAGCCGAGGTGATCTGATTGTCCAGTTTAAGATTTGTCAAAAAAACATTAACAATTTAAGGGTGAAATATTGTCAAGAGTAAACATTTTAAACGATGAGTCAAGTAGGTCTAATGCATTTAAACATTAGCGAAGTGGTTTATATTTTTGAAAATGGTTACATACACACTATTGTTTCAATTGTTTTTGTCACCGGAAACACAAAGAGACAAGGAACATGAAGAGTTGAAAGGACTTTGGTGAAGCAGAGGTTAGTGTTTCCGGTTGTAAGACGTGATAACTTTTAACTTGCCTAAGATCAAGAAGGTCAAGTAGTACATTAAACGCACAACAGATTTTAGACCTTTACCACCCTTATGTCGTTGACGTAAGAACTTATATCGAATTGCAAATGTTTACCTTGACGTGAAATCGGTTCGTGCGTTCTGGAGTTATAGCGTCAGGAAGGAAAACCCGACTTATTTTTGTATAGTAGATGATTAACAATGAATATAGTATAAGAAAAAAAAATACTTTAACATATAAATTTATAACTCCATTGTAATTTGTTCATAAAAAAAAACATTATCATTTCGTCGACGTCGACTAAACAATTTTGAAATTGTGTTATAATTTTGTTGAATGTCTTGAATTGACATTAGGAAATCATAACTTTTAGGGTAAAAGAAATATCTATAATAGTGTGTACTAATTAGTATACAAATTGTTACACAGCCACGGTAGAAAAGGCAAGAATTTTTTTGGCATAGGTAGTCTAATAGGGCTTTGGTTGGACTCATAAGCGGTTGTGTTGAACAGAAAGAGCCTTAAAAAAATTAAGTTACAAAAAGATTCTCCGCAGTCTGGAAATCCAAGTAAGCAACAAAGACAAACTGATTTTCTTCGACTACTGGGATTCCGCCATGAAATAAAGAAGTATATACCAATAAAATAAATAAATACGGTCGAATTGAGAACCTCCTCTTATTTTATGTCGCTTAAAAATAAATATCAACTCTATTTTTGACAAAAAATATTTAAAACCTCTTTTTAGAGATAAGTACTTACTTAACGTCCCGAATTGATTTTGTTTTATACTTAAAATAACAATCAAATTACAGTTGCTATAATCTAAGAAGTGCAATATTACCGACATCATCGGCCATACTGCAATAAATTCTACGTATCGTGAATCATATTATGTTCACCTGAAACTATAAAGCTTTCCTGTTAAATAATAATACATATATAAAACAATTCCATTTCAAGTATAGCGCTTTCTTACTAAACTAAAACTCCCACTTAGGCTTCTGTGTTGTTGTGTTCCTGCGTGTGAGTAAGGTTTCCAGAGCTCCTGGGGGGTGCTACATTAGTAAAAGGAGTCAAGCCTTCAAGGTAAGGGCGACAAGTCCAGTAACATATTTATTATACTGTACTTGTCACCCTTAAGCTAGGACCTCATTACCACTTAACATCAGGTGGGATGAAGTCAATCTTGAACTGCAATATAAAAAAAAGGCTATGGAATTCGACATAGTTGCATTGCATCGCAACGCTTTAATCCGATTCTACTCTTAGTTGGACTAAATATTTGATAATTTTCTTTGAACGTATTTTGATAAAGAGAACCTCATGTTACTATCATGATGATCATATTATGAGTTAAAATCGATACTTCGCAAGAATCGGATAACGTTGGTTTTAGTTTTTCTACAATCTAATTCATTCTTATTCTTTTTTTTACAATCAATTCTAATTCGCACAATCTAATCTAATTGACCGATGCGGTCTAATTTGCTTAAAAATATTGTCCGGATTATGATGTCGATTTTAGGAAAAAAAAATGCAAAAAAGCTCGCTCAGATCATTCTACTTTTTTCCCATGTGACGAGTAAAAGCGGATGTTGGCGTTCGATATTCTTGGATTTTAAAGCGTTAGTTAGAGCCAAGTGAGAGCACATGTCCAAAAGGTGTGCTTCTAATTGGGTCTTGGGGCGCGCGGCCGGCGCGGCGCCATCGCATCGCCCCCCCGCCGCATGCTATCTTGACATATCTCCGGACGTGCGTCCCTTGTTTTATTTTACGAGCCATCTCTCAGGCCCCGACTTTTTTCTATTACACTATTGTGTTTACGCTTTACATCTTCGTATTTAGACGTCATATAAATCGCATCGTTGCTAATTCCGAGCACCGCTTCGTTGATTTATATGAGTGTGTTTAGTAGATTACAATGGCTCTAGACTAATTCACGCAAGCATTTAAATAGCAACGAAGTAATTTGCAATTCTTGTATCTGGATTGGTGGTGCTGGTTTCCGCGATGTTGTTTGCTATTTACTATCGTCTGAATATTGGATTCCAGTTATTGCTAAACTAGATGCTGTTATATTTTCTAAAAAATATTTTGTTATATTGAATGACAATCTTTATGTATACCTACTGATATTTTAAACTTACACGTAGTTTTTCATACACCTTTAAAATGATACATGATTGAATTACATGGAATTTTGGTAGAAATCTACCAAAGTTCCATACATGCGAAACCAGTGACAAAAGCTTGTTAAATATTTGAAATAAGTACCGAAATCTTTTGTTTTATTTTACAAAACAAATGTGCCTAAGTCAATATCTAACAAAAATACTTTTTATTTTTATTTCATTGAGTGTTCCATTTAATCCAAGTTGCAAAAACACACGGATCTTTTCTTATCCCAGGCCACAATAATTACGTCCGTATCGTTAAATACTCAATACGATTATTCCCTTCATTAATAGTAACTGGCCTGAACATAATGGCAGGGCAAGCAAGAATAGTACTTTGACATATTAGCCCTAGAGGCCTGTATTTAAACCTGTTGCTGCGCCGTCGCTTTGATTACCAAGTAGGTACATTACTTTTATTGAATACGTAATAAAAAAGGTAATGATAGCCTTCTCTTTTATTGATTCGTTGTAAATCAGGGGTCGACGCAATTGGATTTGAATTTTATTGGTATCCTAACGTGGACATGTGAATAGTTGTTAACTGGACTTAATGAGAATTACTTATAATTTATCCTCGACTTCTCGTTACACTATTGGTGAATAATGTGGATTCTCGCAATGAATATGAAAAGATAAACATTTGTTTACAGTATGTATGTTACGAATAAGCTTTATTTCAATCATCTGAAACTGCTTTGAATTTGTTTCCAATTAGTTCATCACACTGTGTTGATCATAACACGTGCTTTGAAATGTAGAACGTCGGTTATTTTCATTTTCTTGTGTCCGCCTCTCGAGCTAATAAAGCAACAGTAAATATTGTCAGACAATATGTAACACGTGTTAGCTACTGGGCCTTGCTGGTTGACATTTGTCGTCTTTCCTCTAAAAAACACTTTGATGCTTATTTTCGTATTTGCCTCACTTGCTGAAAGAATTATAGATTTGTGGAAATGCCTCTGTGTGTGGGTTCTTATGATATTTTTTATTGCACGCCTTTCTTGTATCGCTTTGAATCGAGATACTTAAATGTGTCATCAATGTTTCCTATCTAAAGAAGCTCAAGTTAAATATTTATCATTAAAATCCTCTTGATGATTAGCCTCCGTTGTAAATTAGTTAATCCCATAATACTTCTAACACTTCATGACTTTTAACATTTTCTCGTTATTACCTAATCTAAATACGTTATTACGTTGTGTTGTAAAGTAGTGCTAAAAATGTTGTTAGTGAAACTTTGATTTTCAATTTGTACGAAATATTGTTCTCTTTTGTTCACTTTTAAATGAGATAATTTGGCACTACAACTGATTTGAAAGACCAAACATCAGAAAGAAGTAAGGAAGATTATGCCAAAATGTGAAAACGCATTCCCGATTAGTTTTTATGCATCTTAAGAATATCACGTTACACGATTAGATAATACAATCTTAGAATTCTTATCTCTTATAATATAGGCTCTTGCTTTTCAAGTCTTTTAAGTTAGAAAACAAGTTGCTTGTAAACGAACTGTGTCAAGATTGATTATTCTCTCTAAAACAAATTAAAATATTTAAGAGCGCTTCTTAACAATCTTGTAATTACGTTGATAAAGATTTGTTTAGTCAATAAAAACACGAAACAATAATAATACTGGATTATTATTGTTGATTTACGACTCTTCGATTTCGTATGGGGTGGAGTCGTTGATCGAGGTAATTAAGACCAAATCATTTGATGTATGTTTTTTCTATATGATGCATTTATAATATGCAGATATATATTGTTAATTGCATTTTCATTTATGTTTTAGATATCAAATAAAAGTCGCAAATGCAATAGGTGAATATTTTGGTTATTTGCAACCTAATTTGCTCAGAGTTCATAATAGATAGATAGATACACTTTATTCACAGAAAAAATTACAGAAATTGGTTTTACAGACATAATTAAGTACAATTTAGGCGGTCTTATTGCTAGAAAGCAATCTCTTCCAGACAACCTTTAGGTAGAGGAAATAGTAGATATTGATAAACAGGTGCGGCCGTGCAAAATATTTATTGAGAAAATATTAACAGGAAATATAAATAAAATACCATAATATGATAAGTACAAAAAAAAACATAAAAAATAATAACACAAATAAATAAATAAAAATACATACATAAATATATATCAATAAATATATACATATCCATAAAGTATTTACTGCCTTGTCCCCAGCCCAACTTAAATGGATACTAGATCATATTTCAAGTATAAAAAAGTACCTGCCTCATCTACGAAAAAATTACCATTTCTTCTGTAGTGTTTCTAGTATGAAATGATTAATCATAGAAAAGTGTTAGTCAAACCGTTGAATAGTTAATTTGTTAAGTTTTACTCTTTCTTATGCAGGTTTCCCACCCTGATATTACAGTTTGATAACAATACGCCTACGCATCCAAAATTCGCCATAGAGTTTTTGCAATTAGCACTGTTAGTTTTTGAGTTGGACACAATTAGTCATATTTTTTACACGGGTGGCGCCTTCTCGGAGCCACAGGATTCGGTTACAACGTAAAAAAAATCTAAATACTCGTCTAATATTTCGGTTGCACGCGCCATTAACGCCGTCCTGCGGTGGGAGTGTCGTTGCAGAAAGCAATTTAGGTCCTGATTTATTCCGGTGGAGGGGCATCGGTTCCGCTGACAACACTCGTTCTAATTAAGACACTGATTTTCTAAATGATTTATCTCCTTAGATACCATGGCGCTCACCTCGTGTATAGTGCTGTTTAATTGACCAATTAAACTAATTCTAGTTTTCGACATTCAAGATACTGTGTTATGCAGTCGTTTAAGTTTTATACGGGGCTGTAAATTTTTGAACGGTTTTATTATTGGACCGTTGTTGAGACCCACCTCACGTATTTTTTTGGTAAATGTGGGAAACTAATTTTTGCTATTATAAACAGGAAGAATCAGGTGGAAACCTGATTAATATTTAATGTAAAATGTTTGTTGTATTTTAATAGAGATTATTTTTATTTGAATTTCATTGAATGTATATTAAAAAGTACACAAGGCGGACTTAATACCTAGTAGCATTCTCTATCAGTCAACCCCACAGATTTGGGCGAAAAATATAGTGGCGGTACAGGATGTTTCTTTAATAATATAATCATTTATTCTTTCTTATTTACTACTAGCTGTGCCGGCGACTTCGTTCGCGTGGACTACATGAGTTTGAATTTATTTTTTCTTAAATAAAAGTAGCCTAAATTATTCCTCATATCATCAACTGAAGTCTGTCTATAACTAACATCTAGCAAAAACAGCTAAAAATAACGATATGGGACGCCCACCTTAAATATTTATTTTATTTTAGTTTAATTATTTTCGAAGAAAATTTACATTCAAATATTCTGTGAATATTTCAAGCGTCCAACAACAGTTTTTATTAATATGGAGGAAAAAAATCACGTTTGTTCTACGGGAGCCCCACTTAAATAATATTTCTATTTGGTTTTTAGTAATTGTAGTTATAGCGACAAAAAAAAATACATAATCCGTGAAGATTTCTACTCTCTAGCTATCGCCGTTCTTGAGATACAGCCTGGTGACAGACAAACAGACAGACAAACAGACAGACAGACGGACTGACAAACGAACGGACGGACGCATGAACGGAAAGACATACAGCGAAGTCTTAGTAATAGGGTTCCGTTTTTACCCTTTGGGTACGAATACCTAACAATGGAGTAATTTCTACCGATTTCCCGACATTTCCCTTCACTGCTCTGCTCCTATTGATAGTAGCCTGATGAAAAGTATACAATAACCTGCCCAGGAGTATAAAGAATAATCGTACCAAATTTCGTTATAATCCATTGAGTAGTTTTTGTTTCTATAAAGAACAAACAGACAAACAGACATAATTTTTTACTGATTGCATTTTTGGCATCAGTATCGATCACTAATTACCCCCTGATAGTTATTTTGGAAATATATTCAATGTACAGAATTGACCTCTCTAGAGATTTATTATAGGTATCTATACTTATTAATTGACCTCTCTACATATTTATTATAAGTATCTATACTTATAATAGATCTGTAGAGAGGTCAATTGTTACTAGCTGCGCCCGCGACTTCGTTCGCGTGGACTACATCCTTTCATGGTCGGTTTTACCCCTTTCTCCCCTAATATTCGAAACAAAAAGTAGTATATTTTAATCCAAGTTACGAACTATATTTGTGCCAACTCTCTAACTTAAAAAATAAACATTTTCCCATATACACTTTCAAAGGTGGCATTACCCCCCCCCCCCCCTACTTTCTAACAAAAAGTAGCCTATGTCCGTTCTTGAGGTTACCTATGCCAAATTTCATCAAAATCGGTTGAGAGGTTTAAGCGGGAAAGCGTAACAGACAGACAGACAGAGTTACTTTCGCATTTATAATATTAGTAGGGATTAGTAGGGATAAAATATCGTATCGAGCATACGTTATTTGATTGTATATAAAGAAAAAAACATTAATCTATGAACAAAAGTAATATCAAGCAATGGCTTGTACTCGTATTAAATATAGCTGTAGACATTTAGTTCATTTATAAATTACATACATTCCGAATTTTCGACCTATATTGAATCAGGCTTACTGAATATGTCTAATAAACGAAACACAATTTAATCATGTTTTTAAGATCTTATTAAATTAACAAGTTCGGATGCGTTTAAAAATAAGAAAAACTGATTATTTTTTAAAGCGCTGTTCCATTGTGCGCGTCTGAATTAGTTTTTGGATAAAACTAATTTTTATTGTCGACGGATTTGTAAGCTCGTAACACGATTCGAGAAATCGATTCTTCGTCGAACTCGTTTGTTACGGTCGCTTGTTACTTTGTTAAGTGAAGCACGACGAAGGGAACTTTTGGTGCATTGTTGTTTTTTATTGTATTTCAATGGGTGTGCTAACTTCTCGGATGTGTCGGCCGGCGCCAAGTCGGAACCCGAGATTTGAGGTCGCGCCTTATTTCGGTGACTAGAGCTGGGATTTCTCTCCGGTGTTTGTTGGGAATTTAAATATTGTAAGATAGTTCCATTGTTACGAAAATAATTTTATGTTATTAAAATAATAATTTTGAAAAACGATATTGTTTACTTTGGACTTGTAAAAAACAGTGAAGCTAGCAATAGAAATAAGAATACTGTATTATTTTATCTATTGATAGCGTAATGCAGTTTTGTAGTGAATTTAATTTAGCAAGTATGGTTTTACAATGTACAAAATAATACACCAACATGTTATACATTAATCGCAGAAGATCTAAAGTAAATATATAGAAAAAACAATATATTTTAGATTTTGTTGATTTTAGATTGATCATTATGTTAGATCGACTGGCTAACAGGTTTACAAAACGCGGAATTATAACACACACACATAACACACTAGATTTGGCTTATGCTAAAAAGGATATTATAGACCTAATCTGGTAAATTCAGTTATGAATCTGGCAACCCAAATCAGCCGACGAAGATGCACGGCATTGTTTATGCATGTCTGCCTCAGGTCGAGCCGTCAATAGCCCATTCTATTATTTATTTTTGTACCTGTCACTTAGGACAGGCATCGATGATCTCGTACGTTATTCAAACTTATCTATTATGCATGTTTAATTGAACCACTAATTTCACTAATGATAGGTACATAAATATGACCCACATGCCTACAACGGCACGATTTCATTCAGGCGAATAATATCAGCGTGTTAATAAAGCATCGTTGTACGATGCTTTAAAGTGGAAAATAAAAATCGAACTTACTTGTCAATACCAGCTATCATGATTTAGTTGAATATTGAAACATTATTAGTGAGTTTTGTGACTGTTTATCGGCGGCGTTATTTTGGCTTTTAACGTACTTTATATAATAATAATAATAATAATAACTTTATTTACTAAAACAGTATCATGAGAAGTTCCGAAGTAACATCCTTAGCGCCATTCAACAGTTCAAGTTTAAAATTTAATTCAATAAGAAGAGTGGAGAGGATTAAATTTTAGATTTAAGGAAACTATAAGTTCCGATTCGGTTAATTCTTCTAGTTAAAGTTTAATTACTCAATTACAAACCAAAGTGGACTTTATTTATTTGCTAAAATTTACCTTGATAGTATTAAAGGTAATGTAACTTTTTCATGATCCAATCCGTATTTTCTAAAAAAGTTCAAATTCCGCATTTTCCAAAATCACCATTCGAAAAGAGAAAGATATTTAAAATGAAGTCCTTTAGTTCGTTGACTGGCAATGATGACGTCATAGGTTAATAAACTGAGAATGAATTTGGCAACATAGAGTGTCTTGAGTTTTTACTAAATGCAAACGCAAAAAAGCAATAATGTACGAATCGACCATGTTGAATATTGAAGAGATTATATCAAGGAGACATTACGTTTGGTACGTAACCGTTAAAACGGGGGGGTCTCGCACCAAACAAGATCTAGGCGCGTAGCATAAGGCACTTGCGCGGGAGTGCAAGTCACTCCCACAATAAGTGATTTCCAACACAGTGACGCAGCGTTATTGTAATGGTTGTTTGTTTAGTGGTTCTACCTTACTCGTGTATCGGCCTAATCATATATGCCCATAGTTTTGTTTTTATATGGCCGTTTCATTATAGAGTTCATGGGCGTGTGATGTTGGGCGCAATCAAATTTGAAAGGAGACAGGTTAGCATTCGTGCTGCTTTGGTAATTTGGTTCTGGCGCCAAGACTTGGAGGTGTTGGCAATGCTCGATTGAAAATTATTTCATTCAGTATTCTATTGTTTATTGGCTTTTCAATGTAAGAGTTAGCTTCGTATAGTCATTGTCGACGAATGTTAATTTGTTCAATAGTCAGCTATTATCCGGATTACTAAACACTTAGTCTCGAAGCATCAAAAATGAGAAAAATAAAGGTTAGGTCTTTTACAATACGTTACAATGTCGATTTTCGTTTAGATCGACGTTACTAGGCGTCTGGTGTAGTTTTTGTGGTTTTAATATTGCGGTAGAGATTTATTTGAGTATGTAAAACAGAAATATTTTCGTAGCTATAAGTCGTTATTTCCTACTTTCATTCTGATTGTATATTTTTTGTTAACAGATACCTTAATGTTGGCAAATCGGATTACCATACACAAATAATGAACTTTTGCCATATGTTTTCATTTTACAAATTACCTATAAAAAGCGAAACTATTTAAAACTCAGTGAGTTAATAAGTAAAATTCGTAAATTTTAATACTTTCATTAAAAATCTTAATATAAATTGTGTTTTGATAGGTATTTAGAAGTCCCATGTGTATTGACAGTCAGTAATTATTCTTATTTAACGTCACGAGGGTCAACTTTTACAAAGCATTAATGTAGTTTTATCCTCTTTACCTCTATTTTTTATGTTTTATTCTGAATTGTTTTTAAAACAGTAACGCCTACAACAATGCCAATTTCGGATGCAATATCCGTGTCATAGTTGAAAGTATATTTTGCTGTGAGCTTCCCTAAGGCTTTTAAAAGGGGGCACCAGACGCGCTGTGTTCACCAACCGGGCACGCTTTGTTATTGCAAAACACGAAAGCATGCTAATTTAAATTCACCATGGAAGGGATAATAAGGGCGAAGGGGAGGCCGTCGCCTCCGATCCGTCACTCACTGTGCGGTTTGCAGATCACATACTATGTAGACCGCCTTGCGACTGCTTCATATTTCCGTTCCTTACTAGGATAAGTAGGTATATTTGGCAACTAAACCGTTTATGCTATCTCTCGTATTCTTAGTTCAAATAAGTACATACATACCTTATTAATTATTAAAAGAAAAAGCACGGATCAAATGAAAAAAAAACGATATGTGGAACATTCATTCGTATCTAATGATATGTGAACATTTTTCGGTTTTACAATTATTATCAAAAGTAGACACTGAGTACATGTTCGTTTACACACGCGATTTATTACAGAACATCAAAATATAGAAAATTAATATAAAATTTTCTGACGGTGTATCTTTTTGAGGTAAGTTATGAATGAATATTATAGTCATAATAAAAACACTGGGTTGTATGCACGTAGCTAACATGAAGAGGACGAAGAATAAAATATTTATTACCTATTAACATTTTTCAACATAATTTATGAAAACATCATTTTATAAGACATATAATAAATAAGGAGAATGAACCGGATAATGTCATTAATTAAGCAGGTTTATCATTTAGCAAGGTGTGTTTTATATAAAATTATTACTGCTTTATTTAAAACAGGCTGTAGCTCGCGGTTTTGCTAGTTTAGGACTATATTATTGGACGTAATAGATAATATAACTTCAATGTAAATAAATATTATCTTTTGTAGAGAGTACCGAATGTAAATTAGGAGTACTTAAAATAAATAATAAAATAGAACATATTCACTTTTACACACAATCACAGTCTGTAAATTAATAAAAATATTAAAAGATATACTTATTTGAAGATTTAGTACAAATATCATAAGTATAGTAAAGATAATGTATAAGCTTTTAAAACATTTACAGCTACCTTGGGCAATATCTCGGTCTGTATATTCAAATAGGTATGGCATTGCTTTCTGGACACCATAAACTTTGAGGTTTCCCTTTTTGCACATATTGTGTTTTGTTTTTTATACTTAAATAAAAATTTTAAGTGAATTACCACAAAATAAAAACTAAAAAAAACGAATTCATCTGGCCTTGGACATAAATTAGGTTAATAAATTCCAACAATACCATCAACTTCAGAAAAATAATTTGCCGCTAACCCCAAAATCTCTTTTAGGCGTCGAATTTTAATTTGCCGAAATTGGAGCTATTGTACGTGAGGGAGATGGGCGCGCAATTTACGAAACCCGACTAGGGATGCTCGGGAACAGCCTCGCACTTTACCATGGCACATTAATTACTCGGGTGGAATCTACATACGGCGCCGCAACTACGTACAGAGCCCACTGGTGGCAAGAGCGTAGATTTACGACTCGTTCGACCACCATCTATCGGATAAACTAATTGCAGCGCAGAGCTATTGTTTCTAAATACTGGCCAGAAATAGAGCCTGCACTAGACAGTTAGGCTACCGATTGTTAGCGGCCGACGACAATTATTCGATTGTCCTGTTTGAATGCGCCGGGATCTTTGGCCGTGTTGGTCCAATGATGGATTTGTTTAATCCAACGCAATTCGTTCAATACCTTCTTATTCGTGATTAACTGGAATTTCAATCAGCCTTTCCAAATTTGTAGTATCGAATAATCACAGACAGACTTCATTGATAAATCCGACTGTAAACAGTATGCGGTTTTCTTTACAAGTACTTAATGTAAAAATTTGATTAAAGTGTGTTATTATGGCAAAAAATAATAATAGAACGACAGTGATATGCCTAGTGCAAGATCAATAAAAAGACCACGATAAATTTCTGTATTGAGTTAATACAATACGGACAATTATTGATATTTTTGTAATTTTGAGTTGTCATCGCAATAAATCTAAATATTGATGTATATGTATATAAATATATTTTTAAATGTATTATGAAACGAAAAATGTGTGTTGTCTTCAAAATATTTTATTTATTTTTCACTTGACATGTTTAGATATCAGGCAAGCTCCCATTAATTTCGAATCATTTAATGAGAACACAAAAGATTCTGGGCAAAAGATTACCACACGACGCACCCTACAAAAGAAATGATACCCTAATAATCAAATTACGAAGCTAGCTGTGATTATTAGTTACTTAACCTTCGGTTAACGAAGCCCTCATTTCGAGTGGCCGCGCAAGCATATCAAAGGAACAAAAACCTTTTGTGTCCCGTACTAGTACGGCTTTTGTTTGTAAAAATTCTGTATCAAGTGCATTTGTGTAACGGTATCGAGTGGCATTTGGGGAGGGATCCTGCTTGTCGCGGCGGGGCCCGCGGCGAACACGAGCCCGCCGCGCGCCTCCGGCGGTTCGCCAACATTCGGCCTGCCCTGCCCGTACGAAACATATTCGCCGATATTTAAACCCTGTTTGGGGTTTGCGGGCCATTTTGGCTATTATCATCTGTTATAACATAGGAAATACCTTGATTTTATTGAACGATCTTTTCACATTTTGGGAGCAGCAGCCGTCCTTCGGTTTTTGTCGTAAAATTTTATTTAAAAAGTACAAGATCCGTTTATAATGTTCGTACAAAAATATTATTTCTAACGATATATAATGTTTGAAGACGAAGTTTAACTGGAATCTAAAATAACGCTTATATTTCTAACCTTTTGCCCTTAGAACTCGGTAGTAAAGTCAAAAGCACATTACTGTCAACAGCTGCAGGTCAATATTAGTTCTAATGCGTTGAAAAAGGGCGGCGCATAATCAAAACATATTCTAACGTGCCTTTTAAGCCTCAGCTATCCCACTCAATTAGTACATTGTTCTACAAATTCCTTACTATATGGTTTTTAATAAATAAATCACGCTGGGTCACAGTAGGTAAAATAATGTTTCATAGCAACCAGGTATAAACAACCAAATAAACATTTAAATAATTTATATTCTAACAATCTTTCCTATGCCTTTCAGTGTTATAAGTATTAGGTTATATAAATACTAGAGTACACCGACTGCAAAGCTATAATAGATACTGTGGTGTGGTGGTGCTCGTCAAACACTGAAGTAAAAATGCCACATTTGTTCTTTAGAATAAAACATGCGGTTAAAAAGTTGCCTACCAGATTATAATTCTAATTTTACTCGTAACCATCACAGAAGCATGTTAAATATCGAAACAGGCCTAATCAGTTAATCCCTGGAAACGGCTCGGGCGTCAACTTGTCTCGATTCACTTTCATCTCGATCTATACGCGTCTATCTCGGCGACAAAAATAATTATAACCACCGAGAAGCGTAGGCAAAGCCCGCGGTTCTCCGCTAAGCCACTACAATTCGTTTGCGGCAGCAATGAGCGGCTTGTAAATCAAAGGGATTCTACATAATTAAGCTCATAATTAATGTAAAGACTCCTTTATTTATAGGTGCAGTCATTCTTAAAATTGCTCCCGTTTTTGATAAGGCGACCCTAAGAGGATGTGATTAACACATGTTACATGTTAATGGGTGTAGATAATCGTTTCGAGCTGGATATCAACTTTGGATACGTAATAATACGTAATGGCTGTTGTTTTTTAATCAAGTACAGTGTTAATTATTTGCTTTTTATAACTATAAACGTGTTTTGACACTTTCATCTCGAGATGATTGCCCGAAAATTATGTATCCTTCGTCTTGTGCAGCATAATCAAAAATTACAAGTTTGCCGGAAGCCCGATTTATTAAAAGAAAAAAGAACAACTGATTTACAGCTGGCGCGAGCGATATTTTTCTTCTAAATGCATTAATGACACTCGGGAGCGGTCCTTCATTGAAACCCCATCAGTTCTAAATTATGCCCGCCACCGCAGCGGGCCGAGCGCTCCCTATTAATTTGTTTATATTAGAGATGTTCACTTGCGCAGTCAATCACGATTGTCGTCAAGCGCCCGATACACGATTTGTTTTCAAAAGATCTTAACCGTGTTTTGGTTATTTCTGTACAATTGAAGCTTTTAAATTTAGTGTCACCGCAACTCTCCGAAGACGTTCTAAACATTTGTCTCGGAATATTTATCGTCGCAGCTTGTGGAGTATATCATCCGGTCGCTATTGTGGCAATCGATCAGGAGCAGTGCGGGGTCGGCTAAATTGATTATTTATTCAGGCTTAGTTAAATCTTTGAGCGCGGTTGCGTTATTTGTAGACTAAAGAGACAGGAAACAGTTAAATGTTCATTTAAAATGTGAGCGAGCGCCCGAGGAGGACCGTTTGTCATAGTGGCAAATTTTTGACGTATCATTTAGACATGTGTAAAGTGGTTCTTGTTATTAATTCGTGTTTATATTTTCATTTCGTTTATATACAGAATTGTGTATCATGATATGAAATGTTTATATTTTTTAAACTTTACAACCAACTGCTAGTTGTTAATTGCTACACTTGTAACAAATGTGAAAGAATAAATAATCTGGTCTGCTGTGTTTTAGATGAAAGTTTAACTGTCACACTGTTTACAAAAAAATCTCAAGTAACAATTTTATGACCAAATGATACAAAAACATGCACATTGCATGAATAGAGCCAATTTGATTAAATTAAAAAATATATTTTATCGAGTTAATACTAAATACGAATTGAAAAAGTGTAACCTATTGTTTAAGTGGAATTGGTGTTTAGTAAACTTATACTCGTACGTTCATATACAACGCTCTACTTATATTACACCGCAGGCAAAACAGTTTATAAATTATTAATTTAATTATATTTACTCGCATATGCCGCATAGGTATGTACATAACGCTAGAGACGATCCCGTGCAGATCTAACTCGACTATCGAATTAACACTACGCTTTAATATTTTTGTTTGTTTGAGAGTAAGAGCATCGAATCATTTTTGTTCACGCTTCGCACTTATGAAAATCTTTTGAGGTTGGTCTTTTGCAGCTTTTTTTAAATCATTTCAATGCTCAAGTCAGAAATACCTACATCTTTTCCACATAGACTATCAAAACTTTAGACTTACGTTTGAACATAACAGTTTTTAGCCGTTCGATCAAATAAATAGACATGTTCAAATATACGATGGTACAAAGGTACGACTTAAGATTAATTTCTCAGGATTTAGTCAAGATAAAGAGACTGCGATCATCACAATTCCCCATTTGGCAAGCCAAGTGCCAATTTTATAACAATGAGCTTATTTTAGTAACGAAGTAGGTATTTTCCCTGCAGTGGTCATTAGTAGGCTAATATCATTGCTACTGCTAGAGTCGTTCTTGCAGTTTTTTAATCCACCGGAATCGAATTGACCAAAAGCAAAACAATATGTCATAGAAAGAATACTGTTCATACCTTTAATATTTAGGGAAAGTGGCTCGGGTCACCTATTCGACTCAAAAGTAAAATCGATTCACGCGAATAATCCTAGCACATGATCTCATCTCTAGGGCACACCGCATGACCTCCCGGGGCAAACCGGGATGAGAGTACAAGCCGCACTCGGATGGAAATATAAAACATGTTCATTATTTTAGGGCTAATTGGGCGAGGTCGCGTGCAGCGAAGTAGGTGCGAGCCCGCCCACGGCACTGCCGAATTTGCCTCATTATGGTGTACGGGGATATATTCTATAGACACTGTTTTTGCATTAACTCCTAAAGTGTGTTATAAACGGGTGCCGCATGCGACTGTTCTGCGCGTGTGTTGTGCCGAACATCCCGGAGATTAGAACTTTGTTTGCGACGTGTTATTGGGACACTTTGTAAAGCTTATATTTATCGAAATTGGATTTAATGATGTATTCGATAAGGATGCTTGTTTAGATTTTTGCTAATTTTTAAAAACCTATCTTTTTCCCGAGAGGGTTCAATCTATGACAATACAATATAATATATTAGGAATAGGAAATTTTATGAAAGGAAACAAATACAACAAAAAAATAAACACAAATAAATACATGTAAAACATTATTGTACGTATATTATTTTTCATATTCATAAAATACACACTAAATATAAATTAACACGTAAATGAAAAAGATTTTCTGAAACAAAAGTTAAGAATTAATGAAACCGATTAAATTATCTTGGGTTACAATTTTTAAAATATACTTAGTACCTTCAGTCCCTTAATGAACCTTCGTTTATTACTTTCTTTCAAATAATACTTTTGAGTAAATAGATGGCCAAGTTTAGAGAGAGGATTTATCCTCGCCTTTGATGATCTCCCTGCCCGAGGCGTATACGTTATTGTAAAACTTTTATATTTTGTTGCAGATTGAGCGTTGTTTTACTGAAAAACTTCTCTTTATAGGAGAAAATACAAAAGAAGTTCACTAAGTACAACCCTTGCGTTGAGATTACTCTTTTCCATGCAAAACTTTTAATTAATCAAAATTAAAAGAGACGGATGCAGACCGGAGACGTCTTGCCAACACTTTGTTTTAAGATTTCACACTGCTTTGTTTCTTGTGCTACTTTTAATCATTGTTTATCGGTAACAGATTTGGGACTAACGAAATTTCTGACGCTTGCTCGATTTTGTGAGTAACATAAACTTTCATTGAAATTTTCGGTGCTTTATCTCTATATGCTAGCGATTGACTAATTATATCTTTGTTAAATTTGATTTGATAAACTTTCCAGTTTTACGAAACGATAGTATATTTATGACCCATCAAAATTTATTTCTAATTCAAGTTAAGAATTGGCATAGTGTTAAATCTGCGCGCAAGAGCGATACTAAGGGCGGGCTATAGTTAATCACTATTCGCATCTGTGATGAAGTGTAGCTCGATTGTAATTACTTCGTGTGTTGATTTAAGCTTTATCACGAGGTAGAGCGAAGGGATCCATGGCGAGCCCCGCGCCGGTATATTGAATTTATTCCTGCAGAGATACTTTATACAATTACTGGCGAAGGTGCCGCCACGGGAACCTATTAAAATATTGGAGATAAGATCAAATTTTTAGTGCGGACGAGGTGGGCCGGGCGCCTTATAAACAAGAATCGGATGCCGGCTACTTCCAGCGCTCGCTCGCTTATAGCTTTTGTATTTACAATTGTTTCTAATTATGAATTGATCAAACATTCAATTCGATATTGTTTGTAATTATCTTGGGATGTTTTATTTTGTTTGTAATTTGTTGTTTAATTGGCTTCTGATTATGAACTGGTTGATGCGTTTTTAATTTGTGGCTTTTTATGAGCTCTTCGTACCGTGAGTATTTTGAAAAACTTCTTGTTTCAGACGGGGTTAGATCTTAATACAATTATATTTTGATGATAACGGTTCTCGATAGAACTACACTTCGACTGAATTTTCCCTTTTTACTATTAACAAGGTGGTGCTTTACAAATGTTGTCACCTGTTGGGACACATAATTAGCACTATTTTGATATTTTGTTGAATTTACTCCAGTAACACCAGTCTCACATATACTAAACCTTGTACGTCGGTCCACCACACGACAATATACTCTAATAATAGAATTCCTTAATAAAAATCTTTCGCGTATTAAATTTACTCTAAGAGTGTGACTCAATCAAAGATTAACTGAACCTCTAGGATGTATCTATGATTTGTTATTTTTCAGGCATAACTGAGTAAAATCGTTAAAAAAATTAGCGTAACAAAAGTAACTGTTGCTTAAAATACTGCGACCAGGTAAAGCATGATTACACGAACAATATACTTCCGTCGCGGCGAAGCTATAAACACTACACGACTGGGAGGTGGCCAGACGTAGTGAGTAACTGCCTAAGGGCTACATCTGCGTAATATACGGCGGAGGCTGAATATAGTTTTTAATTAGGATCTGCCTACCGACCGAACAAGGCCTCTATTTGTTTAACCAAATGGAAGGAAAAACGAGATGAGAACGAGACGATAACCGCTATCACGAATACTTGACTCGTGGTTTTATTTGAGGATCGTCCGTTAGAAAGATTTACGCACAGCTGCCACGAAACGGGTTAACTGCCACAATCAATTGAGCGAGCAGAATTAAATACAGATGGGGTAAAACCCCTAAACAATTTTGATTACAGCTTCCTAATTAAGAATCACTGTTGGAATTGTCCTAAACCCTCGAGCCGACCCCGCTATTTTGCCTTATTAGATGTTCTCTTTTTCTCCTTTGTTGTTTTAAGGATTCACAACCTCTTAATCTTTACTTCCGAGTTTTTTCCCTTGCTTTTGTTGCCTAGGGCTGGGGTGGATATATGAGCAGTAATAAGATTAATGATCTCACTGCCGTCCCTAATTAAAGTTCTTGTCGAGATAAAAGCCTTTGTTAACAGTCAAAAGTTCAGAATTGCCAAGTTCCGTGTTTGCAATAACTAATACGAGTAAGCTCGATTCCGCAGCACCTAAGTTTCTTCCAACTGTACATGAAGTTTAGCTGCCGGTGAAGATAAAAGCTTGTTAGAAATGTAAGTTTTAATTACAGCTATCCTATCTTCGCTACCGCTGTTGAATTGGCCCAATGAACAAGTCGTTTTGCATAAATGCCCGCCAGCTGTTTACAATAATCGATGATATGTTTTTACGAGTTACATTTTCAATTTATTGATATTCATTCTTGGACGGACAATTTATTTGTATCGATAATGCTCCAAAGACTTCTGTTTATTTTTATATTGTATTTTGACGGCTTTACGACGTTTCAACTGAACATCAAATGATATATCGACGCCGCTAATTTCTACCCCACTATTATGGATCCTAATAACACCAATCAGTACATAAACAATTGAACAAACATTGAAGACTGGTTTGAGGTGACTAACGATGAAGCCAGCATTATTTAAACATTTTGGCATGTAAAAATACAATGGAATAAAACAAACGGGGATAAGTGTGACTTCTTATTGTTTTCTCTTTCGGGTCGATTGTGAATTGTGACTTTTATTTGTTGGGTCCCCAAATCGTGTTGAATCGTAGCCATCTGAAGGCAATGACTCGAGCCGTACGGCCGGCCTCATTGTGTTGGCGCAACTAACCGACGACAGCGAGTTGAGAACACTTTCTCACATCCCGGTGAGATAAGTGCATTTGCTTGTCGCTACAAGGCGCGGCGCGGTGATCGCCTCGCCAGTCCGCCTCAATGGGCGCGCGTTCTTTATTTATATACGCCCTTCTGTAATTAACGATAGTAAAAAGAAATACATATATCTTTTGATTTATATCATATCATTCTTTAATCGTATTCCTTTTTGGAGGAAACGGTTTCGTTATCTCCTTATGTTCGTTTTGAATTGTTTCGGGATGGTAATAAATTACTCTGGCTTTTGACGACGAAAAATTTTGATTTTCTAAAGTTTAAATATAGAAGTCGATTCGATAATATCTCTTAATCTAAATTTATAACAAGTCTATCCTAATATATTAAAATGAATAAAATTGTGTTGATATATCAGAATTTTGTGAATAAATAGGTGTTATACAGTATGCAAATATAACAATAATATTACACATATGATACAAATGAATAGCTATTTGTTTGGTCCATACCAGTTAAGTTCAATGAAGTGTCAAACAAAGAACGTGTGACATAAATTAAAACAATCTTCGAGAAACATTGTTACTCGCGAATGAAAATACAGACTCCGAGCTAAACAGATTAGCACAACCAAAGCGATAATACTAAAGCAAACAAATAAAATGACGATAGAACGAAACGAAAATTGAACGGGGCGTTGATAAAATAAGAGAATTTAGGAGTAGAACGTGAGGAATGAGACATCGACGCAAGAGTGCAGAGGCGGTGGAGCAGCTGACACCTGTCATCACGCAATTTATTAGTCGCTCCGAAATAACAGAGTCAGTGAACGTTCAAACAAAATGAAGAGACACAACGCTCTATTAACGACACCACCTCCGGGTGCGTTGTTAACGGATCCCCAATTAAATTCACAATATTTTGACAAAATGGACACTCCCAATTGTGTACACTATGTAATTATACTCATTAAAAACCAACTACCTACTCTGATGATCTCAGAAAAAACAGGATTCGTGTAATCGTGAACTAGCAGGGGATAATTTAATCGAGCACGACTTTAAAACCTTCCGTTTCCAGTTATCAAATTAAATGCGAGACATCTTTGTTAATTGTTTTTCGTTTATAAGTCTCCTTTTTTATTCCCATGTTGTTAGCATCGGTGACGGGTATAAACGATTCAATACTCGAAAAAGAATAATTAATGTGAACGTTATTTGTCTTGCGTTTGATTTATGCACTAGTTTCAGATGTAGCCGGTGCCACGGTATCCTCGGTCGGCTCGTGTTCTCTCCATCCTGGTGCACTGTTCTAACGCTTAATAACTGTCGTCGAATGTTTGCGTCATTGCGTCTGCAATGCTTTCAATAATAAATTGCATCTTATTTTAGAAACGCTCATTTAACGCGTTTCTGTCCTTATACGTGTGCCGT
The DNA here is from genome assembly GCA_037074685.1 of Glyphodes pyloalis. NCBI lineage: Eukaryota > Metazoa > Arthropoda > Insecta > Lepidoptera > Crambidae > Glyphodes > Glyphodes pyloalis. The sequence goes on from JAYKKO010000001.1 coordinate 19,274,098, forward strand.
CAACACATTTTTGTCATTCTGACTGATTATTATTAAATGACGTGATATATTGATGTTTCTCATGCGTTGTAGTGTTTTTGTAGTGACAAATTTTTGTGAATGCTTAATGGACTTTTATAACGATTTTAAAAGAAATTCCGACTATTTTCCAGGTTTGGTAAGATACAATTATTCTCAATTTTCGGGTTCTTAATTTGCACGCCACACACGTCTGGTTTATTCTGTATTGTTCATTATAGTTTACGAGGTAAGCAGCAAACAAAAAAGAAGCCAGCATAACTGCCACTATGGCAGCGTAAAAATATATGTTTTTTAATACCAAATAGCCTAAGATTCTTTTGCACTGTTACAATCTTATAATAAAATTGGATAGAGTAAAACAATCACGAATCTTTGATTCGTTTCATAGATCTTTCCCATTATCTCGTATCGAAGTTATTAATAACGTACGTGTTAAGTGAACCGTTTTCACCATATTCCCACAAAAACAAACGTTTTCATTTTAATATTAGTACAGATGAAGGTGAATTATCGAGCACAGGGGCGGGTGCGGGCGTCGGTCGAGCAACGATTACCTTTGCTCATCTTTGTACACGCATGGCGCATAGCACTGATGGGATATTAAGGTTATTACGAACGGCAAAATTGGCCGCGACCGCTGAGGAAGCTGCCCACCGAGACCTATTAGCGGTATTACATATTTCATATGATCCAGCGTCGATCGACGATTATGGGTGTATTAAAACGCCGTCGGACCGTCTCCTGATCATGGGAATATGCACAGCCCTCACTTTTATCTACGTTTTTTACAGTTTAGTAGGTAATTCGGTACTCACGAGCGTCTGAGGCGTACATTATGGGAACTGCTCCGAAAGTTTTAATGGTTAATCTCTTCTTTCTTCGTGAGTGCTGTCGTGTGAGCAATAAAGGCACGTAATTGATTAAAAAACAAAAACGATGTGAATAAACCTTTTGTTCTATTCATATATATTATGGTAGGTAGGTTATTTGAAAATCTAGGATATTGTGCCCATGTAAATTAGTTGCGAAATGTTGAATACATCGTTAGATTACAACGAATGTCAACGGAATTCAAACTATTTATACCTACCAATTTGTAAAATGTATTAAAGTTTTTAAATATATATTATTTGTTTCAGGACCCCTTCACGGTAAGTTATATCCATATTTTTTAAATTCGATCTGATTGTATGTTGTCAATGCGACCATTTTGGTGATTCAGATTTTTTATTATTTATTTGACTGATTCATTGGCTCTCATTAAGTATAATATATACTGAAAGACTTACTAAAAAAAAATTTAACTAGTATTTATACTATATACCTATATACTATATAAGTATAACGTACGCAGATCGAATAATTGATTAACGTTATCTTAATGTACAACTTTCTTTTCCGGTATTACCTGAACGGCGGGTCGCATCGCAGGGCGTAAGTACCTACATATTTGTGTTCATTAAGTTAATATCGAATATATTTTCAGTGCAACAGTCAAATTACCAAAGTTTTTTCTTAAATTTATTAGTTTTTAGAAAATGGTGACAGTAAAAAAAGTATGTACGAAACATTAAGTTAACCAAATGTGTCTTTCATAACTATGCAGTACCTATATGTATCAAATACCTACATTGTTTTCGGCCTTAAGTAATAAACCAGGTAAGGGCGGCCGTCACTCGTCACACGTCAATATAGGCAAATCAACGCATCTGTCAGTGTGCAGATATACGCGTATATTGTGTAATTACGGGTAATTACACACATAGCCAGTGACAAGACGTTAATTAGAGACGTTGAAGACGCATCGTTCCGCGGATCCTAATTGACGTACAAGTAAACGCAATCAATACTAGGTGGTAGCGGATATTGCTGGTGTATAGGACATGAGATGAGCATGCATTGCTATCAACATAGGCGATCCGAACAATAGAACTGTCAGAGCTAGCTCGCATCGTCCACTTACGTCCATGGAATAAATTTACCGTTCTCCTTGCATCACATATTTCAGACAAACAAAATGTGCAGAACAGTGAACATGAAAAAAAAAGATATATATAAATTTAATTCAGTCTTTGTATGATGTCGCTTCGCTAAATAGAACCGAAAATTCAGAAATTCCCCTGTTTTATTTAATAATAAACTTTTATTTAAGGTTACTTTTATTCTTAATTGATTGAGGTTTAACAATATTCTAACTTTAATTTAAAATACATGCCTGTTCAATTCTTTGCACAACTTGAATACCTAATTAACTTTATTGTATATTTGTAATAAATAAATATATAAAATGTGTTTTAAAACAAAAAGCAAACTCTCGCACCTCTTGTCCAATACGCTATGTGTAAATGCAGTAGCTGATCACAAACATGAAATTGCTTTTTAAAACGCTAAAACGAATAGTCTAAAACAATTTACACTTTAAAGTGGACGGAAGTGGTACATTTTATGAACCTCTAAAATTCCTTCTTTTGGTTAAAATTTAATAATAAATGGTCATGATAGTGAATATTGATTGTATTAGCTTAGCCTAAATTGGAAACCGAAACAACGTTCCATTTAATAGTGTATTAGTATGAAATTGTAATGATCTAAGCAATCATTTTGTTAAAAAAAAATTGCGAGGTTTTTTTGATGAATGTTGACGGTAAAGAATATAAAACAAACTTTTTTGTAATTTGTTTTAAATACTGTATGGTCATGTGCTGTTTTAAATTTTAAAATGTATTTTTTTTAAAATAGAAAACATTCCGTAATGTTTAGGCAAAGTTTATAAAAATAACTGTAATTTGAAACGTTTAGCATTGCATATAAAATTTTGAATAGTAAATTTTTTTTTAACGTTTTCGTATCACGAATATAAAATATCTATGTACCTATATCAGATGTTACTAAACGTTGAGAAACTTTTCTTAACAACGGTGTGGGGTACCATTAAATTAGGCGTGAATGATAAAGGCGCTCGTTTGACACAGAGATGAGATTTATTTAAACCAAATTATAAAGCTTTACTTCGTCCACGGGCGTACGTAATCCTGCTCTAAATTTATTGGCTAAGCCAACGATACATTAGTAATTCCGTTGTCGGCCGACCCGGAAATGTCGCTTTAATTAAATTTTTACTAAGTGCTTTTTATAGGAATTTAGAGAACCTACATAGGAACGTAAATTAACGTGTCCTTTTGTAATCCAAAAAGCCTGTTTTATGGTACGTCTTTTTAGCATGAAAAAAAAAATGTAGGCACATACTTTTAAGACTAGTGATAGTTATAAATGAAAACTAAAAAGGACAATTTCGATAACATGTTCATTCTTAGCTTCTCAAAATCTTATAGTTGTAAAAGGTTACTTTAAGGAACATTTTTTTTACTAATACACATTTTTTTACATGTCCGGTGGTAATCGTCGGTGTTACACTCCAAACTGCAGTATGTAAGTAAATTAGATTTTTTCGCCTAAACAAACCTTATATGTCTGATTAACCTCGAATCATTCCTAAATAATTGTTAAGAATCAGTGTATTTGTTGTTAATCTCTGTCCCAATTTTAAACTGCGTACTCAATGTCGTAAATTCCAATAGGTCCTACAACATACGAAATACCCCTACAAAATCGTATAGAGCCATGTACGTGGAAAATCGCGCCAGTACCTACCCAATGTGCGCTGCAAATTAACAGCGTTTCCCCAGAGGCCAATATTTCTCCGGGCGACGTCGAACCTAGGACCGCCCGCCACTAACTACCAGACTGAATCAGCGACGATCACGCCTACATCTTGTACATACGTCGATTGCTACGTAACTCGTACCCTCCGATAGAGTAATATATATTCCCAAAGACTTTACTGCTGACTGAACAGCTTGTTCTCTCAGAGCTTACCTTTGAGGGTTGTCTGCCAAACATTATTACGGGTACATTTGTTCAGCATACCTGCAATAAATTTAATGCAGTTTTTAGTATCCGAACTACATCACCGTAAGTCACGGATTACTATTTGCAACTGTAGCATTTATTTAACTATAAATAACTACTTGTTGGATCCCATTAATAATTGCGAACTAGCCATCTTTGTTACGAATTCGTGCTTTGTATTTCCAATACCGCAATTTAGGTTTCCTCATTACAAACTTGTTTTAAAATCTAATAAGTTCCATAAACCGGAGCGTAAGTACCGGCTATTTAAAGTTAATCTTTTATCTAAACACCCGTTGTTTCAAATTATAATTTGGTTACCATAACATTTTAAAATTAAAATGACCACAGATGATAGCAAGTTAATTCCTATAACTATGCTAATAACACCTACCTTCACCAAAATATAATCTTTAATCTGGATGCAAATCATTCTAATACGTTCCGATTATAAAGAGCTATAATTTCAGCATTATATTGTCCATCAAAGTGTTTTACATATATAAAAATAAAAGGCTGGCAATCAAGTAATTTGTTTCTCGACCTACTAAACTTTTCGTGATGGTATCGTGTTTAAGGTTTTGAATATTTTACTTCATAATTTGGCATCGATTTCAAAATTACACTTTGATTATATTGCCAATTTTACTTCTTTGGCCCACTCGTGATTTCTTGTTGTCGACAAAAATGCTAGGTATGATGTTTTGTAAAAAAAATCTTTAAAAGACTTCTGTTTTTTCGGTACCTGTTGTGGCTACTCCTTTAAACGTTCTTAGAAATGGTTTCGTTTTTAGCTGTAATAAGATATGTTTTTATAATAGGCCTGTCTTGTGAAGTAATTAAAATCCACAATATAGGTACCTACTTGTCAATCTCAAAAAGGTTTTTGGAGGTGTGTCAAGAATGCTTTTGAATTAATGTATATGTCGTAGTCATCTGGTTTAATCAGCTATTTCATTGGATCACTAACGCGTTCATTGAATGACGACGTTTAATTGAATGACTAAAGGACAACTCGTCAAATTGTTTAATATAACGTTCAACTTCTTGACTGAACGTTATTTAGCATAGTCGTTGAATGGTATATAGCTGACTTTGTAATGTTTGATTAAGGTGACTATAAGTTCGCAACTTAAAAGATAACTAACTTTAGATAAAAAAATGAGGACATGACATAACACACCTAAATAAGATTTTTTATTATGTTTTAACAATTTTAAGTGTTAAGACACTTAGGCTAAAAAGATATCATATTTTTTCAAAAGTACTGTATTAAAAATTGGGGGAAGAGGAAAAGGTTGGAATCTCAATTTCACTCAAAAAATATCAACACAGTGTTAATCGATTAGATCTGTACTAGCTGTTTGACGCCATCTTTCTTTTGATCAGCACTAGCGCCGCAGTGGAAAAAAATTGTACTAAATTACAATCACTTGACTGATTTTACGTCCGCTATGTTCAAAGGGCTATGTTACAATCCGCTAACTTGTTGGACGTTGAGTGAGGCTCGTTCATTCAACGTTCGGCCTAGTCATTCAATTAAACGTCGTCATTTAATAAACGCGCTAGTGATCCAATCAAATAGCTGATTCAACCAGATGACTGCGACATATATATTATATGTAAAGACATTATACCAAATTTTTCGCTCTAACGGCCGTAGTTTGGACCACGTATTCTTGTTAAATATTCTGGTCCAGTTTCCGTATAGCAACAATAAAAACGTCCTTTTTATTCCACAGTTGACAAATCGGATATTTGTATCGTGTCTTGTTTAATAACTTTTTCATTAGCTTCTAGTGCAATCAAATAAAATCATCAACATTTTCAACCAGCTTCAGATTTCCATTCCCTTGTTGTCCCTTGCTATTTGGGCCTATGGTCACTGGACAAGTACATTTTCAGACGGCGATGCATTGGGCCTGCAAGCGCGGAGATGAGAATTTAGTCAAATTGTTGGCTGGCGCGGCGCGTCACTTAGTTAATGAACGTTCGGTAAGTTACTGCAATAATACATTTTCTTTTAATATTTCAAGTTGCTTTGGAGTTGGTATGAAAATCGCTAAATTATCATGTGCTTGGACTTTGTATAGGAAAGAGAATCGTATGGACGTACATAGACGCTAAGTGAAAAGAGGGATTATTACTTATTTACTATCAATAACCTAAATTAGATGAAGGGAACACTGCAATAACGGTGACGTCTTTTGTTTCGAGATATTTGGGTTTTAGATTTATAAACGTTGTACAACCTTATTGCCGTGAAAACCTGGTAAACTGAGCGTTGTAGACGTGTAGTCAAATATCAGAAACGTTCAAATCAGGTCAAACTGGAAGCGATATAGCCTAGTTTGTGCATATACTTATATAAAGTGACCGAACGTCATTGATCACTTAGATTGAAATATTTGGACATTCATCATTATTGCCGTGGACCCTACAGACAGCCGGTAGGGACAAAAAATCAATCCAGGGGGATTGCTGCTTCTGTCTACCCTCCCCTGAGTACGCCCGTATAAATGGTCTTGTATACATTTTTTTTCGAATTTAGAACATTCTGTTTATCTTATAAATCCTAGTTTATAAATTCAGTGTTTTAAATTTGTGTTTTGAATTTTATTTTCTTACTAACATTTTTTATTTAAAAGCGTAAAAACATACGACATCCCTATTTTAAAGGCTCAGTCATCTGCCTGCAATGTGAAAGATTTGATTGTGAATAAATGTTCCGGTAATAATACCAGTAGACCATCCCAATAGTCTTTCTGAAAGTTTGTCTATGGTCGTCAAGTATGGCAAAAAATAATTATCATGACAGAGACTTGTTGAGATTATAAAACTTGCTCTTTCTATGAAGATGACTACATGTGGTTTATTACGTCAATGTTAACGTAAAAGTACAAAGTTAAATGAAAGTCAAATGCAATCAAATCGCAGTAAACTCATCGAATATCGTCATCTGACGCGTTTACATCTGAAACGCGACAATCTCATTTTACTGTTACGTAGCTAGTTTAGTGCCCAATCAAATTTACTTACAGTCAGTTATTTTGCCTGTTTTACGGTATCGTTAAAGTGTCATTACACTTTTTCATGTGGTGTTGGGGTGTCGGCCGCGCCACAGAATGGGGTAAGTTCGCCACAATTTTATTACTGGACTACTGGCTACTTGTGGCTTCTGAGGGTCGCAAGGCCTTGCACGTTTTAGCACTTCCTTAATTACATTATTATCGCATTAAATGCTCTTGATAGTCTCGATTTGTTATACTATTAAAGTCAAGTCATCTAAAGGCATCAGAATTACACATTTAATCAATTCCTTTAAGACCAGTTTTAAAGCACGGATCTCAATGATCAAGAATTACAATCAAAAACTAGTATATTTTTCATTACAAAATAATTTATGTTCCCCCATGTTGCCCCATAAAGCACTAAATTAAATGTTAAGTCTTATGTTTATTTCTGTATTTTGGTGTTCGTTGCAAGTTTTTACGTAGAACTATGATCTACAGAATTCGTTAATCCTCGTATATTTTCTTTCGTATTTTCCAAGTTTAACATCTGTCACCTTACTATGTGTGCAATAATATCCAGCAAAAGTTTAATATCTACCCCGAATCATATTCAGTATAAATATTTGATCGGATGGCGATATAAGCTAAAACGGGAACAGATGTGAGGGCTCCTAAAGTAACGTTTTAATCGCCTCAATAGTCAAATACGATTATTTTAATAAAATTTTTCATATTTTAACGTGAAACCGTAATAAAATCATATTAATGATGTCTAAAAAACGTGATTTAGTAGTAAGTAGAAGTATCACTAAATTGTAACTTGGGTCACCTTGAAAGTTTTGGAAAAGTCGGACGAATATTGATACTTAATAAATCTCGTATTTTTTTTTTGCTATTCTTCGTTTTTTTTTGACGATCTCTTTATATTTGAAAAGTAAGTAAATATCTTCTAGTATAATCGTGTCAAGGAGTCATTTACAGTGTTGACGCAGTGTAATAATATTGACATACCAATCTGCAAATAAGGTAAAATAAATCTTAGACAAACAGCAGTCAGTTGGTGTTATTATTAGTCTTAGTTCCTATAATAAAATACATTTTAAATTTAAATTAAAAAAATTCTTGTTTTCATTTGTCATATAGCGAGAGAATTCAAGGAATAAGGCAGTTACAACTCCCTGTAAACAACAGAGGGATAATTATTTGATGCTAATATCGGAGTCTATCGTAACATTCTTGAGTAGGACCCCTACTAAATCGTGAGATATTTTTTTCTAGTCAAATATACTAAAAGACACGACAGACATTTAAAATTGGTGCCAATTCATAAAAAGTAAATTTAAAAGATATTTGTATCTCTCTGTGTTCGATTCTAGATCGGGTCATTCGAAGAAAGTAACTTTTGCAACCTTTATTTAGGTGTTCTAGACAGAAATCCCCAATTAGTTGATATCCGTCATCTGTTACTCATAATACAAGAGAAAATCTATAGTTTGCGACCATGTTAATTGGTTTGTATTTATTTAAAATTAAATTAATCGGCAGCGCTTTTGACGGCTTATTTTTATAACTTTAAGTGACACTGGTCATTTGTAGTAAATTTTAATGTAATTAAGTAAAGTGATTTCTATATTTACATGAACATGATTTGTTTCCGCATTTTGTAGACGTCGATGAATATGAAATGATTAGTTGCCAGTGTTCCTTCTCTGTATTGCAATATTGTGAAGTAGAGTACACAGGAGCTTTATGCATCTGTACTCTTACTGATAGGATCTCAGCTACCATAACACGACACACGCATACAAGTAAATTTAGCACATTGAATAGCCGTCGCGTCGTAGGCTTATCATAATTCATACTTGATAAAATCGATCCAGCTCTATAGTTTCAGTTGACGAAAACGCGAACTACACTCGAGTATTTAAGGATTTTGGTCTTTAAGTAATGTGGTATTAGCAACAGTTTTCTACAAAGGTGAAATGCTATGCTATGTTCCACATTCTACTATCATTGGAACAATATGGAATGTTGAACTTTCATAATCAATAAGTAACTACGTATAGCTTAACATAATGCTACTTTATCCATGATATTCGCAGCCTATTTTTGCAGTAGCTAATGTTGAGAACTGTATGCGCTATTTAATAAGTAAGAGCGTTTTCACATTTAGGCCAATTTAGCAGCGCGTCGGTGACAAACGCGTGGCATTCGCGCTTCTGATAATTTCATACTTTAAAGTACAGCGCCGGAGAGGCGCATGGGTGGCGCTGCTGACGCCTTTGTGTAAATGTGGTTTAACTGTTTTTTTTTAACTGTTAGCTCACTATAAATGTCTGTTACAGGGATACACACCGTTGCACATTGCTATGCAGTTCCGACATGAAAATGTTTACAGACTTCTGGTTGAAGTTTATGGCAAGTATATTTTTTTATTTATCACCACCATTTTAGCCTTTTCGATTTCTTTAAATCGTCGTTTAATAATAAATACCATGTTAATTTTTATTTCTTCATTCAGTTTATAAAAAATAAGTTTCAATTCCAAGTTAAATTTAAAACAATTGCTATGTTATACCTATATTTATGGAAGTCTACTTTTATTACTTTAAGGTTTAATAAAACCAGGTGATTTGGATTTGTATGATTCTCACTGCAAATATTTAATAATAGTATCAAGAGTGCAGAAAATAAATTAACCTTACCTATGCTAGGAGCTAAAATGCGAAATTTACGAAGTACATACAAATATAGATAATATAGGCACATTTGTTGTGAAGCCAGCTACTTTGTTTTTCCATGATTACACTTGACCATTATTAAATTTTTTGTGTGCAGATAAATTAATACACTAAGGCACTAAGGTATGTTTATTTGTTATTAGTACTTATACCAACTATGTGCTCAAAAGGATGTGATATAATTAATATAATTATCAATACCATTACGAGCTGTGTCTTTTCAAACTCAAAAGATATATTTCCTGTTTAAACATGAAATTAAATGATAGTATCATTTCGACACTCTTTATTCAGTATGAATGTATAGAGAAGGGTTTGTCGTCGACCCAGCCCTAAATGTTCTAGCACGGAAACTAGGCGAATTTGTAGGCGACGGCTCGTACCACCCTCTTCCTTGCAAGAACCCCGCCCGAAGGTACACTGTGCAGATAAAGTCAAAAGCACAGCACGTTAGCCGCTTGCAGTTCGATATTAGTTCCTATGCACACACCATAAGGGTGGGTTGGTATTAACCAACCCACCCTACATTAGTATAGCCCAAGTGTAGTCATAGGCTGATGTAATTTTGGCTGTTCGTTCGTTTCACAAATGTAGAGCTTGTTAACGCCTGGTTATATGTTCTGCAACCAGTGACTAAATGCAATAAATACTTTTATTTAGTTAACACAGACCTGCGGCTCTCGAACCTACAACTGGTATAATCCTTACCTAAGATTTGGTGCTCAAAGTCACTAAGTTTGAGATAAAGGAGAGCAACACTCGGGGCAGTTAAAATAATAGGCATGACAAAAGCTTCTAGGATTCGTAGAACTGATGGCTGATGTGCCACAAAGGTTCTAACACTGCGTTCGAAAAGTCGCAGAGGAGGCCTTCCGCAACATAAAAAGACGACAGTCGTGAAACTCTTGTACTAAAGCCTTTTATTCCCAGTGGAAATATGGCAATTCGCTTGCAATGCAACTAAACAATTATTTATTACCATAACTAGCGAAGGAATACATTACGATTCACCGATAGAATCCGATTAAACACTAAAAACAAACAAAACATTTATTTTTTAAATATTGTTTTTATTCTTTTCTTTCTTGTACGTACTTGTCAAAAAGAGTACGTAATTTTATGTGGATCAGACCGGAATGGCAAAGTATTTAGTAAATACTTTAGTAGTATTTAGTAATACATTCCGGCTATATACTAAATACTATTTAGTAGATCAGACTGGAATTAAAAAAAAATAATAATTAGCAAGGGATCAGATTAGGGGATCCAGCCGGAATAAGTCGACCAATATATGTGATGTTATTAATATTATTTATTTATTATTATTAAACAAACAACACTTCTTTAAAATTAAACAGAAGGCCTCGCAAACCACTTTTAAGTGGTTGTCTGCGAGTGCGAATATTTTGTACCGCTTTGTATCGGTGCAACAGCAACGATGCCTTTCTTTCTATGGCTTCTGTAAAGAGAAGAAGAAGAAAATTACCACGTCGAATGTCCAGAAGGAAATGAAGTAACTGGAACTGAGGGAAGAGGACGGACCGCGTAGTGTTGCATGATTGGAAATTTTGACCCCGTCTTACGGGAGAAAGCGAAGCCAAAGAAGCTGCTCGCCTCATTGCATTATGTGAGAATTTCTAATGCTTGCAATTAGACTAGAGCTGGTCACATGGTCACAACTGTAATTTAATAAAAATAAAACAGCATTTTTATAACTGCAACTACAAGCAAACAACGCATTTGTTTTTGCAACAAAAAACACCTTTTACGGACTTAGAAATTATTAAAAAATAAATGCGCCAGACAACCTCACCAATCACCAAGTACAAGGGAAAACCTTAGTTTGACACCACTAAAGTTTGCCCTTGTACTATGAGTACCAGATGACGTATACTAACTGGGGGAGTAATTCCAGCACATCCAGACCCAAGTCAATTTTAGAAAAGTTCGTTTTCCAAATTAACCTGACCGGGAATCGAACCCAGGATCTTTCGCGCTTTGGCCGCCCACCTTATCCACTGCGCCACCGAGCCCGTCAAAAAATCGTAAAAAATCTTTAGAGTACCTAGATAATTTTATAAAATATAATGAAGAAAATCTGTAAATAAAATTTTATTAAAATTAGTAATAGCGCGTTAGCGGTGAATAGCGAAGCTTTTTGATTACAGTTTTTGTTCATCATAAAAACACCCCGAACAACGAAATATGTCGGCTCCGATGACAAATAGCAATTTTTAATTTTCATAATCGCACTCATTTCGTTTCGAATGCGAATAGGGAAGCGGAGTAAAAATTGAATTTCAGTACCGTTATCTTCCCAAAGTATGGGACACGTTTGTTTTTCATCTAATCGAAAAATAACGGCAATACATTGAATTGTCGCGTGACGTCATTAGTGGGTAGGTACATTCTTTGCCCACCAGTGACGTAATAAGCCCCAAACCCGCAACTTGGCATCGTTTTATCTCAGTATGGTTTTATGAATTTCATTTGTCAAACTAGCTGTCCCGTGGACTTCATGAGTTTGAATGTATTTTTTCTTTAATAAAAGTAGCCTAAATTATTTCCTATTTTATCAGCTATCTGCCAATAAAAGCTCTATCAAAATCGGTCCAGCCATTTTAGAAAGCCGAAATAAACAGACATACGGACTATAAATGTAAAAAAATGTTATTTCGGTGTATGTACCGTATATCTAACAGACACTCCAATTTTGTTTCTATGTATTTATGTATATGTAACGTAAACTATGTAACGGAATGCTTGAAGTACCTATGTATTAAAACAAACATACGTGAACTTGCTACGGACGTGATTTTACAGGATTCAGGTGAAGACGAAATATATTGAAGATCAACAAAATGTTTATGTAACTTCGGTGTTTTTATAGAAAACCTATAACCATAAAAGAATCATTGAAATCGGTTCTACGATTATTTTTTTATTTAATTGGCAATTATGGAAACTTTTTAAATTTGAGTTTATAAATGTAATAGTAGACAAATTGAATCAGAAAGCTCCGGACTGCTAAGCTATCGGGAGTTACACATGTTATTGTGAGTCAACCATAAAAGATAGACACAATTATGATGTAGTGGGATCATGTCATTAAGAGACACCGTAATATATGATTTCTGTGTTGCTTTAACCGTTATAGCTGCTCACGGCCGGCTTAAAAGACCCAGCGTAGTGCGAGTCAGACTCGCGCACGATGGTTTTCATACCATTATCTATTTAACATTACGTCAATATTAAAACCTTTTTTTAGTTTCCTCTGACTTGAAGTCTGTCTGTAACGAACATCTAGCAAATAAAGGCCAAATATAACGTTATTTGTACGGGAGCCCCCGTTAAATATTTAATTTATTTTAATTTAATTATTTATTTTTGAAAAAAAAGCATTAAAATATACTGTAAATATTTCAAGCGTCCAGCAACAGTTTCAATTAACATCAAGCCAAACATTTTGTTGTACAGAAGCCCCACTTAAATAATGATTTTATTTTGTTTTTAGTATTGATCGTTATAGTGACAATAAAAATACACAGTCCGTGAAATGTTTAACTCTCTAGCTATTACGGTTCTTGAGATACAGCCTGATGACAGACAGACAGACAGACTCACGAACGGACGGAGATACAGCGAAGTCTTAGTTATAGGGTCCCATTTTTACTTAAGTATTGTGATGCACTGAAAACTACGGAACTCTACACTGAGCGTGGCCCAACACGCTTTTGCCCGTTTTTGTTTCTATAAAAAACAAACAGACAGACAGACATATTTTTTTCTGATTGCATTTTTGGCATCTGTATCGATCACTAACTGTAACTACCCCTGATAGTTATTTTTGAAATATATTTAATGTACAGAATTGACTCTCTACAGATTTATTATAAGTAAAGTTGAAAAAATGGCATGTCAATTTTTTTTCATTACTATAAAACGGACGTAAAACAATTGGTAATTTTTGATCTTATCCGCTTCTAGCGAAGCTAAGGGTCTTCAAAAAACAAAGCATTATTTATTTGTGAAATCAAACACCACGTTGTAATTCCCAAACTTTTGATTAATATTAAAAAACGATACATTTCGTTTGTTCGTTTCGTTTTTACGGGTAGCCCCCTGATATAACCAGACTAAACGCAGTATTAGCCTATGAGCATAATACTACGTTTAGTCAGGTTATATCAGTAGTAATAGGTAGTACAGCTTTAAACAAAAAGTGGTTTGAAGTGAGAAATTCCATCTAAAAAGTCATTTGTAGAGATTTTTCTCTTCGATTCTTCAAAACATTCTGAAACAATTATCTGCAGTTTTCGTGCACTATTGCTTTCTAAAGTAATTATATTTAAGTAATAGAAATGCACTGCCATCTAGTTAAAAATACGGTAACAAACGTACGTAGCCTTCTATTTAACTTGTTTCTAAGCACAGGAAGGCGCTAAGCAAGTTTTCTAGAATAGCGCCATCTAGTCTTACATCAGGGATTCAACACAGCACCACGGACGTAAATGAATGCTTTTTGTTTGCATCCACCCGTTTAGAAAGCAAATGTAAGTGCAACGCGCTAGATGTCGCTTAATTAGAAAAGTTGGATGTCATTTTTAACGCAATTTAAGTTTTTTTATTTGTCGGACTTAACGATGGTCTCAAGGGTGTCTATTCCCAAAAACGAAACGAACAAACGAAAGGTTTCGCTTTTGAAGATTCATCAAAAGTTCGGGAGTGAAAAAGTGGTTTTTAAAAAAAATATATTTTTTTAAAACGCTTAATTAAAAATGTCTATCCAATGACGGACGTTATTGGTAGTAGACCCACTAATTAGGCAAGGAAGTAGGTATTTGTTTGTTTAAAAATCTTTATTTTTGCAGACGCCGATCCCAATGTGCGCGATTGGTCAGGAAGAAAACCTAGACAGTACCTAGTGCACATGGATACTTCATTATCTCCAGGATGTTATAGAAGTAAGTTACATTAATTATTACCATGCTTTAAGGATTTATGATTTTTTTCGAAGGTAAGTACGAGTATACCTATCTACCAGCCATTAGGAAGAATAGTAGCGTATATTAATAAGAAAAAAAACACTCTTAGACATTGCCTAAAAAATAATATTTATGTCATTTAGAAATTTTTTGTAGTATATTATTGTACATTCCTATATTTGACCATATTTCTTAGACCTATTTCTAGTAGGTATCTATCTCAAGTCTTTTATTGAAAATTGCTCGCTTATTTATATTCGAACCATTATATTTAAAAGCACTGCTTTTTATACTGACGTTATGGCTGTTAAAATCATATAATACGCCATTGTATTGCAGAAGCTGACGAATTTGACTTGAGGCGCACGGTTACCTCTCCTCCAGCCATACGAATTACGCCTAATACGCTTAATACTATGTCAAGTAAGGTCACTGATCGCAAATAGTTCATGTCTTTATCATATGCACATTTGTTCACTTCACCCCTACAGACGTAATACTTTGTATCTTAGGTAAGGGCCGAAATTCTTATCCGCTCTGAAGTCAAGTATCGCCGTAATTGTGTGACTATTCTTACACACTAACTTGATTTGTCAAGTAAATTACGTATCTTAATAGTTTTGTGAGATCAATGAGAAAATAGAAAACCCTAATTTAAGCAAATAATGAGACAAACAATCGTTTTAAAAAGTTAATAAGAAAACCATGTGTTACAGGCACGTTTAATGATGGTTTATACATATGTATCTGCCACGGCTGCAATGAAATATGGTTTTATGTAAATAGATTACGATATAAGCAACTAGTCTTCTTTTTCTGCCAATGTCACGAGCTAATTTTATTTTGTAAAAACACTTAGCTAAGCCTTAGCTTTCCAATGATTCAAGAGAACAAATCATTAATTCTTTGTACCTGCTAAGAGGACATAATGGAGTATTTATGCTAGCCATCATGCCCTCATATATTATTGTGGTGACAACATAAATCGCGGATAGGTTTTGTTGGTTAATTTCTTTCGCATCATATATATAGCACATCAGTGCAGATGTATCCCATTCTACGATCTGAGCATATCAGTATCTTATGTTTTCATGACGATTAAAAACGAAAATTTCTAAGCGAATTAGAACTTAGAGGTCCGGGCAATACACGCAGTGATTTTATGAAAATCGACTCACTGATGAGGAATTTTCAACTGTTTCAAACAAATACACTACAACAGCTGTAGTCGGTTCGTTGTAGCATGGTGCAGTTAATGTCTGTCAGTTACACATGACTATGACTATGGATGTGGCGTGACGATACAAATATTTTTTTATCGCGTACGACAATCATAGCATAAATCTCGTTGTCTTTATTGCTGTTATGAAAATTATTTTTAAAGGACAGTAACCGTTTTAAAGGCCTAAGTCGTCATTTGAACGAAAACAAAAACACGGTAAACGTTTTATAAGTAAAATAGTGAGTAGGTGTACATAGAGGCGTACTTTTATAGGTATTGTGTCATAATTGTGATGAGCAGTAATGTGATGTATCTATTAAAAAAAAAGTTATTTGAAGCTACTTTTACAATGAAACTGCATTCAACCATAATTTGCTGCAGGCCGCTTTTGTTTAACCGTCTTTGTGAAAAAAATATTCAAACGCAGATTATTCCTTACAAGTAAGTATAAATTTAGTTTCAGTTGTACTTATTAATCTATACTTATAATAAATCTGTAGAGAGGTCAATTCTGTACATTAAATTTATTTAAAAAATAATTAGTGATTGATAGTGATGCCAAAATGCAATCAGTTAAATTTATGTATGTCTGTCTATCCCTCTACCTGTCTGTACGTTCGCTATAGAAACAAAAACTACTCGACGGATTTTAACCAAATTTGATACATTATTATTCATACTCCTGAAAAGATTATGCTATACTTTTCATCACGCAACGATCAATACGAGCAGATCAGTGAAGGGTAATTTTAGGTAAATAGTAGAAGTTACTCCATTTTTAGGATCCCGTACTCAAAGGGTAAAAGATGGACCCTATTACTAAAACTTATAGGTCTGTTCGTTCGTCCGTTCGAAATATGTATTTCTATTGCCTATTGCAAATACTAAAAACAAAATAAAATAATATTTAAGTGGGGCTCCCGTACAACAAACGGTATTAATGAAAACTGTTAGACGTCTGAAATACTCACAGAATAATTGATGGTGTTTTTTCTTATTAAGTAAATATTATCAACAAATATTAAATACAAATAAAATAAATATTCAAGGCTGGGTCAACAACTGGTACAACAAACGTGATTTTAGCCGCTTTTTGCTCGATCTTAGTTATAGACAAATTTCTGGTCAAGGGAAACTAAAATAAAGGTTTTAATATTGTGTCTAATGTTATAGATAATGGTACTTGGCCGGTTTTTTTAAACTTTTGTCTAGTGAGCAGATTTGGACGCTGTTAAGCATTCGTGTGTTAACTCACACCGAGCTAGTTTCAAATAATCGGCTGTTTAGTTTATTTGAGAACAATCTTCTTTTTTCTGTCTATTATAAGCAAAAAAATATTGTTATGCGGTATCATTAGTTTTGTTGAAATGCATCGATTAATAAAATTATTGTATTTATTGAAATTAATTCATTATGAAATAGAAATAGAATGAAAATGGTTGATGCTTAAATTACTAAACGGTGTATTACATTTTGCATTTATGTGTTAAGCCACATAACACATAAATACCAAATTCTGATTTGTTGTTTTAAAAAGCAAATCTGTTCTTGTATTTAGAAAAAATATGAAATATACAACATAATACATTAAAGTTTAAATATTTAACGTTTTAATTGTTATACCATGTTTTGAATGACATTAAACGTTCTGTTTAAAACGAGGAATACAGCAAGTTAACACTGACATTACATCATTTTTTTTTAAATCGTAACCAAACCTTTAAAACTTATTTTCTTTTATTATAAAAATGTATGTATTTTAACTTATTTATATTACATTAAATAAACCAAATATTAAACTAGGTATATTTTTCAAACCTATGGTCCAAATCAGGACCTGTCAGTTATAATCTCTTAATCTATTGCTAACTTTTATAAACTCTTTAGTAGGTACATGGCGATTAATAGATTTGGGACTACCCAAATTACATACGGCTCAAGCAAGGCAACTCATAGAATCCATACTAATATTATAAATGCGAAAGTATCTCTGTCTGTCTTTATGTCTGTTTGTCTGTCACGCCTAAGCACTGAACCGATTATGATAAAATTTGGTATAAGTATACGTTGATCCTCTAGAACGGACAGAGGCTACTTGTTGTTTTGAAAATAAGGGGGGATGGGGGTAATATCTCCCTTGAAAGATAAGATGACCACACTGCACCAATTTAGCAATACTAAAACGTGAGTGAGTTTCATTTAAAATTTAGTAATTTAATAGCCAACAATAACATAATTCCTTGATGCTAATTTTATCAAAAATACGTAATTTTCTACACATAGTAAAAGCTTAATAAAAGAAAGTCATAAAAAAATGTAACAGTTAAACAAGAATATTATTTTATTTATGATTCATTTCGGACTTTTTTTCATTTAATTAATTTTATGAAAGATTAGCATATAATATTACACACAGTATGTCCGTTGAAATGGTTTGCAGTACACTCGCACGCAGCCGAGGAATTGAAATAAAAATATTTACATAAATTTCAAAAATGTATAACTGTTTTCAGAAAACAATAGTTAAAATGTAAGTTAATTACCAGAGTCACTTTGCGTGTTGAAAACTTTGTCTTAGTCTAATCGGTAAGATTTATTCCAATTAAATCGCGTGTTCAACACATTTATTCCTTAAATCTGGTGTCATATTGGGCATAACTACGCTAATTACGATCATTGACATAAGTACTGCATTACTATTTGTTGGAACACAATTGCACATACAGTCATAACTCAAAATGTTATATTTAGAGTAAAAGAGATTTAAAGGGTTCAAATAATCGTAGCACCAAAATTACTGAGGTTACGTAAATAATTAAAAAGAAAGAAATGTTATTAAGGTAATGTTTTTATTATACCTAATGAAAACAGTTTTTGAACTACGAGTTTTTTAAATTTTAAATCGATTTTACACGAAATATCTAATTTTGAGTTATGATGACTGTACCTACATGTTGTCATGTGCGATATCGTAATTCACTTTTGACCAGACTGGTTCTGCAGAATTAAAAATACAGTGATATGGCATTAAATTTATGTAAAAACCGGTCAAGTGCGAGTCGGACTTGCCCATGAAGGATTCCGTAGAAGCAAGTTAGATAGTAAAAAAGTTTATATTTGAGATTGAATTAAGGTCAATTTAAGTTATGACGTATTAAAAAAACTAGTTACTAGATCTCGTTTGAATCAATTTTTGCTGGCAGTTTGCACGGAAATGTACATCATATATCTCTCTCCATTATCTTTAAAGTTAGAGTCCAGTCCGTTTTGAAAAAAAAATATTATTAGAACCCTCAATATCATTTTTGATACCCCACAACTATGGGTTTGAAGAAAAAAAATTAAGTTTCAGTTCTAAGTATGGGGAACCCGAGTTTTTTTTTGTTGTTTTTTCTATTTTTGTATGAAAATCTTAATGCGGTTCACCGAATACATCTACTTGTCAAGTATAGCGTACAGCGTTACGAAAAAAGTGGTTGTGACATATGGACGGACAGACGGACGGACAGACACGACGAATCCATAAGGATTCCGTTTTTTGCCATTCGGCTACGGAACCCTAAAAATTACTAATAATTACTTGTGGTGTGATCAACGAGCCCACCCGATTTACGCATTTCTATTTTAACCGCAGTCTAACACATTAATGATTTTTGTTGTAGTCTCATTAGATTCTTGCATTCATTAGTAAGGCACTTAGAACATAAATGCTAAAAACAAACCTGAATTTGGGAAATAAGCAATAACGATTTTCTTACTCTACTGCTTTTTTGATATTTTGTCATTAAAATGGATTATACTATCAAAATCCTCGTGTTTTAATTAATAAGACTGCATTCATAACTCAATTTCTGATTTTTTGTGGGTTAACACATAAATGCTTAACAGCGTCTATTTAATGGTTCAAGCTTCACAGAAATCATGTACGAAGTCGCAGGTACAGCTAGTACATAAATATTTCCTTAAGGGGTAAAATAAATATAAGCGTCATTATCCTATAGTTGTTTTTTATTTTTATGATTATGAAATGTTTAACTAAATGTTACGGCACGCAAGCCTATACGACTGTATACTATGAAAAATATTTACTCTATCGTAGCACTACACCCACGTCACTATCACTAAATTTATTATCGGAGTTACGTTATTAGCATAGGACTTTGCTTATTTTTTCCATTCGTTTGATTTTATTTGTAGAGCAATAAAATGTGGATAGGTTTTATTTACTAAATCTGTAAAAAAAAATGTGGCGCAGCTGAAATACAAAGTCATAATTATGCATAGCGGCAAAATTTGGGAGTGAAACGAAATTGGCTGTAACTGTCATGCACCATGCTACATCGAAAATACTATAAAGGCGATTATGATATCGAGAAATACGCTACATCTCTCTTGAAAAAGCAGAAAGAAATATTTCTTTAAAAAAATCAGTGAGCAGAAATACAATTTATTTATGACGATTATTAGGTACTTAGTTACTTTTGTTTCCTATTATTATATCAAAATATATACGGTCGAATTGAAAACCTCCTTCTTTTTTTGAAGTCGGTTACAAATATGAAGTACAGATGTTGTTTTATTGATGTGTATTAAAATTAGTGGAAAAAATATTCAGTTAGAGGCTATGAAGTTTTCATCAGTTTTCATGAAGTATTTTAAGATGACGACGACTATGAAATTCCTAGTAATTATTTTTTTTATTAATCACCGTAGCTTTTTATTACCACACCATCGCATTCCATTAAAGTGCACTGTTAAAATTCATACGTGTGCCCTTAGGTGACTAATAAGGATCTAGTGTTATGTTTCTAAACTTTGGGAGTGGTGCGATTCTTTGATACTGTGTTTATGCTTTATGTTATTTCATTAAATATAGGAAAATAGCAAACATAAATATGATGGAAATTATAACTCTTTGTTTGGAGTACGCAGCAGTCTTTATTGATAACTGAAAAAAAAAATTCAGTGGCATAAAAGTTTTAAAAATTACCGATTCAATTTTAATAAGAGTTACATTTTTATTGTTTCCTGCCCCAAATATTTGTTGATTTTGAATCTTACCTAATGTACAGCCGTGCGTGTCGTAGATACATCGCTCGGAACTGTTATAATAGCAAAAATATACCTGCTTTCAGAAAAAGAAGGATTTCTTCGCATCGGGTCTCTCAACGTTCGCGTAAAAAAGACGACAGAAGCGTTTAGCAATTTTTTGGGTGTCGGAGCGACCAGGTCGTCTGCTTATATCCCTAAGTCAGCAAGAGACCGCGAGGAGAGACGTTCTGATGATGGAGAACTCCATAAGACGTGGGGATCCGCAGACAACATTCAAGTATGACAATTTTTTATTGAAATTTTATTTATTTATTTCTCAAATCCGGTTATGACGTGACCCTTATTATTAAGATCTAATAGAAGGTGGTTAAATTAGCTACTTCTCTAATTTATCAAGGTTTCTTTTTTGGATTTTGATATCAAAGCAGACAAACATACGTATGTATGATAATTAAAACAATACTTCTAGAAAATTTGTTCTTAAAAATTTAACTTTATAAATCAAGGATTTATTACTCCAAACCCGCCTCCCAAGTTCTCAAAAAGCGCAAACGGGAATGAGTATTTTTCTTTATATTTAGCATAAGCTTACTGCTTGTGCCCGATCTGTGGGTAAAAGAAATAAGTAAATTTGTTTTTAATACAGAAAGAAGACAAACTAATGCCGCCACCTATGAGCAACAAAGTGAGGCGCAGAGGCGCCAGCGGACGGAAGGGGGTTGGGTCGCACAGTCGCAGCACGCCATCTACACCGGATCAGGTAAAACTCTTTTAACTGTTATAGCAATGGAGGCAAGATGTTAAGAAGACCACGTCAAATTGAGAATCAGTTGAAAAAGTATACAACTAGAAGATAACTTCTAAATATTTGTCTACATTGGCGCTGAAATCAATGAACTTGACCGTTCGAGCAGTAGAAGAATGTATGGTGTTTTTGTGATTGTAGTACTAATAGGCCATGGAAACGTAGGTCTTCATGAAGGAAATAGGATTTATTTTAAAACTTTATTGCACAAAGAAAGTACAAAAGGTGTACTTAATGCTAGGAGCATGCTCTACCAGTCAACCGTTGGGTCTTGCAGATAGTACGTTTATGGGTGCGGTAACAGTAAAAATGTTATTATGGATAACAACAAAATTTATAATCATAAAATTAAACACGAGAATAGAATATTCATACATACATAGATTCATGATAAATAAATATAATAATTAAATTATATATATATTTATTTAGGGACATTCAAGATAGTGAAGGGCTATAACCAGGGCCGGCGTTAGGGTGGCGCGCGGTTGGGTAACAGCCCAGGGCGCTCGGACTTGAACGGGCGCTAGAAAGCTACCCTGAGGCACCCACACCCAGATGTATTTCCTTAAATCGATATATTGGTATACGCTTTTACAGGGGCGCTGGCGGAAATTCGTCCAGGGCGCCAGTAATGCTAGAACCGGCACTGGCTATAACCGGTTATGTACATTTAAATATAAAACCCTATTGATTTCTCAGCACCTATTGCATAATGTGGTCCGATTATTATGCTATAAATGGCTGTAATAATAAATATAAAATGTATTAATATCAAAAATTAAACATGTATTAAATTTTAAGGTACAATTCTGTAGTGGACATTTAATTAAGGACAGTAAAGTATAATGAAAAATACAGTTACAGAAAACGTATAATCTTCAGTGTTATAATATTTTTAACAGCTCCATTTTATTACGTGTAAAATCAGTACCCAGTAGTAAACCCTTTGTTAGTAATTACCGCTTGACACCGATGTGGCATAGACATTATCAGTTTCTGCCATGTTTCGGCAGGAATGATTGCCCATGCCTTACAAAAAGCTTCATGAAGTTCATCCAAATTTGTATTACGATAAGTGGCATCTTTTTAACCCCCGACGCAAAAAGAGGGGTGTTATAAGTTTGACGTGTTTGTCTGTGAGTCTGTCTGTGTGTCTGTCTATGGCACCATAACTCCCGAACGAGTTGACCGATTTTGATTTAGATTTTTTTGTTTGAAAGGTCATTTAAACAAGCGTGTTCTTAGCTATGTTTTATTAAAATCGGTTAAGCCGTTTATAAGATATAGGGGATGAAAGAGGGAATGAAAAACCGATTGTTTGCAAATATGCTCGAGTGGGGTATCAAATGGAAGGAAATAATTCGTACATTACAATAGCTAAGTTTTATTAAAATCGGTTGAACCGTTTATAAGATATAGGGGATGAAAGTGGGAATTAAAAACCGATTGTTTACAAATATGCCCGAGTGGGGTATCAAATGAAAATAAATTATTTGTACATTACAATAGCCAAGTTTTATTAAAATCGGTACAGCCGTTTATAAGATATAGGGGATGAAAGTGGAAATGAAAAACCGATTGTTTACAAATATGCCCGAGTGGGATATCAAATGAAAGGAAATGATTTGTACATTACAATAGCCAAGTTTTATTAAAATCGGTTCAGCCGTTTATAAGATATAGGGGATGAAAGTGGGAATGAACAACCGATTGTTTGCAAATATGTCCGAGTGGGGTATCAAATGAAAGGAAATGATTCGTACATTACATTGACTGCGCAGTTCAGCCTTACGAATAGCTTGTGAAGAAAAAAAGTTGTGTCTTTCAGAAATACCCTCATCAGGCTGAGTTAGTTTGCGCCTTTTGGCTTCGTTTTGAGCTTTTTTAGTTTTTCTCCCTAGAACCATTTCTAATAACCTAATGATATTAATTTTTATCTAGGTACACAATGACAACAAAAAAAAAGAAAAAATAGCTCTTTATATGTACTAAGAAAAAGAACCTAACCTAAATCTTTAATTTAAAAAGTATTAAATAAAAACTTAATTAAAAATTTAAAAAAAACCCCGACCCAAAAACTCTACTTTCCAAAAAAAACATTAAAAAGGAAGTAATAAATTTAATTTTCTACGTAGGTATATGTTTTATTAATATTAATACTCCTTCTTTGTTTGTCAATATTTACACAAAAAAATGTTAACGTTGGCGCGTCTGGGGACCGCTCCTTAACTATTTTATATAAACAAACAAATACCGAAATAATAAATTTAATTACTAATGAACAAATGGAACCTAACTACAGAACTAAATCCACCTAGGAATCGTTATAAAATTATCAAAAAAGCGAAATGAAACAAGTTGACTCAAAATTTTACTCCGAAATTTTGACATCCAAAACACGACCGTCAACGACGTCTGCCCGCTCCACCGCCACCGCGTAGCGTATCACGGACGTAAGCGCGTAGCGTTGTCGCGCGACGCAACTCCCGCTCCCCCCCCCCCCGGTCCCCCGACGCGCCAACGTTAATATTATTTTGTGTAAATATTGACAAACAAAGAAGGAGTATTAATATTAATAAAACATATACCTACGTAGAAAATTAAATTTATTACTTTCTTTTTAATGTTTTTTTTTTTGGAAAGTAGAGTTTTTGGGTCGGGGGTTTTTTAAAATTTTTAATTTAATTTCTTGATTTCGTGCCAAAGGTGCTCAATTGGGTTGAGGTCCGGGCTATTTGCTGGCCAATGTAGCACCGATACAAACTGACTGGTAAGAAACGACTTGACTGAATGGGCGGTATGTTTCGGGTCGTTATCCTGCTGAAACGTCCATATAATAGGGAGATGCTCCTCAGCATAGGGAAGCATAGTTTCTTCCAGTATTGCCTTGTACTGATGTTGGTCTAAGTTACCCTGAACTTTTCTCACAGGTCCCACTCCACGTCCAGAAAATGAACCCCACATTTTAATGTTTCCACCACCATGTTTCACCTGTTTTTTTGTGAATCTTGGATTCATTTCCGCTTTTACAGGACGCCGTACATATTGCCTTTCATCTGAAGATATCAAATTAACATTGGTCTCGTCAGAGAAAAGTACATGTTGCCATTGAGCGTAGGTCCAATGTCCATATTTACGTGCAAACGCCAAACGAGCATTACTATGTTCTTTCTTCAACAACGGTACTTTGCGAGCCACTCTTCCGAACAACCCGGCTTTTACCAAACGTCGTCGAACGGTCCTCGCAGATACACCGGCTCTTTCGTTTGCCCCAAACACTTCGTGTTTAATTAAAATAGAGCCTAGAAACGGATCTCTCTTTGCTAACCTGGTTATCATTCTGTCTTCTTGCGGAGTCGTTTTTCTCGATCTTTTTGTTCTGGACACATTTAAAGCTGTGTTAAAGCGCTTGAAATGTTGCACTGCATTGCATACCATAGTTTTTGAACAATTTAAATGTTGTGCTATCCTTCGGTATGACCAACCACGCTCGACAAACTTCGTGATAATTTTTCGTAGTGTTGGATCGCAACTTTTATTTTTGCCCATTTTTCTTCAAAATAATCCTCAAAACTTAAAATAAAAAATTTGGATTGCCGCCAAAACGACCACTTAACAATATGAAAAGAAACAAAAAAGTATTAAAATTACAATTTTGAAATTAGAACGCAATACCTCAGTGTCCCTAATTAAATGGCCAGCCAGCATTCTTTGAACCAATACCATTATGATAATGTATCAGTTATACTGTAAAGAGGTTTAATGTTTAAGAAGTTGTTATTGTTTGTATAATCGCGCACATAAATGACTAATTACACTTACATGTAAAAGATATGGTATATTGCTAAGACTCGTTGGAAAATAAAAAAAAATCACAATTTGCCTAACTAGAGATTGTCCCTAATTAGTTGACAACGATTATACACTTCTCTATTCACTTGTTTGCATATACATGCATAAAAAAAATTCACAATTTGCCTAACTAGAGATTGTCCCTAATTAGTTGACAACGATTATACACTTCTCTATTCACTTGTTTGCATATACATGCATAAAAAAAAATTCACAATTTGCTTAACTAGAGATTGTCCCTAATTAGTTGACCACGATTATACACTTCTCTATTCACTTGTTTGCATATACATGCATAAAAAAAAATTCACAATTTGCCTAACTAGAGATTGTCCCTAATTAGTTGACAACGATTATACACTTCTCTATTCACTTGTTTGCATATACATGCATAAAAAAAAATTCACAATTTGCCTAACTAGAGATTGTCCCTAATTAGTTGACCACGATTATACACTTCTCTATTCACTTGTTTG
Source organism: Glyphodes pyloalis (assembly GCA_037074685.1). Taxonomy (NCBI): domain Eukaryota; kingdom Metazoa; phylum Arthropoda; class Insecta; order Lepidoptera; family Crambidae; genus Glyphodes; species Glyphodes pyloalis. The sequence continues at coordinate 19,300,178 of JAYKKO010000001.1, forward strand.
CATATACATGCATACATTTTTTTTCACAATTTGCCTAACTAGAGATTGTCCCTAATTAGTTGACCACGATTATACACTTCTCTATTCACTTGTTTGCATATACATGCATAAAAAAAATTCACAATTTGCCTAACTAGAGATTGTCCCTAATTAGTTGACCACGATTATACACTTCTCTATTCACTTGTTTGCTTATACATGCAAACAAGTGAATAAATAAAGCAAATCAATTGAAATTTAACTTTAATTGTTTCCAACATTACATTCAGAAAACTGTAAAGTAGTAAAGTCAATTATCAAATTTGTAATAACCCTCTAAAAAGTAGTTACGACCTAAGATCCTAGGCGAGAACATACTTCACTAATGTTTCACAAATACGAGATAGGGATACCATAGATCCTGTCACAAGTAGGTATGCACTAGTATTTAAGATTTTATTATTACTAATATTCATAAGTATGACTACTAGTGAGCCGTATTCCCATTTAAAATATAAGAGAACATAAGCTAAAACCCAAAAACTGTTTTCGTTTATACTTAATAGTTTTATTTAATAGTGGCACGGTATTTTGAAATAGACAAAGGGGTGTTTTAAACATTTAATATTAAATATTTAATATATTAGGTGTGTGGAAATATTGTTGCGTAATGGATGCGCAGATGCAAAATATATATCAAACCATGTTCAAACCATGTTAAAACATGGTTTATGATAAAGTTTGTATCGATTAATAGCACTATTCTGGAAAATATACAATACTAATAAATTAGTAACATATATACATAGAAATAGTTTGCCGTGGGGTGCCGGCTTAGAATATTGCACCTCCCCATCTCTTCCCGTGGGTGTCGTAAAAGGCGACTAAGGGAGCACCAGGAGAACGGGCAGCAGCGCTCTCCTGAGTAACACAACATCTACTGCGATCGCCAACCCGCCTGCCAAGCGTGGCGATTACGGCAAAACCTCCTACATGAACAGAGGCATTATCACAACGGCCCCGAGTCACGGCAGCCCCGCTATTCCGGCTCACGGTGGCGGGCCTGGTAACGGCGGGGTGCGGGGTGCTAAGAATCTCCGGTCGAGATCCAGCCACCAAAACAAACGAACTCTGGCCCTGGTAACACATAACATTCGCACACTCAGGACCGACGAGAGGATCGCCGAACTGGAAGAGGAATTGAGCAAGATCCGGTGGGACATTGTAGGGTTATCAGAAGTCCGAAGACAGGGGGAGGACACGATAACCCTCCGGTCTGGAAACTTGCTCTACCACCGGGAAGGCGACGATTTGTCGCAGGGCGGTGTCGGGTTTATCGTTCACAAGTCTCTCGTAGCCAACGTGGAGAGGATTGAGAGTGTGTCGAGTCGAGTAGCGTACCTGATACTCAGAATAAACAAACGGTATTCGCTGAAGGTCATCCAGGTCTACGCTCCAACCTCGACACACCCGGATGATGAGGTGGAGGCTCTGTACGAGGACATCTCGAAAGCCATCCACTCATCCAAAACTCACTTCACTGTGGTTATGGGAGATTTTAACGCGAAACTAGGCAAAAGGAAAGGCGATGAGCTGAAAGTGGGGCAATTTGGACTCGGGCAGAGAAACCAGAGGGGGCAGAAGTTGGTTGATTTTTTGGAGAAGGAAAATCTCTACGTGATGAATTCCTTCTTCAAAAAATCACAACAAAGGAAATGGACCTGGATAAGCCCTAATGGTTCGACACGGAACGAGATAGACTTCATCTTGTCGGACAAGCGGCAAATATTCAATGATGTCTCGGTGATCAACATGGTGAAAACCGGGAGCGATCACCGAATGGTACGAGGCACATTGAATATTCGTGTCAAAGCCGAGCGGTGCCGACTGATGAAGTCTACCCTACGACCTACGTCTGCCGAGTGCGAAAACCCCGAAAGTTTTCAGCTCGAACTCGAAAATCGCTTCCAATGCCTAGACGAGTGCGAAAATGTGAACGATATGAACAACAGGTTTGTGGAAACTGTCCACACGGTGGGGTCGAAATTCTTCAGGACCCGCCGTTCCCATAGAACCAAAAAACTCTCGGACCACACCCTCGAGCTCATGGATCGGAGGAGAGAGATGACGGTGCAGTCTCCAGCCGCCTGGACTGAGCTAAGGCAGCTAAATAGACAGATCTCGAAATCGGTGCGACGCGATATTCGCCTCTACAATACAAACCGTATTAAGGAGGCGATCGAGCGGAACCAAGGCTCCAAAGTGTTCGCAAAAGATCTGTCTATTGGGCAGAGCCAGCTAACCAGGCTGAAGACCGATAACGGCACTGTCGTTTCCTCCAAAGATGAGATCTTGAGTGAGGTCGAGCTGTTCTATGGACAGTTGTACAAGACATCCCATATTCCTGTTGTCGACTTGGTCCAAGATCCACGATCCAAGTTAACCCGACACTATACCGAAGACATCCCGGACGTCAGCCTGAACGAGATCAGAATGGCTCTCAAGCAGCTTAAAAACGGTAAAGCACCGGGTGATGACGGAATCACAACGGAGCTTCTGAAGGCGGGCGGCAAGCCGGTCCTAGTGGCCCTTCAGAAGCTATTCGATTCTGTCATCCTCGGGGGCATCGTTCCAGAGGCGTGGACCAGGGGCGTGGTGGTGTTGTTTTTCAAGAAGGGTGACAAAACCCGCTTGAAAAATTATCGACCTATCTCGCTCCTGAGCCACGTCTATAAGTTGTTTTCGAGAGTCATTACAAATCGACTCTCGCGCAGGTTCGACGACTTCCAGCCTCCCGAACAAGCCGGTTTCCGAAAAGGCTTTAGCACCATAGACCACATACATACGCTGCGTCAGATTATACAGAAGGCCGAGGAGTATAATCGGCCTCTGTGTCTAGCGTATGTGGACTATGAGAAGGCCTTCGATTCAGTCGAGACTTGGGCGGTGCTGCAGTCCCTCCAGCGGTGCCAAATTGACTATCGGTACATCGAAGCGTTGAAGTGTTTGTATAGAAACGCCACCATGTCAGTTCGAATCCAAGATAGAGGCACGAGACCGATCCCACTGCAGAAAGGTGTCAGACAGGGAGACGTAATTTCCCCGAAACTGTTCACCGCTGCATTGGAGGACGTCTTCAAGCTTCTCGATTGGACCGGACTCGGCATCAACATCAATGGCGAATACATCACTCACCTTCGATTCGCAGACGATATCGTGGTCATGGCAGAATCCCTGGAGGACCTTGGCACAATGCTCAATGACCTCAGCAGTGTTTCCCAACGGGTTGGTCTACGGATGAACATGGATAAAACCAAGGTAATGTTCAATGTCCATGTGACTCCGGCACCAGTATCTGTTGGGAATGCGATTCTCGAAGTTGTCGATCATTACTATCTGGGACAAACTATCCAGTTAGGCAAATCCAACTTCGAGAAAGAGGTCAACCGACGAATCCAACTCGGCTGGGCAGCGTTCGGGAAGCTTAGGCATATCCTCACGTCCAAAATTCCCCAGTGCCTGAAGAGAAAGGTCTATGACCAATGTGTGTTACCAGTGATGACTTACGGAACTGAGACGTGGTCTCTGAATGTTGGCCTCATAACGAAGCTCGAAGTTGCGCAGCGTGCTATGGAGAGGGCTATGCTCGGCGTTTCCCTACGTGATCGGATCCGTAATACGGAGATCCGTAGAAGGACCGGTGTATTCGACATAGCCCGAAGAGTTAGCACGCTGAAGTGGCAATGGGCAGGCCACATCGCTCGTAGGACCGACGACCGTTGGGTAAAGAGGGTCCTCGAGTGGCGACCACGTACCGGACGACGCAGCGTGGGGCGGCCCCCAACACGATGGACTGACGACATCGTCAGATGTGCGGGGAGCCGCTGGATGCAGAAAGCGCAGGACCGCGCGTTGTGGCGTTCTGTAGGGGAGGCCTATGTCCAGCAGTGGACGAAAAGAGGCTGATGGATGGATGGATGGATACATAGAAATAAAATAAAGCGTTTAGTTAATAGTTACGAATATAACAAATTCTGTTAAATACTAGACAGTGATTTTTCAATAATGGCCCATCACTGATTAAAATACGGCCATTAAAATTAGTCGTATTTGAAATTGAATGTATTTTCAAGTTGGTAACGTTCTATTGGCAGTCTATGGTCTGGACTCCAACTCCGGAGTCCAGTCCATAGATTTTCTATCTGCAGATGCGGACTCCAATACAAGCTTTGAGTGGTTTTTGTTTCAGTCACACTAGGTGGCGCTGCATGGCTAGATGTGAATAAGACAGCTACGTCCCAATTGCGGTTTTTAGCGTTACATCTAGGAATATAATATATCTATGGTCCACCCCAAAAAAATTTTCAACATCGTTTTGACGTTAATCAATTTAAAAATGAGTATTAAAATCTATTTATTCTTTGGTGATGTAGCAAACGTCGATTTTAATATCGATAAAATGTAAGTGATGACTTCAATATGGATGGTGAAGAAATAGGGATCTTTTTCTTCTGTCGATATAAAAATAATGAATACATAAACAAATATCAGGCTTTATCACATTGACCTGAGTCCAAAGTAAAAAAATTAAGCACTTGTATTATGGAAACCAGAATCAACGGTGGTACCAACCCTATTTTCCTTCATAATCTCCATCCAAGTACAATGCTAGGATGAAGAAGACTGCAAGAAAGTTGTAAAATTTATCTTTTGTGCGACAAATGTATGCTATGAAAACCAAAAATGTATCAGCATATCGACAATCCAGAATATACTTAATTTCGTTTATATATGATGTTTTATTAAGTATACGAAAAAATAAAGCGACAGTGCTACCAAAATTTAATTAAAAAAAATATATTTATTTTAAACAGTCGGTGACAACAAAATTAACGATTTGTGTAAAATTACAACTTTTTTGCAAACAATGACATGTAGTTTAGTCCAACCATAGATAAGAGGATCTCATTTTACTTTGCAGTTTAGTACTTTATTGATTTTCGCCCTGCAATGAAATTCTGTTTTTACATATCCTGTAACAAAATACAAATTAAATAGAGTGAATTTAGACACTTATATATTTTGTACTAGCTTTTGAAGCACGCGCTTCGCACGTGTCTGCTAAAAGCTAGGCCTGCGGCCTCGCGGGTGCGACACGGGGGTGTTGAACCGTCCGCAATGGGGGCCTAGTGCTTTTTTTGTACGGCGCTAGAGTTTATCAACTGTGGCCTAAGGAGCCTTTCCGCTCCGGGCTCCGCCCTGCGCGGCGCAGCTCGGCCTGCGGGTCTCGCGCCTAGGGTGACTTGTGTTGCACTTAAAAAAATGGCCTAAGTGTTTGATGGAAGCCGCTTCGAGCTTCGCTCTACACGGGCGCTCGGCCTTCGGCCTCGCGAAAGTTACACAGAACATAGCCTCTTCGAGCTTCGCCCAACGCGGCGCTCGACCTATGGTCTCGCATCGCAGCTCGGCCTAGGGCCTCGCGTAGGTTACTTGATAAATTGTCTCGTCTGTATCGGCCCAAAGTGTTCGATGGGAGCCGCTTTGAGCTTGGCTTTACGCGGGCGCTCGGCCTTCGGCCTCGCGAAAGTTACACAGAATATGGCCGCTTCGAGCTTCGCTCTACGCGGCGCTCGACCGGCGGTCTCGCAACGCAGCTCGGCCTCCGGCCTCGCAAAGTTACCAGTTCCGAGTTTGAATAGCACTCAATACAGTACTACATTAATATGCAATAATTTCCCCATATATTTTCTTACTACGGTCAATTTCAGTACAAAATGTATGGTGAACCAAGTACTCCATAGAAATTTGATTTACCAATTTTTCCTAAAATTTCGTACTTACTCGCTTTTTTTGGGTCGATCGACCACGGATAGACATTTTTGACAGGACCTCATACTTATTTTTTTTTAATTTCGAGCATTTTCTGTCGGGCCCATAATCTCCGAAATTACCCCAAGTAAATTTTTGAACCATCACGGGGGCATCATGTAAACCTCCAATAAAGCTCCGAGCATATTTTCCTTACGACCCCTCCTTCCACCCTAAAAGTTAATTAATACATTTTGAATTCTGCAGATTTTTATATAATGGCCGCCAGCGCATCCGCCATTTTGTTTATCAAAAAGTTGATATTATAATATCTAATCTAGGTTATATACTGCATCAAACCCCATTTACTTTTTTCAAATTTTATATCCTGCGGACTACAAGGCTTCTGGTAGGTGACCATGGTTTTTGCACATTTGTCCCAACAGCTTCCGGTGTTGCCAAGTCACAGAGATAAAAATAGTCAAATGTCATTTCAATGGGGATGCCTCATAGGCACATGGTAATGGTTTGCGCAAAATGTCATTATTTATATTTTCGACCTTTGCCGGGACCTGAGTCAAAAACTACCAAAAATAGTAGAATTTTTATTTTACCTGGCAACACACACTACTTAAACACATAATCGCCTGGTACATTGCGACTCGCTCAGATGTTTCCATATACATGAAAATTAAGATTTAACGTTTTCGAAAACACAAAATTTTCACAAATTGGCTGCCAGCGGGTCTGCCATCTTGTATTTTTGAACGTTCGTATTTTTCCTGTATTTTGGACTATATTTGACATCGAACCTCATTTTCATGTTCTCTCTCTCACCCAATCGCCATATTATTTTTTGGAAAATTACTAAGTCACAAAAAAATATATATCGCTCTGGCACCTAGTGTGGCCAAGTGATTGGGCTAAAATAAGTAAAATATCATTCGGCCATAAGCTTGCCATAATAATGTGGTAGACATTTAGACCAAATGTCAAAAAAAATGTTTTTGTTTTTTGGGCACCTGTCAAAAACTACCAAAAATGGTAAAAAAATTATTTCACCTGGCAACACACATCGACCAAACATGCAACCGCTCCATACATTGCGACTCGCTCAAATGTTGCCATGTGCCTGAAAAACGGTTTTGAAAATCGTGAAAAATTCAAAATGGCCGAAAGGGGGTCCGCCATCTTGGATTATGGATCGGCCGTATTTTTCCCGTATTCTAGGTTATATACCGCACCGAACCTAATTTTTATTTTTTTTCTCGCTCCCACCCAGTCTTTAAAAGAACTTTTGGAAAAAACCATGTCGAAAAAATGTTTTTCCCCGCCATTTCCAAGGTTGCCAAGATTTTTCCGAAAAACTACCTTTTTGTCACTTCGGACCTCCATGGCCACCACACTATTTTTTATTTTGATATCAAATCCGTTGTCATCGCGATGTGGGTTCCTCTCTTGCTTACTATCAGGCTGGGAGGAGCCAATATACTGCGCTACTATAAAAAAAAACACTGCATATTTATTTTTTTCTACCATTCGGGGCCATGGGGCAAAAACTACCATGAATTTGATAGACTTTTTTTCCCAACACAAAAGACAGATAAATAACCTACCACCGCTCCATACTAATTGATTCTACCCGGTGTTGCCATCCCCCTCAAAATCGACTTTGAAAATGGCAAAATTTTTGGTTACTACAAAACTGCCGCCAGCGCCGTCTCTATGGCCAAACTCTATAATCTATGAATTCTTGAATCAAGTATTTAAGCAGTCTCGTCCAAAAAAATTTTTTTAATTATCTGTGGAAACCTCTCCACCACGTCTTCGCAAAAACAGCTCTAAATCGAATTTTCGATCCAAGATGGCGGCGCAGACATTTTACTTTTTCAAAATTATATATAGAGGTGGGCGTTTCAAAACAAGTCTGCGCCGCTTGGGCGTTCCATAGACAAAAAAAAGTCAACATCGCAAAATCGGCCGCCATCTTGGATTTTGGAAAAAAAAATGGAAAAACCTGTTTTGATTAAAAAATAACCCACCCCATTAGAACACCCCAAAGAGGTAAAAAAACTCTTAACACCCCCAAAAACACCCCCGATTAGTCAGTCAGTGAGTGAGTGATAATTTAGCTTTATATAATATAGAATAGAATAGATAGAAGATAGATATCTCGTGAATCATACTTATCAAAATATGTGTTATTAAACATTTCATATGATGCAATAGGTAACCTTGGTCAACGCCGATATTATAAGAGTAATGACACCATTTTTAACCAGTCTTGATAAATTCTTATTTACGTGGTATCTTAAACCAACTGAAAATGATTGAACAGATATAAAAGTGTACGCTAACAGTGATCTAAAAGTGTACGTTTTTGTAAATTTTATCGACAAGTACGATGGATTTTTTTAGTGGCACTTCACTATAACAACAAATATGAATTATTTACATTTGAAAATTCGGTTAAAAATACGCCTTTATTTTGGGGAAATTAAGAATCAAAAAGGCTTAAAGCATTTTCTTACTCTTTGGCTCCTTTTTACTACAAAATACGCAAATGTTTTTGCAAAACTTACCGATGAAGACGATATTGAATAACTCGCGTTAATTTTTAAATCACAAGCTTAAAAACAACCATATTCTTTGAAATACAGTTATCCTGTCAATCTTTGTCTGAAATTATAATAATTTATTATCTTTTATTGCGTTTTTACACATATTTTTTACATGCACATACGGAAATCTTATTTCAGTGAAATTCAGTTTGACATATTAATGTCAGTCTGATAAAATACAAGATAGGGATGCCATAAATCCTCTAACGAGTATACACTAGTATTTAGGAATACTAATGTGAACTAAGTGTTAATAATAGTTAGCGTATTCCCACTTAAAAACAAAAGTACCTACTAAACCAAAAATGCCATTGGTTTTATATTTTTAGCTTTATTTAATAGTAGCACAGTATGTTAAAATATTTATATGTTAGTTGTGATTTTTTTCTCTAATTACTTGAAACACACCTTGTTTCAAGTAATTAGAGAAAAAAATACCAATACCAATATCAATACTATAATCGGTTGATTATAGTATTGATATTGGTATAAAATATTTAACAATTTAGGTGTTTTGAAATATTGTTGACTTGCATAATGCATGCACAGATTCAAAATGCATTTCATAATATGTCTTATAATGCAGTTGGCATCGATTAGTACCACTTTTCTGGAAAAGATGCAATACTTATAAATTAGTAGTAGTCATACAAAGGAATTAAATAAAGCATGTAGTAAATAGTTAGGAATGAAACAAGTAGGTATATAAATGAAATCCTGTTTAATACTAGAAAGTGATTTCCAATTTTGGCCCATCACTAATTAAAATACGGCTATTAAAAATAGTCCTATTTCAAATTGAATGTCTTTTTAATTTTTTACGTTGCTTGGCTCAAGTTTTAAGCCAATCCATAGATTTTCTATCTGCAGATACAGAATCCAATACAATCTTTGAATGGTTTTTGTTTCAGTCACTCTTGGTGGCTAGATGTGAGTAAGATAGCTGCCGCCCTATTGCGGTTTTTAGTATTACATCTAGTAATACATTATATCTATGTTAAAAACATACCTTTTTTTTTATTACACTTCAAGATTGACCTCATCCCACCTGATACTCACACGCAGGAACACAACAACACAGAAGTGATTGTTATTTGGCTGCGGTCTTCTGTACCTAAGTGGAGGTATTTCACCTAGTATCACTGTGTAAGAGAAAATTACAGGATTCGTGAGTTTAGTATAGTAAATCCTTATCCATTAATAAAATAAAATAGACCAGAATTTCAAATCTACTTTAATTGTTTTAAATTGATTATACAGTATACGTGATACATTGATTGACGAAAAAACATATATAGACAAATATAGTAACTACACACTACTATCAAAATTGTATGTTTTAAAATCTTATCATTTTATTGGCGGTGGTGTTTTACACGCAGCATCATTCGCTTCTGCTTAGGCAACTTCTCGTTAGAGTATTTTACTCCAGTTTCTTTTTCTAGCTTCGTGACCATCATTTTACGAATGTATAATTCTCGGTACAAGATTTCCAAATCCAACTTTTCTTTCAGAGACATATAATTTTCATTTAGAGCGTACATTTTCCCATTTGATACTTTTTTCCAGACTCTCGGTGCTACTTCCACGTATTCCTCGCAGTCCTCATAATCACTATCAGATTCTTCATTTTCAACGTCATCCAGCTTCTCATAATGGAAAGGGCATTGTTTAGTGGCTATTGTGCAAAGTATGTCCATCATTAGCAAGTCTGTTTCATTGAGTTTCTTCTTGATATTTTCTGATTTACCCACTGGCGGCCCGGGAGTCTTTATGGAAGCTATTTTGCTCTAAAATAGAAACAGTACTGTTTAGCTACTAGAAATGTTCTTACTACACAATAACTGGAAATGTATGGGGCGAAACCTTTTTTTTGGATAAGAAACATTGCTATAACTCTGTTATCCCATGCTTAAAACAGTTTTAGACTTATGTCAATTCTCTATACAAAGGAGCTGACACTAGTGACGCACAGTGTTTTAGAATCACTGATCATGGATGTAACGGAGGACATATGTCCAAAATATTGACTTGATACTATTTTCAAAAACATAACTTTAAAATTCTACGATTATGTTCTACAAGAAATAGGAAAGTGCCAATTTTTCTTTGCTGTTAGTAAATTTACAGGAGTTAATAATTGGTGGAATCTCGGAGTTATACTTAAATAACTCCGCGATTCCACCAATTAAGCGCCTGATTATTTTTCCAAATAAGGGATAAAATATTTATTATGGTACCTATATAAAATAAGCTGCATATACGATGTCATTAGAGAGATAAAAAATAATACCTAAAATATCATTTTTTGCTGATATTATTGTACCTATTTACAACTCATAGCCCATGTAAGATTTGAATAACGCACCATATAATGGTCTATAATGCGGTAATAAATATATCCTTTCAACTTGAACTAATATGGGAAAAAATATAGGTATTTTACCTATTTGACACGTCGTCCAAATATGCAACTAGCATTTATTTTCTCGAAAACTAAAAGTAATTGGCAAAGGGTTTCTTCTGCAACGTGAATTAGTATTTTACGCTACATCCATATTGGCTATCAGCTAAACATGTCTTCTACCTAGTGATTCTAAAACACTGTGTGACGTTATTGCTGTTGATTTTATAGGAGCTCTTGGTAAAGTTTGTTCAGCAACGATATAAAAATTTGCTTTTAGAGAGATGTTTCATCACTATTGTTGCTTCAAATGAATACATTTTTATTTTTGAGTTTAAATAAAATTGGCTTTAAAGGCTTACTTATTTTTAAGACGACTTTTAAAGAAGTCACTAATTTTCATGAGATTTTTATTAAACTAGAAAGAATCTGCAAAAATCAGACATATGCATGACCCGTATGGTACGTACCAGTGTATGATCTTTCCAAACGTTGAACAAACCATCACGCATATACTTCCAATCATTTGTGAAAGTGACGAGTTGTTCCCTCTTAGCACTGTCCAGGACTTGGTCCCATGCTTGCCCCTTCACTTTCATCGCTTGCTCCGATGTGCATGGAGCAAATAAAATTTCCTTCAACATACTTATACTTTTCAACACATTGAACTTGGCACGCCTGCGATCAATGGCTATAAGCGGCTCTTTCGCGTTTGGCATTTTATTTGTTTTCGATTCTATTCTATTTATTTTCAACTTAAGACGCCTAATTCGACTGGATGGTTCTCGGTGAATTCTAATTGCGACGTAGGACTAGTTTAACGACGCACCCGTCTGCGCAGAGGGGCGCTGTTGCCGGCGTGTCCCCCAAAATCGATTCTGGGCTAAGGCTTAGGTTATTTTAGTCATTTCATTGGAGCTTGCCGGGTCCCAGGGACGAGACAGGCTACGGAGCTTCAGTATCAAGTTATAAAGGTAAGTTTTTTGCGTTTTTGTTTTGCAGATACTACTAATTTTAAATTGTTAAATGCCTTGCCGAATGCCGAATTCTACATTGCCTTGTTGTTTTAAATCAGTTTTTGTGACCATGCAAACGCGACGTAACTTTGTAATGGTGGTCTCACACCGGGGTTAGAACTGTTGGCAATTGTTAATCAAATCTCGTCAATTTTAAGATTAGCCGATTCACTTCACTATCTACGTTAATGCGTTCAGTTGTCAGTGTCATTAGCAGCTAATAAATTGTATCTAACTTGGTCAACTCGTTTAAAAAAAGATGGATGACTAACAAATTACGTTCAGAATAATTATTTATGTAAAACAAGCATCAACTAGAAACACGCGAAAATTCCCTTCTCAAAACGATTTGTAAGATCTGCACTAAAAGCGATCTCAACTCGCCATTGCGACACAAAACATTGCAACATAATAGATATGAGGGCAGATTTTTAAATCCTCTTTCGTAGTGTGGGGTCTCCCACATTTCCTAACTACGTAAAATGTATATTTCTGCAATGAACTAAAAAGCACAAATGCTTTAATTTTTCGTGCTTTCACGTTTTCAAACAATATATTTATATTTAGATATTTATATTGTTTGATTAGTAACTTAAACACAAACAAATTGATATTGGCTTTATTATTTAGCCACCAGCTTCCTAATGAGAATAAATCTTAAAATGATACGTTAGAGACTATCAAAGGCGATAAAAAGACGATTATTGGCCTTTCTACGAGATAATTACAGTTGCCGGATCAAAATCGGATTGATTGCATATAACATCTGACTGGCATATTTACACAATCAACTTTTAAATAAAATTAAATACTAACGTAGATATATACCTCTTTTGACATTACTTAGTACGTCTAACGAAAACGCTTAGATTACCAATTCTTACAATGTTTATCGTAGCCTTTAAAAGTTGTATTTTTGCGAATTCAAACAATTCAATTTAGTCAAAAAACATTGCCCGTTGAAAACGTTTGAAACCAAACCCGACGTTTTCGAGTTTGTTCATGACAAATATCCAAAAGCACACAAAATTAAATCATTCTTTATCAAATATCTGTATAAAAAAAATAATGATTCCAAACATGGTTTAAACTTTCGTTTTTTTTAATGCGCAATTCCAATTTATTACGCCCTCGTAACATCCAGACATTATACACACATTTTAACAATTATTGATTTCATTCAATGTACATGCGCATTACAACGTTCGTTTATTACAAACATCCAAAAACACACAAATGTATCTTTATCAAATGTTTGTATTTAAAAAATTATGATCCCAAAGAGGTTTGAATCTTTCGGTTTTATTTTTCCGCCATTCCAATTTATAACGCCCACTTAGCATCCCGACATTCTAGAACTTATTAATACAGCTATTTTACTTAATGCACATGCGCGTTGCACCAGGTGTGTGGAACTAGTGGTTTTCTCAATGTATAATTCCTAATTTTAAAATAAAAAATCCATTTAAATTAGTATAGTGTTGCAGTTTCGCACGCAAACGCTCCACGTGACACGTGGTCTTGATGAGAAAACTGTGTAATATAATATAATAGACTTATTTGCGTCTTATAAGAAGCAATGAAAGATTTTATACAAAATTTACAATTTAAAATTTGCCGCTAGTATTAGATTTGCAACCAAACTGTTATTTTTACGCATCAATGTTGCCATCATTCCGGATGCCCGCCCCTTCTATCCACACAGGTTTTGGGCATGCGCACTGCCCATGACGCCTTTAGAAACATCTAGATCGCCTAGGTCCCCTGATATCAGGCACAGGACATACTTTAATATTGATTTGCGCAATCATTGCACATGCGCTTTGCACTCTAACCTTTGATATTTCGGACACGTCTACCAAAGATGGACGTACGTTCATGCAGAAAAGGCTGTTTAATAATCTTTTGAAATAGTGTTATCTGCCTCCAAATATCTGAAATTACTACATGTTACTAGTGAAGATGTATTCCAGGTATGTATTTAGAAATACATTTTATAAACTTATATTTTTGTTGCATTTATTTGGTTGTTTTTGTATATCTGTTCCATGTAGGTACCTGAGAATTAATCATTAGGACTCAAAGCTTGTAATTCTTGAAAACTGTCGTTTATTTTTCTTGTTACGTATATAGTGTTTAAAATTATATCCTGTTCTTCTAATTGTATTCAATGATTTACGGAATTTGAGAAGGAAGGCGGTCATTGTGTAGCATTTGAATTCGACGCCTGCCACCTGTTGCTTGGAAACAAGAAGTCTGTTGAACTTTTCTTTCTAACTAAAATAAGATAGCAGCTTAATTTTCTCATAAGGAATATTTAAATATAAAAACGACATCACACGTAAATTTTGAATCAAAAACAACGCATCAAAAACTTTATTACAGCTAGAATACGAATGAAATGCATGGATATTCGTGAAATAAACGAGATTGATTCAATTAGAATAAACATCAATTTAGATATATTTTTCCTATCAGAATGAATACAGAATGCCTTACAACCTAAGCCGCCATCACGCAACCTCAATAAAAAACCATTAAAATATAATTTTAGATTTAGCTGCAATAATAAAAAAAATTAAAAACCTAGTATCAAACTCAGCCTACGATTGAACTATAATTATTATTGATTGATGAAACAATTATTTTTATACCTACATAATATATAAAACGCCAGAGGCTTCTTTCAGAGGCTTCTTTCAAAGGCTTCTTTCAGAGGCTTCTTTCAGAGGCTTCTTTCATAGGCTTCTAACAAGGGAAGAAATATTCGCATTTCGCATGCGCGAACTCAGAAGGGACGATTCGCTTTTCGTTACCTACCGCTCTTCTAAAAGAGATGAATCCTAAATCAGTCTCGACATGGCACCTTCGGACGTGCCAAATAAATTATGCTAGCTCCAAGTGCACTGTGCAGTTCAAGAGTGATCAATAGGTCCTTTTTGCAAAGTGATATTAATTTTGTTGTATAAATCAAAAATTATCATCGAAAACAAGTGTTACGAGGAAAACATGGAGCTCAAAATGTAAGTAAGTAGGAACTATATATTTTTTTCTTGGTTTTACTTTTTCGGCTCTCAGTCAATTTAATCAAATAGATTTCCTACAACTTGTTTAATTTACCTACGATCGTCCAACCTGCGTCTAAGTAAGCGACTACTTATAGATAGGTACACTTATCTGGTCGTAAACGAGTTAAGAGTAAATCTCAATCATATTATGATGTTTCGGTTATTCATTGTTACCCTCATGAGAAAATAAAGACTTATATTCTGTTCCTATAACCTTATCTCTCAATCTTCTACGATTTACTTCCTGCTTGATGTAGCTAAATACGTTTTCCGAAAAGGGATTTTGCATTATTTCGCAGAAAATAAGTTCGGTTGCTAGTAATTTATAAATATTGTTAATTTAAATTTTCTATGATGATGGGTGCAAAGTCTTATCATTTCACCAAACTTGCGGTGGAGTGCAGAAAGGTTCTTTATTACCTTTAAAAGTCAATAATCTTGTTATCTATTCTCAAAATTTTCTCAAAAGGTTGTTTCTAGAAGTTGTAGTACTGTAGCAACTATAGTCACTTGATATGTTACGGCAGGTTGCACATGCGCCCTGCACAAATTAGTTATTGATCGGTTGCATCTCCCTAGACACCCCTTAGTATTTTCGGTAGGTAAGCAATCAGAATATATAGGTGTGTACCTTGTCTGGACCCTTTGACATGAACATACTGTTTGCGATGTAGCATTTTAAATCATACTTCTATATTGATAGTGTTCAATTTTTAATGTCTTTACACTTTTATCGAAAAAATAATATTATGATCTTTTCTAAAACCGCGTGTAACACAAAAATACATTTGAATACAAGACTACGTGCATTTTAAACTTTAAATACGAGGAGAAAACATTAATTTATAATGAAATTAAATTGTTCATTAGAAATTAATTTGGACGTAGAATTTTTTAAATAATTTTTGTTTAACCTTTAGGTTTACTTCACCGTTAAAATTAATCTTCGTGACTGGAATGTTAATAATATTTTTGCATAACTTAAAAAAACTTACAATAAATCCTTTCAATAAAAAGTATATTTCTTGAATAACTAAGGAACGTTAGGGGCAACCAGTGTTGGGCAAAATTTAATTGCAAGGCGCGTTTAAAAATAACTATCTGTTAATTGTTAATTGCGGCGTTGCAGTTAACAATCATTAAGTTAATAATTAATTAATAAATTACTATTAACAATTAAAACAATTAACTTATTGTTCATTGTTTTAAGTAACAATTAAAACTTATCTTTAAAAAACCAACAATCAAAATAATATGTTTCTTTGTACAGCAACATAAATGATCTTTCTTATTATATTACTTACTAGCTGTGATTCATTTATTTAAAAACTTTATTGCACAAAAAAGTACAGCAGATGGACTTAACGCTAGGGGCGTTTTCTACCAGTCAACCAATGGGTCATGCAGAGAGTTTGTTTATGGGTGCGGTAATAGTGAAAAAGTGCATAAGTGATCTAAAAAATCAATAATAGGGCAGAGTCGGTTATATCTGACCACTTTTTACTTTAACTATGACAAGACTTCGAATAATAAATGGGTATGCAAAATAAAGTTCTATATTTTAGCTTGCTATGCCCGAGAAATCAGTTCCACTTGTTTAAACCAACTAAGCCTACGATTCAACTATAATATTAACATACTCAATTTTTTTTTCATAGGTCTGTCATCGCTATAATTTAGCCGACTAGTCTTTTTAATCGTACCATGGGCGTTTAAGTCGTACCACTGAATTAAAGCCAGTAAAATATTTTAACTTTTCGGTAATAAAGAAATATTATAAATTTTAAACTATATAAATAAATTAACGGAAAAATTTAAAAGTTTTGTTAACACTGTTATTTTGTAATAAAATGATTGTGCATAGTTGTTAAAAGGAACAATCATCGCAAATATCTGGATTCCGAAGTCTCGTGTAACCATCGGTGACAGCGAATGCATTGAATTCAATCAATGTTTGGACCTTTTTTATCATAGTAATGACAATTGCTCCTTTCACTTTATTTTGAAGATCATCATCGCTGGCATCGCCGTCTAATTCCACAACAAGTATCTTATTTGAATCATCGCTACTAGAACTCAAAGAGAAACGTTTTCTCTTTAAAGTTCTGTATTTGCCTGTGGATATTTCTTTAGTTTACAAACCGGTCCTTCCTTAACTTTAACTTTCATCTGCTTCATCTTCTCTTCTAGTTGATTTTTATATGAGCTTCATGTAATCTCAATAGCATTTCTATAGAATTCTTCTTTTTCCATGTTTTTTGGCAGTGGTGGTAAAACTTTTATTGTTTTTAATATCAGCAGGCGTAGTTTTCAGTTGAATATGTTGTTTTTTTGACGTCCATAACACTCTCGTCATCATTCTCTTTTAATAATTATGTGTGCTACACCTCTAAATTATATATACCTCAAGTTTCCACTAATGTTTTTCATTTCAAAAAATCGCGTTTGTTGTACTGGAGCCCCAGTTAAATAATAAATCTGTAGAAAAGTCTGTCTGTCTGCACGTATTTCGTTATAGAAACAAAAACTCTCGTACTCGTAGGATTTTAACGAAACTTAGTACAATTATTCTTCATACTCCTGGGCAGGTTATAGTATACTTTTTACTACGCTACGATTAATAAGAGCAGAACAGTGAAAGAAAATGTTGGGAAAACGGGAGAAGTTACTCCATTTTTAAGCTTCCGTCGCGTGTGTAGCCTTAATGGTTAAAGCTGCACAGAAATCATGTATGACGGAAATGTTGTCCTAAAATTATATAAAAAAATATCTTACGACAGCATGTGTCTATCTTTTATGGTTAACTAACAATAACACGTTTAACTTCCGATAGCTTAGAAGTTCGGAGTTTTCTGATTATATTTGTCTACTCTTACGTTTATAACACTCTCACTTATCTCTAATTAAAAAAGTTAATAAATTCTAAATTGGCTACTTGACAGTGTTAACAATAAAATATGAAAAGTGTTAGATATGTTAGCTTATTAGTTAAGTAATCATTTTACATTTTTACTTTTTAATTAAAAGCATAGTTAGTATTTTATTTTTGCAAAATAAATTTTAGTTTTTTTATCTGTGGAACAAAAGAACCGAAACGGAAACCACCATTGCTATTCGGAAATGACAGCTGTCGGCGAAAATTATTTATTTGAATGTGGCGAACCAATGATTATTTTACCGATTAAATTGAATTATTGTGTCTAATCGTATAAGGAATTTATTGAAACATTTTCCGTTTATCTTAATTAAGTCGTTCCTATGCGTATCGGTTCGTTGTCTAGGACGTTGACGTCATAATTGCAACAGTGACGCGACTAGGCGTTTTCGCGCGATTTTGAAACGTGTTACACAAAATCTTATTTTTCTCTGGTTATTTAGATTATTTCCAGATAAATCGAATTGCTTGGGATATAAAATGAACGGGCGCACATTTTACAATACTTTTCAAAAACTGTCAAGTAGCCAATTATGCAGTCCACGCAAACGCAGTCGCAGGCACAGTTAGTGAAGAATAAAATTATAAATTTTCTTGAAGATGATATTTTCTTTAGATTTCTAATACGAGGTTTTATGTGCTGGCAATAAAGGTTATGTGACAAAGAAAGGAGATCGGAAACAAAAGAGACTTCTTTTGGATACTCTAAGATTGTATTTATTTTTTGATTATATACATGTGCTTTCCATCTTTAATTTAATGAACCGTATACAGAATATGACAGAACCGTATAGATATAGGCAATATGAAAATTAACCTGCTTATTCCAGTCTGATTAACACTTAAGAAGATCTTATCTTCTTAAGATAATTTTTTTTAAGCGATACACTCTGGTTTTAGAAAAAAAAAACTGTAATATGATGGTCTGATTAATGATTAAAGTAATAATCTGATTGTATGTTCAGAACAATATTTGATAAAAGTTGATTTAATTCATTATAATTATTTTATTAAGTATATTATTCTGTCAAATTCCCTCCCCTGAGCGAATAAGTACTGTTACGCGCCACGATCGATGGTGTCCTAGTAAACAGCGCCATCTAGTTTGGAAAGGCGGGACTGCAGAGTCGAGACGTCAACGCCAGAACTTACTAGAACTATGGCCGTACGCTTGGTCAAGGCCGGACTGCGCGCGAATGTTCCGGATGTTTCTGCGTTGGAAGGTTCGGGAACGGCCGCGGCAATATAAAAGGCCGGGATTCACCGCAACCGGGACAGTATTGAATTAGCGATACAAGTGATTACTTCGAAAGCGATTTTGAAGTGCGACTTGGGAGCGATTGTTGTTTTAATTAGTGCGTTTTAAGGTTGTAATTAGTGGCGTTCAATTAAAGTGTGACTTTTGGTAATTTTTAGCGGCTGTTTTTATTGTCACGAACCCGAAGCTCGTAACAATTGGTGTCAGAAGTGGGATTTAAATTATGCCGATTTTACCTAAAGACGACACGCAGGGTATTCGTACCCGGAGTCAACGCCAACTGGAGACGGACCAGAGACGTTTTGGCGGAGCTTTGCCGCAGGAGTCGGAGAGCCAGTTTTTAACCACGGAGGCTGGCCTGTCCACAGCAACACCAGCAGCATCGGCAGCACCCGACCTTGCTGCCCTGATGATGATGCTGCAGGAGCAGTCTCGCCGACAGGAGGAACAGGCTCGCCGACAAGAGGAACAGGCTCGTCGGCTGGAAGAACAGCTTAAGCGGGACAAGGAGGAACAGGCTCGCCGCCAGGAGGAACAGGCTCGTCGCCAAGAGGAGCAGATGCTTCTTCTGAAGGACCTTCACGCTACCTTCGGGAAAGACATAAAGGAGGTGAAGGATAAGGTTGCTCAACATGACAACCGCCTGTCGGATGCTGAAATACGGATCGACCAAGTCAATAATCGGGTTGACTACGTAGTGGCTGATGTGAAGAAGACCGTGAAGGCAGACGTTAAGAAAACGCTGGATTGTCTTAAACTTGGAGAAGCAATTGCATCACCCGTAGCTACAACACCTTCGCTACGTGGATTCAAAGTGCCACCGTTCGACGGAACTTCTTCCTGGTCGGCCTACAAAATCCAGTTTGAGGCAGTCATGAAAGTGAACGGCTGGAATAAAAATCAGGCCATGACTGCCCTCACCCTAGGCCTTCGTGACCAGGCCTTATCAGTTTTGGAAGCTCTCGGTAAGGAAGTGACTTACGAGCAGCTCCTTGAGGCTTTGGAGGCTCGATATGGTGACGCTCACCTGGAACATGTGTTTCGCGCACAGCTCAGGGACCACGTGCAACGCAGTAGCGAAAACCTGCAGCAGTGGGCCCTTGAAGTGGAGAAGCTGGTGCGTAAAGCTTACCAGTCCGTATCAGCGCTTATTGATGGGAACCTTGTGCAGGCGTTCATCGATGGCATCCGCGACATTGAAGTTAGAGCTGCTGTCAGACTCGGGCACCACGGGACGCTTAAAGATGCCTTGGCCCATGCACTGGAGGTGGAAGCTGTGCGGCAGGATGATCGTTCCCATCGCATTAGGGAGGTTGCAGCGGCTACAGTTCGCGACCGCAATAAAGGATACAGCCCTAGGTACTACGGTTGTGGGGAAAAGGGCCACCTTCGATCCAGTTGCCCTAAGCGAACTGCAGAAAGAGAACTATGGCTACCTGCAGACCTGATCATCAGAATACCACCTGATGCTCCAGGCAGTATAATCGATTATGCGAATAACTGGCGGTACAAAATAAATGACATTTGTGAGCACGTCAGACAATCGGGACAGAAAATGTCTGGAAAGATGAAAACCCTTTGTGGCCGCAAAGTGAACAGTAGAGTGTTCGACTAGGGTCCACAGGTGAGGTTGCGTAATCCAGTCCACAGCAGAGGGGGATCTCCTGGGCTTCAGTCTAGATGGGAGGGACCGTACCGGATTGAGACTGGGGGCAATGACGTAACCTACCGGAAACAGAAAGGTGCAAGAGGCACTCCTAAGATTGTCCATGCGGAGAAATTGGCGCGTTATTATGGAGCCGATAATGCTCGGGACGAGCATGTCTTAGGAGGGGGCAGTGTTACGCGCCACGATCGATGGTGTCCTAGTAAACAGCGCCATCTAGTTTGGAAAGGCGGGACTGCAGAGAGTCGAGACGTCAACGCCAGAACTTACTAAAACTATGGCCGTACGCTCGGTCAAGGCCGGACTGCACGCGAATGTTCCGGATGTTTCTGCGTTGGAAGGTTCGGGAACGGCCGCGGCAATATAAAAGGCCGGGATTCACCGCAACCGGGACAGTATTAAATTAGCGATACAAGTGATTACTTCGAAAGCGATTTTAAAGTGCGACTTGGGAGCGATTGTTGTTTTAATTAGTGCGTTTTAAGGTTGTAATTAGTGGCGTTCAATTAAAGTGTGACTTTTGGTAATTTTTATCGGCTGTTTTTATTGTCACGAACCCGAAGCTCGTAACAGTACCTACCCTGGTCCTATGTCTTTCCTCTGACCTATGTATTTACCCTGGTCTTCGTAAAAGTAATAAAATATGTATAAAGTGACTTGCCCTTGCGTGAAAAGATAAAAAAAACGGGTCAAAAATCATAATATAAGGGTGTCAAGAAAAAACACTACCTTTTCTTCTTGGCCGTATCCTCTATTTACTTGAAACCTCTTATCGTAGAATCGCCCACATACATTCATTCAGCTACATTGATGCTCTCAAGCATTTATAAAGTGAAATTGGTACTGCAGAATTCAAATCGATAAGCAACCTAAAAAAATCGGACCGTTGGATATAATTACCATACTATTTTGCCGCTACAAGTTCCTACGCGATTCAAATCTTTCCACTTACTTAAGTTTCTCGAATCAAAAATGTTTTTTTTTATTCCAGGCCCGAGCACAAATAGGCGTGAGCGAAGAAGGCGACTCGGACTCCGATACCGCCGCCGGCTTCCACGCTGCGTGGCGGCAGCAGCGGGCCTCCAACTACACGTAACCTGCTCCAAATACTTAGTTCAGCAACCTACTTCAACACTATTTTCCCGAAACAAAAAGCCCACTCCGCAACAAACAGGGGAAGACTCCAGCGGCTGCTACCTAAATGCAAGCCTCGGACCTCTTCATCCTCCCACCCTTTGTTCACGGTGGAGACCAATGCGGATACTATAAATACTGGAAACTCTTCGAAAGCATACTCCTGGTATTTTTCTTCTTATACTTTTGTGTGATTCTTTACTTACTCAATAGGATGCATTAATAACATTCCAAAACGTAGATTCCAACAACTGCATTTTTCAAGATCGTAGATGTGTGATTAATATAAATTAGATACTAAGTCGTATAACATTGATCACTTCAATGGAGCAAGGACGTTCCGCTACAGATTTTATTTGATTATTATGACTTATTATTCATTCATATGTAGCCATAGAATAGAAATCCGTGGGAATACTTAGTAAGTTTTATGTATATTCAATTCACAGATGGCATCAAGTGTGCCTTATGCTTACTTTATAAATAACTCTGGTCTACTTCATATTTGTGTAGTGCATGTATGTTTTAGCATTTGAGCATCC
The DNA here is from genome assembly GCA_037074685.1 of Glyphodes pyloalis. Taxonomy (NCBI): domain Eukaryota; kingdom Metazoa; phylum Arthropoda; class Insecta; order Lepidoptera; family Crambidae; genus Glyphodes; species Glyphodes pyloalis. Next base: position 19,322,609 of record JAYKKO010000001.1, read on the forward strand.
AATGAAACGTATTCCTTTATAAAAATGATATCACACATCTTTTTGTTCAGTTTTCATGTCATATTAGACTTATTTTGGCGTGGGATTGGTTTACTTTTAATTTAAAAAAACTTATCATTATGAAAATTAAGATGAAATGTCGTCTGAAATAGTCGTGAAATTGATTTTACATACCGAAAAATATTTTTTAATAAATGAACCTTTTTTCTAGGCGTCTAGGATGCTTGCTCTAAACATCACATGCATTTTAATCAAAAATCTGTAGTGTACAAATTAACAGTTCTGTCGACAGAAATTGAATTTTCGTATATATTCCACAGGTATGTAGCTTAAGTTCTTTAATTTCATTTTACATTTGCATTTTGTTAGTCTAAGATGTTGAATTAATAATGACATGATAATGATAACTGTAATAATGTAGAATTACTACGACCGCTAAAAGTTATGATGTATTTCTTACTTTTTAAAATAAACCTATGCCAATTAATCTTCTTCCATATTTTTCTACTACATTTTTTAAATCACGCATAGACGCTCTACTCGTAAACTATAAAAGATATTTCGAAATGTAATTTTCTATCAGACATAAGATTTTGATGAATTTTATTTTTTCTATATTTGTACCACTCAAACGTATACCAATTTTCTATGTACATATGCGTTTATTTGCTAAAGAAGTGATAATACCAACCTTCAATTAAGAACTGAGTGTTCTTTTAATTCATAGAACTAGAAAAGACACACTGAAATAAAACAACAATTTTACTGAAATAGCTGAACGGACTTTCCCAACTAAACCATAACGTATATTTTCAATGTTTGCCACTAAATATCCTCGAGTGTTAAATGTCTTTACCAAGTATTAAGATTAAAATTATTGTGGGGCAAAAAATTAAAAAAAAAAATTTTTCTTTTTTTTAAATATGTTTTTCCCTTAAAAATACATATTTAATGGATTTTTAACATGCGTCAAAGCGTAGGGAGTTGATATGGATGAAATATTTATATTAATTTTTGAAATGATACCTACTTTTATTTTTTTACATATTACAGGAGTGTTTTATTTATATTATAAAAATTTCGAAATTATTAAGGGTTGATGCATTCATGCAGTCTAGTTCTAACGACCCTGCATAAACAAAAAACAAAGTTTTTAAATATGTATTCCAAATTATAATTTGTTTAATTTCCCTTTGAATTTTTGATGACCTTGTTTGAGACTTAGCTGTAACAGTAAACAGTAAATAAGTAACTGTAATATACCTACAATCTAATATTAAATGTGTATTATAAAGTATTTGATCTTCAGTATCGAATTAAATCGATTCATAACATGAGCAAGTACAAAGCATTCCCTGTGGCATTAGCATAATTCGCCAGCACATATTTTTATTTTGTAGATTAAAAAGTTTTGGTTGAGTGATTATTAATTCTAATTCTTCCTATTTTTTTTTAATCAATTTATTCGGTTATATTAATGAATTTAAGTTCCTTTTCCTAATTTCTAGCACAACATACAATTATTTAATCTAAACTTTAAAAACTGGCATCCCTTATCTAGCGAAATATCAGTGATTGGCTCGAATTATTTCTAGTTTTATGACACTATAATTTCCTAAATGGGGCATCTTATTACCACTTGTCCCGAGATAGGTACTATTAATCGTATTAAATGACTACTTGAATTATTAAATGTTTTTAAAATACAATCTTTATTATATACCTTTTTATGAATGTATTAGCATTTAGCTATATATTTTAGTCGTAGATTTTAGCGGAATGCCCGCGTTCTAGAATAAGGTCGTAGATAGTTCCAGCTGGATATACACTATCCAGTCTGACGTGTATTCATGCAAAAAATAATAGTTAAGGCGAAAATATATTAATAGTAATTGTAGTTCGTAATGGATAGGATAATATATTAATAGAAATTAAGCTTATCATAAATAATAATAAAAATACTATGTAACCCTTTAAAGTATGTTATAATTCATAATCACCTGCTATTTCAGCCGAAATATAAAATTTAATAAACGTATAAAAACATGTTTCAACACTAGCAATTATCTATTTTTCAAGTTTTCATTTTGACGAAGGTATCCGATACAATAAATGTTATTTTATTACGAAAACTTATGTAAGTATGACCGATTTGCATCAAATGAAATTCATACCCTCAATGTATAAAAAACTAAATAATAAAAGATATAAATTAATTTAGGGCAACTAAAGAACTATAGAAAATAATTTTATACCTACGTTTTTGTAAAAGTAATTCCATACATGTTCCGATTCACTTTATCATATTTATTATTCATTAGTAAATATGCGTTGAAAAAAGTTGAAATATTCAGATAGTTGCCGGACTCGCAAAAGCTTTATTGCCAGTTGTCTTTAAAATTTTTCGCCAAGCTACGTTTGATCCCTTTACGAGTGGTTTTAAAAATAATGTAAGATTTTTGTTTGCTTCGCTATATTAGCCAATCAAGGCGTTTTTTTCAAATAAATAGTTACATAATCAAATTGATTTGCCGTACCAATATTTATAAAATAGCAGGTGATGTATCTAATTTTTCATATACGTTTATAAAATCATATTTTTTACTGTAAATAGCTTTTCTTGTCAAATAATTGAAAAATATTTCTATTGCTCGTAACTAAGTAGCTTTATGTTAGAAAGAAATATTTCTCAGTTAACATTTTGAATGTATTTGAAATTAATTAATTAGTTCTATGTATTTTTTTACTTAGCGATGGAACATTTTAACAATAAGAGTCATTAAACTTTAACTCAATCAATTCTTCATAAATACAACATTTTCGAACAAATGTCTAAATCTGATTTTAAACTTGTTTTTTATCGACTCTGACAATATTGAACGAGAAAAATTTTTCATATCGTACGGGCATTTTGTTAACATAGTTTATGTTGTGGCATCATGTAAGCCACGCAATATTACCAGGCAAGTGAGAATGTCCTTGCTCGCCAGGACACGATATGCCGAATAGTTTAAGAATCCAGCAAAATGCAACATAGCAGCCGATTAGTTTTAAAAATAACCTAATTGTAACACAATATGTGTGATTGTAATCAAAAGGCGCCATATTGCTAAAAAAAACTTAGATATTGGGTATATACAACATTTTAAACGTTTACTACTCTAAAACTAATACTAGTATTGATACATAATAAGTTAAGTTGCCAACTTGCCTTGAATCTATTATAAAAACTTAAGTGAATTTCATTAAAAAAATCTAGCCATAAACTTATCATACACTACCACAAAACAGTTTAAATTATTAGCAAGTATCAAAACCTCGGTTATTCATTTAATCAATTTGTCAGGCACCTGTAAAATTGGATACACTATAAGGCCTGATTTGCTTATTTTTTTTTTCATACAATATTTTGTCAAGCCTCTTAAACTTGATATTCAGAACGCCACACAAAATATTTAAATAACGGTGTCACGCAAAATAAAAACAAATGTATGAATTGAGTTTTAATAACATAGCAAATATTTTATCATACTTTTTTAATGTCGGTTACTTTCAACTCTACTAACTATATGTCAGTACAATATATCCCAGACATTAGAAATATTTCGATTATTAACATATATTACATGAAAAACTAAAAAAAAACATTATAAATCATAAAACAGAATCAAAATAATACGAATAAATCACCAGTCTTACGGAATCTAAATTAAATAATTGACAAAGCAATTGTTTCCATGATGTTTCAGATAAATTGACAAAATCAAACGTTCTTATAAAATGAATACAAAATTCGAATATAACATGTAACCGAAAAAATAAACGTCACATTGTTCTGGGATTCAGACTCATGCATGATTTGTGAAATATAGAGTAAGTAAGTAAGTATCTATAGTTGTATATATAACTGGATCGAGAATTGCTCTCCAGGCTTCGGAAGTACCACATAAGATGTTTTAGATAAAGATTACTGCTTAGATAAGTATTACTGTATATTAAGGCATTTAGGTGACTTTTTCTGCTAGAGCAAAGAAAATTTTTTTATTAGAAATATTTTAAGCCATAATACTTCTATAGATACTATAATAAGTTCAAGTTTAGTTATTTGTGATTTTGGGGTACTTCAAGTGTTTGATATATTATTACTCGATGACAATTTTACATTTCGAAATCAATTTAAGACGATCTATCAAGCAGTATAAGTAATATTTTAATATTACAGTATAATTTTTTGTTCGATTATAAATTCATAACTTTATCGACTTATGGTTTATACGACTTTGATACCTTTAAAAGGAATGGCCTTGCCTATCAGATACCGGAAAAATATTAATGAATCTATCATGTCTTAATAAAAGTGAATCATCTTAAAATTGTAAACATTTTTCGGTAATTAATCATATCCTGTAAACATAATTTCAAGACACACATTAAAATTCCTTTATTACATGTGCTAACTATGGAAATGTCGAAAATAATTAAATGAAAATGTTACACATACTATTTGCATAGTACCCAGTTTTATGATCAAACTGAAAGGCGTTCTGATTAAAGCATGATTTCGTATAATTAGCCAACGTATTTTAAATTTTAAAAAAATCATGGAAATAAGTCCTTTGTTGAATGAATTAATCAAATAAAATTACTTTTCCAACCATTTTCAATATTAAATTTAAATCATCACAACGTTTTTCATATAACGTAGTTGAGATAAAGAATTAGCCTAAAATATTTGTAACCTTTTTTTAAAGAGAAGGTCCTCCTGTGTGTTTTTAAACTTTCTAGTTTATAAGAATATCTTTATTAGTGTGGTATTGATTCCCGGTCTATCGCGTGCTAATCGTATAAGAATAACTTATTCCCTATACGTTAAGTAGAGTGTATGAAAATATTTTAATGTCGATGTTACATTAAGAGCTGCATGATATCAAATAATCTTGAGAAAAGGCATTAACTTGCGTAATTTTTAGCAACTTTTATGGACACGTTAAACTAACTCCAATCGACATTCGATGGACTATTTCATCACGTGCGAATTTCAATTCTACTCGGTGACATGTCAAAATTTCAAAATGACCGTGATAATTTGATGTTATTCAGTTTCTTTCTATATAAGCATAAAATGGCCGTGTGATGCCGGCAGAGTAGAATAGCATCACCCTATAACTTCCCATTGGTGTCGTAAAAGGCGACTAAGGGATTTCGTTTTAATGTTGCCAATTTAAATTTTTATCAGTTAGCACTTTAAATAAATAACATCGTGCTATTTACATATCCTTAATTCAGCGTTCATATGCAAAATAATGCTCAAGATAAGTTTTGTAAACAAAATCTAAAAATCAGTACATTATGAAAAAATTTACCCCTTGATTTTTTTACAATAATATTTAATTGCTGGACGAGAATTGGCAACACTGATACGCGATTGGCAAGAAGAACTACTGCCGATCCCCTTGATAAAAGTGGAAGGCCTTAAGAAGCATAAATGATTTTTCTTTCTAAAACGGGCCATCCAGAACATCGGGCTTTATATTTGTTTTTTAATTCTTAGGTACACATCCAAAACTTTACATTGAACGCGTTGAGTGTAATAAATTGAAGGTATTAAAATTTACGAATGAAATGTTTGATCGGTAAAATAAATAGTAAAAATACGAATAAATAGCCATTCTAACGGAATCTAAATTAAATAGTTCGACACAGTAATTGTTTACATGATGTTTCATTTAAATTGACAAAATCAAACGTTCTTATAAAATGAATACAAAATTCGAATACGACATGTAACCGATGCACATAATTAAGGTTACATTGAAATTGTTTATTTTTTAAAGTCCAGAGACAGACAGCACCTTTGTAATGTTAGTAAATTTTTCCTATGGCCTCGTTCTAGAAATTAGTAATAACCAAAGTAAGTTATATTTGTTCACTAAAAAAGCTAACAAACATTAAGATTTGTATTGTAACTGCTAAGAACTAGGTAATACTTTTGTGAATATAAACGTTACACTGTTCTGGGATTCAGACTCAAGCATGATTTGTGAAATATAGAATAGGTTAGTAGTTTATAGTTGTATATATAACTGGATCGAGAATTGCTCTCCAGGCTTCGGAAGTACCACATAAGATGTTTTAGATAAAGATTACTGTTTAGATAAGTATTACTGTATATTAAGGCATTTAGGTGACTTTTTCTGCTAGAGCAAAGAAAGTCTACATTTTTTTATTAGAAATATTTTAAGCTATAATACTTCTATACTATAATAAGTTCAAGTTTAGTTATTTGTGATTTTGGGGTACTTCAAGTGTTTGATATATTATTATTCGATGACAATTTTACATTTCGAAATCAATTTAAGACAAACTATCGAGCAATTTATGTAATATTTTAAAATTACAATATAACTTTTTGTTCGATTATAAATTCATATCTATTTCGACAAATGGTTTATAAAAGTTCCAGAGCCTGCTATATTTACAAACCTTAAAGCTGCGTTTTCATGTTCCGGGTTTGATATAGGATCGGCTAAAAAGTATTTTCAGTCCTCTATGCTTTCACTTCAAAGGTAATGTCCTCGTAAGACTTGTAACTCTTATATACACGACTGCTACATGAGTATAACTATTTGTAGTAGGACTAGGAAGATTATTACCGAAGTATTGGGCTTGAGTTCATTATATTTATTATTTAATTTAAAAACCTAAACGCTATGGCGCTATGGTTTACTGTATACATAAATTACATTTGTCTCTAAATGTCTCAGATGCGTTGATTGAACTTTTACCATTATATATGTATTATATTATTATTATACGAGTAGTCTATGGTACTGCAAAATGCGAGACTCCTACCACAAGACCAGATAATTTTTAACTGTTTCTTTTAACTTATGTCAGACCAGAATAACGTAAAATGAGAATATTTAGCTGCCTAATAAATATGATGACTCTGGAACATGTACCTAACTTTATGTGTCGGAGTCAGCCTTCAAAAATTTATTACATCAATTCTACTCACTTCACTTCTTGAAATTTCACCATGTTCCGTATTTTTTATCATGAGATATTTCATCATCAATGGAAACATTATTCAGTAAATTTAAAAATTTTGATGCTATCAAATGAGTCCCAAGTTTTTGGTTCAAATTTGAAAAATTCCCAACTATACTGGTTATAAGATTATAATATAGGTTGATTTATGTTTTTAACAAAGACATCGAGTTCTATCTATAACAAAGTAAAAACGAAGGCTTTTTTTGCTTGTGTCATTTAATATTTATATATCTGGATAGAGAACTCCTCTCCAATTTCCTAAGTGTGTGGAATAGTATTAATTATGGTTAAAAGTAGTCTTTTCTACTGTAATATTTTTTCTTATTGGTATAATTACCTAGTTAAGTCAAAGTATTTTTGTACATGGATAGAGTATTCCTCGCAAGTTCGGATAAGGCGAGTTATTAAGTATGCTGGATTGAGATTGGCTCTCCAGTACAGAAGATCAAAAAGAAAGTAGTTTGTAAAAAATACTCTATACTCTTGCATATAATATTGTTGAGTAAAGAATACAATAAGTATAGTTATTAACATACCTGGTTAGAGAATACTCTCCAGACCTACAATGGGCAAAAAGTATATTATTATTTTTTGTAAGATGTGTAGATTTAAGCTGCAGTTGGATTCAGCATCCTATTCTAAAGTCTCTTAGGTAGCTCATATAAGTTTCACAACTTGTATTTTCACATAAAAAAAACAGTAAAAAAATATAGGTACGTACATTTTTCAATTAATTATTATTATTCGAATTATAGCGAACAGAAAGTAAATATTTTTTTAAAAACAGGTAACATACATTCATAAAAGTACCTACCTTAACAAGTGAAAAATATATGAAAATAGTGAAAACAATATTTAAAATCTTATTAAACTCTTGTTAAGTTACCAATTTACACAATTCTTAAATCGTCTAAAGATATTTGATTAAAATTAGATGTTAATATGATCGTCTCATTATTCTATAGGTATTCATATTTTAATATAATTTTAATTTACACTTAACTTGTAATGTATCGTATAATGTGCATCTCAATAGTAAAAATAGTTATAAGTAAAAGAAAGTTTTGATATATAAATATGGGTATTGACGTGACAAGTTTGGGTTCTTGTATTTTTATTCAAAGATATGAATTTTTTAATTATATAATCATAAAAGTAATTTAAGAAGGTGACTTTTTCGTGTACTTTTTATGTCTGTTCGGGGATTATTAGATCGGTTAAATCGTAGAAATCTTTCACTATGTAGGTATTATCTGCGAATTACAACATAAGTATTTTATATACATATATGCCTGTAATTTCGATACCAAAAATACTGGAATATGAATACTCTCATATAAAAATAAAAAAATAAATTGGCGCTCCGACTCTTACAACTCGGATGGAATTTTAGATCTACGTAAGAAATTAACACACAATTATTAATTTTTAGACATAAAACTTTGCATTTTTCACATGTTATTTGTAATGCTATAAATGAAATTAGTCTACACCAGAAAAGTCTATTTTTAGTGTGTAAGTGAATATAATTTTACAATTCGAATGATGAGTGCTTAGTGCTCAACAAGTTTCGAAGGACGCAGTTAAAACCAATTGCTCGACAGGTACATGCTCGTTTCAAGACACAATTTAGTCTGAGGCATGTTTTCACGCGAAAAGTCAGATGATTCCCATTTGCGTGCGGCCTATTTTAAAATATGTACTAGTTACAAAATTATCACGGTATAAATTGATATATGTAGTTCATTAAATGATAGATATAAGCTTTCCCTTTAACGGATCCATGTCGTCGTAGATGTCTACTATGAGATTAATATAATATGTATACATATAATTAATTCACAACTGATTCCTTTGTAGACCAAAAACAAGCCCTTTCCCATTCTGCACTTTAAAAAAACAATAAAACTATCATTTTCTATGTATGTTAAGTAAGAGTACATACTGCTAGTTTATTAAATTAATGGCAACATAGCGTCATTCTTAGTTATATGGATATTGCTTAAGCACTTTCAAGACGGTATTTTGTAATTTAATTTAAGAACCTAGATTAAATAAAATAAGTGGGGTGACTGTTCAGTGCACAAATGATTGACAAACATAAAATGCTTTACGTGAATAATGTTTATATATTTAGAAAAAATCATATAATTCCGAATAGTAGATTTTGTAATTATAATATATCTTGGGTATGTCAAGTTACATACCGGCAGCATCACGTCAACAGTTAGTGATAAGAATTTACAATCATATATATATATGTATGAGAATGTATCTTAATCAGTATTGTAATCTAAGATCTCAATGTATAAGTGTCATCTGGGTCTTATCAGTCAAGTTATAAAAGTAGTTATCTATTGTAGTGTAACGGCATATTTTTCGCCAAGTTATACAATAACGGGCAGTATATTATAACTTCAAAAAACCTAGTGATAAGCATTAATATCATGCAATACATATTATGTATTCTATGGGATGTTAGGTTTAAGTTTAAAAAACAATCACATGGGGTCTACGTTTCAGTTATGAAAAATATTTTCTAGACATGTACTTAATGAAGTACTTATTTTCACCAGGCTGATTTCAGTTAAAAAAAGTTTCGTTGTTGAAAATGATCAAATGTTCATATGAGTTGAGAGTCTACTGATTCACTTTATTTGATTTCGGGTTTAGTACCTCAGGAAAAGCTTAATCCTTAAAGGATTTCTTTATTGACCTCAGTCCGACTGTCTCGTCGTCAATATGTTTTTTCTCAAGAACTGGTCAAGTTTCATGTAGAATGTAACTTAACCTAGAATTATACAATTTAGCACGGTAAAAATATAAATTGTCTTAAATCTTTGTACTGAATGTTCTGTGCGTTAGTATGACTCGCACTTGACGGGCTTTTATTTTGTTATGGTTTAGTTGTGGCGCGGCGTACCTATACACATACAAGTTTTTGTTATTAAAGTACAAACTTGGTTTATACGTTTCTTATCGTACTATTTATCTAACCCTTTTTCGCCATATTAATAAAATACATCATTTCTTTTACTAATAAATGTTGCAATTCTTTGATTTATGACTAAATTATCTGTGTTTCTGAGGATTGTTACTTTTTTTATGTCTACCTATTAGTATTGTATTAATTTCATACACTAATCTATTAAAATAAGATTTGATATGTATAACATTTCTAACATGAGTGAACAAATGTTTTTTAAATTAATACTAAACAGTAAACTTGTTACTCAAATTAACAAGAAATAAAAAGTGATTTTGTGAACAAAATGTAGCATTCTAGGTATATTATGTATGGCACAGCCACATTTTAATGTTAAGTATACATTGAGTATATCTACAAAATAACATTAGGCCGACCAAAAATGATTTCAAAATCAGTGAAGATATTGAAATTCAGTTTACTGTCAATTTCTACCGAATGTAATGTTTTATACTGTTTAGATTTAAATAAACGTGATAATTATGTCTTACAGTTTGGCATATTTATACCTAGGTTCTCATCCGTCACAAGGGTTTTATGATATTAGGTACAAGTAGCTCTTGCTTATTGTATTGAATACAATAACTTATTCTGTCATTCCTTTTAGAGAAGTATCTAAACTTGAAATATTTTTCTATTTATATTCTTATGTAGACTATCTACTCAACTATTTCGGTGTCAATAAATTGGATTAATAACACGGATATTTTATTATTCACCCGTTTTCTGTAACTTAAATACCATCAATGTATTTAATTATAAATAATTGCCATTAAATACACTTTCTTTGGTTAACCTTATTTCTTTTTTTTTTGACTCATCATGTTTGACAGATGCTGATTACGAACAAAAAGGAACAAAATACGTATCTAGTAGATAATTGAAGAAAATAAGTTTTAGAGCTATTTCAGATATTGAATGGCACCCGGTTATCAGAATTAAGTGTGTGCTTCTCCCTGATTTCCTATTTTTAGAGTGAAAACACACTATTATTTTTTGAATTTGAATACCTCCTCCTTAGACCTCCTCTAAATTTTGTGAGTTGTCCTTTGATTGTTTGAAAATACAATGGATATGAGCAAATTTCGATTGTGTTTTCAATGAAAATAGTAAAGTATCTATATGAGACCCTCGTTTTGCATAAACCATTCCCACCACCAACCATAACACTCTCTAAGTTTCGCAAATACTCAAGTTACGCCCGTCAATACAAGTGGGTAGGTAATTGCCAAATTTGCTTAGGTTGAGATCATATGAATACTTATACAATAGGTACTAGCGGCCCCGGCGAACTTTGTTTCGCCTCAGAGGACTTTCCCGCTTTTCTGTTGAAAGTTTTCCTAAATTTTCTTTGCTATAAACCTCACGGAGCCCGAGACCTTTCCAACGAATGCAAAACCGTGGAAATCGGTTCGTGCGTTCTGGAGTTATAGCGTCAGGGAGGAAAACCCGACTTATTTTTATATACCTACCTAGTCTGGTTTCTATTTAGGTATACTAAACGGACATTAAAAATGATACCACTTTACGGAAAATGAAAAATAGTGTTGGTCCCTTACACGTATTCATAATTCAATTCTAATTATTAAACTTTCCACATTCGTAATCGTTAATTAAAAGCACTAGAACTGTGTTGTCTACATAAAAAGCAACTTAATTAGGTGACATAAATAAAACAGTTTTTCAGAATCTGATTTGGTTCAAAATCATTTCATTTGTTTTTAATCGGTTTTGTTTGAGGTTTTTTTATCTTATTAGGTACCTACTTGTAATTGTGAGTGAGTAATTCATTATTAATGTGCGTGTGGGCCCGTTTGTTAAAATCATTTGTAAATGTACCTACCTACTCAGGATTTAGTAAACATTACCAAGAATTGTGAAAGTTGGAATCAGAATTTGTGAAAGTCAAATAATCGAGCTATAGACTAAAAAGTTGGATACCACCCACCTGTGCCGGATAAACTATGGGCACTACAGAAAAAGTATTTACGCCAAAATATAACCTATCGCCAAACAAAATTGGGGTAATCAAGATATTATCGCTAAACGCTATCATATTGTTACGAGCTTCGGGTTCGTGACAATAAAAACAGCCGATAAAAATTACCAAAAGTCACACTTTAATTGAACGCCACTAATTACAACCTTAAAACGCACTAATTAAAACAATCGCTCCCAAGTCGCACTTCAAAATCGCTTTCGAAGTAATCACTTGTATCGCTAATTCAATACTGTCCCGGTCGCGGTGAATCCCGGCCTTTTATATTGCCGCGGCCGTTCCCAAACCTTCCAACGCAGAAACATCCGGAACATTCGCGCGCAGTCCGGCCTTGACCGAGCGTACGGCCATAGTTCTAGTAAGTTCTGGCGTACGCGTCTCGACTCTCTGAAGTCCCGCCTTTCCAAACTAGATGGCGCTGTTTACTAGAACACCATCGATCGTGGCGCGTAACACTGCCCCCTCCTAAGACATGCTCGTCCCGAGCATTATCGGCTCCATAATAACGCGCCAATCTCTCCGCATGGACAATCTTAGGAGTGCCTCTTGCACCTTTCTGTTTCCGGTAGGTTACGTCATTGCCCCCAGTCCCAATCCTGTACGGTCTCTCCCATCTAGACTGAAGCCCAGGAGATCTCCTTCTGCTGTGGACTGGATTGCGCAACCTCATCTGTGGACCCTCGTCGAACACTCTACTGTTCACTTTGCGGTAACAAGGGGTTTTCATCTTTCCAGACATTTTCTGGCCCGATTGTCTGACGTGCTCACAAATGTCATTTATTTTGTACCGCCAGTTATTCGCATAATGGATTATACTGCATTATGAGAATCAGGTGGCATTCTGATGATCAGGTCTGCAGGTAGCCATAGTTCTCTTTCTGCAGTTCGCTTAGGGCAACTGGATCGAAGGTGGCCCCTTTCCCCACAGCCGTAGCATCTAGGGCGGTATCCTTTATTGCAGTGCCGAACTGTAGCCACTACATCCTCCCTGACGCGATGGGATCGATGATCCTGTCGCGCAGCTTCCACTTCCAGGGCATGGGCCAAGGCATCCTTTAGCGTCTCGTGGTGCCCGAGCCTCACAGCAGCCCTAACTTCAATGTCGCGGATGCCATCGATGAACGCCTGCATAAGGTTCCCATCAATAAGCGCAGGTATGGACTGGTATGCTTTACGCACCAGCTTCTCCACTTCAAGAGCCCATTGCTGCAGGTTTTCGCTACTGCGTTGCACGCGGTCCCGGAGCTGTGCGCGAAACACGTGTTCCAGGTGAGCGTCGCCATATCGAGCCTCCAAAGCCTCAAGGAGCTGCTCGTAAGTCACTTCCTTACCGAGGGCTTCCAAAACTGATAAGGCCTGGTCACGAAGGCCTAGGGTGAGGGCAGTCATGGCCTGATTTTTATTCCAGCCATTCGCTTTCATGACTGCCTCAAACTGGATTTTGTAGGCCGACCAGGAAGAAGTTCCGTCGAACGGTGGCACTTTGAATCCACGTAGCGAAGGTGTTGTAGCTACGGGAGCTGCGATTGCTTCTCCAAATTTAAGGCAATCCAGCTTTTTCTTTACGTCCTCTACCACGTCGTCAACCCGATTCTTCACTTGGTCGATCCTGATTTCAGCTTTCGACAGGCGGTTGTCGTGTTGAGCAACCTTGTCCTTCACCTCCTTCATGTCTTTCCCGAAAGAGGCATGAAGGTCCTTCAAAAGAAGCATCTGCTCTTCCTGGCGGCGAGCCTGTTCCTCCTTGTCCTGCTGCCTCTGGTCTTCCAACCGACGAGCCTGTTCCTCCTGGCGTCGAGTCTGTTCCTCCTTGTCCCGCTGAAGCTGTTCTTCCAATCGACGAGCCTGTTCCTCCTGGCGGCGAGCCTGTTCCTCCTGGCGGCGAGCCTGTTCCTCCTGGCGGCGAGCCTGTTCCTCCTGGCGGCGAGCCTGTTCCTCCTTGTCCCGCTTAAGCTGTTCTTCCAACCGACGAGCCTGTTCCTCCTGTCGGCGAGACTGCTCCTGCAGCATCATCATCAGAGCAGCAAGGTCTGGTGCTGCCGATGCTGCTGGTGTTGCTGTGGACGGGCCGGCGTCCGTGGTTAATAACTGGCTTTCCGATTCCTGCGGCAAAGCTCCACCAAAACGTCTCTGGTCCGTCTCCTGTTGGCATTGACTCCGGGTACGGATACCCTCCGTGTCGTTTTTAGGTAAAATCGGCATAATTTAAATCCCACTTCTGAGACCAATTGTTACGAGCTTCGGGTTCGTGACAATAAAAACAGCCGATAAAAATTACCAAAAGTCACACTTTAATTGAACGCCACTAATTACAACCTTAAAACGCACTAATTAAAACAACAATCGCTCCCAAGTCGCACTTCAAAATCGCTTTCGAAGTAATCACTTGTATCGCTAATTCAATACTGTCCCGGTCGCGGTGAATCCCGGCCTTTTATATTGCCGCGGCCGTTCCCGAACCTTCCAACGCAGAAACATCCGGAACATTCGCGCGCAGTCCGGCCTTGACCGAGCGTACGGCCATAGTTCTAGTAAGTTCTGGCGTACGCGTCTCGACTCTCTGAAGTCCCGCCTTTCCAAACTAGATGGCGCTGTTTACTAGAACACCATCCAACACCATCGATCGTGGCGCGTAACAATATGTTGTATATATCCAGTCAAAATGATTCGCGCACACGTCTAAGTTTACTCCGGAAATAAAATGAAACCATTATCTTACAGCTACTGTTTTAAATCCTATATCATAAGTAGGTCCATAAGTTGTGAAATTTTGTGAAAGCAAGAATAAGTCACAATTTCTTGTTGTTTGAAAGTACCTACCTACCTTACTAAAATTCGGGCCCTCAGTCCTACATTTAGTCTCGTTTTAGTTTTGGTACTCTTAAGATAGATAAGAGAAATAAATTTTTTTCTCTTTTTGTAAAAAAAAATGCGCAACTATTTGGTGGAACTTGTTACTAATAATAGTAACGATAAAACTATGAATTTTAATAAATACCGATCAAATTTCTTTGGCGTTTCTGATTGACGTTTTAGTGGCGCTTCTGCCATCCGTAGACCAAGTAAAGTTGCTGACATAGCCCATAGGATTAGTAAGCTGAAGTGGCAATGGGCTAGCCACATAGCACGAAGATCGGACGGTCGATGGGGCAAAAAGGTTCTTGAGTGGGACGGTCATCTACCAGATGGACCGACGACCTAGTGAAAATTGCTGGGTCTCGTTGGATACAGGTGGCAATGGAGCGGTCGCGCTGGAAATCGGTTGGAGAGGCTTATGTTCAGCAGTGGACAGGAACAGGCTGAAATGATTATGAATATAGGATTTCAAACAGAAGATGTAAGATAATTCTTTTATTTTATTTCCGGAATAAACTTTTACGTGTGCGCGACTGGAGTGCCCATTTTGAATGGAGATATACAAAATAGGATTGCGTTTAGCATATTATCTTGTTTCCGCAAAATTTGTTTGGCGATAGGTTAGATTTTGGCGTAAATTCTTTTTCTGTTGTGCCATAGTTTATCCTGCACAGATGGGCCCTCTATGTGAGAACTGAGGGCCAACTTTTTAGTCTACAACTCGATTAATTGATTTTCACAAATTCTGATTCCAACTTTCACAATTCTTTAGGTGTGTTCAATAAATCCTAAGTATATTTTCAATGAGTTTTAACAAACGGGCGCTCAATCCACACGCACATCATTATTATTACTCATTGATGCAGTCCCCTGCCTATCAGGTTTTATTTTTTTTTTGTAGTTACCTACTATAGAGGTTTTTTTGGTAGTTGACGTAAGATTACATAATATCTAATTGTAACCAAGTTTTAAGGCAAAATTATTTGATATTTGCGTTATTTAATAATAGTAAAATATTTTTTAAAATGTCACCAAGGTTGCTATTATTGATATCTATAATTATTGGATAACATTACATAATTGATCAGATTTAAAACTTTATTTCTCACGTTTTATTGCGAATTAAACGTATTTTTTTTAAATATTGTGGTGAACCTTGAGGACACTAGATATTATTCTATTTAATCAGTAAAATCATTCGCGTCACAACACTTTGCTCTGCAGTATGCAACATTAAGAAAATAAAGTGAACCGACAGCTGTCAGTTTAGTACACCTAATTAAAAATCAAAAGTAAAGACATTTTTGGTTGGATTAACGAATACAGGTGTTTGAGTTTTTATTTTATTGGCAGATATCTATTTCCTTTTAATGAACGTAAGAACTAGGTACCTGCAAATTTTCTCAAATAAAATAGAATAAGAGAGAAATTGGGCACGCCATGAACCAAAATCACTTTTTAATTGAAGCATTAAAAAGTTTTCAGACAACAGTGTAAGTTGGTAATACTTATAACATGATGCAAAAAATAAATAAATATTGATAAAAGCACGATCTTCTGTAATAAAATCATATTTGCTTATGGAAACTTAAAAAATAGCATGTGATCAATAATTACTGGATGTCTCTTTACTGAATGTCATTAATAAGAGCAGCGTTCTTAATTAGGGGTTTGAGATTTAGAGACAGAAATCAAGTCGCTAATTAATCAGTTGTCGACTAGAGCAAGCTACCTTATGGAGACCTGACCCCATTTTTCAGTCGGAAACGATTCACAATACTCTTTAACATAAATAAAATAACATAAATAAAATACGTTATTTATGTTATCGCTGAACAATATAACACCTAATAACATCAGTATGAAATACGTAAGTAAGTCCCTAAACAGGTAGTCCCTTACAGGTAGAAAATAATAATAGTAGGTGCAGTGTTTAAACCTCTACCTATACTCCACATATCTATGAGTCATTTGTAATGACATTAGTGTTTTATAAAGAAATTGGTTGTTGTTGTCAAAGCGTTAAAAAATATAGAAGTGTTTTCTGCGCAATCGGGTTTTTATTTCTAAAATCACTAACAACCAACTACACAGACCGGGAATCCGGTCCAGAGTCAGCAGACTCATTAACATGGTCCTTCGATAAGCCGGCACAAGCGGCACGAATAAAAACAGGACAGTCAAATACTGTTACGGCGAGACGGAGTATCAGTGGTAGATTGCTGCCTAAGGTGTTCCCTCGCAGTGGCAGCAACAGGCGGCGGCGAAGTATAAAGTTCGATCCGCGTCTCTCTTCGGGGCTGTTCCGAGTGACGAAGTGAGGAATTCGTCATCATACATATCGTGAGTCTGACACAAACGAATTGTGAAGAAGCTAATTTGTGAGTACTTTTTGAACTTATTTATCGAGAAACCTACATTCAAGATTTCAGTGAGTGTGTGTGTAAATTAGTGAAGTGCTTCGGTTTTTCGTATTTTTTATCTTAACAAATTTTTTCATCATGGCGAATTAATTTCCCATGGCCGTCAAATTTTAAATACATTTATGACAAAATTGTGAAAGCAAAGTCAAATTTCAAAAAATCGCCTAAAGATCGTATCACAGCATCTTATTTAGA
The DNA here is from genome assembly GCA_037074685.1 of Glyphodes pyloalis. Classification (NCBI taxonomy): domain Eukaryota; kingdom Metazoa; phylum Arthropoda; class Insecta; order Lepidoptera; family Crambidae; genus Glyphodes; species Glyphodes pyloalis. Next base: position 19,340,121 of record JAYKKO010000001.1, read on the forward strand.
AGTACGTTTAGAGACTTTAGAAAAACAGTGGAGTACACTTTTAGACAATCATAGCAAAATTCTATTAGAGGTTGAGGAAGATTTAGATCTGATAGGTTACAATTTTTACGATGATGTTGAAGAAGAGTATTTTGATTATAAAGCAATGTTGAAAGAAAAGTTGTTAACCTTTAGACCAACATGTAGTAGTACTTCTAACCCAAGTATGAGTAAGGGAAATGAACAGCAGTCTAGCGTCAAACTACCTAAATTATCGATTCCAAAATTTTCCGGTCTCTATTCCGAGTGGACAAGTTTTCGCGACATGTTTATTTCAATTGTTCATAAGAACACTTCGATTGACGACGTTCAAAAGCTTCACTACCTGAAGGGTTGTCTGACAGGTGAGGCCGAGCAGCTGCTGAGACATATCCCACTAACGGGGGATAACTATTCCATTTGTAGGTCACAATTGGCAAATAGGTACGATAATAAAAAGTTTTTATCGAATTGTATTTTAAAACGCTTGACATGTCAAAAGAATTTAGTGTCAGAAACGTCAAGTGGCCTGAAACAACTATTAGATACGACTATGGAATGTTTACATGCATTGAATAATCTAGGGGTAGAAACAGATTCTTGGGATATTCTCGTAATATGTTTAATATCTCAAAAACTTGATGGCGAATCTCGAAAACTTTGGGAAAGAGAAATAGCTACAACCTCTCAAGAGCTGCCTAGTCTGGTTCAATTTGAAGAATTTTTAACAAATAGGTTTAGATTGTTGGAATTTTTAGATTCAAAGGTTCAAAAATCAAGCTCTACTCATCTTGCTACAACTTTAGTTTCTTGTGTATTTTGTTCAGGTGATCATAAATTGTATAACTGTAAAAATTTTGGAAAAGAAGAATCCACCACCAGGCGTGAGTTTGTCCAAGCTCAACATCAAAAACAACACCAAAGGTTGACTGGTAGAGAATGCCCATAGCATTAAGTCCACCTGTTGTACTTTTTTTGTGCAATAAAGTTTTTAAATAAATAAATAAATAAAACATCTCTGTTTCAATTGCTTGAATTCTGGTCATTCAGTTTATCGGTGCACTTAATCTACCAGATGTCGCCTTTGTAAAAGAAAACATCACACGTTGCTGCATCCTAAGAATTTGAAAGCAGTTGATGACACGCGAAGAAGCGAGCAGGTTGGTGACAGTACTGTGGTGGCTACTGCTACTGATGAGTCGCAAATCCCAAGTCAGTCAACTAGCAAGTCAACTAGCGAGTTAAATTCATCGAATTTAATCACCTCATGCTTCTCAAACATTCATAGTCAAGTTTTATTGCCCACGGCATTAGTTAACGTACATTCAAACAAATCATCCAGTCCCGTAGTGCTAAGATCACTACTAGACCAAGGATCGCAAGCCTCTTTTATCACAGAAGCAGCAGTACAAATTTTGGGTTTAAAAAAAAGGTCTGGGACTAATGTAATATCAGGTATAGGCGGCGACAAGAATCTGACAACTACGTCAAAATCAACGGTGGAACTTAAACTTCAGTCGCGCCTAGACAGCAGTTTTGTTATCAATATAAAGGCTCATGTTTTGAATAAAGTAACTTCTTTTCTACCAACTAGAAAGGTTTCTCTTGAATCGATTCTAAAGATTTCGTTTCTAACATTGGCAGATCCGTCGTTTAGCACACCTCACAAAATTGATCTTCTTTTAGGTGCTGAAGTGTATAGTCAGATTTTGTTGGAAGGTATAATCAAGGGTTCACCGGGATCAGTGATCGCACAAAATACGAAACTCCGATGGATTCTTTCTGGCAGAACGCTTGAAGGACAAAGCCAAGATAAGGCGTGTTACAATGTCATCGTCAATTTGCATGCGGAATTAGATGACAATCAAGACATTCTCAAACGGTTTTGGGAATTGGAATCTGAACCCTGTTCAATAAAAAGAAAAAGTATCACTGAAGAGGAGAAAGCCTGTGAAATTTTATTTACTAACACAACTAAAAGAGATTTTCATGGTCGTTATATTGTTAAGTTGCCGTTCAAATCGGACCTTCCACCTTGTATACTCGGCAATTCCAAAGAAGTTGCACGCAAACGTTTTCTCATGTTGGAGAGCCGATTGAATAAAGACCCTGATCTTAAGACTAAGTACTCTGAGGTGATAAACGAGTATCTTGACATGGGTCATATGGAGATAGTTACAGATCCCGAGTCTAATGGTGTCTATCTTCCCCATCATGTTGTTATACGTAAAGACAAAACCACTACCAAACATCGTGTCGTTTTTGATGCATCATGTACTGACTCAAATGGCGTTTCATTAAACGGGGATCTGATGACAGGCCCGACTTTACAACCAGAGCTAAGACGTTTAATAATGCGATGGCGATGTTATCCAATTTCACTTGTCGCTGATATCGTTAAAATGTACCGACAAGTAAAGGTGGCCGAGGAAGATGTGGATTATCAGCGGATTTTTTGGCGCAATGATTCGAAGTCCAAATTGCAGCATTATAAAATGTTGCGAGTCACGTTCGGATTATCTTCAGCCCCTTCAGTATCTAGCGGTACGAGCTTTACAGCAAGTAGCCAGTAGATTTTCCATCAGCATCCGTCAGAGTTCTTAACGATTTCTATATGGATGATTTATTAACAGGCTGTTATTCGGTCTCTGAAGGTCAACAGATATTTGAAGAAATTACTGAATTGTTAAACCGTGGAGGATTCCCTCTGCAGAAATGGTCATCTAATAATCAAGAATTAATGGCTCAGATCAAAAGAGACACTGGTTCGCCAGATCCAGATAATGTTAGTATAGATCTAAAAACCGATGACATTATGAAGATACTCGGATTGACATGGAATAAAGAGACAGACGAATTTCGATGTAAAGTTACACTTTCTGATTTACATCATCCGGTCACAAAGCGAAAGGTGATTTCGGATATAGGTAATTTCGGATATAGCTCGTTTATTTGACCCTTTGGGCTGGATTGCACCCGTTATAACAAAAGCCAAGGTTTTTATACAACAGTTATGGCTGTCGGGAATTGAATGGGATAATGTGCTACCATCGTCACTACTGAATGAATGGATGAAATTTAGAAAAGATCTTAGTAGTCTTAGTATAATTCGTTTACCAAGATGGATTAACTTGAGTAAAGATGACCAATGCATTGAGCTCCACGGCTTTTCTGATGCATCTAACGTTGCATACGCGGCGGTAGTATACATCCGTATCGTTGATCGGAATGGAAGAGTTCACGTGCATCTAATAACGTCCAAAACTAGAGTGGCTCCAATAAAGCAAATTTCAACACCACGCCTAGAACTATGCGGTGCAGTTCTTTGTCCAAACTAATGAACGAAGTCGCAGAAGTGTTGAGCATTCCAAAACCTAATATACATGCATGGACGGACTCAACAATAGTTTTAGCATGGCTGCGGAGTCATCGTAGCCGTTGGAAAACTTTTATAGCAAATCGAGTTTCGGAAATACTTTCTGTCACCGATAGACATCAATGGTCTCTTCTAAAGAAAATCCAGCGGATTGCGCATCCAGAGGGTTGCAGCCTTCAGAATGTATACATAACCAGCTCTGGAAAGAAGGCCCTAAATGGTTACACGAAGATAAAGTCATTTACAATAAAGGAGATTTTAATGACACTAACTTGGAAGAAAGAAAGGAAAAGATCAAGTGCTACAGCATTCACCAAAAGGAAGGCTATGATTTGTTGTCTAGATTTTCATCTTTGAAAAGGCTTACTCGTGTGTAATCCTATTGCCGTCGAGTACTGCGTTACAAAAATCCTGGAACAATAAACACTACATGGCTAACCGTTCAAGAGGTCGTCAGATCGAATCTCGCTCGACCCGTTCCTCTATCTTTTTTTTTTTTTTTAGTAATATATATTTTTATGGTTGTATTTGTATTTTTTTTTCCATTAATTTTGACATTATATAATTTGAATAACAAAATATAAAATAATTGACTTAGTTTACATAACAAAGTACTATTTCGGGCTGCAAAGATTACAATATGGAAAATATCACAGTACGCAATAGATTACCTAGATCTAAATCCCACCTAGATCTTTCTGCAACCACTCAGGATGTACTACATTCTACCATATTGGACTCTACGATGCTAAGCATACAGAGTGAAACGCATAATCACGAAGAGGATTCGTCTTACTCTGAAGGATACCTACGCGAAATAGTATCTTTACGATTTTCGTTGGAGCAAGCAAACCAAGAAATTGACAACTTAAACTTAGAAAATAAGGGACTTATGACTACGATAAACGAAAAACAAAAACAAATAGAAACCTTGAAAAAAATTGCTTGTGACTTTGGACAACGGAAAGGAAATACTAATACACCACTGAGACGGAAAATTAATATTAATATTATGAACAAATTATCATCGAAAACATCGCCACTTCATTTAGACAAATCTGTTCTAGTTAATACATCCACACATCATGTAGACAAAAAAATGGAAAAACCAGAATTGAATTGTATTTACAAAAAGTCAATCAGCTCACCGACCGATGGTTTTGGATGTATATTAAATCCAGATTCATTGTGTCAAAGCTCCACGAATCGGATGCCATCAAGAAAAAAAGTTTACATTATTGGTGATGAACAGATAAAAGGATTATCAAAGAAAGTACACACTAGCCGAAGCCGTATATTGAATGATCCATATGAAATAACAACAATTGTAAAGCCGGGAGCTATTTGTTCACAAGTATTAAGTACCTGCACAGAGCTCGAGAATACGCTACAACAAGACGACATTGTAGTTATGGCTATAGGATCTAATGACAAAAACCCTTTCTTACTGTTTTCGGAACTTGGAGCTGCTTTATATAAACTAAAGAATTTTCAAGTATTTATTGTTAATGTATTATTTAACCGACATCTTAATTTAAACTTATTGAATTATAATATTAGAATGCTGACAAATAATTATGACAATTGTAAATTTATACAAACTAACAAAAATGACATGAATTATTTACAAGAATTATGTTATAAAATAAATATTGAAATTGACTTTTTACAATACGAACATGAATATCTGGCAACACAAAGAAAATCAACATTATTATCAGATAAATTACTTAAATTTAATGCAAAAAATACCAAGTCACTACCAAAAAATATAAATAAGCGATTAATACAAAAAACCATACCTTATTATTTTAATATGTCGACATCAAAAAACAACAGTGATGATAATGTTCTTTTTCGCTCCTACAACTAAATTGGTATTATTTCACCAGAATATTGCTGGTGTTTTAAATAAACAGGACCTACTTGAGATCTCACTGAATGAATTGAAAAAAGAAACAGGCGACATTAATATTATTTGCTTAACAGAAACTTTTTAAAAAAGGGCTCCGAAAGAAATCTGAACTTACATGGCTATAAATTAGGAGCCTTTTTCTGTAGGAATGAACGTAGGGGTGGATCATGCATCTTAATTAAAAATAATTTGGATTTTAAAACAATTGAAATTATACAAGCTAAGCTTTTCTCATTTGAATGTTGCGCTATAGAAGTGACACAATATAAACTCATTGTAATTTGTATATATAGGACTCCCAGCTCTAAGAAAGAAATATTTTTTCAACAATTGGAGCTCTTACTTAGCAAAATAAACCGTAAAAAAAATAAAAAAATTATAGTATGTGGTGACTGGAATATTAATATGATGCAAGATGACAAATACAAGATACAATTAAATAGCTTATTAAAAAATGACAACTTGACTAATTATATCAATCAACCGACACGAAAAAATGCATGTTTAGATCTAATTTGTACCAATTTTGACAATAATATAAAGTCAAACATTCACTGTTTGTGTCTTTCTGATCATGAAACCGGCCAAATGATCACCTTTGAAATAGAAACAGACTCAACTTACAATAAGAAACGTGATTACTGGTTTGAGAAGAGGCGTGATATGTCCAAAGATAATATAAACAAGTTTCTGGACTGCATCTCAGCATTATCTTTTAACGAGGTACTCCAAGAGAATGATACCAATGAAGCTTTCCGTCAATTCTACGACATCATAACCCTATTTTACCAACTATGTTTTCCTATAATCACAGTGAAAATAAATAATAAACCTATAAAAAATCGGTGGTTCACAAAAGGTCTAAAGAAATGCTGCATCCGTAAAAGACAGCTATATCTCAAGTATCGTCTATCTTCGCCTAATAAAAAGGCTATGAAGAGGCGATATGAACGCTACTCCACAATTTTAAAAAAGTGCTTAGTACAAGCACAAAAAGACACAAACACAAACTATATTACAAAATCAAAAAATATATGTAAGTCATCATGGAATATAATAAACAAATATATCAATAATTTAGATACTAAAATGGACATTAAAAAAATTAAATTGACTGACGGTACCATAACTACTAATCCAACAAAAATATCTGAAGCATTCAATAAATACTACATAAATTTGACAAACACTTCTATTGAACATAATAATAACAGCTCAAAAAATATTTTGCAAAATATACAGTTTCATCACAAAAGCATATATTTGACACCTATAAATGAATTTGACACACTTAAAATCATAAATAATTTGAAAACCACTAACTCCACAGGTTATGATAATATTAGAACTGACATGATTAAAAAAAGTGGGAAGTTCTTGACAATTCCCTTAACACATATTATCAATCTTTCATTGACCCAGGGTCAGTTTCCGACTGATCTAAAAAAGTCTATTGTCAAGCCTTTGTATAAGAACGACTCGCACGAGGAACTATGTAACTACAGGCCAATAACTTTGATTCCTATTTTATCAAAAATTTTTGAAAAAGTTATGCATGATAAATTATATACCTTTATTTCTGCAGAAGGATTACTTAAAAATGAACAATATGGATTCCGTAAAAACAGTTCTACGAAGCTTGCCTGTTTTGACCTCGTAAAGGAAGTAACCCAAAATGTAGATCGTGGGATGCATACACTAGCCGTGTTCCTTGACATGAGTAAAGCATTTGATTTCGTATCTCATAAATTACTTCTTGACAAATTGGAAAGATACGGAATTAGAGGTACAGCTTTGGCATGGTTTCAGAGTTACCTAAGCGACCGCCAACAATGCGTAGAAATTTCCAATTTCTGTGGACATGCAAGAAAAACATATAGGTCACCATATTTGCCAAACCGGTCTGGTGTCCCCCAGGGAAGTGTTTTAGGCCCATTATTATTTCTATTATATATTAATGACCTTCCAAACATCACAAATCAAAAATGTGTTCTTTTTGCAGACGACACCACTTTAATAGTTGCTTCTAAAAACGCTTGTGAATTAGAAACACTTACAAATAAAAATTTGGAAGCAATTGTTAACTGGTTAAAAGATAATAATTTAAGACTTAATGTAAAAAAAACTAAATACATAATATTTGAGACAAAAAAAAACACATCCATAAAAGTTGACATAAAGTATAAGAATAATAAAATAGATAATATTATGACTACGAAATTTTTAGGTGTAATAATAGACAAATTCTGCAATTGGAAAGCTCACATTGACTTAGTTGTAAATAAAATCGATAGATTTGTGTATGCACTGAACAGAATTAGGCAAGTTGCATCTAAGACGGCAGCGATTATGGCCTACCACGGATATGTTTCATCTGTCCTACGATATGGTCTCATACTGTGGGGAAATTCCGTTGAGATCTCAAGGGTTTTTAAAGCTCAAAAAAAGTGTATTAGGAGTATATATGGTGCAAGGTACATCCAAAGCTGTAAGCCTATGTTTAAAGCATTAAACATATTACCGATACCATGCCTATACATACATGTAATTGGAATATTTGTACACAAACATCTTCATTTATTTGTTAAAAAATGTCAATTCGAATACAGAGGCAGAAGAGGAAATGACTTATGTATTCAAAAAACAACGGCTTGTAATGTATTCAAGAAACGTTAATTGTATGGCTATCAAAGTGTACAACAAAATCCCTGACACTTTTAAAAATTTGACCCACAATGAATTTAAAAATAATCTTTTTAAATTTCTGATAGAAAAAATGTATTATACCATTAACGAATTCTTGAATGACAAATTTTGACATTATTCTATTTGTTTACATTTGACTTTTATTTATTATTGTAATTCGACATTGAAAAAGTAAAATCTTATTAGAATATTGACTTATCCCAGCTAATTTTAAGTTTTCATAGATCATAATATATATTTTTCTATTTAAAATTTAATTTTAAAAATATAATTTAGTAAATGTATAATTTAATATTTGCACATCGACTTATCGGTCGAATATGTTGGACATATTTACCTTTTAAGACCAATCTTGTAACCATGTTCTTGCAAATAAATGATATTATTATTATTATTATTATTCAAGAGTTAAATGAATCTCTTTTAATATGCATTAAAATATGCCAAAAACAACATTTTTCTGAAGAGATAGAAAATTTACGTATATCAGGAAAATTAAATAAAAGGAGTGTACTTATTTCTTTGAGTCCATTTCTAGATTCCAATCAGGTTTTGCGAGTAGGTGGAAGATTACAAAATTCTCATATACATGATGACATAAAGCATCCTATAATTATTCCACATAAATCTCACTTCACAAATCTCTTAATAGACCAAGCTCATGAAATAACGTTGCACGGCGGTCCTCAGCTCATGTTGCACTATTTGAGAACTAAATACTGGATTGTTGCTGCAAAAGGTCTCGTAAAACAATTTGTGAGAAAATGTGTGTCTTGTATTCGGTATTCCACAAAACCCAACTATCAGTTTATGGGTCAGTTACCTGGTTCAAGAGTGACACCAAGTCGACCATTTCTTCAAAGTGGAGTGGACTATGCAGGTCCAATCAGCATGCGTGTATCTAAAGGTCGCGGTCACCATTCGACAAAGGGATATATCTGCCTGTTTATTTGTATGTCTACAAAAGCTATACATCTCGAAGCGGTTAGTGACATGACTTCTCAAGCATTCTTAGCGTCTTTTAAAAGATATGTAGCTAGGCGAGGTCACGTCGCTGATCTGTGGAGTGATAATGGCACAACTTTTGTTGGTAGTGCTAGAGAGTTGAAGGAGTTGTTTGATATAGAAAAATCAAGTGTCGCAGTGGAAATAGTCAATTCATTGACTTCCAACCATACAAACTGGCACTTTATACCACCACATTCACCAAACTTTGGAGGGTTATGGGAGGCTGGCGTCAAGTCAACCAAACATCATTTGAAAAGAGTGATAGGAAATAGTACCCTTACGTTTGAGGAAATGATAACGACTTTGTGTCAAATTGAAGCCTGCCTCAATTCGAGACCTATTACTCAACTATCGTGCACTCTCGAATATCCCTTCCCATTAACTCCCGCTCATTTTTTAGTTGGTGAACCTCTAGTACTTGTGCCTGAGAAGAACTTTGAAAACTCTAACATTAATAGTTTGAAGAGGTGGCATCTTACTCAAAGGATGGTCCAAGATTTTTGGCGCAGATGGTCAAATGAATACCTGACACAATTACAGCATCGATATAAGTGGACAAATGCTATTTCAGAACCAAATCTCGGAGATGATGTCCTTGTCAAGGAAGATGATCTTCCGCCGTCAAAATGGCTATTTGGGCTTGTTACTGATAAACATCCAGGTTCAGACAATCTCACGCGTGTGGTGACGCTTCAATATAAGGGCAATTTGTTTAAAAGACCTGTTTCAAAACGGATTGTTTTACCATCTAGTGATAGTAATGTTGTATGATGTGCTAAACCAACATATACATAAGATGTTTCAATGTTAAACCTTAAGTTTTATGTTTTGAGGTTAAATTTTTTAGAATTTGAATGATTTAATGTGTTATGTTTTTTTACTTAGTTTTTTAACTTGTGTTTGTGTTTCGTATGGACTAGGTCCATGGCGGGGAGTATGTTTAAACCTCTATACTCCACATATCTATGAGTCATTTGTAATGACATTAGTGTTTTATAAAGAAATTGGTTGTTGTTGTCAAAGCGTTAAAAAAATTTTTTGCGCAATCGGGTTTTTATTTCTAAAATCACTAACAACCAACTACACAGACCGAGAATCCGGTCCAGAGTCAGCAGACTCATTAACATGCAGGTTTACTTTGTAATACCTGAATCGCCTATAAAATTCCACAAAATTCTTGCCAAAGACTCTATTTATCAGATTATTTATGACTAAACTGTAGTATAATGACAGTTGAAAATATAAAAGGGTAGTTCGAATACTTGTTTAATAAAAAAAGCACACAACTTAAGAATATTGCTCGGAAATATCAAAGACTGAAGGGGCTTCCAAAGCAGGTTATTTATCAATTGACCATCATTTTAGCTGGCAAATAGCCTTTTCTCGTCTTACAGTGTCGCGTCATTTTACGGGTTCCGTAGCCGAATGCCAAAAAACGGAATCCTTATGGATTCGTCATGTCTAGCGGTCCATATGTCACAGCCACTTTTTGCGTAACTAAATATAAGAGTTATACTGTGATTTATTCGATGAAACGCGTTAAGATTTTCATACAAAATTAGAAAAAAAACCCCTTCAGTCCAGAATGTCAAATTCCCGATCTTTCTCACAAGTTACAGTGGATATTTGTCCCATGGAACTACTGACACTTTTTATCCTCAATATTTCCATTGGACTTGGCAATGGAAATAGTGAGGACGAATATTCTCAGTAGTTCCACCATACTTAAATAAATACATTAAAACAACAAAAAACTAAATAATTATTAATAATTAAAAAAAACAAATAAGGTATACAATTAGATAAGTATTAGTACAATCACATGAAAATAATAGATATATTTTTTTTATCATCATTTTTAAACACTAGTTGTCGCCCACGACTTCGTACGCGTGTAAATTTTGAAGTGTGTTTCCCTCGGGAACCGTGAAATATTTCGGGATAAAAAGTATCCCATGTATTAATTTAAGTTATCTTCTTGCTACATTTCATGAAAATCCATTTAATAGTTTTGGTCTGATTGAATCATAAACATCCAAACATTCAAGCACACAAACTTTGACATTAACGAGTAGGTATAACATTAGTAGGATTGAAAACCCTAACTTTAAAAAAATAGTATTGAGTCATTGTTTTCTTTTTTATTGCTTTTTTTTTAATTATATCTGACCACTTTTCAAAAATTTGTTTAAAATTATATTTCACGAATGTTGGAGAAAAGAAAACGTCTGGAGCCAACCATTGCGCTAATTGGCCCCATCTGTTGGCGAGTTATATAAATTGTTAACTGTAAGTACTTACAATAAATGATTAAAGTAAACAATCTTATTTGTTCTTCCTGTTTTAGAATTTATTCATTAAACAATGACTTAATAAAATCCCACACGCAATTAATTTATAGTTTACGCCACTACCTTCTAATTATATATAACTAATTCAAGCAAGTATCGAAATACCTACGTTTTAAAATATTGTATAGGTAAATGTTGTCTGCAGTTCTTTCATGAGTTTGTTTGTGAATTATTTATTTAAAAATGTCTAAAGATTTTAAGATTATCAAAGGAGGCAGAGTAATAGTTTTGCTTTTTTCTGGCTACCAATATTATAGACATAGCGTTTATCGTAATGGAACTAGTATATGGAGGTGCCAATCATACAAGAAAACTAAATGTGCTGACTCTCTAACAATTCAAACAGTAAGGTAGGTACCTACACACAATTTGATATAAGTATATAGTTATGAAAATAATGTATTATTTAGGTAGTAATTAGCTATATTAATATTAGATATTCTAAGAAAATAGTGTTGTAAGACCTCCAAGTGAAATTAAAGAGTATAAATCATTGTAATGATTGTGTACCTGACGTAACACAAAATTTGATTGATAAGAGAATCAGTGATATTTGTGACGGAGCTGCAAAAGGGTCAGAATGTGCTCCGAGAGTTTATAAAAGTGGAATAAGATCAATCAGAAACGAAGCACTTGATTTGGCTTCTACTAAACCTATTCCATCATTCCAGCAAAAAAAAAGCATCAATATATAGAAAGAAGAACAAAGAATTAGAGCTCAACATGGTATGTGCAAGAACTATAGATAATGTCCAAGTTTTTCAAAACATATATGTTACAGACTCATTTGTAAGGAGCCTTTTTATAGTTTTTATATTACTTTTAAAATGTCGTTGTCTGATTGCTTTGTTTTTTGATGTTACTTGTCATTATACGTTTCGACCAAAAAGCGACCTTTAATTACAGTCCACATAAATATTTATTTAATTTTTAAAATATTGGTCCTAAGATCCTAAAGAAGAACATGGTAGAAACAAGATCAAGTGCCGCTAAATAATGTGCGACGCAGGATAAAAATGTTGGAAACCGAAGTGTCACCCACCGCACCGGCAGCGGTTCAACAAACCACTAGGCCTCCTCGTGGTGGTGCTAGTTCTGTTTCAGGAACATCGAGTACGGTGAGGAGCCGTGCTCTTATGATTGAAGCGGACTATGCCCTAAAAATTGCGATGTTGGAGCGCGCAGCAATGGAGCGTGAGCGTGCTGCATAAGAGCTACATAAACAGGCAGAGATTGCCGCCTTGGAAGAACGAGGTAGTAAACGTAATAGTAGAAGTCACCGGTCAAGTCGTATTTCCAACACGGAGGTACAAAAATGGTTAAATGAGTGTGTTGATATAGCTATGCCCGACATAAGCGTAATAAAGGAGCCTCAGAACGTTAATATTGTCGCAGATTCATCTGTTAATAGGGCTAGTGTCCATTTTAATAAGCGTCCTGTGGTAGCCTCGGTATCTCAAGAGATGCTTAATAAAAATAGCGATGTCCCCGTAGCTAATAATAATAATATATCAACCTCATCGATTCATAACGGCCTAAAATATCATACGTCCTCCTCTAATAATTTTATACAGATTACCTGACCACCTAATCTCGAAAGGTGTGAGATGTCAGATCTGCTTAAGAGTAATTTATAAATGGAGTCTTGGTATCAATGATATTTGGCATTGAAGAGAGTATTGGACTAGTAACAAGATTTGAATTCCGAACGGTAGCACTTCAAGCAGCAGTCTCCAGCCTGGGTCGGTAACGAAGTTATTTTGGTGACACTTCGGGCAGCAAACTTCACTCTTCGACGTTTTTCAAGCTTTGGATGATCTCGTTCCAGTTAAGAAGCACCGCGACGAACACTATCGCGCTAGGGATGCCATACTGAGATAGGGTTGCCACTTCCTCGCGATAACTTCCTTTTCCTTCTTTAAAAAGGGGGAGGATGTTACAGACTTATTTGTAAGGAGCCTTTTTATAGTTTTTATATTACTTTTAAAATGTCGTTGTCTGATTGCTTTGTTTTTTGATGTTACTTGTCATTATACGTTTCGACCAAAAAGCGACCTTTAATTACAGTCCACATAAATATTTATTTAATTTTTAAAAATATATTTATGGATGGTACAATTAAATGTAGTCCGTTTCCATTCGCACAAGTTTATTCTATTCATGGTGACATAAGAAGCGATAGCAATAGCACCAAGGTTATGCCATTACTTCATGCATTCATGTCCCATAAGAGTAAAAAGGCTTACTCGATTTTATTTAATTTAATCATATCTCAGATACCCGAATGGATGCCAACAAAGGTAAATGTGGACTTTGAAGAAGCCGCAATCGCAGCTATAAACGAATTTGATGACAAAATAATTATAAACGGATGCCATTATCATTATACAAACTATATATGGCGAAAGGCGAAAACCTTAAAATTGAATAAACATAAACGTGCTAGGAGGATAGTTTCCCTATGTTTTAATTTGGCTCATTTACCTATTGATAAAATCAATGAAGGCTGGAATTACATAAAAACACAAATTGTGAAAATGAAGAAGCTCTATGGATGAATTTGAAAAAATGTTTTCAATACAATAGTTATTTTAGGTAATCAATAATCCTGATATACGTTGAGAAATAATTGTACCGAAATATTTATTCTTCAAAAACTCAAAATTTTATTGAAAATTACAATAAAATGAAACAGTTATTCTGTCTTTTAACACATATTAAAATTGGAAAATTTTAAGAAACTCTTATAAAAAAGATTTAGTCCTTTAAACATACCATAAATTAATAGTATTAAGACAACAAACGAAATAACAAACAAATATGGCGAATGCCGGGGCGACGGGGGGCACATAACTCTCAGCCAATCAGCGCCCGAGATGTTCATTTCGTTCTACGTCAGTTCACAATTTGACCGAGTTCCATCGATAGATTACAATATAGCGAAAAAAAATGCGTTAAATTGCAATCATGATGTTACGGTTGACAATCTGTCGACAGTTTACAATCTCGCGAGAGAGATTATAATCTTAACGGTTTTTATAATCTTACGGTGACATATACACTGTGCACAACGCACCTCTTTTAAGTCTATTTATCTATTATTCATTTCCTTCTTTTCACTTGTCATTACTTACTTTAAAATACGTCATAAGGTTATTTTGTATATTTTGTTAATAAGTTGCTTTCTTTATTATAGTTCTTTTTAAATACCAGTTTCCATAATTATTTATTATTTACACCAGCTCATACAGTCCACCATTCAAATCTTTGGTCCATTCGCCGTAAAATCTCATTCTATATTCTTCCAAATTTTTGAAAAAAAAATTGACTATTTTTTTTTCAAGTAATTGAAACTCGGATTTCAAACTAGTCGGATCGCAAACTAGTAACAAAATCTGGTGCAGCAATAGTGTCGCAATATGAAGAAGGCACACATCCTGATGCTGGCGCTATTGCGCCGGCGTCTTCGGCAACCATCCGCCGCAAAAACTCGCTGCAGAAGCGCAGCACGCGCGGCGCATAGCCCAACTAGAGGCTGAAGCAGCTGAGAGATGTCTTCGCGCTGAGTTGGAAGCGGCCCATAAAGAACAAGAAGCAATTTTGGCAGAAATTGAGGCTAAAAGCTGTCGGAGCAGCCGATCTCGTCTTGCTAGCGTCAATTGTAAAAGTGTTGGGGAAAGGTTAGCAGACAAAAGTGTTTCAAAACACTTCAGCATCTTAAATAGCACACAGACTTTTTCTCCTCCTACGGGAAATTTGCCCAATGCCAGACTTGCCTATCATACGAGACCATTCACCTTTGTGGATTTGTATTATTTCGCCCCCATCCGAGTAACTATTGGTAGACGGCAAGAAAAAAGATATGTTGCCCTATACATATGTCTAGTTGTCAGGGCTATTCCCCTGGAAATAGTGCAATCTTTGTCAGCTGACTTAGCTATAATGAGTCCAAAAAGATTTATATCGCGCCGGGGTACACCGAGTGAAATCTACTGCGATAACGGCACAGCCTTTGTTGGAGCTAATAGAGAGCTGAAGTGCTTATGCGACGTGAAGATCGGTGAGTTTGCCACCAACGAGCAGATTCAGTGGAAGTTCATCCCACCTTCAGCGCCCTTTATGGGTGGTGTTTGGGAGCGTCTTGTGAGAAGTATCAAGACGGCTCTTCGTGTTACCCTTAAAGAAAGAGCACCTAAAAAGGACGTTTTTGGTACCCAACTAGCGGAAGCAGAGTACATTATTAATTCTTGGCCTCTGACACAGGTTTCAGCGAAACCGACAGCTCCGGAAGGCTTAACACCTTTTCATTTTTTGATTGGCACTTCATCAGGACGTTCTATTCCAGCTTCATTATCAGATTGTGACCTCAGATCACGGACCAATTGGAAAGTAGCAGTACGTTTAAGTGACATGTTTTGGACCCGTTGGGTCAAAGAATATCTACCGGGCTTACTACATCGGAGATTGAGTGCTGGTTCTGGAGAAGATATTAGAATTAAAATCGGGGACGTCGTTTATGTATAGCAGATGGAAACTTACCCCGAGGGACTTGGCCAAGAGGGCGCGTGGTTGCATAGTTTCCTGGGCGTGACAACGTTGTGCGAGTAGCAGATGTAGATATTGCAGCAGGGTTATTGAGGCGCCCGCTAAAAAACTTAGTGCCGATTTGTTAGTGTTAGTTTTTGTTTAGGAAGAATTAATTTTGTTTGTCTTGTTTAATATTTTGTTAATCTGTGTTACTTGTTAGGAATTCAACCTTTGTTAGTAATGTTTATTGTTCAATTTTGTTTTGTTTCATATAAATAATGAATTTTGTTTTACTTTGGTATTAGTTAAAGAATGAATTTGATTTTGTTTTTGTCTTTCAAAGTCAAAGTCAAAGTCAATATTTTTTTATTCACATAGATTACATTAGTAATACTTATGAATAGTCTCTATATAAAGCAAATGAAGCTACCTCCGGTTCGGAACCTATAACTAAAGAGAAGATACCGGCAAGAAACTCAGTAGTTTTTTTTACAAATGAAAGCTACACTTATTACTAATTTTGCACTAAGACACACAGTTAGTTTGTCAATTGTAAAATAAAAATTTTTAATCAATTATTAAAAAAAAAAATAATAATAAAGCAAAGGTATTTGTAAATTAAATTAACTGTATGACTCACATGCGTCATCGAGGCCCAATTCTGACATTGATTGAGAAAATGCGTTACATATATATTTGTAAAATAATATAAAACACGTAGGTACAGGCGAGCACACTAGTCACTGATCCACACGTTCCTGTCATTCAAATACTCTTCCACTTTGTAGTAGCCTTTTTTCAAAAGACAACGTTTGACAAATGTCTTAAATTTGTACAAAGGTAACTCAACAATAACTTGAGGGAGTTTATTAAACATTTTTATGCTTAAAGCAACAATTGAATTACCTATTTTATGTAGTCTACGCTTAGGAACAGCAAGCTTATTTTTATTTCTGGTGTTAATGCTATGATTGTCTGATTTTTTAGGAAATGTATGCAAGTTTTTGTATACATGCATTAAACAGTCGAGAATGTATTGAGATGCGACTGTTAAGATGTTAATTTCCTTAAACAATTCTCTCAGCGAGTCACGTGGTCCTAGCTTGTACATGGCTCGGATGGCCCTCTTTTGTAAAACAAATATAGTTTGAATATCGGCCGCAGATCCCCATAATAGCAGACCGTAAGACATGACGCTGTGAAAATAGCTAAAATAAACCAATCTTTGTTTATAGACGATGTGCACAACGCACCTCATTTAAGTCTATTTATCTTTTATTAATTTCCTTTTTTTTACTTGTCATTACTTACTTAAAAATACGTCATATGGTTCTTTTGTATATTTTGTTAATACGTTGCTTTCTTTATATTAAAATACCAGTTTCCATAATTATTTATTATTTACACCAGCTCATACATTCCATCATTCATATACACTATACATAGTCTTTTAGATGCCGTACCCAAGGGGTAAAACGGAACGCTATTAAAGACTTCGCTTTCCGTCAAGCTGCCATCAATAAATAATTAAATTGAAATAAAATAAATATTTAAGAAGGGTTAATTTTACAGTCAAAAATTGTAGGTAAACCCTTACAACTTATACTTGGCCTGGTTTATTTTTACTTAATTCTTTACATGAGTATTATATTATAGGTCATAAACTGAATGTAATATGTTACACTAAGTTAATTGTTTATTTTTTAGATATAATATGTATAGCACTTTTATGTTTATTTTACAGACAAAAAAAAAATTAAGTTCTCAGTAATACATTGAGCCACCAACCACTACCAGCTCCTGCCACCTCTTGAGGAACACCTGTTGCAGGGACAAGTTCAAATAATATAAAAGAACCTCTTAGGAAGAAAACTCTGTCCAAACGTACAGGATGTCGGTGTTCAAGCCCTGTATATTAGATGTATAAACCCCATAGAAGATGTTTTAAAGAGAAAGGTGAAAGCATTATCACAAAAGCTAAATATGCGCGATGAGAGATTGAAAAATATACAATTAAAGATATTATCATGTTTAAAAAGTAGTTCTCAGTCGTTTAATCGATCAAATTGTTCAAACGATGTTTTTTCGTTATTATTAATATTGGCACTGAAAACGATCTTTTGCCCACAGTGATTAGAAGTTAGGTATGCATTGTTTCAACTGTACTTTCTTGTCATCTGTATCAACCAAAGCATGACAATGGCTAAATAAATAGGTACCTTTGACAATTTGTATTATTTATTTCAAAATCCTTTCCTTATTCCCAAAATTTTAGGGTTATTCTCGTTGTCACTACTAGGCTCGTCCCCAGCAGTGAGGACGGTGGAAAATTAAATAAATGATTCAAATTTATTTCCATTGTCCCCATTGGACTAAAAGGGAGTTTAATTATACATAAATTCTATTGAAATAATTCAAGGTAATTTTTTCAAACATATAAACAAAAAATAATGCTGTCCCGGTTGTTTTCAACAGTCAAATCTGTCCAGACGATAGCTTTGGAACATCTTATTATATTTATTTTACTAGATGTAGTGGGGACAATGGGCTAAATTTTAATTATTTAATCAAATGTCCGCTGTCAAAATAAATCTTGTTGTCACCCTATTAGAAAGGGGCACATGGCCTCTGTGGTAGCTATCTCGCTCTGCTCACTTTTTGGCTGCGAGCACTCGGTCCATGGTATTACCTACCTACCTCGTGTTTACGCAACGAGAATTTGTCATTTACAATAATAGCACTGACAGAAATATTGCTTTAAGTAAAAATAATTGTAGTGACAGTTTTTCCTGAAGTCTTGTTTAAGTTTTACAAATTGACGCAGTTTTTGTGTTAAAAATGAATTTACGCTTTTTTGTCAGCATACTTATGTCCGTTTATTTTCACTCATAAAAGAGAAGCTAGGGGTCCAAATCCGTAATTTTAAATCAGATTACGAAATTGTTATCATGAATGCAGTTTTATCTGTAGATCCAGAAGCTGAAGTAACTGGATGTATACATCATTACAACGATGCCATTTGGAAACAATTAAAAAAAAGATTAAATTAATGCGACTAGCAAAGGACGTAATACTACACGAATGTGTGGTATTACCAGCGAATGACATACCAGCTGCGTGGGACTACATATTAGAAACCAGTTTAAGCTCAGATGAAATGCATACATTTCGTCAATATTTTGAATCCACGTGGTACCCTTAAAAGTCACCAGCTATATTAAGTTGTGCTGGTCAACGTCACCGGACAACACACCCTTTAGATGGCACAGGCGATTAAATGGGCGAGCACCAAAGAAACCAAATGTTTATTTGTTTCTGTATGGATTAAAAAAATAAAGCAAGTACTAGAATAGCAGCCGATTGAAGGATTTTCTGTTTAAAAATATGAGAAATAAAAAACGAGTCAGAGTCATTATGGTATTAGGTAGTCCAAGAACTGTTTGATCCAATTAGAAAACAAAGAACTTACTTTGCAACAATTTTTAAGAAAAAATATTATTTTGCGACTTAGATTATTCAAATAATATGTAGTTTCATTTAAAATATGATCTTCTTACTTAATAAGTTACAGTTGATTGTTAGATTAAAACTATGATTTTTTACATAGTTTAAATGTTGAATGGTAAGTTAAAAATATATATTATTACTAGACATCGGATTATATGCATTTGCATGTTTGCTTATGCAAATGCATATAATTATATTTTTAGAGCGTTATTGCATATTTTGATACTTTTTAATTGATAGTGCTTATTTCCATAGTTAAGTATACGTGTTTGGCATGTTATATAATGTAGTTTACACGTTTTAGCAATATAACCGATACAATTGAGAAACTAAAATCTTTTCACTATACCTGTCCATGGAAACAATAGAAAAAAATATTGAACAAAGTAACGGCCTTCCGAGTTCACTGTCGCAAAAAAATCCTGACAAATCCATACTATCCATACTAATATTATAAATGCGAAAGTAACTCTGTCTGTCTGTCTGTCTGTCCGTCCGTCTGTTACTCTTTCACGCCTAAACGGCTGAACGGATTTTGATGAAATTTGGTATAGGTATACGTTGAATCTCAAGAACGGACATAGGCTACTTTTTATTTGAAAATAAGGGGGGGGGATGGGGGTAATACCACATGTGAAAGTTTATATGGAAAAATGTTTATTTTTGAAGTTAGAGTTATGAAATTTGGCACAAATATAGCTCGAAACTTGGATTAAAATATAGACTACTTTTTGTTTCGAATATTAGGGGAGAAAGGGGTAAAACGGACCATGAAAGGATGTAGTCCACGCGAACGAAGTCGCGGGCACAACTAGTACCTTATAAATATAAATGTTTTTTTTAATTAGATTGTGTTAATCATAAACGTAAATTATTATGGCAATTTATTTTAATTGTGCATATTTAATGCATATTTCGCACTTTTTAAATGCATATTTGCATGCATATTTCGGCCTTTTGATAGTGCATATAATCCGATGTCTAATTATTACAAAATAAAAGTAATAATTAAAATTATGGTTAACAACATGATGGTTTTAAATTTAATTCAAAAACAGTTGGTTTATGGATTTTTTTTGTTATTGAACTACATACTTTATCTTCACAGACTAACAAACAACAAACTTGACTTTCAGGGAAGTTGAAATTTTGAAACCGCTTGACATTTTGGGAATTTGACATTCTGGACTGAAATGGAAAAACCAACAAATTTTTAGAGCTCATACTTAAAACTCTAATTTTTTTCATCAAACCCATACGTGTAGGATCTATGAATAGTTCTTCAAAAATGATAAAAATATTTAAAATGTACGAGGGTGGATTGAAAAGGTCGCGGCCTCAGCAAAAAAACAAAATAAAATAAAAACCAAAGTAATTTTATTTACTTCTTCCATTTGGTTTCCAACGCCTGTATGCCGGTCACCAAAATCTTTTTCAAGGCCTTCAAAAAAGTCACCCACCGCAGCTTCGACCTGATAAAAATGTTTGAACTTCAAGGTGTTTTTTTAGATTTGGGAATAAATTAAAATCTGAAGGTGCCAAATCAGGGGAATAGGCGGGATTTTCTCCTTTTCTCTTTGATTGTATCACGCAAATGAGGTAAAAGGGTGCAGTAATAAGCCCAGTTTATAGTTTCACCTTTTGCAAGGTAGCCCACTTTTGGAGTTGGTTCATCAGGTTTTTTCCACTGCTTGGATTGCTGTTTTGACTATGGGGTGTAGTAGTGGTGTACCCAGGTTTCATCCAGTGTCACAAATCTAGCCAAAAAATCTTGTGGATCAGTCTACAACATTTCCAAACAGTCGCGAGAAATCGTGAGCCTTATTTGTTATTGTTTAACTGAAAGCAATCTGGGTACCCACCGCGCAGATACCTTAGAAAATCCAAGTTCATTGACTATGATGTTTTGTGTTCGTTCAAACGAGATGCCAATAGTGTCTGCAATCTCCCTGATGGTCAATCTCCGATCAGGCAATATCAGATCACAGCTTAGGATGCTCCTAAAGTTTAATGTTTCAGTTATTCTATTTTTGTGAAAAATCTTAATGCGGTTCATATAATATACGTCTATATACCAAGTTTCAACAGTAGGTATAGGTCTTACAGTTTTGGAAAAAAGTGGTTGTGACATACAAACGGACGAATCCATAAGATTAATTACATAATGTAGTAAATCTTTTTTTAGGCTGTCTGTCCGTTTGTCGCCATTTAGCTACGGAAGCCTAAAAAAAGATTTATTACATTATGAAATTAATTTTACTTATTACTTTTTTATAAACAAGTATTACATAAGTTGAAAGGTGAATCTAGAAAAGAAAAGAATCTGTATATTTAACAATACGTAATGTATTTATTTTTTACCTAAATAATTCTAGATTAATTCTCTGCCGTAATAACTTTAATTTATGGTTTCCTTCAAACACTTAGTGTTTTGAAAGAGTCATTTTTGGTGCTTTTAAGGAAGCGTCTTCTTAATGACACTAAGAGTGACCCTTTCAATACGTTACTTAGTTTTAGTTTATTTTTTCTTAATAATTGGTATATACCTATAAATGTTTAAAAAAGTTGCAAGCGTAAGTTGGTTCTAAGTTTATTGTAACAAATGTAATCGTTACGCAAATCCACGTCATCCCTGAAAGGATGATAAGAAGCGTGGGTTGTTGCTTTCACCGATTATTATATTCTAAAATCATGCAAGGTACGGCTGAGCTTAGCCCGAGACATGGCGACTGTCGGCGCCACGCCACCGATCTTCTTGCCTAACACCCTCACACATCATTAAATCGCAGTGAGGAATACTACATTATAAGTATGCTCCTTGATCACTTGGAATTTATCGTGATAACAAAAACTGATTTAGTATTCACTATCTTCCCGCAGTGTTTCGGACCCCCTTCAAATTAATCGTTTTGAGGCATTCAATAGCGAATTAGACTAAAAATACTTCTTATAATAGATTTTGAATCTCAGAACACGTTGCACACTTATAACATCCTAATGTTTTCCTATTTAATATCATGCACACTAGGTTTCTTTTCTTTTTTAATTTTTTTTTATATTAATGATATGTTAAAATATTTTACCTTATCTTAAGGGTCGGAGGGTGAAGTTGTTCGCGTCCGTAGGAACTACCTTTCACAACCCTACACGTACTCTCTGGGTGGTGCCAAACGAACAACAACGCCGGGTCTCAGGCGGCGGTTAACTAACCTGACCCAGCAGCTGTGAAAAGTCTGCTCTACGCTGGAGGTAGGAAATGACCACCACAGCCCGTTCTTTCCTGACGGAGACCGGGAACCTTGGCTGGTTAAGAGGAAGAAAATTTCAATAAAATAATCACCCCAATCCTACGGTGGAGACCGCGCCAAGAGGATGAATGGCTGTGGGTTTCAGTCTCTAGCGCCATCCTTGATGAACCTGGCGAACATCATTGTATTTAGCCCTCTCACAGGAAAGGCGTCACCCTGTGAGCGACCTCTTATCGTCCATACTCGTGGGAATAATATGAGTGAACCAATAAATCAAAATAAAAACCAAAAAACCTACATACAGCAAGTTTTTCACAAAGGCATACTCGATCATCGACCTAGATCTTCCTTCTTTAGTGGAAGCACAGAATACGGACATGAAGTAATGAATACACCAGAAGCACCAATCATTTCAACCTTGTCTGCTAACCCTGTGGACCAGAACCAACTACCTCCGGAATGGCAACGCGTACCGACAAACAAAAAGCGTAAAATACGTGATGACTCTCCGCCCTTGCCATCACCCACACCAACAGGAAATAAGTTCTCTGGACTACCACTAGACCCGGAAGAGATAACTTATAGTGCAAATCGACCCAATAAACCACCACCCATTGTTTTATATGGGATAGAAAATGTAAACGAGCTCAAAAAACTAATCGAATCAGTAATTCCCACAACAGAATTCAAATTCAAAATTGTAAATAAAAACCTGCTGCGCCTGATGGTTAACTCAGCAGAAAACTACAAAACAGTAATTGAACTAGTCAGGCAGAAAGGACTGATAGGGCACACCTTTTATAGAAAAGACACTAAACCCTATCGAATTGTAATCAAAAATCTACACCACACGACACCCCACGACGCGATAGTAGAAGAGATAGAGAAAACGGGGAACAAGGTTCGTGGTGAGATCATAAATGTACGGATTGGTGTCGACAAATTACCCTCGTATACATTTTTTGTAAACCTGGAGCCCAGCGTCAACAATAAAGCAATCAAAGACATCCAATATATCTTCCAACAACGAGTTAAAATAGAAGACTCTCGCAAGTCTAAATCTATTGTCCAGTGCCAACGATGCCAACAGTACGGTCACTCCAAAAACAATTGCATGAGACCATATCGTTGCGTCAAATGTGGAGAAGGGCACAAAACATCAGACTGCTCCAAAAAGGATAGGAATACGCCAGCAAAATGTGCTCTGTGTTCTAGTGATCACCCTGCTAACTACAAGGGCTGCCAGGTCTACAAAGAAATTTTAGCCAGGAAAACCAAGCGTGTTGGTCTTCAAAGACATGTAAACACTGTGACCCATATTGCCACCAAAACTACAGTAGACCATGCATCCCTGCCGAAGATCTCGCCAAACATACCAAGTAAAGAAACTTACGCTGGAATCTTAAAAAAATCTGCAATTCATAATGTGCCAAAGAAATTAAGTGACAATAATCTCAGCCAACAAAATTCCCCAAGTGATAGTAATCACAGTCAACAACTTAACACAGTAGAACAGATACTGATCAAGCAATCTGAAAAGATAGACCTTCTCCTGCAACAAATCAGCACACTGCTCAGTCTTCTAACTGCCATCATCCCTAAGCTTACCAAATAAGAAATGGCGTCGCTTAGGGTTGCAACGTGGAACATAAACGGACTATCTCCTAACATAAATGAGCTTGAAGCTCTAATTGTTTCCAACAAACTGGATGCAGTGTTGATTTCTGAGTCACATGCCACTAGTAGAAGTTCCTTCCGCCTAAAAGGATTTCAAATATACTGTACTCCTCACCCTGATGGCGGCGCTCATGCTGGGTCAGCACTAGTGATTAGATCCAACCTAAAACATTGCCTTCTCGAAGCCTACTCAACTAACCATCTACAAGCCACCAGCGTAAGACTGGAAGATCGTGCAGGCCCTATCGTCCTTTCAGCGATCTATTGTCCGCCTAAACATAACAAAACAGACTGTATGTTCTCAAATTACTTTGCTACTCTGGGCAATAGATTTATTTCGGGTGGTGACTGGAATGCAAAACACACCTTTTGGGGCTCCAGATTAACTGTTACCAGAGGAAGACAACTGAAGAATTGTATCGACCAACATCACTGCTGCCCTATGTCAACCGGTAAACCTACTTACTGGCCCACTGACCCAAGAAAGCTGCCAGATCTGCTCGACTTCTTTGTAACAAAAGGATTGAGCCATGTTTTCTGCGATACAGAGTCCTGCCTAGATGGATCATCGGACCATACTCCAGTAATCCTGACTGTGACCACAACCGTAGTAGACCGTGAATGCCCTATTTTACTACACAACGGGAAAACTGACTGGGAAGGATTTCGTTCATCTCTTAGTGAGAATATCAACCTAAAAATCCCACTGAAGACAAGCGAAGATGTCGAGGAGGCCTGCAGACATGTCACGGTTGCTATCCAGGTAGCAGCATGGAAAAACACCCCATCAGCGAACAAAGTTTTCGTATCCAAGACTATGCATCCGACTGAAATTAAATGTAAAATAGCAGAAAAACGACGTCTGAGACGTATCTGGCAAGTGTCGCGCCATCCTTCCGACAAATTTATGCTCAATAGAGCTATTAAAGATCTAAAAACAAAGTTAAAATAACATACAAACAATAGTTTGAGGAGATCCCTTGAACTAATGTCACCATCTGCACATGGAGAGCACTCGTTATGGATGGCCACTAAACATCTAAAGAGACCCCAACAATCATCTCACCCCATAAGGAGTACGTCATCATGGGCGCGAACTGATGAAGAAAAAGCAGAGGCTTTTGCTGTCCACCTAGCTCAAGTGTTTAAACCTAATGTAGGTGATGGCGCCGAGTCAGACCTGGATGACATTCTTTTGCAAGATATCCAATTGTGCCTACCCATTGACCCCACATCTCCGAGGGAAATAGCGCAAGAAATCAAATTACTGAATCCTAAAAAAGTGCCTGGCTTCGATCTTATTACCCCGCACATTCTTAAAGAACTTCCTAGAAAATGTATAGTCTTTTTGACCTGCCTATTAACGCAACGTTTAGAATCTCTTGTTTTCCGAACTTGTGGAAGGTCTCGGAGATTGTGATGGTACATAAAGACGGCAAACCACCACACGAGTGTTCGTCATATCGACCCATAAGCCTTACCCCAGTTCTCTCAAAGTTATGGGAAAGGATCTTCTTGAAGAGACTCGTCATGATTCTGAATGAGCTTGAAGTTGTCCCTGAGCACCAATTCGGCTTCCGAAAGGCACATTCGACCATGGAACAAGTTCACCGCGTGTCACTGTCAGACAAAGCTTCGAAAATAAAAACTATTGCTCTGCTGCGTTTTTAGACGTCCAACAAGCTTTTGATCGAGTCTGGCACAAATGATTACTTTGCAAAATCAAGGAAAAATTACCACACTCAGTATTTCACATCCTAGAATCATATCTCTCTGACAGACTTTTCCAGGTCAAGCAAGGAGAGGCCCGATCCTCTCTGTATCCCATTAAAGCCGGTGTGCCGCAGGGGTCGGTGCTTGGGCCAGTCTTGTACAATATTTACACATCAGATCTGCCAACTTCACTTGATGTCATGGTTGCTACGTATGCAGATGATATTGCATTCCTGGCTGTAGACAATGACCCTACGTTGGCAAGTCAAAAGCTTCAGAGATTGTTGAATGCTACATCAGATTGGCTTCACAAATGGCGCATAAAAGCCAGTGCACAAAAGTCCAACCACATAACTTTCACTTTGAGGAGAGATGACTGTCCCCCCGTCTTTTTGGGAGATAATGCTCTGCCTCAAACTAATTGTGTGAAATACCTTGGCTTTCATTTGGACAGACGCCTGACTTGGAAGGCCCACATAAAAACTAAAAGGGACCAAATCAACAACAGATTTAGAAAACTGTACTGGATGATGGGCAGAAACTCAGTTCTCTCCCTGGACAACAAACTTCTAGTTTACAATTCCATCTTGAAACCCATATGGACATACGGCATTCAGTTGTGGGGAGTTGCCAGCAAGAGTAATGTCACGTGCCTGCAAAGGGTACAAAACAACATATTGAGGAACATTGCAAATGCCCCATGGTTTACGAGGAATGATGAAATTCATGAATACTTGAATATTGCAACGGTGGCCTCAGAAATTGAGCGCTACAAGAAACAACACGTACAACGTCTCACTCATCACCCCAATCCACTCGCCTATGGATTACTAAAGAACGACAAAGTAGTTAGGAGGTTAAAAAGAAACCACGTAATTTAAGAAGACAGTATGGCAGGGGCCAGCTGCTCTTTAACAATCAGCTGACACTCAACACATCTGATTATAGTCTGACGACTGATTGCAGAGAATATAGCACAAAAAAAAAAAAATCTTAAGGGTGATACTATGCGATGATTTCCTACATCTGATCCTCGATTGGCTTGACCTTTGAGCGGGTGGCTATTTGGCTTAAAAACTGCCAATCGTTTAGAGAGGCAGCCGTGCTGGGTTCATACAAAGCACGTGATGCCTCCTTCGTGCTGGGTACGATCACCACAGGATGCTGAGCTAAAAGACGTGTTCTCATGAGTAATATTTATTATTGTTTTTGAAGTGAATTTATTGTTAATTTCAGATTTATTTTAATTTACAAAATGTTTTACTTTACTTCTAATTAGGCATTTACTGTATAAACATGATATTTATATGAATAAATATTAGGTGCTTAGTGAAGCATAATATATTACTTTATTCGTAACGGCCAAACGATTCAACCAGTCATACAATATTTAAACCAAATTTTGCGTCGCACACTAAAGGCCTAAGTAGTCCTAAGCAAGATGCGATCGATGGGTACTTTCCAACTTCGTCGGCCCTGTTTGTGTTTACTGTACGCAAATTCAGATCACAGTTGATTCTAGTCACCTGTTGCCTCACTGCTTGCCTGTGCAGTATGTCAGGGGCCGGACACTTGTCGCGGGCTGAAAGTTCGTCAGAAGCTTCGCGCCCCTTGCCCGGAGACCGCGCGACACGCGCTCGCTCGCCGCGCAACCACTACGCACGCTCAACATGTGTCAACTGGCTCAATAAATATATTTCGAATCGACTGTGAAAATCGTACGTCTTTCACGGATTTCAAAACTAACCAAGGTAAGATACCACACAGATATTAGTTCCACATGTCTCCTTAACGCTTCAATAAAAGCCTGCGATAATAAAAAGATAATAAAAAGATAGTAATAAAGATTCTAGCCGCGGATAAGAATTGCTTGAGGCACCCATCAAGAAGACAGTTAAGCACAAAAATATGTAAAAAAGAAGACTTCATATTTATTTCTCACTTTGGAAATAGATTTGTGGGATTACTTGTAGATACAAACTGAGCTCTAATCTTGTATTTAGATTAAATCAGATTTTATTTATTTAAAAACTTTATTGCACAAAAAAAGTACAAAAGGTGGACTTAATGCTAGGAGCATTCTCTACCAGTCAATCGTTGGGTAAAAATAAATATGTAAGAAAACATAAATTTACATTATATAGTTCAATAAGGAGACTAACACTGTTTACTCAAACCAAGTAGGTATAATCTTAAAACCTCGAACTCGTACTTATCGAAAATTGGAAGAATGTTCACAAGGCTAAACATCATAAACTTTTATTTACTTTCCTTAAGTTTTCCAATATTATAATCACTGGATGTTTTCTCGTCATAAGGTTTCTCAGCTTCTACAACACTTCAAACGAAATCTTTGATGGAACATAATTTAATATTTGAATAGACTTCGACCAATGTAAATTATACTGCAGCATTAAAATTAAAGATTACTCCATAATACCTATTATCAAGTAGAAATTAAGAGATAGGCACGAAACGTTGAATAATATCGACAGGAAACTTGTGAAAAATGTGTTCTCCCATTCAAAATTAGGAAATAAATATCACCATGAAATAGAAATAAAATCATCGTTTTGAGCGTTGAATGTACTTAGTTAAAACCAAGTATGAAAAAATGTTATTCGTTTAGATAAGCTTTTTTTTACTAAGTGTTAGCTTTTACCAAGGAGTCCTTTCATATTTAAACTTTTTGATCACGTGTCATTATTTTTATAAAATAGCAATGAGAAAAGAAATATAAGAGATGCCCCATGAACCTAATATAATAAACTATACTAAGTCCATGAGATGCCCTCGATTTTTGACAAATACAAATGTGTGGCACTTAAACTACAGAGCACGAAACATCATACTGTCTCTTTCTTTCTACAATGCAAGTACGTTTGACGAAAGAGACAAAGATATTCTTATTGATACTCATGTATGGTTTAAATCTCTACAAAGTTTGACATCGTGTCAAACATAGCCATTTGCAAAAACCTTTTCTATGGTAGATGTGCAGTCAAATTATTGTTTACTTTTACGAAAATTTTAGATTTACGACATAATTACGTGAAAATCACATAAAAAATACTTTGTGCTTTGAGAAAACTGATTTTCAAATGGTAAAATGTTGTATTGCGATGTGTGGTGCAAGGAAAACAGGAATAAACCTCAACAGACATAAGTTAGTTACCTATTTATTTAGCAAGAAACCTCTCAAATCATTCAGATTGATAATCAAAAACAAACATTGTATTGCGTATATGTTCAGAGTGTTAATATTTGGTCATATTTTAGAGATACAGATAATATTTTTGTTTATTTTATCGTTGTTTATTTACATACATATATTTATTGGGTTTTAAGACAAATAAATTTTAGGAAATTAAACTAAGTGACTTAAGGTAAGACAAGTTATTTGCACTTAATGGGTTTTTATACCAGGGAAATCCTGAATTAACGAGGATTTACTTGAAACTAAAATCCATCAACACATTTTGTTGGATATTACTATTATAATATTAGGTATGCAAACAAATTTAATCATTAAGCTAAAACCCAATAAGTACTACTTATAGTGTTTTACTTCAAGCAAATATTAAAAATGACATATGAAAAGCATACTTATCGGATACTCGCACGAGCAGATATGAACATTGGACTGTAATTTTATTTGGGGAAGAACCCAATAAGTAGATATGACAGTAGACATAACATTAGACAGGTGGCGACAGGATCGCGAGGGTTGACCTTCGTTTGATTGCATTGCACGTAATTTTGACAAAATAATTGTACTTTCCGTTTATTGAAACGAAATAGCATCATCTAGACTCCGGAATAGGGAACTTATTATGCATTTTTTTAATTTATTCAGCAAGATCAGAGGGTTATTTTTCTCACGTGCCATGACCCTGTGCTTTTTGGGGGCGTGATCTATTACAAAGCTCTAAACACGTTTTTAATCGGAATTTGGTCAAATTTACTGTACCTATGTTCATGGAATATTGTTCTGCTTTCTCCTCGCAAGATTATCTTTGGAGCAAATACAAATTACTCGTCAGAACTTGATAAGTCACAAAAAGATATTGCCACGCAGATGAATTGTATCGTCAAGCATATTTTTTTTGGTGACAGACACATATAATATGATGTTTATTGGTAACTTTACCTTTGTTTCCAAGATTCAGATATAAACGCGGTATATTGTCTCCTTTTAACCTAATGATAAGCAAGAGAGGAATCCACATCACGATAACAACGGATTTGATTTCGAATACCAGCGCTGCTGCGGCGTTAAAATGTCGTAGCGGCATTTGCTGAGGTGGAACCCAAATTGGCCTCACAAGATATTTTATAATGATATTTATATGTTGAATTGTCTTGTGTTGTGTTTGTATGTATATTTTGTGATGTCAATAAATTTATTTTCTTTCTTTCTTCTTTAATATCCTATCCGTTAGCATCGCCATACTGGCCTGTATGATGTTTCTTCACGCACCTTCTGAAGAAATTAATTGAACGGAGGAAACACATGAGCCGGCAAGAAGGTTCATTTTTTAATGGTACGTCAAAGATTAGAGTTATCAAATTTTTTGTTTCGCGATGCAATATTTTCCACAGTGAAGCGATAATATTGTTGGTCGGCTCTTGTAGTTTTGAAATAGAAAGGCAGGATAAGAGAAAACAGTTCCTCGGAACACTTACCGAGATAAAAACAATAAAAGGCAGTCAATAAACCAATGTCTCTACGAAGTTGAAGAGGATCAAGGTTCTCAGTAACCTCTTCAACATTGATAATGCGCACAGCCCTTCGCTGTTACCAATCAAGACCATCCATAAGGTATTTGACGGAACCGTCCCAGAGATACAAGCAGTAGTCCAGACAGGACTTGACTTGAGTCTTATATAAAAGACAAAGCTGGTCTGGCGTTAGAAAACAACGCACTCTATTCAGAATCCCGTTTTTTGGATGCTAATGAGATGAAACTCTCGATGTACTGATCTTGATTAAGGTTGCAGCGGATATCCATGCCAAGCATGCTTACTTACTTTTTAGGCTGTTACGCAGGCAGAGGAGAGTGCCCTGATGAATGGGATGGAATGTGGAAGGAATTAAGATTCTTTGTCGAAAATGCGCACTCTTGGGTTTTCTTGGCATTGAACTGGACCTGGTTATTTGAACCCCATTGGCTCATGAGGCTCAAAACCCGATCCAGTCAACGACAAAAATTCTCCCGTACCTCCTCCATAACTGCGCTGCCAGCTGAAGGCCTACCAAGGTTTTTTTCATTGACCGTACTGTGATCAGCATAGCAATGTTTGTTTCCAAGGAGTGGCATATCATTTATATGAAGAAGGAAGAGTGTGGGCGATAAATACGCATAAACTGCGATACGCATCCGTAAGACACGATGAAATTCTACGTCACGCACAAAGCCGTGTGAGTAGTCCATATGCAGTTAGCTTGGAAAAAAGACCTTTGTACCAGACCCGATCAAATGCCTCGGCAATTGTCTCCCCCTTGAGATGTGTCACATACGCTAGAAGATCAACCGTCTTTCGTTTCGGCCTAAAGCCGTGTTGGAGATCGTTAATTAAGGAGTGATCCTCTAGGTAGCAGACCAACCGGTTATAGATGATCCGTTCCATGACTTTGAACAGCACTGAGGTCATGGCAATAAGGCGGTAAATAGTTTGATGGGTCTAATCGGTCGAAAACTATGTACACGAAACAAATCATTCCCGAAGAAAATCAAAGCTGTTAGAAAATTAAATGAAAGTTATCCTCAAAATTTGAACAATGAATAAGTATATAAAAAGAGTATAAAAGTAAGTTATAACCTAATGCAAATATAATTATAATTGTTTTTTGCTTGGAATTAATAAAAACTTAAGTGATTAAATCGTTTTTTTCTCTCAGGTGAAACCCAATAAATCGGCACCCTTTACCAAAAAATTTTTTACAGCAAAACTGTAAGCATGAAATATCATTACTAATAATACTCAAAATTGTGGACATTTACTTATTAAAATGCACTTTTACTCTTTACAAACCTTTAACATCGATTATCTCAGAAGTATGTTTTCGTCACTTATCGGGTTTGACCAGGGAACCCTCGATTTAACAAATCGGCCCGCAGCGGTACCTACCTCACGCGCACTAATCTCGTTTTTTTTTACATTTAACTCTGACTCATCGCTCCTATTGATTGCAGCGTGACATTTTATTACCTATCCAGTAACTTCCCCGATAACTGTACTATCAAAAACAAAAATATTTTTTCAATACGAACCAATAATTTCTGAGATTAGCGCGTTCAAACAAACAAACAAGCAAACTCTTCAGCTTTTTTAGTTTAGATGATTCATATATTCAAGCAAAACTGTATGCAATATATTTAAAATATTACGAAAATATCATGATCATGTATCATCTGGTGTACAGTTTGTAGATAAGCCTGGTTTTTATAAAAATAAAGTTTATTTTGGTAATATTATGATACTAAAAGTTCCAAATAAGGCGACTCAGAACGAATCGAATGCTCAAAAGGTTTCAAACTTAGAAACGACTCTGCTGTGTTTTTGTTTTGTACATGAATATCAAAACATTTTCATGGCCACTAAGAACTTTTGGGAGCCACCCATCCCTAAATAACTTATGCATAATTATTTTATGCAACTCAATCCTAACTACTTCTACAGATACATACAATTACGGAATTATAAATATATTACCGAAATGGTCCAAATCGAGTTGCGGAAAATAACCATTGTCATACCTTATACCTTAGTCTATCAAGTGCGTCATTCAGATAACCTTAGTAGCATCATATATTTGGTCCTCCCTTGTTCCAGCAAGATTTAATCAGTCGGGACCTTCAAAACAATCCAATTTTATTTTCGTTTAATTTCAATTGGAACTATATTTCTCAATAAGCAATTGTACCTTCTGCGCCAGTACTTCTGTTGGGGGCTAAGAAAAGCTCGTCTATTGCGTTCACTTAATTAGTTAATAGTCCCGAGGTTGGCGTCTCTCTCGCCCTCGCGAAAGAATTGAACTGACAATTAATGGAAATTACCTCAGGTGCGTGTTTTTACTGAATTGATTTTCCCGCGGCACATCTAGTCTTATAGGCATAGATACTAAATAACCTTCTTGTAGTTAGAAATGTACAACAAACAATAAAATTAGTACCTAGGTTCTGTCGCTGTAAATGCCTGTTGTTATTATGAACCTAATGGCTAAGTTATGTTGAGCTGCTTTTTTATCTTAGTATCTTATTCAGAGCTGAGATGATGCAGACATCCTGTCAAATCAAGGTTTATTTAATTTAAAAATTTACAGCCGTAATATATTCCTTACTTCTTAGATATCTTTTGTCCCGTGCCAAGGCGTGGCGGGTCACTCTTCTCCATTAATTTAAATGTTCTTCCAATGTTCTACAAATCTATAAATTTAAGTTTGGCACACATACGTAAGCGCTAGAACCTCTTTCTGCTTAGAAAATATTTGTCATGTAAAATGCGACATTGTTTTCTCAACGACAAATTTCATAGAGTTCAGAAATGTTTTCATGTATTTTGCAAACTTTTGGTATATTAGCCGCCATTAAGTTACGAGTCGTTTGCTTTCGCCCTATTGTTAAAAATGAATACAATGAAAGGGTTTGTTGTCTAAAGGTTTTTATAAGAAATATGTTAAAATTTAGTTACATATGTGCTTACTGCACTTGGACTGAAAAAGGTCTACCTTGCTCAAACCATATACAACCATTTGAGACGTATTTTATACCATAACCACCTCCGTAGCTGAGAGACGAGAAGGCTAAACTTACCTAAGCGATACGCTATCTCTGAGGTACCAGGTTTGATCCACGGTTGGGTCAATATGGGAAACCAACTTATCTATATTATCTCGGGTCTGGGGTATCGCCGTTGTTTCTGTAACACAAGTGCTTTATTTACTTACTACGAAATCAGAACAACGTATGTGATGTTGTCTAATAAAAAAAGACATAAAAATCGAATTTTTCCATATTTCCTCGGCTCTGGTTGTTGTGGTATCAACATTGTTTCTGATTTCAGTACCATAAGTGTTATAGCTACTTACCGATCAGGATCAGAACAATGCACACACAACGTTGTCCAATATTCATTTATTTACTAACATATTGGAGGAAAACTCCATAGGGGTAATCTGTAGACTATTTCTAGTAGACTTAGAATGATGTTTGGTCAGAAGGAAGGGTTTGACCTGTATGGCCGACTTTTTACAAGCTTTTATTTATTTATTCATACTATTTTAACAAAAATAGAAAAAGTAAAAAGCAATTATTATTACGTATGTCATACTTTGGAATTTGTAATACTCGTAGTATCGTAAAAGTTATTGTAACAATAATTAATGAGGGCAAAATAAATGTGCCTTCTTAATTAAAGACATAATCCGTGGAATTCAGTTGATTAACAACTTTAATTTATTAAATTTTTACTATAGATAATTAATTACTTATAAATATCAGTCTTAGATTAAAATAATCGTGCATTAAGCGTGAGTTTGTTGGTTTTATAACAAATTCATTATTGTTTTGCACGAAAAAATCACAAAAATATTTATAAACTTTGTGTTTGCAACATCTAACTCGTAACTCGTAATAGAGAAATAATCAAATGTCAAGTTTATCCTGCAAACAGCAATTTAAACTCTTATCACAGAGATTGCGAAGTTCGTGATACATACTAAAATTTGTATCGAAATAATGCTAAAAGGATACTGGTGTCATGATCCTACTTCAAAAATATATTTTGCAAAACCCCCATTTTTTTTTATTTTGATTAATTTAAAATATGACATTTGAAAGATGGCATTAGATACTAACTTAATCATCTCAATCAACTTGTCCTAAATATTTTTTTTAGTGATATAGTCGAGACCTAAGGCATATATATGGTCAGTAAGTGAAATATTTAAGTAAAATCTATAGAACTTAAACCTATAGCAGCCAAGAGAATTAAATCTGTGGAACCAGACTGTTTTACCGGGATCAATTTTAATTATTATTTTCGTAAGTTTCGATTGGTACTGAGTATCGATACTTGACTGATAAGCAGATAAATGAAATGCATACTTATTATCATGCCAGTTTTAATGAGTTTCATCGAGAAAATGAACATTGCTATATTAAATGCAAATTTCAACGAAATTCACAAGAGCATCATTTAAAAACGATGTGTGAATTCTTAAAGTATAACGAGAAAAAACTGTCTGCGTAACTTTTAATTTGAAATTTTATTTTTATTTGATGCTAATGCTGTGTGTGTCCCTATACAAAGTTCCATCATTAAGTAGGTAGTTTTAGGAGTTTTAAAAGAGGGCTGATAATTGGCTGTTCTTATCGTAGACATCGTACCTACGTATGTACTTTTAAACGTGCTATTTCTAATTAAAAGTTATCTTTATTTATTTCGACTTAATTGGACGTAATAGAGCAAAACAAAGGCGGACTTAGTACGTAGTGACGATCTGTGCTAGCAAGCCCACAGATTTAAAGTTTTAGTTTGAATTCAAAAATAAAATTTAAAATGTAGTAAACTTTAACGAGTATAATTATTTAATATGTTTTTAAACATAAAGTACCTATGAGTATAGAGTTTAAGACTTTTGCGTTTCATTTTGTACATCTAAAATAAGTTATGTAACGGGTCAAAACTCGATGGTGGTACTTACCTACTGCCCGACTACTTTTTTTAAATGTATGAAGTAATGTTGTAGATATACAATCTTACTTACTCATACTTTATTTACTCAAAACTTAGTTCTTGTTGCGCGATTGCAACAATGATATGGAAACGATTCCAAAAGTTAAGCTACGCTTGCCGCGTACAGCATGAGTGACCCGGCGGGTATTGCTCGCATATCTCGATGGTAGTCGTTAAGACTCTGCCTACTAGTGAACATAAATAAATTAACTTTTTCACAAGTTTAAACAAGGTGCCGAAATCGGCAAATAAATCGGCCACGTTTAAATGATATTTCTGCATAAATCATCTTTCTTCAAATTTAAACATGAATAAATTTTGATTTTGTCAGAACTTAACTTTTTTAGAAACCAATGGGACAAAGTATGGAGTATTCTGGGAGAAATTTTATAAAAAGCACATCCAAATGCTTTACTAAACCTTTTAAACAGTGTTTTTTTAGGTATAGATTTTTTTAAAGAAACGGTTAGTAAAAGCGTAATAGCTACAGGACGTTCTCTTTCCACTGTTCTAAAAATAGAATCTTTAAGAATCACGTCCGATGTTAATAGGAATCGCATTAAAATGTTGTCGAACAGCCGTCGATAATGCTGAAAGGGTGTTTAATATTCACGTTTAATAACCGGTCACCGTTTTAAAATAGTTCAAAGTATTGTTTTCCAGTGATGTACCTATTTATATTATAACGAGAGATTTAAGAAGTTTATACAATTTTGATTGATTGAGTTGAAAAGATATTTTAAAGCTTCTTAAATTATTTTGGTTGAAATCATTAATTAATTAAATTAGCCTTTAGCCTTTATTGCTGTTTTTAGTTTTCTTACAATTTTAATTCATGCCTTATAACTATAATAAATTTATTTTATTTTATTTCTTCAACTTCCATTGGGATGATCGGCAACTAGAGGTTTGTGTGTAACAGCTTGTCTGTCGACAAAGGCCTCCTCTAAAGATTTCCACTTATTTCTGTCCCTTGCTAGACTGGTCCATACTGGACCAGCAGTTTTCTTTAAGTCATCTTCCCATCTTTTGGTTTGTCTGCCCCTATTTCTTTTGCCATCTCTTGGGTACCATTCTGTAACTAACCTAGTCAATTTCTGTTTACTTTCTCTTAACATATGTCCCGTCGAACGCCATTTAAGCTGTCTGTAGGCGGTGTGTGCGTTTTTAAATTTTGTTATCATTTTTATTTCCCGCAATTTCACTTTATCTCTTCTTTTTATAACTAAAATACTCCTTTCTATTGAATTTTGGCAAACTTTTAACTTACTTTCTTGTAGTTCTGTTAACGCCCATGTCTGGCACCCGTATAGTAAGCATGGCATGATGCATCTTTCGTATACTGTCTTTTTTTCTGTCATTGGCATATCTTTATTCTTCATTACTTCCTTGAGTGACCAAAACCTTTTCCAAGTATTGGTTATTCTTCGTTCTATTTCTTTATTCGTGCAATCATCTGGAGATATAAGTTGACCTAAATATATATATTCATTTACATATTGTATTTGTTCATTATTTACTGTTATTTGGTAGTTGAAATCATTAAACACTGTCAAATACCGAACATAGTCTTTTTATTTTTGACAAAAAGGTAAAATAAAAAAGTATAATAATTGCGTACTCAGCAGTGAGTAGTTTAGGGTTTATTAAAATTATAAATTGGCTGATTTTTACACTCAAAAAAGATTCTTAAACCTAAAAAGTAAAAGTGCTTCTTAATGGTACTCCAATTTAATAGATAAATAAAAAAAACATGGGTTTCTACAAAGTGTACTTCTTAGATATATAACAATAAATACTGCTGTTCAACAAAAGAAAATACCATTGTTAAGTCAACCCTTGGTCTCGGTGTATCTGCTAGGACATGGTATTTGGTATTGACCCTTGGGGGTTTTAGGTTCGATCCTTACCCATGACCAAAAATTCATGCCTTTGTTCTATATTTATCTGGGTGTTCAAACATACATTCAAGTTTATATCGTAGTGCCACCATTAATTCTGGTTCTCATTATTATATACATTCCTTGCCACCGCCTCTATTAACGTAGCTGGAAATTCGAAGTCTTTGGGTCTGGCTTGATGGCAAGCGACCGGAATGGGCATAACATACGCTTTTAGCGTGGACACCACAGAACCTTTTTCCATGATCTTTTTTCGATACCCTGACAGCGACCCACATTAGTGTGTGCAAAGGGCTGGAGCGTCGGCATGTCAGTCTATGAGAAAAAATATTGTCAGTAGTTCGATGGTAGAACAAAAAGAAAAAAACTAGTTCGATCGTCGAAAGACAAAGGGGATACTTTAGCCCCATCTCATGTATCTTAAACACTCGAGGCGCGGGGGTGGCGGGGGCGGCGCGGGCAGCTGCTAAAACGCAACAAATACTCCGCCCTCGATGGCTTATACCATTTCGTCCCGTTTCGCCAAGACCGTCGGACCGTGGGGTCCAGAGACCCGTATCTTATTTCGTGAATTGTCGCCTTGTAGAGGTTTGGGATTGCCGCTTCACTATACTTCAGCCAACCTCAGTTTGAACTTTGGCTATACAAACAGGTAAAAAAACATACTAGGTACTGTTAATCCTGGAAATATTCACAGTTTTCTTTATTTTTTATTATTTCATTTAAATTTGTTGTTTTCACTTTATACCTTTTCTAAATTAAAGCTGCACGGGAAAAGTAGTTCAAAAGATATTGTGTTTTCAATTCCAGTGAAATAAAAATTTCACTCGTGAAAATACTAAGCTTTTACATACAAATGTACCCAATAAATACCAATACAACGTATTATATCTAGTATCTCGTTATCAAGCAATGCTGGCTAAAATCAATCAATCATATCTGATGCTCAGAGTTTGGGTTTGATAGGTAACGTTGAGTTGTGAATACAACGGATACTAGTGTATTATCTGGAATGTACCTTTTAACTGCTAAAACCGCAATGAAGTTAATAAACAGGACTCCGTAAATACGTTATTTTGGCAAATTAATTTCATTATTTTTTATGGGCACTTGTAATACGTCGTTACATGTTTTTGTGAACGTTAATAAATTTTAACGATATTATTGTAAAATCAATTTTTTTGGTGGCGTATAGTAGTGGGCCTTTTCTAATAAGTGGATTCAATCTTGCATCTCAAGACTACGTATTGCTTGTACTGATATCGAGTTGCTGTTGGCTTTTTTTGGGTTTATACTGCGCCTTTTATATATTTTATATCATTCGAAGGGTAAAATCCGTCGAAAGAGTTAGCTTCAATGAAGCTAATTGGTCATCACCATGTAACAGGGAAATCAAGCAACTTCTTAAATTTGCCTCAATCGAAGTAAGAACAAACTTTAATAGCGTCGAACACTAACGACTACTTTTCTTAATTAACTTGATTATAGAAACTCTCCTGCTTGGGCTGCTTGCTGCCACTTTTTGACGAATCTTTTCCTGATTTTGTTTAAGATAAAATTACTAAATTCGAGCAGTAGGTATTCTCAGGTGTCTGAAAAAGAGGTTTACCTTAATTCGGTTTCTATTTTCGTTCCTAAATTTACATAAAGGGAAGTGTTGAACCGTTATTAATAAATGGATTTATTCTTGTGTCTCAAGACCGCGCGATGATTCTGCTAATATAGAGTTGGGCTTCTGTTATGCTATACCTCGACTTTTGCAAAACAGTTTTGACGTTGACAGCTGTGTAACAGTTTCTGCGCAATGACGTTTATTGATTAAAAAAAACAACATTATGTACTTTCTTAGGATTCAGAGAAGAAAATCACGTTCGACACAATTTATTGGTTTTTATTTATTATTTCGTGAATTTACGTGTGTAAATTTTGTTTACATTTGTGGATTCATTTTCAATAGTGACAAATAAAATTAATCATATTTATTATTGTTAGCTCTTTAACATGAAATCCTCTCATAAAACTCTTTGATTACCTGACAGGTCATACACGTCGTTATTTTTTTAAATCATTCAATAATGATTTTATTCATTAGGTCAATCATTCGAGGATTTATTATTGATAAAAGGAAACACTAGCCGGAGATTGAAGTCTTAGTAAGTTATGGTTACCTACAGACGGTTTAAGGATGTTTTAGGTGATGACAGTAATATATTACTATATCTTGTACATGTGACAAAACAATATTAAAAATATATTTATTTAAAAATTATGTAATGGTTAAGTCGCAACCATACACTCATAAATTTTCAATATTACGTTACGCGGGGTGGATGACGGCCCTGTTTGTGTTAAGTAGGTAATGGATTATTCGGAGCAGGTATACAACGTGTTTCCAAATTAGCACAAATAATCATAACACCTCTACTTATTTTTAGTATAAAAGACTTTTGCGGATTATTTAAAAAAATATTTGCTATATTTTGTTTTTTTTTACATTTCTTGCAATTTAAAAGCTCAATGATAAAATACACTTTAAACTAAGAACTACTGATAGATTTGGTCGTAAATTGGCTGCTAGATATATTAGACATTAGAAAAAAAAATACGACAGTTCGATAGTAGTGCATCTTTGATTTGAACTTTGTCATAACGTGTAGCACTACCACAGCACCTTTTATTTAATAAATTGTTAAGGGGGTGAGTTAAAATACGTTATGTGATATTTTGTGGGGGCGGCCATCTTGAGCCCATTTTCATCAATCATCAGACACAACCTTACAAACAAAAATACAAAATCCAAAACAAACTAACACGTCAAACTTATAAGACTTCCGCCATTTTTGCGTCTGGTGTTGATGATATAAAAGATGCTGCCCGAAAAAACGAGAACAAAGTCGTGAACAAAGACGCCGGAAGCAGCTAGTTAGAAACATGTTATTGAAAAATTCAATCCCTAATTGATAAGGTCAGCAAAACGTTATTTTTAAATTCTTATCTACCTAGCTACGTAGAAGAAGTCGGGTAAATTAAATATAGTTCATTTTTGAGGTAGGTAAGTGTTCATACTCTGACATCTTCCATCGAGTTTCAAAGGCAACTGAACTCACCGCGAGAGTGGGTTCACGTAATCTTATTTTCCTATAAAATTGCATTATGTGAGCTGCGAGGTACGAAGTATGATTAAAACGTATGTATAATCGTATAGAGTTAAGTAAGCGCTGATATACGTTACTTTTTATAATACATCTACTAGTCGTAACAATAATTTTGCTACCTTTACGTTTTTAACATACCTACACAAATGGAGAGATACAAAACATTGACTTTTCGAATGGGAATAATTTCTGACGTTTGTGAATCAACCCTTGGTGAGAAGGTATTTTTTCCAGTTTATTTTACGCTAAGTTGAAAGTTATTTCGTAATGTGACTTTTCCGAACCACCTTTCAAATTTCTGGAACTTGAAATCTAAATGTTTTTTTTATTAACCTCTGAATGAGGGTTAAATATCATTAAGAATTTAATTTAAAATAATACGCATTATTACATTTTATAAAAATGGTCGTGTTTGAGGGTGATGTAATCAAAGGGTGTTTTTCGAATGGAAGTTTTCATCACTCTGGCACTAATCTATGTTTAACTAGTACATTGATGGAGGCCATATTCCTGGAAAGCTGATATTAGGTTACCGTGGAGGGTAAGAAGCGTGGTCGGTTTTATGATTTTGTCAGTTGCAGTGTATACGTTTGGGGACCTTTTTATGGATAAAATGTGCTTTATACCGTTTTAAAAGTTTAAAATTCTGTATTCCTGGTTGGTAAACACTGCCCTCGCTATGTACCAACCTCCATAAATAGGATTTATTTTCCTTTTAAGTATTATTATTCTATAAATTATACCTTAATCGTACCATTTAGTGGCAAATTCATATTTTGTAGCTCCAAAAATTATTGAATTATAATTTGTCAACTCGGTACGTAATGTTTTCGTGCCATACTAACCACCCACCACCAAAAACGGATTTATCGTATGTAATGGAATAGTTGGATGGGCGAAATGCAAATGGGTATACACTTGTTGCCGACGCAAAACCTTTTTATATATTTTGTCAGTATTTCATTTTAATTGTTTTTTATATTCTTTTCGATTTTTGAAATATTTCTTGTCTTCAAAAAAGTGTCGCAGTGTAAGCAAAAATATACGGGTTTTTATTGTATTTGCTTCTTATTTATTCCTGTGACTAACAAAATGGTGTCAGAGGTATCTAGTAAGTACCTACTGTAACCGTGAGTATTCCAATTTATCTATTAACATGATAACACGCTCAATGGCAAAAATCGGTACTGAGGGAGTTTCAGCAATTTCATCTAGCCGAGCCGCCCAAAGGCTGGCAATAAAAGCGGAACATGCTAGACGGATGGCAGAAATTGAGCGTAAAGTTGCCGGCGCGGAGCGCGCAGCTTTAGAAAAAGAGCTGGAAGCCCAGTTAGCCGCTCTCTCCAGCCGCGGTTCCCTATCCAGCCGTCGTCGGTCTTCGATTGATAAACGGTTAGATGCTACTATAGTTACCGGTAATCAAGAGGACGCCACCATAGCTGATCCTCCCCTCCCTCGTACCGGCGTAGTTACTCAAGAGTACTCAAATTTACTCATATTGCAGGTTGGTGTCGAGGCGCCGTACGCCGTGGCCGCAGAAGCCCACGTGAAGCCTCTTGTTTATCCTCCTAGAGAAATACCCGACTCATCCAGGCTTGATATCCAGGCTGACTCAAGTTCAATAGAACAAAACCCTATTGAGCCTCCTTCGGTGCAACTTTTTTTACCGCCCTTGCCTCCACAACCGAGGCACAAAGGTACTTTCTACGCCGCACCGAACTTCAGCCAGGTCGTTTTGACGGCGCAGAACTCGTGTCCTGTCCTGTGACTAACAACACTGTATGAAACTATTTATTTTTTGGACCATTTGATTACCTAAAAGTGTTCGATATTTTGATTCAGATCATTTGGTATTCGATATGGCGTAGGTAATCAATCCCTTTTAAAGTTACAGTTTAAAGTGGAGCGTTTCTAAAACTTTGGCAAGGTACAAACGACGACAACATTCAAATTTGAACGAATTCTAGCAGGATTACCTAGAACACTACCACGGAAAAAAACCAAACACTTGAAAATACTTTGCAAAACGAAGTTTCGAAAAAATATTGGTCATATCCGTACAAAAGATAGGATATCAACGTCTCCCAAATAAATATTAGAAACAGAAAAATTCTATCTCCCCCTGCGGTGTGGGGTGGGGTAATATTTAAAGTTCGCTAGTATAGCGTATAGTACTATAAAAATAATAAAATCGGTCTCCCAAATAGTCTTAGTAAAATTTTCTTCGATCGATCTAATTTACACTTTCTACTATATAAAAGATCAATATTAGAGTACAAAAAAACCGATAGTGATTCTTCTTTAGAAGCTGTAGCATTTTTTTTTCCAAAATTTAAACTTATCATTAAATTCTGCTTTTGTTCGTCTGAATCTACATTGTTTTTTCCAATTGGCTACTTTCCACTAAGAACAAATCGGAAGGATAATAGTTTCTAATGATAAATTAAGATATTTAGATAAGGAAATACGAATTTAAAAAACATAAATATCAAAGATTATTAATATTTTTAGAAAAGAAAATCCAATAACATAGGCATTAAGTCACGTGACTGAAAACGCCGATCAGAAAGTCGCAACGTCACAACAGCCGATATGTTCTATTTTAGGGGTGTCCACTCTGTACCACAGATTAATAATGAACGTACGATGTTTTCGATTTGAAAAATCGGAACGCGAAGTCGATGTATTTTGAAACATCGTCTAAAACATCGATATTTTTATTATTCATAATTTTATATTTCAGCAGCAGAAATCGTAATATTTTACTTTCGTCCACCACCACCACCATACTTAAACTGCACTTAGTGATGAAATAATTTATATTGATAAGGATTAATAGCATGAAAATAAATGCGGTTTAATGTGGTCCAAAAAAATCAAGATTTTTCAATAACAAAATGGTTGTTGTGCCTTACTCGACTTATGTAGATAGGTATAGTGTGTCGCGAACTTTTTTGTAGATAGTTATAAGATCTACAATTAATTTGAACATTTTATGATTCTATCTTTTATAGTTTAGCGTACGCAAAATAAGTAACCTTTCTGGTTGATTTTAAACCTTGTGTCCGAAAAACCCAAATATTTTACGGAACCCTATTTCTTTTCAAAATGAGTTTCGGATATTATCGATTATTTGTGTGTACTATTTAGGTTATTGACTAGCATATACTCATAAAAAGATGAAGTATTATTGAATGATCAGATATTAATAGTAACGTTTAGCGTATGTAACGTCAAATTTGTCGCATGAGATGACAAAAAATCCATATTGTTGATATTTAACGCATAATTCGTATTTTACGCTACCGTACAGTACTCGTAATTGCAAGTTTTCAGCTAATCGACAGGACGCATTCAGAGCGTCCTGTCGATTAACGATTTTGACATAATATGTAAGATTGCGATAAAATTTATTTGTGTGGCGCACTGAAACCTGCTTTGGG
Source organism: Glyphodes pyloalis (assembly GCA_037074685.1). Lineage (NCBI taxonomy): Eukaryota > Metazoa > Arthropoda > Insecta > Lepidoptera > Crambidae > Glyphodes > Glyphodes pyloalis. The sequence continues at coordinate 19,384,407 of JAYKKO010000001.1, forward strand.
TATTTAAAGGTGTCAATACCGGTTATTGAAACTAAATCGAGATTGAAGTCACATCTTGAGTAGTGTTAAAATTGATTTCGGTTCTGTGGTTGTCATGACTCAAGGTTTTTTTTTGTATTTTAATACATTAAAAAAGAATTGTCAAATAAAATTAAGAATATCGATAAAAAACATCATAAGGCATCCATCGAACAAACTCGATATGACAATCTATGATCAATGACAACTCTAATCTTGCTAGGGTACATTGACGTCATTTTAGGCGCCATGACAGCTTAGAGCGTTTTCGTGGGAAATTTAAAGAGATTTTTTAAAATGAAGAATACATGTAGTAAATAAAAATTTTTTTGTGAAATATACTTTTCATGCGATGAAATGAGTATCAAGGTTTACAATTAATAAGATTTCAAAATTTTGTCAAGTAGCCAATTTTAAGTAGGATCAAACCGTTAAAAACAGCTTTCTAATTTTTTTTCTAATAAAATAATGATCTTCAAGGTTTATTTGCTAATATTCCCATTTTGTCGTGTATTATTAGTTATCGACTCAATAACAGTACACGAACATAAAAAATAACTCTTTCTTTTAATACCTATGTATATGTTACAAAAAAAATTATGGTGTAAATCTGCAACACATTTTTTTTTTCTTCAATCCGATACGTGTGGAGTAAGTAGAGCATCAATGTTCTTGCACATCCGCGACACTGGTAGACTTAGCAAAAATAGCTTACAAAAAGTAGAAGGCAGACACTTAAAAAATAAAACCTTCTCCTTACTTTTTATTAACCACGTAATTAATAAAATAACCGAGAATGTCTTTGTCCCAGCTCAGCCCCTCGACCTCCACAGAGCTAGTAAGGTAAACAAACAATTTGCGACCCTCGACAAAGGTCATAACTGGGCACCTATTAGTTACATTGACACTCCCATAAAATGCAACACAGTACGAGTAAAATAGAGCTTTACGCAATAATCAATATCCCAAGTCAAACTTGTCATGGTGAAGCCCTCAGGCAACGATAGACGATCAAAGAATACTAATAAGTGCTAAACGAGTCGATGGGTAAAATCGAAAATTAAGATGTATAAATACTTTATCCCACACACAGACGAAGATATCTTGAGTGTTAAATATTATTAACGTTTAATGAAATAATTTTTGGCTGTCATTGCTTCATATTTGTCGGCACGTAAGAAAGAAGGAAACAATTTATGCCCCGAACAAAATAATTGCTGGCTTTTCCAAGAGCCCTTTTCACGAGCCATAAGTAGATTTAGACTTGTTTTAAATGTTTCTATAGGTATTCGAATCTTACTCTTTATACTTCATTTTTTTTGTCATTAAATATAGATACTATTCAAAGCTAATTGTTGAATAAAATTTTAAAATGACCAAAGGATAGGAAAAAATATCATGATTTCTCGTGCTTAGTCCATATCTATGTCGATTTTTTTCTTGCTAGCTTTTTGGACACGGTCCCACTGAAAAGAAACGTTATAGCAAGCACACAGTAATAAATAAAATCTCTTCCCGCTATCTGTCTTTGCCTATGCTTTGATCTTTAAAACAACGCAATGGATTTTAATGCGGATTTTCCAATAGACAGAGCGATTTATTCATTGATAGGGCTATTTATTTAAGGCGTATTATTTATACGTTTTATTGAGAAATCCGAATAAAAATTAATAAGATTCAAAAGGCTTTAGTCAAGTGTAACATCTGACACATCATTAATATACATGTAGATTTTAATAATCTTTTAAACGAACTGTCAGCTGTTCATCCGAGCGATATATTCTTTGTTTGACGTGTAGCGCCACGCTTCATTAAATAATTACAGATACCTAAATTCGAACAATATTCTTCGACAATTTCTAAACCGCGGCACCAATGTAAGTTGCTGATTACAAAATGCCGACATTTTACTTTCGACGTAAGGTATTTCTAAACTACTAGTCACTTGCAAATGAACGAACAAATAGTAAAATTTGCCTGAGAGAGATCGATATCATTCGACTGTAAGGAAAAACAACGTGCCAAACTTGCACATCTGACAGTATCGATGTGTAAGTAACCATGATAAATTTGTTACTTTTCCTGTCCAAGAGTAGTGGAGGTCAGATACCAAACGCTTCAGCTGATACTGTTGCCAATTCTAACTCAATAGTCTGTCGTGGGTAGACCTTCTTTAATTATTTTATTAAAGTTTGTTTTAGTATTCTATGTAGGTAATGTAGTGATGAACAATATTTAGTTTCGAAGCACTTCGACTTCTACGTAAACAAATATTAAAGATCAATTTTAAAAAAATACTAATTCTCGTTGGTCACAATTTTATAGAAGCCTATTTATAATATTAATGTACTACAGATCATCTGTCTGTCCTTCGACAGTCGGCTTGCCCACTGTCACTTCGAATTGCTTATTCGTCCGGCTAGGTTAGGCTAGTTACGAACTTGGAATACTAATGTGTTCTGCTAACTTCCACCCGCTGCTCGTCCGAGTAGTTAGTGTGTTCTAGATTCTATATCACTCGTCTTGTTATGACTCCTATTTCTAGATAACGTTAGTTCAATTTAGATTGTAGGTACCTAAAAGGGGTAAAAGGATTTTGTTGACTAAACGAATAGTAAAGACCTGTTGCATTATTGGACAACTTAGCATTAGAAAATAATATGAAGTGATTCCAAAATATTCATATCACTTGTATAGGTATAGGAAGATTATGCTTTATAAGGATGTTTTAATTAAATGATTTATTCCGAGATTCCTGAGCTATCTATACTATTCATGCATCCCAAGAGGGAAGAACACGCGTAATATTTTGCACGGAATCATTTGCGCCATATGACCCATACATGACATTACCATAATAATGCTGCATCTCGGGAAAATTCAATATACCTACTGCTGCTATAGCACACGAGTATGTGACATGAATCAATGGGGATGTTGACTGTTGGTTTAGTAGAGATACCTTTTTATTACCTTCACCGTTAACTACCTATGAAAACAAATCTAGTATGTCAAATTAAACCAACATTTAGTTTTGCCGTATCAATATTATAGTAGAAGAAATATGAACTTTAAGACTTTCGCGTTCCAATTTGAACATTTAAAATAATTTAACGGGTCAAAAAACGCGACACCATTTTTTATTTAGTAGTTGATACGAACTATTTACTGCTCGACGTTTTGGTTAGGTTGCACCAACCGTGGTCACGAGAATATACAGAGAAAGTGAGAATGAGAAAAATACAGTCGTGCAATGTTGAAGATTGATTATTAAATTACTTTGCTGGCTGTCCAACCGGTTGTTGAGTCTCAGATTAGTCTCAAGACCTACGGTGATCTACAAGGGTGGATTGAATAGTTCGCAGCCCCAGCAAGAAAACAAAATAAAATATAAACAAAAGTAATTTTATTTTTCCACGTAATCTCCACTTCGCTCAATGCACTTCTTCCATCTGGTTTCCAACGCCTGTATGCCGATTATAAAAAACAATTCTTTAAGGCCTTCAGCAAAAGTCACCCACCGCAGCTTCGACCTCCCCATTTGATTAAAATTTTTGACCTCCAAGGTGTTTTTTTAGGTTTGGGAATAAATGAAAGTCTGAAGGTGTCAAATCAGAAGAACAGGCGGGATGGGACAGTAATTCAAAGCCACAATCACGAATTTGAGTCATAGATTCAACAGACGTGTGAACGCGTGCATTATCCTGATGGAATAACACTTTTTTGCTCAGTAAGCCTGGCCTTTTCTCTTTGATTGTTTCACGCAAACGACGTAAAAGGGTGCAGTAATAAGCGGAGTTTATAGTTTCTCCTTTTGCAAGGTAGTCCACCATAATGACACCCTTAGCATACCAAAAAACTGACACCATCACCTTGCCTGCTGACAAAATTGTTTTGAATGTTTTTGGAGTCGGTTCATCAGGTTTTTCTACTGCTTGGATTGCTGTTTTGACTCTGGGGTGAAGTGGTACCCAGGTTTCATCCATTGTCACAAATCTAGCCAAAAAATCTTGCGGATCAGCCTCAAACATTTACAAACAGTCGCGAGAAATCGTGAGCCTTATTAGTTTTTGTTCAACTGAAAGCAATCTGGGTACCCACCGCGCAGATACCTTAGAAAATCCAAGTTCATTGACTATGATGTTTTGTGTTCGTTCATACGAGATGGCAATAGTGTCTGCAATCTCCCTGATGGTCAATCTCCGATCTGCCAATATCAGATTACAGATTTTCTCGATGTATTCAGTCGTAGACGTCGTAGGCCGGCCATCTTCAATACTCTCTCGTCCGCGTTTAAATTCTGCAACCCACTTTTTCACAGTCGTATACAACGGAGCAGATTCCCCCAATGTTGTTGACATATCTTCGTGAATCTCTTTCGAAGATTTTTTTTAAGCAGGTAATTGATGACCGCACGTTGCTCAATTTTCTCCATTCTTTAAAAACGCTGCCCTTGGGCTCACGAAATTCAGTCTAATTTAAAAACCGATGATGCTATTGCAATGGAATTTTACAATGTGACAACCAGAGAGTAAACAAATCGAATGAGGTTAGTTATATTAAAATAGTTCGAGTATTTAAGTGTTAGGCCGCGAACTTTTCAATCCACCCTCGTAAGACCTTTTGGATAATAATTGATCTCGGGTACGGAAATACGGATTTAAAGGGACGTTTTTCTGTCACCAACTTAAACTTCCTCGTTTGCTGATAATGTTTAATTTTTCTCAAGTGATCGGAAATTATTATGTGTCAGGATTCGTCTAGTGTGGGTGTTATTGTTAAGCTTTTCAGCAAACACATTTCATTTTATTCACTTTTTTTTTTCATCTTAAGCATTTGATTGCGAAGGCAGGTGTGCAACAGTAAATTGACTACTGGAGCAGTTTATATAAAATTAGTTCTGGAAGCCGTTCTCAAGTTGTCTGCCTACGACAAGCTAATTAGTTTGAAGCGTTGAAGCGTAGAATCTTGTCGTGGAAGCCACTACCTTAATCTTATTTACCTACTCCGATAATGGAGCACCGTCTGTTAAAGATATTTTTATTAAAGAGTCCTAAGGAACGAAAAATAAAGATTTTCACAATACCGCAGTCACCTTATTCGGCCAGACTTTATTCTGGCTGTATATCGAAGTTTAAGATTCGTTGGAAAAGAAAAGCACCATATTCTTTTAAAGATTCTAGAAAGTTCTTTCTGATTTTTAGCTTAATGAGAAGCCATTGTTAATTTTTGCCTATTTGACCTTACAATGCTAAAGAAACAATTAACGTTTCTTTAACGCTAACGCTTCTTCGAATTAAGTTTTCCCTGCCTCTCTTGATGAAGTGCTGCCTCCTGTTATAGGGCTTAATAAGGCTCACCGAATATTTTTTAATCGTTGGATCAAGAAATTTTCCCCATAACGCTAGATCACAAGATCACTTGAGAAACTTTAATTTGGTTTGTCCACTGTATGAGGGAAGAAAAGATTAAAAAAATATAAAAATAGTGTACTAGGTATATAAGTATAGAGACGGCAAGGAAGAAGAAGGACAAACTTAAATGTAAACGAAAAAAATATCAGAAAACATTTGTCTAATATGAAATTAATAAAATAAAATAAATATTAAAAATATTGAGTTTGAGTTTAAACAAAATGATAACATAAAATAAATAGCATGTAGGTTCGGTTGGCCACAGCCATCTTGAAGTCTCGCCACATATCTGCTTTGACCACAGAACATTAAACAAGGGAGAAGTGACATACTGCTTCATTACAAACAAATGCTCTCTCTCCAGTTTTCTCCTACTACCGGCAACATGCACACACTGACCAACGTTAGAAACAAAAGCCACCGAGTCAATGACAACATACAAACAAGAGCTCTGATTGGCATGCATCTTGATGCGCTTCACACACACTTAAACAAAAGCAATTTATTTTATATTTACGCTAGTGGGCGACAATCGTTGTCTAGTTTGCGTTGCTGAGCAGTGGCCGCACCACGAAATAAATCACGTTGCGACTATACCCATACCGCGGTTGATACATTGCTCCGTGGTTTTGCGCAGTTAAGGTTGCTGGTTGCGCCGAACAGTTAAATGAACAACTCTCACAGCTAAAATACATAATATTTTCGTTCGATACCGTAGTTCGCCCACGTAACAGTGCGTTTATTAGTTTAAATATTTGTTTTTACTGAGTTATAACTAAAAAAAAGAATACTTTCATATGGTATGTGATCCCATCGTTCTTGTAGTTTTTGGTTTCACTCCTATTATTACACGTAACAACGCCAACGAATTACACCACCACGGTAGAATCACGACTGCCTAAGCGGCGCGAGTGATATTTCGTTTTGGGCATGTCGCGTCGACACGGGCCGTGCACCCGTTTTATATCTATTTCTTTGTATGATCTGAAGCTTTGACTATTATGATATCTAAAAAGCAATTACCAAGAGGATAGTGACCACAAAGGCGTGGGCACCTATCACAAAATATTACCCTTGAAGAATAGAGTAACGAGCGTCGCTAAAGTAAATATTTTCATCCATCCAAATATTTAAAAATAAATGTAAAGTTTTTATTATTAAAGGAGTTCATTTTTTTCGTCTAGTGAACCAGTTTGTCTTATTACGTTGACATTTGAAGTTATTTTAAATTGTTTACTGTATCTATTATTTACAAAATTTGTCTCATGACATGACTGACTACATAACATTGTCACTTTTTTAATTCACTGGTTTAATCTATTTAAATGATCTATTTCCACGCAACAAGGAAATTAAAAGGTCTCAATCTAAGGTTTTCCCTTGTACTATGAATAGCAGACGACTGATACTAACTGGGGGCGTCATACGAAGCCATTTTGGCAATTGTTAAATGTGTTTGAATATAATCCAAACATTTGTTCCAGCCTGCCTGATGGTAGATAGCCAGCTCCGATGTCATGTGGGCATACATAATCGCGGCGGCTCGCGGGGACGCGCGTCACTCCATACACAAGCGTAACTCCACCGCGAACGCGGTCGACGATAACTTATATTCGTAAGTCGACTTCATATAATAAAATTGTTTTTTGTATATGTTTCCCCTACACTTCTTTCTAATAAAAAATACTTTTGCTCTCTGATAAGAATTTCTTTTGCTATAAATTCTGTCATCTTCTTCGCTTCCAATATTTCCTTGAATAAACTGTTTTCTTTTAAATCCACTATTTTTTAATTAAATTTTTATTATTGTGATTCCTTTCCAACCACAATATTACGAGTAATTAAACATGATATCAGACTTAGGGCAAGTCTGCAAATGCTGTCTTAAAAAAATTAAATAAAATAATACAACAAAATTGTGTGCCCAGATAAATAGACCAGAATATTATGCTATTAGATTGTATCATTGCTATGGGTGGATACAGAATAGGCTGTTAGGATAATATTTTGAAAAAGTATATTGAGGATAAAATAATTGCATCACTTAACTTTCATAGATTTTGTGGGTCAATAATTTTACTATTCAAGTATAAAAAAAGTTATTGTCAAAATTTGAATAAGCTTTCACCACTACAGTACACGTACCTCTACTTTTAACAAATATTTATAAACCGTTTGAATTATCTCTATAACCATCTATTTCCTCCCAGTCAAAGGAAGGAATAGATAACTTTTTCCAAGCAATATAAAAGGCAAGTGCTAATTAATTATAATTATAATCATAATGATAACAAATATTCACACGTAAAGCTCCCTTCGATAAATTTACTTCGAATATCGTGAAATATAAGTACTGCCACTATTTTCTATATACATATAAATTATTGTATTTTTTGCAAAGGGATACTTCATTTTAATAAAAATAGGATGATAAGGGTTCATATGAGAATAAAATTATGATTTTCTCAAACAGCGCCATTTAGTCCGTATGAAAAATGCATTATCTATTCCCAACTTATACAAAAACATTATGTAAGAGCAGGCGAAATAGGGGTTTAATGGTGCCAATAGCTCAGTAATAGCGGATTCGGTTCATTAGTAATTCACCCTCGCGGCCCGAAGTTGACACTTCTCATTACTTGCTTTCGCTTTGAAAATAACTTTTTATTTTTTGGAATTCGTGATCTGTTGTTTTATTCATTCTAATAATTTGACATCTAGTTCATGATATCTATACTAATATTATAAAGAGGAAAGATTCGTTTGTTTGTTTGTATGAATAGGCTCCGAAACTACTGGACCGATTTCAAAAAATCTTTTACCGTTGGGAAGGTACACTATCCTCGGGTGACATAGGTTATATATTATATTTTCAAAAATGTAATGTAGCCCAAGGTGTAAAAAATGACGTGAAAAATTCCTTACATCGCGTGCACTGCGAAAATGATTGATGATAGAATAAAATCATATACTACAACTTTGCAGATTTTATCATTATGTACAAAAAGTGTCGTGATATCATATGTCTCAATATTATAGTTATGTCACAGTAAGCGGTATTTTTATTCTAAAAATTTAATTAATATGCCGCCGCATGACAAGGTTCAGTTGTTTGTACCTTGCTATTAATCCTTATCAAAATAAATTACTTTATATTCAAGATGGCTTCAAGATCTATTATATAATTTTTTGAATTATTCAATCGGACATTTCATTCGGAAGATATCATGAGTTTAAAAATGCAAGTATTAAAAAAAGGTGCGTGGTTGCCGCTCAACGCGCTCAGCTAGCCAGCATGCGATATAGGCTCCATGTAAGCCTCACTGGGGTACAGGGGGAGTCAATGTAATAAAATAAAGTGCAAGGTTTATTATATGTATAATACGTACATATTTTAGAACCTATTGCACCCATGCGAAGCCGGGTCGGGTCGCTAGTCGTTAAATATAAAGGCAAGGCGTAAGCTAAAAACCACCGACAGACGACTGATGACAGGTGATATGGAAAGTAAATTTGAAATTAGAATTAACTATTCGTAGTCAGTTGGAGAAAAACGGACAGTAAATTTTTACACGTTACGAATCGTAAAATATTAGATTCGGGTATAAGTAATGTCAACAGCTGTCACACGACTAAGACATTTCTGTCTTTGTGCTATCTTTGTCACAATTCAATGTAGGTATAACGTTCAGGCCTCGCATACGCCACGCGACAAAATTTCATCACGCTCATAACAAACGTCAAAATCGATTGATGTCAGTGCGTCAGCTGCTGATTGGCTGAAAATACTAGTGCGGTGTGCTATTAGCCAATTAACGGTATAGAAACTTTTGTCGTCTCATGCGAGAAATTTGACGTATTGCGCACGCTAGGCCTGTTTGAGTGTACTATTGGCCAAGAAAGTAATCGTCTATTTTGAACAACAACAAAAAAGAAACCAAGGGAAACGGGGAACACCCACAAAATTATTTTATACCCATAGTTTTAAACGATGATAATTTTTAGGTACCGCGATGGAAAAGTATTCACGTTGTCTAACCCTGCGGTGCCACGCCCTGGGCCTTCGGGGTTGACTTCGCAAACCATGAACAAGAACCAAGGATTCTCATACATCAAAAAGCCTTTTGTCATCAACCCTCTCGGCCCTTTGCACATGCGTTCGGAAGCCAGCTTGGAAGATGGGATTGAACCCTTCGAAGAAGTAAGTAAAATATAATCACTTTTAATAACACGAAATATGTCATTATTCCGATGCAGAAATGATGTACGCATCATAAAAACAAATTTAAGTCTCGCAATAAGCATACTTGCATGAGTTAAACTTGTTTTTTTATTATTATATTTTGGTGTTTTAATGTTACTTCCCAAACAATTTAAATATATCCTGTTCTTTATTTTAAAAAGATAACGTGTGTCATAGATTTTAAACAATTTTTGAGTAAGTAACATACAACATTGCTATTTTTTCTTATGATAATATTTTAACAATAATAATCATAGAATCGAACTCGAATCAAGTAGATTTATGTAACGAAAAACAGCACATACAGAAGAACCAATGAAAAGATAACCAATTTTTAAAATTGAAAAGATAATAATTGCAATCACATCAATGAAATACATGTAAATGTACATAATTGCATAAAGGAGAGAAAAATCCTTTTGATTATTTCTGGCGTAATAACCACACCAACGTCATCAGATACAATCGAACGTACCTATAGATAGACAAATTTAAAACATATATAAGTGATAATTTAAATAAACAACACAAAGTAGAAGATATCTTTAGATAGATCTCAAAGATTTTTGAGGGAAAACTGTGTTAAATTCAAAATTGTCCCTAGACAAACGGTCATGGATTCAAGCATCCGTGCCTGTTCGTTTTGGAGGCCTAGGGACTCGGAAAACATCAAATATCGCCTTGCCTGCATTCCTTTTTTCCTCCTATGGCACGGTAAACCTCTTTAGAACCATTATTTATCCGTCGCTTGGTGATGCTGAAGTTGCCTGTCTAGCGAAAGCGAGGATGCGTGGACTAATGCCTGCTCAAACAATACTCCCACTTGAATTCACAGCGGCAATGGGACGAGCTCCTCTCGCAAGATCACTTATGACCAGCTTTTTTTCTACGCCTTGCGGTGATTCAGAGCGAGCTCGTCTCCTTGCTGTCGCTTGGGAATCTGGTTTTTGGCTCCATGCTTTGCCCTCTGCTAACGCGGGAACCGTTATGGACAATGTCACCTTGTCTTACTCCACCTCTCTGAGCGCGGGGGCAGCGGCTGCCGCGGCAGAGACGCGTAAACGTTTAACATACTCTGCTCTGGACGGCTGCTATCGTTTCGCACCATTTGGAGTGGAGCTTTTGGAGTCCAGAGGCCCGAACCTCGTACCAAGAATTGTCCACTAACCTCGTAGAGGTTGCTGGTGACCAGAATGATGGCAAATACCTCGGCCAACGCATTCAAAAAGGCAATGTAGCTAGCATTTTGGGCACTCTAAACACTGGAGCGGACTATCTTTTGTAAATATTTTGTATATAGTTATTATCTTTTTTTAAATATTTTCATGTATAGTTTTGTTAGTGTTCCACAATTTTATTTTACATAATAAGTATAGACAATTTATATATAAAGACAAATATATACCAATAAATAAAAAATCTGTGCCCTTCTGAGTACAAAAATACAAAAGGAAGCAAAATAAGTTATATTTAAACCGTTACAAAAAACAAATTTTAATCTATTATTATAGAATTTTAATAGAAAATTGTGGCTATTTTTTTTTTCTAGAGTAACAACTACAACAACACATACGTAAATGAGAACCACAATAATATTCAAAATATGGATTATAAAAGTAATTGAACAAGTGTAATTTCAATCTTGAAGATTCAGTCCTTTATGACAGAATTTTATCATGGAAACACAAATGCAACTGTTAGCAGGTGAAATATTGGTGTTGTAATACAAAAATCAATAGCATGTGTCATATGTATTAAAAAATCGAATCAAAAGGTACTCGTAAATCAAATCGTTTAAGTAAATATATAGGTTGACACAAGCACGAACCCGATGATGACGATTTAGATAAAAAAGTAGATTTTAAATAAAAAAATATCATTGAAACGTAAAGCTACCTGACACGAGTTTATAACTAACAAATTGGCGACGAAATGCTTCTTAATAAAGAAAAATACGCGAGAGTGCGTGCCAGCTTACGCGGCACCCTCTCGAGAACGTTGAATTACATCAACACACAGGAAAATATTACGGTTGAAGAGATTGAATCTCGATTGAAAAATTTATACAAGACAATACACAAATTTCAAGAACTACAAGAGCAGATTGAACTAGAAACAGAAGGAGATGAATAATGGAAGAACAAATTACCTATATATACTTTTTACTGAATAGAATTACAGATAATAAAATGAAAGTGTATGTCTTGTTGTCCACAATCTCATCTGAATTACATGAGCGAATTTATGTTCGCCGGAAGATCCAGTGAATAAATATTTTGAAGAACTTATACACATTTTAAATTAATATATTGTCCCAAAACCGAGCATTTGGGCTCTTCAACATGAATTCATATCAAGAGTTCAAAAACAAGACGAGACTGTAGCAATGTACTCACCAGAATTTAAAAAGCTGGCTTCTAAGTGTGAATTCCAATACAAGTTTTGTAAAAAATTCGAGGATTAAAAGGTTGTAACATACGTGTGGAAATATTACAAGATAGAGATACACCACCATTTTCACAAATGGTACTTTTAGCTACAGCAATAGAAATGGGAAAAATGGAAAATATTAAAATACCTTCAGACATGCAACAGAACCCTGATTTTATAAACAAAATTTCAACTACAAGTGGTAACAAAATTATATCTTCCAAGTCTCTCACGCCCTATGCAAATATAAGGCCACCAATTACTATTAAGGACTGAATGGAAATGTTTCAGACTTAGTAAAGAAGATCATCGTGCAAATGATTGCGGAGCATCAAAAGGCACGTGCCGTAAATGTCACAAAGTAGGACATTTGGCAAGGGTTTATTTTCACCGGACCACAACAAATCAAATAAACGACTCTACAAGTACAATACTCGTAAGTAATGAAAGTATGGGTGACATCAATCTCATTAAGAGCGAAATATCGGATAAATATATCATACAGTTTATTCGGGCACTATCGGCGGCGCTCGAGAGGCTCCGGGAGCGAGAGCTGGCGGGCGCGTGGCGCACGGCCGTCGACCACCGTCGACCACTTCGCAACACACCACCGAAGACACCGCGCGCATACTCGATCACATTTCAGTTTATGTAATTGTTACCTATTATTGTGGATTTCAAGTAAACCATTTTTATACAGTCCGCTTCTCATTGCCTCTATTCCTGAGTTAGGCCGAAACATTGGTCCTTCAACGCCGAGGAAAAGAATTTAGGATCCACGAGTTGGCCGTTGGAGAATTTGAAAATCGTCGATCCTCAAAAACGCCGTGTCATCGCCTTGGAGTTGGAAGTCGCGTCGTCAGCAGGAAAGAAAAGCGCAGATAGCACTGAGACTCTTCAGATTCCAGAAATCTTCATTTTGACGGTCCAATTTCGTCAAGGAAGTCGAAAATCCATGTTCCAAATCCTCAGGTCTCCTATGTCTACGTGAATCGTCTAGAGCGCCATCTACAAGCGGAACACGTAAAGCACTTCTGGAATAATTCACCTAAGAATTTGTTTCTCTGCTTCAGCCAAATTCTTTGGTACTTCAACAGAGCAGCAGCACCTGACCAAGAAAGGACGACTTCCTATGCTGAGGCATTTCAACCTTCCCTGGCAGCAACGGAGCCGCACTCCATTTTAATTCTTTTGACATAAAGATGTCAACCCGGGGAGTATGTTCGGGCGCTCGGGAGGCTCCGCGAGCAAGAGCGCGGCGCACGGCCGTCGACCGTCACCACCGACGACACCGCGCGCATACTCGATCACATTTCAGTTTATCTAATTGTTACCTATTATTGTGGATTTCTCTCTTTTACAAACACTGAGCACACCCAAAGGTACTTATAAAGTTAACAGGTTAATGTTCGGAGTTAAAGTGGCTCCAAGCCTTTGGCAAAAATTTATGGATCAACTTCTACAAGGACTTGTAGGTCTAAAATGCTTTTTTGATGACATCATAATACAAGGGTCAACAGAAAATGAGTTATTTTATCAACTGAAAGCATGTACTTCAGAAATTAAAAGAAAACAATTTACGAGTGAATAAAGATAATTGCCACTTTTTCAAACAAAGTATCAATTACTTGGGGCATACCATTGATAAAAATGGTTTACATAAAAACAAAGACAAAATTATATCCATAGTCAATACAGAACCACCAAGAAATGTAAATGAGTTGAGAACTTTTCTGGGAATGGCCAATTGCCAAAAACAAAAAAAAAACAACAAATTTATACCAAATTTAGCAAACATTGCAAATCCCTTGAATAAGTTGTTGAAGAAAAAAACTTATTCAAGGGATTTGCATCCCTTGAATTTATTTATTTATTTATTTAAAAACTTTATTGCACAAATAGGTACAACAGGTGGACTTAATGCTAGGGGCATTCTCTACCAGTCAACCCTTGGGTCATGCAGATAGTTTGTATATGGGTGCGGTAACATGGGAGAAAAAAAAAGAAATCATTTTAAACAACAATAAATTAAGCATTAAAAATAACATTACGGTATCTTTTAAATATACGATAATAATACACATACTATATAAATTAATTAGAGTATAATATATAAAATATGAAGATATACTTAGATTTACATAATATTAATAATTTATATATAAAAACAAATATCTGCATAACTATAAATTCAACAGATAAATAAATTGGTTCAGCAATTGACAAATTCATGACTATCATTACCTACTTGTTAGCGAGAGAGAAGAAGTATTCACGAACTTTATTTTTAAAAATTCCCTTAGTCAGGGATTGTCGGATATCAGCGGGCAGAGAGTTCCAAAGCCGAGCGGCTTGCACAGTGAAAGACTTAGAGAAGAAGTCACTTTGATGTCGAGGAATGTTTAAGCTTAGGTTGTCTGAGGAGCGAAGAGAAGTTGAATAAGTTGTTGAAGAATGGAGTGCATTTTACATGGTCTCCCGTGTGCCAAGACCGTTTCGACAAGATTGAAAAAGAAATTTCAAGTGAAATACTGACTCATTGTGATAGAACAAAACCTTTTGTTCTTGCTACAGATGCTTCACCTTGTGGACTCGGAGCAGTACTCTCACATAGGTTGACAGACTGATCGGAACGCCCATGCGTTTGCTTCGAGATCCTTAACCAGCAGCGAAAAGAAGTACAGTCAGATAGATAAAAAAGCGACGGCTATATTCTGAGGCTTGAAAAAAATCTTTCATTATTACTCATCATTTTTCATTACGGCAGAAAATTTACACTGGTAACTCATAAACCGTTGACTTTAATATTTCATCCACATCAGACCCTGCCAGCACTCAGCACAATGCGGCTATTTCATTATGCTCATTTCTTATCCGGATTTAACTACAACATTGAGTACAGAGCCTCAGCTAGACACGCAAATGCAGACTACTTATCCAGATTTCCCGTAGAATCGATTAAAAAAAATCTTTCGCGTGTGATCAACATTGTGCTTTTCAAACCCAACAAATTAATCAATTAGAAATCTGTCCAAAAACAATAGCATTAGAAACAATACATAAGACAGAATAAAATACACTAGTGTAAGCATTGACTTACTTTTTGTTGAAAAAAAGCAGTTTTAGTTAAAATATTTAAAACTAAATACGAGTGTATAAACAATGTATTATTGTTAAATGTGCCTTTTCGACACCTGAAACCTACATGTTATTTATAATACTTTAATGTATGTATTTTTTAATAAAAGTAGATGATATTAAAATCTCTTTCATTGTAAAACTATTTATCGAAGTAATTTAGGGTGGACGGAAGATTGAGTCGAGTCAAGAAAAAGTAATTTTTACTTTTTCAAATCTTATTTTATAAGTTGTGTTTTTCTTTCTTTATATTTGTCATAATGTTTTTTTTTTAATTTTTGCATGCGATTATTACCTTTAATTTTAAGAAAAGTTAGTTTTAAGCTATTTCATTATCAATACCTTTTTGTCTTTTAGTGCAGTATCTTATGTCGATAATTCAATAAATAAATAAATAGGTTGCTCCTATCGTGGTTATACGAATCACAATAACTTAAAAAAAATAACAGAAAAAGATGAAACTTAAAACAAAATATTGCAATGTAATTTTAATTATATGTAAATTGACATGTTTTTTTTTTGTATACAAAATCAACTTTTTTTATTTTGTTGAAAGTTATGCAAATGTTGGTTTCAGGACATAAAATTGCCTCAAGTGAATTACGATTTGAATTTTCAAATTTAAATAAAAAAGTTTAAACTGATTTTTCCACGGTTCCTCAATTCACATAAAACATGCGCCAACTTTTCATATTTAATTATCTGTTCAAGAATGTATTCCTTAATGGGCTACTTTTCCTAAAAATTGGCCTTCAAAGAGTGCAAGGAGCAAACTTCTTAGAATTCAACATTCACACAAAAAAAATTGTTTACTGTTTGATTCTTCAGTTTATATAGGTAATATAAAAAATATAACATGTAAGTTGAAAGATTTTTTTAAATATACATTAGTAAACGATAGTGGTCGAATAAATAAGTATTTTGTCAAGTTTGTGTTCAGTATATTTGTCCTGCAACTGCAAAACGCGTGAGAGAAAACGAAAACGATATAAGGCAATTAAAAAAATATATCTACGAAGGTATAAAATGTGCATTGCTACTGGAGGTGGCCATTTTGAAAACCAAATATATAAGAAATAAACAATTACATGCTAACTTCCTATCGTGAATGGAATTTTATACTCATATCTGACAAAATATCCCGGAGTTATAAAATAATAAATCGTTTGTTTTATCTTTTCTATATTAGTATCTCAATAAAGCGGTAGTTTTTTTTAAATAAGGTAGAAATATATTTTTATTTATGTTTTTTAATTTAATTACGTCCTGTATTGTGGGACTCAAACGGTATAATTGTAATTCACCTGTCATTCTAAACAAAGGTTACACCTAGTAACGTCTGTTGTGTGCCTTTTATGAACACGATTTCGATGTTATCTAAGAAGTAATATCAAAATTATGAACAATCCATCACAACACCAGAATTCTTAAAATGAAGTACGTGCAGTGCGCCGCACTAACATAAGCGAGCGGCAGTGCCGCTGTCTTTATAATGTGAAGCCCTCCGCAGCTGCTGTACTGCTCTCACACTTCTGACAAATGTGAATACAGCCTAATACTTAATCAAACAAAAGTTATACAAGTTTGAAATAGCGTGATTATTTTTATTTCTTGTATTGAAAAATTATACTTATATAAACGATAGAAGAAACACAACAGAAGAGCCGACTCTAAAAATAAACTCAACATACCAGATCGGCAGAACCAGAACAGATTGTAGACAACAATCATAAAACATCAAAGTGACCTGATAAAAAAAATGATTGCCTCTTACTTGAAGAGTTATTAAAAAAATACTACTCTAACCATTAGAATTAAGTTGATAACAGTAATTTAAGAAACGCAGCTAAAGAGAGGTAGTCAGCGGAGAAGTTAAAAAATTAATTTAGCTAAAACGTTTAGATTGCAAACACCAATGTCAGTAATTGTGATTAGACATCGGAACACGATCAAGTTAATGCATCAAGTTTAAAGGGGGCAATTAGACATATTAGGTTTGGCGGCGGTCGGGCAATCAGTATTTACAACGGAAGCCGCGGCGTGCGCGTCACAGCCGAGCTCAGTCAGGGAAGTCGCCCGCGTTGCTTCGTTCTCATGGCCTATTGTTTCGATGGTGCCACCTTGAACACGCACAGACTATCTATTAATTTCGGATCAAACACTCATTCCAGAAGCAACTGTCGTACCGACCATTGGCTGTGACATTTTGGTGCCATAAATAAAAAGAAAACGCCGGACTGATACAATATGGAATCTATCTTAATTGAATACTCTCTTATAACTATTAGTCGCCGTGTTAACTAAATTCTTTTAATTGAAGTTCGTGCTAACTTGGTATCGTGACCCAACCTTCTAACAATTACTCTGATACTGATCTCTACTATTTGACGACAAGTCCTAATGACTCCATTTGTTTTGAAGACTTTTGTGTGATGGACAACAGTGATGGACAAGATGTAATAAAACTCGTGAATGAAATTAAGACTTTTTGTGACAATAAGGCAATATGAGTCCTGTATACACGATTCATAAAATTGGTCTTAACAGCATGGGATCGGTAAGTAAATTAAATAACGTTTTAAGATTTTGGCAATTTCTTACTTACTTTTTGATATTCAATTTCAGCGACTTAAGTTTTCGTTTGAAGATCAAAAAAGAAATTCTTGAATTACAATAAGTATACAATTTCATAGTTTTTAGGCAAAATTCAATACATTGAAAGAAATAGTAATTCACAATTATTTTCTAGTTTTCATTCTAGAGGTTGACATTGGCATTACTTTGACAATATTAAAAAATTGTCTGCGTAGGTAGAACTTATTTTATTAATCAAAGAGGTTTTTTCCAAAAAGATTTGTAAAGCTTTTAAGAATAATTCTTCTTTAGCCATAGGTTAATTATATTTCGTTTACCTATCAAACAACCACTCATTATGTGGGCGTAGTACAAACTGCGACGTAAACTTAAAAAATACCAATTATGGGGTATATGCAGAACTGATATGCAAAAAGTAATTCTCTATTTTTTTTAACTTTTTATTCTTTTTAGTAATTTTCATAAAAATATTTTACAGTAGGTCGTACCTAATGTAAGGCAAATATCCAGACTATCTGTTTATTTTTTTGCAGAGAATCAACTTTGCTTTGTAATTCGCGCTATGAAAATACTTAGTACATCAAAAAGGTATCCCTACTAATATTATAAATTCGAAAGTAACTCTGTCTGTCTGTCTGTCCGTCTGTTACGCTTTCCTGCTTAAACCTTTCAACCGATTTTGATGAAATTTGGTTTAGGTATACGTTGAATCTCAAGAACGGACATAGGCTACGTTTTATTAGAAAATAAGGGGGGGAGGGGGGTAATAACACCTTTGAAAGTTTATATGGAAAAATGTTTATTTTTGAAGTTAGAGATATGACAATTGACACAAATATAGCTCGAAACTTGGATTAAAATATATACTACTTTTTGTTTCGAACATTAGGGGAGAAAGGGGTAAAACCGACCATGAAAGGATGTAGTCCACGCGAATGAAGTCGCGGGCACAGCTATTTAAAATAAATAACAAAACATTTATCTTTACTCCTTTTAATTTTCAATGTTTGTTATTTTGCAAAAAAATATTGTCTCGTATCTGTCCATTTTGAATGAATTTAACTTTACTTTCACAATCTTAAATTACAAAATCCATTAAACCTGAGTAAACGGACAAATAAAACAGGCAATAGAGAAAACTAATTACAGCGAGACTGAATGGCGTTTGCAAATGTTCGTGTCTAGAGCTCGACGAAAAGTTTAGGCTTCAATAGTGCCGTTGAGGGCGATCTTAAAATTGAGTTTAATGGTTTTTAGAAACCAATTACTATAAATTCAGACGTACATTTCAAAACCACTTTTGCTTCGTATAATTAATTTCTAATGAAGCCATAAAAATGTCATAAATATCTGTTGAATGTCAAATGATCAAGTACAAAAAACATCAAATTAATAGAAAAGATTTTAACATTTATATGGGTTTTGCTATTCAATATGAGACCAAAAGATATTCAAGTTTTTTTTCTAATTACTTAGCAATCCATCCAAAATAGCATTTCAATAAATGCCTATATAGGCAAATGCTGGATGCTAAAATGTACCTTTGTGAGAACTAATTATGACTACCACTCAACCGTCTAAATTCGCATCAACGGTGACATAGACACTTCCCTTTTTCAGCAAAATGTTAGTAATGGGTAATTACCTACAACAAACGATACGTGGTCATCACATCGATCGTTCTGCTAATGAACTACTTTCCAAACAAGCCGCGTAATATCAGTACATTGTCATAACAAATACATTTCGTATATAGCTATGGCTTGTGATGTCATATTTGTGAGTGTTTGCATTTTAATAGCTTACTTATTGAATAGATGGAAGTAATTTAGCTTAATATCTGAATATATTTCTAAATGAAATCGATGTGGTCGGTTTATATAGAAAAATGAATTCTTATTAAAATATCAGTTGTCCTTTGACATCTGTTTGTTTAGTTCACTTGTTTACATTTGAATACAACAGAGAAAAAATCTTTTAGAATTCGTCCGGCATACACAAAATTAATCTTAGCGATAGCCATGCCGACAGATAGGCAGCAGCTTAAGATGATAAATTTAGTATGAACAAACTTGTGGTTTATTAAATTTTTTGTATTTTAGAAAGACCGATGATGATATTAAGCAACAATGATTTGTAAACAGCAAATGTTCATTCAAACGCATACTGATCACAATACATATGATCTGGTGGACTTGATAAAAAATACACTCTTTACCTTTCAACATATAGGTAATTTTTAGTTGTTTAAATGTAAGAATTAAAATAAAATTAGCTAAATGCTGAATTTTTTAAAGTTATTCTCTATGTTGTGGCACTGTGGGACTTATATCGGTTTTAAAAATCACTTAATGTTAAGCTATGCGTTATTATCCTTTCGAATCCGTTAAAAACATAGCAAGTTTTATGGTTCCATAGTCCGCCTTGTATAAAACTGCGTCTCAGAACAAGCCATAAACATTTTATTATAAGATCGTTATTGCAAACTAAATACATACATATGATTACTTTAACCAATACCATACTTTATGGGAATACCGGAGTCATACACACATGTAGGCGTATGTTTTTTCGATCGATTAAGGTATCAAAAATATTGTCAGCCCGTGAATAAAACTATCTTGATGTTGTAAAGTTGATTGACAACGGAATGTTCGGTGAAGGTGTAATAGGAGGTCACTGCTATCCACTTCTCCGAAAGTTGGGATTAAAGATAGGTCGCTCTGAAGGCTTGGTGCAGCTCTTAGAAGAGCAAAGGAGTGCAAAAAAGTTACATAGACGGCCGGGATAGGTTCGTCTTCATCAAGACGCCGTATGGATATAAATCTGATCCACGATTTCTACTAGTTTGTTTCTAGTATTAGAAGCAGGATATAAAGTTTCTGTTTGGATGTGTTTTTAAAATAATTTGTACGTTATATTTTTATTTACGATAATAACACTCTGATTTTGGCAGTCATAATTAAGTACGTACCTAATTTGAGGTGAGATAAATAAGTTGTTAGGCCGGTTGAACCCTAGTAAGAAGAATACATTATACCGTGGATTAAAAAAATAATAGTTCTACACGCCGCACTAGCGAACTTATAAATATTTAAAAAAATATAATCATTTCATCTCCCCTTGTGGCGTGGGCCTCGAACACACGACCTTCACGTATCAAGCTTGCTTGTCTTCTAACTGAGCTAACCGCAAGTTATCGTAGGCTATACATTTTTCTGTTGTATTCACCTCTTAGCCTCCGGTAAGTGCCCTGTGCCGTATATGTTTAGAACTACATACTTATCGGCTCAGTTGGAAGAGTAACACGCGCGATACATAGAGGTCGTAGGTTCGAGCCCCATACCGCTAGGAGAGATGAAAATTTTCTGGTTCTTTAAAATATTTAAAACATTATATTGTAATTCTTATACTGCTGCACTACTGCACTTACAAAATTGATATATATATTTTTTAAATCTCTTTGCCTTTGAGTCCTCCTTTAATCACGCGGTATCATTCGGCAATTGAACGGCCCCTATCCCCCTGGAGAACCGGGGTGTGGTTTGTTACCTCTCCTTAAACAGTTTAATCGAATTATCGAATACAAAAGTTGCCTTAAAGTATGAACCTACACCTAGTTATAGTCTTCGCAAGAGTAGCTTACAACAGTGTACCTCTACGTGTTAGAAGAGTCTTGTTAGTAGTGTAGTCTTCTGATAAGACGTTATATAGGTACCAAAAGATAGCAATCGCTGATGATTAAATTCCTCAAAATTTTGGCAGGCGGTGAGTGAAGTGAATACGGGGACGAACTGGGTACACCGACAGTTCTCGCGGCTGACGAGGAATATCCGCTGTCGCATCAGCGGCAAAGGGCGAGCTAAGCCCCCAGACTGGTTCCTGGACAAATTTGCTGTGCAGACCTTCACGGATCCTGAGGAGCCTCTGTACCAAGCCAAAAAATCCAAGCTGCTTTGCGGCCTGAAACTAGCGTTTGATCCTACTCTACCATCCCATTATCACGTATGTACCTAATATTTTCCTAGTGTTATTCAATTGCAGGATTTTCAATAAATATTAAATACACTTTCGAGCAAAAAAATCAATCAACCTTATTTACTTAAATAAGGTTATGTCTTGGAGTGTGGGTGCGATTCAAATTAGGAAAGTATTAAAGTTTGTTATTACCTTTCAAAGGCTGTGATTCATATTCATTAATCATTCAGTTCTTAGAATAACTTGTAATTTTATTTTGCTCTCAAGCGTATATAAAGGCACCGACATTGATAGTCCTTCCGCCCACAGTGCTACCTTAATGAAATCAGTTTCAAAAGAAAAATTTCTATTGAATGTCAAAATTGCTTCAGCATAAATAGACTTAAAAGATGCTACCCATCACGAACTAATTCAGTACGCATTATGTATCAATCGCCGCTCACACCGGTTTCTAGCTGGCGAGAAGAAAATACCGTAGTACATTTGAAGTTTTATTGATTTATAATTAATATGCTGTTCACGTACAAGGTAGCAGTTACTTAACTAAAATTAATTTCCAATCCATTTTCTTGTGTAGCGTCCTGGATAAAGTGCTTAAGAAATTTAAGTGTTAAGAATTGTTAATCTTTAGTTTAAAATTACAAAATAAATTTGAAATGAGGTGATCATAGATAAAGTTTCACAATTATAAATATAAAAAGCAATAGGGAAACACGTGGTTGCATCTAAATATTGAAGTGTTAAAGTTCAAAATAAGCACACAACTAAAAAGCGTTGGCACTAAGTCAACCGTATTTTAATAAATACAGTTCCATATGCAAACAACCTTCTCTATGTGTTCTGCATGCAGAAGAGCTTTCAAACACTACATTGTTTGGTAAATTAAATACCATACACTCGATTACTCATGTTTATTCTGATTGTCCTAATTATGTCAGAGAGTGAATTTTCAAAACTGTAAGAGAAAGTTTCAGTGAAAGGATGGATCACACAAACCTGCACTAAAAGACTAAGAGTATTTTCATCTAACGCAAAGAATATTTATGAGATGGATGACTCAACTCGTGAAATTCTTAAGGCACAATAATCCGATTCTAATGGAAATGCCATTCGTGATATCTCGACAGGATGATCCATCATTTAAGACATATTTTGCAAAGGTCACTTTCCTGCCCTAATTTCACTTACAACATGTTTTCAACAGAATTTAGGCTGTTTTAAGTGTGCTCGTTTTCGTTAGTTTTAAACAATGTATGTATATTACATTCAAATACTGTTATGTACTGTTGTATCGACAATAATTGAATTGTTATTTACTGATTTAAAACGGTTGTAGAATTTAACAAACTGATAGCAGACGTAACTAGCCCGCCTTGTAATTGTCTTCGGGATAAATTTCACCTAGATCTGATGTGATCGCACTGACGGCCTTAGCATAATATTAACAAATAGTGAAAGCCTAAGAAATCATGAAGAGCTTAGTGATAATATTATTTTCTTTAGTGGCTGGCGGTGGTGTCTCTCGCCATTTTGTACAACATGGTGTTTGTGATCGGGCGAGCTGTTTTCTGGGAGCTCGACAACCTCAGGTCGTTGTGGTTTGTCATGGACTACCTATGCGACACGATCTACCTTGTGGATACTGTTGTGCATGCTCATGAAGGTATGGTTACACATTTTACATGTTTTATTCTGTTTACATGTGATTTATTATATAATCAACTTGTACGCTCTCCTTTACAACCCTCATAACCTAACGTTATATTTTTACGTTTTAAGTTTTTCATTAATTTGAACATTATTTCTGATTTCATTTGTTTATTCTATATGTTTGTTTAAACCGTAAATACTTTATGGATTTGTATATATTTATTGATATTTATTTATGTATGTATTTTTTATTTATTTGTGTTTTATTTTTTATGTATTTATCATATTATGTTATTTATATTTCCGGTTATTTATTTATTTTTGTTTTCCTCAAAAATATTTTGCACGGGCGCACCCGTTTCTCGATATCTACTTTTTCCTCTACCTAAAGGTTGTCTGGAAGAGATTTCTTTCTAGCAATAAGACCGCCTAAATTGTAGTTAATTATGTCTGTAAAGCCAATTTCTGTAAATTTTTCTGTGCAATAAAGTGTATCTATCTATATATCTATTATGTGGCATTGAGGACACACTGTAAAATGTTTTATGCTACGCGATTGCAATACGACAGTTCTGAGCAGAAGGTTGTTACCAAACTTATACAACGTGTAACGGAATGGGTATAACAATATCAAAAATACCAAAGCAGTTAACGGTTACAAACTGTATGGGACCATTTGTAGCTGTGTACACGCATTTATTGATTCAATAATTTTTTTTGAAATATCAGTCAAATACAAGTAAAAATTTTGACTAAGTCACGCTTGCACAACACTATCACAGTATTGTTGGAATCGTCGAAAGACTTAGATGTACCTACCTATTATGCTATTAATTTAAATATCACAATGGTGGTTCATCTTGTAGTGTTTACTGAATCACATCTGAAATTTGTTGGTTTAGCGTTTCTCATTTTGACAATTCAGTTAAGTCATTGAGTTGTCGTCGCCGTGACAACATCTTGTGTTTTTGCCTTTCTGGATTACCTACTTACTACGGATAGCCTAGTGATATTTCGTGATGTCTTTGAGCAATCAAGAATATTCGAGATGATTCTCTGTGTCGGAGCAACCGACGGCAGCGTGATGGCCGACCGAGAGCTAGAGAAAGAGATTTACGAAACCATCAAAACGCTCGTTTCCATCTGTGGATTGGGCGAGGAGGTCGTATCACATGGCCAGCTCGGTCACCAGACCTCACTCCGTTGGACTTCTTCTTGTGGGACTAATTTAAAAGGAAGGTGTACGCTGTAGCATGCTCGTCAAGGGAAGAAATGATAGAAAGCATCAAGGCCGCGTTCTGTACAGTGACACCACAAATGTTGCATAATGTTCGGGCATCTTCTAAGAAAGTACTAGGCGCGCATGTCGAGGAAGGAGGTGGAGTAATTCAGGATCGCAGTGATTGTCGTGAAGTGATAACGTGATTTGGGGTCGCTGACCTCAATAGTGTTGTGATGCGTTTGTTTACGTTTTAGTCAGTCATTATAGTTAATCATTTTTTATTTCATAAAAACAATAAAGTGTTTATTTTAACTCGGGATTTCGTATATAGAATCTATACAAGGTATAGTATCCACCTACTTTACATTGTTACCCCCTTTCCGTTACAGGTTGTAGAATTGGCTACTTGACAAAATTTTAAAATCTTGTTAATTGTAAACCTTGATACTCATTTCATCGCGTGAAAAGTATATTTCACAAAAAAATATATATTTACCATATGTATTTTTCATTTTAAAAAATCTCTTTAAATTTCCCACGAAAACGCTCTAAGCTGTCATGGCGCCTAAAATGACGTTTATCATAGATTGTCATATCGAGTTTGGCTTTCCTGTCGATTGGCTTTAAACTTAAAATTACGAGTACTGTACGGTAGCGTAAAATACGAATTATGCGTTAAATATAATATCATACGAAACAATCAACAACATGGATTTTTTGTCATCTCATGCGACAAATTTGACGTTACATACGCTAAACGTTACTATTAATATCTGATCATTCAATAATACTTCATCTTTTTATGAGTATATGCTAGTCAATAACATAAATAGTACAAACAAATAATCGATAATATCCAAAACTCATTTTGAAAAGAAATAGGGTTCCGTAAAATATTTGGGTTTTTCGGACACAAGGTTTAAAATCAACCAGTAAGGTTACTTATTTTGCGTACGCTGCCTAAATTTTAAAAGATAGAATCAAAATGTTCAAATTAATTGTAGATCTTATAACTATTTACAAAAAAGTTCGCGACACACTATACCTATCTACATAAGTCGAGTGAGGCACAACAACCATTTTGTTATTAAAAAATCTTGAATTTTTTGAACCACATTGAACCGCATTTATTTTCATGCTATTAATCCTTATCAATATAAATTATTTCATCAGTGCAGTTTAAGTATGGCGGTGGTGGACGAAATTAAAATATTACAATTTCTGCTGCACGGCCCGTTGCGAACTGAGCGTCACGATGGAAATATAAAATTATAATCAATACTCAAAAATATCGATGTTTCAAAAATCATCGACTTCGCGTTCCGATTTTTCAAATCGAAAACATTCATAGTACGTTCATTATTAATCTGTGGTACAGAGTGGACACCCCTAAAATATGACATCGGCTGCTGTAACGTTGTGACTTTCTGCTCGGCGTTTTCAGTCACGTGACTTAATGCCTATGTCATTGGATTTTCTTTTCTAAAAATATGAATAATCTTTGATATTTATGTTCTTGAAATTCGTATTTCCTTATCTAAATATCTTAATTTATCATTAGAAACTATTATCCTTCCGATTTGTTCTTAGTGGAAAGTAGCCAATTGTATAAGTAAAATTTAGGCCTGTTTAAACGAGGTTCTCACTTCTGTAGGTACTATAAAATAATTTTGACGACCTACTTTTCTTGATGACCGGCCTTTATTCAAACAACGGCTGTATGTACCGTGTCTTATTTTTATTAATAAAACCATCAGGGTTATCCCACACTGATCTTGGGTCTATGTTCTAAAATCTGAGTTACGATAATAATATTAAAAGTCATTTTAGTTTATTAATATGATGAGGCTCTATACAAACAATAGAACTTTTAGCTATCAACGACAATAGATTGAAAATCATTTATTCAATCTATCAAGATTTTTTCATGCAAAATACAAACACATAATTGTTCTCTTGTCAGGACATACATATGTGTGTGTCTGCATATCTGTAATCTAATCATTTTTTTCTGTAATAAATTTATATTGCGCTTCAACATTGACCTCATCCCACCTGATGTTAAGTGGCAATGAAGTCCCAGCTTAAGGGCGACAAGTACAGCCTTGGAAACCTTATTCACACGCACAAACACAACAACACCGAACTGATTGTTATTTTGTTACGGTCTTCTGTAAGGTGTAAGTTTTTCTCCAGGCGCGCTGCTCCAGTTCAAGCTATAATTCGCTATTCCCTACCTCTCTCATTTTTTTATGTAATGTTGCGTACTCGGCCACGAAGGCAATGTGAGTGAAAAAAGGCCTAATACTGTTTGAAGCCTTATTTTGCCGGTATCATTTTTAGGTCCCATCTGAGCATCTACCAAATCTTTGATCGAAGCTTTTAAACAGTTGTTTTTGATACCGTAAGTATTTTTTTCCTCAACAAAACTATTTTGAACACCCCTATAGTTAGGTCATAAATCAATCATACGGGCTAGGCAATGCCTAGGTACTATCGAATGATCTAAACGATAATCGATACCTAAGCAAGTGCAGCATAAATAAGCATACGGGTGCACTAACCACGACATTTATGCACAACGTCCCGCAAAAGCCATTGTAATCGATATTACACGTGACAAAGTAAGTTACAGGTATTGCTTTTGAGCGAGCAACACAAATCAACAATTTGACACCCACACGCAGAGCCTCGCCTTGCGTCATCAAATTTAGCTAACGTGTGTACAAACATTCGACCCTGCCTAGTTGCCTTTCCGCACAAATATTGCACTGTGTTGGATCTGACACAATTCGATCCTACTTTTGATAGATCGCCTTCCAATATTCCTAATGTATGAGCAAAGACGTGATTTGACATGCCCCTTTTTTGTAAAGCTAGTTTTACCATAAACAAAAGAACAATAGCTTAGGTAAGTACACCCTAAAGTGTTGTGCTAATTTGTATCTACCTAAAATATAACAAGCGTGCAGTTGATGAGTTGTAAAATAAAACTACAGACTTTGGCGCAAAAAAAAACGATTTCATTCCTATAACTTTAATGATTGAATGAAATACACTCGCGAGCAACCAAAGCGACTCAAGCGCTACCTCTACATTCAAACATTGTTCTATATAAAAATATACAACATTGAAATAAAAATAATATGCCATTTGAAAGCTTGAAACTTCAGCTTTTACGAAATGTCATCATTATTAAAATCCATGTATACTTTTTTTTTACTACCGGTGTCTGAACTTAAATGGGGAAAAAATGGGATTTTGGGTAAAGGAGTTTGACACAAATAAATCACGTTTTTTTTTTAAGAAGTATAAAATGTATTGATTCAATATTTGGTATTACCTCCCCTAGCCCTAATTACAGCACGCAGTCGATTCTTCATCGATCTTATTAGTTTTTTGACGTTGTCTTGAGGAATACCTTCCCACTCCTCTAATAAAGCTGCCTTCAGTTCTTCTAGGCTCGAAGAAGCTGGATTTCTTGCTTCGTTTGAGCTCGTCTCATATATGCTCGATGGGATTTAGGTCTGGACTGAGCGCAGGCAAGTCCATTGTGCGCAAATCGACTTCTTGAAGGAACTCCTGAGTAACGCGCGCTGTGTGGCATCGAGCATTGTCGTGCATTAGGATGAAGTCTTCGCCAACAAATCCTACGTAGGGCACAACATGTTCCAGGAGAATATTTGTGATGTACCCATCAGCTCCCAGTCCCGCTCCTCGGCCTCCTCCAGGCACGAAAATGAGCACGGTTTTACCCTCCAACGAGATACCAAGCCCACATCATGCAAGAACCGCCACCATAGGCAACGGTTTCTGCAAAACAGCATTAGGCAAATTACTCTCCCGGATGCCTGTAGACCCGGCCTCTCCCGTCACTGCCATGCAGACACATCCTGCACTCGTCAGTAAATAGGACCGACCGCCATTGCCCGATGCTCCAGTTGAGATGCTCTCGAGCAACCTGTAGCCAAGCTTGCCGGTGGCCTGCAGTCAATTTGGGGCCCGTTACAGGCCTTTTTGGAGTCAGGTTGGCTTCCTTTAGACGTCTTCTTACTGTCCACTCGCTGACAGCTACAGCTGTAGTAAAAAGACATACACACGTATGTTAAAAACGAGACAGACTGAGCTGAGACGTGTTCGAGGTACACCTCGACATCCGTAAGGTGCCGATTTCGCAGGGTGGTTGAGACAATAAAACGGTTGTCTCGTTCAGAAGTACAAGGTTGGCGGCTGGTTGTTGATCTCCGAGTGAATGCTCCGGTCTCTTGACATCTTCGGTATACTCGGGACACAGCAGATTGACTCAAGTGAAGCTGGGAAGCCACTACTCGCTGACTGAGTCCTTGTTGCAATAAGGCAACAACATGAGCGGCTTCTTGAGGTGTGGTATCCATGGTTTCTTCAAAACAATGAATACAGGTTGGGGAGATGTGTATCGGTCAACTGTTGATAAGAAACTGATAAGGGTTCAAGGGTCACGGAGGTTTTTATAGGGCTAGAGGTTAGCGCAACTAGCAGGTAGCGTAGGTAGTAATTAGCCTCATATGCCCTAATTGCGCAAATGAACATGTTGGTACTTGTTTTATTTATTGATATTGATGTTTTTTAAAGGTTAGGTTTCAAGCTTTCAAATCGCATATAATTTTTATTTCAATGTTGTATACTTTTATATAGAACAATGTATGAATGTAGAGGTAGCGCTTGAGTCGATTTGGTTGCTCGCGAGGTAGTTCAAAAATAAGTTTTGAAAAATTTAAAACACAGGAAAAACTAACCATATTGGCCATTAAAAGAAGTGAGTAGTATGCTTTGCGATTTTAGAGTACCTATAGTTGTCATGGTCTTAATATTAATTGATGAAATTTCATGAGTATTGATGGCTGTGCGAATTTAAATTTCAAATTTATGACGTTAGAAATATTTTTTTTTTATATATTACACTTCAACATTGACCTCATCCCACCTGATGTTAAGTGGAAATGAGGTCCTAGCTTAAGGGCAACAAGTAGAGCATAATCAAGCTGTTACTGGACTTGTCGCCCTTACCTTGAAGGCTTAACCCCTACTACTAATGTAGCAACACCCAGGAGCTCTGGAAACCTTACTCACACGCAGGAACACAACAACACAGAAGTGATTGTTATTTGGCTGCGGTCTTCTGTAAGGTGGAGGTATTTCACCAGTCGGGCTGCTCCAGTTCGAGCGATAAATCGCTATGCCCCACCTCTCTTTAATTTTGCGGGAGTCAAACGATAATAATCTTTATTATTGCTTTCGCAGGTTACCTTGATCAAGGACTGATGGTAAAGGATTCAATTATGCTAAGACGTCATTACTTAAAATCAGATTCTTGGAAATACGATTTGATGTCGCTACTGCCCACTGACATCGCCTACTATTGGTGGCGACCTGAATCTTGTGGCGCAGTTAGTATAATTAGTGTGAATATTATATTATATTATTATATCTACTAATTAGTGTGAATATTATATTATAGCTAAGCGGCCGTGTAGATACAGGAATATGATGATATACATGCACGCAAAACATTCCAGCGAACCGTTACTTGACTTTGTTATTACTAAAGAGTCAATATTGGCTGTTTCAGAATCGTTTGCCGTGCCCTGTTATTGTGCGACTGAATCGGCTATTTCGCTTGCCCCGAATGTGGGAGTGGTTCGATCGCACCGAGACCGCAACAAGTTATCCTAACGCGTTCCGGATATGCAAGGTCGAATATTTAGCTCACTTTTTTTACTAATTTACGGCTGTTGTACCTACTCTGTTCGAATCTTAAAACAAACTTTTTTAATTTTAGGTCGTTATGGCGATTCTCGTCCTGATTCACTGGAATGCGTGTCTATACTTCGCCATAAGCTACGCTATAGGATTCGGGACTGATAATTGGGTTTACAATCTAACTGGCGCCCGGAACGAGAGCCTCGCTCATCAATACATCTATAGCTTTTATTGGTCCACTTTAACTCTCACTACTATCGGAGAAACGCCGCAGCCAGAAATCGACGCCGAGTATTTGTTTGTAGTCGCGGATTTCTTAGCCGGAGTGCTTATATTTGCTACTATCGTAGGAAATATTGGTTCCATGATCTCCAACATGAATGTAGCCAGAGTGGAGTTTCAAAATAAAATGGATGGCGTCAAACAATACATGGCTTTTAGAAAAGTGAGTGGTGATTTAGAAGCAAGAGTGATAAGATGGTTTGCGTATACTTGGGCCCAGAGCGGGGCACTGGATGAAGAAAATGTACTGTCTTCCTTACCTGACAAATTAAAAGCCGAGATTGCAATTCGAGCTCACTTAGATACTCTGAGGCAAGTGAGAATATTCCAAGATTGCGAGCCTGGTTTGTTGGAAGCTTTGGTTCTTAAACTAAGGCTCCAAGTGTTTAGTCCCGGTGATTATATTTGCAGAAAAGGTGATGTAGGGAAAGAAATGTATATTGTTAAACGAGGTCGACTTCAAGTCGTGGCTGATGACGGGAAGACTGTTTTGGCAACCATAAGTGCAGGACAAGTGTTCGGAGAGGTCAGCGTATTGGAGATCGCAGGCAATCGTACTGGGAATCGGCGAACGGCCAACGTCAGGGCGTTGGGTTATTCCGACTTATTCTGCTTGGCGAAAAGAGATTTGTGGGAAGCTTTAGCTGACTACCCAGACGCTAGAGCTACACTTACAGAACGTGGATGTCAACTTTTACGTAAAGTAATTACTCACATGAATATTTTTGTACATTGTTGAGTCCAGATGGAAATGTAATGGGCCATGACTCATAACCAATCATAGCTCATTAGTAAATAAATATTTGGTCGTAACACCAAACACCTATTTTATAATAAAAATCACATTGTACTTTTAAATCTTTCATGTGTTTATTTCCATTACAAATTTAGTTAAATTACTTTACAACTGACGAAACAATTTAAAATCTATAACCTAAAAAAATATGTTCTAACCACGCATTTTAAATTACAGGATGGCCTTTTAGATGAAAACGTATTTGAAAACGCCCAAACCACTCAGCAAAGCCTAGAAGAAACAGTGCACCAACTTGAAACTACGGTTGATGTGTTACACAATCGTTTGCAAGGTTTACTAGCGGATGTCGGTGAAGAACAGGAAAAAATTAAACTAAGAATCAATAAAATTGAAGGCAGGTTAGTAGCAAGACAAAAGCTATGCGAAATTACTGATGTTTAGCTGTTAGCGAAAGTCAAATTGGCACAATTTGCAAAGCGATTTCCCTACTAACTTTTTCCAATCCATAGCAATATTTAGGATCTCTTTCATTTAAAAACTTAACATAAAACTAGGGCTTAATTTGTTTGGGTAATCGTTTGAGTCTGATATTAAAAAAAATGAAAAACTTGTTCGACACCAAGTAGTTTTGAAAGGATAATGGCAACTATTAAAATAAAATAAATTGGGCCCACCACATTTTTAGTAATATGTTTTCATATTCAATCTTTTTTAGGATGGTGGATATAGAAAACGAAGAATCTGATACTGACGCTTTGACATCAATGGAAGCGTCCGAACCGAGAAGTGAAATCGCAAGAGTATGCGACGCGTCCGGATCCAGCGATGTGCCCATGAGCTCCACTCACGATACGTCAATGTTCCTCCTCAGCAACCCAATGCCGGTGAGGGAGAGAGGCCACTCCCTTTGCGTTGAGAGAACCCCCGGCGGCCTCTTCCAACTTGGTCTAGAACCACGCAGCAAGTCTTTACGCATAAAAAAAATAAACAAAGACATTTCTAAATGAATCTGTACATGCATAAGACAAAAAAACGGGCAACTGTGCATTTGCTAATTTTACAAAATAAATATTTGAGCGGTATTAATCAAAAGGCATACTTCCATGATGGTAAGTTTTCTAATACTTTTAATTGGTTAAATGAAGAAGCCAAAATAATCAAATTGCGCCGACTCCTACTTTAAAAACATAATTGACTACCTACCTAACTACTATTAGGACAAAGTATTAAGAAATTCCATAATTGACTATTTGACAGTTTTACCATCAAAATATGAAACGTGTTGGATGATTTTTATTGTTACAATTAAAGCCTTGTAATAAGTACCTACATATTTAATTTTTATAAAAAATAATACTTTTTTATTCATGGGTTAAATCCAAAACGCAGATGGCAGAAACGTGATGTTACATCACAAAAAGAAACACAATATTCTTAAGCGGAATGACATGTGTTTTATATGTTGTTATTCTATTTCTATTCTATTTTAGAAAAATGTTACTTTTGCACTTACTGAGCGCGTGAGAATTTACTCCATATGTATATCGAGTAAATCAACACAAGGTGTTAAAAAAGTTGATACCTACTGCAAATTGTTTCAATTATTTTCTTGACTTTTGCTCTACTAAATATTAGAATGCATAAAATGTAGGTCACATCAAAGGGCTCTTCACAAAAGCAAATAGATAATTTTTCTGATTTAATTTTACAATCTCACCGTGCCAATTATAACCAATGCTTTCGACCGTTCGACCGTTCAGAACGAATGTAAATCGTTTTCCAGAATTTTTATGTACCTACTTGAAATGTCCTTTCTTGTGATTAAAATATAGATATTTTTCTAAATTCCTACATAAGTATAGATACAAATTATTTGACAGAATGACTACATTCTGCCGTAGTCTGCATTAATTACATTGCGACGTAACGAATTTCGAAAATCACATGTTTACATGATTGATTATTTTAAAATATTATTTGAAAGTAGCTCCGATTGTTTTTCTTATGGATTATTGTACTGAATTCAAATATACATGCTCAGTCTCTCACAGAACAGAGAAGTTCTTTTCATCTGATATTTTATGTACCTATTAATATAGATACTGTTGATGCAAGCCAGGGGTTTTTTAAATTGTCCATAAATATCAGAAGGCAATATGTGTCCTTCAAAAGCGTTTCTGCCATAATCGCTTACATTTCACAGATACGGTTCTAAAATGTATTTAATGAAAGTATGTTACAGGTATAGTC
Organism: Glyphodes pyloalis; assembly: GCA_037074685.1. Lineage (NCBI taxonomy): Eukaryota > Metazoa > Arthropoda > Insecta > Lepidoptera > Crambidae > Glyphodes > Glyphodes pyloalis. The sequence continues at coordinate 19,418,123 of JAYKKO010000001.1, forward strand.
AGGAGCCTTATGCCAAACGTAGATTGAATCCTAGGCTATGAAATATTGACAATAGACTTAATTTAGTTTACGTAACATAGTTAATATTAATAATAATACATTTCGTTACAATAATACTTTCTAGGTTTTATGTCTACAACCGATACAAGTCGTAGTAATTGAAGAAATATCCCAAAAATCACGCATGCATTTAGCATTGTCGCATATAATATTTTTGACAAATTTGTATGACGTTAAGTTCTTATCAACCGAAATTTTCTTGCTTTCCTATTTATTGCTCATAACCTAGTCGATAAACATTACTTTGTCTGCTTTTTTTTTTAATGAATGAAGCGATTATAGAATTATTCTATGTAAGTATACGATATTCAAGCAGATATTTGTTATGGATGAATATATGATTGGGGGAATCAATATTTGCATGGCAGACCACGAAATAATATTGTTTCATGGAAATTTATAATAAAAACGGAACAACATAAACATAAATTATATATTTATATTTGTGGTTACTTACTCTTATATTAGATAAGTGTGTATGAAACCAAAAAGGAGGATTTGTGCAAACTGCTCTAAGTATTGTATTAATCTTATAGAAAATAACCTTGTAAACTCTATCAACAATGATTTATGTGTACCTAGTTGTGAACATACAGTCACCGCCATAATTTGTATACTTAGTTTTCAGATTTTAATTTGAAAGCAGCAAATAATTTGAGTGAGAAAGCTTTCCTTACAAATGTTTGTAAGTGTAGGTACTTATAATCATTTCGGTGTTACTACTGCGTTATTGCAATACCAACCAATAATGTTATTGCAGGATGTGAAGATATGTTATAATAAATCTGAAATTATATTGGTTTATATAATTAATCAGTTTATTTTTCATCATCGTGCTTAGAGATGTGCGCTTGGTTTTCATTAGGTGAAATGTAGACCAAACAGCAAAAAATATTAATCTTCTTCATGAGCATAATAAAACAGCAGACGAAATCGGTTTAAAAAAAAATGAACTAAAAAAACTAACCTATTTATTTTTATTAAACTAAGTTTAAAATGTCATTCTAACGATTTCAATTAATATAATCAAACTGTATCTATTACATTAAACATGCGCTATAGATATTGCTCTCATTCTGTTGTCAGTAGCAACAGCACGTGTGCTTCAGAAATTATTAAATGTTTTAATAGTAAACGTTGAAGATTGACTAAGTGGTAAATACATTTAGCAAATATTTGAAAAAATAATTCAAGTACAATTTAAATATAAACTTATTAAAGTTGCCATAATTATCACTGTTATAATATTTTATTTATACAAAATAGTTTATTCCATCGCAATATTTATATGCCATATAGTATTCAAGTTTATTTCGCTAAATAATATATGAATTTGTAAAACACGTAAAGTGCTTAATCTATTTCTTTACTCTCAGCCAGTCTAATGCGACTCCAGTCCAATATGACAGAAACTGAATTCCTATAGGAATAAACGGTAAATTTTACAAAAATATTTATGGCGTTGACTGTACCCATTGCTAAATATTGTAGTATTTGAAGAAATAAGCGTCAATGGAAAGCAGCTTTAAAATGAAAGGTAATTAAGTTGTGTAGCATAAGAAAAAAATTGTGTTTTCTATGGAGTTGTAGAAGCAAAAATTAAATGTTTAAATGCAATCCGCATTTTTTTATTTTAATATCGTCTTTGTGGCATGTGGAGTTTTATCAGTTGTTATTATATATCAGTTATTAATTAATAAAAACTGATGAAACACCATCTACATTTCACATAGAGATTTCAAACGATCCTATACAGAAATACCCAAACACAATAAAAAATAAGAAATATTTATCTTTCCAGGTATGGAAAGGTATTTCAAACAAAATTGGCACATGCATGTGGTACGAAAAAAAAATGGTATCCAAGGTGTTAAGACTTTTATTGTCTAAGATGCGATCAATAGCGACACCAAAGTGCATACAAATACAAATCATAAACACATACGTATACCAAACAACTAAGCCAACAGTTGGCATCATTAACTGGTTTTTTAAACAAATAACATTTTCACATTTACAACGTAAATCTTTAGGTATACAATAAATCTTAGTATTGTACACAGAATTTTTTTTTATTATTATATGTCCCTAAGCCAAAACTGGGTGTCTAAACAAGTGGCATTATTATACAATGAAAAGGACAGTTTGTTTTGCTAGGCTATTGCTTTGCTTATATCTTATTTGCCAATATCTTATCGTCAGTTATATGTTCCGAACAGGAGGTAACTTCATTTGGTTTATAAAGACGATTCATAAATGTCACTGATTAATAAAATATTTTCCATTTTCATCCTCCATTAGCTTATTATAATGGCAATTACACCCTACATAGAATAGGTAGATAAGTATCTCAAAATAGAATAATCGTCAAATATCTAGAAATGAAAGATCTTTTGAGAACAATAAACCAAAGTAACTAGACGTTTCATAATAAACATTAAAGTGACATTTTTTTTGTACTAAGTGATATAGCAACTATCTGAGGTTTACCTTATATGTCTTTCTTTGACAAATTTTAACACTTGCGTGTGCATTATAGCATTGCTACGAAGCAAAATTTTTTAGTCGCCTAAAAATACTACTCGTTTAGGCACCCATAGTTATAAGATTATAAATATCATTATTATATAATAATTTTACAAATAAATAATTATTTCAGTTTAGCACGTAGGTACTAGAATTATTGATGATTTTGTACAAAATTGTGAAATATCTGTTTATGTTTTTATTGCTATAACGTTGGCGGTGGTTGAAATTCTAACTATCCACACAATAAATATTCACATTGCTTTGGAAAAAGTACAAAGCATTTATTCTAAACTGTACACATTACTTAAGTAGAAATATAAAATGTAATAAATAAACTCAATTTGAAAATAGTTATGTCCCGCTTATGCCAAAGCATTGTATTTTTCTACTGAAATCCTGACTGGATATTGGATACTACAAATAGATACCTATTACTGACAAATTATTTTATAGTTTTTGGCAAAGCGAATATTTCAACAAACTGATCACATTGATACCAAAGACAATCTGGGTGTACCTACTAATCACGAAACATTACTGTTTACCCATTTTCGGAAAACAAACTTATTTCAAAGATATAACTTAACAAATACAACAAGAAAAACACTAGGGAAAAGTTTCCAGTCGATAATACCATCTTACTCACACTCATATATTAAGCTGATTTATATTAAATCAAAGGCTTTAAGGCATTATGAGATCTTTCGCAAATGTTTCCCAGATTCTAATAGGTTTAAGTACCAGATCATAATATTATGTGATCAATTCAACATTAATGGCTTCTCACCACTGACGTCATAAAGTCAAATGGACTTACACACAAGTCTCAGCTACGCATTATTACCACTTTATTAGGGCACTTACATTTTTTGCAGCAACAAAAAGTGCGTTTGACAGCCGCGATACTGCATCGCGACACCAGCTACAACACACACTTATAATCGTATAGGTTTTTATAAGTTTATACTGAATCACAATTGTGTAGATATTTTATTATCTCCTCAGTGAAAGTTGACGCTTTGCGGCTGTAAATCGCAAACGAAGAAAAGGAGAAATACCTATACGTAAGTACAATCAGGGTCACATCAACCCCCTCTCTACTGTTAGCTTCTGCAATAGAATTTTAATGTAATGTTGACCGCATAGAGTTTCATATCAATAGGAATATTTTGACAGGCTTAAACAGGTCGATGTGATAGGTACTAACTGTACAATAGCCATATTTGGTAGGACTTTATTAAGTAGGTATTGAATAAATTTGATTTTATGTATCTAAAATTATTCATCATTATAAGAAATCGACGACTCGGAACTAAATCGCAATTTTGGATTTTTTTTATGTACCAATGTGTTATCCGTTTATTTTTTATTCAATTAATTATACAATTATACTTAATTGAATTATAATGTGATTAAGTACTTCAATTTAAAAGTTCACTACTTATTCAATTAATGTGCATATTTATACATTTATGATACAACTAACTCCATTTAATTTTAAGATATATATTCATATTTTGGAAGGAAACAAATATATCTAAACATAATAAGTTCCCCTTAACATTGAAGAAAATTATAATTTACATAAAACATTTCGAATATGGTTGGCCATTTGATACAAGAGCAGACGTTGCTTCCTCCTTCATGCCCACTGTAAAAAAAAAAATTATAAAAAATTTAGAGAAAAAAATCTCGTTTAATCTTTGAGGGCATAACTTTCTCAGATAACGGTCGACTTCTAAAGTGCATTTTTTAAAAATCTAATAAAAAAATCATTCAAGATGGTTGGTACACATTAAAAGATTACATTTGATTTTGGCGCATCGTACGTTTTTTTAACCGACTTCAAAAAAAGGAGCAGTTCTCAAGTCGACCGTAAATGTACTATATGATATTTTTTCTTATCCCATTAATCATTTTTTCAAATTTTTCAAAAAAAAATTTTTTCAAGATGGTGGAAAATGCTTGAACTGGTCGACTATTTAAACTTAATCTTTTTCGGGAACCACTCATCAAACCCTTTATTGGCAACATTTTCATATAAAATAATGTAATATTGGTGTTGGAATCACAAGGACCCGTATCATATTTTATCCAGGGCTACTGTGACACACACTATTCTCCATTCGATTCATATCAGCTTCATAGACCGCTGGTGATATCATATCTGCAGCGAAAGAACACAGAAAACACTCCGACGTGGAATTCATATTATATCAAAATTGGTTTAGACGTGCAGAAAACACAATAGGTGTATTCGAATCGTAATCTATTCAAGACAATATCATTAACTGAAATACTAACCATCAGGCCAAAATGAGAGACGAGGTCCTGGTGAGTCTGAAGAGGTGACGGCTTCGTGGCGTCTTGTTGGAGAGAAACTACTGGCTGGTACATAGCCTGTGTTAGGACTTGGAGATCCACCTATAAAAATACTGTATAATAGTTTATGAAGATTTTTATTCCAGTAAAAAAGTGGCAGCCCTAGCTACAGCAACAAAGCATGACACAAGAAACAGTACCTCAAAATACCTAATAATTAAAGTTGTTTGTTTCGCGTTACTTGTAGTATGTACTTAATAAGTACTTTAAAGTTTCTAGTGAAACAATTTAAAATAAAACATACAGTTTCATCAAACAATGATCTTATAAAGGAAAATCCCATGATTTCATTAATTATGCCATGCGTGAGACATCGACATCTTGGTGGGCGGCTTCAACAACGTTGGTAACCTTTGTAATAATTAGTACCCAATATAGTGATTTTAAAATAGTTATTTAGGGTTGTTCATTATGTAAACGGCTGTCCTTTAATTACCACCCTTACCTACAGACTATGTTGGTATGTAGGAACATGTCAAGGTTTTCATTTAGGCCGACATATCAGACCGTTTATCCAAAGATGAACTAGGTAGCTCTTAGCTCAAAAACCATAATCTCAATAATCTTCCTACGTTTATTTAACTATTTTTTATAAAAATATAAAACAAGAAATTACTACTTCGGTTCTTTAAATCTTTTTTTTAGCAATAAAATAGGAAGAAACATATAATTTGCCCACCAATATACAGATAAAATGATGTTAACGTATGCATACTAAGTACTCAATAAAAATACTTAGAAATGTTTTCTTCGAGAACCTTAAAAAAAGTCGTAAAGTCCTGCTTACCATGTAATTTCTTTTGCACCTCAACGGTTTATTATGCAGATAAATGTTAATAATAACAAATATGTGTTGGTAAAATGATAAACCATTTTTATTTTTTTAGTGGCCGTAGCCCTTTTTAGACCAACTATGGGGCGTAAGTTTTTCATTTAGATTTTTATTCATAATGGCTTAGCATCCAATAACTTTTTATAATTGATAACCTTCTATAAATAAGTTTAATTCTTTTATTTTACTTACTTTTTTTTAAAAGTAAGACAGTTTTAACACTAAAATAATCATATAAAAAACTATAATACTCGTATTGTTTAAAGTATTGTTTAAAAAAACACAGTACCTTCAGGCCAAAAGTGAAACCTGGAAATGGCAGCATCAGATGATGTTACGATGTCGTGATGACGACTTGGAGAAAACCCACCAGAAGATGGAGCGTAGCCAGGGCCAGGACTCGATGAGCCCTCTGAACAAAAGTATATAAACGGCTTAAAGTTTGATAAATTTTAAGCACTAAAATAAATGACGATGATCACTTTTGAAAAAATCCGAATTGCGGACCGATGTCTCGGCAAACTGAGCGTGAAATAACTTGAACAAGTTAAGCAGTAAAACTTCTAAGTTCTCGTTCCTAAGTGAACTATTGAGTGACGAATAAAAACTTACCAAGAGTTGTAATGCCTATTGGATTGTAGCTATTCATTGGAATCGATTGCATCGACTGTAATGAATTCTGCAGCTGCAACAACATTGAACGCAAATTAGTGAAATATTGTTTGTTGTATAAATTATCAATACCAATTTGGTAATCTGTCTTTACTCTGTGATCGGAGTGAAGATGGTCAAGATTTTACCTTTGACTGAAATATGTGAAAAATTGCTACTGACCTTTTCTTTCCAAATATCTGGACATCCTTGGATGGAAGACTTTATTTTTTAAGACTTATGATGACATATGGGTCAAAAATATGGAGCTTATTGATGAACCTCATCCGAAAAGTCAATTACACAGCGGGCGATGGATAAACCTATACTAGGAGTTTATTTTTAAGACGGGCTTGATAAGAAGGATATACAAAACATAAATCGGGGACATTTGGCTTTGAAATCGCAAAACTTAAGTATCAGGCCAAGTAGCCTGTAAAATGGATGATCCATGATACAGAAAAGTTCTAAGTATAATACGTGTATAAAGTGCAGCTTATACCCACTACAACAAGATAGACGACGGTGTCACGGTGCTAGGACGGCAATTCCAAGAGTCGCGTAAGTAGTGGATATTAATGTAACTAAAATAATGACTTCTATGGTTGGTCTTCCATTACCTGTCCCTGCAGCTGATGACTAGCGAATGGGTTGACGGATACTGGTGAGGCTTGGTGGGGTACAACGCTGTGGGGGGAGCAGCCTGGGGGACTGCGACCCATGCCGGCACACGACCCTCCGTACCCCAGACTCGGCGACGACTGCGACAACCAAGACCTGAAAGATGACAAGTAAACTTAAGTGAGCAATGCAGTAAACATTACAATGGCAAGATTGAAATGATCAGTAGACAAGGTCGAGATTTAATTTGAAATTTTACGATATAGAAATATGTTGTTGTTTATCAATTGTGAGTATCTACTTTTAAAATGGTTCTCTTAATAAAGTGTAAGGTCGTTACTTGTAGCAATTATTTTGGCAAAAGCTGGACTTCCTATACTAAAAATAATGTAATGCTGTCGTCTTGCGTTTTCTATTCTACTGACAGAAGTAAAGTAACGGAATGCAAAAGATTTGTCATGTTTGATGAATTCTCAGTTTTGAACACCTATTTATTAAACATTAGAATCACACTCAAATCCCTTTACTTAGTTTTATCCCTTTTTTAACAAAAACAATTAGACAAAGACAGACCATCATATCAGCCTCGGAATAGAAAACACAATGATTTCAACCTAAAATTGTATTACTTTAATTCAAGTTATACGAATAGTTTATCGAATCGAAGAAGATAATCTTTGTAAAAAAAAAAGTATACAGCGCTTTACCCTTAAAAACACCGTTAAATGTAATGAGACAAGAGCCTTCTTTGACTCATTAGAGTTTCTAAGTACCAGGAAGGTAGTAAGTTCCCCAAAGCGCAAAAATATTAATAATATGAAAATTCTAGAAAAGGAAACTTTCAGCAAACACTTTAATTATAAATAGGTAATATCTACAATCAGAATCTTATTAACTTTTATTGAGGTAATCAACATTGTTACTGGACTAGTCATAATCGGTAATAGGGATTCATCTCTAGCTTATCATACTTGTCCTTGATTACCTTATAATATAAATATTGTGAGATCTTTGGAATTTACGCATAACCCTCACAAATGGACAATTATATAACTACCACAATTCTGCAACCCCGTTCATTAGGGTTTAATAAAGTCAAAAAGACTATAGTTAAATGTGAACATACTTGATCACTAACACGCGTAAGGTTTTAGGTCCCTTCTTCATCGTACCTTTGTCGCGCCCATAAGGGCGCGACAAAGGTACGACATTCAGTTCATTCAGACATTGAAAGGTTCAACATTAAAGGGATGTACATAAGTACATCCCTTTAATGTTGAACCATATATTATTTGGAGATCTGGGATAGGTATCCTGGGCGTCCAATGTGAAAGTAATTTAAACGGTGGGATAGCCCTTATAACAATAACTCGTGTGGTAGTCAGTTGCTTAAATTACACAATGTGCAACGCTCTATTGTCACTTACGTGTCATATCTCGGGTATGAGGGTGGGTAAGGCGATCCTGAGCCGAAGTAGTTCCTGGCGCCGAGCGGCAGCGGCTGCATGTGGGCGGGCACGTGCTGCGCGACGTGCGCCACGTGGTACCCGTCGCCGAACAGCGCCTTGGAGTACGGAGTAGCGCGGAACGGCCGCTTCATCCTCCGCCTCCTCTTGAAATTGCCGTTCTCGAACATATCCCCGCATTGCGGATCTACAACAATACTACACTCACAACCAAAAAACTAACGCGCTAAAGTTCGACAGCTGTTCACCTTTATATTATAACAAAGGCATAACGACATGAGCTTTATTCGCAGGCAATATTCGCGAAGGCGAAACGAGATGACGCACATTTTTTGTTTTCCAATATGTATCGCTAGCAAAACATGGCATTGAAACTTGGAGAACTCACTTTTACAAAGTTTTTTAGAAAAATTAAAACTCACCATCGTTGTCATTAGCTTAGATCAAATTGCTTCCTTTTCCTCAGTGTCTAGATGAACAGTGATTTTTCTTTGAAATTAATCATCTACGACATACGTAACAGATAGTCCACACACTATCGTACAATGCTGCAGTTGACATCAGAGAAAGGAAGCCGAAAGACCACCATACCACGACGCCATATAGCCGACAGACCCTAAGAAAATTTCAACTCAAGGAAAACTATTCAGAAATACAGTAAACCTGCAGGTTTATTATTGATAGAATTTTCTATCCATTGGTCGGAACATCAAAGACGGTGAGAAACCAGAGTAGCATCTCAGTTTTATCGTTAATCTCGATGATTTTCTTCTGATGTTAATTTTAGTTCTGGTTTGATTTTAGTTGATATTTGTATTTATGACATAAAGAATCCCTGAACTAATTAAATAACCTTTTTTGCAAGTTAGGTATCGTAAAAAATTATATAAAGCCAAAATAAGACATTGACATACAGTCAATAAAAAAAAAGGAGGGTTCTCTATTTTAATCAAATGATTTAGGCAGAAAAAATTGGCCTATTAGGTATAATGATAAAAGAAGAAAGTTCAAGAAAAATAAAAATGTATGAATAGTTCTATACAATTAATAAAAACAGTACTGTTTTTTGAAAATACAACTTGACCTAAGGTCGTTGTATCATTTACTTACAATATTTACGTCTTGTAAGTTAACAGATTTAATAGTTGTTACGCTGATAGAAATAAAAAAATATACAATCAACTAACTTTTATCACTAATTGCCTGTTTCTACCTCTCTGTAACTGGAGACGAAACTCTAAAAATAAAGGTCTAGTACATCTATGTTGACACATTATTTATTTTCCATAACATTTGAAAACATTATTCAACGAGTTTACTTACATTCACAAATGGCTTAAATTTATTAAACATCTACACTTAATAAATTTTCCAAGCTTTTTATGGCATGCAACAAACAACTACCACGCACAAAATTCATAGCATGGCCTATGGGCATCTTGGAAGAAGTTCCCAGTTCCCTTAATCCCAGTATTAAAACTTATTCTAAATGTAGGTATGTAACACTGACTGAATTAATAATATATAAATGCTCTTTATCGCTAGGTATTTAGACATAATCAAGCATAATGATGATGTTTGAAGTCGCAATGAATATTGGTATAACTTGAATGTACCAATACGTACAGTTAGTTATATAACTGAAATTGATAAAACAACAACGATTGTTCAGTTTCTTATTTCCATATAATAGGAATACACAATTTATACATTCCAACTAAGTTAAAAACATTATGTACAAAAAAGCTAAAATAATATTTACAGAATTTTATAGTGACATTACCTTTGAAAATGATTTTTTACGAGCGTTTATCTAACTATCTTTGAAACATTGCAAATCCTATTAAAGCTCTTCCTAAATATTCAATTTAACTATAATAGGTAATAGATACCTGCTATTTTAAAATAGATGATAGTATGTTTGCTTCCAAAAATGCATTTTATTTGCTCAAAATGCATTTGTTGAGGCTTTTATAAAAAAATACAATTTAAATTTTAAAAAATTCAACACTTCAATGCGTGCAAGGATAAAATTAACATCACATTCATCAACCTGATTCCAAAGTAACTAGCGTAAGCATTTATATTACTGTAGGGAAACCAGAATAGCGGTGATACGACAATATTTTCTTAAATACAAATTTACACAGAACAAGTTAAAATGTTAATTACATCGAACCCACGATTCTTTATCCACGAATCACGATCAAATATTCCACCAGCCATACAAAATGACACTGATAAAATTAATTACCATTTATAAAATAGACACCTAAGAAAATGAGAACAATTAAAGATCTGTTGCACTTCAGCAATCCATCCGTTTATGGTACATTGATATTATCACGTACGTAAATACATTTTAAACCTTCTAAAAGCTGATTAAAGTACTCTAATCCACAAAGCACTTAATTTATCAACTTATTAATTTGACGTATAATAAAGAAATTCAGTAAATCTAAACTCTGGGATTTTACAGTTATCCTATCATCGGAAATATACACTTTCCATAAGTATTACTGTGATTGGTGGGTTACTTGAACACATCAAAAAAGGTTTTTACCTATATATTTTTAAGTAAAATAATTTGACGACTGCACATTTGCATTTGTTTGAATATTTGAAATTTCACAATTATTGTCCGCTTATTTTTAATTTAAATTCAGATTTCATCATATTTTAAATCGATCTGGCTTAGTTTACATAAAACACTTAGAGTAAGATGGGCCGTTTGATACGAGCACCGACGGAGTTTCTTCTTTTACGCCAACTGTGGAAAAAAGAAACAAGTGTGTAGTATGTGACTCACCTCTCCACACGTGTATTCATCTACTATATAAGTATTAGCCCTAAGTAATTAGAAAGAGATATTCAATTATAATCGAGGAGACAACACGTCTTTCAATCACTCCCGGGTCCCAACATTACAAGTGCTAAACTTACTAAATATTGAAATGGAATATGGTAATTTGTTTTGAAGCTATAATACCTAAATATTATTTGGTATATCTAGTAAAATTGATTGTGAACACAATAGTCAACGAAATAATATCCTATTGTGTGATCGCTCAATTAAATCAATGTTGCTCGATTTTTATAGTTTTATTGTAAAGTATCATCACAACCCCGGCCTTTTTTTCTGAAAATTCGTAATATACCTTGCTCGTTCTGGGAGTCGATCACATAACTCCGAGTTCATACCTTGGAAATTAATAACATTGAGACATTATTTTAGTTTAATTAAAAAAAAATGTTAAGATTGGTTAAAGTTTGGTAATAATTTATGAGTAGCTAAGATCTTTGCCCCACATCAGCGCAAGATGCACATCGATCTCATTCGTTGACGTCATTCCACTGGCATATTTAAACATAGCATAAGCAGCTATAGGGCGTCGCTTCAAGTATACAATAAATTTATTCACCGTCTGGCCAGAAAGAAAACCGAGGACCCGGTGAGTCTGAAGATGTTACGGCCTCGTGACGTCTGTTCGGTGAGAAACTACTGGCTGGGACGTAGCCTGCGTTGGAGCTCGGCGATCCACCTAGTTTGTATTATAAAAAAATGGGTTAAATCAAAATTCCGAAGTATGCCGAAGTAATGTATGCCGCCGAGGCTGGAGGTATGTCCAGTTTTGCAGTCAGCCATTGATATGTAGTGTTATCTATATTATATAAAGCTACTTATTATAGGGCGTCCATACACCCTCTTTACGGACCCAACAGGTAACGGATCAAAAGGTTTCCAATGAATTTTTTCTAACCTTGGATTTAAAGAACCATAATTGGCAATATATTCTAATATTATAAAGGTTAAGAGTTTGTTTATTTGACCACGCTTATCTCTGGAACTACTGGTTTGAATTGTAAACTATGTTTTGTGTTAGAAAGTGTATTTAACGAGGAAGGATTTAGGCTGCATAACATCATGCTGCATCCAATAAAAACGAATAATCAGTGAAAAATGTCGAAAAAAAACCGGCAAAAAGCGTGTCGGGCCACGCTCAGTGTAGGGTTCCGTAGTCTTCAGTGCATCACAATACTTAAGCATCCCCACTTAAAGTTACAAAAATATGTAAAGTAAGAAAAAAAATGCTAGCATATACGCTTAAATTACAACTTTAGTTAAAAAAATATTTTTTCAAAAATTTCAAAAACTATTAAACTATCAGGTTCAAAATAATTTTCCTAGAAAGCCTTTATGCAGTTCTATATTCTAGATTTTTTTCATACTTTTTGAACTTATGGTTCAATTATCAAAAAATGATCTTAGTATACCCCTGTTCATTTATAAATACCTATCCAACGATATATCACATGTTGGGATTGAAATAAAAAAAATCACCTCTCAATTTACGTGTAGGGGGGGTACCCTAAAAGAAAATTAATTTTTTGCACTTTGTTTACATATTTGTACCAAATTTCAGCTTTCTAGTGCAAACGGTTTCTGAGATTATCCTCGGACGGACAGACAGACAGACATGGCGAAACTATAAGGGTTCCAAGTTGACTACGGAACCCTAAAAAACGGGTATAGTAAGCGTGCGAATCCGCGGCGGGCCGCTAATACATATTTTAATTTCAGATGTCATGTAATATTCTCTGTACCTATCTTGTCTGTCTTAAATATTAGTGTTACCCCAGTGGCCCAGAAAAGCGGAACCCTAATTGCCAAAATGCTTTCTTTTTCTAGTATGAGTCAAAAATATGTACTCGTACCTTGGTACTTACACCGTTGCTATAAAAACGGCATTAGACTCTTACTGATGCCTTAAAAAATAAAACCATTCACTTATGTTTCACCCTTGGAAGATTAAGTTTTACCGTAATAAATCGGTATTGATATAACTTTTTATTTTCTTCGTTAAAATATTACAAAATATTGTATCTTTACATACTGATATCTGAATATTGTGTAGTTTGAAATAGTGTTTTTTAGTCACTGCCTTAAAAGTGCGCCGCAGACTATTCAAGTTAAGGAATGGCATGTCGTACCCATTCATCTCTTGTGCATATACCTCTCTGTAGGATTTTGCCATGGTTTAAAGGATGCACAGTCCTTAGCTAGAGACATGCAACCAATAGGTTAGGTTAATTAAAATTGTTTATTTAATTCTAGCTAGCGAAACTAGACAAGTAATTATGTTCTCATGTTTTTTATTGTATTATCGAGATCTTAAAGTATGTAACATTATGTATTTAGTATACCTACTCTGCCTGAATGTATGTACCTACTTGTAAACTGTCGTCGTCGGGCGCAATCTTAAAAACGTCTATCATCTGTCAATGCGTATTATCTACTCTAGTATTTCCATGCATATGAAATGGAATTGTCGGGAAAATTCCACTCTCTACATAAATTGAACCAACAGCGACATCTGAGAGGATCTCAGTGAATTTTGTGGAAGCACTTGCGCACACTTAAGCAAACTTGTATCGCCATCTACTTTTTCCTTGTGGAACTAGTCCGCCAAACCATGGTTAGCCATTTCTGTTTCAACCTTAGCAGATTTTTTACCTACACCTCTTAGTTTAATTTAATTCTTATATAGTGAGCAAGAAAACATGTTGTTTGTGTTCATGATGGACTACATCCTTTCTATCTCCCCTAATATTCGAAACAAAAAGTAGTCTATATTTTAATAAAGCTATATTTGTGCAAACTTTCATATCTGTAACTTAAAAAATAAACATTTTCCCATATAAACTTTCAAAGGTGGCATTACCCCCCCCCCCCCTTACTTTCTAACAAAAAGCAGCCTATGTCCGTTCTTGAGGTTCAACGTATACCTATGCCAAATTTCATCAAAATCGGTTGAGAGGTTTAAGCGGGAAAGCGTAACAGACAGACAGACAGACAGAGTTACTTTCGCATTTATAATATTAGTAGGGATTGAAGCATGAATATAGGAGTAAAAGTTTGGTAACCCCGCAAAATAGAGCTTTGATTTATCATCACATTGAAGCTAGTATTTACAGCTAAAACCGAAACCAAAACCAAGGTCATGTTATCGTATAAAATAATGAATTCGAGACGCAAACACAAACAAATCAAGACAAGACTATGAGCGGTTAGGTACGTGACAAAGCGATACTTTGTTCACTTTGTCCGTGACAGCTCAGTCATAATCAAACATGTTCTAAAACTTCAAGTAGGTTTAGGTTTTTGGCCGTAGCAAAGCTAATAAACTATGAGCGGTTAGGTACGTGACAAAGCGATACTTTGTTCACTTTGTCCGTGACAGCTCAGTCATCATAACCAAACATGTTCTAAAAATTCAAGTAGGTTTAGGTTTTTGGCCGTAGCAAAGCTAATAAAATTAAATTTTAAGAGAGGTAGGGCATAGCGATTTCTCGCTCAAACTGGAGCAGCCCGACTGGTGAAATACCTCCACCTTACAGAAGACCGCAGCCAAATAACAATCACTTCTGTGTTGTTGTGTTCCGGCTTGTGAGTAAGGTTCAGAGTTGTGAAATATTTGAAATACTTGTATTTTGTATTTAAATACAAGTATTTTGTATTTAATTTGAAATACTATTCGAGACATATTTTGTATTTGTAAAATGGTTTCTAATACTTTTTTATTCTTAACTTCATTTTTCTAAAGCATTCCGCGATTCAGAAAAACAAAAAATGGCCACTATACTACGTAAAAGATAGCTTGATCTCTGCGACATAAGTCAAACTGACATTCCGAGGGTGGTCATGATATAAAAAAAGTCGACAGATATTATTGACATTTCTTACTATATATCACAGGGCAACAATGATTTGGTTGCAGCGGTTTTAATCGATTATCCCCCCCTCCAATAATCTAATAATCGATTGGACTATCGATATAATCGATTAAATCGAAATTAAGTTTAGGTCAATATAATCAATTATTAGATTATAATTGTTTAGATTAGACAATACTATAGATTACATTATTATGTTGCAATCGATTCCTCCTCCTTGCGTCGTATTCCTCACTGCTGAGGGTCGTGACCTC
This sequence comes from Glyphodes pyloalis, assembly GCA_037074685.1. Lineage (NCBI taxonomy): Eukaryota > Metazoa > Arthropoda > Insecta > Lepidoptera > Crambidae > Glyphodes > Glyphodes pyloalis. The sequence continues at coordinate 19,433,653 of JAYKKO010000001.1, forward strand.
CCTTTTGCATCACTTTCACCCGTATGATTTTCCTCCAACTAATTCTGTCTCCGGCGGTGTGAAGGGCGTTGTGAACTGTAGAGTCGAGAGCAGTGCGGACCAACGCATAGGGCTGCGCCCACGCGGCCTTTTTCCATCTACTTTTCCGGTCACGATAAGTTTCTCGAGGTTGTCACCTTCTTTCCTTGCAATATGACCAAAGTATTCTAGGGTTCTACGCAGACACTCGGATGACAGCCGCGACGAGATCCTGAGTTCTCGCAGTATGGAGACGTTTATCCGAAATGCTGTCCAAGGAATACGGAGCATCCTTCTCCAGCACCACATCTCAAAGGCATCAATGCGTTTGCGGTCTGCAGCTTTTAGAGTCCAAGTCTCAGCACCATACGAAAAGATCGAGAAGACTAGAGTCCGTACCAGTTTGACTTTCGTTTTTACGGAAATGTTACGATCTCGCCAGATTTTCTCAAGCTGAGACATGGCGCTCCTGGACATGCCAATTCTCCTACGCACTTCCTTCTCGCACGAACCATCATTGCTGATATTGGAACCCAGGTAAATAAAGTTGTCCACTATTTCTAAGTTTTACGTGCCAGTGAGTTCCGACTTTCGCGATCTGTCTACCACCATGACTTTGGTTTTGGACCTGTTTACGGAAAGCCCCATCTCCCTACTTAATCGCTCCATTCGGTCTAGAAAAGCAGACATTTCCGACTCATTTGCTGCAAGAAGAGTAGTGTCATCGGCGTAGCGCAAATTGGTGATTTTCTCGCCACCAACTATGATGCTTCCTTCCCAATTCGCGCAGGTACGTCTCATTATGTACTCTCCATAGGCATTGAAGAGAATGGGCGACAGAATGCACCCCTGGCGAACTCCTTGTTAGAATTTAAAGGGTTTTGAGGTTGTTTTATCGACTCTTACGACGCCCTGGTTTGAGTCATACAGGCTGCGGAGTAAGGCGACAAGATGGTTTGGTACTCCAAGTTCCCGTAGGACTTTCCACAAACAACTCCAGTTGACACAGTCAAACGCCTTGCTGTAGTCGACGAAACACATTATAACTGGCGTATCAAACTCGTATGCTTTCTCAACGAGCTGCCTGACATTGAGAATCTGCTCTCGAGGTCCCTTGCCTTTCACAAAACCCGCTTGCTCCTGCGGTATTTGCCAATCATAGTAGCGGATACGATTGTTTAAAATATGGAGCAAAACTTTGCTGGCATGAGAGATGAGAGACAAGGTTCGATAATTGCCGCAATTCTTGGTTGACCCTTTCTTATGCAACGGAATAATTACGGATTCCGACCAGTCCTGCGGCCAATCACCGCATTCCCAAATGTGTGAGCATATCTTGTGTAACGTCGCCACACCCAAATCACCCATGACTTCAAGCACCTCTGCTGTTATTTGGTCACTTCCTGGCGCCTTCTTCTTCTTGAGGGACTGTAGGGCAGCAGTTATTTTGGAACGAAGAATGATGGGTTCCAGGTCTAGATTCTTTCAGTCTGGAACGTCGCCGGGTGTTAAATAGGAATCAGTGTACAACTGTTCGCAGTAGATTTTATATTTTTCCTACGTTGAATGAGATCCCAGGAATAGTCGGAGATCCAGCATTTTTTTTATGCTCAAATTTATTCTTCTTAGAGACTAGGTCCAGTGCATCGTTAATTAACCTTTCAAGTGTTTCCACTGTGAGTCAGCGTCAGCATGTTCTTGCGTTGGACAATCCTTCAGTTTCGACTCTAATGCCACACGGAAAATAGATTTTTCAGAAAGATCCAAGCTTCTGAGTTTTGGTGGTTGACGTCTAGGTACCCTTAAACGAAGCAAAAAACTGGCTACGAGCAGGTTGTGGTCAGAGCCGCACTCTGCGCCAGAAAGGTCTTCACATTTGAAACAGAGGATCTCCAGCGGGTATCTAGGATGATGTAGTCGATTTGATTTCTGTGCCTATCGCCTGGAGATCTCCATGTATACAAACGTCTTGGATGATGTTGGAAGAACGTGTTCATAATGCTGAAATTCCTGCCTATGCAAAACTCGATCAGTCTTTCACCCCGTTCATTCCTAGAGCGAAGTCCAAATTTTCCAACTGTGTTCCTGATATGACCATCAGCAATTGTGCTACCGACTTTGGCATTCCAATCACCAAGAATCATTTTAATTTCCCGACTAGGTATTGAATTCAACGTTTCCTCCAGTTTTCCATAAAAGTCTTCAATTACCTCAACTTAAGCTTGTGCCGTCGGTGCGTATATTTGTACAATATTCAGTACACACGGCTTAGTGTTGAACTTCATTGTCAGGATCCTGTCAGACACTGGGTTATAACCGAGGACATATTTGTTCATGTGTGGTGGCAATATGATTCCAACCCCATTCCTACTAGAGTTCTCACAGCCTGAAAAGTAGAGGGTGTTCTCTGTCGTAGTGGTGAAGTGGCCATTGCCACGCATGTGTGTTTCACTGACGCCCAATATGGAGAGATCATGTGTTTCCAATTCCTTCTCTACGATGGTTAGTTTACCCGTCATTAGCAAACCTCGGACATTCCAAGCGCCAATACGATGATGACGATGATAAGTTCGTGTTGAGATCTTCTCATTTTTAGGTTTTGTAGCACCGACAGTAGCATCTCTTCCCTCTGAAGCCTGTCGGTTCGCCCCAGGGGTAGCTTCGGTCACCAATTTCACACCATGCAGCCAGGGTACTGGGTGGCGCCGATGGCTAGTCGGGTCGTCCAGCATACTCTGTCTCTGTGATTCTGGTATCATAAGGGAGGTTTTCATGGGAAATAAGCGCGGTGGGTTCCCACGTCCTTCCGCGTTAGTCTTTAAGAGGGTATTTAGATCCTCACGGTCACTGGCTACCGCCCCGTAGATGCGGGGTTGTCGTGTTAGTTACCGTCGGGTTAGTTGCAGTCGATTAATATGCAATTATTTTTAGATTTAATCGTCATTTATATTATGTCTTCTTATACATAACACACCGACCTCGGTGGCGCAGTGGCTAAGGTAGGCGGCCAAAGCGCGTAAGGTCCCGGGTTCGATTTCCGGTCGGGTCAATTTGGAAAACGAACTTTTCTAAATTGACTTGAATCTGGGTGTGCTGGGATGACGCCCCCAGTTGGTATCCGTCGTCTGGTATTTATAGTACAAGGGAAAACCTTAGTTTGAGACCAGGTGATTGGTGTGATAGTCTGGCGCATTTATTTATTCATAAAACGTGATAGCTAAGTTGTGTTGATTGATACTTGGTACCTGAACTGTACTATTATAGCGATACTATCTTATCCGATAGGTAAATAATATCGATTATATCGATATAATCGATTTCATCGATAGTATCGCTTCAAAACTTGTTATCGATACTATCGATTATATCGATTATATTGTATTTGAGTACGCATTATAAATATAATCGATTATAATCGATTAATCGATTATATTAACTAAAGATAGGTATCGATATTATCGATACTATCGATTGTCATATCGATTATTAGATTATTTGGGCCCCTTTTGCATAATCGATTAATAATCGATACATAATCGAATCGACGGCAACACTCCCTCAAAGTCAATGTTACGTTTTGCAGTGTTGTTCGTTCGAAATGTCTTTAACCATAAAGTATTTTATTTCAATAAAGTATTTTGAAAATACATATTTTGTATTTAGTATTTAAATACAAAAGACAAAAGTATTTTGTATCTTGTATTTGAAATACTTTTCGAAAAGTATTTTGTACATCTCTGGTAAGGTTTTCAGAGCTCCTGAGGGGTGCTACGTTAGTAGCAGGGGTCAAGCCTTCAAGGTAAGGGCGACAAGTCCAGTAACAGATTTATTATGCTGTACTTGTCACCTTTAAGCTAGGACGTCATTACCACATAACATCAGGTGGGATGAGTGCAATAAAAAAAAATTATGTAAATTTGGCCAAATGTCTGACAAAAGCTACTTACTTAATTACTTTTTAGACGCGAAAACCAACATTCACCCCAACTTTAAAATAATAATAAATAATTAAAAATTATTCCACAGTTTATGAACTACCTTCTTGCCAGAACGAGAATCTAGAAACGGCAGCATCCGACGACGTTACGATGTCGTGGTGTCGTGGGGAGAACCCGCCGGAAGATGGCGGGTATCCTGGTCCAGGGCTCGACGAACCATCTGCAAAGTTATATTTTCCTCGTCTAAATTTAAACTTCCATACCCATTATAAACTCCGAGTGGTACGAAATCAATAAAGTTCCACGCAGTAGATAGATAGGTACTATTTGGCATCAGTCCTCGCGACTGAATCCCTAACTTCAGTATTTGATGTCGCACGGATGATTGATTCCGAATGATGGAGTAAGTTATCTATGTTAATGTAAAAATTGTCAAGATGTGCCATGTACAACGCAAAGATGGCCAATTATGAAGCAAGTGGAGTAACTTGCTTGCTTGCTTGAGGACACAACGGCGGCTTAAGCAGGGCAAAAGAAGACGTGACATCCATCTTCCGAGAAATAGCGTGACGACGTTTGAGAGATGGAATGAAAATCTTTAATAAGAGTAACATTGAAACTGAGACGAAGCTATACTCCGCAGTAAGATTCACGTAAGATCTTATAAGAAAAGGGGTAATTAAGCTTCAAAGAGGTTTTTAAAACTTAATTGTTTTTGTATCCATTTATCATTAATAACAACTACAGCTAAGACACCCTTACCTTAACTTTGATTTTAACAGAGTTTTTGTGCCGACTGTGTTGGAAAAATTATTGATGTACAGCACGTACTTTTTATACAAATATTACTTACTTTGGGCTAATATAAAAGTAATTCAAAAATTAAAGCGAATACCCAACTTCATATAGGTGACTATGGGAACGTAATATTTCATTTGTCCTATGTTTTTGTGAATAGTTCAACGATTTATTTACCTACTTACCCAGAGCTGTTACTCCCATGTTGTAACTATTCATTGGAATCGATTGCATTGATTGCAAAGGATTCTGGAGCTGCAACAATAAACATAATTAATTTCTTTTGCAAAATCACTATATTACAAAACGGGCCCATAGTGCTGTTATCGTTGTCACTATATCCCAATAACAGGTAAGATGTGAATTTCGGTGAGTAGTCCTAGTGGCATGACGTAGGGGGTAGACCTGGAGGGATTTGGCCCTAGACGTCACGGGAAGGGGGTGGCAGCCCCGGCCATAAGACTACGGCTTTGCCTTGAATAAGAATGATAACAACTCGAAATTGGCGCCATATATCCCCTTGTTAGTACCTCTCCTCTTCAACCTGGTACCTAATACCTGGCGCCCATATAGTAACCTGTGCCTAAGGCGGCAGATCCAACGGGCTACTCAAGGACCAAATTAGGCGGAGTGGGGGTATGCTACTGGGTACTGGCCCACGCATGCCGTCCACTGCCTTTCACCAAGCAGCGGTACGGTGTGCTACCTAGGACAGCGCAATCGGGAAGGCGAATACTAGACGCTGTCGGACCGGCTTTAGAAGGGTGGTGGTGGTTGAAAAATCACTGGTTATTGTCCTTCCAATGAGTACAGGTGTGCTAGCAAAAATAGCAAAAAAATATTTTGTTATCAAATTAGGAATGTTTGTCCAGTGCAAGGATCAAGCTCAAGACCTTCGTTGCAATGTACAAAACACACCATTCATTCAATCAGTTCTGTCAAGTTCACTCAGGTTTCAAATACCCGGTTTCTAAATTATTGCTCTACACTATGAAAGTAATATTTTTAACAAGTGGAAAATGTAATAGCAGAGATTTCACCGATAAACGTTTCATTGGGTAGTAGTCATAGTGGCAATTTGTGAACAACCAGCTTTATTGCCTCTTGATACGCTACTAAAATTTTAATCTGAATTTAAGTACCGTATAAAACCAAGTCCGTACGTAAGTACGCCGTTGGTTTATGAAGGTATAGCGGCCCCGGCGAACTTCGTTTCGCCTTCGAGGATTTTCACGCTTTTCTCTTGAAAATTTTCCTGAATTTTCTTTGCTATAAACTTTACAGTGCCCGAGACCTTTCCAACGAATGCAAAACCGTGAAAATCGGTTCGTGCACTCTGGAGTTATAGCGTCAGGAAGGAAAACCCGACTTATTTTTATATAGTAGAAGATATGCCTACTCATAATTACCAATCTTTTAATGAGAAAATTCTAAAGCTTGACATTATCTTTCATCCATTCCATAATTTTAGTTTCAGGACAAAGTTTATGGTAACTTATTCATAAGGATCGCAATTTTTTTCAAGTATTTGAGCAATTTCCATAAACGTGATCATAAAATAAGCCTGTTGGGCTTTATAGCTCTTTATTAAACATTAAGAAAATGTTAATATTAGTAATATTCTAGCTCTGAAAAAAACTGTTGTTTAGCCCTGAAAAGAACTGTTGTTTAGCCCTGAAAAGAACTGTTGGTTAGCCCTGAAAAGAACTGTTGATTAGCTCTGAGAAGAACTGTTGTTTAGCTCTGAGAAGAACTGTTGTTTAGCTCTGAGAAGAACTTTTGCGCAAGTGTAGTTTTAATAACGAAATCTAAAAAAAATCGCAGGAAAATTTATTAGACTTCGCGCACGACCGCTGCGTAGGGAGCCGACCACGCGACTGAGCCGCGCGGGTACCTTACTCATAGATCTAAACTCCCCTCCCGCACGCGCACCCCCACCTTGGTGACGCTCACTTCGCAACGGGCCGTGCAGCAGAAATCGTGATATTTTAATTTCGCCATAACTTCGAAACTAAACATCCAATTTTAATCATTCAAAGACCAAATATCATCTACATTAACTGTACTTAGTGATGAAAGAAATTATTTTGATAATGATTAATAGAATGAGTAAAATAAATGCGTTTAAAAGTAGTCCAAAAAATTTCAAGATTTTTGATTTAAAAAATGGTTGTTGTGCCTCACTCGACATAGATAGGTATAGTGTGTCCCGGAGTGTTTTGTAGATATTTATAAGATCTACAATTAATTAGAACATTTCATAGTTCTATCTTTTATAGTTTAGGCAGCGTACGCAAAATAAGTAACTTTTCTGGTTGATTTTTTACACCTTGTGTCCGAAAAACCCAAATATATTACGGAAACCTATTTTTTTCCAAAATAAAATTTAGCCTATGTTACTCGTGGATAATGTAGCTTTCGAATAGTTAAAGAATTTTTGAAATCGGTCCAGTAGTTTTTGAGCCTATTCATTACAACCAAACAAACAAACAAACAAAGTTTTCCTCTTTATAATATTATAGTATAGATGATGACAAGTCTTGTTCGATTGTTCTATGCTAATCTTACTGAAATCAGAATACATCTTCGTTTCGGCCACTTTCTTTCTTCTTATTCGTTTCTTTGAGATGAATTTTTGACGTCCTCCGTATAGACGACAGGCGAGCAGCACTCCATTTGGCGTCACTCTATCTCCAAGATGCCGGGTTTAAATCCCGTTTGGGTTCATAACGAAAACGAACTTTTCTGTGTGGTTTTGGATGTGGGGTTTGTGACATAGCCGTGTCTGTAGCTGTGACACAAGTGATTTAGCTACTTACTACAGAATCAGAACAATGTACATTCATTTATATGGTGATCAGCAATTAAAAAGTAGCGTGCCTGACGGTGCTGAACATATTCGGAAGATTTGTTTCATGATATATACGGGTAACAATTAGAAAGCTTTACAACCACACGTAAAAAACCAAAGCTGGTAGCTTGTTTGTCAATCGTTATTTCCGGCATTTCAAAATTATATCGTCATTTTCTTCTTGCTCCATGCGTGTTTGCCGATTGGTCAGCCATTACAGACACTCTAATTTTGATTTGACAAGAATGGTTATATCTTTGAAGCGATTACCATGTGAACTCCGCAACCTTTAAAACGGAAGTTAGTCCAAATTGAATCAAGGTAGGGACCACCGGCCTATTGTGCCTTCCTAAACACAACCCTTTCAACTGATCAATGATCATCTTCCGAAGTACGAAATTATCATTCTAATCAGACAATCAAAAGTACGAAACGATGACTAATCAATGGCCAAAATTTTTGATTAATAACTCTGTTATGGACTTCTTGATGAGAGCCTTAGATTATAGTTTTTTTCACTTTTTTCTAATCTGCCACTTAGGCTTGACTTCTCTTCTCTTTTTATATTTACGTCATTGATACTTTATTTTTTGTGAATTTTCATTTACCCGATTTTTTCTGTCTTTTTGGTGTGATTTGTAAAGCTTTAGCTAGAAATCAACGTTGATTACAATATCGATACTTATCGGAGTACATAAAAACATGCGTAATCCGAGTTTAAGAGAGGAAGGGGAAAACTATTTATCGCTCGAACTGGAGCAGCCCGACCGGTGAAATACCTCCACCTTACAGAAGGTTGTTAAGTTCCTTCGTGTGAGTAAGGTTTCCAGAGCTCTTGGGCGATGCTTCATTAGTAGCAGAGGCCAAGCCTTCAAGGAAAGGGTGACAGGTCCAATAACAGATTTATTATGCTGTACTTGTCACCCTTAAGCTAGGACCTCATTATCACTTAACATCAGGTGGGATGAGGTAAATCATAAAGTATAATATGAAAAAAGAAAGTAACGGCACATTTGACTCATGAAATAAGCAATAATAGAATAGAATAGAATATAATAATCATTTATTCCTCAACACAAATATTCTTAACTAGAGTTAGGTTAGTGGGATACAGTGATCTTATTTTTGAGAGACCGGTGCCTGAGATTAGTTTCATAGAGAACCTGTTATTACACGACACCAGGCCCCTAACTATAGGCAGATTAAGGAAGTTTTAGTTACGCGAACAGTGTAGGAACGGTAAAAAAAAAAACATATAGCAAACTAAGTAGATAATGTTAGTAGTGATTGGTGTGTGTTTGTATGTAAATGTTTAGGTACAGTCGTGTATGTATGTGCCTGTGGGAGTGAGTGTGTGTGAGTGTTTGTGTGTGAATACATGGGTGTGTGAAAAGATAGAAAAAGTGGGTCGATAGCCCGACGGGTAGATGTTCCGTGGTTGATGAATGGCCATTTCACTGCTAAAGAAGAACAATAATAATAATAATGAAAATCACCTCAGGGGAACCAGCAGAGATTCTGTTGATTCGTAATCTAAATCCTTGAGAAACGCACTGACGGTAGACCTGCAGCCAGATTTAGTAAAAGGATAGAAGCCAAGGAATTCATTGAGCTTGTTGTATAAGTAATGTCCTAGGAAGCAATAAAAATTGTGGGACGTCGCTGTTCTAAGGACACGGCTTGGACAGACCGCTCCCTTCCTACGCTTGTCACGAACCAATTCGGGATGCTATTTGGTTTTAGAGTGTTTTTTGAGGACAGTGTGCAAAATAAAGGTTTGACGAACTGTGAGCACGTCCCAGTATTTATAAAGGTCAGTAGTGGGATGACGGAATGGAAGTCCTGCCGCTACTTTGAGTATTGCTCTTTGTGCTCTTTCAACCTCAATAAGATGAGATTTAGCTACACCGCCCCAAGATGGTATGCAATAGTCAATGAGAGACTGGCATAGCGCATAATACACTATCCTGATTACCCTACGATCGGCTACGTGTCTAAGCGACTTAAAGATATAGATCAATTTGCGTAACCTTGTGACAAGGGTATCTATATGCTGTTTAAAAGTCATCGTTTGATCTATTGTAACACCAAGGTATTTTATGTGCTCTGTTCTTTGGAGGGTTAGGCAGGAGCATGGTCATGCTCCTGCCTAACCCTCCTCTACATTGCAATTGAAGATAACGCTAGTTAGTATTTATATCAAGCACCATACAGATTCTGAGATCACTAAGAAACCTAGTTTTGATTTTCAAATTATATTTTCGGAATTTTCTAAAAACTCCTAGTACACGCAGTCACCCGGTGATAATGAGAAGGGAAACACAGTTGCCAAGCAGGAAGGTTAAAACCTAATTAATTTCGATGTTAATTAAGCAAATGAAATAGAGTACTTCCGTTACATTTTCAGCAAAGAAAATTATACAATACCCTTCCCCTCCGGACAAATGTCGCGTCTCCTTCAGCTCGATATCAATTAGAACAGCCTTAGGGTTTGTCTGTAGCCAACAGCGGGTAACCTATATTACTTTCGAATTTCAAAACTTCAAAAACGGTATATCGAAGTTTTCAAACGCAGATATATTTTTTTGACATAATATTGTAGGTAATAAATTTATTTTACGTATATTTCATTTTCTAGAAAAACTAATACCCGATTTTCAAAACCTCTTTTTCTCTTTTTACTCTACGTGTGTATGTAAGTATTAAATATGTGTGTGCCGATGTAAGTATAAAATATCGTCTTCTTTAATAAATATATATAAATTGGCTAATTGACAGTGTTAACAATAAAATTTGAAAAGTGCTGGGTATGTTACCTTATTAGTTAAGTAATAATTGGCTACTTGACGGAATAAATATAATAATAATAGACCTATTATTATGATCCAATTGACAATTATGACCGCTTATCTGAAGGGAATGGGGAGGGAGGTGGTTGGCTCTAAGGGCAAAAATAATATACCTGTCCTTGTAGCTGGTGACTAGCAAATGGGTTAATGGGTACCGGCGATGCCTGGTGCGGCACTACGCTGTGGGGAGCGCAACCTGGGGGACTGCGACCCATGCCACCGCACGACCCCCCGTACCCCAGGCTCGGAGATGACTGCGACAACCACGACCTGGAAACCAAAGCCATTCTCATTTTGAAATTTACTCGGAGTCGATTAGAACGGAAAGCACAAAACCAGCCCTCACGATGAAAGTAAAACTGACTACGGATTTACCACTAGCTTGTCTGTTAGCGATCCCAGGCCCGTATCTAAGGTAAACCGAAATAAGAAACATCAGATGGGTTCAAGAATATACTTTCAGGTCTATCGCAAAAAGGTGGTTTCTAATTTTTAGACTGAATCCGCACGAGGGCAGACAGCAGCCTTTCAAATGTCAATGATTCCTATGGTATCTGTCCTAATTAGAAATAACCTAAGCATTTAACTTAAGGATACCAGAGGAGCTACAATGAAAACCCATTGGGAGTTGGGGACGAAATCATGAGTGGATTTTCATCGTGAAAAACAGTCAAAATAAAACCAACCTTATCTTCAATTTAGTCATTAACGGTTCTATCTTATGATTTTGAACATCAAATTAAAAGTCAGAAAAACTCCAAGGCTTTCTAAGATTTCTGAGCCAAATAAAAATTTAAGTTCGTGTTCCGATGCGACAATTGCAAGCCCCTGCAAAATATTGGTCACTGATATATATATCGCTCCATTGTAAGTAGTTATCAGACACACGATTGTACCTCTACATTGCAATTGAAGATAACGCTAGTTAGTATTTATATCAAGCACCATACAGATTCTGAGATCACTAAGAAACCTAGTTTTGATTTTCAAATTATATTTTCGGAATTTTCTAAAAACTCCTAGTACACGCAGTCACCCGGTGATAATGAGAAGGGAAACACAGTTGCCAAGCAGGAAGGTTAAAACCTAATTAATGTCGATGTTAATTAAGCAAATGAAATAGAGTACTTCCGTTACATTTTCAGCAAAGAAAATTATACAATACCCTTCCCCTCCGGACAAATGTCGCGTCTCCTTCAGCTCGATATCAATTAGAACAGCCTTAGGGTTTGTCTGTAGCCAACAGCGGGTAACCTATATTACTTTCGAATTTCAAAACTTCAAAAACGGTATATCGAAGTTTTCAAACGCAGATATATTTTTTTGACATAATATTGTAGGTAATAAATTTATTTTACGTATATTTCATTTTCTAGAAAAACTAATACCCGATTTTCAAAACCTCTTTTTCTCTTTTTACTCTACGTGTGTATGTAAGTATTAAATATGTGTGTGCCGATGTAAGTATAAAATATCGTCTTCTTTAATAAATATATATAAATTGGCTAATTGACAGTGTTAACAATAAAATTTGAAAAGTGCTGGGTATGTTACCTTATTAGTTAAGTAATAATTGGCTACTTGACAGTTTTTGAAAAAGTATTGTAAAATGTGCGCCCGTTCATTTTATATCCCACGCAATTCGATTTATCTGGAAAAAATGTAAATAACAAGAGAAAAATAAAATTTTGTGTAACACATTTATACGCCAAGTCACGTCACTGTTGCAATTATGACGTCAACGTTCTAGACAACGAACCGATACGCATAGGAACGACCTAATTTAGATAAACGGAAAATGTTTAAATAAATTATTTTTAATACGGTTAGAGACACAATAATTCAATTAAATCGGTAAAATAATCATTGTTTCGCCACATTAATATAAATAATTTTCGAAGCCGGTGTCATTTCCGAATTGCGATGGTGGTTTCCGTTTCGGTTCTTTTGTTCCACAGATAAAAAAAGTAAAATTTATTTTGAAAAAATTAAATACTAACTAAGCTTTGAATTAAAAAATAAAAATGACAATTTATTACTTAACTAATAACCTAACATATATAACACTTTTCATATTTTATTGTTAACATTGTCAAGTAGCCAATTATAAATTTTTATTGTTTTATTAGAAGCATAGTGGAACAAAAGAACCGAAACGGAAACCACTTTAGCAATTCGCAAATGACAGCTGTCGGCGAAAATTAATTATTTTAATGTGGCGAATCGTAACGTAACCGATTCATTTAAACATTTTCCATTTATTTAAAAAATCGATATTTTCATAAAATGAAGCCGTTCCGACCCGTTTCAGTTTGATGTATAGAATATTTAAATGTGGTACAAAAAATCTTGTTTTTCTCTGGTAATTTACATATTTTCCAGATAAATAGCATTGCTTGGGATATAAAATTAACGGGCACACATTTTACAATACTTTTTCAAAAACTGTAGCCAATTACGGTTTAATTGGTTTATTTAGTGCTTAATTTTGTATTACAAATGTATAGATATAAGCGAATCGCAGCAAAACTGCCCTACCCCTAGAGTGTTATTTAAACCCGCGAGGGACCGCCGGAGTCCCGCAACACCTGAGCCGTGACAAAAGCTATGCCTGCTTGCATGAAGCATGCATGCTTAAACATACACATCTGAGCAATATTACTTGTCAAACTGTTGAAGTGTATAATTAAATACTTGTAATAATAAGAATTTGCAGATAATTTACCTGTAAAAGTGTCCAGTAGTTCAAACAAATAAAAAGGTATGTCATCTAGAGGTAGAAAACTTGTTTGTCTTTTTATAATATTGAAAACGATTTTCTGGAAATTAAATTCTCTCTTTCAAACATGTATGTTTATCAAATTTAAAAACGTATAGATTTAATAAATAGGTATACTATTTAAAAATTGGATTATCAGCCATATGTCATTCGTTTTTTCGGTAGGTACCTACAATGAAAATATGGAAAACAAAAATGTGGCAAAAAGTATTCTGTGCAGTGAAATTCGTACTAAAAACATTCGGATTTAAAAAGGTAACCCCCACGGCGATATCATTGACGAACCAATCATGACTATCGTACAGTTATTTGTGGGTAAGAACATACGCGTTATACAAGCCTAGCATGCGCCGCGAGAGTAAATTTTATCGCGCTCTTCTGAAAAGTCAAAATCAATGCGTCAACTGGTGATTGGCTGAAAATACGAGTACGGTGTACTATTGCCCAATCAACGGTGTAGAAACTTTTGTCGTCTCATACGAGAAATTTGACTTATTGCGCGTGGTAGTTGGTAAATCAATTATCATGGAATTTCTTTTTTTAAGTAAAAAATAAGTCAAACTATTTCACCACGTTTGCATTTTGCGTTTTCAGACGCGTTGAAACCTTAACTCTCTATAGTTGACCCATGTAATGTTATATCGTGTTAAACATCAACATTACTGCATCGCCTCACTGCAAGCAAGAGCCTTCATCATTGCAAAACTATCATCATTTAAAGTCGTCGTTACAGCAATGGGTACTGCCATTACCGCATTTGCAAATGCGGGATAGTGATAGCAAACCCGAGATTTGATTGAAAAATTGATAACATTCTGTGCTCGATCCGGCAATCGACCACATGAACCATAAAACTATCTAGGTACTTATGGCACTGAGTCATTTTAAAGTCATTGTTAATAAACGAGTTTGCTACAGTATAATATTATATGTTAAAAAAATAAACAAATCTTCAAAAATAGTAAACAAACGTAATAATTTCGTTAATTTTAAGTTCTCACATAGCTTGGCACAGCCTCGCACGAAGTGTATGGGAAAAATCTATAGTTCGGAAATTTTGTGTTTTTTTAACAAAATTGCCACGATTTATTATTTGTTACCTACCCGACTTCTCCGTTTTTTGCCGCCCTAACATCCAAGAATTCTATATAAGAGTTTCCCTTTCTTAAATTAGGTCTTACGTTCCATTTAAATTACATCTATTGTGGGTATATATTTATAACAAAAAAACTTGTTTTCTAGTTTCTGATTGAAATTTATTTTGTATATTCGGAGCTTATGTAAGTTATACGGAATCTATGAATATCAAAAATAGGGTGATGTGAGTAAGGTAGAGTTGAACACGTGTTAGACAACGCGATGTGACTCATCAGACTTTACCCTTGCGCCGGTCACTTAAAGGGAATGTGTATAATTGGAGCACTAAGAAAGCCGTTGGAGCACTAAGAATTGGAATAAAACAAACTCATATTTTCATCATAGAATATTTCTTGAAGGTGGGGAGAGAATTCCCCCCCCACCCCCCTAGAATAGACGTCAGGGTTCCTTCCGAATGCGCCACCGAGCTAGGAATACAAATATATAAGCTACCCATGAATAAAGTAGGTTTGAATAGCAGTATAAACGATGACTGAGAAATCTTGCGAGCCAACGTAAATGTAACCATGAAGAGAGTGGCAGTCGTCTAACCCCGCCCACTGCCTTCTCTCGACCAATAGCAACAAGAATATTAATATTTTATGAATTGTCTTGTTGCACAACGCACCGAGTTTTGGGTAACTAGTAAATCTATGGTTCGAGCTTTGACCTTATTAATATCAATATTCTGAAAGTAGGTATTTATTATATTAACTTTGGGCCTAACTAATCGTTTTAATGAACAAGTATTTATCAGACAACATAACGTAGGTACATCGACTTGAACCGAACGTAAGTAGCTGGAGTACT
The DNA here is from genome assembly GCA_037074685.1 of Glyphodes pyloalis. Lineage (NCBI taxonomy): Eukaryota > Metazoa > Arthropoda > Insecta > Lepidoptera > Crambidae > Glyphodes > Glyphodes pyloalis. Next base: position 19,448,833 of record JAYKKO010000001.1, read on the forward strand.
TGTGTTTTAGAAACTAGAACTAATGGAGTGGCACCACAATACATTTCCACATTTATGAACACTCAGACTCAGAACAGACGCATATATTAATAAAACGAATGATGGGAAATGACGAGTGGGAATCGAACCCACGGCTCTTTGTTTCATCAGCTAGGTGCTTTAATCATTATTCCAACGGGCTAGACAAATAGACTACACAGAGAACATTCAGGTCAAGACATACATAGGACCTTGAATTATTTCTAATTCGAATTGTTATAACAAGCATCAATCCAAGATTTACTATTCCAGATTAATAATATCACAATAATGTAAGATGCTAAACAAAACAAGCGATTGCCAACGCTCTTGGACCTATGAACTGATATGAGCCGTCTCTTATCGTAACACAGCGAGCCCATGGTCAAAGTAGATACCTGCATACTCATTAAGCTTTGGAGAAAATCACACCACACAAAATATTTTTGAAACTAATCTTAATCGCTTACCTACACATATTTCCTTTTTTTAATAATCTAGCTACTTATTGATGTAACGAGGAGATATGTTTACAAATTATAGCTACTTAAATTAGCCAGAAAGCTTCAAATTTTACCAAGTAAACAAGTAAACTTCGAAGATAATTGGGGAGAGGACTGGATCAAAAACACCATAATGATTTCAGTTCGTTAAAAAGCAAAAAAAAAAAAAGACAAACATTGTTATTGCTAATTAATGAAAACAATACGTAGATAAAACGATGACAAGCTGCGGAGTGTGGGTGTTTTCTAAACACCAATCCAATTTTACTAACTGAAGAGAATTTGACCTACACCTACACTAGACAATTCTTCACCTGGGTCCAGAACAAACGAAGAAATAGTATCTGAATATCTGAATGTGCAATTGTTTACAAACATCCCTATCGACATTTACCACCTCAACTTCAGAACAAGGTCATAGAAGTTAAATTAATAAACTCAAACTTTTAATAAAATAGATAAAATTAAAAGTTAAAATCTTGTTATGAAGACATTCGCGACGCACTCAGCCCAGTGCGGAAACGGGAAATAAAAGTGTTCGTAAACGTAATAATATTAATACATCATTAGCATCTGTTTTGTAAACATGACAAGGAGTAACGTAAATATTTATTATAATTAAAATTTAATTTGTAATAATGTCTCTCGTCGCATTTATTTCAGCGCGTTCTTCGCTTTTATGTGATGGCAATTTTTGTTTCCTCAGCACATTCACCGCTCGATAGTTTGTAAATACACATATCATTAATTTGCAACAAGACTCTATGCGGATAACATTGACCTACTGAAAGATTACGTTTACCTTCATAATCTACAACGTAATCAAATGTATCAATACCTCGATTTTGAATCAATGTTAAATTTACCGCCAAATGTACCTACTTGCCTGAACTTCTTCACAAAAATAGTTTGAAAATAACAATAGTTAATAACATATGAGGTAGTTTTCATAAATTACATTCTCACTAAAATTTTCGAATAATTTACCTAACTTTGCCATTCTTATAGAGGTAACCTAAGCGTTCAACTCAATCGTACCTACGTTAGCATGCAAATGAAGAGGACAGTAAAGTATACATTTTTTCAAGAGCGATTTATCCCTTATACTGGGGTTTGTTCTAATTGACCTAAAATTTACCTAAAAAACTTATTTCGGAGTAATTTCGTGGTTTCCTGGTTCACACTACCGATACCTAAAGCCAATCTAGCAATATGAAATTTAAAAAACTTACGTGTCGTATCTCGGGTATGAGGGTGAGTAGGGCGATCCTGAGCCGAAGTAGTTCCTGGCGCCGATCGGCAGCGGCTGCATGTGGGCGGGCACGTGCTGCGCGACGTGCGCCACGTGGTACCCGTCGCCGAACAGAGCCTTGGTGTACTGAGTGGCGCGGAACGGCCGCTTCATCCTCCGCCTCCGTCTGAAGTTCCCGTTCTCGAACATATGTTCGATATCCCCACATTGCGGATCTATAACAATACTACGCTCACAACCCAAAAGTCTAACACGCTCCAGAGTTCGCTAGCATTGAGTTTTCGCCATGAGTGATGAGGGTAATGATTATATGCCCTTAGCTGAGAACAGATTCGCGTCGCCAAATTACGGAAAACAAAAATTTGCGTCATTCAGAAATTGTAAATGTTTCACAAAAACAACAAATAGCAAATAAAACAGTCGCAAATATTCAAACCAAAAAATAAGACTAAATAAAGTTTAAAAACTTACCAAGTGTCCAATAATTTCCTTTTCTCTCCCCGCCGCCTTCCCGTGGAACTTTGATAAAACATTCATTCAGACTAAGGTTGTGCCTTATAGAGTTCTGCCAGCCTTTCTTGTTTTTTTCGAAATAAGGAAATTCCTTAGTGATGTAAGCATATATCTCGCTAAGAGTGGCTCTTTTCATTTGGCTGTTTTGGATTGCCATCGTGATAAGTGCAACGTAGGAATAAGGTGGTTTGGTTAAAGCTTGTGACGTCGGCGTCGTCGACTGTGGCTTCATCTCAGAATTGCCGGGACTCGTTGGTGCCGTGGGCTTTGTTTTGCTTTTGTTATCGTTACTGAAAATATGACTGATCTAAGAAATATTTTATATGATTGGATAACAGGTGTAAAATGCTTGGATAATATATTTCGTGATCCACAGTTCCATAAAGTAAGTACACTTGTTAAGTGCCACTTGTTAAGTGCCACTTGTTAAGTGCCACTTGTTAGGTAAGTTGCAACTGTGCATTTACAAATGTTTTGAAAAAATACAAAGATTGTGTAGACTCTTTTATTCCTTCTTATGCTTCAATAGTTTAAGTAATGGAATATGATCTCGGGGACCTGGATTTGACTCCCAGGTTGAGGAAAATAATCTTACTGATTTTTCGAACATGACGATCACTAATCCGTATTTGGTGATGGTGGTGATTGATAAATAAAAGATAAACTCCAATGGGACATAAACTTGTTATTTTCAGGTTTTGAAAACGTAATAAGTTTTTTACACGGATCCCAAAGTGTAATGGCATTATATTATTGTAACTACTATCAAGTCGCTGTCGCTGAAAGAATGCTGCTCTTTGGGCATGGACGGCTACCCACGCCATGTCATAATTTAAGTCTTAACCAAGCAAATAGCCTTTTACATAGTACTCTGCGGATCTGTGCGACAGGCGGTTTTATTCGCCTAAGGCCTCATCTTACCAGTTGTTGTTCGAACTGTTGTCATCTCTGGAGATCGCCGGCAATGTGAGTGTTTGGTACACACGAGTCAGCTCTTCTTCGCCTTTAACATTTTGAGAATTCGGGGTTTCAGATCCGCTGCCATCTTGCAAACATATTCGACTTTCATAGGGCGGGGTACCTGAACCAGAATAAAAATCATTATTATATCACATACCGCGGTTAAATATTAATTGTAAGGAATCTAATTTCAAGGGTCAAGCCTTTAAGGTAAGGGCGACAAGTCCAGTAACACCTATTATTATGCTGTACTTGTCCATCAGGTGGGACATCAGGTGGGATGAGGACAACCTTGAAGTGCATTAATATTGCAAAAAAAACTAGAGAAGATATGGCTTTGTGCTAAAAAAAATATACTCTTAGAATACCTAAGTGCCAAGGAGGACACGGCTCACAAGGTAGCTGGTGGTAGTGTTGGTCCTGCCAAAATTACCTTTAGCTGTCTCGTGTATTGCAAATTACTAGTTTCTTAGCCTATACGATTGGACGGAGCTAAAATATAGACTTTCCCTATTGGCATCGATTATGACGTTTTTGAACACGAGTGCCGGGCGTTATATACGGTACACAGTCATGAGTTCCTGACAGATACGAAACCAAAGTAAACATGTTGTTCTAGGATTCTTTACAGGCAACATTTTTAAACAAAGTCTTAATAAATATAAATAAAAATAGACAAAACAGATATATATAGACTTCTAGGTGGTATGTAGACAGACGTGACTATCCTGACAGAATTGCGTTGTTAGTTAGCTTTGAGCTATCGTATTTCATTGAAACAAAGACTGTTCCCGCTCGTTTACAGTGTGACACTATGATGTTGAATAAGTATTGAATAAATAATTGTGACACACTATTCAGTATTGGTATTCATACACGATGATGGCCAATAATGAAGTATCTGTTACAAATGTTGTAAATCCCAGGAATAAACCAATTGTTAAAACAATTAAAATAAATCTGCTTACGGTGCGTTTCAACAATTATAAAAAGCTTCCTATTTTAACCGTTTTACGACTACGAATCGTCAGTGTTCCGAAAATATTATGTAGCATGCAAAAAACACTTGGGGGGCTTTTTATGTACGCTTGACGAGTTTAGAGTTTAGACTAATTGGGTGCTTTATCTTACTGTTAAGTCAATATAAATTGTTGAGACATTAAGGCTATTTCCTTTTAGCCTTTAAGAAGGGTTTAAAATATTTTGAATAAATATTAAATTTGTGATTTTTTTTTGACATTTCTTCTATGTACTTTTTTTCTTGTTTTATTGTTTGATTAAATATACACGAGAGTGTGAATTGAGTGAGGTATTCGATTTTTTTAAAGTGTATAATTAATTTCCATAACTACGATAAAATATATCTTATACACTTTTAATAATTTTCCGGTTCAATCACTGTAATTTAGAAATCTCATTCGCTTTAACAAATGTTTACTGGTTCCATATACATTATTGTTATTATGTTATTACATTTAACGTTCAAGATTTAGCCAATCTTAAGCGTACGTGCCTCCCGATACGGTTTTCTTGGAATTCACCGCTAAAGTACGCCCTGTACCTAAACAGGCGTAACACCAGTTCGAATTTATACGTAGTAAATCTTAAACATAGTAATTGCACACTAAGTAAGTTACATATTTTAATTCATCAATTTTGCCTAAAAGTTTCTTGATTTTTAATGAGAAATTTAATTTCAAGAAACTTGTCTTACAAATGAACGAAAGCTTTAAGAAAAAGTAGCTCATTATTTGTTGAAAGACTTGAATATTTTTTATATACAGTAAATATAAAAATGTAAGCTAAATATAAACTTCGATACAAAGATGAAACTTTACAGGCGCGTTTTACAAATTGATGCTGAAGCCGAAACCATATTTTTATGTAATTTTGCCTTTGTCGAATGAAATTTCTAAATGTGGTCTCTGATACTATTGAATCAATACAAACGATCTTACTACAATTCGATTTTATGTTACAAGGAAGTAAATACGATACTTTCTATTCCCGAATTTAGCTAGGTACCATTTCGAAAAGGGAAGAACGTCGTTACGTGATTGTTATTCACCAACACGTAGTTTGATTTCATTTGTTAAAGAATATTTTTACATAGGTGTACTAGTTGATGTAGAAAATTAATATTGGTCAGAGTAAAAAGAACTCGAGTGTGTGCGGACCGCTGGACCACTAAGGAAGCGAAGTCGCGTGCGTAGTTAATTAATTTATATGACGGTACGGTGATTTTAGAAACTTAAAACTACAAATTTAATAATAAATATATTTATTCTTTATGAGGTCTACTCAACATTTGAAATCAGAAAATTTTAAATAAACCATTTAACTATTAAGTGGAGACCGACTCTTAAAAAGTTTCCCCCATTTTAAAATACACGACCAAGTATACAATAAAGCTTTTCAATGAGAAGCATGATGATTTTTATCTGATTTTTAAAAATGTTCCTATTGTGCATGTTTTTTAAATAAAAGCTAAGTATTTGTAAAACGTAACTCACAAAACAGTGGACATGAACTTCGAACCTGGCCATTCTGGTCAGTAGCAGAACAGCTGCCGACCTTAATAGCCCAACAAATATTTGAACATCAAACCAAACTGATTTGACCAAAATGCAATCCAGATTTAGGTCAAAATTTCAAACAGCATTTAATACTAAATTTTCTCAAAAGCATGGCTTATTAAATAGGTACGGTATTAAAAGGCAGTAATAATAACATTGGAGTACATGAATTTTCCACATTTTGCATGTGGACAGAGATGGAATGCGTCTGTTAGACCGCGAGCCGGTTGCATATCGGATTCGAACGGAGCCGCGAACACCGAGGTATTGTGTCGCTTACAGAACAATGCGTCGTATTTATAAAACATTAAAAGCCGGCGTATCGTTCGTGAAATTAATAACAAATAACAATTGTGAAACGTTAGTTCGGGAGCAGTGCGAATTACCCATGTCGTGAATAACTGAACGCGCGTTAAATGGTGGGAGTCTGTTCGATGCGTCAATATAATTTTAGCCAGAAATACACAACTATCTAGTTATATACTTAATTAGGTAAGATTTTATGTAGAAGTTATTCTCGTAGCAGCTAATCTTGTAATCTGCGTAAATATTTTTATTAGTTATCTTGTTCTTAAAATATTTTGCTACAAAACGTAATTTCAAACTTGAAAGGCGTTTACTAGGTACTTCATAAAGAATACATTACAAAACCTACGTTCTTTTTAAAAAAAGCTTCTGTTAATTAGCAGGGCAAACGAGAATACCGTGAAAATGAAACGAATTAACTCAGGAACCTACGGTAAACTAATACAAGAAGACGAAATACAAATGGCTGTAAAACATACCAACCCATTTCGGTATAACAAATGTCTGCGTGCTTCCTTCGGGCAAAGAAACGTAATCTTTCCGACTAATTAGCAAATCAACGGAATCCATGGGGAGCCTAATTGAGCTCGGGGCCACTATTAAAACAAATCCAAGATTTTATTTAAATTCAAGTGTTTGAGAATGGAATAAAGATATTATATAATAAATGTTGTACGAATTGTTACATGCGTCTTTAAACACGAAAGGATAATACAGCATCACGTCAGGCTACACACTATGAATTTTTCACCACCCTTATGACGTGGGCATAAGAAATAATATCGAACTGTAAGTATTTACCTTGACATGTTGTTAGCTGTATATAATAAAATATTAGAAAACCATAAAAATAATGAAGAGAGATGAATATATAGTAATGTTTTCGTTACTATTTTCTTAAAACCAAAAATGGTATTGATTTCTTTTACTTTGTGAATTAATTTGGAGTATTTTTCGTATTAAGTTTTATTATTGTTCATAATACAAATGTTGCTTGCTAAAAAAATACAAATAATTTAATTAATGAAACGTACTCTCTCTATATCCTTTTATTAACAATTAAATGTAACTTTTTAATGTCTGTATCGTCTAAAGCACTTTGCGCTTTATGTCAAAAGGCTTTTTTTCGAGTTATTCTGCCTGTATGTGTTATTGTCGGGACCACTACTGCAATTACAGCAAACTACTGCATTCAATCCAACGCTGTTTCAGAAATATTCGTCAAAGAAATCAAAGGCCTAATAGTTACTTCCAATTATTTTGAACAGCAATAGTTAAAATATTCACAGAATATGGCCGCGACAGTCAAGTATACAAACAAGTTATCTTCATTATGTACACCAAATCAAAAATAATTCCCATATAAGTTTGTAAGCAAAGCTCAAGAGCCAATTCAGCTAGTTCTTATAAAATACTTTTCTTGAAACTGAGGACGTTCCTTTAAAAATTAAGCAGAATTTATTGATCACTGCAACAACCTGCGCCGCGGTGTGCCCGTTTTATTTTTTATTTTTTTTTTATTTAAAAACTTTATTGCACAAAAAAAAGTACAACAGGTGGACTTAATGCTATGGGCATTCTCTACCAGTCAACCTTTGGGTCATGCGGAGAGTTAGTTTATGGGGGCGGTAATAGTGACAAAGAGCATAAGTAATCTAAAAAATAAAATAAAAACATAATACACGAGAATAGTAACTATCAAGCGTTACAAAATTCGTTTCGGAAACAATTAAAAATAAATATAGACATACATGAATAAATATAATATATATATATAAAATTACTATTGTATATTAAATACTAATAATAATTACTAATAATACTAATAATAGTTTTACTATTGTATATTAAAGTTCAATCAAGACAACAGATGTACAGATGGTTTTCATCGTTTATATAAGTAGTATATTTATAATCCAATAATAATCAGGGCAGTGGTTCTAACTTTAAAAACATGGATTTAACTACCGCTCCACATTTTAAAATAAAACGCACGCTGAGATAAAAAAAATACATTACAATGGACCAATAAGACTATAATTTAAAACAAATAAATGAATAAGTTCATATGAGTTTAGGTATATACTGCAGAATAAAACAACTAAAAAAAAGACAATATAGATTGCATGTAATATATAGGTAAGGATTCTCTGTCATCAAATGTACCCATAAATATACTAAATAATCTTAGAGGAATCTTCCATTGTGTCTACTGAATTGCAATATAAACAAGAACTACAATTACTTAGAATTATTTATCATGACGTGATCGAAGTCTCAACTATAGAAATGGAGCAATATGCGAACAAAGACATATTAAAAAGTGGTAACGGCCTAAGCGAGTTACGTTAAATAGTCGAACCCGATCCTTGAGTATTACTTAACGCGTCTACTGATAATGGCGTCGATACCACTCGTACAAAAGGTAATTGTTCTCTCAAACAATAAAGTTTAATAACGTAAGGTTCTAGGTAAGGTGTGCGCATGCATTGTCGCGCCATGTAGGTACCCAGTGACGTTCTTTGTTATAGTTAGATAACCGACAACCTTTAGCAAGACTGTATAGGTACGATCTGCTTCAACGAACTGATTTGCCAGTCTTCTGATCTGAGCACGAAATTAGGCATACAGGCCTGTAGGAAATCCGTCACGTAGCCCTTGGAGCTTTTAATGCCGCATGATAAAGAGAGCGTCAATATTGTATGTGAAGACTAAATACAGTTGTCTGATACGATTTTATCGGCTCTATTGACTCATCAACTCAAAGGTTAGAACACTAAAAATTTCTGATTGGTCCATTAGTTAGACCAATAATTCGTAGTATCTTTTTTTTCTTTTATTAAATAAACAAAATTTACTGAGATACATTTAAACACAGCTTTAAAATTTAGCGTGAGATTTCTTTGTACAGTTTTTACGAAAAAGTGACTTATACTTCGCTTAACTTTAAAGCGCTGTATCAATTGTAAATTTTTATTTATTAGTTGTAGCAAAAAATATTTTGTATACCTAACTGGGATAATATGTAAATAGTTTTCAAACTTAAAATTTCAAGGCCTGGAATTTTATCAACAACAAATCAAAGTAAATCTGTGTTTTGTTAAAGCTTTTAGTCTGATTAGTTAATTACTATTAATAAAATCTACTCTTTTTTCATTATGTTTTACACAATCATCATATTCGCAACTATGTCATTCATTTTGGCAAATAGGTATTCAACGGAATATCAACGAAGATACTATGTACAGTTTGTTAACTTATAAAAAAACCTAGCATTAGTCATCCGATTCTAAGAAGTAACATGAACACGACACCACGACTCGTAATGCTGAGCTGAATCTTTTTGAAACGTACAAAGATGTATTCATCCTGTTGTAATAGACACTGTAAGACTGTCAGTAGTTTGCTAATTGTTTACGTGATAATTGGCTTAAAACTGGTCATAACTTTTACTACACAATTCAATAGGGAAGCGGACTAAAAGTTAGTTTTATGTATTTTGCATTTATCACGAAATCAAAAAACGACAGCGATTCATTGAATTGAATAGTCGCATGATATCATTAGTGGATATATTTATTACCCACCAGTGACCTAACGAGCCCCCACCCCCATCTTCGCACCGTTTTACCTAAGATTTTTTTATTTTATTTTATTTTATTGAAAAAGAATAACAACAGCCAAGAATTGTTTTATTAATTTAGTAAGAAAAAATACTTGTCAAATATTTTTTTAATAGATATTTAACGATTTAGTTCGTTAAATAACTATTGGAATCTGGTATTTTTGATCCAGTTCGCTCCCATAAAGCTAAGTTTTCTATAGACAAATTAATTACAATGAGATGTGATATATTATTTTAATTTGAGAGGTTTTAAATAATTTAATGCGAATGTTTTTAAAAAGCCTACATTATGTATTGTCCGAATACATAAGGTAAGTGGGCTTTTTAAAAACTTTCGCATAGTTCGAATATAATTTCGACGAACGAATAGTACGATATGTTTTACATTTAATGACAATAGGAATGGTGATTGGGTAAAAAACAATTATTCCATCAGTTAGATGTTCGTATAAAAACACAAAAATATTTGCTAAATTAATAAAACAAATGCAAACGTATTTTTTGCTCAACAAATAAATAAAAGTTGATAATGAAAAAGCGCATCAAAGTGTGCTAAATACTTACTAATTCGTAAATACTGTGTGAATTGGAGACGTCATCGTCTACCCTATTTGGATTATGTCTGTTTCATGCATTACCAATTTCTGTTTGACGATTTTAAAAGTAATGAACTGTAAATCTAAAGTTTAAATACTTTCATAGTTCATATAACTGGAAAATACATTTTAAATATTTACAAGAGGACGCAACAATAGAAGTTTTATATTATAAAATTATTTATATACTCAATAAAATGGACCTTAAAGGGCAACAATTTAAATTCAAAATAATGTGACGTGATAAAACAAAAAAAGTGGGCATTAAGTTTTATGTACATATAATAAAATGTCAAAATCTAAACTTTACTTGTCAGTTTAAATTTAATTACTTACCTGTATTTCAGAAACGTACTGTTGCACAAACCAAGCACATATTAACATATACTGAGAAATTCATGCATAAAAAACATATTTTATAAAGTAAATTAAGAATTAAACCATTAAGTTTGTAAAAAATTGGTAAATAAAATCAAACGGGATGAGGTTATTAATAAACATAATTATATACTTTACTGTTCTGGAAAGGAAATACAAATTAAACAGAAGTAGGTGAATGTTTTTAATTTACGAAAAAGGAATTCTTCGTAACCTAAAAACATTTCGTATCCGTAAAGGGTAAAGGTAATCGGGCTCTATTACTTATACTTCGCTGTCTGTCCATACGTCCATCTGTCGCCAGGCTGTGGCTGTACAAGTATCTCAAAATCAGCAACATGTAGACAGTTGAAATTCCCACAAATTATGTTGAAATTATGTTTGTTGCCGTTAAAACCACAACTACTGCAAACAAAACGAAATAAATGTTTAAGGCGGGCTTCCACACAACAAAAGTTATTTTTTACCCTATTTGGTAGATGTCGTTAATGGCAATAGGTAGGCACTTTATAGTAAATAATGAAATTTACCAAATAAATATGAAAGGGGGACTTATCTATTTTTTACCTAGTTAATGGTAGGGACCTATCATGCGCGAGTACGACACGCAACTGTGGGTAAATTTAGCATCAATTATTGTTTTATAATAAAACTACGCATTTATCTCGGACAGGAGATTGACTGCGAAGTCCACGTAGGTACTTATCCAGTTATCGCCTTAGTATTTTTCCCCTTGAGAATTATTTTTTATTGTAATTGTGATTATTTTTTATTGCAATTGTGATTTATGAAGTAAAGTAACAAGAGCAATGAGGTTAAGGGGACATGACCGCTAGCTGACGTCAGGCCAAGTGCCCGTCCGTTAGATACCACGATGTCGTCGCCTTAGATAAAATCAACGCATCAACGTGTATTATATTATATATGTGATTTCTAGCATCGTCCTCATATAAGTGTTATATATGTATATGAGGACGATGCTAGAAATCACATATATTTCATTATGGTGCCGACATGCACGCATATAAGTAAAGTAGGTACCTCCGTAAATACGAGTATGATACAAACATAAATCTGATCTGTCCAAGAATACAAATATTTTAACGTTTAACCTTATATTTTAAGTTTATACAAAAGTCTAATACGTTCAACTTTTGATTTTTTTATTTAATTTGCTTTGCTAATTTTTTGAAAAGAAAACCAAAGTCGTTTTATTTCATTTTCGTCGTTAAATAACATAAATAGATTTTTGAAAATTCTTAAATTTTAATTGTTAAATGTTTTGTAAATATTTGTATTAACTTAACTTTGTCAGTATTTCTTTACTGTAGACCTCCAAACAAATCGAACATCTTAACATTTGATTTAATAAATTAATTGTTGATTCATCACTTATATTCTTTGTTTACTTTATTTTCATTAGACAAAACTCACATCAACAGAACTCTGGCATGAGCTTTTTCTATCCTTTGATCCTAAATGTTAATTCAAACATATTAACCTACTATATAACACACTTAAGATTTATGGTGTTAAAATATAATCTAAATGATAAAGGCATTGTAAATGAATTATCAGCGAGCCCAAGTTGAATCGATTTCTTTCGATGTCAAATCGATTTAGGTGTAAACTGTGCTAAAAGCACTAACATTAATACCCAGTAAATACACGTTCCTATTTGTACTGGATTCGTCACGCACCACTTTACGATCACAATCTTGAAACTATTGTTTTACTAAGACCAACCAATGATATTTGCACCCTGGATGTGTATTTTTCTACGTCCTATAGTATATATGGTAAAAATAGTGTAACATCTTCTTTCAAAGTAGTCAGAACTTCTGGATATTAAAAAACAGACTAGCAAATACATTGTTTGGAATTTATCGAGTCCACGTCTAACAAACAGACTTTATCCAAACTGAACCTTATTATAGTTTTGGTATTATTGCTTGTTGTAGTTTTAAACACCCGAAAAGAGAAGTGTTGGCCGGGCGTGTTTGGCATACACATATCACGTAGCTTTTAACATAAGTGTAAGGTTCAAAATGTGACAACATTTTAGTAGTTAATACGAACATACTGCCTGACGATTCGGTTAGGTTGCAGAAACCGTTGTAACGACGAACTGGCTAAGTCTGGGGGGATCCCCCACTGGGTAACGCATTTAATTAAATTCGACTTATCAAAGAAATAAGTTGAAAAACAATTTAAACATATTTCACAGGCACATATTTGAATGAAGCATTTTGTGGCCTAGATTATGTCTCAAGCAGTTATTTTCATTCGGTTAGTTATTTATACTCAGTTTAGAAATTCGTAAAGTTTAAAAAACACTTTAATATGGACATTGCGACGCAATTTTTGATTTTTTATACTCTGTAGTGCTTAGATATTTCGCTTTACCTCAAAGACTTGTAGTTTTGAAAGTTATCTTGTAGCCGGGTAACAAAATTGTAAGTTGGCCTGTAGGTAGGTACTTAATATAACTTGAAATCAGAATAAAGCAATCTCTAAATTCAAAGAAAAATCAACTACAAGAATAGACCCTGTTAACTTATCATAGAAAAAGGTGGATGTTCTGTTAAATAATTATTTGAGTAATAGACCGATAGAAATTGAGCGCACAAAATGAGCTTAAAATTACATCGGACTAATAATAAACAATCAGCATTACAATACATTACCAGCTGAATCTGGACCGGTAGTGACGCAGGCCGGCTATTATATCAAACCTCAAGGATCTATGATTTCCAAAATTAGAACAAGTTTTTAGTGCGGGTTCTGCGAGAGCTGGTACTACTGGACCGGACGGCATTAATGACCTAGCAATTTACTCCCCGAATCAAATCCTATTGCGCCGCGCGTTATTTCAGTGCAAGGCGATTAAATCTATCAACGAATTTCCGGCAGCGCAGGCTTGACACTTTTAATATCGACAATCAACTCGAGCCCGCAGTGAATGAACAATGCTGGTTCGGTCGTAAATTAAATATTCCTAAGTTCGTGCAAGGGCTTTCGAATGAGTCTAAGGACCTGCGTTCAAACAGTAAGCTGTGTTAACTGCGGCTTACGCTTTATTGAGATCCATGTTTATGTTTGCTTGACCTGTCAGCTTTAACTAACAACCTTATTTTGACATTGCTTGGTTGATGATATTTTGTTATGTTTTTTTTGTTGCTCTTGCAACTGAAGTTAATATATGCTATTTTATTAAATTAAGAGGTCCTATTTTCTATTAACTCAAAAGTACTTGACACTTGAAAAACAACGACTAACTAACCATATTATTTTCGATCTTTTTATGACACAATTACATCGATTGTTAATCATAGAAGGCAGCTGGAACAAAACACAATTAATTATTCTTTTAGTTTTTAAAAGAAACTGTTTCAATCCCTTCCTACAATATCTTGATTAACGAGTGAATTGATCTTTCAGTTACTCGACTCTGAGTCAATTGTCCATTAGGGAGTATAACCAGATACCTACTAATTAATGAGAAATATTATACAGCGGATTTAACCCGGAACACTCTCCCCTTTGTAATTCAATACAGGTTATTTTTTTATTTCTCCAAACAACTAGTTGAGTAACATTTAAGTGTTTATTATTTGTTGTAGTATGCTTTGATAAATTTCAAATGATTACAAAGACACGTATAATACGATAATTACTTTTACCTTAAAATCTATTGATAATTCTGTTTCTTTTTGGTAAGCAATTAAAGACTCGTTGGTACTTCAATGTTTTTGGCTCATTAAGATTTTTCGATATTAGAACTTTAATAAAATATCACTGTTTTGTAAATAACGTTCGTTAATCTTTTTTGTTCAAAAACATCTGGTGCCGACCATTAACTGTATTTATAAACTTAATTAAAAAAACACATTAGGTACAGATTCTTACAGATTTTGCTCGTAAATGACAATACAAGCAGATTGTGATGTAGCTTTCATGAATATATGAATGTTGTATAGATTCGAGGAAGATATGACCATTCCTACCGAATATAACGCACCTATAGAGACCTAGTTAAATAAAAAAAATAGGATTTTGACTTTAAGTCATAGAAAGGCTTTAAACAAACTTTAAGCTAGGACCTCATTACCACTTAACATCAGGTGGGATGAGGTCAATCTTGAAGTGCAATATAAAAAAAAAAACATTAATTAAAAGGCATATTTCAGTGTGAGCAGGCAACTCTCAAAACATACCTCTGTGTATACAATTTCTAGGTAACATCAATTTAGTATAAAATGTCGTGACATACGAATCTTTCGTGCCTGTTTCCCTAAAATTGAGTTATTTGCATTTGGTCACTATAATTCTGAATGTGCGATAATGACATTTATCACGAGCATCTCTATATGAGTAATAAATGCATTACTCGTAGTAATTAAGCCTAGTCAGAGGATGTTTTACCTGAGGAAACGCCTGAAAACAGGTGATGATACACAGTTTCGCAGACCCGTCTACCAATCTGTACTGTGTAGACGGGATTGCCCGTTAGTCGGGACTAACGGGTTACATCTTATAGTTGAGATCATGTTATAACATCCATCCAGCAGTAGGACGTAAATGGCTAATTTATTATTTACTATTTGATGTTTCGATTTCAGTTTCGTTAAATTTCATCCTCTAAAATAGTTAGTGTTCAACGTCCAGCATTTTTCCAGCACCATTTAATCCAATTAAGATCATAAATGAGATGCAATGAGAGAGAGCCACCTTAAATATTATGATAGTTGTATGCCTTAATTGTTGATTTCAACGTTTCAACAAACGAATTAATGTCACGGTCAATGGTCAGTCCATAAGGAGTTCTAAAATCCATCTAATATAGGTTACATCACATTAAAAACCTCAAAAATAACAATATAATAAATATTTACTATTGGATGTTATTCCTACTAATATTATAAATGCGAAAGTAACTCTGTCTGTCTGTCAGTGTGTCTGTCTGTCGGTCCGTCTGTTACGCTTTCCCGCTTAAACCTCTCAACCGATTTTGATGAAATTTGGCATAGGTATACGTTGAACCTCAAGAACGGACATAGGCTACTTTTTGTTAGAAAGTAAGGGGGGGGGAGGTAATGCCACCTTTGAAAGTTTATATGGGAAAATGTTTATATTTAAGTTAGAGGTATGAAAGTTGGCACAAATATAGCTCTATTAAAATATAGACTACTTTTTGTTTCGAATATTAGGGGAGATAGGGGTAAAACCGACCATGAAAGGATGTAGTCCACGCGAACGAAGTCGCGGGCACAGCTAGTTATTATATATATAAACCCTCCTCTTGAATAATTTTATCTATTAAAAAGCCGCATCAAAATCTGTTGCGTAGTTTTAATGATTTAAGCGTACATAGGGATATAGGGACAGAGCGACTTTGTTATAAACTATGTAGTGATTTAATAATAATGTGTACGACAATATTAAGTCAAGTCACACTTTAGGTTTCATTAAATTATCCTAAGTTAAAAAGAAAAATCGAAAGAAAGTATTTTTATGTTGCTATACAATACAGATAGATATAAATAAATACAAACTTAATTAGTTATACAGACAAATTATAGTACCTACACGTAAGGCGATGGTTATACAAATATCTTAGGTAGAGAGTATGATAGATAACGCAAATCGATAGATAATAATGTTAAAAGAGATATACCTACATATATTCAAGGACAACCCTTGAACTTGACGTTAATTTCACCTTTAATTTTTTCGATGGGAAAACTTTACTATAAATAAAAAAATTATACTGCATGGTTATTATTTATCAAAAATAATAAACATTTACTTGTTTCTGTTTTATTCCTGTGTCTTATCCGAATACTAGAATTCAATTTAAGTGTTATGCTATAATGGTTTCTGATAAAAATGATTTAATTTTTGACATTCATATTTTAATAACTATTCGAAGTGATAATAAATTTGGAGTACACGTATTAAAATATGACCCAAATTTTATATGCTTGTTGAAAATAGGAATTGAGTTAAAATATGGTCAAAAATGGTTCATGTATAACGGTTTCTTCACGAATTCTAGTCCTTAAAGTGGTTTGGGACAGTAATGGGAATATAACTCATAGAATTATAGAATCGAACATGATTCGTTTTTTGCACAAAGGTTTAACGGTTATAATGAAATACGAACATTTAATTGAGAAAACGAAGTAGAAAAGAAACAACTTAGAATTACGTTAACAAAATAATAAACTATGAAGTTAGAATAATAAGAAATCTGGATAATTTCGTATAAAAATTGAATGATGGGATATTTTGGTATTTGTAAAATATAATATAAAAAAATATATATTTGTGGATCCATTTCGAAGCCCGAGGTACACTACGGCTAAGATCCTAATTTGTAAAGAGTCCTGACGAGCCTAGCTTGTTATGATTTGAAGGTACATTGAAGAGATGGCCATCTGACATCCGCTACTCTTGCTACTCTTACAAAGGAACTCCAGACCTATTTACCAAAGGTAGGACCAACAGCTTCCACAGCAGGGAATCATCATTCTTATAGGGCAATCAGGTGATTTAATGCTGCTTGAAGTTTCCGGCGAGATTCGAACCTATGACCTTCGGATTTTTAAACCTAACGCTTTGTATATCTAGTAGACAAATTTATAATAAATTGGAATAATGTTTTGTAAAAGTCACAAGATTTAGACTGTTTAAAATATTTCTCGTATTGTGCAGCGTCCTCTTATAATAAAGCGTTTCAGCTACCGTTGATATTGATGTGTCCTACTCACTGCCAAAATTTAAGCGCACCCTGGTGGCGCATGCTACCAGTGGTTAACTTTTTGTTTGTACTGTTTTTATTTTTATTTCTTATGCATGTCGTGGCAGCCTTTAAGTAAGGCAACACTATAGAAATGTATTTTTAATTTTAAGATTTTTTCATGTATGGTGTATGCTTTGTTGGTTGTCCTTAAATAAATAAATAAATAAATAAAAACGTAACGTGGACAATATTATTTTATATTCATAGGTTGCTTTAGTAAGAAAACTTCCGCTATAGTACTGACCTGGGTGATGCAAGCTCACTGAGCAGAGGTTGGAGGAAGGCGCCAAAGAGTACGATGGCTCATCCTTCGGCTTCAACAGCTCATGGGTGGACATCGCATGTATCGACAGCTCCTGGATAAACACCAAAATAAACTTTATTTTGTTATACAATAAATTGACTGGCTTAGTAGAACAATGATTAACGCTCCGTACTTGAACAAAAGGATCTGATCCCCACTCAAGACAAGTATTGGTGTAATGTACATCTGCTTTGTTTTGGTTTATAAATGTACTAGCTACTCGCCCCAGCTTTGCACGGATGCCAGTAAAAACAAATGAAGTTTTCGGCTTTTCTGTACATTGATATGTATGGATTATATATACAAATCCTCATACATCAATCCATCTACAAAAAAAATCGCATAAAAATCAGTTGCATATATAGAATATACAATAAAGCTACTTTGTTTTAAACTATGTAGTGATTTACCTGATCATATCCAAATAAACACAGTTCTAGTGTCCATAACACAAGCTATTTGGAATCAGGACAAAGTATGGGATTTCATCTAATATTTATTAAAATATTTATTTAATTCAGTAGGCGTACCAATAATTTATACACAGTGTGTGGTTTGAACCCACGACCTTCACTTCATATAACGCGAGAAGGTAATGGTCTTCATTCATATCTAACTGCTTAGCTAACTACAGGGGAATATTTTGCCTGTTATTAAACAACAACATAACTTTCGGTTGGCATCTTTTATTCGTAGAGTGAAGGATACCAAAGAAACCGTCATCAAACATTTTTCTCCACCGTCATAAATGCACAAAATAAATTGTAAATGAGTCGTCTGATTAAAAAAAAACAATTTATGCACATTTAAATTAAATACGAAAGTCAAGAAGGTTGTTTTTTAAGACAGACGTTGTCCTGTCTTAACGACGACTATTTAATTTTATATAGATATTTAATTTTTCTTTTATAAGAACCTTCTCCTGACAATAACAAAACTGGTCAAAAGCGTGTCGGGCCACGCTCATTGTAGGTTTCCGTAGTTTTCAGTGCATCACAATACTTAAGTATCCCCACTTAAAGTTACAAAAATGGGCTATCTGTGTGTAACATTGACTTGACATAGGTAAACACTAAAAAAATATTTTTTCAAAAATTTCAAAAACTGTTAAACCCATCAGATTCAAAAAAAATTTCCTAGAAAGCCTTTATGCAGCTCTATATTCTAGATTTTTTTCATACTTTTTGAACTTATGGTTTAAAAGATAGAGGGGGGGACACAATTTTATTTTCTTTTGGAGCGATTATTTCCCAAAATATTAAAATTATCAAAAAATGATCCCCTGTTCATTTTTAAATACCTATCCACCAATATATCATATGTTGGGATTGTAATTTAAAAAAAATCACTCCCCAATTTACGTGTGTACCCTAAAAAAACCTTTTTTTTTATTATTTTTTTTTGCAAATTTGTTGACGTGATTAATATACATATTTGTACCAAATTTCAGCTTTCTTGTGCAAACGGTTTCTGAGATTATCCTCGGACGGACAGACAGACAGACAGACATGGCAAAACTATAAGGGTTCCTAGTTGACTACGGAACCCTTAAAACAACAAAAAAAATTAAATTGGTCCACGCGTTATGACGTGGCCAAGGGAAATAGGGATTAATTTTGGTATGTTAAGATATTGGTATTTGGCTAATGAAAATGTTGATGTCTCATAAATGCTAATTTTCTACTATTTCCAAGTAAATTACACGATTTAAACTTTATTACGATTGCTACTTAAGCCATTGGTTAACAAAGTTGGGTCACAGTTTTTACATAGGTCTGCTAATAACAATCAGAAATTTCTGGCCTTGTCCCAGTTTGATTTTGCTTCTCGAAATAAGAAATCTCAAAACAAATGCCTAAATGTTTTTGGCGTGCCCTATTAAATAGCATTCTGATGACCAGTGTAGAAAAATCGATGATGCCCGATATTTCGGAACCCTCATTAGAAACGGAAATATTTAATTGAATAAACTTTTTTATTTAATAGTTTTGAGTTTTGTCTTAATGTTTTGAACCTCAAAAGTCAGCCAAATCTCAAACTAAAACAGTTTCAAATACCTCAATCAATATAAAAATCATATTACGTTGTTTGAAAACACATTTTAATAAATTCTTACTTGTTAATGCATTATAGACTCACTGATAAAAGTATCCTTGAAGAACTTTGTTAAATCCCAAAGCCCCTGAAGAAATTAGCATCCATCCCACGAACACGTGCGGACTATATTTTTCTAATGTTAATACATATTAAATCGAATCACTAAGAGATGGCCAATAAATATCCAACAATATCTATTTTTACATACGTAGGATGCTTTCTCCAATCTTGAATGAACGGCCGACCCTCCGCGTAATGTTTGACTGTAACTCGTAGAACGGTGCAAACAACTAACTCCCGCGTATTCTTCAACACTTTAATTTTTCCAACTGGATTTTGTTTTTACTAGACTTTGTCAATACGGGAGCGATTTTGTATTAACAGGTTACTATGTAAAACTACTTCATCTTAGTATTTCACACTCATTCGGGGCTATTATTCATTATAATACACAACAAATTAACAATTAAAAAAAACAAGTGATCACATAAAACTGAATTCATCATTTGGTATAAAAAGGTATTTAATATTATAGTAGCAGATGCATACGCTGGTCACTCGTCGCATACAGCGAAGTGTTAGCTTTTTGACAGTGTCAGCTATATCCGAGCTGATTTGTTCGCAACAGCTGCGCGAGCGCACCTATTAACCGCTGATACATGTTTGTCAGCCGGCTATTAGGGTGAAAGAGATAAAATTTCGGAATCATCTATATAAGAGCGAGATCGATTCATTTCTTCAATTCACGACCAATATTTATTTGCTGCATCGTGACATCCGAGAAAAATTCTTGTACCAAAAAATTAGAATTGGAGTATAAATGGGCCAGCGATGGCAGAACATTTTTCTTGTTGCTATATAAAGAAATATTGGTCAAGGAATGCTAGTTTTAATATTTTTTGAAACCGACCACTTAATTATTAATGTGAAGTGTTTTAATTAAAAACATTTTGTACACAACAATGTGTTCAAAACAGAAAATGTCGGTTTTAATCAGTTGGCTGTTACGAAAACGAATAATAAAATTGAAGAAATAATTTTGCTTTAACTTCACACAAATATTTTTTGACTTAATACTAACAATATTCATCGTGCTCATTATTTCGCTATCAAACACATTTTGATCAATAGTAATCCTATTTGCTTAAATGGTTCATTTGCTGTATTTCAAGCAAATGTAATTTCTATCAAATTAAACAATAAATAGTAAACGTTGCTTAAAGTATTTATAGTCAAAGATTTATCCTACTCAATAAAGTGTAGGTAAATCAAATCTATCACTAATTTAATTGCTTTCCATAATTCAAGTCCATAATTAATTGTGTTTTGATAGCTATACAACAGTAATGCCATCTGACAGTCAACATCCTTTCATTCATTTGTTTATCAACTCCGGTTTTAATTTGTATTTCAAATCATAAATGTTTTTTTAACAATATACCTACCTAAAGTTTGGACACATATTTTATTTTCATGTAATAAAACATATGTCAAACAAGATAATGTTCGTAAAAACAATGTGAAAGTAATCGAAATTCTTCCACACAGTGATGAATTATCTAATAAAATGGAAACACGAAGTTTGTATAAATAAATAAATATTCTCAGAATTTATAAAAAATGTCTGCTAACTTCGACACAGTGACGAGGCGACAGTGGATCGCAGGGATTAAACCAAAATAGCACTGTAATTAATGGGCGTTTCCAAGCCCACAATCTCAAAACGAGACGCATTTCGAGAATTCCAAGTCATACATAATAAAACCCTGGAACTTAATAAATACAAATAACCTGGAACTGCTAATGTAGAAAGCTAAGTAGCCAATTCCAGAATACGCATTGTAGTTCATTTTGTTGAGTCCTAATCATTCGCACCACGAATTGGCCAATGAGTGTCAAGGTATTAGTAATATAAACATCTTTAATTTTTTTTAAATCCAGGCGCAGTTTGGGTTTTCTACCTAGGTATCCTTCCAATATCTCCAAACATAGACAGACAGGTTTTTACTAACTTTTAATGACAAGAAATTAATAATTTTAATAAAATCATAGGTTTTAATATAATTAACTAGTAAGGTCTACCTACTTATCTTTGATTGTTTTATTTTATACACAGACAGGACGGCACATGACTGTCACAAAAAGCTATACTCATTTCGCAAAACGATCTATTAAAAAAGTGGTCTTCGTACATCAACATGATACAGTAATGGACCCCATGACGTTAGATACCTTGGAATTCACCTCGACGAAACTTTATCTTGGGATGTCCAAATCGCATTACTGTCCTCACGCACTCGAAAACTGATATGGATATTTAAAAACTCAGAAACGTACTTGAGCCACATTCGCTTAAGTGCGTTTATTTTGCACTTGCACAATCAGTTATGAGTTATTGTATCTCGGCGTGGGGAGGAGCATGCTAAACCAAAATAATTGGGCTAGAACGAGCTCAAAGGTCAATTCTCAAGGTTATGACAAAGAGGCCCTTCCGCTATCCAACCACCAAACTCTATGAAGAATGTAAAGTCCTTACCATTAGGCAGATGTTTATCCTACATGCCATACTTCTTAAACATTCGGCTCTTGAATACGACCCATACCTCACGTCATCTAAACGGAGGTCTGACAAAGTGTGCAATCCAGTTCCACACCGTACGGTATTCGTTAGACGACATTTGTACTTTCTTGCGTCTTACTTGTATAACAAAATAAACAGAGCACTTAATATCTACCACAGAACAAAATTCGAATGCAAATCCGCTTTAACAACCTGGCTGCTTGAATTAAGTTATGATCAAACAGAATCCCTGCTTGTGTCTGATTTATGAGACCACACTCATACGCGCCCATACACATACGCATACACTCATTTACACTTACACACACACACACACACAGACTCACACACACACACACAATCAAACGTGATGAGCATATATATATATATATATATATATATATATATATATATATATTTATGTAATCTACTATATTTTCTTTTCTTTTTTTTGTTACTCTTGTTTTTCATGAAAATTTTACATAGTATTGTTGTTCCTTAACTTAAATTTAATTATTAATTACTCGTCGATCTCATGGGTGGGACCTGGAGTCCTGAAATACAGGGTTGCCCTACATTAGGCTCCAGTCACACGTCAATATGTACCTAGAGATAACTCACTTTTGTAATTTAATTTAAGTGTGAGAATAAATTATTTTTATTTTTATTATTATTTTAGTTAATCAAATCTACTTTAAGGGACATGGCTGACTTACTATAATTTTTTAATTTAGTTGGCGTTAAATAAATAAATCTAATGTATAAACTCATGTCAAATTACTGCATTTTGATAATAAGTCGAGGCACTAAAACTGTAGCTATCTCACGAAATTAGAAATATCTAGCGAGATCACAAAACTCTAAAAGTTTCGGTAATTTTCATGAACATGTCTTATTATGGAATATTGTCGTATAATTAACGTATTGACGCAAGTTGTACGCCGTTCCCCCAGTCTCATCCAGAGTTTCTGATTATTGATTGGGTATTGTTAGGTTGATCTGATCTTTTGTAGTAAGGTACTTATTTTTCGAGTTTGATAAGCCTTTGTCACGGATTTGGTTTTCGTTTAAAAAAATGGTAATTATATACTACTTTTTGTTTCGAATATTAGGGGAAAAAGGGGTAAAACCGACCATGAAAGGATGTAGTCCACGCGAACAAAGTCGCGGGCACAGCTAGTTTCATTATAAAAACACGAGCCGCAAATAAAAAAGTGCTATGTCTATGTGCCTAGTTCCGGTTCGATTCAGTAATGTTTATGTTAAATATATTCTGGTCGCCTTGTTCCGTAGTAAATTGATCCATTTTGAAAAAGACAATTAAGTATAAAAATAACCTGTCGGGAATATACGTCGCTTAAGATTGGTGCCATTTCCCTTAGAAAAAAAGTTAAAATTCAGTTTGTTAACTACTAATTGGATAAGAATAGATATGTATGGGTGAATTAGTAATAAGCTAATCAATAAAATACGAAATCTTATAAGCTAGGCCCTACGGTACTATGATTAGCTGCCCTTCTGTCTGTTGAATCAGGAGTCAATCTCTCTTTCTAGCATATCTGTCTAAAACGTCAAAATGGGATTCGAATTCCAAAACTATATGCTATCACTTTCTTAATATAAACAATCGAACAGAGATAAAACATTGACTTTTGGAATCTAAATCGTTTATGACGTTTGTGCATCAACCCTCATGACAAGTGTTAATGTCATAAATATTTTTATTTCTTCTAAATAAAATTTAAAATATATTAATATAATACAACATCACAAATATTACTCTGAATCATAGTAAGTACCTAGCTAAATCACTTTTATTACAGACATCATCATGACCTCATCGCACCCGATGTTAAGTGGAAATGAGGTCCTAGCTTTAGAACGACAAGTTGAGCATAATAAAGGTATTACTGTACTTGTCGCCCTTACCTTAAAGGCTTGACCCCTGTTACTAATGTAGCACCCCCCAGGAGCTCTGGAAACCTTACTCACACGCAGGAACACAATAACACAGAAGTGATTGTTATTTGGCTGTCTCTTCTGTAAGATGAAGGTATTTCACCAGTCGGGCTGCTCCAGTTCGAGCGATAAATCGCTATGCCCTCCTCTATATATATATATATATATATATATATATATATATATATATATATATATATATATATATATATATATATATATATATATTTATGTAATCTACTATATTTTCTTTTCTTTTTTTTGTTACTCTTGTTTTTCATGAAAATTTTACATAGTATTGTTGTTCCTTAACTTAAATTTAATTATTAATTACTCGTCGATCTCATGGGTGGGACCTGGAGTCCTGAAATACAGGGTTGCCCTACATTAGGCTCCAGTCACACGTCAATATGTACCTAGAGATAACTCACTTTTGTAATTTAATTTAAGTGTGAGAATAAATTATTTTTATTTTTATTATTATTTTAGTTAATCAAATCTACTTTAAGGGACATGGCTGACTTACTATAATTTTTTAATTTAGTTGGCGTTAAATAAATAAATCTAATGTATAAACTCATGTCAAATTACTGCATTTTGATAATAAGTCGAGGCACTAAAACTGTAGCTATCTCACGAAATTAGAAATATCTAGCGAGATCACAAAACTCTAAAAGTTTCGGTAATTTTCATGAACATGTCTTATTATGGAATATTGTCGTATAATTAACGTATTGACGCAAGTTGTACGCCGTTCCCCCAGTCCAGTCCAGGTAATTATATAATAGCATGTCATGGTTTTACTGGCAGTAATACTGCTTAAATTCATAGAGATAGTACCGTAGAAGTCCCGTGCAACTATAATGTGGTCCAATTCCAGGTAAAACGGTCAATTATATCAAAAATATTACAGGTTAATAGAAATCCATGATTGGAAAAAAATAATTCTCGTCGTATTTTTGGGGTTTATGTTCGACCTCAGTCTCGGCGTCGTCGACGTCACTTTGCACCGCCCTAATGATGTGTGCATTGCGCTTAAGAACTAATATCGAGCTGCCAGAGTTTACCGTGACGTGCTGTTGACCTTACCTACGCGTAGCATGGGATTACGTGCCCCCAAAAAGTCACCTCACCAATTAATTATACGCACAGATACAAAAAAAAACATTGTGATTTCTAGGATTGTACCGACGGTCAGTATAGATTGATCGCGCTGCAATGGCCACCAAACCACCAATAACACCTACCACTAGGTGCAGCTTGTGTTTCGTTACCGGTGATTTCAAAACTAAGTGCTAATAACCAAAAGTTAGACACATTTAATAGGTTGGAGAAAAAGTTTATTTATACGTAGTATGAGAGAACTTTGAATCAAATATCTTTGGCTTTTTGTATCTGGCTGGTTTTGGTATCATTAAAAATTTCAATCACAAAGAAGATTCCAAATTCCAATTGGGACATGTTTTAATAAAGAAATTCAACACATTTTGAAATCCATACTAATATTATAAATGCGAAAGTAACTCTGTCTGTCTGTCTGTCTGTCTGTCTGTCTGTCTGTCTGTCTGTCTATCTGTCTATCTGTCTATCTGTCTGTCCGTCTGTTACTCTTTCACGCCTAAACGGCTGAACGGATTTTGATGAAAGTTGGTATAGGTATACGTTGAATCTCAAGAACGGACATAGGCTACTTTTTATTAGAAAATAACGGGGGATGGGGGTAATACCACCTTTGAAAGTTTATATGGAAAAATGTTTATTTTTGAAGTTATAGATATGAAATTTGGCACAAATATAGCTCAAAACTTGGATTAAAATATAGACTACTTTTTGTTTCGAATATTAGGGGAAAAAGGGGTAAAACCGACCATGAAAGGATGTAGTCCACGCGAACAAAGTCGCGGGCACAGCTAGTTTCATTATAAAAACACGAGCCGCAAATAAAAAAGTGCTATGTCTATGTGCCTAGTTCCGGTTCGATTCAGTAATGTTTATGTTAAATATATTCTGGTCGCCTTGTTCCGTAGTAAATTGATCCATTTTGAAAAAGACAATTAAGTATAAAAATAACCTGTCGGGAATATACGTCGCTTAAGATTGGTGCCATTTCCCTTAGAAAAAAAGTTAAAATTCAGTTTGTTAACTACTAATTGGATAAGAATAGATATGTATGGGTGAATTAGTAATAAGCTAATCAATAAAATACGAAATCTTATAAGCTAGGCCCTACGGTACTATGATTAGCTGCCCTTCTGTCTGTTGAATCAGGAGTCAATCTCTCTTTCTAGCATATCTGTCTAAAACGTCAAAATGGGATTCGAATTCCAAAACTATATGCTATCACTTTCTTAATATAAACAATCGAACAGAGATAAAACATTGACTTTTGGAATCTAAATCGTTTATGACGTTTGTGCATCAACCCTCATGACAAGTGTTAATGTCATAAATATTTTTATTTCTTCTAAATAAAATTTAAAATATATTAATATAATACAACATCACAAATATTACTCTGAATCATAGTAAGTACCTAGCTAAATCACTTTTATTACAGACATCATCATGACCTCATCGCACCCGATGTTAAGTGGAAATGAGGTCCTAGCTTTAGAACGACAAGTTGAGCATAATAAAGGTATTACTGTACTTGTCGCCCTTACCTTAAAGGCTTGACCCCTGTTACTAATGTAGCACCCCCCAGGAGCTCTGGAAACCTTACTCACACGCAGGAACACAATAACACAGAAGTGATTGTTATTTGGCTGTCTCTTCTGTAAGATGAAGGTATTTCACCAGTCGGGCTGCTCCAGTTCGAGCGATAAATCGCTATGCCCTCCTCTCTTGCTCGATATTGACTCGACAGGGAATCTACCCCGGAACCTCAGTGACAGTACAACGCCAGAGGCTGGCTGCTCGCTTCTCGGCTACAGAGGTCGTCAAATGTTTTGTGTCTAGATGTTGCTTTTACAAAATGATAAAATATTGTTCTAACACCGTTGATACTGACTTCTATAATAACAAGCGCTTGAGCTACTTACTTTGGGATCAGGTCGATGTACGTGGCGTTGTTCGTTAGTTATTTATCGATTATCTTATCAAGAGTCACGAACTGCACACTTATGTAATAACATCTATTAATTGTTGGACTAATTAAACCCAGTTTGGTTACTATCCAAGTAAGGGCTAATTATTTCATTACGCATAACACAGTTTGGCTATAAAGGAGTTAATTATGTTGATAAAAATTGTACTATCTCATTACATTCAGGAATATTCCTAGAACATACTTTGACATTATTTAAAAACTGATTCGAGAATATTTATTTGCGAATACTTTCCATCGCTGACACGTGTAGCCTGTGATAGCATGATTTACGACCTCGTATTTTATATATTATAGAGATAAATTTTATTAATTGATCTTTTACTACGCAGCAAGATTTTTAAGTTTAAACGGAATAGAAGTATATATATAAGTAATATATATAGTAATATAATAATTATAAGTATATATGGGTTATTAATAATAATAATAATGTAGAAAAAAAGGAACATTTAAAATTAAGGTGCGTGCGTAAAATCGTTTTAAAATATGCCTTTTATACGACTTGTTCATCAAGATGTTTTTTAAATAATGTTTTTTTTAAAGCGAATTTTGTCCTCCGTCTCTTAGCTTCACAAGTATCATCAGATAAACACCTATTTTTAACTTTACTGCGTAAATAAAAGTAGGTACTGCAAATAAAATTGCAAACAGATACCGTCTATAATTATTTACTGTTTTGTTGTAGCTGATATATTTACATATTGACAATCTAAATAAAACATAGTGTTAGAAAGGCTAAAACGAAAATAAGATCTTTTTCTAAAAAAATAAAATATAAAAATTATTATTTTCAAAATAAGTAGGTACATTGATTTCGTTCTGTTTCCGTTTTGCCTATGTCTCTACCCAAAAACTCTAATTTCATCCGTTCATAGGTAATCTAAGATGAAGGCTAATACAAAAGTTAGCATTTTTAAGGTCCATCGTACAGTTTTGCCTTGTCTATTTGTCTGCGGCTTGGTACTGCCAGGATGGTTAATCCTATTATGCTGCATTTTGATACGAATCATATACAAAAAGCCGTACTATCTACAGTATATTATTGCTTAAGTGCATAAAAAACATTACTGTTTCATTGAATATTGGAGATTATCTTACATGTTCCATTTTTTTTATTCCGTCTACCCTTTAGATATAATTTGAAAACTTTAAAGAGGACATGGAAACATCTCTTATATAAGTAGTAAAATCAAAAGTATTCTTTCCGATTTTTCGACAAGACTATCTTTGACGAGAAAAGTTCAAGCACTTTATATTATAGGTAATCATATCGTAAAATACAGGTAAATCTAACATATCTATCCGTTAGGTTCACTAAGATCCAAGCAATAAAAATGCAACAAAGTTAATTGGCTCGTGAAATAGGTCCATTGTGTGTTGTACACGACCGAATTAGCCTTGTGAGTTAGCAATATTTCCGATAAGCCACTTTTAAGGTTCATCTACATATTTAAGTCTTGACACATTTCGCTTAAGATCGAATCTCGGTTGCAGTTAAGTTCAAATGCAAGTTGACGCTCAAGTAAAATATACACATGTAAAAATGTACTAGGGGCCCACCCACGAACACGGAGAATAATTGCACAAACACAAAATGTTGTTTGCACGTGTTATGTAGCGTAGGTAGGTCGGACATCTTTCGGAGTCTTTTGCCAACATCTTAGAATTTACCTCAAATGGGGAAGCATCATTATATACACTAATATTTTACTTTATTTCTTTCTATTGTTGTTAAATTATTTCAAACTATAGCGGTCGGCCGGCTTTGCACTTTTAGGTTTTTTTTTTTTTGCTCATTGGGCTCTTTACATGATTGGAGGTAGGTATAGTAAGGATCCCTATTTTTTTGGTATAATATAGCGTATGTCGCCCGGGGATATTGAGCTTAACAATCATTAAAATATATTTTGAATCGGTTCGGATCCGGAGTCTTATGAATGTAAAGAAACAAATTAATTAATAATCAAATCTTTCCTTTTTATTATATCAATATCTATAGATTAAAAAGTTAAACATACATTCCTCTAAAAAACGTAGGCAGTTTTAACATTTAAATACCTAGTATGGTTGTGGTTCGGTGACCACACATACCGAGACATGGTAACCGTTGTATTAGCTAACTTTACTTATTACGCTGACCGTAGTCAAATGCAAACAATCTGCAGTATCGTCAGAAATATAACATTGACATATTTATTACTATTACGATTAATTTGATTGAGGTCAAATGTTGCAACATCAGTCTAAGTATGTTAAGCGATTAATTTTAACTTGAGCTGTACATAATATGTGTCTAATTCGTCGATATTATTGCCTTGTACTATTTTCTTTGGTTAATGGTAATTAGGGAGTAACTCTGCATCATCAATATTATTATAAGCTCTAGGGTATAATACCTATAGGAGGATTTTTCAATAAGGTTTTGTGACTACAATATTAGTACCTACGATATAAAACTGATACCGAATCACATAATATTTTCTTTGATTTTAATTAAGAATGCAAAGAATAAGCAAAGCTTTAAGAGAATTCATACATTTTACGGTAATGAGGCTATACGTTTACGTAATCAGTGAATCATTCCCAGAGGGGTCCGTTAAGGTTGGTAACCATAACAACGTAGTCGCGAACAGTGGTGAGGTGAATGACGGTAGCGACGTAAACGCACTTAAAAATGCAATACTTTTCACATTTGTCACAGGGCAGGTCACGTTACAGAGTCATTCGAGCCGCGCCGCGTGCCGAGCAGCTGGGTAGAACGTCATCGTAGTCGGAAAGTACGTTCACTGTATCGCAGGATACGAACAGGACAGAA
This sequence comes from Glyphodes pyloalis, assembly GCA_037074685.1. NCBI lineage: Eukaryota > Metazoa > Arthropoda > Insecta > Lepidoptera > Crambidae > Glyphodes > Glyphodes pyloalis. The sequence goes on from JAYKKO010000001.1 coordinate 19,479,209, forward strand.
AAAGTAATCATTCGATAGGCTGACCGCTGCAAATTCAATAGTGTGGCATTATTATTGTAATTGTGAGCATTCCATCCCACCCAGTATAAAGTTTTTAGTAGATACCTCTGTCGCCAAAAGCGAATCCCTATATGTATCGAGTAGGTAAATTGTGACAATTATTCTGAATAAATTCTGTGTATATCAAAACGATTATCATTTTTATAAGGCGATGACGAGTGTTGGACTTAGGCCATTGTAGTCATGCTCTTACATAGTGTTTGGATGAGTTTTATAGCAATAACCGAACGAAACAAACGTCCCATAAGACCGATGACATATCTGATGAATTCACACAAAAAAATTATGTACATGTGTCAAATAACAATTACTTTTCAGATTGTAAAATACCCCACGGGCTTTAAAATCATACAAATGGTGAATATAGTCATTTCATTTGTTTTTTTTTTAAAGAAATGTTTGTATAATTATTTAAAAATATATATTTAGGTGTACGTAATTAAACTCTCTAAGTACTTAATGTGTTAACGCGAGATTTGATACATAATTAAATATAATTTTAAATCTAAGGCGACTAAATAGCACTCCAGATAAATAACTCGGAACTCGAAGGTGCCGCGTTGCGTTTGTATGCTTGCTAGCTATCAATTATGACACAAACTAAGCTAAAGTTAATAAAACTCCAGTGTCGATTCAGAACGCTTTCAAAAAACTTAAAAACCTTGTTTCTGTTCCATGTCCTTGTACACATACTTACTTTAAAATACTTACATAATCAATAATTTTGTAAGTACCCTCGCACCTAAAATGATATCTAGGTATATTATAATTCTCATTTAGGTAGGGTGAATCGCTATAGAACTCGCTCGTTGCAGAATAAAGTCCATGGACAATTTTCCGGTAGGTAAGGTTTTTATTATAAATAAGTAAGATTGTTTTATAAACATGCTATTTAAATCTCCTAATTGGTTTTATTTTCTAATACTACGAGGTATTACAAATTTATCGTTCAGAGAAAATTCCCGGTTTCTTATTACAATCAGCTAGTAACACCTCGTTTTATCCTGCATTAAAGCCACCACAAAGAATGGTGTCACTATTCATACCTTCTACACGGCTACAGCGACTTTAAGTGGTAGGTACACACAAGTTAGTGCCGCACAAGCAATAATTTATCAAATCCATTCAGCGCCGATGTTTGATTACTGAGACAAAGGGGTTTGTTGTGCTTTTGGTTTTATTTAATACTGTTCGAACATTTGAAATACATCAATCAACAAGTAAACGTAGTTTATGAACGAATGTACATTAACTTTTTATTTAAATTTATTAGCCATTAAAAATCAAGTTTCGTAAAATCGTTAGTATTGAGGAGAAAAACGGTGACTCATTTTTACACTGTTAAACAAAAATAAAATAAAATAACGTTTATTTTCTACCACAAATTAGTGGCAATGAGCACCACTTTACAAACTTACTTAAACAAACTTCTTTTTTTTTAGATCGTAATACAATTAAACAGCAGAGTAAATTACAATACAATATTGTGCAAACAACCACCACTCTGTGGAAGACTGGAGCTTGAACCTAAGCCTACAAATAGGCTTGTTGTAACAAGATCTCTAAGTTTCTTATTAATATAGAGCAGATGTGTATGTATATTTATTACAAAGGACATAAATAACGAATATTGGACTCAGCTCATTATCTATTTTGGGGTTAAATTATTTCAACTTATTATTATTCTATAAAGTGTTCAGTTCCGGTTCCGGCGTAGTCTAAAGACATGCATGTAGCTGTACCTTGGTATTATGTGCTCGTTGTGATTGTTTTGAACATCCAACTTAACCAACTAAAAACCGACAATGAGCGAGAAAAGTATGCTTCCATAACAGAATAATGTTAAATGAACCATTTAAAACATTCGTCAGAAAAGCCGTTTATCTGAAAAACAATGACCAATAAAAATTTAGCAAAGACTTATTCAATAATATTTCATCATTACATTTTTAACAATGCTGAGATGTAAATAAGTAGCTTGATATGTTATTGACTATCTGTAGTTCAGTTCGCGATGAACTCATGTCAGGGGCGTTTGATAAACACCCGTTCAGCTAAATTAGGTACACTTAAAATTTCCTAAATAGTGCCAACACAATTTTGATTTAATTGCAAACGTATTCCAGTTCGGGTATATTATTATAAATATGGCCCCGTTACACTTAACCCTAGCATACAATGTAAACCCCTCAGATAGGGCTATCCGCCTATACCTACTATTATGCACCGATTTGTAATTTTAAAATACTAACATTGTAATACTTAACTATATACATTGATTCGTACGTTACTCAGTAAGTATCTTATATATCAAAGACCTCATTTCGACATTCCTTTGCCTTACCAATAAATAACACTTCGTCACCATTTTCTATTCAAGCTTATCTTCGTACATCGTTATTGTTACTGCATAACGTATCCATTGCCGTAGAGACTTACGACAGATTCGGAACTAGAAGTCACAATGTCAAAAGTTTTATAACGGAACATTAGCTGAAACTTATTAATACACTAGCTGTTGCCAGCGAATTCGCCCGCGTTATCCTGAGGTAAAAAGTAGCCTATATGTCAATCCAGTATGTCATCTATCTTCCTACCAAATCCCGTCTAAATCCATTTAATAGTTTTTTCTTGAACGAGCACCTAAATATCCGTACATTATTAGAAACTTTCACGTTATATAAGATTAAAGCTGGAATAAACTTATTACCTCACCATGGCTTTAAATTGTAAATTTTGCTATTGATCAGCTTCGGTTCGTCAATTAAACCAGACAGATTCTATTTGTCATTTGTCGTCGGATTTAAACAGGTACATTAAGGCATATAACTACACAAATAATTATCTGAATCAATAGGCAAGTACAATATCTCGAAATTTACTTATTATCACAGAATTGAATCTTATTTTTTACTTGCGTACCTACGTAATAATTCGTATTTTTATTTTAATCGTATGATATTGTACATGTAAGAATAAAAGTCAAATAAACAAGGTCGGTGCTGTAACGGGTTGTGACGAAGTCAATATGATAACAGGCTTTAAGAGTGCCGATAGTGAGCTCCTGGGCAAACGTCATGTTCAGATCAACAACATGTCATGGAAACTAAGTACTACGTTAGGAATGTTATTGTATAAGTTTTATCTCTATTATTACGAATCCACCATCCATATTATCGTCATAGTTTAAATTGTATTGATTGTCCCAGAGCAACATTGGGATACATACATACCGTCTATACAAATCCTGAAACCTGGATCCCTAAGCAAGCGAAACAAAATTGTTCTGTAATAGAGTGCTTTTTTTGGAAATTAAAGAAAAATACGGAGTAATTGTCTTGATATTAAAAGTTCTCCTACAAAAAACATACAATTATTATGAGTTGTGCCAATTTCGTACTGAATTGGTTAAGTTTTTAGGAAAAGTGGATAAATTCTGTCCCGATTGTCATTTTAGGTACTCAATAGCATAAACAGGAACTCACGACACCTTATTTCAAACAATACACTTATGCTTCAATTATTATAGAAAGTGTTTAGACTATGGTGTTTTATCCTCCTTAGAACAATATTAATTTTACCATATTTTATTTTGATATGTACTTACATACAAAAAAATACTTATTTTAAATCTGCTTATTTGCATATGCAAATTATTTTGCAGTACTTTACGATTATTCCTACGAAAAAGTATAGGTAAATTCAGGCCTCAGCCGTAATAATCCGTTTTTGGGATATTAGGGTATATTTTATTTTGATATGTAAATATTTTAAAATTTGCATATGCAAATAAGCATTATTATGCAGTATTTTACGATTATTCCTATGAAAAAGTATAGGTATATTCAGGCCTCAACCGTAATAATCCGTTTTTGGGATATTATGGCATAATTTTAAATGAACCGCAAATCTTTTGAACGTCTAGACTGGATTTTGAACAATATTCTCTCAAAAAAAGCTGCTACCGTTGAAAATGCCGATTTCAAATTGTGTTTTCAAGTTTTATGTCAAGTCGACGTACGAGTCTTAAAGCTGAAACTTCTTTAAACGATAGAGTAAAAATAACAAAAACGAAAATGCGTTCGTGTGAACCGCTGAGTCGACGGTGAGGCGAATGGCACTCGCAGTGGTAACACAACACCCCCACTGTAGCTTTAAATTATTATTATTTTCTCTCATGCGCCACAAATCGTCTTTTCAACGTATTTCGCGTATTTGTTTTTTCCTTTTATTGGCTAAATACTTATTTGTCGCGGCATGTTTTATGGGACTGCCTCTGCTCTGCCACTTGTACTTTTGTACATCGAAGACGTTTTGCTTATTTCACGAGTATATTGTTCTTGATTTGAAAAAAAGCGACCTTAGTTTATATTTAAAATAGCTTTCGCAGTAACGTTTAGATGTTTAAATCTAAACTCCGTGGTCATTGTTTTATATCTATTATTTATAGAGAGGGGAAAGGGAATTGGTTGGCCATATGCAATACTTAAACGCGCTCTAGCCTGTTCAAAAATGGTTATGGGTTAGATTCCCACCCAGGACAATTCGATTGATAATTTTTTTCGTCTGTTCTGTATAGGTATATACAATGTGATACCAACAGTGGTTTTGGTTTCGATAACATAAGTGCCTAAGCTGCTTTCTTTGGAGTCAAGACATTGTATGTGATTATGTCTATTGTTTATTTATTTGTGTTATTTATACAAGCTCCAGTTAGATTCTGACGATGCATTTGCTTACATAGACATTTATATGACATTTCAACAGTTGTTATGCTGTCCGTTAATTTATTCATATTTATTTAATACTAGCTTCTTTTCATAGCTTCACTTGTAACTAACTATGTAGGTACAAGTTTAAAAATCTTGGAATCTTAATTTGACACACTTTCCGGTCTTCGATTATGATGAAATTTTGCACACGCTCTGAATTCAGATGACAATACAAGCTAAGAAACGTCATTACAAATCCAATATGGTGACCTCCCCAATAAGACATACTGACTGTTTGAAATGCACCCCCATGATAAGGGTGACAAATGAAAGGGGTTGCTGTTAGAAATACGAAAAAAGTAGTAAAAAAGTAGTCACATGGCTTTAAGCGTGTTTTTTTAGTTTTTTAAACTATTATTTTTGATTAGAATTATTTCATCTCACTCAGGAATAATGTAGAATGCCAATAGTTAAATCATTTTTTAATTCATTCATTTCTTTTGAGTTGATTTGGTATAAATATTCAAAAATGTATGTAATATTTCTTCTGATAGTAATATGGATCAGTTGCACTCAGAATTTCTCACCGTCGGATGTATGTGGGGATGCGAATACAGCTGCATTCTTCGCGTGTCCACTGCGTACGTGTTCACTGGAAGATCGTTCATGTCGAAGGTCCTCGGGTCCAGGCCTGGAGTCAGCCTTGCCACCTCGTTGCACTCCCCATCGAGGCTTGCCCCATCAGCGCCGTGGGCCACTGAAGAAAAAAAAACACGAATTAGTACTACTGGTCCGCAAACCAGTAGGCATTTTACAAAAAACTAAAGGTTTATTTTTTGAAGATTAATCGAAAGAGTTAAAACGTTATTTTTGATTTTCTTAAATAATATTTAATTATTTTGAAACGCTTCATTCGCTTCCGAAGTGAGTTGGATACGTTTATGAGAATGAAACATCATAATAAATCCACAGGTGAGATATACTTTTTTCGTTTTTGGTAGTACGATTTTCGTGACCAGATTTCTCTCGGGTGACAATGTCACAAAATATTACGAGTGTGAATTAGGCTACGTACACGTTAGCTGTGGTTTGGTGTTTAATTGATGCAAGGATAACTTTATAGCTTCCAAAGCAAGTTGAATTTATTTCACTAAATTAGATATATAAAAATATATGCATCAGAGGGCAAACGTACAGAACGCAGTCAATATTTTTTAAACAAAATAATACTAGCTTACACTAATTCAAACTACATGTGTGCTACATATTCGGTCCATTTGTGACTCCGTGGTTTGTTTGGTCCCAAAGCAAACCAGATTTTTAGCCATCACCCAAACGAAGGGTTATTGATATATATACAGGTTCATTCCTAGTTCATTGGTGGGCTGCTGATTTATGTTGTTATTTAAATACCATTTAAAAAATTGTAAGAAACAAGACAAAGTGCAGATATTATTATTATAACATAACATCGCAATTGATTACCGATATTTATGTTCATTTAAATCTCAAGTTTGTGTTAAATTAAATACCTATTGGTAGGAGGATACAAGAGGTAAAGAGATATAGGGCGCAGCAAAAAAACACGCTTACAAACCATCATCATGGACCACACCATTAGTAAACAAAACAATTCAAGTTCGAGTCTAACTCGCGCACTAAGGTATTCGTACAATCAGCTTCATAAAGATCTAAATGTGTCCAGAGAGGTTCATTTTTATGTACGTTGTCAGGTCGTCTTGATTGTAAACGTACAGAGTGGTCAATATTATCTGAACTACACGATTCCATAATTATGTTATGTGTTAAGATAATCAATAATATGTATATTCGCGTCTAAATAGTAATTGGTATCTAAGCATTCAAAGTGATCATAAATATGTTGGTAGTAAAGAAAAGTAAACTTTAATGTTTACGTGATACGACTGATTTCATTGTTATTATTGACAGTGACGGCCTAAGACACTTCGATATACGAAAACTAGGGTGTCCAATTGCGTCACAGCCTACAAATATATGGATATGCCATAAAAATGGAATTTTGTAAACATAGGAAATTGAATATAAAGTTTTTGTAAATTCACCCGGGAATCGAACCGACTACAATATGTAAAAATTACTCCCGATTGCGATAATAGTACAGTATTACGGCATCGTTAGTTAAGTCGATCATAAAAATTAATTACTCGGTAATAAACTTGATAAACTATTCATTTAGTTTAAATTATGAAATGATAAAAAAATATTTTAAACTTTACTATTTATTATTATATAGTTTTTTATTTGCGTTAATAATGTATTTGGATCTCTAAAGACGCATAATTCGCATTAAAAAAGAATTGGGCACAATTATGAGAATTAAAAATTGTTAATCGCCATCGGACTGACATACTTATATGTATATTAAGTTTTTGGGAGCTGGCCTCCAGATTTTTTTTTAGATCACATCAATGTGTAGTTAAAACCATAGTCAACTACGCCAATGTATTTATTAAGTCTTAAGAATATATTGGCAATTATTGCGGTTAAGACTTATGACCTATTAAATAAAACTACATACCAGATCTCGTCCAAACGAATTTCCAATGGAAGTTTATAGAATAATGTACGTCATATTTTTTATATCATTCTCTTATTTTTAAAGTTCAAGGGGAGGGGGACATTTTACTACTTTGGAAGTGTCTCTTGTGTAAACTATTCAATTTAGAAAATATGATACTACAAACTATAGTATAGGTTTGAAGAAAAAAAAATGTTGATTTGTATGGGGCGCCCCTGAAAAGTATTGTATTTTTTCTTTTTTTGTGAAAAACCTTAATGCAGTTCACAGAATACATCTACATACCAAGTTTCAATTGTATAGATGTTAAAGTTTCGGAAAAAATTGGCTGCGACATACGGACGGACAGACAGACAGACATGACGAATCCATGAAGGATCCGTTTTTTGCCGTTTGGCTAAGGAACCCTAAAAATCTTTGATGTTTTTAATGAATAAAGAAAAATTAATTTAGTAGGTTTTAGTATTAGTTATGTAATAGTGGCTGTAGTATTACGCATTATGTAAAAAATATTTGACTGTAACTGTCTAAAAGTTATAGCAATGGGATTAATTAAAACACTCCCGTAAGGAGTTCCTGGATTAAAACTCTTATAAGACGTAGCCTCGTTTTTAGTTTGACCTGCAAAAGTAAATCTTTGAAAACTGCATTAAATTTGGTGCAGTTGTTCTTGCGTAATGTCGACACAAACACGCAAACTGACAAAAATTCTTAAAACACCTGGTTTTGACCTCAATTGCTTTCTACGAAACCTCCTGAACTTTATCTTTCTCCAAAATATATTTAAGTACAAACACGGACCTGTTACACTTTTATAAAAATAATATATAATATTATTTGAACTTATTTTAGTAAAAGATTTATAGGTAGCTATTTTTTTTTATAAACGAGCTTTTATTATGAACATACAAAGAAAACAAAAAACTAGGACATTCAAAAAACCCATTGCTTTTTGAACCTTACGAAGGTGTACAAAATTTCAGCTGAATTGGTTCACAGGAACCTATGGATATCTTCTAACTCCATAATCAGACCAGCTCCATGTTACCATGTTAATGTATTGTTATCACAGTTACCTAAGTATACCAAATTCCAGCTCAATCGGTCAACCTGAACTGGGTCAATCCTTCATTGTAAGAATTGTAAAGATACCTATAATGTGATACATACAAAACTGAAGTTAATATAAAAGCTTGCAAAGAGATGTCTAAGTTGCAGGCACAGCAAACGAAGAAAACCAAAATTGGTGAAACAATTGCGACCTCCTGGAACACCGACACTATACGTACTCGAAATTTTAAGAATGTTATGTTAAGAAAACAAACGTAAGTAAATTCGATTTACAACGATTTTTCAATAACACTTCAATGTAATCAATTAAATTAATTTAGTTTAGCTTCAGCGAATATAGCTAATTAAATTAGAGAAGTAATTGTTTACAAAAATAACACCAAGTATAAAGATTCACTGCACAACAGCATTTCTGATGATTAGGGTGTGATAGACGATATTAGTCAAATTTTCGACGTAGATTTCAAATCTGGGACTGAAATTCCTGTATCAGCTCTAGTTTAGAAAATATGGCACATTGAAATTTTTCAAGAAAAGGCCGTAAATTCAGAGATCATCCACGTTTATTTATTTCCTAAGTTGAAAAAAACTTTTTTTTTTGTTGATTGTCTTCCTGAAGTTGATGGCTGAGAGCTATTCTGAATGGTCCAACAATAGTCAGCCATCATGTGTGCGTTCCAATAGCCTTGATATCGTTCCTCCATCGTACGAAGGTCTTGGTGGAATCACTCGCCCTGTTCTTCGCTTACGTCGCCAAGATTGGATGAAAAATAATCTAGGTGGTTGTATAGAAAGTGTTACTTGATGCTCATGTTACATACGAGTTTTTGGAATGGACTCATCAGTTCAGAAAAGTCCATACTTTTCTTATTCCCAAAAAAATTTGAACAAGCCAAACAAACTCATTCCACGCCTTTTTCTCAATCTTTATCATAGTGTCTGTAAAATGTGGGTCTTTTATTAATGATCTTATTTGTGGCCTGTCAAAAATTCCCGTTTTTATCTTTTCTGCACTTTTTATAGTTTTGAAAACGTTTTTGATAAGAAAAGGAAACAATTTCCAATTTTATTAATACCTTTTACAAATTGTTTTCTGGGTCCTAGTTTTATATGTAACGGAGGCAAAAAATATACTAGTCCGTATATTGCCATTTAGTTCGATTTTTTCGGTACGTGTTATATGAACTGAACAAAAATAACAGTCATCGTGATGGTTCACAGGTTCATCCCAGATCATGGCGGTTTCGTAGAGCAATTATTTCTTTTTTTATTTGACCATAAACTAAACTACAAAAAAAAGAAATTCAACACATGTTTTGCATACATTTTGCGGAATCCTGGGTTTTTTTTTAATTTCCATCAGGTGACCAAAGTAAATTTTTATACGCCTCAACGAACGAACGCCGTCACATTCAAAAGGGATTCTTTAAATATATACTAACCCCAGATACAACAGAAATGGTTCGGATCATTCACACAAACACGTCTTGATGATGCCATGGCAAATTATATTTAGAAAACTTATAAAAATGAATAATTTGGGATAAAGACACCAAAATATGGTGGATTTTTAGTACAAGCTATAACTCGTAAACAAGAGCTGTTACAAAAAAAATAAGGTCATATCTAAAATCAGAGACATCAAATTAGTAAACATCAAGTGAAAAAAGTCATTCATCAGACAAAAGTTGCAATTTTGTTGTGCTGTGTTGAAGCTTGAGAACAAATGTTGAAATTTAATTAAGTTTAAGAACACAAACCAGAGAATCAGAGCTCAGTACGTATCGGATACAAAATACAATTTTGACTGTAGAAATTGGTTAAGAGTGTTAAGAGGGTTCTTTAATAACAAATACAAAAAGAAATAGTGTTTCCTCGCAGTACGATAATGTATTTCTGTATAAGCCCATACACCAAATGTAAACATTCGTAGATATCATGTCGGAGCACTACGAAATTCTTTCCTCGTAGTATAACTGTAGGGTAACTGTTTTTGCTACGATAGATAATATTATTTCTTTATTTGGATTGTGCGCTTGAACATTTCACATTGAAATTTAAACATCAAACACAATTGAATTTTCCCGATTTAAATTTATATGTTTATTATTCAGTTTAAAAAACTGAAAAGCAAATGCATAATTATACGTATTGCTTTTATGCATTTTTGAAATTAAGTATTTAAAAAAAAATACAAATTGGTAAAAATTATGATAATCTTACTAATAGTTATATATTAAAAATCATATTTGTTGCTCAAAAACTATTTTAAGCAGTTCATACACTGTACATATTACATTTATGGATCCATTCATAAATAATAGTTATACGTTCACACAAAATGAAACCACAATTTTAACCTTAAGTTTATTTATCAAATTTCATCAAAAACTTCCGCTGATTTATGACTAACGTAAAACTTTACAGTTTTGTTTCATGTTACATTTGTCAAAAATGACCGTTTAACAGTGCCATAATCTAGTTTTAACTGCCGCATAAAATATTTACGCGCTTTTCACACCCATTTCAAGAGTTTATTGCCATTACTTACCCACTTTTTAATCTATGAAGTCCAAATGATGATTCTGTTCTCCTCTCCTGAAGTTTCTTCTTGAAATGAAAAGGGAATTCGGTCACATCCTTTTTACATAACACCACTTAATTGTTCACAGTTCTCATGAGTAGTTGTTATCACTTCAGTCCAGGTGCACAGTGTTTTTATTGAATGTTAGATTGAAAGAAGTAGAGAGCGCGAAGGCGGGCGGGATTGTATGTGTCAACGTAGTTGTTGCCTCGATCGAGCCGCGGAGCGTGGTACGCGAACCGACGCCGGTCAACCGACTGACTAAATCTCGTGTACTCTACGAGCCGAAGCTTCACGCCATCCGACGTGTAGGCGGTCTCGGCGCATGTAGCTGAATATGCAATTTTCAGCCTCCCAAAAAACTTACTCGCAGTTTACAACCAAAAAAAGCAACGACACGTTTTGCTTTATCGCACTTTCGGTTTACGCTGTAACGCGACGATTACGGCGATCGGCATTGTGTCAAACGTAATTATTAAAAAGTGTAAAGTTTTTTTCAGATGAAGAAAACATAATCTTCGTAATACTTGGCGGGTAGAGCAGTGGGGAAAGACGCGACCCCATTGGTGGAACTCTGCCGCCCAAAGCCAATAGCGGGGGAAGGAGGAGTCAGCATGAAATCGCTTTGAAATTTGGCGAAATACTCTCTGCCGTCTTTACGTCTTAATTTTAAACATTATTTGGCTTCCTTCCTTCCATTTAAAAAAAATAGTTTAGTCATTGTTGAGCCTGAAATCCAGCGGATTCGGATACTTTACTGAATTAGTACAAATAATCGTTGCTTAACTACAATCAATTTTAAATTTTGATTATGATAACATATCATTTGTATTTTCTTCCATATTAAAAAAATGTGTAATAAACAGGAACGAGTACTCGCAGCCATAAAACGAGCAGAACGAGATAGCTACCACAGTCCCTTTCTAATAGGGTGACAACAAGATTTATTTTGACAGCGGACATTTGATTAAATCATAATAATTTAGCCCATTGTCCCATTACATCTAGTAAAACCAATATAACAAAATAATTCAAAGTTACCGTCTGGACAGATTTGACTGTTGAAAACAACCAGGACAGCAATATTTTTATGTTTATATGTTTGAAAAAAATTCCTTGAATTATTTCAATAAAATTTATGTATAATTAAACTCCCTTTACTCCAATGGGGACAACGGCAATAAGTTTGAATCATTTATTTAATTTTTCACTGTCCTCACTGCTGAGGACGAACCTCGGCGGACAACGAGAATAACCCTAAAATTTTAAGAATAAGGAAAGGATTATGAAATAAAAAACACAAATTGTCAAAGGTACCTATTTATTTAGCCATTAACATCTTTTGGTTGATACAGGTGACAAGAAAATACAGTTACAATTTATGGATAAAATCAAAGAAATAAATTAAAATATAATTTATTATTTTACAATTGTTGAAAAAACAATTAAAAACACAAGTATTTAATTGTTTTTTTATCAACTGAGTTTTTGATCAGACAAAATTTAAATCAGAAATATTATTTTATGCTGGCAAGATCAAAGAACGAGAGATACGGCCTCCATCATGGCTATCTCTGTCGGTCTGTCGCAGGAACAACAGGAATTAATAATATGTCCTTTATTGCATTGATATAGTGTTCCTTTTCTTTAATGTAAATTTTCAGAGTTATCAGTCCTGTTTACTATATGAAGCCCATGCTATCAAGTTAGTTTTTTGTGCAAAATGTTGCTGATTATTAAATACCACATGTATAAAATTAATTATTAAGCATTTATAGAGCTTTAATTCTGCGAAATCTTGTGTTAAAATATTATGGCCTTTGTAAAGTCTATTGGGCAGAAGTAAGTATAAAAAAAAAAATTACCTTATGATTTTATTTGTTATGTTCGGCTTATACGTGAAATATTACTAAAAAAAATAACTACGCGTTCACTATAATCTAATATCAATGTTACTTATTTGGTATTTGTTTACATCATTTCATAATTTCTTTTAGTAACTGTGGCCCAAAGGCCTTTATAAAGAACAAAAGATTAACATGTAACTAAAACTAAAAACATTTGCTAATATTATCATAACCATACCCTGAAAGTTTCACTTATAACCGATAACTACTTATAACACATTAACTTTTAAACTCAAAACTCCCTGGGCGGATAGGACTATAACAATTATGTCCTACGAGAAGGACAGTCGGGTCATAGTCAAAGAAGAGGAAAAAATAGTTGGGCGCCATGAGGAAACAAAAAGATAAGAAAGAGTTCACAACAGTGTTAATATACATAATGATTTTGTAGGTATGTTTTTTTCTGGTTTTCGGTGGCTATTAACATAAAAGTGGAGCTAGTACCAAAGAGTAACATATTATTATGTGTTACATTGTTTACATGAATTATGTTAATCATGTTAGATACATGCCACTTATAGGATTAAAATAAATAAACATAATATTTTTGTAATTAATTGATTCGACAAAGAGTGTTAAAGAGAGTTGCAGGCTCTCGCACCTGTTATTTTTGTCGAGCTAGAGAAGATGAGTGCCACCCAGCCTCCCTTCTTTTTTTCTTTTTTTATATTACACTTCAAGATTGACCTCATCCCACCTGATGTTAAGTGGTAATGAGGTCCTAGCTTAAGGGCGACAAGTACAGCACAATAAAGCTATTACTGGACTTGTCACCCTTACCTTGAAGGCTTGACCCCTGCTACTAATGTAGCACCCCCCAGGAGCTCTGGAAACCTTACTCACACGCAGGAACACAACAACACCGAAGTGATTGTTATTTGGCTGCGGTCTTCTGTAAGGTGGAGGTATTTCACCAGTCGTACTGCTCCAGTTCGAGCGATAAACCGCTATGCCGTACCTCTCTTGAACACCCTGGACGAACCAAGATGATGGCGCTATGTGGCAAGCCTAAACAGGATCGCGAAGGAAGAGGAGGGCTTCGATGTGTCGTTTCGAGCCTTCCTCTCCTTGTCCTCCAGCAGTGCATGCGCTACCACGCGTCGCGATACGCGCCGTAGTACCTAAGTCCGCGGGGTGGTATTTTCCCATCGCTAAAAAGAATGTTTAATAGAGTTCACCTAATTTACCGATACGAATTACAAAATTCTGGATACAAATAAATATTAACTGGCTTTGTTGAATACAATTATTATCTTTGAACCTATAGTTTTAAATAAAAAAAACTTTTTAAGCACAATTATAACCAATACGACCTGGCGACCTGACCGAAACTAACGACCTCGGTGGCGCAGTGACTAAGGTAGGCGACTAAAGCGCGAAAGGTCCCGGGTTCGATTCCCGGTCGGGACAATTTGGAAAACGAACTTTTCTAAATTTACTTGGGTCTGGGTGTGCTGGTATGACGCCCCCAGTTAGTATACGTCGTCTGGTGCTCATAGTACAAGGGAAAACCTTAGTTTGAGACCAGGTGATTGGTGTGATTGTCTGGCGCATTTATTTATTTATTTAATAATTTAATTTGTTTTACTAATACATAAATGAAATAATTAATTAGATAGAACTACATCAGCCCCTTAGCAAATCAAGCATCAACTTGTTTGATTGCTTTTTCAAGTAAGTTCCTAATTATTTAAAACTAGCTGACTCGACAGACGTTGTCCTGTCTTAACAACTACTATTTAATTTTAAATGATTTTTCTTTTATAAGAACCTTCTCCTAATAATTACAAACAGAACAAAAAAACGTAAAATTGGGTCATGTGGGTCAAGTGTGCGCAGCGTATAAGTGTGCGCATTCTAAATATCTCGAAAAATATAAATCGCTAAGGAACGGCAACTCCCCTCTTCAGTACCCCGCAAGACGTCTTGCGAAGCGCTCGTATTACAACGGCTGTCCCCGTGCCATTTTGGATTGAGAGGTAAATGAAGATTTTTGTTAAAATATTTACGATTTTTTGTCACATTTAACCTGTAATCTTTTGTAGTCATGTAATTTTTTTGAAAATATGCTTTTTGCCATCGAGTCCAATATAATATCAAGTTTTTTATTTGCCGGTGTTTAAATTGTTATGATGACGCAATAATCAACGATATTCATACAATCCTACTTCGATAGTTTGGGTTAAGTGTGCGCAGAAGCCTGTCGTGTAAGTGTGCGCATACGCACACTTACCCCGCTAGCATTTTTAGTGCATGATGTGTTGCTTTGTTTTGTTTCAGCGAACAAATATAAATCAAAATGCCTCGAAATTATCTGAGGAAAGCTCCGGAAAGATGCAACGTAACAGATGAGCAACTGGAAGCCGCCAAATTATTAATTTCAAAGGGTGCCAGTAAAAGAAAAGCTGCATCTCAAGTTGGACTTAAGGAAAGTACTCTGCGAAAACGTTCAAAAGCTGGGAAGACAGCAACCAGCATGGGAAGATTTTCTTTGACATTCACCAAAGAGCAAGAGACTGATACATACAATTATATTAAACAAAGTGATGATCTTTATTATGGTCTCACTATACAGAACCTCCAGAAGTTGATTTATGAATATGCTGAAGTAAATAAAGTAACTCATAGATTCAACACATCCTCTAAATTAGCTGGGCGAGACTGGGTATATGGATTTCTCAAAAGGTTCCCTCAATTGAAATTGCGACAGCCGGTCCCAACTAGTATTGCCAGAGCCATGAGATTCAATAAAACTCAAGTTACAACATTTTATAATAACTTGCAAAGCCTCTACAACAAATACAAATTTTTACCCAGCCGAATATATAATATGGATGAAAGTGGAGTGAATACTGTGCCAAAGAAAATTCCAAAAGTAATATCGGTGAAAGGAAAAAAGCTGGTGGGAAAAATCGTTTCTGCTGAAAGAGGCCAGACGATTACACTAGTTTGCGCAATGAGTGCAACTGGGAATTATGTTCCTCCGGCATTTATTTTTCCCCGGAAGAGAATGAAAGGTTATTTGCTTAATAATGCACCTGAAGGTAGTATTGGAATGGTTTCTGATTCAGGATTTATAAATACGGGCCTGTTTCTAGAATACCTACACCATTTTAAAGACAATGTTCAGCCAACCAAAGATAACCCCGTCTTGTTAATTTTAGACAACCATAGCAGCCACATTTCCCTGAATGCTATACTGTATTGTCGTGACAATGGTATTCACATGCTTACTCTCCCACCTCATAGTAGCCACAAGATGCAGCCTTTAGATCGTGGGTTTTTTGGGCCTCTGAAAACGAAATTCGCTTACGCATGTGATAAATGGCTAAGCCACCATCCAGGCCGCGTGATTGGACAAACAGAAATCGCTCAATTGGTTAATGAGGCTTTTCAAAAAGCAGCTTCGCTTAGCAATGCGGTTTCAGGTTTCAAAGTTTCTGGAATCTGGCCAATAGACACAGACATTTTTTCGGAAGAAGATTTCGCGGCAGCGTCTGTAACTGACATGATTCCTACACAAAATGTAGAAGAGGTGATGCCAACTATAGCACCATCTTTCCAAGAAGAATCAATTCCATCATGCGCAGAGCACTCGATAAACATAGTAGCGTCCACCTCTTGTACACAGCCAATACAAGAAGTTTTGGAAACTGCAGGAACGACTTCACCTTCAATATTACAAAATCATTCTATATCAGAGCAAGACTATTCTTTGCATAACTATACAGCTACCACATCATTCATTCAACCTGCGCAAGATCTGCTGTTAACTACTGAGCATACATTGACATCTTTCAATACTGACACGCAAACTCCACCAGACTTCTTAGAAATCGCTCAATCGTATCCAGTGGCAAACACCAGTTCAGCCACCACTGCATCTTCACCAACACCTGTAGCATCAACCAGCAAAGACTTCTTACCATTGTCGTCTATACAAGCTCTACCGAAAGCTATGTCACAAAATCGACGACGAAAAGGTAAAAAGTCGATAATTGCTACTGATAGTCCCTACAAATCTGAGTTGGAAGCTAAGAAAGAAGAGGAGGAAGAGAAATTAGCCAAGAAGAAAATACGTTTAGATTTAAAAGAAAGACTTAAAACTAAGAAAACTAGTAAAAGTACAAGAAAATCATCTGAGACTGCCAAAAAAAAGAATTTTGTACATAAGGCTCTTAAGAAACCTAAACAGAACGAAAATGAGTATTTCTGTCCCTTATGTGGTGAAAAGTATTCTGATCCGCCGACTGAAGATTGGATTGAATGTAGCCTTTGTGAAGCCTGGTGGCATGAACAGTGCTCCAGCTCCGAACACGGCACTTTTATTTGTGATACATGTACGACGAAGTAACTAAAGATTTATAAGTTCTAGTTGATCTCATATTTTGATTTAAGATGATTATTATGTTGATTATGTTGATTATGTTAAGTGACTGTGATGAAAATTTTTATAATTATAATATAATATTGTTTATGCTCTAATATATATATATTTTTTTTTGTTGTTGCGTACACTTACCCAACAGTGCGTACACTTACCCACAGTGCTGCGTACACATACCCCGTTACTGGGGTAAAAGTGCGCATATGAAAGGGTTTTCCTTTTCTATAGTTCCTTAAAATATAAGCCATTGATAATACTATTGTTGTGTTTAAGTTGATTACAAATAAACATTCTTACTAATTAAAACAGTTTTGTTTCATTCTACTAATAATTTTTAAGTTTTTGAAGCATCAAACTTTAATTGCGTACACTTGACCCACATGACTCTACAGCCTTTCACGCGTGATGGCGTGACCAAGGGAAATAGGGATTCATTTTTTATATTTTAAGATATATACATACGATTACAATTACTAGATCAGCGCATTAAAAAAAATTAAACCGCATAATCCATACTAATATTATAAATGCGAAAGTAGTTCTGTCTGTCTGTTTGTTTATCTGGCTTTCGCGCCTAAACCACTGAACCGATTTTAATTAAATTTGGTATAGGTTTACCTACGTGGAACCTCTAAAACGGATATAGTCTACTTTTTGTTTTTATAATAAGGGGGATGGGCGTAATACCCCCTTGAAAGTTTATATGGGAAAATGTTTATTTTTTAGAGATATAGGTCGAAACGTAGATTAAAATATGGACTCTTATTTCGAATATTAGGGGAGATAACACCTATCTGATACAATAAACCGACTATGAAAGTATGTAGTCCACGCGAATGAAGTCGCCGGCATAGCTAGTATATCTAATATGTTTTTGCTTAGAACCATTTGCCTGCCACCTGTTCTCCGCGGTCTTTGCTTCACTCTGTGCGGTGTCTGATTCTGAGCCTGGGTAAATAATGATGAGGACTAACATACCTATTTGATAGAATATGTCCAAAACCAAAAACGACCAACGAAAGGTTTATTCGAAATTCAGGAATTATAATGTGGTTTTTAGTTTGCATAATTTAAATTTTGTTTTTTTGAACCACGTACGAAAATCGGTAAATTTTTAAAGACAGCTATGAAAGTGGACAAAATTTTCTTACTTAATTTAACCAAGTTTTTTTGAACCAGGATTTAAAATGGAAAAAAAGTTTCGTTTCGTAGCTGGTTTCGAAACTTGGTTACGAAAAAAACAATTTATTTCTGTTTTCATGGCTGAAAAAAATCCGTTTTCGTAGCTATTACGAAAGATCAGTTACGAACGAAGACCAAAGGGTAATCCCATGCCCACTAACAGTGGCGTAGCGTAGTGGGGGCGGCAGGGGCGGGCCCCCCGGGGCGGCGCATTTTAGGGGGCGGCAAAATTTCACAATAAATAATAAAAATATTTGAACCATTTCATATTTTTAACGCAACTACAAAGGACCGATTAAAAAGAGCATGGAATTTTTCATTAATTATTCTGTAACGGATTCGGGGAATCCCCTTTCTTTGAATGATATTTTCTAGCGACTGCTGGCAACACTGTCTACGACTTGCGGGGATTCCCCGTATTTTATTTAATGCTTGGATTGTTTCGCTTTAAAACTGTGATTTTTGTGCAAATAGATACGTGTAATAGTGGTCGTAAAATAATTGGACTTTGTGAAAAATTGAATTTGTCCGCTACGTGTACCTCAACTGTGTGAGTATTAAAAAGGTATTTTATTTATGTAATTGTATGTTCGACTGTCTGATATGTTGTTCAAGCTGTAATTTATTATAATAAAAACCAGCCAAGTGCGAGTTTTTATTAAATATTTATTTGCGTTTTATATTCAATTCTCCAATTATTTAATTTTGTCAATCTGACGATCGACAGCTGTACCTAATCTGCGGTGATAGGTATTGTACAGTCGAGCTCACATCAAGCTATACACTCGCAGTTCAAGTTTCGATCTTAAGCGTTTGTTAATAAGAATGGTGCAAAGTCCAAAGTGTATAGGTTGACGCGTACTTGAGTGTACCTGTTATAAAAATGTATCAATGTATAATAAAGATGATTGTAAAACTTAGATAAACTTTTTTATTTGAATGTATGTTATGTAATGTATAGTATACATTAAATTGAAATATCTAAATAAGAGGGCGGCAAAATTGTCTTCCGCCCCGGGCGGCCGACACCCACGCTACGCCGCTGCCCACTAAAGGTATAATGAAACCATACTGGTTTTTTTATGGATCTGACAAAAAACCTTTTTCACCTGGTTTGTTCACCTGAATGATATCTCCCAGATTTATTTCCGAGGTGATCAACAAAGTAAAGTGACTTATCTATTCCACAAAGAAAAAAAGGTATGTACGTTACATCGGCACTCGTACTGCCGTCCAAATAAAAAATGCAGTAAAGGACTTACTTCAACGTGATTTTGTGAAAAAGGCGGTAAAGTTTTTCGTTTTTTTAGTATTTGTTTTTATTTGTATGTAATAGACAATAATATTATTTTACCAAAATGTTGATTTATTATTTCTAGCTTCAGCTGAATGAACCTTTTTTAATAAGTTTATTTTATTCAATAAAATAAATAAAAAACACTTTATGCTTAGCAAAGATAAACCAGGCTGTATCTGTATAGATACAGCCTGTAACCAAGAATAAATGCAGTAACTGTGCGAATTACTGCGCTAATCACTAGCAAAGTCTGGCTAGGGATTTTAGTTACTGAAATTATTTTATGTGATCTTTATTGTTTTTCGCAAACAGTATGTACTTACTAAAGCAGTACCAATTAACCTTTTCTAGACATAAAATTATAATAATGAATTAACTTTATTTAGCATTGTGCAACTAAAATAATAAGCCTGAAAATGGTTTTATCATCTTTATTTAAAGAAATTATACCTAAAACTGAGCCTTGGGCTGCATTGAACAAGGTTAGCATAAAAGTTACATAATCATGAGATCAAATCAATTACGAGTACAAATAAAAAAATTGTATACCTAATCAAACTGCTAATTATGAACGCAGCATCTAATATTACTGCATTTTTATGTTGTAGTAGACTGTTTGAAGACTTTAATAGATAATATAATATTAAACAAACAGTAAGATACCTTACTGTATTGATTATTATTGTAACATTTCATTAACATAGCATTTCAAGCGTATAGGTAAAAAATGAGCTTAGGAAATTAGTTCTTATTCAAGCAGACTTGCCTATACTTACTTTGATTTGGAAGAAAAGCAAAATGTAACATAATATTATTTTTGTACTTTAATTTTTATGATTTTGGCTTCAATTGCTGAATTACGATTGCAATTAGTTTTCCATCTAGCAAATTTATAATGAATACGAAACTTGGTAGGTATTTAAGTATATAGCGTTTCGTACCTACCATGTTTATTCTTTTAAACACGTTTTATGAAATCGGTCCATCTGTTAGAGAGCTACTATACCACAGCAGATACACTCGCAGACAGACAGACGGATATCGACGTCAACATCCTGCTTTTTACAAGCTTTTTTATATGTTGATAAGGTATGAGTGTCTGGATGTATGTTACCTAGTTACTCTTTCAAGAATACTGAATTGATGTGGATTAAATTAAGTAGGTATACTCTGATTTTTAATAAGGTGTAGGTACTAAATGGACGATTACAAGTAATTACGATAGATCTGGAACAAAACCGATGAAAAACCAATGAAAAGTTTATGATTCAAATCAGATAACTTAAAATCGTGTTTTCTGGAAATACAACTAAAAAAAATAGCTGGGTTTTATTTTAGTTTAATAATTAAGTTGCTTTTTATCAAGACAACAAAATCTAGTGTTTTTCATTTACGATTACGAAAGTGCGAAATTGAATACTTAATCAATATGTACCTACTTAAAAGTAGGTACAACAGTATTTTTTAAAGTAAAGTGATATTATTTCTCATTTCACTTTAGTACCTACACCTTAATTACAAACCAGAGTAAGGGAAGAGAAATGTCTTGTATACTTCCATAACATATTAATTTATACGGTACATATACATAATTTGGTTTATTTCTTCTTTTTTTGCGCTTAATAAAAGCTTGTTTTTTTGCTACATTTATGTAATTTTTTTTTGTCTTTAATTTATTGCAGTCTCATGATGCGAGAAATTTGACGATTCGCGCATGCAATCGGACCTATGTTTGATCTCTTTCTTACTTTATACGATAAGACAGAGACCAAACAACATCCTAATCGGAATAATTTCTGACGTTTGTGAATCAGGATCTACACTACTAATAATAAAAAGAGGAAAGATTTGTACCTATTTTGTATGTTTGTAATGAATAGTCTCAAAAGTAATGGGCCGATTTAAAAAATTCTTTCACCAATAGAATGCTACATTCTTCCAATTTGACATAGGTTACAAAATTAGGGATCCTTGGTAAAATTTGAACAATGTAACCGAAGGTGTAGAAAAATGAGTCTTAAAATGTCTTTTGTCGAATGCGAAATGATTTTTAAATAAGCAAATATAAGGCACTTTTAGTACAGACTACATAGGATACCGAAACAGACAAAAATATTTTAGTTCATTATCGTTTAAGGTAATATAAAATAATCAAAAGTTAGGGTACCTACGTGCTAGAATCCGCCATTTAAGTTAACGGGTTTATTGTGATTGGTCGACAGATTGTTTACTTTTTTAAAAATTTACACCTATTTAGGCGAAAATCTGTTTAAAAATACATGAGGGTGTGAGTACATTATAATAATAATACAATAAACTGTCACTTTTAGCAATAAACCTAATCTTTTGAAGCCTTAAGCCTTTGAGGAAAGATGGCACTAGTTTTCAAAAATTAAATGAAAACAATACTTTAGGGGTACCTAAAATGGTAAAACCTGGTAGATCTACAGTTTTTTGGGAATTCCCTCAGTTTTTAGTTTAGCCCTCAAAATCTACAGTTTTTTTATGCTTAGTCATTTATTACAAAACAACGTTATAAATGAAGAACCGGCCGACCGATTTTGATCAAATTTCACATAAACCATCCACTTAATGTCCGAACAAAGCCTAAACATTTGGTTTGGTGAGCCCAGTCTTGAGTTATAAATTAACAACCTTAGATATCAACGAAAAGTAACATTGATATTTAAATGCTAGTATTTTATAAGTCCGTTTCAGTAAGACCTACTACGAGCAGCTAGTGAGATTAACAAACATGTATGTAGGCAGTTGAAAGTAGCAACTTTTTTGATATGATACTTCATTTGGACATTTAATTTGAGTAAAACTTTGATAACTATGATTTTTCTCGTTTTAAATGCCCTCCATATAATTAATTATATTTTTTACCATCATAACCAGGTACTATAAAAGGGATAAATATGTAGATTTACTGTTTTTCAATTTGATGCTTACAGTTATCTATAGTTTTTTTTCAAGCATATCTACAGTTTTGCTCTATGTTGGCGTTGGCGGCAACACTGTGTTCAACAATCAAATCAACTTTGTGTGTAATGTGGTTTTGCTGTCTGAAGAGTTGAGATTTCAAAGAAAACTAATTTAATTCTTATTCAACATGAGTTAATTATTTACGTAAATTGACTATGTGTTAGTTGTATTGATGAAAGAATATCTTTGTTGCCTATCTGTTACCAAGTTCAAAGGATATTAGAGTTTAGATGGAAACATAAATTTATCAAAAGATATAAGTTTTATCGGCATTTATGATCCCATTAAGCAATCACTAGTCTTGTGCTCACATTATTCAAGCTCTCGAATTTATCTTGTTCGCTACGTTTACGCCGAATTTGATCTAAGGTAAGTAAACACATTTTTGCGGCGAAATGATTTTTTTAAATTAGTACCTATTTAAACACTAAAGTTTTTGCTTACTCTGCAAGGACAAAATTTTATCGATTACTTTCTCCTGCACGCGGTTTTTGTAGGGTTTTGATGGCCCCGTGGGATTGTACATAATTCATTTAGAATTTTAGTTCCATCATTTAAAATAACCTTAATTATTGTGCATTCGACCAAAGACTTACTTTAGGTACTCGTTATGATCATCCTTCCTTTTTAAACTCATAGTAAAATGTACCTAAATATATTGATTTTTATCTAAGTGGCCCAAAAATATTATCAAAAACAATGTTTAATGTGTCATTTTAGTACATACTTTTATCATCCGCTGCAGCAGATTATAAATATTGATAGCCTTGTTCTCATAATAAGAGTAAATTGAAAGTTATAATAGAACTTATATTATAATTAAATAATTAATTTTCTTATTATTTATTTTACTCCATAAAGTAATTAATGATGTTCATTGTTTCATAGTTTCTTAGAAACTAAAAGTATAATAAAGACCGTGGGGAGCAAGAAGAGAGGGGAAGATAGTCTGGTAGTTGCCCTGAAGTGTGGCAGGAACTGGGTGTTATCTTTACTAAGCATTGTGCGAAGACCTGTGATTCCAATACTCTTTATCTAACTTCAACACTAATTGGCTGTCATAGAAAGGAGCTATAAATCTTTACAAAAATGTGAGGATGAAAAATGTAACCAGCTGAAAACAATAAATGCTAAATGCTAAGTATAGTATTAATTGTTCTCAGTTAGAAACAATAGTGTTTTTAATCTAGTTCTTTCACATTGACTTCTAGCAACTCTGACAAACATTGTTAATGCTGAATATAAGCACTCAAATCTACCTTACCTAGGAACTCTTAATACCTCTAAAATTCACTCACAATATTTTTATCCAATTGATCCAGCCAATGTCCCAATATAAGATCTTATCAAGACACTCGTGCAATATTTTAATGACCATACCAAAGTTTCTTCAAAATGTGATCAATAGTGACAAAAGAGGCCAAACATTCACTCATTAACAAAAAAGAAAGGCTCTCCCATTGACACCTAAATATGTATATGTATGTATGAGTTTTCTCAATATTAACTGCTGCGATTTAGTTGCACTTTTTTGTATCCAATGGATGTTTTGATTTGCCAAATCTGTGAACCTGAACCATAAGGCATGGTTTAATAGTGTCAGTGATTTCCTTTTGCTACAATCCTGAATTCTATAATCTGACTAAACTTCTTTTTCCTGACTAAACTGTGTCACCATATTCAATGTGAAGAAATACCTATTGATTACTATGAAGTTGTTTACTTTTATTAAAGCCTTTAGTCTGACAATGGATAGGTATACTTGTTTATTTATATACTAGTTGTCCTGGCTAATGTTGTAACGCCTAAATTTTTCCCAATTTCTAACTTTTGAAACTCTCTCTGGACCTCCACAATTATTTCAATACCAACATAAGATAAATTGGTCTAGCGTTTGTCAAGTTTTTAGCAAGACTAACAAACAGTGATTCATTTTTATATAAAAGAAGACTAGCTATCCCGCCGAATGTAATGCCACCTAATTTTTTTTCCAAATTTTCTAACCTGTTCCGAGATTAATGGCGTTTTAGGGCAGTGAGGCCATTGCCTCAGTTTCCCATTTCAAGAATAGCTTTCCTCTTCAGTTGTTTTACTGAGTTTGGTTGGTTCAGTAAATTAGTAGCCAGGGGGTTGGGGTGGTGGGTCAGGCGTTTGGTATATTGTTTCTTGGTGGCTACTATCTCAGCGTTTACTGTAGGTATGTTGAGGTATTCATGGATTTCATTGTTTCTGGCGAACCATGGAGCATTTGCTATTTTGCGCAATATACTGTTTTGGACACGTTGTAAGCAGAGTATATTACTATTGCTGGCTGAGCCCCACAACTGAATACCGTATGTCCAGATAGGCTTCAAAATTGACTTATAGATGAGCAGCTTGTTGTCTACAGATAGAACAGACTTTTTGCCAATGAGCCAATAGAGATTTTTGAATTTAATGTTTATTTCATCTCTCTTCTTTTTAATATGGGTTTTCCATGTCAGTCTTCTATCTAAGTGGAAACCCAGGTATTTTACACAATTTGTATGAGGTAAAATATTATTGTCTAATTTTACTGGAGGACAATTTTCTTTCCTCAAAGTAAATGTGATATGAGTTGACTTTTGTGTACTAACACGGATACGCCAGTTGTGCAGCCATTCGTTTGTTTTGTCTAACAGCTGTTGGAGTTTATAACTAGCTTTTTGAGGATCAGCGTCGCACGCTAGGTATGCTATATCATCGGCATAGGTTGCTACTGTGGTATCATTTGATATTGGTAGGTCGTAGGTAAATATATTGTAGAGCAGTGGGCCAAGTATCGTGCCCTGCTGTACACCAGCCTTTATTTTATATAAAGAAGATACCGAGTCACCTTGTTTCACCTGGAGTAGTCTATCAGTCAGGTAAGATTTCATAATAATGTAAAATGAGTGTGGTAATTTATCTTTAATTTTGTACAACAGACCCTTGTGCCACACCTTATCGAAAGCCTGTTGCACATCCAGGAAGGCTGCAGAGCAGTACTGCTTACGTTCAAAACACTGATTAGCCACTTGGTATATGCGATGTGTCTGCTCAATGGTGGAATGCGCTCTCCGAAACCCAAACTGGTGCGTCGAAACCAAAATGGCCTCACTGCCCTAAAACGCCATTAATCTCGGAACAGATCCGCTTAAAGTCCTGTGGACTGATTGCAGATAATAATAAAAAAAATTTTCTTACCTATTAAACCTTGCCTGGACCTCCACTATTCTTTCAAACCAAATATTCACCAAATCTAACAATATATATCAATAGTTTTTAAATATGCTGTATTTGGCACAATCTGATTGATCATTGGTTCATTGAATCATCCACCCACTTTGTATTGTTAGCCATTCACCCTTTTTGTTATCTGATCAACATGTGGTATGCGATACTTCAGTTGTTAAATGTATATGCATCTTAATGTAATATAAATATAATTCGCTTTGTAATTGGTGTACTGATGTATAGTTTTGGTAATTAAAATTTCAGACTAAATGCTCAACCTCAAGATGAAAATAAACAAAAAGCTCCTGCCCATAAAGGGACATTTCTTTTTCTTTAATGCTGGTAAGTTTTTGAATTTAATTTTTATTAACTTTTGATTGTAACTTGAAACACAAAACAAACCAATTTAGCCACAATTGTTATCTGTTTCATGGCAAATACTTAAGCTTAGATAAAAGACGAAATAGGATGAACACTGAATATATATCTATATTATATATATAGCCGAATAGGTGGTAGAATACTAAACTTGTAGTGACGATTTATAAGTACTTTTGTTAAGCTTACATGAATAAAGATAATTTTTAATTGATAAGTTGTGTTATATGTTGCTAATTCGGTAAGACTGCTCAGATGACCAATACATATATGACGGTCAGACGAGAAGAGAAATGCAATAGACCACAGCATAGCTTAGTACAGATATACACATGCCATACTTTATTTTTTTATTTTTAAACTTTTTTCTTTACTTCTGTCGACTTTTAGTTGTGCAAAAGTTTATAGGGTAGATGACTAAAATAAATAAATATTAGACAACATCACATACATTGCTCTGATTCTATGATATAAGTAGCTGAACCCTTTATTAGAATCTGCCCACTATATGACCACCATAATTTGGACCTTACTTACTTGAATTAAGGTCCAAAACCAATGAAAAATTGAAACATACTCGGACGCATAAAGAGTTAAGCACTAGAGTTTCACAAATCAGAAACAACGATGTTACCACAATAACCAGACCCTTGATAAATAGAAAAGTTTAGTCTTCATATTGATCTGGCCGGGAATCAAACTCTACATATGGTCATAGTTTTGAAGAGTTACAGAAACATACCAAATGGCAACCCTTCTAATTCCATTATAAGTATTGCTTGTAGAAAAAAATTACCTAATTCAATTTCTGAAATTATTCCAGGAACTGCTCCATTGGTGCCCTACTTGAGTACATATGCCAGACAATTGGGCTTCTCTTCTGCTACAGTTGGTCTCATTTACACAGTGCTTCCTATTTTTGGTCTGGTGGCTAAACCCTTATTTGGGATTATTGCTGACAGGTGAGAACTGCTTGCTTCAGCAAGTAAGATTTAAAAATATCAAATGTAACAATTGTGATAGAAAGGGACGTACTCTATTGATTGCAATTGTCTATGTTATTGTGTATGTCATGTAAATTAATAAAGAGTGGGTAGTACATTTAAAATCCTTTGCAAGATGTGCAAAATTATAATATCTCATGTGATTAAGTTCATGCTTCTAGGTGAATACATGAACTTCAAGTAAATATTCTTTGAATGATATCTTTATATGGATAATCCTAAAAAACACCGACACCTTATCTTAATCTTGTTTCAACATTGTACCCATGTAGATAGTTAAAAATTTACACTATTTAGCTAGACAATGACAATAATTTTCTACGGCTTCTAACTAAACCTGTTATTGTTCTAGATTCAAGCAACAAAAGTCAATTTTTATACTATTTCAAATAGTTACTATAGTCAGCTTTTCAGCAATTTATGTGATACCAGAAAGCAGACCCAGTGTTACCGTAAATTTAGATTGTGGAGATTCAATTACAGAATTAAGAAGTTGTTATAAAAATGCAGAATTAATTGATCAGTGCAAGGTCAGCTCTTTGGGGAATAAAAATACTACTGCCACTTGTAAAGTAAGTTATTAAGATATTCATTAATATTAAAATTATAATGGTTCATATTGGCTAAATATGAACAAGCTCCCATTCATATTATCTTTAGTGCCTACTTAATAAAATCCTTGTTTACAGATGACTTGTGACATGTCTTCCCCTAAGATGTGGCAAACTATCTGCGAGCATTGGCACATTCCTCAATATTGTTACAGCAATACAAAAAATATACAATTCACTTCATCTATGAACAATGCTACAGTAAATAAAAGTGATGGATGTGCATATGTTTCAACTAATAATATGACATTGGATGGTGAGTTCTCATGCACTCATTTTTAGTTTGACATTTATTTCCTTTTATTTTCTTTGTTTTGAATATTGATTATTTGAATATATGATAAGTGGTCTCTGACATTGCTTGTCTCGGCATGACTTAGCTGTTCGATTTAAAACCAGTATAAAGTCACTCTGTAGACGACCTTGTTGCCCGATGTCTCCTTGTTGATTATTGTGGACGCGGTTTGATATAAATTAATAAACAGGCTAAATAGCTGAGTACAGAAAGTTGGATAGAAATAAAGCTGAAAGCAACTGGCCAGATCATTGGGCTCTTGGGCTAGATGTATTAAACTACGATATTTTTTTAATGGAATAACAAAACGCCTGCTTTGCAGCAAAGTAAATTAAATTGAGACAAGAAATGTAAATCTTTAATGTTATTACTAGAACTAAACAAACAAAAACAAGCGCTAAATAAATACATATAAATACATATTGGACAACATCACATACATTGCTCTGATTCTGTGGTAAGTAGCTTAAGCA
Organism: Glyphodes pyloalis; assembly: GCA_037074685.1. Lineage (NCBI taxonomy): Eukaryota > Metazoa > Arthropoda > Insecta > Lepidoptera > Crambidae > Glyphodes > Glyphodes pyloalis. Next base: position 19,507,952 of record JAYKKO010000001.1, read on the forward strand.
CTTGTGCTACGGAAATCAGAAACAACGACGGTACCACAACACCCAGACCCAAGACAATATGGAAAAGTTCATTTCCCATATTGACCCGACCGGGGATCGAACCCGGAACCTCAGAGATGGCGTTCGCCAAAGTCAGGCCCGCTCGCCTCTCGGCTACGTAGGTCGTCGTAAATATAACTTTGAATATTGAAAATGGAATGTAAGTCCTAAATCCATGAAATAAGCTATATCTAAACTAATATTATAAAGAGGAAAGATTTGTACCTATTTTTGTATGTTTGTATGATTGTAATGAATAGGCTCAAAAAGTACTGGGCCGATTTAAAAAATTCTTTCACCAATAGAATGCTACATTCGTATTTTGTATTTTTTTTTATTTTAGGTCAAACTTATGTGCCGCGTTGTGGAATGGGTAATGATTATGTGGACATAAATGAGCCATGCGCTTTAAACTGTACAAATAAAAAACTGTCTGCTACAATAGGCAATGAAAAGCCTGTCTTGACTTGCGTCGAAAACAGGCTGAATTATAAAATATGTACGAAAGATGCGGAGAAATTGCAGGATTTAAGCAAAGAATCATTTTTGGATCAATGTGGTGTATGTATACCAAAGTTTAATCTATTCACAAAGTGAACTAAGCCGTTCGTCGCGTAGACAAGGCTCAAGGCTTTTTCAAGATCAGAGCCGCGGCAAGAATAATGTTTATAAAAGAGTATATTAGGAACCCCTGGATAGCGAGACCTTAACTGACCAATGCCCGGGTCCAATATTTGAAAAACGATCCGTTCCAGATAAATTATACAAGGCGTAAGCTAAAAACGACCGACATACGACTGATGACAACTGATATGGAAAGTAAATTTTAAATTAGAATTAACGAGTCATAGAAAAACAGATTTTTTTATATATTGCACTTCAAGATTGACCTCATCCCACCTGATGTTAAGTGGTAATGAGGTCCTAGCTTAAGGGCGACAAGTAGGTACAGCATAATAAATCTGTTACTGGACTTGTCGCCCTTACCTTGAAGGCTTGGCCATTGCTACTAATGTAGCAACCCCCAGGAGCTCTGGAAACCTTAATCACACGCGGGAACACAACAACACAGAAGTGATTGTTATTTGGCTCCGGTCTTCAGTAAGGTGGAGGTATTTCACCAGTGGGGCTGCTCCAGTTCGAGCGATAAATCGCTATTCTCTACCTCTCTTAAAATAGTTAGTTCTTACGATAGTCATTTTTGACACGTTACGAATCGTAAAATATTGGAACCGGGCATAAAGCAGTCGGGAATAAATTACTGGCCTGACATAAATATTTCGGATCTTTCATATTTGTATGACAGCAATAGATCCGAGTTTCTTTAAATGATTTAGACTTAGGATATTACTTTCCCCACTTGACAGGCTTCGTGTGACTTGGACGAATCAACGCCGTGGCGCCTAATGGAAATATGTGACGGTCTGAGCGCAGATGACGCAAATTCCTGTCAACCAAAAACAAAAGTGGGAGAAGATTTTCCATCTACCTTAAGTTTTAATGGAAGGATACTTTTATGGACCACAATACCTGAGCACAACTGTGTATACATTCGACTTAATCATATTGAATTACCAGATGGTGAGTAAAATATGTAAATGACGTTATTTTGTGCACAATGGGGAATTTCGTTTACTTTTTTACTAGTATGCGATAGATAGTAGTTTCGTAAATAAAACGCGATATCGACACTAAATTCGTAATTATGGCTTTTCAAAACAATAAAAGATTTTAAAAATATTATATTATTGTAAAACTTAAATCATTATTTCCTCTTTGCTGCGGGTAATCAGATGTAGAGATTCGATATGGGACGTTATTTATACGCAGCCCCACTTAATACCTACGTCCTGTGTTCATGGCATTTGTTAAGACTGTTTTATATTTATCGACCAATTGCGATCTTGTTTATACCTTTATTTAGGAAGAATTCTAAAACCTTTTTTAGGGTCCGCGCACTACCCGAACTGTATTTCCAAATCCGGCCTTTTCCAAGCGTCTTGTGAAATTAGCTGTGACAATACTGAGGTAAGTGTGCCACAGTTGTTTTTTATTTAAATTTATTTACTTTAGGATAAGCATGTAATGTTGTGTGGTCTGAAAAGAACAAGTATTGAGAGTCAAAATAAATTCACCTTTTATTTTGTTTTTTATTACTTAGATTAGGCCGTCACTTCAGACACTTGTCGTAATGTGATCAAACAAGTTATTACATGTATGGCACAGTCATTCAAATGCTCCCATTGTCACAAATTTAACCGCAAAAGCGAGCTTTGCTGTGTGTTTTTAGAGCACATAGATTGATTCGGAATGAGCATGCTATGTATCTTGCGCATAGTCTAGTTGTTTGTAGTGGTACGTCATACTTATTAGTAGTAGTACGTCAAAGTTTTTGTAGTGGTACGTACAAAGTTGTTTGTAGTAGTACTGCAAAGAGCATTCATCCTTGAGTGAATCGCAGCTTAACTTTGCGCCATAATAAATTATTACAGGCACATAAACTTTTATCTATTGTGTAAGCTCAAATAAGTGGATAAATGTATGAACACACATCTAGCGAGTCCTATTCTATCGTTTCTCGTTATCCCTTCACCTGAAGTTTGTCTGGAAGAGATTGCTTTCTAGGGATGAGACCGCCTAAATTGTACTATTTTGTGTCTATAGACACATTATCTATATATATAAAAGAAAGTCGTGTTAGTTACACTATTTATAACTGAAGAACGGCTGAACAGATTTGGCTGAAAATTGGTGGGGAGGTTGTTTAGAACCAGGAGAAGGACATAGGATACTTTTTGATTAATTTCTTTTTGCTTTTTTTAAAGTCATTTATTGCCTCTAAGGCGGAACAAAGTTTGCCGGGTCACCTAGTAGTATTATAAATATGTACCTTTTTCCAATTTCTATAAATTTTACGTAAAATTAAGTATCTATCTAACTAACCTACCTTCAACATTATGTAACTAGGTAAATGTGTAACAAAAGTCGTAAAGAAAGTGATCACTTGTTGATATGGATGGCGCCGGCAAATTTATACACGATGACTTTACTTCTGATTGCAGGTTAACGAAATATTCACAGCGGCATCTGAAAGTTTTAACAACGAAACGCAATACACTAAGCAGTTTTGGTTGTTCTTCATGCTCATGATAATAAGCTGGATCGGCCAAGCAGTGGTTGTTACATTCGCGGACGCAATATGCTTCAATCTCCTTGGTAATAATACTGTTTGTTTGTTTTTTGCTCAATTATTATTTTGACGGTATCTATTATCTGCAGGCCTATATTTCGGCCGATATCGTTTTCTAAAAACAATATGTAGATATGGAACTAAAACGTGGCTTTTTATTTGCATATATATAGCAAATAAAAGCCACGTTTTAGTTCCCAAACTTTCGATTAATCTATAACAAACGAATTATCAAACAAAAATGGCGAATGCCGGGGCGGCGGCGGGCACATAACTCTCAAACAATCAGCGCGCGAGATGCATTCCGTTCTAATATAAAACGATACCTTTTGTTTGTTCCTTTTTATGGTGCTTCTTTTAATAGTTAAGAAACAGAAAAATACCGCGATACTTGATGGTCGTGGGTTCGAACCCCACACCGCAAGGGGAGATGAAATTTTTGTGTTTATTTAAAACTTTTTTAGTTTTTACTAGGCGTACTTAATTTTGCATGATAGCAATGCGTAATTCTAAAACATTGTCTGCTTTCAGGTGACAAAATTGCTCATTATGGAAAACAAAGACTGTGGGGTTCGGTTGGATGGGGGATCTTTTCCTTACTAACCGGAGTCCTAATCGATACATTCAGCGATGGTGCATACAAAGACTATACAATTGCATTTATACTCATGTTCGTTTTTATGTCTGGAGATGTTATTGTATCTTGTTTCTTGAAGGTGGGTACACAGCATCAGATATTATGTTTGCCTTTCTAATAAAACTCTAATTTTATTGATATAGGTACTTTGTTTTTTTTTGTCATTGCAATACAATATACAACGTTTAAAAAAACCTTCAGGATGTATAAAATTTCCTAATTTAAACTCTGTTTAGCACATAGCTATTAACATAATTTTCTGGAATTGCTCATTCGAACATACATTTACGTTATGACTGAGCGGGACAGAATCTCGGTTTTGATTCATAGCATATCTAAGAAATATATGAATTGAACATGTTGTTTACATCCAAAACAGTGATGATTTTTGCTATCAGTTGCTCAAGTGTAGTTAAAAGATCGTTCGCTTGCACACTTTGGCTTTTGTACCGCCATTAAGTGATAGGCATAAGAACTAATATATAAATACATAGTATAGTATGAGATATGTTACGGTGCATACTTAGGTCTATAGATTAAAAAAATATCTAAGCCGGTTTTTTTTTCAGAATGATACAACCAAAATGTCACTGAACATTCTTGCCGATGTAGGAACTCTAGTCTCCTCGTTGCCGACGGTGATCTTCATGGTGTGGACAATTGCCGTGGGCCTGTGCACGGGTTTGTTATGGCAATTCCTTTTCTGGCATTTGGAAGATGTCGCAGCGGCCAAGTGTGACGGGTCGACTTATATAAAGACTTTACAAGGGTTGGTCAGTGCTATTCAAACTTTCGGCGGAGAGATACCATTCCTTTTCGTGTCAGGTTAGTTATAGGCACAATTTCTGTATTTTATTAACGTTAATAGATGTTCAATGTATAGTCATAGTTGACACCAAAAACCCAACGGATTTATAATAACTAGGTATATCTTCAGCCAAAGCCACAAAAAAGGCCTCGATTGCCTAATGTTCAAAGAATACCCGATTGTGAATTCAGGGTGTTGGATTAATTTATAGGAAAAGCAGATAATGTTTGCCGATGTTTTGCACATTGCTCAGGTTTAGCCACCAACTTGCCTAGCCTAGCGTGGTTTTTAAGCAAGCACACAATCTTTTAATGGCGACTTGATTTAAAAGGCGAAACCTTTACCTTGCAGATAAATAAATAGATAAATATTTACTTAACATATTGTGCAAACATTACTGTGAAAATATCTATTTGAACCAATTTTCTTGGACTTACTGAAAGGTTTTTTTTTTCTCAACAGGGTATATACTAAAGAAAATGGGTCACGTCAATATGATGACTTTGGTGCTGTTTGCATTCGGCGTGCGTTTCTTACTTTACTCAATTCTCACAAATGCATGGTGGGTTCTGCCAATAGAGTTATTCCAAGGAATCACATTCGGGATGTTTTATCCTACCATGACTTCGTACGCCAATGTTGTATCACCTCCAGGGACCGAAACTACTGTGCAAGTGAGTTTAAAGTTATCTAGTGATTCGTAGATGTACACGCATGTAGCGGGACCAGTGGGCTGATTCACAAACGTCATTGATTCGCAATCCTTAATATAAAAGATTAGACGGAGACAAAACGATATTTTTTGATTTTTTTTGAAAAAAAAATATACGTTTTGCGAATAGAATGCTAGAATAGTTATCGCAATACATTGTATCCCTTAGTGATCAACCACTGTTAGCTTAGCTACTGGCTAGTACTCGTAATATAACTCGTCAACTATTTTAATAATCTACGCAAACAAATGGAATCTATTAGAAGTGTCTAAAGTCAAAAGCGAGTCCGAAAGTGTATACACTACCATTTTGCTCGTAATTCAGAAATTGTGGGTTCGATTCCCGCGGATGAAATATCGTGTGTTGCTTATAGTTTTATTCGGACGTTTTCAGATAGTACCTATACCTTAAATGTCTGATATTTAGATGTCTGATGAGAATGATGTCAATAGTTGGTTTTGCGCCTTTAGGCACTCACCGGTCGAGTATGTCTGCCGTCTCATCTGATCTGATAAGAGTAAAGAAAGAGGGAATGCAGATTATAGGAGTAAAGAAAGAGAAAATACAGTTGTGTCGCGGAAACGTTCGGACACTATAAACCAAGTCCTGCGTAATTGGTCCATTTCAATGAGATTGGCCACCTTCGCCAAAATCGGCGAGACGATATTGACCTATTACATTTTGGACTTTTTACCGCCCTTTGTTGTGGGTATAAGAACCAATTCCTAAATGCAACTGTTTGCCATGACGTAATTTTTTACTACCTGACTTACCACTAAACCTAAAAGGCCGAAACAAATAAGGTAGTTCAGTCATTCGAACAAGAAACATGTTTTCAGGGTTTGGTCGGAGCCATCTTTGAAGGAGTCGGAACTTCTCTTGGGAGCTTCATAGGCGGCCGCCTTTATGAGACGCACGGCGGCAAGAATACATTCCAGTGGTTCGGCATTGCAGCTCTCGTCTTCTGCGGGATACACGTCATCGTTCAGTATATTGTCAGACACAGACCTGGGCATGTCGGATTTAGACAAGGTAAAGAGACCATAGTCGGGGAAGAGTAATGTAAGGTGAATCCATTTATCTCGGAGGGCTATTCAACGATATATAAAAAATGTTTCCATTGCAACAAAAGCGAATGGCCCATCCGATCTTTTATGGATCAGCACTTAATGTTCAATAGGGTTCAAACATGTGATACTTGAAATTATTTACATACATAGCGCCGCCACTGATCCACATATTTTTTTGTAAAACTTTATTTCCTTGTTAAAGTAAGTATGACAGGTAAACTTCAAACGAATTCTTAAGAGATTATTACACCAGTCAATCTTACCAAGGTATTAAATTTGTGTCTAAAAATCCAGCACTAATTCATGCCTTATGTGTTTTAATTATAAATCCGATAACATTTTGCTCGGAATTTTTTAACAATGGCACCTATATCGTAAATGAAAAATTCGCTAAATTGTTGAATACGTAGACGTAAAGTCCAACTACTACGTGATTAGTCTGTCTCAGACACATGTCAATGTCACGTCGGAACCCACCAATCACGTGGTAGTTGGACCATGATCTGAATCTCCACTGAACTTATGTTGCCAGGTTTTGCGTCGCAACATGTTTTTACTCTGAATTCGCTCTTTTAACCCAACGTATTGCCAACTAGCGAATTTTCCGTACAGTCCTTTGTGCTGATTTTTTTTTCTACTGATGCGTCACTAGCACAACATAGCTTCTAAATTTTAGTTTTGTAATTTTTTTTTATTGTTTTTAAAAACTGCCGATTTTATACACTGCTGATTTTTTTTACCCATTTTTGATAAATTACCGGATTTGGCTTGAATGGACTCTACAGTGAAAAGCATACGAAGACTGATTGTAATAATTATGGCAAGAATCGAACACATTGTCTTTTGTTTGCTCTATTTTCTACATTTTATGCATTTACGGTGAAACGCTAAAAGAAGTAGGTACAAATTGTGTTACAAGCATGAACCCTATTTAAAAAGGTTTTGGTTAGATTAAAAATTTTACAATTGTATTATTTAAATATTAATAAATTATTTGCTACTTGAAATAATCAATAAAATATAATGTATTGTGAATCATAGCTCATTATTTTACATATTTTTAAAATGTTCCTATTGTTTATAATTTCGTTAACATTTATCAAGCATAACAATAGTTCGTTTGGTGCAGTTTAGCGAAAACCGTTAATCACCAATGTTTAATACCTACGTAATACTATAGGTACACTTATGTAATTTCTCTTACCTAACAACAACCGGGTAATTTTTTACGCATTTTATATTTAAAGCTAGCTATAGTGATGATGAATGTGTTAAACTTATTTAGTATAATCGAATTTATTATTTTATCATAGTCAAAGACCATAATTAGTATTATATTATTTTCTTTGTGGTATTGTTAAGCATAGATTTTAATTGAATTTAAACGTATTGGCTGTGTGTGTGAAAACAATTAAAACAAATTCTGTGAATGCAAAAAAAAGAAAAACATTTTGATTGTTCTATAAACGGCAGTATTACTCAGATCATTTACGTAATACATTTAATTTATTAACACTTTTCTTAGTGAACAAATGTTTATATACGTAAACTGCTCTTGTTGCATTTAAATTTCATAAACTATATTAAGAACTATTTAGTTAAATAATATTTTAACACGAATACATAAATTACAAGTAATTGATTTACGTATACTTGAAATAATGCCCTTATAATTTTAACAATTTAGTATTTTACACTCTATTTTTCCCCTTTTTGGTAGGCTTTGAAATGTTTAATATCTACAAGACCTAACTTCATAAAATATATAACAAAAAGGATCAAAATCGAATAGAAATTTGAAAGAGCTGTGATTTTAATTTGTTTTATAGTTGTCTATTATTGTTTTCTTATGTTGTTTTAATACATCTACTTTGGTTTAAATATATTATAAATCTTGTCAAAAACATGTTTTCTAACATGGTTAGGATTTGATGTTTTCTCGAAACGCCATAATCTGTACAACTCGATTAGCATAAAATCATTGTAGTCCTGGAAATCTTGAATATTATAATATAGTAATCGATTACGCCATCTCATAAAACCCAGGATATTTTTCAGTGTTAATAATTACTTACATAATGTACGTACCACTTTATTTTTTTAAGTCTTCCCTGTCTCAGGGCAAAAAAATGGGACAAAAAAAGATTTAAAACTTTTAAGACTCGTGTACTAGCCTAGAAATAATAAAAAATACAATACCATCTTAGTAATTCTTACCAGTATTTAACCCCATTATTTTTCGAAATAGGCTTTCTGTGGGAGTCTCCAATTTCAGTTCCACCTAAAAATAGTCCTTGCTAATTTATCCGTACCTACTAAGAAAAGTGCGGGTAATGAAATAAAATTTCAAATAAATCAGTGTCTATCAGGCCTAGCATGCGGCACGCGACTAAATTTGATCGCGTTCTTAGCAAACGTCAAAGTCATTGCGTCAGCTGCTGATTGGCTGAAAATATGAGTGCGGTGTGCTATTAGACGTATTGTGCATGCTAGGCCTGTATAAAGGAAATTTCCTTAAAATATGATGATACTGAATGCAAGGCACCATGCTGCGTGGAAGAGACTACATACAAATGCACAAATGTATCATTCAAATTGGAATGAAAAATCACTATCAGAGAACTGAACCTTACAAACAAAAAATACTTCTAGTAAATTGAACTCAAATGTATAATATCAATGTTACCAAATACGTATAAAGTTGAAAAACGGTTTTTGCGTTTTTCCACAAAATAATAGGTAAGTTTTTTTTTCTTAGAGCCAACATTTTGGTATAATGAGTTTTCAATTGTCGTTTTTAATGTTATGCACTCATTTCCACGTTGCAAAATGTTCATAATATGCACCTACACATATCTCTGTCAGAATCTATTGTTTTCCTAAAAAATCCAGAAAAATGACGGATGGAAACTTTGTACATTTATGTTATGCCTCTCGTAATCTTCTATGTCTCAAATTGGTAAGGAATAATATCATTACTCATCCATTCGTAAAAAATCAATAAGGCCTTTCTTTTAAACTCCATCTATTAATGTTTTTATTTATCGGACCCAAAACAAACTTTACTCCTTATTATACCTCCCAGAATTTAGTAGAGACTTTAAAATCAATTATCTAGACTTGTACAAATGCTCAGTGTTCATCATACAAACTTTTGCACTTTGGCAGATTCAACCTGCGGGATTTGTAAATCGACGAAGTTTTGGTATAATCTTTAATTATATATTTATGATAGTCAAGTCAAAGTCAAAGTCAAGATAGAAGGTGTAAATAAAAAAAACAACAATCAATAATTTTATTATTGTTATAAATTACAAAATATTATATTAACCTGACCTGACCTTTATTTACCCTATGCATTATATTGTGTCTTTTCGTTTTCAGTACAGGGTTGTAGGTACATCATAAAGTTGTGCATAATGTGATTTTTCTCACTTTATTTGATTTCTGTACGAACATTTTGTCAAGTTTTTTGTTATTTGTTTCTATATCGTTTGTTGATTGATATATTAATTTAACTTAGTGACTCGTGCCTTTACTTTAAATTTGAGTTTTATGCTGATGGCGTTTTCCATTCGTGATTAGCGTTCTACATTCGTTAAACATAGAAATTTCCATATGATCAAGTTAGGTATTTTTGCAATTTATTTTGTGTTATTGAAATATTGTACTATGACAACAATAGTTATATTTTAGAAATCTTTTAAAAAAGTATTTAACCATGTTGTTCAAGTAGTTAAAACGAAAACCAAACAATTATCAATATGAATAAAAAATATCTCTGGAAAAAAATTTTGCACTCTCAATATTGGCGAATTTATAATTATTTTTAGCGTTCCTATTAATAAAAAAGAAATACATAGAAATACAATTTTAATGTGATTACGCGATCGAATAATTTTTAGTCTTATAGTTTTGTGATAGTTGATCGTCATTCAATGAAGCGATTGATTTTGTTATATCCACTAATGAAATTTGTGTTTATAAGTTCCTTTCGTAACCAGTATTATGGTAGTTTAATATTGTAATAAATATATATATTTAAAAGCAAAGTTGTTTAATTTATAAAAATCTTAATGTCCTCTGTTATGTCAATAGAACTTCATGTGCTATCATTGGACATACGGATTATCTAGCTATAATAAATTGTGAAAGTGTAATAGTGATGTAAAGAAAAATAATTGTATAATCTTTAAAAATAGATGTATTTTGTCCTTAAGTTATTAAAATCATTTAATGATAATATATTACCAATTTAAACAATAGAAGCACAACCTAACACGTACACGTAATTACTATTGCGCTGTTCACGTATCACTGTATCAAAATGGAAGAACGACACACTTTTACAGCTCCCATAATATTTTACAACTTGTTAACGCGTATCATAAAAGATGTCAATTGTTGTTTAATTGACAGAAGATAACCAATTTATGGCAGCGTGTTCTCGAGTTGAGATATTGATTGTTACGTTGGAAGATATCTTGTAGTAAACAATATTGAGTGTAGATAGTAGGTACAAACACTTCAATAGTGCCGTTAATTAATTAAATTAGGAAAACTGTGTATAGTGTAAACTAAATTTAACTGGCTATCAAAAAAACTATTTAAATGTATGTACCTGCTTATGGGCTGAGTTTTCAACCGTCAGATTATCTTAACTTGTTCGAATTAAGAACGTCATTATGTAATTTTATTACGGAAAGGTATGATAGTAATGAAATAAGACATATTTTAACTTATTCAACTGTTGGTTATGAGATAATTAAAAACAGGGCCAAATTTTAATTTACCATTATACATAGTTTAGTCAAAATATAAGTACAGCGTATATTACATTTCGAACGCATTGCAGATTATGCCAGTCCTTCATTGTTATTTTATATTTGTTAATTTTAACTAAAAATATATTTGCGTAATACTTCCAAGGATGTACCAAACAATATAAAATTGTATTTTATTGTTCGCAGGTTACACGTCAGTGATAAGATATGAACAACCAAACGATGCGGTTTGTATCATGGAAGATGTTACAGAATTTTCAGATCGGTAAAAAACACGTAATAGTTTTATCTAAATTCAAATACATGCTATTACGACCATGTCAATTAATAATTCGTAAGAGTTAACGTGACCAAATATTTTACTTAACATGTTCTTTGATATCAGTTTTTTGGGTGTCGTCTGTAATTATAAGTGAAATTTGAAACAATCTCTTTGGATTACTGGATGTATTACTTAAGTAGATTTAATGTTTCTATAATATGGCAGCTTTCAGATAAAAAAAGTGTTGCTGTAAGACAATTTAATTATGTATTTTATTTAATATTTTATAATTTTAGTAAGTACATAAAGAATAACTTAATATGTTCGTATTCCTACTAGAAATTAATTTAAATGCTTCGGTATAGTACTTAGTGTTTGGCCAAGTTAATTAAGTGAAAGATGGTGCTTTATAAATCGTCACAAAACTTGTAAATATAAAAAAAAATATTTTGGAAATATATTTTCCCGCTCAATTTACAGTAGATGATTTGAGGAATTATTCATTATTTTTGTGGTTCCATAATTATTTATGGAAATTACCTACTTAAGTTTGTTGAAGTTTAATTGGCTCTTGAAAACAAATATAATATATTATTTATTAGGAAGATGTATTTATTTTTACCACAACCTTTTCCTCACGGCTTCATCGGCGCAACAAAATAATCCCGTTAATTCACCCTTTTTCATCTATTGATATTCGAAATTCATGAAATAAGTATTGATAATTAGGTATATGTCTGTGGGGTGGCCTAACATTTCGTTTTCAAAAGACAGTAATATTGAAATTCATAACATTACCGGACTATAAATTTAATGGTGTTTGAAAATATTTAATGTTTCAAATAAATATGAAATCCATATACCTAATATTATGAAATATCTATACTTAGGTATAATAAATCTGTAAAAAGGTAAAATCTTGTTGTGAAAATAACAATCGACATACCAAACATAAAGCAGTAGACTATGATCCCATAAACTAAATCATAGACACTAAAGCTGGTTGCTCACGATCTTCGCTTTATCAACACCTCCCCTCGAAGTTGTGAGCAAACCTCTCACACAAGTAACATATAGGTATCTCAAACATTCTTCATTCCTAAGTTATGCAAGCACTCATGATGTTTCAGCCCACTCAAACATTTTGTCTGTAGACAAGTATTTCAAATCAATAATGCCTTGCTCACATGCATCCCTAATAAAATGATGCCTAACATCTATATGTTTCGTCTTTGAACGATAATTCCTACTCTGAGCAAGCTTAATTGCTCCTTGATTATCATTGTATAAAGTTATACTGTCACACTTTACTCCAACATTATTTAATATACCGCGCAAATACATAGCTTCTTTAGTAGCTTCTGAGAGCGCCATGTATTCGGCCTCTGTACTCGATAATGCAACAGTTCGTTGCTTACGTGCCTCCCAAGTTATAGGACAACCTGCTAACATAAATGCAAATCCAGAATAAGACCTACGACAGTCTGCTGTATTTGCTCCCCAGTCGGCATCTACCAAACCAAATAACGGCAAACCTGTCTTTTCATACATTAAACCATAGTCAGATGTGCCTTTTAAATATCTTAATACGCGTTTAGCGGCTTTCCAATGCTCTATATCATAATTAGTATTGAATTGACTTAAATAATTCACTGCAAATGCTATATCTGGTCTTGTAGACACAGCCAAATACATAAGAGCACCGATTAAACTTTGATAGGGGTAAGTACTCATCACATCATTCTTCACACATTCAGGCTTCTCTAATTTCACATTTACATCCATCGGAGTCGTTGTAGGTTTACAGTCACTCATACCAAACCTATCTAACACTTTTTCTAAGTACAGACTCTGATTTAAGTAAACTCCATTTTGTTCGTCTCTACTAAACTGAATGCCTAAACAATTACCTATTCTACCCATATCTTTCATCTCAAATGAACTTGATAATTGCTTTTTCACCTCACCTAACCATTGATTGTCATTCGTAGCTAAAACAATATCATCTACATAAATAGCAATTAACATGATTCGGTCACGTTTTTGTGCCGTAAACAAACATGGATCTTGAGGCATCGCTTTGAAGCCAATACTATTTAACTTTCTTACCAACTCCTTATGCCACTGCAAACCTGATTGACGTAAACCATATAGCGATTTCTTCAACAAACAAGTAGCATTCTCACATTCATTCATTGCTTTAGCCCAACGTTTAGCTGTCTGTATAATATTCTTATCCTTAATTACAACTCTGTGTGAACCAATCTTTTGTTTAGTAAGTATCTTATCTAAAACTTCTTCTAGCTGATCTGGTATTTCCATGTACACCTCTTCTTCGAGTGTTCCATTTAGATAAGCAGTTACTACATCCATCTGATGTATATCTAATCCAAGTTCTGCTGATAATCCCGCAACAACTCTTATTGATGATGATCTTACAACTGGAGAAGACGTTTCATGGAAATCCTCCCCTGGCCGTTGTGCACATCCTTTTGCGACAAGTCGTACTTTTTTACCAGTAGTTTTGGTAGTAAACACGAATCTACTTCCAATAACCTTTCGATTCGGTGGTCTCGACACTACTTCCCAGGTGCCATTCTTAATTTAAGCTAAGTACTCATTCTCTAAAGCTTGTCTCCATCCTTCGACATCACTTTTATTCTCCATTTCAGACCACGTTGACGACGGTTCTATGATTGCTATTCCAGCAGTCTCAGCAGTACCTTCATTTACTTCTTCAGTATCTGAATCATCTGTATTATTACTTACTGTTCTGTATTCTTTACGAGGTCGACCAACTGAACCAGTTCGAATTAACCTTGGTCTTCCTCTCCCTCTCTTAGGATTCAATAACTTTCCTTTAGGTATTGTAGAATGCATCTCTATCCGTCTCATTTCTTCCTCATAACTTTCATTTGGTTCTTTTTCAGTTTGGTTTTCTTCTTCATCATTAATTTCATCATATGTAGGATTAATTAAGTCAACTGAAGTTCCTTTAATTTCATCTTCGTCAAGTTTCTCATTGTACTCTTTTCTGAATGATGTTTCATTCATAAACTTGACATCACGAGTTATCAAAATTTTTCTTGTGTTAGGATTTTGAATCCTGTAAACTTTGGACTGGGTATCATAACCCACAAAAATTCCTTGTTCAGTAGTTGATTCAAATTTTCCTCTTTGTATACTTTTATATTTGTAGTATACTTTAGCTCCAAACTCGTGCATGTATATCACTGTAGGCTTCTTACCTTTCCATACAGTAAATGGTATCTTACCATTCAATGCAGTAGTCGGACATCGATTTTGACGGATCTTATATTGGCAGGTAGCTGATGTAATAAGGAAAATAATGTAGGCTACTTTTATTTTAGAAAAAATAAATTCAAAACCGTGTAGTCAACGCTAGTTAATATTTATCTTATTTAGTTGATAATAACCTTGAGTTGATAATAACCTCAGATCATAGAAAGAAATAGATATGAAACGGGCGCATGACCCGTGCCCCCGCGACATGCCCAAAACGGAATATCACTACGCGCTGCTTAGTCAGTCGTGATTCTACCGTGGTGGTGTAATGATAACAAAAATATCAACTTGTAGCATTGTTACGTGTAATAATAGAAGTTCTTTTTTTTTTTGAGTCAGCTCATGACCACGGTTGGTGCAACCTAACCGAAACGTCGGGCAGTAAGTAGTTCGTATTAACTACTAAATAAAAATAGTGTTGCGTTTTGAACCGTTAAATTATTTTAAATGTTTAAAATGGAACGCGAAAGTCTTGAAATTTATAATGCATCAACTGCTGATTGGCTGAAAATTTAAAAAACGGTGTAGGTACTATCGCCCAATCAACGATACAGTCAGCGTCATATAGTTCGTGATACTCAGGGTACTCTAATAAATAGACGCAACTAAAAAGTCGATAATATCGATACACACAAAGTTTTCTTATTGTTCTCAACGGTTTTGTCGCTCAAAAGGTCGACACACCTAAAATGTCATATAAATCGGCACAGTCAAACTGCCATAAATATGGTTACAGTCTTCCTGCCAATGGAATGCCTTTTTTTGCTTGACTTGGTTCTCCCCACTGCCGTGCCCCCAGATATCGTAAATGGCTATGCAAGACATTCTGAAATTCTATACAAAACAAAAGAGAAGTCTATGACGTCGGGCTTAAAATGAAAAGGACAGCAGTAGTTTCTATCGCTTTCACTTTGTGTTTACATTTTTTGAAACTAATTGATGAGGAATATAATATTTAAAAAGTATAGCAGTAAGGTTTATTTTTCTAATGTGTTTCATATTTTTGAACACCTAGAATGTTTGGATACTATTGGCGGGAAGACTGTAACCATATTTATGGCAGTTTGACTGGGCCGATTTATATGACATTTTGAGTGTGTCGACCTTTTGAGCGACAAAACTGTTGACAACAATAAGAAAACTTTGTTTGTACCGATATTATAGACTTTTTGGTTGCATCTATTTATTAGAGTAGGTATCCTGAGTATCACGAACTATATGACGCTCACTGTACTTAGGTTTTTTTTTTTGTTAATTTGTTCCTTTAGGAACCGGCTAAGGTCAGAGACCATGCTGCCAAGTCATGAGTAGTAACTATTTATTACAAAATACATATAACACATTTCATTTTGTTACAAATCAAATAATAAATGTAACATTTTGAGTTTTGTATGGATTATATTTTACCAATGGAATGTATAATAAATTTGTACAATGGAATATAAGTGTCATTATTTGATGGACTCTGCACCAATTTTAAACGGAAAAGATGATAGTTCAAATGACAATGACCAAAACGGAGCCTTAAGATGCTTACATAAAACTTCCTAAGCAAGTAAGTAGAACTTTTACAAAACCATGGTCTAGTACTAATGGGGACATTGAATGTTGCATACCACATGCCCTTATTTTCAATCTGAACAGTGAAATTACAATGTTTTTTCCAAATATCTAATGACCTTTTCTTTAGAAGGGAGACTATATCAGTCCAAGAAATAGAAATATTAAAGTGATTACTAGAATCAGGAATATTGTGTCCATAATTGGTGATGGTTCGGGCTAAGAAATCAGCCCTCTCATTACCAACGACACCAACATGAGAAAGCACCCACATAAATTTGACAGTTATATTTTCTTTGAGTAAATCAAGCCAATCATGTTTGACTTGAGAAATTAAATAGTTAGTATCCGCATGAAATCTATTATTTTTAAGATTTTGTAGAACACTCAGCAAGTATAGCTACAGCCTCAGCTGTGAATATACTTGTGTTCATATTTATTTTGTGACCTGTGCCTGTTTTAAAAAAACTATCATAAATAGCAAAGGATACACTGTTTTCAGTTTTAGAGCCATCTGTATATACAAATCTATAGCCCATAAACTCTAAAAATTTACTATGTACATCTTCTTTAGTTGACAGATTATGATCAATAATAATATCAATTGCAGGGAATTTACTATCAAACTCTCCTTGATAGCATGGAAGTAGAATTGTCCTATGAATTTGTAAAGTGTCAAGGAAATTTATAAATTGGTGAAAGCCCTGAAGTATATACAAAGGATTGCGACCAGAAGAATTTATGAATGAATGTTTTAAATTTACAAACAGGTGATTATTATTTTTACTATACAATTTTAGTAAGAATCTTTCCTTCAGATAAGAGAATCTTATGCTCAAAGGGGGCAGATTACATTCCACTTGCAGTACATTAATGGGAGTACTTTTAAATGCTCCAGTAATGAGCCTTAATTTTTTGTTTTGGATTTTATCTAGGGCATCTACTAACCTACGATCACCAGCAAAACAAAGAAAACCATATTCGAAATGACTACGAATCAATGATTTGTATAAAAGTAACAAAACTTTGGGATCAGCTCCCCAAGACGTTCTACACAATAATTTTAAAAAATTAAACACCCTATTAGCTCTTGTACTAATTAATTCAACATACTTTTTCCAAGCCATATTATGAGTAAAAATTATCCCTAAGAACCTAACTTCACTAGAGACAGGAATGGGGATATTGTTATAATGTACAGGAGGAATTGAGTTGTTCAATTTAGAAAATACAACTATTTTTGATTTTAATGGATTTATGTCAAGATTCAAATAAGAGAAATATGCACACAAACCTTTCAAAGATTTGTTTAATAATTGACTAATATTTGTTAAATTATTCCCAGATGCATAAACAACTAAGTCATCAGCAAATTGAAGATTTTTAACTTCTGAACCCAAAACCATATTTAATCGACGAATATACAAAATAAAAATTAATGGAGATAATATGCCACCTTGACATACACCAACAGAAGCAAGCCTTGGACCATATAACTGACCATTATATTTAATGTAAACTTCCCTTTCTGTTAAAAATTTATGGATCCATTGAATTATTTTTTTTGGAATTGCAATTGTATTTAGTTCTTTACACAGTATATCAATATTGACGCTATTAAATGCACCTGCAACATCAAAGAATACAGCTGCCAGAGTATTTCTTTCATTAAAACTGTTTTGGGTATCCAGCTGCAGCTGACAAATACTTTCACGAGCTGATGTCCCTCTTCGAAAGCCAAATTGATTAGATGGTAATATATTATTCTGTTCAATATAGAATTGGCTACTTGACAGTTTTTGAAAAAGTATTGTAAAATGTGCGCCCGTTCATTTTATATCCCAAGCAATTCGATTTATCTGAAAATAATCTAAATAACCAGAGAAAAATAAGATTTTGTGTAACACATTTAAAAAGCGCGCGAAAACGCCTAGTCGCGTCACTGTTGCAATTATGACGTCAACGTCCTAGACAACGAACCGATACGCATAGGAACGACTTAATTAAGATAAACGGAAAATGTTTCAATAAATTCCTTATACGATTAGAGACATAATAATTCAATTTAATCGGTAACATAATCATTGTTTCGCCACATTAAAATAAATAATTTAAGCCGACAGCTGTCATTTCTGAATTGCAATGGTGGTTTCCGTTTCGGTTCTTTTGTTCCACAGATAAAAAAACTAAAATTTATTTTGCAAAAATAAAATACTAACTATGCTTTTAATTAAAAAGTAAAAATGTAAAATGATTACTTAACTAATAAGCTAACATATCTAACACTTTTCATATTTTATTGTTAACACTGTCAAGTAGCCAATTCCAACCTTTGTTTTATAAGCTGTTCAAATACTTTGCCTACACACGAAGTAAGAGCAATAGGTCGATAGGAATCGGGACTTGAGTGCTGTTTGTCCGGTTTTATAATGGGTACTAAACAATCAGACTTCCAAGTTTGCGGAATTTCATTTAACTGCCATAGATTATTTAATATGTTAAGAAACACTTGGAAACCCTTTTCGCTCAACTTTTTAAACATAATGTAAGGCAGACCATCCAGACCAAAGGCACTATCTTTCCTTGAGAAAATAGCAGATATTAGCTCTTGCATTGTAAATGGTTTGGTTAAGAAGTTATTTACAGAATTAGTTTCATTAACTGAAGAGAAATTATATTGATTATTTACAAAGTCCGGTGTATATTTTTGTAGAAAATCTTGAACCCAACTGGTATCCCCATTTTTATAAGTAAATGTGTTATTGAATTTTCGCATATATTTCCAAATTCTCGACAGCGGCGTACATCGGTTAAAAGAGTTGCACAATTGAACCCAACTATTTGTTCTTTCAGTTTTTAATGTTAGTTTTTTAATAGCTTGTAATCTTTTAAATGAAATGTAATTTTCATCCGAAGGATTATTTTTAAATTTAACATATGCAGATTTAGAGTTTTGAACTGCTTCGGAACATTTTTTATTCCACCAAGGAAGAGAGTAATTTTTTGAGAACTTTCCACGAGTTTTTTTTATTCAAAGAATTATCAGTAGGGGATCTTGGTGAATTATTATATGGAAGCGAGTTGTCTATTGCTGAATTGAGAATATCACAAAAAAGACTATATGCCCTTAATGGAGCATAGTTATCTGTCTGAAAATCAGAGAGCTGAACATCTACATTTTGTTCATACATTTTCCAATCGACCATTTTGAAGTTTGGGTAGTTTGGCAAATGTATGCTACTATTATTTACAGAGTTAATATTTACAGAATGATTTAAAAACACTTTTATAATTACAGGAAGATGATAACTTCCAAGAGGATCATTATGCAAAGACCAATCACAAAAGAGTCCAAGAGATGAGGAAACGAATGTCAAATCCAAAGCATTTGGTCGCCACGTCAAAGAACCCACTGAGTTGGTTCACCAGAGTTTAACAACACCAAATTTTTATCATCGATAATGTCTAAAACATCCCTGCCTCATATATTATCTGAATGACATCCCCATGCTGTGTGATGTGCATTAAAATCACCAGCGAAGATCATAGGTTCGGGAACAGAATCTATCAAAGATTTAAAATTATTTTTATTAAATGGTGGATTACAATTCGGAGGACAATAAAAGCTAACAATACTAATTTCTTTTTTCTTTATGGTAATTCGAACGCAAATATTTTGCAGAGAACTAGCAGAATATGTGTTTATATTTTTGTAATTTATATAATAGGTGTTAACCAGGTTTCGGAAATAATAGCAATATGTATTTTATTGTGGTAAAGAAATTGTGTTAGTAAAAGTTTATTGCTAACTATGCTTTGAGCATTCCACTGAATAATGTTAAGATCCATTATTTGTTTGTGGCAAAGGAGGTATTTCTAAATGTTTGTTTGAGGCTTTCTTTTATAGATGTGGAATTAATTGGAGTTTCTTTTTGATTTGTCACTAGTTTGGTTATTGTTTGAGTTAAAATGTTCATGAAAATATCTGATTTAGTCAAGTTCTGTATTTGTGTTCCTATATTATTAGAAATGGTTAGTTGGGGGAATGCATTTTCATTAAATAATTCGGAATACTTTGTAGACAGAGACTTGATTTTAGTTTCTTCTATTTTCATTTTTTTTTGGGGACATAAATTTGAAATTGCAATATGATTGCCACCGCAGTTGCAACACTTAGCGTTTTTGGGATCTTCTTTACACTCCTTATAGTGGTGGTTTTGCGTGCAAATGGAACATACAACCGAATTTCGACAAAACTTAGCAATGTGCCCAAATTTCATGCATTGCAGACATTGCTTGACTGGAGGAACGTAAACTCTTACCTCATGCCTCCATGAGTCAAGATAAACATATTGAGGAAGTTCAGTAGAGGCAAACGTAACCGCGACTGTCTGGGTGGGCTGGTATTTGACATCACCGCCCTCGCTCCTGACACGTCGCATGAAACGCCTCACCTGTATCACGTTCCTGCTGCTGCCAATCAGAGTAAAAATCCGTTTATTAGACAACTCGGTAGGGACAGAGGAAAGAACCCCTGTCACCTCAGTATCCCTAGCTGGAATTGACGCCCTTAGACCTAACTCTTCAAGCAATTTTTTATTTTGAAGGAACACGTGTGCGTTGTTAGAAAGATCAAAGGTGATACCAATTTTATATTTATTCATTGACTTTAAATGTAAGATTCCTGTGACGCAATGCTTGCGAATTGCATGAGACAGGGCCAGTCTATCCTTGTCTGTAAAAGATTTATCATCTGCGCGATTCAAAAACACGATGTACTCTGATTTTTTACTGTTTTCTGGGTACTTCCTTGAATACCCAGGAACCTTAAAGATTTTATATCTATTGCTTCGTTCATCTTGGTCAGAATCCGAAGTGAAGTCCGTGCTTGGATTTGACCGCACATCAGGGGGGTCAGATTTTTTCCTTTTCTTTACACCTCCCATCTCCTCTAGAAAACTGTACAAACTTTACAACTATCTATATACACTATTTTTTGTTTACTTTACAAAGAAATATACAAAAACAACTGAGTTTAGATTTTTACAAAAACAAATTAAATTTGGGCGCCTTTCACGTTCGAGGTTCCCGCGCTTCTTCTGTACTTAGGTATAGAAACTTTTGTCGTCTCATGCGAAAAATTTGACGTATTGCGCATGCTAGGCCTAATTGGCGCCACGCGACTAAATTTTATCGCGCTCTTAACGAACGTCAAAATCGATTGAAGTCAGTGCGTCAGCTGTTATTTGGCTGAAAATATAAGTGTGGTGATGTGCTATTAGCCAATCAGATCGAAACTTTTGTCGTCTCATGCGATAAATTTGATTTTATGCCATTGGAAGCGGATTTGGAAGTCTCGGCCGCCCTAGACCCCAAGCCATCAGCCGCCCCTTTCTCAGCATCCATCTGATAAACTATTAACGAAATTACTTTTTTTTAATACAAACCTCTATTGTGGCGAAAGGTTTAATACGCCATAATAAGTTTTTTGTCACGATTGGGGCCGCCCCCTAAAACTGGCCGACCTAGGCCGGGCCTACCGGGCCTTAGGATAAATCCGCTACTGCTTAATGCGCATGCAAGGCCTAAAAGCCATTATTTTAGGCGGTAGCGAGAGAGAGGGTCGTAGCACCTGTGATGTGCGACCATGCGACTCGTCTTAGTGATGTGACAGGCAACGTAATTGGCTACTTGATTAATATGAAAAGTGTTGGATATGTTAGCTTATTAATTAAGTAATTATTTAACATATTTATTTTTAATGAAATGCATAGTTAGTATTTTATAATTGCAAAATAAATTTTACTTTTTTTTATTTGTAGAACAAATGAATCAAACCTGAAATCACCATTGCAATTCGGAAATGACAGCTGTCGACAAAAATTATTTATTTTAATGTATTGTTTAATGAGGCGGAACGATGATTATTTTTAACCCCCGACGCAAAAACGACAGGGTGTTATAAGTTTGACGTGTCTCTCTGTGTGTGTGTGTCTGTCTATGGCATCGTAGCTCCCGAACCAATGAACCGATTTTGATTTAGTTTTTTTTGTTTGAAAGGTGAATAAGCGGAGAGTGTTCTTAGCTATGTTGGATAAAAATCGATTCAAGATGGCCGCCGTCACAAAGATATGGATTGTATGTTTTAAGACAACTCCCACAATATGGGTATCATACAAAAGGGCTTGAGTAGCAAAATACATTTATTGTGACAAATTTCAAATCCAAGATGGCCGCCGTCAGAAAATGACGAATAACCCATTTGTTTTTTGGCCCAACTGCCTCAATATAGGTATCAAATGAAAGAGATTTAGTAGCAGAATACTGCACACTACGGCAAATTTCAAATCCAATGTGGCCGGCAAAATCCAAGATGGCAATCAAACCCACAACCTAAGATAAGGTAGGTATACACTAGAGCAAGGAGCCGCTCTATGAACTTTTCTAGTTTATCATCCATCATATAACGTCGAGCATGCTCGCCGTTTTGTTAACCCCCTTTTCACCTTCAAAAATACTTACTTAAATAAATAAATAAATGCGCCAGACAATCACCTGGTCTCAAACTAAGGTTTTCCCTTGTACTATGAGCACCAGACGACGGATACTAACTGGGGGCGTCATCCCAGCACACCCAGACCCAAGTCAATTTAGAAAAGTTCGTTTTCCAAATTGACCCGACCGGGAATCGAACCCGGGACCTTTTGCGCTTTGGGCGCCTACCTTAATTAAATCAAACACACTCGCGTTGTACGTGGTGGTGACATCCGCACTATGCGCGCGAGTTAGTAAGCTATTACAATTATATTTGTATAACAATGGGATTGAGGACTTCTTAATGTGTGCTTCTAACGTTAGGCTAATAAATTAGAGCGGACCCCCGACGCGACAATATTTAATAAAAAAATTCATAGGTACGGTCAACAGCAGGCCAAGATAACCATTTGCAGTTCAAAATTAGCGGTTATGCCTCCGACATAAAGGTGGCACAAAGTTCCGAGTAGATAGTCTGACACGCTTTAGTTGGTTAAAAGTTATTTTTTGCTTTTTATAGAGTTTTGCATTTTTGACCTTTTGCCATAATAATTGCGTACTTTTTTTGGTTTTATTACATTTTTAATTTAACTTTTACCGATTACATTGAATGATTGTGTCGCTAACTGTATTAAAGATTTATTTGAACGTTTTCCTTTTGTACATACGATATTGTTATAAAATGAAGTCTTCCGACCCGTATCGGTTTGATGTATTAGAACGTTGACGTCACAGTTTCAACAGTCACGTGACTTGGCGTTTTTGCGCGCTTTTTAAATGTGTTACAAAAAAACATATTATCGAGTTGATTGGGATATAGAATGAAGGGGCGCACATTTTAAGATACTTTTTCAAAAACTGTCAAGTGGCCAAATGGTCGGTACTGAAAGTGCGTAAATATGAAAGGATACATATTAGTGCAAAATCACAGACTGTTGGCTGCGCGTCGGTTGCCTTTCATGCAGTATCTATTGGGGGCAGTCTTTGTTCCTATTGGTCTACCAGGATCTGATGGCAAAAAGGGAGAAAAAAATTGACGCTAGCAATACTGGGGAAATTGGAGTAAAACGTTTTGATACTTTTTTAAATTAAATAATCGTGGGTGAAAACCAATTCGAATTAAATAGTCGTCCTTAAGACAGGGCAACGTCTGTTGGATCAGCTGCTGCAAATATACAAATTTATTCAATATGTAGGATAATTTTTGAAAATCTTACTGTGGCAATAAATGTGGAGTTCGAAATTTAGATGAAAACTCCTAGTATTCTGTTCACTAGTTTATTAATTAATTAACGGCTATTAGAACTTAAAAATACTGCAAATTCTAAAACAAGTCTTCGTCGGCACACGCATTATTTTAGATAAACCTATCCTCCTGCATTTTAATTCATCGATCTTGATCTATGAAATTTTATTTTCAATTTTTATTACATGTTACAAGATTTTTGCCATTCATCGTTCCTTATTTGAGAGAAAGCTTATTTATATCACTTGCAGGTCTATTGACGTTCTAACCAGCAACTTTTATGATTTTAAAATCTCATCTATCTGATATTTAGGTTCAGACTTTTAATTTTTCACTACTTGCAGTAATGAACCTATACGCCAATTTTTGTCGTAAGGGATATTGTTTGATTGAAGCCATACTTTTATAACAGCAATACTTATACTATGTACTTGAATGGTACTTGGCATTGTCCATGACAATTATAAAATGTTTTGTAAGGTTGGGAATCAACTTCTCCGTAACCCATTTTGAAAAGTTACCTTTATTCATATCATGGTGGTAGTCGGCAGATGTACTCTTCCACCTATTCACCAAACAATAGTTTGGCACAAAACCATTTTCTACACCAGCATGTACAATGATCCATCTAGGCCTTGCCGAAATACTTTTAGATGGACCCGCAGTATCTTTATTTTACCAGCATTTGTTCACTGAACATGACCCGCTTATGTAGGTTTCATCTAAATAAACCACATCTAGCTTATCATCGGCTTCTCTACTTTTTTACATACGCTCCAAATACTTTAATCTGTGTTTCTATATGTCATGTCGCTCCATCAAAGTACTCCTTTAAACCAAAGTATCAAGACGTGTTATTGACACTAATCAGTTAACGCTTGCTTGGGCTTAATATCGATTATTGTGCTTGTTCTCCACCTTGTCCATCAATTAGTATTCCTTGATAAACGTTGAAAACAATATTTTTTGCTAACGATCGAAGGGGTTTCTTCGTCATTTTCACCACTTTTTTAAAGTAATTTTTAAAGCCAAACCCAATGATATTTAAAACCAAATATCATTGGCCAAACCAAATACAATTCCTCGAAATTTCAGTTGATAGATGTCATTTCTCTTTGTTGCAATCATGGACTTAGTATATTAAACTAGGTCCATGGTTGCAATATGAAAATCGCTATTTTTTTACATTTTTTTGCCATTAGATTCTGGTAGACCTATAATTAACATGCTTTTTATCAAGATAATACAGTTTTAGTGTTTTTCAGTAACAATGACGAATGTGGGAAATCGAATAATTAATTGAATTATGAATACGTAACGGCCCACTGTGGGCTGGATTTCGGCTTTCATAGACACCCGATACAAAATGTCGAAAGTGTAGACTTTTATGCTTGAATATGCTTAGAAAAGCTTTAAAAAAAATTATAATAAGCATCGCTACGTCGTATAGTTTTTATTGGCGCGCCCAGATTTTTTTTCCGAAAATTTTGTATGGGGATGAATCGAAAAAAAATCATATCTTCGCTGTCGCACAATTGGCCCTAATTTTTTTTGGGACATTTATTCTATGAATTATTTTCAATTTTTTGGTATACTGCAAAATACGGCCAGGGGTGTGAAACATTTTTTTAAAATTCGTCGAAAATTTTTATTTTTAAAATATCGTAATTTCAGCTTAGTTTTGACTTAGACGTCTATAAAATATAGAAAAAAATGAACACCAACACTATAAAAAAATAACTATGCTTAAAAACGAGAAAAAATATTCAATTTAATAAACTTACTTAGAAAGTTAAGTCATTTCTTTTTCTTTTACATCAGGTAACGATTTTAACACCCTTTTCACTGTGATTTCAAGTAGATCTTGGAGAATAATTCTAGCCGAAGAGTCCGTAACTGTCATATGATTCTCTGATGGGTAACACTCTTTTTTCTCTTTTTGAACTCGGAAATATGAGGGGTACAAATCACGTAAACCTTCCCGTACAACAGTCTCCCTTAATGTGATATATTGCCATTTTGACAACTTCAAAGATGCGCCTCCAGGGGTGTAAATATTTTTTTGGTTAAAGGTTGTGTCATCATTATATCTTGAAATTAGCTAATTGACTCTGGATTCTTTAGCATGTATTCAATAACAGAAGCCATGTTTTCCTTCCCGACTGTTTATAATTTTGACAGCCGCAAAAACTATTTCACTGCATTCACTGTCCAAATCACCACTTCTTCTCTTTTTTTGCTTCATACATAAATCCTCAAAAGGTTTCCGAGGATACTTTCTTTTGGTCATAGTTCCAATTGAAGACATTGATGTAGATGGCTCCTCATCACGAACTGAAGATGTTGAATTTGCCGGTAAATGACTTACTATGCAGCTAGGCCAGTCAGTATTTTTTTCCAGCCAACTTTCATATTTTTTTAGGAAAACTTCTGCTTTTCTACTTGCTAAAAGCCAACGTTTTTCGAGTGCTCTAGCAAACTTTCTACAAAATTCCCGAAAAGTCACACTATCTTCTTCCGATAAACTGCAGTCTAGACGTGATATTACTGATAAGAACAAATACTGGTAGTCAGTAATTTTGTTAACGTTTTTTAACATCACGAACAAATCTACGTTTGACCGATACTCTCCCTTTTTATTCAGATAGTTGTATTCAATTGTAATTGTCAAAGCGAACTGATTCGAAAGAAGTTGGGATAGCATATAAATATCCACTCTAATTGCGAGTAAATTACAAACTACCCTCATTATCATTAGTAATGCTATTGGACATACTATGTATGTACTTTTAAATACTATGATGTAATTAATAGAGTATTAGCGAATGTCATAGTGTTGATTAACGTCATTATCCTTGTGTTCCTATTTTTTTATATATCAATTGAAAAAGGTGTTTGTTGTAAATGTTTTGGCTGTAATTATAGATACAAAGCTGGAATAAGCTTTAGAAATATTTAAAGAAACGTTTCGCACCTTTGGCACAATTTAGGCGGTCATAACACTAATACGCGATATATTCCATACAACCTTGAGGTAGAGGAAATATAATTATGAGGAGAGGGGTGAAGACGTGCCAAACTGTTTTCATTAAATAAAAAAATAGATTATATCATACCTACATTCATAAATATACATAAGTACTTATAACTTTCTAAGTAAGTTTATTAAATTGAATATTTTTTCTCATTTTTAAGCATAGTTATTTTTTTATAGTGTTGGTGTTAATTTTTTTCTATATTTTATAGACGTGTAAGTCAAAACTAAGCTGAAATTACGATATTTAAAAAAAAAAATGTTCGACGAATTTTAAAAAAATGTTTCACGCCCCTGGCCGTATTATGCAGTATACCAAAAAATTGCAAATAATTCATAGAATAAATGTCCCAAAAAGAATTAGGGCCAATTGTGCGACAGCGAAGATATGATTTTTTTTCGATTTATCCCCATACAACATTTTCGGAAAAAAAATCTGGGCGCGCCAATAAAAACTATATGACGTAGCGATGCTAATTATAATTTTTTTTAAAGCTTTTCTAAGCATATTCAAGCATAAAAGTCTACACTTTCGACATTTTGTATCGGGTGTCTATGAAAGCCGAAATCCAGCCCATAGTGCGGCCCAACACTATTTTTAGTTTTCCGTAAAGTGGTATCATTTTCAAAGTCAGTTTAATACATCGTCATGGACTTAATATAATAAACACTAAGTCCATGTACATCGTACACCTAATCAAAAACCTGAGGATAGTTGCTATTGGCAAAAAAACATTGATCCAAAGCTACAAGCCAATCCAAAAAAAAATTAGTGACTAATGTCAATGTCTATGACTGACTAATGTCCTCCTCCTCGCCAATTAGGTACTGTCTGATTTTGTCTATGGTTATCTATCTTTCGTAACAAAATAATAGAAATTCATTTTTAATTAATGAAAAATGAATGTTTCGAGTGGAAAGTAATATTCTATGGCTTCTGATGTTTCATGATATGTGTATTTTAGGATTAACTGCTAAGAAAGAAGTTCCCTCTAAGATGTAGTAAAAAAAAATCAGATTCCACGTCGAGACATGGGTTCCCGAGTAAGGTAGGTACTACCTAATAATTTAAATAAATAGGTACCATTTTAGTTGGATATTTATTTTGTTGAATTTTTCTCTCAAGTCAACTCAAGTCGAAATGCATTTTTTTTATTTCAATAGATTAATCTTAAATAAAATCTCCTGTTCCAGTAATTGAAACTCCATCTTGATTTAATATTGTTTTTACTTTTTTGCCGTAAAACGTTTTGTCAATAAACTTTCGATTAAGTAAAATTGTATTCGCAATTCCTGTTTTCTTTAAAAATGTAATAATTTAAGGTATTGGCTCCTTTTAATTAGAGATATGGACCAAAATTGTTGGATTTGATTGGATTCTATTTTGTTATTTCAGAGACACAGTACGCTTCTTATTTGAATTGTTTTGTGAAGTATCACCAGGAGACCATCTGAGGGAACCTTATATCATACGAAAACATCCAGAAATATATAGAAATGAAGAGGAGTTAAAAAATATTCCCAAATTCACATTCCCATGTCAACTAGAAAAGTAAGTTTAGCATCTAAAATATAATTCTAATAATTTTATCTATATCAAGCCAATACTAGCCTATATTTAAAAAATATAAAATGAGAAAAATATAAAAAACCTTAGTTAATATTCAATTCATAATTTTAATTGAATTGTTTAAAGTAATGGCTTGTGAGCCAATACATACCGAGTTTTTTGTGTTTTTGTCAAAAGTCTAACCCTGCCTATATAGGTACTGAAAACTCCAAATCGTCACAAGAATATTGTTGATACAGTAATGAAGTTTGTGTTTCTGAAAACATGCCTGGTGCTTAACAAAAGGTGTAACTAGTATTTAATGAGATAAGGCGATATACAGTAGTACAGTATAAAAGACTAATGCTTGATTTACACATCTATATAATAAAATAAAAACTTGCAAAGATACCTAAAGTAATCTTAATTGATTGTAGCATTTTGTATTATTGAAAATGTGAATCATAGCACTATCACTACATATCTGTGTACATAAACTACTGTATACACAATGTTATCATAAAATTTTAAAATAATTAGTTTATGTTTCAATCTTTTACAGTTCCTTTGTCCAACACTATTCATTTGTGTTGACTTCCGTGGATTCCAAATACACATTTTGTTTTTGCCGTTTTGACCCAAAATCAAATGCAGCACTGATTCTTCTTTCACATTTACCATGGCATGATATATTTTATAAGTAAGTATTATTATTTTTGTCAATAATGTGAAATTAGCTTTATATCTGTATGCTTTTCTATAGCTTGTTAATATTATGTATTTGATGTCTTATTGAGTTAATTTTTCTTTAGCAACAGCGATTGATAGTAGTTATATTGCTAATACTAATATTAAAGTGAATTATACTTAAAATAGATAAAGAAACTAGTTTTCATGCTTATCTGGCAGCACCTCAACCTACCCTTTGATGTAAACTTTCCCATTGATTCTTGACAACATTTTTATGCAATTAAAATCCAATACACATCTGGCAATATTGCACAGTCAGTTAGGTTTATGTCATGCTTTGTGTAAACTTAATTTTTCATGCAATTGCAAATATGTATGTAAAGAGCCACTTTACTGATGTTGATGTTATTGATGCAAAATTATTCTTGTAATATTATATACAATTTGGCGAATGTTTACCATTACCTGATTATAGCTACGCATACTGTTTCTTGTGTAATTAAAAAATAATGCTATAATCCATTTAGTTATACAATGAATTATTTTTCAGGTTATTAAATTGTATAGCTAATCTGCTGAATAGTCCTGAAAGAGGAGAGTTAACATCATTTCTAGAAGCATGCAGAATAAGGCCGCCCATGCCTGGGCACACACTAAAGGTCACATACAACGCTGGCCACAATGTTTTTTCTTGCCAAAGTCCAGATACAAAACTACCTAGTATCCCAGAAAATGTAAGCATACCAGTAAATATATTATTTTACCTTAGGTCTCTTATCTAATTGATCACAAAAATTTATTAGGAGTATCTGGATAACTGGAATTAGGGTAGGTTAAACAGCCAAGTAAAAATAAAATTAGTATATCTCATCAAAAGTATAAGTGGTTTCTAACAATATGTGTCAAGCTAATATGATTGATGGTAAATTGTAACAAAGTTACAACTGCAACTTGATTTCTCTTCTCGGAGAATTTTAGCAGCACCAGTATTTACTCGGCAAATTGAAATTAATTCTGACTTTTATATGATATGTATTATGAAATGAAATATAATATTGTAATGATTCTGTTTTATTTTGGTAATTTCAGTGTAATCTTACGGAATACTTTAGTGCTATGGACGCAAAGTGTATGGCCGGCCTATGGGCTGCTTTACTTCATGAGCGCCGTGTTGCAATAGTCGCTTCTAAACCATCCCGGTTGTCGGCATGTGTGCAAGCAGCCAACACCACCCTATTTCCTATGTCTTGGCAACACATATTCATACCAATATTGCCAAAACATTTAGTGGATTATCTGTTAGCACCCATGCCTTTTCTTATTGGAGTTCCTAGAAGTGTTATGGAGGTAAGATTTTTTATACAGCGTTATGTATATTATTGAATGTCTTAACTTGTCTAAAGTACCATGTAATTAAATTGTACGCCAAAAACAAAGTAAACTGCTGAAAGAATTATTCTGTTAGCATAAAAACTTCAGAGATTTAGTAATTTTAAATAGTTTCAAATTCTCTGACAGGCGATAAAATGACGCATTGCAATTATTTATGATTTAGGAACAAATTTTTTAAGGTTTTTATTATGATACAATATATTCAAACGTGATATTAACATACTTGATTCCTTAATAAATATGTAAAGAAAATGTGTCCTGCCTATTAAATTTTCAAGTCAACTGAATTCATATTTGCTTTTTCCTTACAAATAATTAAAAGTGAATTTACTTTGGTTTTTAACCTTTGTAGTATGTATGTAAGTCCACTAGGTCTCACCTCCTAGGTATGAAATTAAAAATTCTTTGAATTAAATTATTTTTTTAAAATAATAATAAATTCATTTAATATTAATTTATGTGGATTTGTATTTATCCTAAATATTGATTTACGATAATATATATTTCAGATTGTGAGGAAGTCAGAGATTGGTGATGTTGTTATTTTAGATGTTGATGCAAATGAACTAAAAACACCCTTCCATGATTTAGAAAGTCTTCCCCCAGATTTGGTAAGTTTGTAGTTGCTCGAAATTCTGTTTGTACAAGAAATTATCAGTTTATGAATTCTTATTATGTTTATTTTTTTGTTCTATTTCAGGTTACAAGTTTGAAAAAGGCGTTAAGTGACAAAAACGCTCTAGGAGATGCCGTATCTAGAGCATTTTTGCGCGCTTTAGTATGTTTGATAGGCGGCTATAGAGATGCAATAAAGTAAGTTCAAATATAATCTTTTACTTCTATTAATTTCATAAAATCACTAAAAGTAAATACTCAAACGTCTTTATTTCAGAATTGAAAATGGCCAATTGATAACATTCAATCCTGAGGCTTTTGTAAGAACAAGAAAAAATATGCAACCATTCCTTAGAAAGATCCTACAGTCGCAAATATTTCAACAGGTCAGAAAGTTATTTTATTTCTTAAAATATGAGCGCTAGACTTAAATGTATTGACAACATAATACTTTTTGCTACTATACTATATGTTTTACTTTTTAGTTTATTGATGAAAGGCTGGATCTGTTAAATTCAGGTCGAGGTTTTAACGATGAGTTTGAAGTCGAGTGCAATAATTATGCAGACAAACTAAACACTGGGAGCGGGCAAAAACTGAAACAGCAGTATAGAGATTGGGCTAAGACAGTCAAGAAAGAAGGTGGTGCTTTTTTCAAAACAGTTAAGGATAAGGTAAAATAACCAAATTGAGAGAATTAGTGGAAATTCTGATGGTTTTATTTGGATCGTTACTAAAACTCGGATATGTGTTATTTTGAACCACATTAACTAGTACTGTTCCTGTCATCATTAATAGAAAAAAAATATACCTAATAATTCATCGAATTGAATACATTGAGCTGAGTGTGAATTGCTATCGCCCTCTGCCACGCAGCTGACTTTCAAGCTTCAATAATTTCCCTAGATGTAATGATTTAAATAGTATCTAGCTATCATTGCCTGGTTCTTGAGCCGCGCTTTGGACTTATATTTATCAGTAACTCTTCTGCGTATTTTTTCTAATAATAATATATTTCTAACATCAAATTAATTTAACCAAAGTAGGTTTGTCACGTCCAAATATGTATCGACATGAAATAATACAGTCTAAAATGTGTTAATGGTTAATTGTCAGTATAAATCGCTTGTTTATTATGGTATTGAAATTGAGTGATCCATGGTTATTTCTCATTAAAATGTATTTATTTTGTGGCGACTATGATCGAAGGCAGAAATATGTAGCACACCCGTAAATAAAAGATACATATAAAATATGCATTATCAACATGAGTTTGTGTGGTGTTTGTTGTTGGTAAAGTATCCAGTGTTATCTTTTATAATTGAGTGAAAATAAATTATAAGCAATGACCTTATCAAAAAGGAGCGATTCCATCAGAAAAACATGTCACCAACCCGTGTCTATGTCGCAGTCATCTGGTTTAATCAGCTATTTGATTGGATCACTAGCGCGTTTATTGAATGACGACGTTTAATTGAATGACTAAAGGACAACTCGTCAAATTGTTTAATATAACGTTCAACTTCTTAACTGAACGTCATTTAGCATAGTCGTTGAATGTGATATAGCTGACAGACATGACATAACACACCTTAATAAGATTTTTTAATATGTTTTAACAATTTTAAGTCTTAAGACAATTGGCTACTTGACAGTGTTAACAATAAAATATGAAAAGTGTTAGATACGTTAGCTTATTAGCAAAGTAATAATTTTACATTTTTATTTTTTAACTAAAAGCATAGTTAGTATTTTACTTTTGCAAAATAAATTTTACTTTTTTATCTGTGGAACAAAAGAACCGAAACGGAAACCACCATTGCAATTCCGAAATGACAGCTGTCGGCGAAAATTATTTATTTTAATGTGGCGAAACAATGATTATTTTACCGATTAAATTGAATTATTGTGTCTCTAATCGTATTAAGAATTTATTAAATCATTTTCCGTTATCTAAATTAAGTCGTTCCTATGCGTATCGGTTCGTTGTCTAGGACGTTGACGTCATAATTGCAACAGTGACGTGACTTGGCGTTTTCGCGCGCTTTTTAAATGTGTTACACAAAATCTTATTTTTTCTGGTTATTTAGATTATTTCCAGATAAATCGAATTGCTTGGGATATAAAATGAACGGGCGCACATTTTACAATACTTTTTCAAAAACTGTCAAGTAGCCAATTAGGCTAAAAAATATTTTTTTACGAATAAGGCACTTTATATCTCAATTTCACTCTAAAAATTATCAACACAGTGCTATTCGATTATATCTGTACCAGCTGTTTGACGCCATCTTTGTTTTGATGAGCACTAACGCCGCAGTGGAAAAAAAATGAACTAAATTACAATCACCTGACTGATTACGTCCGCTATGTTCAAAGGGCTATGTTACAATCCGCTAACTTGTTGGACGTTCAGTGAGTCTTATTCATTCAACGTTCGGCCCAGTCATTCAATTAAACGTCGTCATTTAATAAATACGCTAGTGATTCAATCAAATAGCTGTTTCAACCAGATGACTGCGACATCTACAACACAAAAAGTGTGTTCAGTGTAGATTCGACTTGAAGCTCACAACTGTTCCAAATTAAATATACCAATAGTTAGCTATACTGATTAAGCAAGATTTGACTAAATTTATATTTTAAAATAACTCCCGGTGTGAAAAAAAAACCCGTGCGAAGCTGGGGCGGACCACAAGTAAACAATAATTCATTATAATTGTTTTTTACAATTAAAATTAAAGTCGGATAAATTCGTACGTTCTACTTTTGTTTACCTGTAACAACTAGATATCTGTATCTGAAGAATCAGTCTGCTGTGGAGCTGTTGATGGGGTGGTCAGTGACAAACCTACTTGACGAATGTTACATATTGCATGCATGCTGTAAGTACTTGGATTTTCTTTTTGCTTTAAAATATGAATATTTACAGGCGAACCCAGCAGTACAATCGGCTGTTAAAACGGTGAGTCCTAGAGAACTGTTGTCTCGGTATGATATAACATACTTTGTGCAACTTAGTGGAGTGTACTCCCGCCCTTTTACTCTGTAATTTGTGATATTTATAGTGGTGATGGTTAAAGCTAAATGTACTAAATTGTACATTTATTTATTTGCTGTAGCAACAGGGCGAATAAAATAAGTAATCGAGACTTTCTTAACGTGGTGTAGGTGTATATTGCTATAATTGTATTAAGTAAAACAAATAACCTTTGAAATGAATGTGCTATTTATGGGAGTACATAATGATTTAGTTTTTCATGAGTAGAATGGAACTTTGTAAATAATTTATTTTAATATTTATTTGCTTTTCTTTTATTTCTAGCTTTTTAAATAAGTCCTGAGCTTCCAAATCTTATATGAATATAAATACAGATAAATGATTATGTATTTAAGAATGTACGCCTTTTCCCTGTTATTTACTATGTGAAAAGGGATGTTTATAAGTTATTTGATTGATTTTGTCTGGTTTTCTGGATTTTACGACCATTTATATTTTTGTGTCATGGAAAACGACAAGAGCATTTCAACTAAACAATATGGCTTAAATGTGTTAATATATATGTAAAAATGCACTTAGCAATCAAAATCATAGAATAAATGAGTTTACTGATATTTTAACAATGTAAGCAATGGATCACAGAGGTTTTATTAAACCACCAAAGAATATGTATCTTACATACCACTACTGTATTAGCAAAACCTTTGGATGATACGAGTATATTTGTTTCACCATTATGCCTACATGGATAATGGGATTTGGATATCGTTAGTGTAGTTGAAAGACTTGGACATTGCATGTGGTACTCTTTTTATCCTGAACGAAATAGGCTCGGGGGCAGAAGTTTGATTATTAGAAAAATACAACATCATTTTTAACAGAACTTCTTCGTTTTCAAAAATTGATTGTAATTACATATAAATAAGTTCGTCTTGGAATTGAGTAGATATTGTATTTGCTCCTAGAACAACACTCCACTAAGCTGACAGTATGTAAATTCGTAATCAAAATTAATAAGTGTGCACTGGGTCTCCGAATGAGTTGACAGTGTATTTATTGCATGCATATTGTAACGTTATGCTTTAAATGTTTTGAAATTGCGTGATTCCTAATGATTTAAAATAGCTAAATGAGGCTGGAAGACCCAATGGTAGACTGGTAGAGAATGCTCCTAGCATTAAGGCCGCCTTTTGTACTTTTTCGTGCAATAAAGTTTTTAAATAAATAAATAAGAGGGTTTGACGAGACCATTGGCAAAGTTGCCAAAAAATAGTTATTTAGTCTCCTGTTGTTTTAATCTACATGTATTTTAATTTTGTTTGTTAAAAGGTTAGAACGGGGATAGGCTGTATATTTTTTTAATTGCATTTTATGTGTGCTGGGATGTATTAGGCATTTCCTTTATTCAGTTCTACATTTTGTATAATAATGAGTTTTGTCACTTTTGTAATCAGACGTTCCACATTTTTGGTTTAAATAAAAATTTTAGTACCTACCTTATTTTATTCGTGTATTGTTTCAGAGTTTTTAACTTTAAATCAAGGATTTATTTACGCTGATAGTGTAATGTGAATGTTTTGTAAATTATAGAATTTCTACTATGTTCGTTCGAAATTAATTCTATGTGACTTCTCTGTCTTCTTGCATATCACCATTTATCTTCTCTTGGAATATACGTAACATTTGCTTTCCTTAAAATTTGAAGCGAGCAAGTGCTTATTAAGCTCTCGAAAAATAATATGATATTCACATATTAATACCTATATTTTTTAATATTTTTGATGCAACATCTTTCATTTCTATTTTTTAAGGTTCGACAAGGTGGAAAAAATATGAAATCAGCAGTGAGAGGGCTGAAAAATAAAATTCCAAGAACTGGATCGAAATCTTCATCTATAAATACGACTGATGATAGCAGGTAACTCAATTTACATGGGTTTTGTAGTTTTTATTTTACTATTCTTATTAGGTGCAAGTCCGATTTAAAGTGCCAAAGTCCGCGTCTCTGTCTGCAGTTGACCTAAATGTTTTCTGCGGTTTCGTTCGACTAATGTAACAATATTTTTCATCTACCCTTGCCGTGTGGGATACGAACCCACAACCTTCACGTATCGCTCGTGCTGCTCTTCAAACAGAGCTAACCGCAGATTATGGAAGGCGATGATTTTTTCTGTTGTCCGCTAGTGCGGCGTGAAGGTCTATAAAATTGTAAAATCTTCTGTAACAACAATTGGGATATGTTATGTGAAATACGAAATGCATGCGGCACGACTGCAGGCAGCAGCTAGCTATCTATTTTGTACAGATTCTTGTAATAAGGATGTTCGCGTATGAAAAACCAGTGGGTTTTTCATACGCCATCTAGTGAGATGGCGATACGTAGACGTGGGATCCAACTGGTTTTTGCGGCGTGTAGTAGCACTATAAAAATTGTAGAACATAATAATCGGTATTCAGATTTTCATGCGGGTCTGCGACGCCGGTCTCGTCGGATTCGTCCGACTCGTCACCGTCCCACGACCCGACTCCCCGTGAGCCTCCGGCGGCGTTGCCTCTCGACCTACTCACTGAAATGGAGTTCCTATTTGCGAAGAAAAATCCTCAACGGCGTGATAGCTTTCCGAATAGCTCGCACAATTCGGAGATCAGTTTGCCGGACAAATCTGTAAGTGTCGCCTAAATTAGTAGCTTATGTATATTTAAATTAACGCAGCAAATTGATTAGATGCTTGTCTCTTTTACTCGTTGTGCTTTGTAAAATAGAACCTTTAATCATTTCTATTTTCTCAGCATTTAGATCGTTTTCATAATCTATGATTTGTTAGTTTTCATTTCAATTGTCATGTTTCAACTTTTTAAAATTCGTTTAAATTATCTGTAATCAATCAGGCTCTTGCACCAGAACGCTATTTACTATTTAGTGTGAATATTGTTGAAATAGTTATGAATCTGTCGTGTCAAAAATTCAAATAAGTTTTCAATGGGGACTACCACGCGTGAAAAATCCGCTAGATGTCACTACGTGTGGGTGAGATCCAACTGCTACACGATTGGTTTCTTTTGACATGACATTGACAGATGTCACCATGTCATGTTAATCACCCATCACGAAGCTTGGACCTCACGCCCCCGTAGTGTCATCTAGCGAAATTTTCACGCGCGGTAGTCCCCATTACGTTTATGACTATTTCTAATCTGCAAGCTATAAGTGCTAGCTGGCCTAAGACTAAATGACTTTTAAAAAGTTTCGTTCGTAGGAATGCTAAATCATTAGACTTACGCTTGTTTCAACATAATCGGACATTTACTATAGTACTGTGCTTGTTCAGGCCTATAGACATGTTTGGTGCGTAGCGAATGCGTTACCAGCATGAGTTCGCTCTTAGGAGCACTGTGGCACATTATTTCATTTTGTTTTGCAGAAAACACTGTCACCATGCCTCCCACCCCGGTTACCGGAACGTCCCCAACTCCCACTCCGTTACCCAATCATTTCCACGAGGAAACTAATAGATCTGTCTGACGCGCCGACTCCGCCGCCGCGGGCGGTCCCTGCGCCCAACCACTCTATGCACTTTGTCAGCAACATCACAAAAAACGATGTAGCAACGGAGAAAGACTTTCATACGAGCACAATAAGATTCACGGAAGGCACAGATAAGGCCAAGTTAAAACTGACCATGTCGTCGAATCAGAGAAAGGTGCCGCAACCAAGTGCGACCTTGCCGTTAAACGGCAATGCGTCCAAACTCACGGCATCCTCTGTAGGCGTTAGGCAGAACCAAGAGAATCGTATAGCGAGGCCACTCCCTAGACCCACTGTCAGCATACCGCCAAAAGGGAAAGCTCAAGAGGTAATTGTGATATGTGCTTTTGTAATCATTTCAATTTTGTATCTTGTCATAAAACAAAAAATGATTGCATTCGTACCCTGAAAACAACGAGAGTGGAGTTTGTTTGCACTAACCCATGGAAATAACGCAGTTACTATCCTTAAATAAAATATGTATCTATTTAAAACTTATTAATTTATTGTCAATGATTATGGTTTAATATATTTCTAACATTTGCAAGATTGTCCCTTTTTTCTTCATGATATGTAGCAAAAATATTAAACCCTTAAACAATACCTCTTCCCTATTCTGTACTGAAGTCTAAACAAAAATGTGATATAAAGAGAGAATTATCACTTGGATAGTTGTTTTCATACAAGAAGTTACAGTTGGCGTAAAAGTGGAAGAATATAATGTTTCCTTTCACTTAAAATTTAATTATCCGGAAATGTGATGTGAACCTACAAAAAGGTCGCTACAGAGATTTGCGGCCATTGGTTTTAAAAAAAGGTAAATATGTCTGAATTTTGATGATTGTGCTTCACTTGGCGAAAGAATTCGCTGTTTGACTAGGCGAACCAAATCCAAAGAAGAGATGTTAACCTTGGTCCCTTTAAGCCGATTAATACAGCTATAATTTACTGTCCGCTTTTATACTTCAAAGATTTATTGTTTTACGTGACTGATATTATTAGTAGATAATCATTTTAATGCATATTCGTAGATAATTGTTTAGTTTAAATGCAATTTTGCTAATTAATATGCTTTTAATATTAACTAAGTAGTACCCGAGTACATTTGTGGATTAATTAGAATTTCAGTGCATATGGAAATATTCTTGATTTTTCTTTTCTCTTTATAATTTAAGCATGTCCACGAGTATTAGTCAATTGTAATTATGTGTACGAAAGTGTATGAAATTATTCTAAAACAACAATTGGAATGTATATTTTCGAAAGAGCATGTTTCAGAATATATTTTTAATTCATACATTTCTGCTACATAGTTTGTACTTATGTAAAGTAAATGAATGATCGCATGACGAATTACTATTCATAATCTTCATTAAACTTCACTTACTTTTGGTCTGGTTATTTTCCTAATTGAAAAGGAATGTTGGTGCATGTTTTCATTTTACACTTACTATAAACTAACTTAATTTTACAATCTGGAGTAGGTAAACTATTAAATTGATTGGTAAATTTTTAACTGAAAGAAGTATTTGTAAATCGAATCTTATATATAAAAATTAATCGCTGTTCGTTAGTCTCGCTAAAACTCGAGAACGGCTTGACCGATTTGGCTAATGTTGGTTTTGTAATAATTGTGGAGGTCCAGGGAAGGTTTAAAAGGTTAGAAACTAAAAAAATAGGCGTTACAAAGTTCGCCGGGACAGCTAGTTAAGAAATAAATACACACGAGGAATATATTTATCTAAATCGTAGTTTTGTAATAATTAATTTTCGCAATGTGTATGTAATATGTATCTATGTATGTAATATATTGAATAGAATATCGTTACTTTCTATGATGGTGTTTCAAGCAGGCTACATCTTCACACACGAAAGCTATAAGAAATTGATATGTTCATACTAGTATGTAACAGTTACAGCCATATTGTAGTAGTCTCGGCGATCTTATGAGTGCGATCCCTAAAGAGATATATTATGAGCAAGGGGTAAGATTAGACAAAATCATAAATGTTAAAAATAAACAAGTAAAATTACACAATTACGTCATCGTCACGTCACGAACATCGGCAATATTGCAA
The DNA here is from genome assembly GCA_037074685.1 of Glyphodes pyloalis. Classification (NCBI taxonomy): domain Eukaryota; kingdom Metazoa; phylum Arthropoda; class Insecta; order Lepidoptera; family Crambidae; genus Glyphodes; species Glyphodes pyloalis. The sequence goes on from JAYKKO010000001.1 coordinate 19,547,986, forward strand.
GTTTCTTTAATAGCTGCAATTTGATAATATATTTTGATAGAAAGTGAGCTAAACCTCGTTCCAAAGCCCCGTTTTCCGAACATCTTCCTGCTTAGGATATCATGTTTAACGTTGGTTCCGTCAGAAAATTTATAGATATTAATAATTAATATCAAACAAAAATTACATTCATTGACATGTGCCCTTAGCACGAACAAAAACGGTAATCGGATAGTGTTACACGTAGTGGGAAAATAGTATGGAACTCGCAGCGCGCCGGAGCGGTGTGTGGCGGAACCACAGACGTTGCCATACAAAATTAGCACTGTGTAAGAATAATCAATTACCATTTTGTATTCGTACTAGGGACACTGAGTTAAATTAACTAGCTTATGCATTTGTGTTACGGACACCAGAACCATCTTCATTCTGAAAATAAACTTTGAGATAAAATTATATTTTCGAGCGTTAAGTTAACCATCAAACCAAATTGGTGATATCTTGTGCAAGTGGACCTCAATTTTACTAAACTAGTGGCAAAAAAATCACAATGCTTACCTATTTTTTTTTCGTTTGAAAGTAGATAAGAAATTAAAATGTTTTATGACAAATAGTGCGGTATCGCAAAGATTGCATATATTTGTCAACCATTTCAGTTCACGTTAAATCTGCTGCACCAAAAACAATTGTGTACTGTCGGTATCTGATGTTGCGAAAATAATTAAATGGAAAGTTCATGAGATTTTAGTTATTTAACTGTCGCAGCAAAAGGTGTGCAACCTGACATTGTTATTGGCATCCAATGTTAGACAAGTTTTACTTTTTTGGAAGCTACGTGATAGATTATTAGTCATTACTATTTTACTTAAAAAAAAGTTACAAATGGCTTTACTTAACGCTTAGTGACATTCGATCATTTGAGCAGCAACACGTTATTTCATCTTTCCCAACACACGCTCGTGTTTGCCCATTACGTCAAAGGGTTGAGTACATATTGCTAGTTTTACTTTGATGAATGATAAATGATCAAAAAGGGAATTATATTCAAATAGTTGAAACGAGATAAGTATCTTGTTTCAAGTACAAATCTCTTTTTTAAACAAATTTCTAAGAAGCAATGTGTTTATACAATTTTGTTTTTAGATGTTTAAAATGAAGAGGTGATGGTAGTTATTAGTAGGTAGTTTGTAGTAAAATTAGTTTTATGTTACTAAAGGACTGGCATGTACTTTAGTATAAAAGTTCTAAAAATAAATAAAGAACAATAAATAATTTACGGTTAATTTTATGAGCTACCCTGTTTGAGCTTGTTCTATATCAAGGCGTGGTGTTGGATTTAGATGTTTTTACTCGGAATACATAGACAGCGTATATTTATTGTGATAACATTTCACTTATTTAACATACTAGTAGTTTATGATTGACCATGGATTTTGTTTTTACTTTAGCACGATTGATAGCTATGGGTTAGTTTACATTAGAACATTAAATTGTAATATTATGGAAACCATTTTAAATGTCATAAAAGAAAATTGAAAAATAATCATACTGCAAATAAAAACGTGATGTATTTTATTATGTTGCGTTTTTATCTTTCATAAATCCGTGTTTCTTTTTCAGTCGTCTGGCTCGGTATCAGATCTCATAAAACTGGATGATTCACCCACCAACTTAGAAGATTTTGATCCACTGAAGAGTCGTGATAAAAGCAAAGTTGAACAGATCAAGTCATCTACTGATAGTGCTCTGTTACACGAATATGGATTAGACTTTAGTCAATTTGGTTTGTCAGATTTTACGCCTAGTTCCTCTAGCAGCAAGCAGGACGCAACATCCAGCGTGCCTAAAGGCTGGACAACATTTAATTAGTTTAAAAGTAAGCGTTTTAAACAAAGAAATGTAAGCTCTTCCTGTTTTTTTTTGTCGACCTCAACGATTCGCCTGTCGATGTATTTTTATTTAGACATTCATTGCGAATTTATTTTAGGATAATGTGGACAGGGGCAATGTTGAGTATGCAATGAATGAATTTGTCAATAATCCTCGTCGCTCATTTATGTGAGCGAAAATTTTAAAGTATTTTAATGATAATAGTATCTCGAAAAGTGTTAAATATTTGTCTTTCCAAAAAGTCGAACCCTTGTATCAACTAAGTAACTAAGCTTGAGAATATACGTTCTACGATCATAAATATTAAGTAAAGGTTGGTTGCATTTTACCTACTGTTTGCAATGTCAAATGAAAGGCCAAAATTAATTTCGTAAAAAGCAAGTTCATTTACATAATTTTTAGCCGTAAATATGTCACCTATTTGACTGTGGTATCATATTTAATTATGATTTATTTTAATACTAAATTTGACTGCTTTATTTTTGAAACAGTAACTTTTATATTCCACATTTTATTTATATTTTAATTTCGAGTCGAGAAGTGAAATGTACATAAATTGATCCTATACGACTCGATTGTTTTGTAAAATTGTGTGTAATTAGGTATAGGATATAAACATTTGGGTTAACATTTCTTTGTTAAAATGCTTAAAGAATTGTATGTTAACTCATTGTGAAATATATTATCTGTATAGTTTGCGTATTTTAATTATATATTTTGTAAAATGCTTTTTATACCTAGTGAGTTTTATTATTTATTAATGGATACGATTCAATATTTTCGTAGAAACGCGGTTATATACATAGTTCAATTTGTACATAATTTTACATATCAAATATATAAATTATATTATAACTAATTTGTAATCATATTTGTATATGTGTTGTAGATTTAAAGAGTCAGCTTAAAATTTTACGCACGATTTTTAGGAGAAACAACTTATTTTAAAATAATTTCAATTGAAATATTAACGATCTTTCTGTGTTTCTCGTATGTTGATTAGTCCAAACAGTTCTTTTTATACATTTTAAAAGTCGTTTTACTTTATGTAAATTTATATTTCTAAACGTATAACATTACGTTATACTTTGAGCTGTGTGCGGATTTAATCGATTTAAGTACCTGAATTGAATTTCTAACACGTTAAATGTACACGCTATTAAGTGTATTTCCAAATAAAAAATAATCTCACTTTTCATTCACATTTATGTCCATTTCGATAGTCTAAACATAGCTCTACTTTTCATTCTCACATTCAGTTAAATGTAATAATGACATTAAAAGTACAATTAGATGTAAAATAATGAAATTATTTTGTCAATATTTATTAAGTACTCACAAACGTGCGACCGGTATATTATCAAATCGTATGTTTTCTATAGGGTGCTGTTTAAGCTTAAGGTTCAGTCAGCCGCACTAAATAATACGTATATTTTTAGGTCAGATGTAGTAATTTAACATTAAATGTGAAATTATTTGTGGATTGAATTTTAGCATGAAACTGCAATTGAGATTTTGATCAATTTTGCTGTATAAAATGTGGCCAAATTATATAAATAAGCACAAATAGTTTTTACATCGAATCATAAAACGAGAGTAATATCATTAGTTTCTATTACAGATTGAACGCAGATTACCCATGTATAATACTTTAAACGAACAATAAATTTATCTTCTCAAGCTTTAATGGTTATCAATTCCCCTATCTCATTGTGAAAATTGTCAAGATTTGGCAATTCTACAGTTCTATTCTATGTAAAGATTTCGATGAATGCTTTATTTGTTGTGTTCCATGAAAAACGATTTCTATGCGGAAAGTATTAATTTTTTATCTAAGAAGCTTGTTATAGAAGATAGAGAATAAAAGATCTCGTTTAAGGGCTTTTATTGATATATGAAACATAATGTTACAAGCTTCGGGTTCGTGACAATAAAAACTGCCGATAAAAATCGCCAAAAGTTAAACTTTAATTAAACCCCACCAATTGCAACTCAAAAACACACTTATTTAAAACACAATCGCTTTTAAGTCTCACTTCAAGATCGCTTTCTATGTAATCACTTGTATCGCTAATTCAATATTGCTCGGTCGCGGTCAGTCCCGGCCTTATACCTAAGTGCCGCAGGTTGGTCCCGAACATTCCATCGTAGAAACATCTAGAATGTATCTACATTCTAGTAAATTCTGTCATCGAAATCTCCACTCTTTTAGTTCCGCCATTCTCAACTAGATGGCGCTAGATTATCGAACATCAACCGTGGCGCGTAACACATGCTCCTAAGTCATGCTCGTCCCGAGCATCATCGGCTGGAGCCGATCTTCCATGCGTATCAATTGGCACGTTATTATGGATAATAACGTGCCAATTGATACGCATGGAAGATCTTAGAAGTACCTCTTGCACCTTCCTGTTTTCGGTAGGTTACGTCATTGCTCCCAGTCACAATCCGGTACGGTCCCTCCCATCTAGCCTGAAGCCCAGGAGACCTCCCTCTGCTGCGGGCTGGATTGCGCAACCACACCTGTGAACCCTCATTTTGCGGTCACAACGGGTTTTCATCTTTCCAGACATTTTCTGTCCCGATTGTCAGACGTGCTCACAAATGTAATTCATTTTGTACTGCCAGTTACCTATTAGCATAATCGATTATACTGCGCGAAACATCAGGTGGTATTCTGATGATCAGGTCTGCAGGTAGCCGTAATTATTTTTCTGCAGTTCGCTTAGGGCAACTGGATCGAAGGTGGCCCTTTTCCCCACAGCCGTAGCATCTAGGGCTGTATCCTTGATTGCAGTCCCGAATTGTAGCCGCTACTATCTCCCTGACGCGATGGGAACGATGATCCTGCCGCGAAGCTTCTACCTCCAGGGCATGGGCCAAGGCCTCCTTAAGCGTCCTGTGGTGCCCGAGCCTCACAGCAGCTCTAACTTCAATGTCGTGGATGCCGTTGATGAAGGCCTGCACCAGGTTCCAATCAATAAGCGCAGGTACGGACTGGTTTGCTTTACGCACCAGCTTCTCCACTTCAAGGGCCCATTGCTGCAGGTTTTCGTTACGGCATTACACATGATCCTTGAGCTGCGCTCAAAACACGTGTTCCAGGTTAGCGTCGCCATATCGAGCATCTAATGCCTCGAGGAGCAGCTTGTAAGTCACTTCCCTACTACCAAGAGCTTCCAGAAAAGTTAAGGCCTGGTCGCGCAGGCCTAGGGCGAGGGCAGTCATGGCCTGACTTTAATCCCAACCGTTAACCTTCATAGCAGCCTAGTGTAGACCTGTCGCATCTATAGGGAAGCCAAGAGTTAGCTCGAAGCCGCGCTGTTGCAGATGTAGCGGCTCCAACAGCAGCCTAGTGTAGTACCTACTGTCGCATCTATAGGGAAGCCAAGAGTTAGCTCGAAGCGGCGCTGTCGCAGATGTAGCGGCTCCAACAGCAGCCTAGTGTAGTACTGTCGCATCTAAGGGAGGCCAAGAGTTAGCTCGAAGCGGCGCTGTCGCAGATGTAGCGGTTCCAACAGCAGCCTACTGTAGTACTGTCGCATCTAAGGGAGGCCAAGAGTTAGCTCGAAGCGGCGCTGTCGCAGATGTAGCGGCTCCAACAGCAGCCTAGTGTAGTACCTACTGTCGCATCTATAGGGAAGCCAAGAGTTAGCTCGAAGCCGCGCTGTTGCAGATGTAGCGGCTCCAACAGCAGCCTAGTGTAGTACCTACTGTCGCATCTATAGGGAAGCCAAGAGTTAGCTCGAAGCGGCGCTGTCGCAGATGTAGCGGCTCCAACAGCAGCCTAGTGTAGTACTGTCGCATCTAAGGGAGGCCAAGAGTTAGCTCGAAGCGGCGCTGTCGCAGATGTAGCGGCTCCAACAGCAGCCTAGTGTAGTACTGTCGCATCTAAGGGAGGCCAAGAGTTAGCTCGAAGCGGCGCTGTCGCAGATGTAGCGGTTCCAACAGCAGCCTACTGTAGTACTGTCGCATCTAAGGGAGGCCAAGAGTTAGCTCGAAGCGGCGCTGTCGCAGATGTAGCGGCTCCAACAGCAGCCTACTGTAGTACTGTCGCATCTAAGGGAGGCCAAGAGTTAGCTCGAAGCGGCGCTGTCGCAGATGTAGCGGTTCCAACAGCAGCCTAGTGTAGTACTGTCGCATCTAAGGGAGGCCAAGAGTTAGCTCGAAGCGGCGCTGTCGCAGATGTAGCGGTTCCAACAGCAGCCTAGTGTAGTACTGTCGCATCTAAGGGAGGCCAAGAGTTAGCTCGAAGCGGCGCTGTCGCAGATGTAGCGGCTCCAACAACAGCCTAGTGTAGTACTGTCGCATCTAAGGGAGGCCAAGAGTTAGCTCGAAGCGGCGCTGTCGCAGATGTAGTGGCTCCAACAGCAGCCTAATGGTTAGTTTGGTTACCATACGACGACCTCCGTAGCCGAGAGGCGAGCGGGCCTGACTATGGGGAGCGCCATCTCTGGGCGTCTACTCTTGAAAACGAAATATGTTGGATCCGATGACGTTTAGTATTTTTTATTGCTCATTATCGCAACTAACACACTTCGAATGCGAATAAAGCGTTATCAAAAAACAAAATATTATTTATACAAATCAAAAATCACGTTTTAATTCCCTAACTTTTGATCAATCTTCAAAAACGAAACCTTTCGTTTTGTTCGTTTCGTTTTCAAGAGTAGACGCCCTGAGGTCCCGGGTTCGATCCCCGGATCGGGTCGGGTCAATATGGGAAACGAACTTTTCTATATTGTCTCGGGTCTGGGTGTTGTGGAACCGTCGTTGTTTCTGATTTCTGTAACACAAGTGCTTTAGCTACTTACCATAGAATCAGAGCAATGTATGTGATGTTGTCCAATTTGTCCAATATACATATACATATATACTTACTTACCAAGAGTGTTTTTTTATGTACCAATATCATAACTTTTCATCTAAATTTAATAAATTGCGAAGAAGAATAAGAGGTAGGTACCTACATTGAAAAAACATAAACACGGTATGCTTTTTTATTCGTAGTTACTGTAATTACAGACGGCTCACCTAGGAAGATCTGTCTTTCTAGCTGAATTTCTTCGGTTCTTTTGTTTATTCCTTGAATTTGATATATTAATCGGGAGGTACATTGGAATTACATTAGATCAGTATAGTTTTTATGTATTTAGAACGTTAAACAGCCGAGGGCCCAGCTGAGTATGTCAGGCACTTAATCGTAATTTCTGCTAAAACGGTTGAGGTAGGTACAATGAATGCGGTTGATAAGCTCTAAAGACACATTGACCAATTGCCATTAGTTTTACCTATGATGAGTCGGGGCAGCGCTAGGAAGGAACATATGCAAACAACAGCAGCCTAGTATTGTACCTGCAGTTGTAGAGACGCCAAGAAACAGCTCTGAGAGGCATTGTCGCAGTTGTAGCCGCAGCCAATAGCAACATACTTACATAAGTGTAGTTCTGTAGAGCATCCTTGGAGAGTCCAAGCAACAGCTCGGAGTAGCGCTGTCGCAGTTGTTAAGACGTCGCGAAACAGCTCGGAGAGGCATTGTCGCAGTTATAGCCGCAACTAATAGCAACCTACTTACATAGTGTAGTTCTGTAGCATCTTTGGAGACGTCAAGCAACAGCTCGGAGTAGCACTGTCTCAGTTGTTAAGACGTTGCAAAACAGCTCGTATAGGCACTGTCGCAGTTAAAGCCGCAGCCAATAGCAACCTACTTACATAGTGTAGTTCTGTAGCATCTTTGGAGACGTCAAGCAACAGCTCGGAGTAGCACTGTCTCAGTTGTTAAGACGTTGCAAAACAGCTCGTATAGGCACTGTCGCAGTTAAAGCCGCAGCCAATAGCAACCTACTTACATAGTGTAGTTCTGTAGCATCTTTGGAGACGTCAAGCAACAGCTCGGAGTAGCACTGTCTCAGTTGTTATGACGTCGCGAAACAACTCGGCTTTTTTTTTTTCGTAACTGACAATTGTTGATGGCCTCAGATGGCCTTTTCATCTTCACCGAGCATGGGGGGGAGCGGAAGGGTCTCCCCCCTAAAAAAATAAACAACTGCCTGAGGGTGCCCCATAGCGAGGCTCGAACCTCTGCAAGGGCCGTTGTTGGGATAGGGTAATGGAACATATGTTTGGGGAGTAAATCGCCCCGGCATGTGCCTGTATCTTGAAAAGGAGCCTACCAGTGGGGATCACGGCGTGCGTCATCGCCGGTGAGTACAGAATAGCAGTCTGTTTGATGTGTGCGGTGTCGCGAGCTATTTAGCGTCGGCTATGGCGATTTAATAGCCGTATTTTAATTAGTGATGGGCCAAAATTGGAAATCAATACTAGATTGAACAGGATTTCATTTATATACCTACTAGTTCATCCCTAACTATTTACTACATGCTTTATTTAATTCCTTTGTATGACCGCTACTAATTTATTAGTATTGCATCTTTTCCAGAGAAGTGGTACCTAACTACTAATCGATGCCAACTGCATTATAAGGAATTTTGAAGCTGTGCATGCATTATGCAAGTAAACAATGTTTCAAAACACCTAAATTGTTAAATATTTTATACCAATATCAATACAATAATCGGTTGAAACAAGGGGTGTTTCAAGTAATTAGAGAAAAAAAAATCACAACTAAAATATAAATATTTCAACATACTGTGCTACTATTAAATAAAGCTAAAAATATGCCATTTTTGGTTTAGTAGGACTACTTTTGTTTTTAAGTGGGAACACTCTTAACTACCTATTATTCACACTTAGTTCACATTAGTATTCCTAAATACTAGTGCATACTCGTTAGAGTATTTATGGCATCCCTATCTTGTATTTTATCAGAACAGTGTTCCCAACTTAGGGGTTTTCCCCCCAGATTTAGGGGGTAAATAAGTGAGATGGGATTTTTTTAGGGGTATTTTCAGGGATTTTTTGACTCTTTATATTTTTATATTGATAATATTATTTATTTTTTAAAGATAAATATACAAATTGCTCTCGTGTAAACCAATGTAGACAACAGAGACACTAATATTTATTTCTTGACCTATCTACTTACGACATCTAGTTCGTAATTCTACAACCACTCTGTGGTGACTGGCGACAAATCTCTTAATAACCTCTGAATTCTCTTTTTCAAAAGTTACGCTACCCCCGAAAGCGTAACTTTATAAAGCGTCTACTGTCAATTTTTTTTAGGGGACAACTCAATAATTAAGACAATTTTAGGGGTATTTGACACAAACTTTAGGGATAAATATTTTTGAGAGTTGGTAACACTGTATCAGACTGACATTAATATGTCAAACTGAATTTCGCTGAAATAAGATTTCCGTATTAACCGAAAGGGTTTAGGTCCTCCGCCTTGGTGGGACTCTGAGTGCTCAAAAATGGTGGCTCTTCGAAGAGAGGCTGAAAAACAATATAAATCAGCTATGAATGAGATTAACTTCATTAATTTTAAACGAGTTTCAGCTCTCACAAAACGAATTTTGGCTAAGAAAAAAAAGGGTTGGGTGAACTTCTGTGAGAGAATGTCACCCAGAACTCCCCCTTCATTCGTTTGGAGGAGTGTTCGTCGCTTCCGCGGTTCTCTAACTGGCCCATCTCCTTCATCAAACAATTCATCTCTTTGGCTTGACCATTTTGCAAAAAAGTTATGTCCTCCTTCAGTTCCACATTTTAGTTGTTTCCCCTCCCCTTACCCTGATCTGGTTTGTGAAGATAGACTTGATCATCCTTTCTCTTTATCTGAACTCCATTGCGCTGTGCGTGGTCTAAGGGATTCTTCTCCAGGAGAAGACGGGATCTCATACTCGTTCATTACTCATCTCGGCCCTCTTGGAGAAAAGGTGTTCCTTAATCTTATCAATTCCATATTCTATGACGGCCAAATCCCAGAGTCTTGGAAAACTCAAGTGGTTATTCCCATACTTAAGCCTGGTAAGGACCCCGCAGTTGCTTCTTCCTACAGACCCATAGCTTTGTCTTCCACCCTTTCCAAAATCTTTGAACATCTAATAAAAATCCGTCTCGAATGGTTTGTTGAAAATAAGGGTATCCTAGCTCGTACTCAATTTGGGTTTCGCAAATCCAGAGGAACTATGGATAGCCTTAGCATACTTACGTCTGACATTAGATCTGCTTTTACAAAAGACGAGTACCTTGTAGGCGTATTCCTTGACGTTGCAGCTGCCTATGATAGTGTACAGCTTCCGATTCTCAAAGCGAAGTTGCTTTGCTTGAGTCTCCCTGCGAGGTTAGTTCATTGCGCAATTAACCTTTTGATGGGCAGACAGATCAAAATCCGTTCTTTTAACGAGTTCCTTCCTCCTCGCAACGTCTGGCAGGGTCTCCCTCAGGGGTCTGTGCTAAGTCCTCTTTTGTACAACTTATATACTCATGACCTAGAACAATCCGTTTTATGTTTTAGTTATATCCTGCAATACGCTGATGACCTTTGTCTTTATTCAGCCGGAAAGAATATTGAGGATATTTCATATCGCCTTAATAGAGCATTATTCTATCTTAACGACTGGCTTAACGATCATAGTCTGTCTTTATCTGCATCCAAAAGTAGTATTGTAGTATTTACAAGGAAGAGATTAATCCCGAATATAGAAATTATGTGTGATAATCAACCTCTCTCTGTTTTAGAAAGCGTAAAGTTCCTTGGAGTTACTCTCGATTCCAAGTTGTCTGGCATTCCGCATTTCAACAATGTGGTCCATAAATGCGAAAAGAATTTGAACATTCTTAGATCGCTATCTGGAGTATGGTGGGGATCCCATCCTTACTGCCAAAAACTTCTCTATAATGCAATTGTTCGAAGCCATCTTGATTATGGTTCATTTTTACTAGAGCCCTGCAGTAAAGAAGCTTTGAAAAAACTAGACAAGATTCAGGCAAGAGGCCTAAGGATCATATTGGGAGCCATGCGATCATCTCCAATAAATGCCCTTCAGGTGGAATGTGTGGACCCACCATTAGATCTTCGTCGTCAATATTTGTCAGATAGATTTTTATTCAAAGCAAATCAATCAGCCTTTCATCCTCTCATCTCCCGTCTTCAAGCCCTATCTGACATAATTTCCAATTCTTCTAACAAATATTGGTCCCACAAAGATCCTCCAAGAATTGTTAAAAGTTTTAGAAAACTTCCTTCCTTTTCCTACCCTATGACACAATTCGTGTCACACCCAGTTTTCATCACTACTTATGAAGCTCTGATTTTTGAACCACAAGTCATTCTGGAATTTGGTATCACTAAAAATGACCCAACAGCTGAATTTCAATTTATCAATCTTCTGAACAAAAAATGGCAAAATTGGTTACCAATTTATACTGACGCATCAAAATTGACAGAAATTAGCCCAGTTGGTTATGCAGTATGGATACCGAAATTCAAAGTTTTATTAAGTTTCAAGTCCCCGAAAGAATCATCAGTATTCACTGGTGAGGCGTTAGCAATTAATGAAGCCGTCTCTTATGTCTTGTCCCACAATTTGAATAAATCTATTATTTTTTCGGACTCCAAAAGTTGCCTTCAAGCCATTTGTAGTAACTTCTTCAGATCCAACTTTATCTCCCCTATTATTTTAAAAATTAAAGAAAATCTTTTATGTTGTCAGTCTCAAAATATTAAAGTTGTGCTGGCTTGGATCCCTGGTCACAGTGGCATTCATGGGAATGTGCAGGTTGATGTTTGGGCTAAAGAAGCTTCGATTAATGGAGTTGTTTCCCGTTCTTTATATAGCATAGACACCTTACCTCTTGCCGCTGCTTCATTATTAGTAGCCTGGCAGAGTCGATTCACTGAATCTTCCACAAGCAAAGGGCGCTTATACGCCAGCCTTCAACCAACGATTCCTCCAAAACCGTGGTTTTTCAAATACCGTTCTTCTGAGAAGCGAGTGGTTTCCACTATTTGTCGTCTTCGCTTTGGGCATGCTTGCACCCCTAGTTTTTTGCATAAGATCAGAATTAAACATAATGCTTTGTGTGAATGCGGTTTAGAGGAGGGTACTCCAGACCACATTTTCTTCAATTGTCAAAAATATTCCCTTTCCCTCTATGACATACTTCCATCTAAAATTCCCCGTCCTTTTAACATTAATTATCTTCTAACTCTTTCTTCTCCCGTATGTATTATGTATTTGTGTAAATATATTAGTCTGTATGAAATTAAATTATAATTGTTATTATATTTATCTGTAGTGTACCATTTAATTGTTAAACTTTGTGAGCGTTTCTATTAAATCGTGCCTCTCTAAACACTTGACATTGGCGGAATCACTGCGCTATCATAAACGCGGGACAGAGTCCATCCATAGAAAAAAAAAAAGATTTCCGTAGGGCCGCTTGAGGGTTGAGTGACGCACGTCCGTATTTCAGATTTAATTTGGATTTTTTTCTGTGTTTTCTGTCTTTTTTGAGTGTGTTTCATTTGTGTATAAATTATGTATAACTATCATTCCCTAATTACATCATTTAGTCTGTGTTTTATATATTTATTACCTAACCTCCTCCTGAATCCAAATAAAGATGGATATTCTTCCTGATCCTCCGGATGGGGTGCAGTCGCAGGATTTATTTGTGAGTCAAACCGACAGGTCTGTTCCTGAAACTCGGAAGCACAAACTTTCATCCGATATTTCTGCAAAAGGAAACCCAGATAAACGTCAAAGGAATATTAATGATACAGATTCCTCATCTGTCTCACTACAAACTCTGTACACACACCCTAGTTATACAGAGTCAAAAGAAAATAGAAAATAGAAAATATCTTTATTCATGTAAGCTTCACAAAAGCACTTATGAATAGTCAGTACAAATAAAGAATTCTACCGCCGTGTTCGGAATGTTGATCATGTCGAGAAGAACCGGCAAGAAACTCGACACTTACTCTTTTCAAATATAACAACGTGTCCTTAAACTAGGTACTTAAATAAAGTATACAAAGCTATAGTAAGATTTCAAAGAATTAAGTTATTCTAGACCCATACATTTTTGTCATTTAAATAATCATCAATTTTGTAGTAGCCCTTTTTTATTAAACAATTGTTAACATGAGACTTAAATCTATGCATGGGCAACTGGATAACATTTTCAGGTAACTTGTTAAATAATTTAACGCTTAAACCCACAAAGGAATTACTTATCTTATGTAGTCTTAGATATGGAACAGCAAGCTTGTGTTTATTTCTAGTGTAGGTTTGTTATAGCGTGTGTGGTAGCAATGCGTGCAAGATTATTTTCGTTTAGGAATTGAAATAACGAAGCCGGTATTGAATCAATGCAAAGATGTATTGGAAGAGTAAGCAGAAAATAGATTACATAGTTTTTGGGTACACACGGAAGGCACGTACAAAGAAAGCAAGTGAAAAGGTAAGAGTTTAGGTACAGATCCGCGGAGCAAACGACACGGGTGATTTGCTGGGACGCGCGCGACGGACTGCCTGCGGCGGGCGTCCGTTCGTCACAAAATGGCGGCCCTCGCGCAGCTGTAGGCACCGTTACGTTGCGCGGTGTCATTGCTCTCTCCGGCACGGCGCGGCATCGTCCATGAATCTCTAGAACGTCTGGGCTGCATTTCGAAGCCCAAAGGTCATATATGGGAATTCATATAGGCCAAACGGGGTAGTTATTGCAGTTTTGGGTATATCATCTTTATATACAGGTATTTGATTGTAGGCTTTGATTAAATCCACTGTAGAAAAGACCTTCTTCCCTGTAAGTTGAGATGCAAAATCTTGTATGTTGCGAATGGGATATCGATCAGGTATAGTGCGGGCATTTAGGCTCCTGTAATCTCCGCATGGTCTACACCCATCGTTTTTCTTTGGAGCTAAATGAAGTGGTGACGACCATGGACTTTCTGATCTTCGCGCTGTACCCTCACGTATCATATTGTCAAACTCCTGCTTTGCTATCTGTAACCGTGCTGGATCTAGGCGTCGCGGACGTCCAGTAACTGGAGGTCCTGGAGTGGTCCTGATGTGATGTACTGTTGAGTGTTTGGGTATTTCAAATCTGCCTGCTGGTCTAGTTATTTCAGGAAAATCTTTGAGAATATGGTGGAAACGAGAGTCATCTTTACTGGTACGTTCCGATGATACACCGTCAGTGAATTTGCTTACTGGTATACTTATGCTCATTGCTGTTAGGTTATCTATTAGACGCTGGTTGCGGCAGTCGACTAGCAAATTGTAATATTTAAGAAAATCGACGCCGATTATGGGTTTAGTGACATCAGCAACCGTAAATCGCCATGAAAAATCTCGTCGTAATCCTAAATCTAGATTAAGCTGTAGACAGCCATAAGTAGGTATAATAGATCCATTAGCGGCAAATAACTCATACTTAGTTTTGGTTCGAGGTTCTTTGACGTGAGATCGTGGAAACACGCATAAATCAGATCCGGTGTCTATTAAAAATTGAATTTTTGTTTTACGGTCAGTTACAAACAGGCGGCTTGAAATAACTGTGCAGACATTCGCCACCGCTAACGGCTGCTGTTGGCATTTCCCGAAGTAAATGTACAGGGTTGTGTACACTGTCTCGCCTTTGAACCAAACTTATGGTGGTACCAACAATATGAGTGCTGCTTTGGTCGGGATCGGGAACGGGATCTTTGACGGTAGTGTGTATTGGAACTGCGTACATTCATTTGTGGTCCATACGGATGCGGTTTTCGTACTTCCATGCAGACCTCTTCCAGTTTTCGTGTCAGTTCTGCCACTTGTCTATTAAGAATATCAAACTGAGTACCTGGATTGTCCTGTTGAGTGCATGATGATGTTGAAGTACTAGCGACCTGGCTTGTATGCGGCACAATCTCGTGAATGCGGTCAGCTAGTTCTGCCACGGAGTCCAGTGCAGTACCTATCTGCGAAGCAACTATCGTTTGCAAATTAGTGGGAAGTCTGCTTGACCAAATGGTTCTGAGAAAATCTTCGGGTACAGTTGGTCCGGCCAAAGATCTTAAATGACGCAAAAATTGCGACGGTTTTCTGTCGCCCAACTCCTCATGCATCAACAATTGTTTAATTTTTCGTTCTTGTGACGCCGATAACCGTTTTACTAATTCCGTCTTCAATTTTTCATATTTACCCACATCTGGTGGTGAAACAATTATATCACGTATTTCCGCAGCATATTGATGTTCTAATTGTGCCAGCACGTAGTAGAATTTGGTATCATCCACAGTAATATTTGAAAGTAAAAACTGACCTTCGATCTGTGCAAACCACAATGTTGGATCGTCTGGGTTAAACGGCGGTACTCTCACCCCAACACGGAATGTTTCTCCTGGCATCGCTTTCTTTCTTAAATGTCTGAATTATTTTGAAATTTTTAGTGCGAGCTAAAAGCGTGTTTTTTAGTTTTTTAAACTATTCTTTTTTTTAAAACATCTTCCATGACGTATGGTGAAAGCGATTGCGGCCCATTCCTGGTACATGTTTCCCGTATTGAACCTCATCCTGCTGCGGGTACCACTATCCGTGCAATCAAGTTTGGTCAACTAATTTACAAACATAATGTTAAAAATATTTGTTAAGACGGCATCAAAAACATTAGGCGTAACTGAATTTCTGTGGAATTTAAAACAGGTCAGGATGCAAACAACTTTGTTACCTCTCTAGTTCTTGCCGCTAACAAGTACACTGCCTTCATTCCCACTTACAACGTAACTCGCTTGGGTATAGTACGAGGCGTACCTGTGGACTTATCTTTGGATGAGTTCATAGAATCAGTAGAGTTACCTTCGAGCTGTGGCATCATACTTAAGGCACGGAGACTAAACAGGAAAAACATGGTAAATGACACTATTAATTGGTCTCCAACCTAAACAGTAGTCTTAACTTTTTCCGGGCAGGTTCTCCCAGAAAAAGTATATAGCTTCCACACATCCTTGCTAGTCCAAATGTACCAACTTCCCACAATTCAGTGTCACAACTGTTGTCGATTTGGCCATATTAAAACCCAATGCCGGTCTAAACCCCGCTGTTTTCGTTGTACTAAAGACCACACAGGAGACTCCTGTAACATATCAGAAGCTGAAGCTACTTGTCTACTGTGCAATGGAGGTCATTTTGCTACAACCGGAACCTGCCCAGAACAATCCAGGCAAAAGAAAATAAAACTTATGATGTCACAAGAAAACATCTCTTATTTTGAGGCATCTGCCCGCGTCCCTAAAGTCAACAGACCTTACAGTGAAGTTGCCAAAGACTCTGTACTTTCGTATTCCGCGGCATCACAGCCTTCTCCCCGTCCTGCTCCTCACTTTTCTTCCTCCATGCCCCATTCCTACCGCCGGACCATTGTGTCTAGCCCACAAGCGAGGGCTCCTCTCTCTAAGGGCTATGATAAACACTCACACCAATCCATTATTAGCACCCCCCCGTCTTCCCTTCCCAATGGTTGTGCCCTTCCAAATCCCTACGAGAATTCTCCCTCCCTGAATGGTGATGAAAATTATTGAATCATTACTGAGCTCTGTTTTCCATATTTTGTCGAAATTTAGCGAAGCTATACCGCCCAACGTTGCTTTTTATTTGACCAAACTAGCTAACTTAGTTTCCCACGAAATTCCCACCCAAAATGGCAATGACGGAGACTTGCCAGTTCCTTCAATGGAACTGTAAGAGTATGCGTCATAAAAAAAGTGAGATTATATATATTTTAAACAAATACTCTGTGGCAGTCGCTGCCATCTCTGAGACATGGCTGAAGCCAAAATCACGTTATCGGGTTTCTGGTTATGCTTGTCTCAGGGATGACAGAGACGATGGCTATGGAGGATGTTCTCTTCTCATTAATATAAATTATGTGTAAGATTCCCTGAGTGTCCCCTCTTACAGCCCCTCTTTTAATGTTGTGGCTGCAAGAGTTGCGGATATCTCTCTTGTATATAGATACAAATAGTTATATCCCTCATCCTTCTCCTTCTATTATCCTTGAACTGAACCAAATTTTTTCTTCTTTTCCTTCTCCTGTCCTTCTTCTTGGGGATTTTAATGCTCACCATACAGCTTGGGGTTCTCACTACTGTGACTCTTTTGGCATACTTTTGACGGACCTTTTTGAGGACCTTAATGTGTGTGTCCTAAACGATGGCTCACCTACTAGATTAGCTCCTCCTTCTCAGGACCCCAGGTCTGTTGTAGACCTTACTGCCTGTTCCCCTAACCTAGCGCCCCTGTGCTCATGGATGGTTCTCAGTCAATCACATGGTAGTGATCACTTCCCTATCATCATCTCCAAACCACTTTCTGTATCTCCCTTAACTTCTCCGAGAATTTTGTACTTAAGGAGAGGACCTTAAGTACAAAATTCTGGACGCACACTGGACTAAGTTTTCAAGCCATGTTGACCGATTTTTATCCCCCTCACCCTTCAACCCTTCAGTCCCTCTTGAGGATAGTTATGCGTTATTTGTAGAGGCATTAAAAATTGCTGCTGATGCCAGCATCCCTCTGAAGAGGCCTAACCGGAGAGGTTTAGCGCCCCCCCCCCCTTGGTGGGACTCTGAATGTTCAAAGATGGTGGCGCTCCGAAGGGGTGCTGAGAAACTTTATAAATCAAATATGAGTATCGATAACTATCTTCATTACAAGCTGGTTGAAGCGCGTATGAAACAAACCCTAGCTAACAAAAAAAGAAGGGATGGTTAAAATTCTGTGGCAACCTCTCGCCGAGATCGCCACCATCCATAGTCTGGAAAAATGTTAGACGTTTCCGCGGATCTTTCACCGGGCCATCACCCCCCTCTAATAATACCTCAACTTGGCTTGACAATTTCGCAAATAAATTATCCCCTCCCACTGCTCCCGTTGAAAATTGCATTCCGTCAGCTTACCCTGACCTTGTTTCTGATGACAGATTGGATCTCCCATTTTCCTCATCAGAATTCCATTGCGTCGTTCGTGGTCTTAAGGATTCCTCTCCAGGTGAGGACGGTTTCCCGTACTCATTCATTACTCACCTTGGACCGGTAGGAAAAAAGTTCTTCCACGACATCCTCAACTTTATTTTTACCTCCGGTCAAATCCCGAAATCCTGGAAATCTCAAATTATAATCCCCCTTTTAAAACCAGGCAAAGATCCTACCGACGCTTCATCCTATAGACCGATAGCCCTTTCTTCCACCCTGTGCAAAGTCTTTGAGCATTTATTAAAAAATCGATTAGAGTGGTTAGTAGAAAGTAAAGGGCACCTTGCCCACTCTCAGTTTGGATTCCGGAAATCTAGAGGCACTACTGACAGCTTAAGTATTCTCACAACGGACATCAGAACAGCATTTTCTAAAAATGAATACCTTGTAGGGGTATTCTTTAGTGACCGACCGAAACATGTTTTTTTGCCGAAACCGAAACCGAAGGTTCGGTTTCATTGTAGTTTCGGCCGAAACCAAAACCGAAACCCAAGGTTCGGTTTCATTGTAGTTTCGGCCGAAACCGAAACCGAACCTTTTATAAAAAAAAGTCCTTATGAAGTCGAAAAAATGTTAGTGAGCCCGTTTTTTTCAAAAATTAATATCTCGCCGACGTATAATTACAGGTTTCTACTTTGAAAGATATATCACAATGAAATTTAAGCACAATTACAAAGGTTCTGTTTGAAAATTTAACACATCATCATCATCATCATGTAATAGGAATTACTGTCCACTGCTGAACATAGGCCTCTCCAACCGATTTCCAGGGTCTGCCACCAAAGTGACCGGCTCAGCAGACACCGAGGTGTACAACTGCCCAAAGAACCTCTCTATCTCCCGTAACACCTCTGACTTATTCGACGTTATACGCCCATCTTCGGTCTTCAGCTTCATTAGCTGACTTTGCCCATTAGACAAGTCTTTGGCGAACACTTTGGAGCCTTGGTTCCGCTCGATCGTCTCCTTAATACGTTGGGTATGGGACCCTACCGTATGGGCAATTTCTTCCAGCCTGCTATTTATATTGCTCACTGATGCGCAGCTGTCTAGCCATTCGAAGCGATTTACCAGTTCAAGTTGAAAGCTCTCGGGGTGTTGGATATGTGCATTCGATGGTCGGAGCGTGGACTTTATCAGACGCGCTCTTTCAAGTTTGACATTGATATTTAATATGCCTCTGACGATTCGGTGATCGCTGCCAGTTTTAACCTTGTTGATCACAGAGACATCATTGAATATCTGTCTTCTAAAGCTCATGATGAAGTCAATTTCATTCCTCCTAGATGGAGCGTATACCTGTACTATATTAAGATAATATCTCTTGGATATTTTAAGTACGAGGCACGCATCTCTATTCGACCACTTCCGACGGACACAATGTTGTTGATGAGTGACTTGTGGACGATAAACCCAACACTACCTTGGGACTTCTGTTCTCCCTCCCGGTAGTAGAACAAGGGACCGGACTGCAATGTTATCGTATCCTCTCCCTCTCTTCGAATTTCCGATAAACCAATGACGTCCCATCGCAACTTGTTCATCTCTTCTTCCAGCTCGACTAGCTTCTCATCCAACCTCAATGTGCGCACGTTGTGTGTTACCTGGGACAATTGTCGGTGGGGGTGGTAGCCCGATCTTTGCCGGGGATTCTTAGCACCCCTGGCCCCGCCGCTATCGTGGCCGCTACCGTAGCCACGGACTGCGGGGCCGCCGGGGACTCGGGGCCTGGTTTTCAATTGTGTCGTCATTGAAGGTTAATAGCCTACTAGTACCACGCTGGCCAGACGGGTTGGTACAGGGTTTTATCTCGAGTTTTCCTTCTCTCGCACTGGGTGTTATGTGCGTTTTTCTTTGAGTCGGCTTCTACGACTCCCTGGGACAGTGAAGGGGTGGTAACATATGTATTCTGATGCCGTCACCACATGGCAAAACTAAACTACCCTATAAACTAAGTGAAACAAATATATTATTTGTAAGTTTCGGCGCGGCCGAAAGGTTCGGCCGTTTTTGGCCGAAACTGAAACTCTGGCCGAAACTTGATTTTTTGGCCGAAACTGGCCGAAACCGAAACCGAAACCGAAATTTCGGTCGGACACTAGTATTCTTAGATATCGCGGCTGCCTATGACAATGTTCAACTTCCGGTGCTCAGAGAGAAGATGCTTCGCTTGAGTCTTCCTGTGAGGTTAGTCCATTGTGTTACCAACCTCTTGATGGGCAGATTACTTAAGATCCGGTCCTTCAACCAATTTCTCCTTCCCCGATATGTCTGGCAAGGTCTCCCTCAAGTAGGGATGCAACATCGTTCATGAAAAATATCGATGTCGAAATATCGATGTTTTTAAAAGTCAAACATCGATGTCGAAAATATCGATATTTATGAACGATATATCGATGTTTATGAACGATATATCGGTGTTTTTTAAAATACTTACAGGATTGACAAAATGGCCTTGAAATACAGAGAAAAAGCGTTTTCCTATCAGATTGATATAGTTAGACTAATTACTGATAAACAAATTACTTACCTACCTACTTTAAATAATACAGATAATTTACTAGGATATGAAGAGTGGAAGAACTATGAAATAAACAAAATCAAAGACACGGAGATATATTTATTATACTTGAGAGGAATTTAACAAAACAACAACCTATTTCTTTTTCAATATAGAATTCAAAAATAATAATTTCGATAATCTACTGCCAAGCAATCGGTTTCTTTCTCGAGTAATAACAGCTCCAGCTTCAGAAAATAGCCGCTCACTGGGGACTGAAGTTGCTACTATTGGCAAATGTTTCATACGATACTACGCAAACCAAAAAAAAAACAAAAAATATTAAAAAAGTATTGTTTTTGTATGGCAAGGATTTGAGCGAGCAAGGTTGCACGAGTTCTTGGTAGTATACGCACGAATCAATAGATGGCGCTAGTAAACATCGGTCATAAAACATCGTTCATAAAGAACGATATATCGTCGATGTTTTGAGTTTCAACATCGATGTAAAAACATCGATGTTTATGAACGATACATCGATTTTTTTAAACATCGATATATCGTTTGCATCCCTACCCTCAAGGTTCCGTTCTGAGTCCTTTACTCTACAGCATATACACATATGATTTAGAACAATGTATCTCATGTTTTAGCCACATACTTCAATATGCCGATGACCTCTGTTTATATTCATCTGGCAAATCCATCGAAGTTATTTCCTACCGTCTTAATTCGGCTCTATTTTATTTAAATAACTGGTTAGAAGAACATGGTTTACATTTGTCTATCCCTAAATGTAACATTGTGGTATTTTCAAGGAAAAGACATATCCCAGAAATCGAAGTTAATTGTAATGGCCTCCCTCTCTGTATCAAAGAAAGCATTAAATTCCTCGGAGTTTCAACATTCAACAAGTCATTTCAACAATGTCGTCGAAAAATGCGAAAAAAATTTGAATGTTCTCAGATCTCTATAAGGTCAATCAAAATGCTTGTCATCCTCTTCTTTCCCGCCTTCAAGTTCTGTCTGACCTAATCTCCGACCCCTCTTGCAAATACTGGACTCACAAAGAACCTCCTAAAATTGTAGTTAGCTTTAGAAAACTTTCTTCCTTGTCATACCCGATGTTACAATTCAATATAAATCCAATTTTCCAAGTGGATTATGAAGTGCTGATTTTCGAACCTCAGATACTGGATTTCGGTATCTGTAAGAAAGACCCAACTGCTGACTATAAATTTACTCAACGTCTGAACAAAGACTGGCAGCACTGGCTGCCCATATTCACAGATGCCTCAAAGTTGGCAGATGATAGTCCAGTTGGAAGCGCAGTATGGATTCCAAAATTCCAAGTTCTTCTAACTTTTAAATCTTCAAAAGAAACTTCCGTTTTTACTGGTGAGGCATTAGCTATTGTGGAGGCTATTTCATATGTGTATTCGCATAAATTAGGTAAATCAATCATTTTTTCGGACTCTAAAAGTTGCCTACAAGCAATTTATAATTCCAATATAAAATCAAAATGCATTAGTCCTATTGTTTTAAAAATTAAAAAAGAACTCTATAAGTGCCACATAAATAATATGGAAGTTGTGCCAGTTTGGATTCCCGGTCACAGTGGTATACGTGGCAATGAGCAGGCGGATATATGGGCTAAAGAAGCCACCTTAAATGGCTCATCATCCCAGGCTATTTATGCCACTGACGTCTTACCATTTGCTGCAAAATCTTTAACAGGTAACTGGCATAACCGTTTTGATATAACCTCAGTCTCCAAAGGCCGGTTATATGCGAACTTACAGCCCGTGATCCCACCCAAACCCTGGTTTTTTTAAAAAAAGTGCTTCGAAAAACGTGTCATATCCACCATCTGCCGTCTTCGCCTCGGTCACGCCTGCACTCCCGTTTTTCTAAATAAAATTAGGGTCAAGGATAATGCATTAAGTGAATGTGGCATAGATGAGGGTACCCCAGACCACATATTCTTTAGCTGTCTAAATTACCCTACATCCTTATACGATATTTTACCATCTAGAATTCCCCGTCCTTTCAATCTTAACTTTATTCTAACTCTTTCTTTTTCTAAATATATAAAATATTTATGTTACTATATTATTATGTATGATATTAGACTATAATTTCTTATTTTGTCCTTTCTACATAATCGTTGTGTTGTCTTCATTGTTAATGTGTCGTTAGCGTTTGTTTTAGGTACATAATGAGGATCTCAAAATAGACAGAAATACCTCATTACACCGCGCAGTCCCATTTTTGACGTGTCTCTCTAAACACTTGACATTGGCGGAATCACTGAGTTGTTTATAAACGCGGGACAGAGTCCATATTTAAAAAAAAACATTTCCGTATGTAAAAAATATGTATGAAAACGCAATAAAAGCTAATAAATTATTATAATTTCGGACAAAGATAGCCAGGAGGCGAATTTCTGCCAAAAAAAAACCTAAATACTTTTTTTCTCTGGTGCGGAGTATCCTAAAACGTTCATATCATAATATGCTCTAAAGGAATCTATCCTAAACACGATCCATATTTTGTTTTTTTTAATTTCCGACATTTCTATGAAAGGGGAGCTCGATTTTGGGACCACTGTGCGTCACTTGCTTCGGCTGTGGTATAAAGGATCCATCGGCCGCCTTTTTACCTGTTGCTGGAATATAGTTTCAGTAATCAGGTTAAATGCTGTCAAGTAGGTAACCAATGATTTACGGTGTAAAATAGGTATTCCTTACTCGATGCAATAAATTTGAATAAAATAAAAAAATGCATTTGAACGTGAAAATTAAATTTATTTTGTACGGAATTTATATTTTCCGTTCCATATGGGATGAATTAGGTGAACATAATTGCCCCCCCCCCCCTCTCGTCTCAAGGCATTTTCCCCCGTAAAAAAACATACTTTTTAGGGCGCGTTAACCTATAGCTTGAAACCCGAAAGGCACCACTTGCGAATTTCTGTCAGTTCTATTTGGAAAGGAACTTTTCTAAATATTAAGCCCGTGGACTTGATATTTAGGTTAATCTTGTTTGAAATCAGTTCATTAGTGGGGATTATCTCGTGCATTTATTTTATTTAATATTTTTGTGCACCAATTTAATTTTCGTGTTTGTCAAAATATTTTAGTGTGTTTCAATGCAGTTTAATGATTAACTGTTATTTCTTTGTCTTTCTATCAGTTCATGTGACCATTGTGCATTTTTTTTTCATTTCGATATTTCAGTCGACAAACTTGACAATGATTGTTCAACATGCAAAAAGTAACAAGCTTTTTCTAGATCATATCTGCTTTCTACAACGGGGGCGAAACTTTTCGCATAATGTCGATTGTAATCCAAAAGCATAATATCCTTTAGCATTACATATCTATGCATAACTATGATAATGCATAATTGTCGAAAAGCATAATAATAAAAGCCATAAATTAATCTATATTTTCATTTGCCATATTTTTATAAGGCATACTTTGAAACGCAGATTTTAATTTATCATAAATGACTTACCATATTCATAACTTGGTCTGACATACTTTTATAAAGCATAACTCACTAAAGCCATACTTTTATAAAACACTAGCTGTCCCGGCGAACGTAGTTACGCCTATTTTTCCAGATTTTCTAACCATTTAAACCTTCCCTGGACTTTCACGGTTATTTCAAAACCAACATTCGCCAAATCGGTCTAGCGGTTGTTGAGTTTTAGCGAGACTAACGAACAGCGATTTATTTTTATATATAAGAAGATATCGATAAATGTAAAAGGATTTTAATCGACACATCGAAGTATATTAAATGCTGAAATTGTATATAAATTTCGAAGTAAAGATATTAATATTACTACGAAGTAAATTATATACAATCCGACTGGTTGTAGTCCTTCGCCGTGGTACTAGTCTGCCCTATACTAGAGTGCAATACAAAAACCGGAGGCGCGGAGGGAGTGCAGCCCTCGCCTGCTGTAACAAGCCTTAGGCGCCCGGGTGAGCTGGAGCAGCTGAGGCTGGTCGCTGAGGGCGATCCAAAAAGCCAAAGCTGTGGAGGCTGGCTTGGGCACATGAGGCTTGTTACAGCAGGCGAGGGCTGCACTTCCCGCAGCGCCGGAGAAGATAAGAAACTATTGCACGCTGCATGCTTGCTTGCATGCATGCCTGCTTGCATGGTTGTATGCATGCGGCTTGCTTCTTTTTTGCTAGATTGTAAGTATTGTGGTAAGTGTTAGATATACATATATTTATTTGTGTAACAATTCGTTTATGCATAGAACTTTAGGCTTTCTGAAATTATGGAAAATAAGTTTTATTCCTTAGAAGCTTAGGGATTTTGACGGTTATCGACTATATAAAAATAAGTCGGGTTTTCCTTCCTGACGCTATAACTCCAGAACGCACGAACCGATTTCCACAGTATTGCATTCGTTGGAAAGGTCTCGGGCTCCGTGAGGTTTATAGCAAAGAAAATTCGGGAAAATTTTCAACAGAAAAACAAGAAAATCCTCTAAGGCTAAACGAAGTTCGCCGAGACCGCTAGTTCTTACTAAATACATGCTTCTTAGGGTTTAATAGTTGTAATAGGGTCAACTAGGAACCCTTATAGTTTCGCCATGTCTGTCTGTCTGTCCGTCCGCGGATAATCTCAGAAAACATTTGCACTAGAAAGCTGAAATTTGGTACAAATATGTATATTAATCACGTGAACAAAGTGCAAAAATAAAAAAGAAAAAAAAAATGTTTTTTTAGGGTACCCCCCTACACGTAAATTGGGGAGTGATTTTTTTTTAAATTTCAATCCCAACATGTGATATATCGTTGAATAGGTATTTAAAAATGAACAGGGGTTTACTAGGATTATTTTTTGATAATTTTAATATTTTGGGAAATAATCGCTCCAAAAGAAAATAAAATTGTGTCCCCCCCCCCCTCTAACTTTTGAACCATAAGTTCAAAAAGTATGAAAAAAATCTAGAATATAGAACTGCATAAAGGCTTTGTAGGAAAATTATTTTGAACCTGATGGGTTTAATCGTTTTTTAGTGTATACCTACCTATGTCAAGTCAATGTTACACACAGATAGCCCATTTTTGTAACTTTAAGTGGGGATACTTAAGTATTGTGATGCACTGAAAACTACGGAACCCTACACTGAGCGTGGCCCGACACGCCTTTGGCCGGTTTTTAAGTATTATGTCTTTTGAATATTATGGTTAATAAAAATTATGCCTTTCAATACTTATGCTTATTGAAATTATGCATTTTAATGATTATGCTTTCCAAAATTTGGCGACATGATAATAATATGCGTTATAACGTTATGCTTTATAGCGGTATGGCAAGTGACGATTATGATTAACAACATTATGCATTTTCAGTTTATGACCATAAACGTTACGCTTAACATTACGGAGCATTCCAGAACATTGTAATAAAATTAGTATTTATGCTTATTATTTGTTAACATCATTTCCCCTGGTGACAGTGTACACTACGCATTAGGAAATATAACTTATAGATTCGCCAGTGCATTTGATTAGGTGTCAGTTGGACTAATTTACTTTAATTTCAATGAGGACCAAGGGAGTCGATCGCTACACAGGACATCATTTGTGTTTGTTCTAAGTATATCTGGGTATTAATCAATGTATACAAGTAGATATGAATTGTTGTACCACCGTTGTCTCTGACTTTCATATCACAAGTGCTACCTATTATATATTGAAAATATTGTAAAACTATTCAGGTGGTACAAAAAGTTTTATGAATCATGATAGCGAAAGGCGTAGATATGTTGGCGTTGGCGTGAATAACCGCAACAAAATGTTGTGCTTTAGACTAGTGTGAGTCAGCTCCATGGATTTAATATAATAAACACTAAGTCCATGGTCAGCTCAGACAACAAGACGTCAGGCTGTCTGCATTTGCATCACCATGTATTTTTCACATATCGCGTCACTAGCTTTACGAGTATTATTTAAGGAAATCAACATCCTAACAGTCACATCTCAATACATTTTCGACTGTCTAATGTATGTTTACAAGAACTTGCATAAATATTACTGTTGTAATTTACATTAATATAGAATATTAGATATTCGTTCAATATTGTATTAGAAAAATAATTAAAGAATGACTAAGGTTGCAAGTAAATCTGGAAGTTATTTCACATTCTGGAGAAGGCGAAGGGATATGGCTCGAGCAAGTGTTACGTTTGAACACTTTCTTTATTTATAAAACAACACTTAATAAACAACTAAATTAATAAGATTTTGTCTTCAGTTATTATATGGAAAACAATAGAATATTGATTTTATCCATTATCTGGTTACGCTTATCTCTATCTGTTACCACGTGATTAGTGATCAATTAAAATGTGTGTTGTGCAGAGCTTTGTTTGAATAACAAATTGATTAATGGATTTGGCTAAAGATAAGCCATACATCTATAATCACTTTTATCCTTGAAATCAAATCCGTTTCATGCATACCTACATGGTTCAAATTATCATATTAAGAACAAGCCTCCAACAAAAAACAAATTATTGATTGGTCTGCTGATAAAAGTACCAATTTTATACCTAAGACTTTGTTTGAAAAAATTTAATAAGCTTCAAAGATTTTTTATACATTGCACTTCAAGGTTGACTCCTGATGATGGTCCTAGGTTACCTTGAAGGCTTGACCCCTGCTACTAATGTGGCACGCCCCTCGCTTCATAAGCTCTGGAAACCGTATTCACACGCAGGAACACAACTACACCGAAATTATGGTTATTTGGCTGCGGTCTTCTGTGAGGTGGAGATTTTCACCAGTCTGTGTGCTTTAGTTTGAGCGATAAATAGCTATGCCCTACCTCTCTTAATGTGGCAAATCTAATTATGTCAAAGTTACGGATGCCATTGTGCAAATACAACGTGGCAGGCGAGCCGATTGTGTTCAAAGACTTGACATGCTGTTGAAACGAATTTCGCAGGAATACCATACCAGTGCATTGCTAAAAATTCCGCCTATTGCCAAATATTTGTTTGATGTGTTACATACTTACCTTCAAAAAATTGGGGGGAGGAGGCGGACAAATTGGCATCGTAGGTACTACCTGAAGCAGGTCTTTTAAAACCTTTTTCGAGGTATACAGGACCGTTTGAAGGTAAACAACACAAATTTTTTTCCCAAACTACCTGTGCCAGTAAAAAAAAAAAGGAAAGGGTAAAGGAAAGTCCACACAGCACCTTGTCAACCTTCTTTCTGATTCCGAAAACCGACGGTACATTTCGGCTGATATTCAACTTAAACAAAAAACTTGAAACAAAATCAATTTGTAACATATTGCCAACTATGATTGGAGATTCTTGGGACTCTGTTACGACAGCGAACTACTGCATATGAGATGCCTCCCATTCGGACACATCAGCACCGAGAATCTTTGCTTCACGAACGAACTGGGTAGCCGAATAACTACGCCGCCACAACATCTGGTACTAAATCCCGACGAGTTTTAATCGCCAACCAGTCGAGTTTTCGTCTTCGCGACCAGATTGCGTTCACCGCGGGTTTTTTGTAGTAGCCTTTTTTCAAAAGACAACGTTTGACAAATGTCTTAAATTTGTATAAAGGTAACTCAACAATAACTTGAGAGAGTTTATTAAACATTTTTATACTTAAAGCAACAAATGAATTACCTATTTTATGTAGTCTACGCTTAGGAACAGCAAGCTTGTTTTTATTTCTGGTGTTAATGCTATGATTGTCTGATTTTTTTGGAAAAGTATGCAAGTTTTTGTATACATGCATTAAACAGTCGAGAATGTATTGAGATGCGACTGTTAAGATGTTTATTTCCTTAAATAATTCTTTCAGCGAGTCACGCGGTCCTAGCTTGTAAATGGCTCGGATGGCCCTCTTTTGTAATACAAAGATAGTTTGAATATCGGCCGCAGATCCCCATAACAGCAGACCATATGATATAACGCTGTGAAAATAGCTAAAATAAACCAATCTCGCTGTTTCCACATCTGTTAAATACCTTATCTTAGAAGATAATGTCATAAAATTATTAATCAAACTAATAGAGAGCGTTCTCCATGAAATGTTTTTTTTATTCTGTTCGATAATGTTTGATTTTGAATACCCTATCAACAACTTGTAAGTTGCTAGGTACTGTATGTTTGATTTTAATATAATTATTTAATTGGATTCTGTCTTTTCTTGTCAGATCTAATATAACATTCTCCTGTATCACATTATAGCATCATCATAGGCACTCACCAGGATATAACAAACACATCACTCAAGATGGATTCCAGATATCGAACGGAACAAGTAATTGAGAGTTTTAACTACCAATAAAACTTACTTATTATTTTTCCTAAAGATATCCGAAATCCAGGTAAGTTCTACCTGGTGCATCTATAGTACGTATAATGAGGGTAAGAGCTCGCGCCATCGATATCGTTAGTTTTCTTCTCGCCAAAAGTAGATGGCAGCACCAGCGCGGCGAAAATACGATGGGAGGTGATATTTTGACCGGAAACGTCGCAAAAAGGAAGGTGCTTGACTAAAGATGGATTCCGGATATCTTTAGGAAAAATAATAGGTAAGTTTTATTGGTAGTTAAAACTCTCTATTATTTTGTGTTTTCAGACCCGTTTTAAAAATGGGTAACTCTCCTGGCTTTTAAACCAAGTGTCATGAGTTCTCTTACCTCTTATATAAATACATATAAAAATTCAATAATTATTTGTCTTTGTGTTTGTTTGTATTAGTGATATTTTTTAGCTGTTTTTTTCTCTAACACCTACTAATAGTCCGCAAACTTTTAATAGTTCCTACCTACCTGAATATTGCAAACAATACTATTGTAAATCAACAAACTAACGATATCCACAATTGATGCATCTTAGCATAGTAGTAGTTTATTCTTCGAACAACAAAAACTTAGTAGGCACAAAGTTTTTTGGCTTTAATCAAAAGCTTCCTTCTTTCCTTTTTTCCTTCCAAAAAATTTTTTACGGAAAAACATAAAAATATACATATATATCTATAAATCTACTCAATTTGTCGTTAAAATTTCTTTTAAATTCGTACTAGAAAATATAACATAATACGAGTAGGACGAACTACGAGTACCTACGCTACAAACTTCTTATCAGGTGTCAATGAGATCACAAAATATAACATAATACGAGTAGGACGAACTACGAGTACCTACGCTACAAACTTCTTATCAGGTGTCAATGAGATCACAAAATATAACATAATACGAGTAGGACGAACTACGAGTACCTACGCTACAAACTTCTTATCAGGTGTCAATGAGATCACAAAATATAACATAATACGAGTAGGACGAGAACTACGAGTACCTACGCTACAAACTTCTTATCAGGTGTCAATGAGATCACAAAATATAACATAATACGAGTAGGACGAACTACGAGTACCTACGCTACAAACTTTCTTATCTTGTGTCAATGAGATCACAAAATTTAGTTACTTATATGATCGTATGTTTTGTAATTTTGTTGATCAATCGTGTAATTATGGCATCAGCCAAGCTCTTTATGGTTCGGATCCATTAAATAATAATTTCTTAGCTAATGGTGCTTAGGCGTTCGGTAGGCGTTTTGAGCACTAAGCTTCTCTAAGCGCATAAACCGCTTTGTGAAGTCAGAATCTCGTAGTAGGTAGGTACTAAGCTCTGACGGCGAAAGCCTCTGTCCGGTTTGACACGATAAACCTGTTGAGGTGGTAGTTTGGTGCCGATACCTAGATCCGTTCGTTCGATCCATTGATCGCATTCAATCTTCGAATTATGCTTTAAGGGACTGTGTTAACTAAGAAATAGTCAACGGCGCATGTGATACCTAATGAGTTTGTCTACTCGCTATTTGTGACTAAATATTTGTAATCATTCTTTAGTTTTTAAATGTTACTATCCTTACAAACTTTGCATTTATAAGTAAGTACAGTCGCCGTCAGATATATCGGAGCAGACAAAGTGACCAAATACGTCTGAACAGAAAAAAATGTCAAAAAGTTCCATACACCGCAAGCTACCATTACCTAATATCTAAACAATCATTACGGCAATAACATTTGAGCAGATGCCAATAACATCTGAACATTTGTCTCATTAAGCTACCTGTATAGATGAGTGTTCAGATATTATTGGTAAGTTGTGTGTATGGAAATTATTGACTAGCATCTGCTCAGATATTATTGAAGTAATGAATGTTCTGATATTAATGGTAGCTTGTGGTGTATGGAACTTTTTGACATTTTAACTGTTCAGAAGTATTTGGTCATTTTGTCTGCTCCGATATATCTGACGGCGACTGTACTGTGGTATCTACCACACCGTTGGTTTCCTTAACACAAATGCTTGAGCTACACTTATTTTCCTTGACGCTTAGGTCGATGTAAGAGATGTTGATATTTAATTTATTTATCTTTAAGTTTTCATCAGGAAAAATTGTAGAAATGTATGGCAGCAATTTCTTTGGACAAAATAAATTAAATAATTTGTTCAAAATCCATTAATAACGAAAAAGGAAAGTCCTGAAAAGTTATCTGATCACTCTAATCAAACGAAACAGCCCTCACACCAGACCATGCCTATTACAGTTTCTGAAATACTGTCTTACTTACTACAATCTTTACTAATATTATAAACGCAAAAGTAAGTCTGTATGTGTCCGGCTTGCAGGTTAAAACTATGGATTTGATGTAAGTAATTGTTATTTCTTACGCAGATAAGTTTGACCCGAGAATTAACGCGTAAAGAGGGTGGCACTTGTTCTTAAATAGGGTATGAAAGTTTGTATAGAAGTAAGTTTTTAGGCTGTTAATTGGGTATAAATAAGAATGACACTCAAATATTGTAAAAAAGAACCGGTTGACACTGTAATACTACGTAGGTACTAATGTGTATGTAATCTTACGTTACTACAATTAATTATAAGGTAATATTTAATATTTAATACAGCATAATATTTAGTAGAAGCAAAACTTCTATTCTTAAGCTGCTCTGTCACTATCAACTAGCCATAAGCCAGCTATCAGTCAGCTCCAGATAGGGCGGCAGAAGTGTGTAATATACAGGTTTTCGCCTCATCCATTTCTCCAAAATATGTATTTATGCAGATTTATGATGAATTTATTAAATACCAAACATTTTTTCCTGGATATTCTCTATCAAACCAGAAACATGATCTGGAAACAGATGGTGTTGTTTGAATAATCGAGTCGAAAACTGAATAATACTCGATTTAATTATTTGGCGACTGTCAAGATTTCAGTGGTGCCATGGCTTATAAAAAAAAATATATACGGTCGAATTGAGAACCTCTCCCTTTTTTTTGAAGTCGGTTAAAAAGATTCTCGATTTCGATTATCGAACAGGTTACTTTGGTAAACACTTTGATAAATTGGCTTGGATTTGTGTGTGCTGGGTTGACGACGCCCCTAGTTCGAGACAAGTTGATTGGTGTGATAGTTGGCGACTTTTTCCTTAGAATTTTGACTTACCTATTAGATGCTATTTTTATTCGATTCCTTTCCGTTTTAAACAATTTACCTTGCGAGACTTTAAGTATTTTTACTTCATATGTATACATTTGATATCTAATACTTACAATGTTTTTTACCTCGACTGTTTCGTGATATACCAAGTAGCGATTATTTCAAAAATATTTTATTTACATATTTGATTTCAGCAAAATGTATCCCACCTGATTTCAAATGCTTTTCACTAGGTATTTATTAATCTTTGGAGTTATTAATTAAATTCATGCGAACAAGACCAATAAAATAGTCAGATAATTTATTAACATTTCAATATTATTATTTAATAGCTTAAAAGTTAGGCAGACGTCTGTTGTATATGTTGTTGTACGAATTGAATGGTTCGTTAACTTTCTTCTTATCGTCCGCCTGGAATTTGGCCAAAAGCATTGGCCATCCTTTGTCGCTGTCCTGAATATTTGGATTAGCTTCTATTCGCTGTCGGATACGGGCGGCCTTCGCTACTACCTCAGCATTTAACATGTTCTCCAAATATCTCAGTTTGTGTGGCAAAACTATTTTGCATAGCTGTGAAGTAAAAAAAACAATCAGTGAGAATTCCATCATCTACAGTTCTTTAGTGTGTCACTTGCTCAGCTCCAAGATAGTATTTATAAAATAAAAACCAGCTGTTGCCTGCGATTTCGTGAGCGTTGTTAGTGCATAAGAGTCTAAAATTTAATTTTGTTTCAACTTTGGTATCCTCAAAGTTCGTCGAAATTAAAAAGTAGGTACCTTACATCCATACCTACACATAGCGTGTAGATACCATATTATGAGAAGAAAAGTAGTAAAGAAAAAATGTTGCAGCTCTCCCTGCCTTCTCGCCCTGTAGTTTTGGCTCACTTTCTCTTATCAGTAAGATTTTAATAATCCTGCTCAATTTTAATAATATTGAGGCAGAAACTCCGTCGGAGGCGGACACGGCATATACTACGGCGAAGCTCAGAGGCTTTGCGATGTTCCCTTTATTAAAGCCACGCAGTGCAAGCTTTCGGTGAACTGTGTTGACGAAGCTGGATAATACACGGCTCTTTGCTGTGTTCGGAAAAGAACTTCAGGATATTGGCTTCATGCTCTACTATGTCATAACATACGGACTTTGTTCGATGCTAATACTCCGCACATTGCATGTTCTCTGATATTAAAAGCAAAAATATGTCACCTACACATATTATTTAACATTGTGATCGGAGTGTGGACCACGGGTTTCCTAACTTAGAAATAACGTAGGAAACTCGTGGACCACTACTGGACCGGATGGCTGAACACAGGTTACTAGTAGATACTATTGGTACGAGCCATGGAAGCTGGTATCCACTTGGGTTGATAACCTGGTTGCGTCCCACATTTAGGGCACTGCGAACCCGGCTCAACACTTCCAGCGCCGCAAATGCTCATCTATTTCACAATCAATTTGTGACTTTTAGGGTATAGGTTATGGGGCATGATATTTTGACCAAAAAGTATCTACGTTACATCTCAGAAATGGTGACTCGTAGAAAAAAAGGTGCGAATTTCTTTTATAGATAACTCCGCACTCCTATCTAAATAATTGTAGTAATTAACCGTACCTCAAAATATATTCTCCGAGCTTTAAAAATAATTTAATATCTATAACCCTGGGATATTAAAATAAAAAAGTATTCTTGAAATTTTTACATAATTCCCAAATGACTTATTAAACCTTTAAATTGAATATGATGGGATGCCCGGTTAATATAGAATACTCAGCGGGCTTGGCTTCAATTTCGCAGATTAATCTGGTTTAGGTTAATATTTTAATTTAAACTCATGTTTTCCTATAGACAAATCCATACATCTAGAAACAAAACTTTTATATAAAAAGGACTTACGACTGCAGTAAAATGAAGAAAGAAAATTGAAAACACTAAAGTTTTTACAGTAGCCATTGCTGTGAACTCTGTGACTCCAATTTACTGTTTGGCGGTATATTTGCTCATACGAATGTTTAGCCCTCTTAAACTGTTTATAAAACTACAATACGTAGAGGTGTTTTCTAAATATCCACCTATGTAACAAAGGAACGTGGCGTAATATTGTACTAGTAAATTAACACGAAAACGGCCGCATTCAACAAAAAGTTTACTTTTTTAAAACTCGTTGTCCGGAAGGCTTTAATAGTATTTGTGTCGGTAATTAACAGGAGCTTTTCAGAATTAAACACATTTATAATTGTAATCTTTAACGACCTCGATAAAACATCAGATATATGAAAAATGGCGTTGAATTGTAATATTAAAGATTTAGTATTAATGTAAATTAATATTAATACAAAATAAAAAAAGGTTTTAACCAATTAAAACATAGACTAATTTCTCTTTATTAATAATGGGCCATTGAAAACGCTATCAAAGAAGGTAGAGCGAGTTTCATATGACAATCCTATATTTTAATTTGCAGTACCTACATACTTTTTAATGAGGCCTGGGCGTGATTTTGTAGCCATAGGAACTGTTTGTTTGTTTGCCGTGTTTATGCGAATCACCGCCCGCCAGCGCATCGGGTGTTTATTAAAATGGCTAGGTATTTAAAATGATAGGTTTTTACTACATAGTTAAAATTCTTTTACACACTACTACAACAATAACTACAACATCGATTCGATACTCATAAAAAAATAGAATATTCCAGCTTTTATTTCGTTACTAGCTTGCTAGGTCGATTTTTTTGGTGCAAGAACTGACATTTTAGTTTAAAACAAATTTTCTTCAATCGCTTGATCAGGAATAGCGTTGGCCATTTAAAACACTGGCGAACGCTAAGCAATTTCTTATACGTTGAGTTGTTCCTATGGGAAAAACTTCTAAACGTTCATTCTTAGACTAAGACCCATCAAATATTAGTTTATAAAACGGCTTTGTCAACTTCACATTGCGATGTTTATTTTTAACTCCGCATGACGACCTCCGTAGCCGAGAGGCGAGCGGGCCTGGCTTTGGCGAGCGCCATCTCTGAGGTTCCGGGTTCCAATATGAGAAACGAACATTTCCATATTGTCTCGGGTCTGGGTGTTGTGGTACCGTCGTTGTTTCTGATTTCTGTAACACATGTACTTAAGCTACTTACCATAGAATCAGAGCAATGTATGTGATGTTGTCCAATATTTATTTATTTATTTATTAATTTTAACTAGTTTTAGCATTTCAACGGCTTCAAACAGCGTCGGAACTTTATATTGCAACTGATTCTTTTATGTTCTTACCTACTTCATTCCAGATTTCAATCCATTAAGACGACCTACGTAGCTGGGATGAGAACGGGTCGCACTTTGACGTCACCCTATCTTTGAGGTTCCGGGTTCAATTACCAGCCGGGTCGATATGGAAAACGAACTTTTCCATAGGTCTCTAGGGTCTGACTTAGTGTGTGTTAGCCACTTACCTACCACATAGTTAGCGCTAATGCGTTTGTCAAGTTCTGAAATAATAGTTATAAAATATTAACGAGCTGCGCCCGTGACTTGTCTGCGTCGAATAGTATTTGAGTAGAATTTTTAATTATTTAGGCTAGTTTCCGTACAAATTATAAGCTTTATGTAGTACTAGCTGTGCCCGCGACTTCGTTCGCGTGGACTACATCCTTTTATGGTCGGTTTTACCCCTTCCTCCCCTAATATTCCAAACAAAAAGTAGTATATATTTTAATCCAAGTTTCGAGCTATATTTGTGCCAAATTTCATATCTCTAACTTCAAAAATAAACATTTTTCTATTACCCCCCTCCTCCACTTATTTTCTAATAAAAAGTAGCCTATGTCCGTTCTTGAGATTCAACGTATACCTATACCAAATTTCATCAAAATCGGTTGAGAGGTTTAAGCAGGAAAGCGTAACAGACAGACAGACAGATAGACAGACAGACAGACAGACAGAGTTACTTTCGCATTTATAATATTAGTAGGGATTGTATAGCAAACAGCCTATGCAAATATACGATATTAAAGTGTAAAGTCTAAATATTTTTTTCAAAGTGATTTTTTTTTCATTTGGATCCAATGTAAACGAATAAAACGGGTTTCATAATAGTAGCATCGAACAATAACATGATGAACTGCCTTACAAACTATCATCCTCATTTTTAACAGACTTCAAAAAAAAGAAGGAGGAGGAGGAGGAGGTTCTCAATTCGACCGTATATATATATATTTTTTGAAAATTTTATTTTCATAGGAAAGGAGGTATACCAAGTGTGGTACCATGTCATGGAGACCAGGACCTGATGATGGGAGCCCAGAGATACTGGGGCTAACTTTCGAAATTGTTATGGGGACGAGTACGTTTAATACTTTTTTCAGTAAGCAATTTAAAGCACTACTGTAACATGAAAGTCTGAAACTGGTCTGATGATGGAGCCAAAAGATAGTTGAGGGAACTCCTTAACCATTTATAACAAAAACCTCGTGTTTAAACTTATTTAATTTCTATTAATGAACACTTTGCATATCTGTGGGTTTTAAGTATCATTATAGGTTTGGTGGTGGAGACCATGAATAATCGAGGGAACTCCTCACCCATTAACGAAAATTACTGAATTAATTGATTTCTATTGGTGTTTTGACTTAATTGATTTCTATTGGTGACATTTTTGCACCTTCATGAGTTATTATTAGTGCTATTAAAGCTTTGATGGTGGAGACCATCGTCAGTCCAGGGAATTCTGCAATCATTTATAGCTTTTTCCTGGGGTTTAAAATTTATTGCTATTGGTTTATACTTTGCATTAAAATTAAGTTTTAGCGTCAGACGTAGTTACAGATTTTATTAGCTAAGTTCTTTACAGACAGTCAAGGTTCCTTTATGGTGTATCCACCATAAAAACCTCGCAAAAGTTACACAGAACATGGCTGCTTCGGGCTTCGCCCTACGCGGCGCTCGACCTACGGTCTCACAACGCACATCGGCCTACGGTCTCGCAACGCAGATCGGCCTCGCGTCGGTTACTTGTTCAATTGTCTCGTCTATTTCAGCCCAACGTGTTTGATGGAAGCCGCTTCGAGCTTCGCTCTACGCGGGCGCTCGGCCTTCGGCCTCGCGAAAGTTACACAGAATATAGCTGCTTCGGGCTTCGCCCTACGCGGCGCTCGTCCTACGGTCTCGGATCGCAGCTCGGCCTACGGCCTCGCGTCGGTTACTTGGTTCAGTTATCTCGATTTTTAGTCCCAAAGTGTTTAATAGAAGCCGCTTTGAGCTTCGCTCTACGCGGGCGCTCGGCCCTTTGGCCTCGCGAAAGTTACACAGAATATAGCTGCTTCGGGCTTAGCCCTACGTGGCGCTCGACCTACAGTCTTGCAACGCAGCTCGGCCTACGGCCTCGCGTCGGTTACTTGGTTTAATTGTCTCGTCTATTTCGGTCCAAAGTGTTTGATGGAAGCCGCTTCAAGCTTCGCACATTTTATTATTTTCTAAGCGATTCCGTCTATCAGTTTTGGTCAAGTATCCGATGTCTTAAAAATATCTTCTCATCCCCAACTAAAAAGTGTGAAATAAACAATTTTTAACAAAAAAAACCGGCCAAAAGCGTGTCGGGCCACGCTCAGTGTAGGGTTCTGTAGTTTTCAGTGCATCACAATACTTAAGTATCCCCACTTAAAGTTACACAAATGGGCTATCTGTGTGTAACATTGACTTGACATAGGTAGGTATATACTAAAAAAATCGACGCCCGCAACTTCGTACGTCTGCCTTCATGCATTTGTTAACGTTTGGGTCTTGAACCTAATCACCGCACCCACCCCAAACCCCACATCGCGCACTGTGTCCCGTCGTAGTTGTACTAAGCTATCCACTGTCATTGAGAATTTAATGCATTACGTGGTCTTAGAATACTTAGAAGATAATTATCACAGAACAGGTATTACGTGATAATTACTGACTATTGCCTACGTAGATAGAGTTGAAAGCATCAAGTCTTACAGGTACATATTTATCAATCTTTCTCTCAATTCCCTTAATCAATATTTACTTGGCACCGGCTTCAAGATATGAATTACTTCGTGTTACCTAAACGTTTTTCTATTCTTCTATTCTATTCTGTTATTTTTAACTTTTTAGTTCCCGTTTGAAGTCGTTTTTTTTTGTAAATTTTTTTTTATCATTTACCTCTTATGGTAATTATATTTGTACAATCATTGAATATAATATTGCTTTATATACTATAATTCATAAACTTTCAGACCGCTATTTCCCTAGTAACGCTTTTTTTTTTGACGGGGAGAAATGCGTAGATGCACCGTACCGTCACCCCGAGGGAGGGCAACGGCGTGTGTGGGACTCCCTGCCCTGAAAAGGGCACGACTACCCACTAAAACCCCCCGGTTGGATCTTCATCGCCTTAGTGGCGGCGCTATGGGAGATCGGCTAAGCCTTTACTTCCACAACGCCGCCGGCGGAACAGCCGCTTACGCGGCTGTTTGGGGGGGAGTCTGGGGATGGCCGGTCCAACGGAACCATCCCCACCTCGCAGTGGAGACCGGTGCAATGCCAGCTGAGGTGCCCTCACACCATCAGCCGGCTGGTCCCCACGCGGTAGCTGGGCGCGGTCATATTGCTTCCCTAGTATCCCATTTTATTTTTTGCAACCCTCTTAAACCATTAAACAGTAGCCTATGTATTTCTAAGGTCCAAGACTAATATTATAAATGCGAAAGTAACTCTGTCTGTCTGTCTGTTACGCTTTCCCGGTTAAACCTCTCAACCGATTTTGATGAAATTTGGCATAGGTATACGTTGAACCTCAAGAACGGACATAGGCTACTTTTTGTTAGGTAGTAAGGGGGGGAGGGGGGTTATGCCACCTTTGAAAGTTTATATGGGAAAATGTTAATTTTTTAAGTTAGAGATATGAAAGTTGGCACAAATATAGCTCTATTAAAATATAGACTACTTTTTGTTTCGAATATTAGGGGAGATAGGGGTAAAACCAACCATGAAAGGATGTAGTCCACGCGAACGAAGTCGCAGGCACAGCTAGTAGTAATTATAATTAATTAGTAAGTGGGGATTTTAAGGTTTGACGATAAGGCATAAAAGTTTCTATACTTTTTACGCCTGCTCTTCACATTAACAAGAAATTCCTTCTAAAAACAATTCTGGGTAGATTCTGTTCTATAGGGATGTTCCTTTATGAGTATCTTAAACCACTGCGCGCCAGTTTATGTAAAGGTAAAATAATTCACCCCAAATAGAAAAATCTTTTCTCCTCGTAAACAACTAGTTTACCCTTGTTGAGTTAATTGCGATAAACTTAGCCTCCATTCTATCCCTCAGTCGACGTCAAGTTGCTACTCGTACAAAGGTGACTTATTTCTAAAGTGTGCCTGTTTGATACGCCAAAAAAGAAGTTAATAACATTTGACGACCTCCGTAGACGAGAGGCAAGCGGGCCGGACTTTGGCGTCACGCCACGTCTGAGGTCCCGGGTTCGATCCCCGGGTCATTATGGGAAATGAACATTTCTACATTGTCTCGGGTCTGGGTATTGTGGTACCGTCGTTGTTTCTGATTTATGTAACACAAGTGCTGTAATCTACTTACCATAGAATCAGACACATGATGTGATGTGATGTTGTCAAATATTTATTTATTTAATAACAAAACCTGCAAATATACGTTCTCTCTAAATGTCTTACCCCATATTCATAGAAGGGAAATCATATCTTAAAATAAATGACTTTCCTTGACTTTAAAAAATCTGCAACTATTCATGTCGTGTTTCTAACATTTGTAGTTGAATAAATATTTATTGGACAACATCCCATACATTTACTGATTCTGTGGTAAGTAGCTTAAGCACTTTGGTTATTATTAATAACCAGTAGTAATATTTCATGCCTTCGAAATGCCAGTTTAAAGTTATGGCTGCCTGATCTCCAAGTTCGCGCACACATAGTAGCCACGCTCCGTGCGTTTGTTAGAGGATTACATACTTCTCTCTTTCTACTATGATTAAGTCCTCGACAAAAAAAGTAATTAGTAATTGATAGTGACAAAGAAAAATATACCTGTTCTAGTACAAAAATATGTCTTTTACGTTTCAACAAAAAATAAATATAACAAGTCATTTGAAAGTTTCTTGAGTCTGCATCAATTAAACTGCGTTAGATGCATAGTTTGTTACCCGTTTTGGGTACATACCTTTAAAAAAACTGACGGTATTGTCATAATGTTTACAATTAGATTAAAATGTTTTCCTTCATTTTTAAATCCTCTATAGACCAAAACTGAACAAAAATTACAATTAGAATTAAATATTTTACGCAATCTCTTTTCTTACGTAATAAAACTTCATTCCCACACAATAACGTTATGTTGGTAAACTTTTATCATCGCGAATAAACAGCCAATAGCGCAATACAATGTGAAACCAACAAATATCAAAGTGATATTTATAAAAGTACTGTTAGTTTCAGTTGTCATAAGTTCGACGAAATATAATGTCTCTTTTGACAATGTTCCGTAAAATAAGTGGTCGATCGCAAGGGAGGGGTGAGGTTGTTGAGGGCGCACCATGAGGCACTTGACGTGTACGTGATTTAGTCAAATGTTCACTAATCGGTAAGGTAAAAAATATTATACATATCTATAGACGAACTCAGAATCTTCTCCTTTTTTTTGAAGTTGGTTAAAAAGAATAATCAGTGGAACTAAATTAAATTTGTTTTTCTCATTTGTGTTATCCCGACACAATTCTAGCTGCCGCGAAATTTCGGCCTTTTGCCCAAACATATTTCCAAGCCCAGTCAACCGAGCTATCGGATACTGAAAAATATAACACTTTATGAAATAGGAACTTGAAAATAATCACTAATCTAATTGTCTCGCAGCTGGAATTGGAAACAGATTCATGTTTTTGTTTACGAGTCCCTTGTCACCTCCACAACAATTCAATTTGAAATAAAATAAAATAAAATAAAATAAAATAAAAATAAAATGTATTTATTTCAGATAACTAAGATCCATAAGTTGTTAGTAAAAGCTTAATATGTATGTTAGTATATTATTTTTAAAACGGACCTCGTCCTGTTTAACATATGTCCGATCAGTGGACAATCCCCACTGTCAGCTATCTCCTTCAGTACGCTGTGGCAGCTGCCACGTACTCTGTGCAATACAGACGCGCTCTTTTTTCGCATGATAGCTTCAAAGCTATCTACGCCCGCTAACGCGAACATCGTGGAAGCACTACAAAAGCGCGGCAGCCGCA
The DNA here is from genome assembly GCA_037074685.1 of Glyphodes pyloalis. Lineage (NCBI taxonomy): Eukaryota > Metazoa > Arthropoda > Insecta > Lepidoptera > Crambidae > Glyphodes > Glyphodes pyloalis. The sequence goes on from JAYKKO010000001.1 coordinate 19,589,071, forward strand.
ACAGCGCCCTGAAGGCGTTATTATATTGGACACGCAGGGCACTGTAGGCTTTCTTGGTATAGTTGGTCCATAAGCTGCACGTATAAAATGACGTACAGTACGCTTTAAAAAGCGTAATTTTAACAGTTTCCGTGCAGCTACCAAACCTATGTACCAACATATTTGCCCTCACCGACAGCGCCCTACGTTCCCTATCGATATCTTCATCGTCTTTAAGGCCATCAGTAAGAATATGTCCCAGGTATTTAAATTTATAAACTCTTTCTAAGGGTTCATTATAAAGTTTTATAGGGGGTACTATATTAGGACATTTACTCCCAGCCTTAAAGACCATAAAATGAGACTTGTTTGTATTGTACAGTAAGCCATGTGAGACAGCGAAACCCTCACAAACTTTGAGAAGCGCTCTTAACGCACCGACCGATGGTGCCAGCAAGACCATATCGTCTGCGTAACTGATATTATTGACGCACACGTTGCCAATGTGGCAACCGACACGCATGCCGCTGAGCTCCCGGATCAGTGCGTCCACGTACAGGTTGAAGAGCCTCGGAGAGGCCAAGCCCCCCTGCCTCACATCGCACTCCATCCTGTACGGCTCCGAAAATTCGTTCGCCCATCTCACATAGTTCACCTGGTTCGAATACCAAAATTTCAGCAAGTTAGTGTAGCCATTATGTACACCTGCATCTTTTAACTTGCGCCACAGGGTATCATACGAGACCAGATCGAACGCCTTACTGAGGTCCAGAAAACAGGCATACACCGGTGTACGCCTGTCCGTATAATACCTGACAGTGTGCTTTAAGCTCATTATTGCAGTTTCTGTTGACAGACCCCGCATAAAGCCATGCTGGCCATAATGAAGCGTACAGTGGTCTTCCAGTGCAGAATCAAGCACACTGTCAAATATCTTGGCTATTGTCGTTGCCAGGGATATTGGCCTATAATTAGATCTGTCTGACAGGTCCCCCGTACGGTTCTTTACAATAGGAACTACCATTGTTTTCATCAAGTCCTCAGGCAGGTATGAATGTACTATACAGATATTAAACAAAAGCGCTAGCACTCTGGGCAGATGTACACCTGCATGCTTTAAATGCTCAATACTGAGACCATCATGCCCCGGTGATTTACCTGTTGTCATAGTTCTCAGGATACGTGCGACTGTTTTACCACTGACAACATTTGGTGCGCTTCTGGTCTCAGTACTGTGCTCGTGAACTGACGACGGTCCTAGCGGTGATGAGATCATAAATTGCTCTCTAAAAAGGTTAGCAATTTGCTTTACGTCACACAGCCCTCCCACAGACTCAGGGAGACCAGGTCCAGCATTAAGTCGATTTGTAGACTTCCAGAATTTCTTGAAGTCGTTTTTCGAATGATGATGGGCCAAAATATCAAATTTTATTTGGTTGTTATGATTTTGGCACCACTTTAATCTACTTTTGAAAACACGCCGGCTGTTTACCATCTCATCATATACAAAACCCTGCTTTGGTCGACCATACAAAATCCACATCATAAACTTAGACCTGGCCTCCCTGTGTGCTGCACTTATATGTTTATTCCACCCCATTATGGTAGATTTTTTTTGTTTATAAACATTTCTTCTGTTACTATGGATTGCTGCAGATGATAAAATAGACACTAGATCCTTATATAAATTATCAATTACCTTTCTGTGACACATGTCATAACAGAAGCTATTACGACTACATTTTATAAAGTCTGATGGAAAATCTACAAATTTTAAGTTTTCATTGCATAATTCTGTATATTTTTTTATTTGCTCATCAGTTCTATTGCCCCATTTTACCTCATTACAAAGAACATTCTTTCAATTCAAAGAAATATCTTTCCTTGTATCTCAAATTAAACAATGTATAGTTAAAGTTTTACTCCAAAGAGAAAATATTCACCTTCCACGCCCTTTTTGGTTTGACAACCAATAAGAAAAATGTATGCTTTCAAAAAACATTTTTGACTACAGTTTTATAACTTAATATGGTTTACGTTGTGTAAAATACGCGTACAAACGTACTCAAGTTAAATAAATTTTTCCTCTTTAATTTTGATGAAGATGGTACAATGGTCAGTTTTGAAACGGGAAGTTTACCTTTTATTATTTGCAGTCGAACTTGTATCTACGAATAGCAATTGATACTTGTATTATCATCACAAATATTACAACTTTGATTCAGATATGGTTTATTCAGCAATTTTACCCATAATTTGGTCTGCATTGTGATACATTTCTGCAATATAATTTAAGCTCTGGTTGGGACGTAAAGAATTCCACATGCGTGTTACGGGTCGTTGACGTTACACACATACCTATAATCACCTGTCGACACCCTCCTCACAAGCCTCTTCCTACCCGTATAACATATGTACGTATACATGAAAGTATATCGAAATAACCGTAGACATATTATTAATTCATGCGTGAGGTAACGAATGAGTAGGGCTAATTTTAGGGTCTGTGTTTTTGTAGATCAAGAGGGAAATCCTAATCTTTTTTGCCTTTTTAAATGTATGATCACGGATTCTTGGCGTTCTTACATAATTTGTATAAAAACAAGCGCTAATTTATTACTCGTGTGTAAAATTCCGCCTAGTTTGCTTAATTTTGGAACATTTGAGACGCGTAAATATCTTAAGTATAATTCTATATGTACGGAGATATGCTTGGGCCGCGGTCGGGAGTAGGAACGATGAAACGAGGGGTGGGTGGCTTAAAGTAGAGATGGGACCCGAAAAATGCTCAGCGTTTTAATAAAAAATTGAGTACGATACGACCTTCCACCTCGCAGCATACTGCTTGTTTGGGCGTAAAATATATTAATGATTTTTTTTATTACTAAAGGCAATCAGCGATTTTTTTATTTATGTCTTCGTAGATAACGTTATCATAAAGCAGTTTTAGTTACTGTTTCTGTATTTTCAATAAACTTGTAGGAAATTGATATTTAATAAGATGTCTGCAAGGATCTCTATTAATACGCACCCGGCGCGTAAATGAAAGCCGCGCCGCGTGGCGTGCGTAGGGTGAGCAATAAGGAATCGTACGAAAGCGTATTATGGAACAAAATTTGGGCCCTCAGATATGCGCGCGTCACTAGCGAGTGGGCCAGAGAGCGAGCGAGCGGTCGCTTTCACTAGTCGACCGCCGCGGCGAGGGTTGAACGTTCGCCTGCTGTATTTTTGAAATTCGCGACAAAACACTAAACATTCGAACTCTTATTTTTGATAACTTAACAAAATAAAGTAAATAATAAATTAAATTAAAAACCTTTCATAAACCGTTACGTCTTATTTGTGTGTGAATAACTTTTGGATTAGCAATATAATTTTAATTTCAGCCATAAACTTGGAAGTTACAACCGAAGAATTTACTGAAGGGCATGATCTATAAAGGCTGAGTCAGTGCAGCGGTCAAATACCTGGCCAAACGCTGTTTAGTTTTGAGAGGTAAGAATAAAGTTTAAAGTTTTTTATAACATGTCTAGCTATACGTTTAATAAAAACAGGTAATAAACTAAATTAAAAGTTGATTCTAATTGAACTTTCTACTATTTATTGCATCTTCTTGTAAATTAATATCAAGCATTGAATGATTGACAGTAGAGAAAACGTAATTTTCTCGTAAAGTATTTCCATAAACTAGTAAAGTATTTTTTCAGTACATATATTTAATTAATATATTATTTAGAAAACAAGGATTCGTTGAATGTCGATATTTCTTTTCAAATTAATACTTAATTGACATGACTTCTTATTTTAATCGGAATGTCATCTAAATGCTTCTTCTTTAAAGTTAGTTTCATGAAGTTTAACTTGTAAAGTGTTTTCTTAGACAATGTAGGTGCTTAGAATACTGGGTCAAATAACGTTTATTTTTTAAAGAAATAATAACTTGAACATCTAAATTGGACTCGTAATTATTATTATCCACATTAAAATACGTGACAGAGAAAAACGCGGAAATACCATACTATAAGAAAGGAAAGTATTTTTAAAAATATACCAGACTTAATGGTTACTGTTTCATGTATAGTTTTTGTAATTCATAATATTTGCTGAAAGATGTGAGGTAATCGTTGTACATAGACACGTGACCGTTCTCCTTATGACATCCGAACTGGCAAGTTTTGTTTACGTAGGTATAGGTATAACATAACCATTTGATCATAATTACGACTACATTACTTCTGACTTTATATTAAACATCACATACATTTCTCTGATTTCGTGGTAAGTAGCCTAAGCCCTTGTGTTACATAAATCAGAAACAACGACGGTACCACAACACCCAGACCCGAGAGAATATGGAAAAGTTCGTTTCCCACAATGGATCCCGACCGGAAATCGAACCTGGGACCTCAGAGATGGCGCGACGCCTAAGTTCGGCCTGATATCCTCTCGGCTACGGAGGTCGTCAAACCAGGGAAATCACCTCCTAATGACATTCATCAAGATTTAAGATTTAACGGACGGTGAAATAATTGATTCATTAGATCTATTTTGATGCGTACTTATAGAAAAAAAAAATGTGTTCGTTAAAATTTGAAATAAAATAATGATAAATTATTTATCCCGAAAACTAACTGACAAAAAATTTTTTTTTTGCTAGGGCGACGTTGCTCTTATTTCAAAACTTATTACCTGCCGTGCGCTATGCGAACTTGTTTTTCAAAATAGGTAGATTGCTAGCGTTTTCTGTACGTATATTTATAACAAATATCACTCGACTAAACTGCTACTAAGAAACTGCTAAATTAAATCACGATTTCAAAACTATTTTTCTAAATTATCTGACTGTAAACATATCTAGGTCGGCTTAGTCTCTTTGAATCTCGCGACGAAATACGTGAGGAGTACAGTCCACGACGGATTATGATATTCTACGCTTTATAAAAATACTTTGGATGAAGTTATTAAATAAAAATTTTACAGGTCAGATTACTATGTATACGGAAACATCATCAATAAAAAGGATAGTTGTTTCATTTCATTTTCAATTGAAGGCTTTTAAAAGAATTGATCATTGTTGGAAATATTGTTTTGATAGTATGAAAAAAGTTCCTCGAAATAGCATTGTTATAATCATATTTTTTAATTTATTATATAAAATATTCAATTTAAGTAGGAGTGAGGATATTAAAAAAATATCTATTAAAAAATCTGTTATTTAACAAATTGTTATGTTTTAAATATTTTGATTAATATGATACTCATACTTATTTGGATTTTTTTTCTTTAATATTCAAAATTATACTTAGACATCCGTAGTGCAGAAAATAAGTATCCATTAGCGAAGTAGGAAAGCCTATAAATAGTACCTACAACGAACTCATCTATTTACTTCGTTGACAAAATGTGAAGATGTCTGGAGGCTTTTAGACTAGCTCAGTGGCGTATTATGGCAGTAACCCTGCTTTCTCATCAGGGGTCGTGGGTTCAATCGCAACCTAGGATGAAGTTTTGTGTTTGTTCTATTGACTTTAATGTTGTACCATCGTAAAGTGAAACGAATATTTTTTAATAATGCACATTACGCAAAGGTGGTAGGGGAAAAGGGGGTAATAGGAGTCACTTAAGCAAGATATGGAATAAAACACACAATTTTTACTTTATCTTTATTTTAATTAACGTTTAAAGTATTTTAATTATTACACTTTCAATCTCAGACAGTTTCATTGCCTTTGGAATCATATATTAATTAATAATAAACTTTAAAAAAAAAACGTCTTTGACCACCATTGTCCATATCTGAGGGCAATCATAGTCACTATGAAGACAATGAGAGTCAGCCTACCCTAACAAATGTCACATACGTAACCTTTTGGCGAGTCCCATCCTGTGCAACTAGCGTGTGCCCATAAGCCAGAAACAGTGCATCTGTACCATAATTCGTTGTTGCGACCAAACTCATTGCATACTAAACATTTATTCAAATCGTCGTCTTCATCATCATCACATATCTGATTAAGACTAATATCGGATTCTGAAGAACTGTTTAGATTTTGAAGTACGCGCTTTTTGGCCTTATTCGCAGTATCTTTCTTAGGTTTCTGTTTCTTGCTAGTATTCGGCATAAGGTTTTTTCCTTTTGCTGCTCTAGATGCTTTCTTATTTTCTTTTTCAACAAGGCTATCTTTGACGGGTGTTGATGGCATAATTTTTGCATGTTGCTTCATCCGTCCTTTTCTTATGAGCTTTTCAGGAATCATTTTGATAGGTAATGGAAGCAGATCTAGAGCTCACGTTGCTGACGAAGTCGATGGTATTGCATCAACTGCTGTGAATGATGTTGATGGCATATAAAGTATTTCTGCAGACGATGTAGATGGTGTTAAATTAGTTGTAACCGATGATTTACACGGCATTGGATCTATTATTGCAGATGATGTAGGTGGAATTGGAGTTGTTGGAGCAGATGTAGATGAAATGACGATTGAGGTATCTTGAACAATTACTTCAGGTTAGGTTAATAGAAGATAAGTATTTTATTCGGTCTGCAAAAGCCTTTTCTACTTCTGCTGTGAATACAGGAAGTCGTCCAAAACGTGGTTATGATGAATCGTCCTTCTTTAACCGCTTTTGGAGGCTTGAAAAAGGTATATTCATTAGTTTAGCAGCATTTCTCACACTGTACCCTTCCCTCATGAGAGCCTTAGCTTTTGACAGTGTTTCTGATGACCACTGAGCCTTATTTGTGGACCTGAGACGTATTTTTGGCATTTCTGAAATAGAAATTAATGAGAATTACTTTATAAGTATTTTTTAATGATTGCGGGAAAATTAGAGTCAACTCTCATTGCCCGCACTGCAGTGACTCTTATTACCCGATCGTACTAAAAGTGTAAAAAAATTTAATGAAATTTTAATTTGCTATTGAAATGCCAGAAATCTTTTTTAAATCAATAATATAACCTTAAAGACACACAATAATCTACTCTAAGTATTTAAATTGTATGTATGGATGTACTCACCACTTATTTTCTGCACACGTAAAATTACATGAAATGAGCGCGAAACTGCGAAACGGCGTTCCTGTGCAAACGATGCACAGTGTTACCAAACCCGGACGAAAGTCGATTTTGAAAAATGTAAGGTAGGCATAAAGTGACCTCATACGAATAATCTCTAATAATGACACTATTTTATCACATAACAAGTTGAGGGTAAATCTTAAACAATGTCAAGATACAAAACGTTAAACTTGCATCATTTTGCTCGTCACAAATACGCGTAATAAAAAGTGTCGATTTGCAAAATTCATAAATTAGTTGTTTTTAAAGTTATTTCTACGATTTAAAATGAATCGAGGAGCAGAAGGTATGTACTAAAGTTTAAAGTTATATGTACTTACTAAGTAATCAGAAATATAAAAAAAAAAAACTATTTTAGGTACCGACTAATTATAGGAAGTTTCACATTGTTGAATGATTATGTTTATGTTCTCCACTGGACTCCACTTTATAATTTACACAGAAATATTTAGTAGCTTATCTAGTTTTAAGATAACTAATAAAATTATACGAATTTGTACGAATGTTGAACAAAGTTATTCTTTATCCCTTGCAGAAAATTTTGAAAACTTTCACCGACGTGAATTTGCCGATTTTATTTTCAAGGATCCGGTCAAAAATTGGGACACCAAATCAGCTCATTTGCTAGAATATGTCGTACAAAAGACACATTGTCCTCCAGACCACCAAGATTTATTGAAAAAAAAAGTTTTATTAATTTTTTATAAAATTAAAACTAGATACATTAATGTCTTTCGTAAAAAAGATTTTTTTTATGCGCAGAATAACGAATGGTTGGATGGACTAGAATCTTTTCCTTTATACAAAAGTGTAACTTATAAACCAGGTCGTCCAGTTTCCTCTTTTGAGTTGGTTACAGACCGAACTAAGCGAAGAAAAACGGAGTTGTTACGCGAAATTGCCAGTGGTTCGGAGTTGGCTTTTGCTGCGTCTGTCAATTATCGACAGGAAGGTCGTAGTGATTTAGCAAAGGCTATATATCCTTCGACATCATCTACGTCTAGTGAAGGATTAACAGCTCAAAGCAGACGATTAACACCAACACAAGCTCTTTGCACATTTTGGATGCTGATTTGACTGTTCATCAATATAATGTTATTAGAGAAGCCGATAAAGCAAGATTTCCTCCTTATAAACAAGTTTTGGAAGCAAAAAAGTCGTGCTATCCATGTGAAGAAGGTATTTTTGTCAATGAAAAATCTGCTCTTGTTTCATTGCAAGCATTGTTAGACCATTCTTGTACCAGATTAATGGAGTACTTGCAACTGAAATCAATTTCATTTGAGAACGTATTGAACATTAAACTTCACTGGAAATGGGGAATGGATGGTACTTCAGGTTTCACGGAATATAAGCAAGTGTTTCAAGATCCAGAGTCTTCCGATTCCAGCATGTTTGTTACTTGTATAGTACCCTTAAAATTAGTAGGTGTAAAAGATACACATGAAGTCACTCTATGGTTTAATGATCGCCCTTCTTCGACAAGGTTTTGCCGACCTATTCATATTCAATACGAACATGAAACTAGTCAGCTGACTAGACAAGAAATGCATCGCATCGAAAACGAAATAATACACTTAAGTCCTACTTTGTTTCCAACAAATGTTTCTGTTGAGCATGCTTTATATTTTACTATGACTGATGGTAAATTATGTAATGCTGCCACTGGCACTACGTCTACACAAAAGTGTTATATCTGCAAACATACTTTGAGTCAATTTAATTGTATTGGTCTTATGCGTAATGCAGTGATTGAAACAGATAACTTACGTTTTGGATTATCCATACTTCATGCCTGGATCCGTATGTTCGAGTGCTTGTTGCATGTGAGCTATAAACTACCCGTAGAAAAATGGCGCGTGACTAATGCCGAAGACCGAAAAAAGATTGAAGAGACCAAGAAAAGAATTCAAGCCAATTTTAAAACTCAATTAGGTCTTATAGTTGATCGACCGAAACCTGGGTACGGTAATTCAAACGATGGCAACACTGCCAGAAGATTCTTTGAAAACTATGTGATATCTGCTTCCATTACAGGAATTAACAAGAACTTAATACATAGGTTCCATATTATATTAATAACATTGTCTTGTGGACGGGACATTCATGTTGATAAATTTGAAAAATATTGTCTTAAAACAGCAGTCGTTTTTGTCAAGATGTACCCATGGTATTATATGCCCACAAGTGTCCATAAAATACTTTTTCACGCCTCTGCTGTTATAGCACATTTTTTACTACCTATAGGACTATTGTCTGAGGAAGCACAAGAGGCTCGTAACAAAGACATCAAGCGATACCGCGAAAAGTTTACAAGAAAATTCAGTCGGGAAAAATCTATAAGAGATGTATTTAATCGCTTATTAATAACATCCGATCCTCTTATTTCGAGCCTTCGAAAAACACCACAGAAAAAAAATAAAAATTTACCACAGGATGTAATTAACCTCCTAAAATTAAGCGATGATATAAGAACAAGCGATAGCAGTGACGTGGACGATGAATAAACTATCTATTTTTTATAAATAAATTATTTCTATTGTTCTTAATTTATTTAATTTACTTCATAGGCACCTGTTAACTCATTTCTAACACAATTCAATAACAAAATAATATTGTCCGGATTTTCTTCGGCGAGGCAACACTGTGCGATGGACGCGCACTGGACAGGCGATCGGGGGGCCGCGAGTTGTGACGTAACAAGTCTTTATGGACAATATTCGTTTGTTTAGCTACTGTCGTCTAGGAACTAGAACGCTGACCACCATTGTCATCTGACTCTCATTGCCCCTTTTTCCCCTAAATGAGCTATATTAAATCCTGTCGACGTTTTCTTTGTTATGTAAGTATATTAGCTAGAAATTTCCAAGCTGCAAATTAGTAAGGTGATATTTTATAGTAAAAATCTACAACCGTATTTTATTGATATTGGAAACACTACACCAACTTTCCGTCTCTTGATCTTATCACAAGTCAAGTCAAAGTTTGATAGTTTAAACTAATATCATTGCCTTTTGTCATTAACCTATACTAGTCCACAGCAGGACATATGCCTTCACTAATGAGCGTCATAGAATCTTCAGTTGGTTGTATCCAGCATCTACCTTCAGGGTTTAAAGGCAGCCATCCGCTATGCACCTATGCGGGTGGCATCCTTCACTACGTTTACCGCAGTTTCCACTCACGTCTTCGTTTTTAGAGGTTATCGATCCTGTTTATCGAACATGCAAAAAAATACAAACTTTGATCAAATATTTTGTAGATGCACAAATGCGACTTGAAAAATGGTACCGGCATCACAAGCTTTCAAACAGTAAAGCCTTCTTTCACATATTCGCTTGACGTTACGTCCAAAATGATTTTTTTTCATAACTTATCACATTCTCATAATATTTAAATTTGTTTAGACTATATGGCACTTGAGGCCTTTTTGAAATGATTGTATGATAGTAGAGAGGGCGCGATATTTCAATGCTTTTTGTAATTACACGGTATGACCGCATTGCACTTCCGCGGTTTTGCACGGGCGTCGATGAAATATCATATTTGAAACAATGGTGTGTAGTTTTAATACAGTTAAATACCTATATAATTTCACATGCATTGCCTTGCGGAATACATGAGCGAATGAGTATTAGCGCCCAGTCTACTTACTGTACAGTTTTAGTACACATTTAATTTTCACATTTTTAGCACTCTGGCGTTGGTTTGGATTCCGTTTTAATAATAGTGGAACTGGACTGGGGGCAAAAAGTGAAAGTTTATGTTAACAAATTGGCGGGTGTAACAAACCGTTTTAACTTTTGTGAAAAAATGAATCCAATGTTACAAACGCTGAAACTAGTTCGTAACAGTCGGAATCAATATTGACAAAAAATATCAAACACAATGGAAATCTAGCACAACGAAATCCCTTCATAAAAGTATTGAATCGTTTGGTAGGTGATTCTACAATATTTTTTTGGCCAAATTATTTTATCACTATGTAAACTTCGTCGAATTAATGCAATGTCTTTTTATCAAAAGAGGTAAGCTGTCCTATCAAACTTTAAGAAAAAATGTAGTTTACTTTTGCGTAATAAAACAGTAATTTAAATTTCATTAAAATTAAGGTATGTGGAATCTAGAAAAATAAAAATTAGCTTGAAATATGGTTAACACAATATTATTTTATGGGAAAAATTTCTAGTAAACGCATGTCCAGTTCTTTCCCCATAATAACAAAACGATAGAATCTGATTCCAGTTCGGAATAAGCTTCGTCTATTTCTCACTTTCAATGGTCTACCATTGGACCATTGGACAGCAACACAATACAGACTTTCCGCATTAGCATCAATTCTGACGTCTGTGTTTGAGGGCTGCAAATCTTTTTTTGGTCCGATTTCGCCGCTTACATTGAGATAGCAAAACCTTTACAGGATTAGGCAAAAGCGTCCTAGATAAACTTAGTACAAAATGAAGTTCTTTACATTTTTACACTTATATAAAAGTAGTACTACGCAAACGTGATAAAAATAAGCATTGCTATAATTATGACTCACACTGCTACGAATAACATACGCGCAGGGTTTTGAAAGCTCGTAGCACGAAGGTACACGAAGCTTAACATTCGGACCTCCATTAGCGAAGTCTGGATTATATGCTATGCTGCAGTGGAAAGTTTTCGCAGATATGCCCAATCAGGCGTTAAATAAAATACTAATTATTTATCTAGGTTAATTAAACTAAAAGTGATTCCATCCATATATAGGTTTATTGTACTTTATTATATTCACGTACCAACTACACAATCAGAGACCTACTCAAGAACTTTAAATTGTCAACAAGACCTTTTCTATAGGAAACAAGAACCTTTTCTACAGATTTAGACGTCTACCAATACACTAAATTATTTGATTATTATAAATGTATTAAATATTTATAACATATTTTCACATGGTTTCATCCTAAAATAAACTAGGAGAAAAAATTTAAGGAACAATAAAGGATAAAATAAATCCATTTTTTTTGACGTTCTTTTATTGTCTATATTTCCCTTGAAAATGGTTGTACTTAAATTTTAAAATAATCATTTTAAAGCTTCAGTTTCTAGTTTTGTAATAACACGATCAAAATGTTTTTCTGGCAGAATCTTCTATTTTATCGTCACGAATACAGAAAAACTTCTAGTTCCTAGACCTATAAAAGAACTGAAAATTTAATTTATATTATTTTAAAAAATGTTGACAGAAAAAATCTCAAAACTAGAAACTGCAAGCTGTGAAATACTTATTTTTAAATTTCAGTACGACCATTCTCAAGAGCAATTAAACAGCCAGTTAGTTACAAAAACATCACTTATTTGATTTTTTTTTCTTTATTTTTTGTCTTGTTATATAATATGCATTAATAAAACTATATAACGCAAACAATTGCGTATAAAGACGAAATTAAAGAACATATTATTACTATTTTATTAATATTAAATTTATAGACATTTAAAAAATATACTGTGTACCTTACATAATTAATTTAAATAAAGTTAATCGAATGCAATCAGGCATGCTCTCAAAGATAACGCATTTAGACTACGGTTAAAAACCGCAACGCCAATATAAGTCATGGACTACAAATTTTGGCGCAAAACAAAACGCGGATTTAAAATCAGTCCCGGAAAAAACCATCAGTGCGGCCGGTTCCATTAGTTTCTTTATCTCATAAAATCAGGTGGTTAAAATCCGCGGCGGTTTAGCCGTAGTGCGGCCTAAGCCTTACACGAATATTTATTCTGGAAATAGTATACATCCACAAATTAATTCATGAAATCCTCTCTTAATACCAACTCCTTATATTACTTTAGTCATACTTGTACTACGTGTTATTTAGTGATCTGTTTTAAACAAATTTATTTTGAAATCCTCTTAAACGTCTACAAAGAAAGGATATTTGATGAATAATTGTGAGCGTAAAATAATATTCCTTTGTCAATTTCTTCCTCGAAAATTGTGAAGTGGCAAAAGTTCTTGTATATTTATCATTAGGGTAGCGGTTAAATCACTTTGAGAGTTTAAAAGTTTTTATCCGAAACCTTGAGAAAGCCTTCAAGAGAGGTAGGGCATAGCGATTTATCGCTCGAACTGGAGCAGCCCGACTGGTGAAATACCTCCACCTTACAGAAGACCGCAGCCAAATAACAATCACTTCTGTGTTGTTGTATTCCTGCGTGTGAGTAAGGTTTCCAGAGCTCCTGGGGGGTGCTACATTAGTAGCAGGGGTAGCCTTCAAGGTAAGGGCGACAAGTCCAGTAACAGATGTATTATGCTGTACATGTCGCCCTTAAGCTAGGACCTCATTACCACTTAACATCAGGTGGGATGAGGTCAATCTTGAAGTGCAATATAAAAATGTCTTATTGTCGCAATAATATAAAAATATTATTATAAGTTATATGTGGATCCTTAAATTTTTTCGGCTTTTTGTGTGAAACGGCTTCGACAGCGACAGCTGGCTTGCGGTTTGCTTCTATCTGAACATAGTCTATTTTGTATTTTGATTGTAATCTTTTCTGCTAATGAATTCACTTCAAAATTCTACATCAAGTGTATGATGATAAAAACTGCAATGCAATACGAGTATAACAAACATGTATTAGAGCAGAGTTGGAAGAGCATCAAGCGTGATACGTGAAGGTTCACTCCGAGTGGAGATCAAAAATATATATATATTTTTTTTTATATTGCACTTCAAGATTGACCTCATCCCACCTGATGTTAAGTGGTAATGAGGTCCTAGCTTAAGGGTGACAAGTACAGCATAATAAATCTTTACTGGACTTGTCGTCCTTACCTTGAAGGCTTGACCCCTGCTACTAATGTAGCACCCCCCAGGAGCTCTGGAAACCTTACTCACACGCAGGAACACCACAACACAGAAGTGATTGTTATTTGACTGCGGTCTTTTGTAAGGTTCACCAGTCGGTTTTATTTTTTTCATTATCTTTCTTTAAAATATAAAAAACTTGCCAGTTTAGAAGAATGCGTTTTAAAATGTAAACTCCTGTTTATTTGAAGTTTGGTTATGATTAGACATAAAAAAAGGTTTCAATGACAATTTTGCAAAATAAAACAAGTTTTCACTAAAAGACCACACGTGCATTTAAAAATATAGGACCGCCGCCCGCCCACGACGGCTTGTTACTCGCATCTTGCAATTAATTAACCTATTACGTGGCTGAGGCGCGGCGAAGTAATTGACCCTAAACGTTAGACAGCCATAACGAATTTATATTTTAAAACACTTTAACTTCGAAGTATTTAGCATTTAGATGTAAGATTAAGCGTCTTTGATGAGTGATATATAATACTACTTGCAGATCCTTATTCGCGTTAAATATTATTACTACTAACACTTTAAAAAAATGTTTGTACCGGTTATAGCCAATGAAAACAAAACCACTACTACTTAACATCAAGACATGTTATTAGAATCTTGTGAGTTACTCTTGCTAGATCATATAGTTATAAATAATATAGTTTCGGTAATTTTTTGCTCCAACATCGTGGGTCCTTAGTATATTCCAACTCTCGACGTATTAAGCTCCAAGGACGTTTTAACTTTTCTTAAAAGTTAAAAGGCTGAGACTCTGAGAATACTTACTTTTAGAAGTGTTATTTCCGCGTAAATGTCTCGAATATCGAGTTATGGAACTGTTCAAAAAAGGATTTGAAAGTCTTCTCACGGCTGAGGTTTGTTTGTAGCGCACCATCAGCTTAAAGTTGAATCGGATTTAAGATTAAACTTTATTGGTTTTTATTACTGAACTTTAACTTACCAGCTTGATTTAAAAAATTGCGCCTTGAAGAATTTTATGTACGGTCATCAAAATAAATGTTTGAATTCCATATTACGAGTAGTATCGTGGTTTTAACTGAACGAATTTATTTATTTACGAAAAGATAGATAAAATTGTGTATATTATGACACGAGCCCCATAAAAACCACCTATGTAAAACTGAAAACACACACTTTTCCCTAAATAAGGTACGGACAACACACATAAACGGTGCTTATCTATGTCAAGCTCTAACAGCGAATAGTACGTTGCCCTTTTTATTAATAAGGGAAACACCAAAATTTTTATTAATTTGAATATTTCGTACTTTAATGACACATTTAACAGTAGGTACCTACTATCTAAATACTTTGAATTCTCGCGTACCGGTACGGTCATTCGTAAATCTTTAAAACCAATGATAAAATCGATCCATAAATACAAGATAAATAATCCACTTATGAAACTTAAATGAGGTATTGTGCATATAGTTATTTACATAAGAGAGTGTCTATTATTTTACCAGCTTACAGTTCTTCACAGGTTTTTTTTCGCCAATGTTCAAAATATTTGCAATTTCTTCAAAGTCTCGATGAGTGAATAAAAAAAGAAATTATATTTAAGCAAACGGAACCCAAGTGCCAGTTAATGTCTAAAGCATGCCTATGTGTCATTTATCTGAATATAATTAGATGAGGTTACTCATTTTATTTTGGCGGAAAAGATACTGGGTACTGTAGGTATCTTTGCAGAGGACAAAATCGACTTCAACCTTATAACGATTATTCACTCATTACGGGACAACCGGTATAAAAAACAAGGATGCACTGATTTCTCTTTTTGTAGGGAGAGGTCCCCACCCTTATTCGTCATCCCCGGCCCTTATAACAATTATATCTCAATAACATATTCTAAACATTTTTAACAGACGAGGCGTTTAATTATTCTTGTTATATAATGATCTTATTTTTTTTTATCTCGTTCATCCATTACTTTTTCCACACAGTTTATTGAACAATGCAATCATTAAAAGATAGGTTTCATAAAAAAATAAAGTTATTTATAGGTTTTTTGGAATCTAAAGGATTAGGCAAATTACTTTATTGGAAATCTGCCAAATTTATAAGTCAATTTTCAAAATGGCGTCATAAACGTAATAAAAAACCAAAATATCCCGGAGAACGATGGGAAAATTACAAATAATTTGAGAAGTCAGACAATAATGTTCACTCAGCAGAGTGTATCTGTGATTATTTTACTGATTCCAGATAATTGCAGACATTGCTCGTTTGTAACTTTTTTAATGCAGAAACGATTTATGCCTTTGTGTATTTTAATACTTTTTGGTATAATATGCAAGATACATTAACCATTTATCACGATGAGCTGTATATCGATCCGTCTACAAACAATGAGGCGGCTGGGTCACGTCCCAGCTTGAACGATACAATAATATGATTAGTATCGTTTTACCTAAACGAACATTTCCCAAATACAATTTAGGCATACAAATCCGATTTTTATTTTGTTTGAACCTTCTTTCAGTTATAAATAAAGCAATTTACTTGTTCAATCGATGTAAAATCTCATATTAATCACTTTGATTGATTCTAAAATCCTACAGATTTTTAGATTGTACAACATTAATCAATTAAATTTGAATTTATCGCCTTCTACTATTTCCTCTACCAAAAGGTTGTCTTGAAGAGATCGAGAGTTCTAACAATAAGACTGCCTAAATTGTTCTATAATTTGTGTGTAAAACTAATTACTGTAAAATTTTGTGTAATAAAGTATTTATTGACTTGTTTTGAAAAAGGTTATCTCCGTACATCTTAAGAGCGATAATCTTAAATACCTATACCTAAAAATGAATCGCTGTTCGTAAGTTTCACTAACTTGCTTTGTTTTCACTTGATTTGGTTGGTTTTAGAGCCGAGGTCCAAAAAAGGTTTAAAAGGTAAGAAAATATGGAAAAAAGTAAGCAGCACAACGTTCGCCAGGACAACTAGGTAGTGTTAAAAATTAGTAATGCTTGAAGGTTGATTTTTGGAAAAAAATCTTATAAAAGTATTAACCTGGACAAACTATACACTTTTAATCAAGATTGGTTTCATAAATTTACATAAGTTCTGTTTAATTTAATTTAATATTAATCCGCTCTAATATTAAACTTGAACAATTGAGTAATCGTACACGTAGGATTCAACTGTTATTTGAAGTAATAACAGCTGCATTTTTCATGTCGGAATAGACAGTGCAACAGCTGCATCCAATTAAAGTTTGGAAACTTCACTGTTTTAATTTTAACATAGATGTTATTGATTTATTGATATAGAATAGGTAAATTTTTAGTTCTGTATTTTGTGCCACGTTATTTTTAGAACACAAATACTCATATTATTTTGTTTGAAGTTTCTGTGTCTGTCTTTTTTGTCCAAATTATCTTCGTAATGTTGTACTCTAAACTGTGTCTTGAGGTTTTAAAAATGATATCTTTTTATTTTTCGAAAAGAAAATATTTCTTGATTCATCTATTCGTTAAAAGAGGATAATCACTATTCCTACAGCATAATTATTGTTGATATGCTTTCTTCCTACTATCAGAAATTTTAATACATCCAATAATTGAACATTTGACACTTTCAATTTATTTATGGACACATGAAATGCTTGAGCTATTTTCGTTAACGCCCGTAAATAATCGAATTAATTAGCACTGCCTAAATCGCAATACCTATTTGATTTTACTTAATGAATAAGGTTAAACCTGATAAAATTAAGTTAATCTACTATATGTTATGTGCTGTATTTTAAGCTTACACCGCTATTCCTTAATACCTGATGAAAATAGTAATTAAGATTTTTCAAATATGATAATTGAACTTTTAATATAGGATTTTTCATATTTTGGTAAATATCCATAACATCGAACTTTAAATATTAGAAACAGAAAAATTTTAAAGATACGTGAAGGTCGTGGGTTCAATTCCCGCACCGCAAGGGGAGATAAAAAAAATTCTGTTTCTAATATCCATAACCTTCTATACGATCCAAGGTCAACTTTCGTTCTTATTTCAGGATTTAATTGATTCGAAAATTCAATGATAAGTCATTCTTGCACACAATGTAATGCATGACATACAATACTGAATAAGATTGATAGATAATAATTGATATCTAAGTAGAAAAAAGCTTTTGTTGCATCTAAATTTTAGATGTATAAAATAGTTGATGTATGTAACTTTTATCAATCAATTCGTTCGAAAAGATTGTCAAATAATGGATTTTTTTGTATGCAAAATATTGAGTTCAAATAAAAATCTGAATTAATATTTTTAGAGTTTCTGGACAAGACGTTCTAAAAGCTGTCAAATTGGATATCTTATTATATTTTCTAAAACGTTGATCCTACAGTGAAATTTAAGTAGATCCCACTCGATCCATTGACTATTACTGGTTCCTACTGATACTTATTTGGAGTAGATCCCACTCGATCCATTGACTATTACTGGTTCCTACTGATACTTATTTGCGACGCTTGTGTCTGATGTGTTATAATAAAAAGAAGCGGCAGGCATTGTATTTATGCTTAAGAGTAATGTTTAAACCAAATAATGGTAAATAATTTATTTTTTAATCCTATAAATGTCTTAAAAGGATTGATTATATGGAGAGGATAGATTTGATGGAGAGGATTCATTGTGAATTTCATGTAAGTACTAGCGGCCTGAACCCGGTAAAATGTGCTATATTTTTCTTACCTTACCTTGACATTTACAAACATAAAAAATATATATTTAGTAAAAATAGTCCAGTATTTCTAAATTCATGTGTGTACTGTATACATTTAAGCGATTATTTTTTATTTAGATAGATAAAAAACGGTTTCTAGCACTATTAATTGCGATCTGGATGAAATTCCATCATCTATTGAAGTTTTATGAACGAATGCTCTGTTATTCCTAAAGTTTTTAAATGTATAACGCGTTAATTTATTTAAAAAGTCCAAGTTATTAATTTTCTTCGTAACCCATTACTTATAAGATAACGGCCGCCGTGCTGCGCGAACCAGAAATGAGAATTTCTCATTCTTTATCAATTATTCTCTACTATTTAACTGTGTTTTTACTCTACAGTGTATGCGTCTATAGATTTATGTTTTAATGCTGTAATTTCGCCTTGGTTCTAGTTAGGGGAAAAGAATAACTACAATGAAAAGAAGTCTACTGTACAATCAGTTTTTAAAAGTTCTGAGAGTCTGTATTACGAGATTGAAACGAACTGAAGTATCTTTCAAAATTTAATAAATTATATTTCGAAAAAAATTGTCAAGAAACATTTATAAAATGGTAAAAATATATTAGATGGTGTATGAATGACTAGTACTATTTAAACAATAAGTATCAATTTGGGAAGTGATATAAATCAAACTAACGTTGTGTTTATAATTCATACATTTTTTTTGTGTAAACCTTCAACATTCATATCAAATTTTTTCATCAACCATGAATCCAAATAAGGTGTAGTTACACCTGAATGGAATCAAAGAGTAGTCAAATTAGAATTTAAACCGATTTTAATAACAACTTTGACACAAAGTTCCACGCCTCTGTAATTAATGGAAGTTATTTTCATTGACAATCATTGATAAAAAGGCCAAATCGCTTGGCATGAATAAGTCTATTATTAACTTGAAAATTCTTTCACAACTTTCTTGTAGTCTGACATTATTTCAAACACAAGAGATAGGATTTAGAATGTATTAGTAGAGATGAGAGCTAGTGTATATTAGTTTTGGGCCACAATTAGCCTAAAAAATCTAAATCTTTAAATAACTAAATCTTTAAAAATGCGATGCCACCGAGTAGAGTTCTTTTGCATCATTTGATTCCTAGTCATAAAAATATTAAAAAAAATATTTACTGTCTCGGATCTGGGTGTTGTGGTTACATCGTTGTTTCTGGTTTCGGTAACAAAAGTGCTGTAGCTACTTACTGTGATGTGATGTTGTCCAAAATTCATTAATTAATCATTAAAAAAACCAATAAAATTATGGTTTACGTTTGGATTACAAGTGTTTAGCAAAAGTTTGTCATAAAATGTGTGTCTAGTAATGCACTATACATAAACAAACAAATGTGCCACTCAACTAGTCGTGTAGGTACTCAAAACAGCATTAAATACTTACTTAAGTGATATCGATCGTACGAGACGACGGATTCGGTTTGGATTTACTAACGGTGCTTTAATGTTTCAAGAATACATGAATGTGCACCTTACGAAAGGATTATCAATGATCGAACTATCTGCGGCACTTAGCATGGAACATGATTTTCAAAAAATCATAATGGCTACCATATTCAACACAATCGAATCAAATGACTCAAACTGTTTTGTCAAAGTGTAAATATCAGAACTCAATAATTCCATCCTTGGCGACCGTAATTCAAACCACGCTATTATTTTATTAAAGCTTTACTTCATTGTCAAATGGGCCAAGTGATTATTTTTGATGATTTTGTTTTTAATTTTTTTTTTATTTCATTCCCAACATGTGATATATCGTTGGATAGGTATTTAAAAATGAACAAGGATTTACTAAGATCATTTTTTGATAATTTTAATAATTTAGGAAATAATCGCTCCAAAATAAAATAAAATTGTGTCCCCCCCCCTGAAGAGAACTGCATAAAGGCTTTCTAGGAAAATTATTTTGAACCTGATGATGTCCCGTCCCACTGCAAGACAAAATTAAGAAATCGGTACAGAAATATGAGTACTAACTGAAACACCAAAGCCAAATGGGGATTGGTGATGGATCCCAAACTCCAAAGCATCTAACTCACGACCTATAACAGATTTACGTAGAAAACTTAAAAATCGGCATAAGTAACTCACTCTAACACACTCACTTTTAAAAAACTTACTGTATTGTACTGTAAGTACTGAGACATGAAAATCCTGTTAGTATTGAACCACTTTACAAAGCAAAACAACCGTCGAGGAACTGCGATAACAACCGAGGTACTCCTGATAACGCAATAACTACAAATTATTATACTTACATAAAAAATAACTGTTACAAATAAAAAGGAAAATAAATAACGGGATACGAAAATCAGAATAAGAAAAATGCTTATTTAAAAAGAAAATAAAAATATAAAATGAACAGAATAGTATAAAAAAAACAAGAAAGGAAAAAAGTGGCGTTAAAGTGACAGGCCATTAGAAGTAATAGCCATAAAAAGCTTCATGGATTCCGTAAAAATACCATAAGACAAAAAGTAAAATATTGATTATGAAAACTAAGTATATCAAATTAATCGAACAAGTAAAAATGTGTATTTTTGTTCTAAAGATACGCGAGTAATTTTGTATGACGCAGTTTAGCGCTTTCATTCCAGCTGCGGGTAATTCGGGTACAAATATGAACTTTGTAAATAGGATCATCCCACCAAAACAGAGAGGCAAGGTCGGTCATGAAAAATGTTTATTGCCTTGTCAGGATGTTACGTATATGTATGTAGGTGAATTGTTCAAACAGTCGAAATGTCTCGCTTGAAACAATAGGCCGTACATTGTTCTGTGTAGATACTAAATAATGGTCATCTAGATATATTTCACTATTTAGAGACAATTGTTATTACCTACTTAATTAGAACACGATTCATTCGTCTTTCGTCAGATACCATTTTCATCATTATTCTTATTCAATAGCTGTTGCATTTACATTAAGGGACCGGCTACTCTACGGTCCATTGAACAATAACCGCCCAGCACCCCGCCTCAACTATTGTGAAATGATTCATTATGACGGAACAAATTGAATTATTGTACCAATAGCCGTTGGCCACGCAAATAAACACCATCGTACCCGACGCCAGGTTCGCCAAATTGTCTTAACGTTGTTTTTAAGGGTTCTTCTTGTAAAAATTGGTATGTAAAATGAATATTAAATCTAATAAGTAACAAAATTGTGTGCAAAGGTCATCGTATTGTATTCGTTTTTTTATTTCCATCTACACTAATATTATGGAGAGGATTTTTTTTTTGTAATGAATGGGCTCAAAAACTACTGGTTCGTTTTTAAAAATTCTTTTATTATTCGAAAGCTACATTATCAAAGAGTAGCATAGGCTAAATTTTTTTTTAAAAAAGGGTTCCGTAAAATAGTTGGGAAAAAAACACATATTTTACGAAACCCTATTTTCATTACACTATTACCCGGACACAAGGTGTAACAAATCAACCAGAAAAGTTACTTATTTTGCGTACGCTGCCTAAACTATAATAGATAGAACCATTGAATATTCTTATTAATTGTAGATCTTCTACAAAAAGTATGTAATAACATTTAAAGTAAAAAGATGTAATAGGAAGTAATGCATTTTCAAAGTTTTATTATATTTATGCAGAATGTTTATAAGATCTACAATAAATCCTTAATTAAAAACCACTATAGGTACTTACCAAGTTAAAATCTATACTAATATTATAAATGAGAAAGTAACTCTATTTGTCTGTTTGTCTGTCTGTCCGGTTTTCACGCTTAAACCACTTAACAGATTTTGACGAAGGTTGGTACGGTTATACGTGGAACCTCTAGAACGAACATAGGCTATTTTTTGATTGAAAATTAGGGGGAAAGATGGTAATACCGCCCTTGAAAGTTTACAATGGGAAAATAATTACTTTTTAAATTAGAGATATGAAATTTGGCACAAAACTCGAAATTCAAAACAAAGCTCAAAACTTGGTTTAAAATATGGACCATTTTGGTTTTCAGTATTAGGGGAGATAGGGGTAACGGCGACCATGACAATAGATATATACGGAAAAACCCTGTAGTTCACACGAACGAAGTCGCGGGCACAGCTAGTGTTTTATTAACATTAATTCCCAAATTAAGGATACTCAGGTGTCATTTGTTTATACGCGTTATTTTTTTCTTGTACATTTTTTTCACTTGAAAACATGCCAAATTTGTCGACTAAAACCGAAACCTTTATAAGTATGTAAATTTAAGCTTCTAAAGCACGACAGACTACACTTTAGAATTGTATCTCGCTAATGTCGTGGGTATAATAACTAATATCGAACTGCAAGTGTGTACCGTGATGTACTTTTGACGTTACCTATTTACTAACTTTCAAAAATAAACTTTAATCCCAAATTCAAAGAATTATTTTTCCGTGTGGACAATAAAGGGAAATAGGATCACGACTCGGAAAAGTTTCTTATGCCGGAACAGTACGACTGAACGTGTACAAACCTACAGGCTGTCTCCTTTGAAGCTGTTTCAAGTTCTTAGATATAATATAAAAATAAAAATTCCAAGAAACGATTACTGCTTGCAGCGCACGCTACCGTATATACATATACTAGCGGCCCACCCCGGCTTCGCACGGGTGCTTATGTAAATATACCTACTTCAGAATGTCCTTATACACATAGCTGGGCACCGTTAATCAAACAGTTAACTTCGTTAATCGTTAATCCGCTAATAAAAAAGTTAGCTTCGTTAATCGTTAAAGCGTTACATTTCTGAAGAATTAACGCAAGTTAACGTTAATCGTTAATCCGTTAATCGGTAATCAAAACGGTTGGATAAATGGTCATGGATTCTCACAAGGACCCGGAATCCATACTCAATACATTTATTGTCAATCATATGGTGTAAGTAGGTGTTACATTCAGATATAGTACATATGAACCCTGATGGGTTTAACAATTTGAAACGACAGGCAGATTTTATTATATAATGAAGTAGGTATGCAAATGTTATGTCATCAATATAAAGTCCTTTACCCAGTAAAAATATGTAACTATTTTTTTTTTTCTTTAAATTTTAATAAGTATGTATTGTCAAATTTGTATTATTTGTGTTATAATTTGTGTTATTCTTTGGTCAATTTTAATTTTTTTTTTTTTTTTTTTTAATGTCAAAGTTATATTCATATTCATGTCAAAAATTTATTCTTACAACGTAAAATATTAGTAGTTTGTTTAGCCTACGTTAAATATAACAATCTGTCAAATAAACATTTTTTACATTATTATTATAGGAAATAAGTCAGTAAATGAATTTAATAATAATAATATTAATTTATAAGATATGTCATCTCAGAAGTATTTGATAAATTTAATAGTCTATATTATATTATGGTTTTATCAGGGAGGAATTCGTTTAATGTGTAATAGGTTTTTTCGACTAACAGGTGTTTTAATTTTTTTGTGAAAACCGGCAGAGATTCTTCTAGTTTAATGCTGTTGGGTATTTTATTATATATTGTAATTGACATTGCTAAGGGACCTGAACTTAGCATTCCTAACTTCGATGGTGGCTTTATGAGTTTATGTTCGTCTCTTGTTGGAAAACGGCGCGGGATGTCTCCCTTTTTCTTGTAGAATCCTGTATTTTTCCGTACAAACTTACAGACTTCTAATATATAAATTGAAACTAGTGTCAGAATTGATAAGCTTTTGAAATGTGGCCTGCAGGTATCTGTATTTTTGAGGTTTTTAATTATTCTTACACATTTTTTCTGTAGGGTAAACAATACGCTCAATCCGATTCCAAGTCTTCCATGATAGGGTCTTGATTACTGCACTTGGCGGGGTGGGGGGGGGGAGTCTATTTGAAACGTTACGATGCGGTCTAATAAAACTTTAAGAACCGAAACTCCCATTTGGAAAAGTTTTGTTTCCCTTACGGTTTCCGGGAAATCCCTCGATTGTATTATTTTGTGGTCGTCTTTTTTTAAAGAAAGAGGGAGGGGGTGTACAGAAAAACGTTACGGTGCATTACATAGAAGGGGGGGGGGGGGGGTCAAAAATGTCTAAAATTTACATTACGTAATGACATTATGGCTATTTTCATAGTTTAATGTCATACGGTCTATTGCTGTGGAGCTCAGCTTCTGACATACAAACCATATTTGTATTACAGAAGAGAGCTATTCGATCTATATACAACCTTAGATCGCGTGATTCACTTAAATAATTATGTAAAGAGATTAATATTTTAATCGTAGCCTCCTAATTCATGTTTGACTGCATTATGTATGTAGGTACGTAAAATCTTCATTTGTTCTATAAGAAATGCGATATACATAGTTTTAATACAAGAAATAAACATACGCTCGCTATTTCAAACCATAGGCAAAGTCAAAGTCAAAGTCAAAGTCAATTCATTTATTCATGTAGGTTACAAGTAACACTTATGCATCGTCAGAATGAATACAAACCAAAATTGAAGCTATAGCCGGTTCGGAACCTAATCCTACCGAGAAGAATCCGGCAAGAAACTCAGTAGTTATCCTAATCTTTACAATGTTTAGAGCTAGAGAACTTAAAAACTATGGTGTGCGAGCGAACAGACAATCATGTCCATATATGTTTATCGTTTAAATATTCATCAAGTTTATAGTATCCTTTTCGCATTAAACATGATTTAATATGGATCTTAAATCTATGCATAGGTAAATCAACAATACATTGCGGTAACTTGTTGAATATTTTTATACTTAATCCCACGAATGTTCTACTGGTTTTACGAAGCCTATGGTTTGAAATAGCGAGCTTATGTTTATTTCTTGTGTTAAAATTATGTGTGTCGGATTTCTTATAGAACAAATGAAGATTTTTACGTACATACATGATGCAATCAAAGATGAATTGGGAGGCTACGGTTAAAATATTAATTTCTTTAAATAATTCTTTAAGTTAATCACGCGATCTAAGGCCGTAAATAGATCGAATAGCTCTCTTCTGTAATACAAATATAGTTTGTATGTCAGAAGCTGAGCCCCACAGCAATAGACCGTATGACATTAAACTATGAAAATAGCTGAAATAAACTAGTCTCGCCGTTTCAACATCAGTAAGATGCCTAATTTTTCTAACTGCATATGCGGCAGAACTAAGTCTTCCTGCCAGAGCACATATATGAGGACCCCATTGTAGCCTCGAATCTATAGTGATTCCTAAAAAAGTTGTTGTATTTATGACTTCGATTTGTTCATTATTCATAACTATATCAGTTTTTATTTGCCTTACATTTGGCATTGTAAATTTAATGCATTTAGTCTTTTTTGCATTGAGGACGAGGTTATTTGTAGTAAACCAATGCAAAACTTGTGAGAGCGTATTATTTACATCGTCATAGGATTGCTTATGCCTGTCAACTTTGAAAATCAGAGATGTATCATCTGCAAACAACACAATCTCACATAGACTTTTGGCAAAGTGAGGAAGATCATTTATATAAATCAAAAAGAGAAGAGGTCCTAATATAGAACCCTGGGGCACTCCCATGACTAGTGGTGCGCCAGAAGAAATGATTCCGTTAACATTAACTTTTTGTATTCTGCCAGTTAAATAAGATTGGATTAAAGATATAGCAGGACTTGAGACACCGTAATGTTGCAACTTCAATAGCAAGGTTTCATGATTGACACAATCAAACGCCTTTGACAAGTCGCAGAAAATACCAATGACATCCTGCTTTCTCTCCCACGCATCCAATATATGTTTGACGAGTGCCACTCCGGCATCAGTGGTCGATCTACCTTTGGTGAAGCCAAATTGTTTGTTGTGTAGTAGATCGTTTTCATTAAAATGTGTTATTAATTGATTGTATATAATTTTCTCAAAGATTTTACTGAGTGCTGGTAGTATGGAGATGGGTCGAAAGTTAGAAGGGTCACTTTTTACCCCTGACTTAAAAAGGGGAATGATTTTACTAAATTTCATTAGATTGGGAAACTGACCCAGATCTATGCACTTATTAAATATGTAAGCTAGATGAGGGGCAATAGTAGTAATAATACTTTTTATTATCTCTAAAGAAATCCCCCATAAATCCTCAGTCTTTTTAATGTTTAACTCTTTGAATGTTTTAACAATTTCATGATGATTAATGTGAGTAAAGCTGAAGGAGGTTAGACATTCACATACATTAGACTGGAGGAGAGATTGAGCAAGATGCGGGCTAGAATTTATTCCACTAGTAGTAACTGTAGGAATTTTCGAGAAATATGTTTCAAATGCATTGGCCACTTCATTGTCAGAATCAATTGTATTTTCGTTAATTTTAAGAGAGAACTTGTTTTCTCGAGTTTTATTTTTACAAGTCTCTTTGTTAATAATGTTCCAAGTGGCCTTTATTTTATTAGTCGATTTCTTAATTTTTTCCTTAAAAAAATTTGATTTGGCTATTGCGCAAACCTTTTTAAAAAGTTTTGAATACATTTTAATATATTCTATTATATTAATATCGGTACTGTTGTGTTTAATATCATATAATTCAAAAAGTCTTCTTCGACTTTTATAAATACCTTTCGTCGCCCAATCACTAAATTTGATTTTAGGATTGTCTATTTTAATAACTTTCTTAGGAAAATGTGAATTAAATTGGTCTATAATTGTATCGAATAATGTTTTGTACAACTGATCAATGTTGTTGTTCATTATTGGACTAAGGGAAATTTCATCACGAATATGTTTCACAAACTTCTCAACGCGACTCGTACTGATTGGTCTGCAAGTAAACCTTGAAGAAGCTAAGGTATGATGATGCTCAAGCACTGCTTTCTGCCCGCTGTGGTCCGAGCTTACAAAATTTATTATTGATTTTTCCAATGCTTTACAGTTGCAAAATATATTATCTAAGCAGGTAGCTGATGTGGGCGTTACTCGAGTTGGTTCAGCAAAAAGGTGATGTAGGTCAAAAGACTTAAATAAGTTTAAGAACCTAACCGAGTATTGTGAATTTTTATCTAAAATATTAATATTAAAATCCCCACATACAACTACTTTTTTATTGCTTTTACACACTTTTCTCAGAACCTCTTCCATGGTAGACTCAAATACAGTAAAGTCACTGGAAGGAGGTCTGTATACACAGACTATGATATGTTGCTCAAGCTCTGCACACGAAAGTTCAATAGTGCGCTCAATAGAGAGTGATACAATATCTTTACGATTTTTTGATGTTAACGATTTATTTAGTAAAATTAGTGACCCACCTCTAACAGCATTCACCCTAGTGAACGAACTAATGAGCTCAAAGTTATCAATATTAATTAATAATTTATATTGTCGAAACCAGTGTTCAGTAATACACAACACATGAATATTGAATTCATTTAAAAATAGTTCTAACTCTAGTTCCTTGCCAGTAAAGCCCTGAATATTTTGGTGTATGATATTTAAATAATTAGATTTTCTAGTTGTCAAAATTAATTTGCTAGAGTTATCCTCTATTGTCTTATGGTATAATTTAAATTATTTGGAACAACTTCCAAAGTCTCATTTATAATGTCATGATTCTGCTCAATAGAAGCAGCCTGAGTAGCCAATTTCTTGGCTGAAATTTTTATAAAATATGATAGCGACATTGCTATCTGTCTCTTATAAAATTTAGAAAGATAAAAGTTATCTTTTGTCGAATAAAAACTTGAATTAAATGTCAATTTATTTGTAAAATTAAATGTCATATTATTAATATCAATCATATGAAATTTTTCTGAATAATTATTATTACATGTCAATGTGCTCATCATTGTATTAATTTTATACCTAAGGTCATTTTCTCTCTGTGACAAACACTTACTATATGGAAGTGTAAACAATACAATTTGATTTAAATTCAATGCATTAAGACACTCAAAACATTGAATAAAATCCCTTTTGTTTACATTTCCTCTATTGGCAATCAATAATATCAGAATAGTATTTTCTGAGAAGTTATATTTACAAATTCTTTTTACAATTTCATTATATGGCAAATTTGGTAAACAATAATTTGAGACAGGTTGTCCCAGATATGTACTCATCAATAGGCCCATATCTTTACCCAACTCATCACTAAACATAACAAAGTTGCAAGTACTTACTGTTTTTGATGACTGAGTGAGGAAACTGTTGGAATTACCTGTATTGGATAAGGGTGTTAAGTTATTACATGTGCTTGACAGTGATGAGTCACATACCAACCGAGAGCTGTTTAAATTGTATGAATTTTCACAGTTTTTATCAGCCGTCAATGATGTTTCTAGTAGACTCTTCAAAGCAAGCATGTGTTCCTCACTCTCCTTCTTGGAACTTATATACCTACTAGTCATATTGTCCAAGGAAACTTTTAACATTTGTATTTTATTTTCTAATTCTAGTAAATTACTGTCATAGGTTTTGATGTTATTATTTATTGTTAAAGAACATAAATCTAATTCATCACCTAAACGACGTCTTTCATTAATACATTTAGTTTTATTACATGAACACTTTTGTTTCTTCTTTTGGCTTCGTAAAACCAGTAGAACATTCGTGATATTAAGTATAAAAATATTCAACAAGTTACCGCAATGTATTATTGCATAGATTTAAGGTCTATATTAAATAATTTTTATGCCAAAAGGATACTACAAACTAGATGAATATTTAAACGATAAACATATATGGACATGATTGTCTGCTCGCTTACACACCATAGTTTTAAGTTCTCTAGCTCTAGAAATTTTGTAAAGATTAGAATAGCTACTGAGTTTCTTGTCGGATTCTTCTCGGTAGAATTAGGTTCCGAACCAGCTGCATAAGTCTTACTTGTAACCTACATAAATAAATGGACTGACTTGACTTGAATCTATTCACAGCTTTCTCGCATAACACTCGCGGTGCCATGCGGTGAACATTAGGCATTGGATTAACGATTAACGGACATCTGGATTATTAACGGAAGTTAATGAGTCCGTTAACAGTTTTTAAAGTTAACTTAAAAGTTAATCCGTTACTCAAAATGTTAACTTCGTTAATTAACGATTAACGGATTAACGAGTTAATGCCCAGCTATGCTTATACACAACGTTCACAGCTTTTTTAATTGATATTTTCCTTTCTAGGGAGCTCCGATAAACGCGTGCGATCGTTGCAAATCATATAGTGCCCCCGGCCGGCCGCGGGTCGGTACAGCCGCGGCGCCGCAGCAACTACGTCGCTGCATTTTAAATTTGTAATGTCTTCGGAAATATTAACTTAAATTACATGCTGTAAAAAGCATATTAATCTATAATAAAAACACAATTTATTTAAGGTACTTAATTGGATAAGGATAAATGTTGTATTGTTTAAAATCACTTCGTAAATAACAATTCTTTAGTAAAGGATTAAAAATGGTTATGGTGGGGTATCCCTAAGTGATAGACATATACCATCGCGGACTTTTTTGTTGAACTTTTTAATGTAAACAATACTATGGTACATTTTTTTTGTCTATCTCGTAGGGTTCAGCCAGCGTTTGCAATATAAGCCCAAAAAAGTGCTTATTTACGACATCATTTATTAGAAACCTCAAAATTTATCAGTGTTACTCTACTATATTGTACATGTATTATACATATAAACCTATTAAAAAACCGTATCTAAGCATATATAGGAGCAGACAGACGGCGGATAGCGACTTTGTTTTATACTAGGTATGTAGTGATGCCACGTAAATAGATGATTTTGTATAACCGTGGCCTCGGGTCACAGCAGCTCAGCTGGCTGCCGATGTAGTTCATGGTCAAACACGTTCATATTCGAGGATGGTGCATCAGCACTTAAGCTTTTATATAAAGGTCAATGTATTTCCGACACAGTTTTCGAGCATTTTAATCACACAATACTCGCGTCACTCCCGAAACTCATGATGTCAGTAGCTTTCTCATAAATTATTCAACAATAAATTAGCCAATTTCATCGGATTCAAGCTTTACTTCGTCGTTCCGCTTTTTTAAAGCCATATCATATGCTGTAACGTAGAAAATAATAAGATATGATGTTTGAGATTTTTTATGACGAGTGATATTTTATCACCATCCATAAATAGGTGTCAGAGGCAAACAAAATAATGTTTACTTTATTCTTTGCTACCAGATTTTGTTATCGATCATCTATGTACAGTGATCCTAAAGCTTTACTATTGAATCAAGTTAAGGTGTAGCACAAAATTACAATAGTGCTTTCGCAATAGTTCCAAGTTAAAATAAAACAAAACAATTCGCCAGAAAATCACTAACAATTCGTTCTCAAATTACAGTATTTCCTTGTACTCTGAGTACCAGATATCGCATAATATAATAACCGGGAGCGTCAACCGACCCAATTTACAAAAGTTTGTTTCTCAAATCGACCTGAACGGGAATTTTGAGTGCCCACTTTAGTTAGCCGATTCGCCGTCAAAGGCGTTATAAGTTATTGTACGATTTTGTGTCTATGACTGATTTGTAATATCCGAGATACGATTTTATTTACATTTGCATAGTGTGTTTATAGTAATAGTAAAAATAAATAGTATATTTTATGAATAGGTAATAAACAGAATTTACTATATGAATTGATGTATCTTGGTGGAAAGAAAGTGACTTATCTTTATTTATCCACCTTAGTTCGTCACTTTGACATCGAGGCAGTCATAAGTTTTTATTTGATTTATATCTATGACGGATTTGTAATATCTGGGTTACGTAGGTATTACTTACATTTTGTTGCTTTGTTTTTAAATATTACGTGTTTTAGTACAAAAATAGGTATTAAAAAGCATCGATCATTATTTATACGTTTCTATATTTGCATAGTGGATACTAAATAAGATAAAAAGATAAGAAGCAACTGCAGTTGCTTTGTCATTCAAGATATTAAACTAAATTTATTTTCAATTTAGCTGTAAGTAAATTATAAACAACGGGATAGGACACCTATCCTACATTTAAAACTTTAAATTGTTTTAATTGGAAGGAAAGGCTATGAAAGCAGTTTTACTGCCGCTGACAATAAAAAAGAATTGGTATTTAGGTTAAAGCGTAACTTGTATACCTTACCTTACTGGTTATTTATCGATTACATTCATTCTGTAAATTATTGGTTTAAGTTGTTTTCTTTTAAATTATGATCATTATTAATATATTTTTTTATATATTTTGTCCTTATTATGTTATTGTCAGGTCAAAATAAATCCAATTTAATAAATACACAAACCCCTACGATGGTTTATAAAGTTGTTTACAATAGTAAAAGTATTAGGTAATTTCACAATATATTTTTAAGATTTGTCAGTTTTTTATCATTATTTGCCCCACCAAGTTCCATTTATGTTCAGAACAATCCTTAGGATAACAACTAATATCAGGAAAGAAGGCGATTATAAATTGTAAGAGCCCGTTCAACAGGACGGAGAATCCAATAAACGCAAATAGAAAACATTATTATGAAAACGCACGATTAAACGATTCTAAAGTAGCAATAACGGCCTGCTCATAATATCGGTGTGCAATGAATATCCAACAGATTGAATCATTTAGCAGACGAGATAAGAAAAACATGCTTTAACAGAATTAGTAAATGGATTTCAATAAAAAAACGCCTGCTAAATCGGATAGTTTCCAAATAAAAAGCTAGACGTTGAGATAAATTTTTCACGGCAATAATATTAAATTGCTGAATGAATCGTAAACCCAAACAGGGCAAGGCTACGTAAAACTTTGTACAGCTTTATTTCACCTTTTATCAGTTTTCTGACGAAGGTTGTTTCTATTTTATTGGCGGATGGAACAAAGTTTAATAACATTTTGTCAAAAGTTGAAAATCCATTATTCGGAAAATCACTTCGGAATTCACTTCATTCGTAATATAATTTATAAATAAACTAACATCTATAATGAGTTTTTTATAAAGTTGTAAAAAGCAAGTAGCGTTATGTCTAGAAATTTTTTTTAAAGGCACTTTAAAATTTGAGAAAATAATTTATCTATTAACAACTATAACTCAGAGACCAACTAATACAGTCATCCAATATATAATATAAGTAATCAACTTTCTCTCAAGAAACCCATAGTTGATTAGCAGAGTGCCAAAAAAAATAGTACTGAATATTTACTTATTACCACTGTAGTAATTTTATAACACTGATATGACATGCAGTACGTATGCACAAATTACTATTTTCAGAAAACTTTTATAGATGATTAAAAGGCACGTCTCTTTTTAACCAACTTGAAATTAGTACCATAAAATTCGTCAATTATTTGACTACGTCTATTGGTAGGTATAAACTAGAATATAATTTGTATTGAATTGGAATGATTGGGCCATTGTTGCATTATCCTTGGGCACAAACAATTACTGCGGTATGTCGTTAAACTTTATAAAGTGTAAATAAATACGTGTATCAAAGCAAAGTCAATATGCAACAGGTACCTACTCTCAAAAACGAAACGAACAAACGAAAGGTTTCGTTTTTGAAGATTATTCAAAAGTTTAGGAATGAAGACGTGGTTTTTGATTTGTATAAATAATATTTTGTTTTTTGAAAAAGCTTAATTTGCATTCGAAGTGATTTCTTTATGATTATGAGGATTAAAAATTGCCATCCGTTGTCGGATCCGACATATTTCGTTTATGGGAGTAGACCCCAGAGCTGACAAAACTTTCCTACGTTTGCAAAGCACTTCTGCAAAACATTATATAAAAATATTATTAAGACAGGTTTAACAATACCAAAATTTAATAATAAAAATCTATCTTATCCCGTAAGTGAAGTGCTAAACCTGCACACAAAAATTAGAACACAATTTGGAAATAGTAGTTCAATAAATTTTCCATTACCACTATCGGATATAAACATCTGCATTTCCGCTCTACGGATTTTCCAACATCTGGTTTTTAGGGTTTCGTAGCAGAGCGCAGCACTCAACCCTCTTAGTTTCGCCATGCCCCTCCGTCTTTTCGTAGGTCACACCTATTTCACTGGTATACCGTGGTTTCACCACTATGATTTTCAGTTACCCGGGGGCTGAAATAACCAACGTCAAAAACGATTCTGATTAGGAAAATTAATGCTTTATACTAAACCCCCTGTTAACTCTTCGACTAGAAAGGGAAAACCTTATTATTCATTTTAGTAATTCTTATTTTGCAACTCCGGCCCAAATTACAGTCTAGTTAAGTAGGCTAAAACTAAAAGTATTTTTTATTACTGTTAAAAACGCAGCGTTCCTACTTTAAGTTCATAGTTTCCGTTTTGCGAAATACCTAATCGATCTTGATTCGTTTCCAGTTAAAATTTAATCGAAACTCGGAATTCTGTACTAAACTTTACTCCAACCGGATTTTATTAAAATGAACAGAACTTCAGCAGAAAAATAATTAACATTAAAAATAATTTATTTAACCTTGAAATGGACAAACAACATTTTAACGAAATGAAATCATGTCTAAATTTTGATTATCTGGATATTTTTTTATTTTTATTCTCCTGTAAAGGAACCAAGTTAAGTTCGTTATCAAAAGTATATTTTTATTGGCACAGCGTGTATAAAGAATGTACAATGTACTTGCACTTGAACCTTTGCAATATTTTTATAATTTAACTTAATAATACTATTTACGAAACACAAACGTAAAACAGATTTACCTATGGAAGTTGTAAGGCGTTCGCATCGATTGAAGTCACGCATATCAAGTTGGATCATTCTGTGCAACGTACAACCTTGAGGCGTTTTAACCTTAGCAATTACCTATTAATTCAACAAAACGTTTACATTCGTTTACTCGTAATTACTGGTATGTATTTGTAAAAAATATGTTTATTTTATGATTAGTTTTAGCATAAAAATTTCAAAATTTCACTACTATACAATTTCAACAGAAATATTTCATTGAACATTTGCTCTACAGTTAAGAATTACCTTTTAATACATTTGTTAAGTTGATGAAACTATAATTTTACATGGAACTCGTTGAAAACCTCGTAAATAAGTTAAAGTATTAAATTATGTTAACGTATCCAGAGTAATCAAATTGAGGTGTAATCCGCAGCGCACCTGCCCTCCTCCATTCTTATTTGCTTCACGAAACCGACCCCATGAACTCGGTCTCTGAATAATTAATTACTTTTTACTTTAACACTTCTTGCAAAAGCTGCAACAATATTAAACGAAAACAATAATATAACACGAATAGTGCAACCTAACCTGCGGTACCATGTTTTGTGATCAACTTATTTTCTTATCCTTATTCTCTTTTTCCATCGGCAAGATTTTTCATTATTCATTTTCCTCCGTACTGTAATCGTATTCTCCTTTCTGGAAATAAATTCTTATACGGGTTTATGTAGGTACATCTTTTTATATTGTGTATCTGAGAATTTGTCCGTACCTACTAAGCTCAAAAAGTCTTTTACGAGTGCGTATCGAAATATTCGCAGCCTGACACATAAATACTTGAACTATTTTAATGTAACTGATCTCATTAGATTTGTT
Source organism: Glyphodes pyloalis (assembly GCA_037074685.1). Lineage (NCBI taxonomy): Eukaryota > Metazoa > Arthropoda > Insecta > Lepidoptera > Crambidae > Glyphodes > Glyphodes pyloalis. The sequence goes on from JAYKKO010000001.1 coordinate 19,624,241, forward strand.
TACTCTCTGAATGACATACCTATTGTAAATTATGTACACTAATTCTATCGCAACTGCATTATATGTTTTTCCATGAAACTGAATTTTGTGAGTATAAGTGAACTGTTTTTAAAGAATGGAGAAAATTAAGCACCGTGCGTTCATCAAATATCTGTTAAAAAAAAACCTAACTACAAAGGAGGATTACGAAAATTTGTAACAATATTGGGGGAATGATATTGAGATTCCTAATATATATTTTTTCCAAACTGAATAGTTTGCGCGAGATATGCTTCCAAAGTAGAAAAATGTTGCCCCCCCCCCCCCTCTAACTTTTAATACAAGATAATGAAAAAACTAAAAAAAATATAATATGATGTACATTTCCATGCAAAATACCAGCGAAAATTGGTTCGAACTAGTTCTGGAATGAAAAAAAGGTAGTTTTTTTAATACGTTTTACATCGTAAACCGCAATTTACCTTTAATTCAATCAACTCAAATATTAACTTTTAAATTATGTTACTTACTGCTACAGAACCTTTCATGGGCGACTCCTACTTGCACTTGGCCGAAAGAAATGAGAACAAAATTTTAAATGTATATTATCTAACTTATCAAATAATATACGAAACATGTCAAAAAACACACCGAATGAATAATCAAAATATGCCAGTAATAAAGCAAGAAAAGGAGTAGTTACAAACTCTTTATATAAATCCTCATATAAACACAAAAAACTTCTTGAATTTCACTACAACGTAAGTTGAATAAATAAACAAGTAATTTGGAAACGTAAACACTTAGGATCCTTTAATTACGTAAGGTGTATTGGGCAGGGGAAAAAGTCGAGCCGGATTTCACCCAACCTCACCATGGGCACCAGAATTAAGTTTAATATATATGTTTACCAATAACAATACCTACTCCCACTAAAATACTAAATAAGAAAATAACATTTAACTAAAAATAATCAATACCTCCTTACTAAAAGTGTAGGTTAATAGGTAGAACATTTTAAAATCAATTATTGTAGGTATGTTTAAAGTGCATTTAGAAATTTTAAACAAAATTCAATCATCAAAAATATATATAATACTTTGGTTTTTGATAAAAAAGATTACGTAAAATGTTAATTCGAGTGTTCAATGAAGAAGGTATTATAATATTGGTCGGCACTAGAAGATTAAAAGTATTTTTAGCGAATATTTATAATATGTCCTATCTCTTTGAAGAAAGAAATGTGAAAGGAAATAAGTCATTACATTTGCAACCATTAAGTTACATATTTTTTTTGGTAACGTAAAACTATTTTTTCCAGGTACCGACATGGCGATCATACAATCGTGTTGCTGCTGGCGCAGCCTCCGTAAGGGGTGTTACGCTTCTGCCATTTACACCATGGTAAGTAACATTTTAACTAAATACCACTCAACAACCTAGCCACAAAGTAGACATGTTAAGCTTTAAAGGCACATCTGGCCGCATTGCTTGCATAGCTGGCTGGAAAAATATTGTTATTTTTATTTATTGTTTGTTTGCAATTTCGCTATAAGGTAGGTACTGAAAGTGAATGACTGGGACTCGAAATAATCTCAATCGATCCTGGACTCCGTCACCTGAAAGTCTATGTAGTTTAAGGTAGTTACACAGTTTTGAATCTGAAAAGCGTCAAAATAAAAACGGAAACATATAGTGGCATTGGGTATGAAAACATTGTAAGCCTAAATTGTTTTCCAACGTTGATTGTAACAAAATTAAAAAAAAATATATGGAAAAAGTAAACATTATGACCACTATGCACCCAATTTATCAAAAGATTATGGTCTGCGGAAAATAAATAAATCGTCGAAATTTCCAAAACGCAACAATTTAAAAATAACAATGTACTACTGCATATAAACGACGAAGTTTTAAGCTGAAAACTAAAGCTATTTTTTTTTTAATTTAGAGTGTTAATTGTTATATCCTGCACAAAGACTGTGTTTAGCTGAGAACACTGAAAAAATAAATTGTTTGCTATTGACGAATCTAATGAAATTCTTAAAAATGCGCAATAGAACTTTATAGTCATATAGTCCATCCAAGTATTATTAGTACTTTATTAGACTTAATGTTTCTCATTATTCCTTCTCGTCATGACCTGTGCTGCATTTTGCGCAAATAGTGTTTATACCAAAACGCTATTTCAACTTAAAATCAATAAAACCATCCCTAGAAAGAAATATAAATTGCTGTGCAGCGTTACTAGATATTTCTCAGGCGTTTGATAAGATTTGGTACAAAAGAATTTCTATACAAACTAAAGATCCTTATCCCACATAAATTCTACATGATCATGAAGTCTTATTTACAAAATCGAAAGTGTATAGAAAACATTGACGAACAATCTCATAAATACAAGATATCTATACAGAGCTTAGTCCCATCTTGTACTCAATATATATTCCTGACCTACCAATAACAGAAACAGTGTTAACTGCAACATATGCAAATGATACAGCATGCCACTCCAGAGATAAAGACCCGAACTAAACATCACCCAGACTACAAAATCTCAATTAAATAAGTTTGAGAACTGATTGCAAAGATCGAGAATAAAGTTCAGTGCCTCCAAATCAACACAGGTAATATTTACATTGAGAATGTAAGTCTGCTCATCTTTTACTAAACGTTCACTTCGTTCAAGAATTACCAAGTAAACAAAAAGGCAATCAACACTCTCACTGAGCAATAAAGTTCTCAAATTCAAGAGCAACATAAAGCCCATTTGATACGTACCTACGTACTACGGTCTTGAACTGTGGGGATCGGCAAATTTCTAACCCAATGTCTTTCAAAGGTTCCAAAACCATTGTTTTGTGAGCGTATTTGCATGAAAATCACCTGTGAATCCTATGCAATGCACAGTAGGTATTAGGTATGTACCTTGCCTTGAAATACCAAAAATCAGGGAAGGAACAAACAAGTACGAGATTTGCTCAAAGTAGATAACCTAGGCACTAAATGCCTTTATCAAGATTTAATCAAATATTGAGTCTTAATAAAAACACTATAATTATAATTCTGCCCTTACTACGTATTTTCTAATTTCAAATTTGAGCACGTAGTAAGGCCCCAAGTATTAACCCCCCCTCCCCTCTCCAGGGTTCGCTGCACAGCTATTCTCTCTTTCGAGACCCATAGTAAGAGACATGACTTAAACGTTTCAGACTCAGAAATCATCGTTAAAGAGTACGGTGACAAAATTACTTAAAAACAACTGCAGGAATTTGCTGCGCCTCTTACTTCAAACGTTACTTAGGAATTTGAAGTCATTTTCAACAGTGGATGTATTTCAACTGATGATGATGATGCATTTCTGAGGATTCGACACCTCACTGATTAGAAGGGTTACGTTTTATTCGTAGATTAATATTTTGCGGATAACTCATGATTTGGATGCGCGACTCATCATACAAGGATATAATATTTTACAGTACAACCGTCACCTAACTCAATGTCGCTATTTTTTCAAAACGTATTTGTCATCTAAATCTGTGGCTTAAGGGTATATAATTATTTTAAATTGTTGTTTTACAGCACAAAAGGATTTTCATAATTGTTTTTTATTGTCTAATTTCGTAAGTTGGGCTCTCGTCATTTAGGTGGCTGAAAATCACCAAGGTTGCGAATTTCAAGTTTGATTTTATGCCAAAAAAAATTGCAAGGTATAATGATGACTCTTAGTTTATACTGTTGCAAAATTTGTACGTTAATAAACTTTGACAGGGCAGCGCACAGAATTCTATACTTTTTTTGTAATATTGCTTTTTTGGAGTTCTTTTTTTATTTTTTTGTTTATCAGGAGTCTTCATTACGCTGTAATTAAAAAACAACGAATTTGTCAAATAATTTAATGAAAAAATGTAAGTGAATCGTGATTGGGAGCGTACCATCATGTCCGGGAACGTTTCCAAAATGACCGTTCTCGAAATGACGATTTCAAATAAGCGCGCGCTTTGATAATTCAGCAGCCATCTTAAATGCGACCTGGCTTTGTCAATAGTATTATATTTGAGGTTACTTTGTTATTCCGGGTTGTAAAAAAGAATCACATCAATAATTAAATGTAAAAAACACGTTCACGAATTGACGGACTATTGATGTACGCTCTTCGAATAATTAATTGAAAGGTACTTACCACTTAGATATTAATTTATTTGCCGATAAATATACTGACAGCCGGCTTTGTTGTTGTTTGCTTGTTCACTCACGGTTGACATAGAATAGCTGCGTAAAACTTAAAACTATTTTTGTTCAGTTATCAATACGTTCACTGAAATGACTTATGCGCTATTGGACAAACTATTTTTGCATTTTTGCAATTAAAAAAAAATATCTTTCAGTACCCTTTTCGAAACTAGATTTTGTATAAAAAATACGGTATACCAAGTAATGACAGAAGTTGAATTCCTTAAATTTTTCATTAGTATTTTGGACTTGTTGTTAAAGATCCTGCATTAGGACGCGTTCCCGGAATGACTTTCTCTGTATTTATATTGATTTAACTAAAAATTTACTTCTTTAATAAATTGTGTTATTTGATGTACACACAAAACAGGTTAGTTGTAATATTTTATTAATTATTCTTTCTCGATAAAGTCAAGATTTAAGGCATTAAATTACTAGCAAAGCTAATTCTGCACCTTGATGATTTTGAGCCAGGTAGGACCTTCATACATCGATATTCCAAACATTGCGCTTTTTTCATCGACTTTTCATACTTCGTGAATCTGTAACGAAGTTTAATTACGTATGTAATAGATATTGATTTTCGATACAGTACCTATCAATGTTGTAGATTATGAGTACCAGTACCCTGTATGTCCTCTAAAGCATTTACATAAAACCAATTAGGAACATGCTATGTCTTAATTTATAAGTACATAGTTCAAGCAAGTTTTCCTTTAACCAACTTTCCGACGAATCTGATAAAAAATATAAATAATAGCATCAAGGGGACCAAATTTCATTGAATATTAATGAGCTACTGAATGAGCTAAGACTATAAAAGAGAGAGAGAGAGAGATATATATATATATATATATATATATATATATATATATATATACGTAGTATGTTTAAAAAAGATCAAACCGTTTTCCCTGAATACAACGCTGCTCGTAACGAAAGATGTACGAGTATTATGAAAATGGTATATGATTGCTTTGGTTCGCTGAATATCAGGTATTTGGGTGGCATTTTCGAGGATTTGTTTTCTCATGTAATATATTCGGTAAATTACAACATCATGAAACCAGATATCCTTTACCTGACAAAGAAAAATCTTTTCAAAATGCAGATTTATTTTCTCGTAATATACACTCAGCACGGAATCTTGGCCAAGCACTTATTGACCGATAATTAATTAAAATTAAGTATTAAGTGTTTCAAACAAATGTGGTCGATGAGGGTGGGTCATAAAAATGCTTAGCTTTATTAACTCATTAGGTTTAAGTGCTTCTTTGTGTGCTTAGTAAGATTTAGTCGCATCGCGTATTTTGAACAATCAAGTTGAACTTGTGAATTTTGTTGTGTGAGAAGTTTATTGTCCCTTTTTAGAAATTCTTTGATTCTTTAGTGTTTATCAAAGTATTACCTTACTAAAAAACACCAGCACAAGTTGCACAAGCAGTGGCTCTAATTGACCAAGGGCTCACTCAACGTAAGGTTGCAATTGTACTCAATGTGCCGCGTGCATCAATGCAGTACGCATATTATTAAATTTATGAAAAACTCATAGGAAATTCTTCACCTCGTAATAAGGAATATGCTTATGACTGCAAGTTTCTGGTGCCACTATACCTTCTAAAGCTGTAGTGTAAAAATAGATCCTTGAGTTTAATGTCAGCCCTTTTACTTTGATGTGCGGTGACCGTGCTATGGATAAGGTTATGAATATTTCATGTAGTTGGCGACGTTATTTGCCACACTTGAGTTTTATTTAACGATATGTAGTTGTTATAATAAAAGGTGCCATTTAAAGTAACTTGATGGTAATCATTTAACAATCGCGGTATCTGGGATGAGAAGTTTATTAATGACTACTTTGTGGTGAACGGTAATTTAAGTGAATTATTCCAATTTAACCCTTTTAGTTTCATTCATTTTACGAAAAATATTCAGTCTTTCGTAAAGCTTTCAAAATTATTGTCACAGTTTAATTCCATCAATGCACTACAAACACTACTTTTATCCTTTGCTATAATTTTAAGTGAGTTTTTTCTTACCACCTTTACTTTTATTTGGCCTGCCGTGTCTGTAACTGCCTTGCCATTGAGCTTCAAAATACCTGATTATAACAGATAAACGGTAAAATTGCATGTAAATAGCAGCTGAATTACAAGTGTTTTATTGTATGTCATATTGTCAACAGGTTTATTTCTCAGTCACCATAATCACCATGGGGCATTTCATAGATGTAGAACAACGCTTTCTTAATGGAGGTGCAGATGAACCGGAATCAGAAAGTTTTCTGGAGCCAGGAAAGATAACACCGAGTAAGTATTTTCGTACTTGTACAATATTCAAATACCTATGTAAAGTTTGGTTGCCAGATTTCATCGAATGTCTCTCTTAGCATTAAAAACTATCCATGAATTTTTGTCTCAGTGGTGTTCTGACTTATCTTTTCATTAGTTGATTGAATCTCAGGCCAACAGAGCCCAAAAAGGAACCTATTTATTTTTTCAAAGGGAATGAAAAATTTAACCACGGTGTTCCAAGCACTTACTCAAAAGAAAATCTTACATTGCGTGTGTAAACTGCTAAGTCTAAACTTATCGTTCCGTTTACTGTTCTGGATTATCAATAGAATAACAATAGAATAATACAAACATTAAAAACTTCAACTAGCTATGGCATCAGGAACCCGAAGAGTAGAATAAAAATCAAAGTAATAAAAATGTACGAATGTGAAAGTTCAGAACTTAAAAATCGGCAGAAATTAGTTTCGGCAATAGGAGTTCCAAATTAAACCGCCGCGGCCGGCGCAATTTATTGGAAGTTGCTAAAGCGGCTAGGAGTGGCTGGTGGGAAACATCGTAAATGCACTCTTAGCAACCAGTTTTCAAGTTGTTTCCTTCGAGGAAGTTCAAAACATACCATTTTAGCGCAGTCATTGAAGGTTTTTTCGATATGTAGTAGATTTCGATTCGACCTCCGATTTAGTTTAATCTGTATCGATTTTCTTCAAAATTGGTTTTATTATAAAAATAGGTATAATAGGTATATAGTGCAATTAAACTCATGATAACTTCCGAATGAAATGTCCGAATTGAATAATTCAAAAATTTATATAAAGGTATTGAAGTCGTCTTGAACATAAAGTAATTTATTTTGATAAGGAATAATATCAAGGTACAAATAAAGAGCCTTTTCAAGCGGTGGCATATTAATAAATTTTTAAGATTAAAAAACCGCTTACTTAACATAACTATAATATTTAGACATATGCTGTCGCGACGCTTTTTGTAGATAATGATGAAATCTGCACAGTCGTAGTACATGATTTTGTTCCATCATTAATAGTTTTCGCAGCGCACGCGATGTAAGGGATTTTTCAGGTCATTTTTTTACACCTTGGGTCACATTATTGGAGTTTTAGTAAGGATCCCTAACTTTTTTGAAAATATAATATAGCCTATGTCGCCCAAGGATAGTGTAGCTTCCCAACGGTGAAAGAATTTTTGAAATCAGTCCAGTAGTTTAGGAGCCTATTCATTACAAACAAACAAACAAATCTTTCCTCTTTATAATATTAGTATAGATAACCCAGAAATCAATAGAAAGGTAATTTAAAAAGCAAAATTTGTAAAGTTTTTGAATTATATTAATACATTCTGACTTATTAAAGATCAAAGATTGTGATTTTTTGTGATAAAAATACAAATCAAGCGGTTTTTCATAAGAACATCAAAAACTATGAGTTATTACAAAAAATATAACATTGCGAAAATTGCAGTTAAAAAAAAATTAACACATCCCTACTTTCCAAAACCTTTTAATATTAATTCAAAGTGAGGTAGAATAAGTCATAAATGTATATTTTTGCGGTTATGATCACTTAAATCTAAGTATTCAAACATAAATAATGGAAACCGATGCGTTTTATGATGTACTTCCTGAACATATTTTAGAGTACCTAGTTGATTGAAAATACATTTTTAAAGATCACTTTAAAAAGTTAATAACATCCAAAATTAAGCAAGTGATGATAAAATGATAAAATACTTTAGATTTTTTTGGAAAAACGAAAAAAGACCAGGGCCGATAACTTTTGAAACCATAAAAAAAATTAAAGAGGAAGAGAATACAACAAAAATGAAAGGATAACTAAATTACGGGCGATCTGAGGTCGGAAAGGGGTAGGGGTGAGATTTTAGGGTTAAAAAATGGCTTACCTCGATTTCCGGCAAAACTACAAGTCCTATGGAGAAAAGTTGACAGTAAGAAAATGATCTACAACTTTTGTTTTTTCAGTTTTTTCACATTACCTCAAAATTAATGGGAAAAATTTAAATAATAAAAAAAATACGAATTTTTTACGAAATTCGTTGATAACTTACTTTTTTATGTCCCAAACACATTAAATTTTTTTTAATTTAAAATATTAATTTTTTCATCTTTTTTGCTTCAATATCGAAAAAGCACTCTAATTTTCAATCTAAAACTTGTCACGTCAAAATCTCTGCTTTTTCATAAAAGTTGGTGGGTTATTTTCGTTAAAATATTTACTTTCTGGTGCGTCTTTCATTTTTGTTGTATTCTCTTTCTTTTTCAATGGGTTTCATCTCATTATATTTTATTTTTACCTTTTACCATTTTTAGTGGCTTTCACACTGGTCTAGAAACTTTTACAATTTCTACGAAAATTCTAAAAATTTAAAGACCTTATTTTTTTTAGAAAAAGTGATGACCTAAATTTTTTTCTTGGGTTTATTTTGGCATTGGCATGCTTATTTTTTTAAAAAAGGATGATTAAATAAAAATGTATTTTTTCAATATTTCGTTAACGTTTTTTTTTAAAAAATAACTTTTATATATTGGATTTTTGTAAAAACCAAAATCGATCGACTTCGTTTTTAAATGAGGTTTTGCTTTTTATAGGATAAAAATAACCGTTATAGGGACGTTCTAACCTTTATCTTTAAAAAAATTTTTTTTATTAAACTTTATAGCCCTTAGATTTAAATTTTCAAATAGTTATTAAATGAATTTGATCTCTTTATAGATTAACGGATTTATTTTTTTATTTGGAATCATTTTTGAAGAAGATATTTGGTATCCATATACATACAAACTATAGAAAAACGTGTCAATAAGTACATAGTCTTACTAAATACCCATATATGTGGGATAGTGGATGTATCTGAACGTTATGTTATATGATCGATGACTGTACGTAAGAATATCTGAATGGAGAGACAGATTAGATTTGAACGACGAATGACGATTGTGTAACATTTATTTTATAATTTTAAGTGATTTTGGGTAATATATTTGGATTTTACACAATTGCTTTCATGCATCATTTCCCGACCACTTAAAAAAATTTGGGGGCTCATCTGGGATGGCAATGGGAATGCATCCTAAATTCAAAATGTTTACGGGGAACGACAAATCGATAATTTTTTTAAATTATAGAACACACAATGCATCATTTCCCGACCACTTAAAAAAAATTGGGGGCTCATCTGGGATGGCAATGGGAATGCATCCTAAATTCAAAATGTTTACGGGGAACGACAAATCGATAATTTTTTTTAAATTATATAACGGCGTTTAATACAGAAGACAGACATTAAAAGTATTTTGTACGACGGTTTGTGAGAAAAATGTTAATTAACGATGGACATTACCAACAATTGGACGGGATAACTCTTATACAATAGCCCAATAGGTAAACGACGTCGAAGAAATTGCTGAAGTGTACGCATAGCCTTCATGTCTGTTAAAGCTGAAAGCAAGAAGGCGCTGTCTTACAGGCATAGCTGAGATGTGGCTACGGTCAGAAGAACGTCATGAGACCTGGGAAGAGTTGGAGACTGCCCTGTGTAATAAATTAAACAAGGAAGATGACAAAGTAATACAAAAGATGGTTAAAGTACATCGCAGTAGAAAGTTGTAAGATGCGTTAACTGAATTGCCAAATCTACTACCGTCCACTTCGAAATTGTTTTCAAATCAGGTGCAATATTCAGAATGATACAAAAGTGCATCATACTACATACTACCAGTAGAGCAACAATGAAGAGCGCATGTTGTTAAAAACAAAAATTATAGCTTGCTCAAAATTTTTTGTTGAAAAAGAAAAGAGGTTAGTTAACGGAAGCGATTGCATAAACAAAGTTGAAACCATGATTTATGACAAAACACAATATCATAATGACGACAAAACACTGACATTAAATTTCAATTTAGTCAACAAATATGAAAAAGAGAAATGAGTAATGTATGAAGGATCTGGATGAAACAGGTGGATTTCACCCCTAAAAAGCAAAAAGCGCAAGAATAATAATAAAATTTTTTTAAATTAGAGGGTAAAACATACTTTATCCCAAATGTATATCCAAATATATGGCGGCTAAACAAAAACGGCGGTTGTAGCTGATTTTTTCCTTCATTGACTGTACTATTTATTGCTTTTCTTCTCACTATCAATGTAGTTAGCTAAGTCTGCTTTAATTTAACTTTGTTTTCTCACTACGGTAGACCATGAAGGCTAAAAAGTTTATGAAAATAAATGTTTATTCGAAATAAGACCCAGAGTTTTAAACAACTGAACATTGTATCAAATGAAGATAAATTTCTTTCTCATGTAATTAAAAGGAAGTAAATAAACATTAAATAATAAAAAAATGGTCGATACCTTGCGAACTCACTTATTTCAAACGAATGACTTATTTCTTGTGAATAATAATGATAAGCGACCCATACATTTAAAAAGATTGGTTTGTTTATAAATTATTGTCTTCATGTAGATATAGATTCTTATGTAAATATTTTCAAAACTGGTAGCTAATTACGCCACAAATTTGGGTTTCATTGTGGAAAATAATTGTGTTATTCCTGTGTGAACAATGTGCCATTTACTCTTCAAGAGTGACTAACTGCCCCCCTGCCACCCATTACTTCCCTCTAATACCGTCTTAATTAAAATTAAAATAACCGCGAATAAAACTCTAAATTTATTCTTTGAACTAAGTCGAAATTTTAAATTGCTTTGGAAAAAAGCTTTTCCGGTATAACATCAAAGAAAAAAATTACTTTTGAATTACTTTTTCATGAAATATATAATTAACACTAATGATTTTTTTATATTTTTTTTAGCATTAATCTCAGATTGGAAATCACACTTAAAATCTTAAATTAAAACTAAAAAGCCCTTTTCAAGACTAACTACGTAGGAATGGATTATTGAAACAAGCTATTCTATTACACCCCTAATAACTTCGTTATATCATAAATGTACAATGATCCTGACTCACGACACAATATAACATTAATAAATAAAATTGAGGAAAAAATAAATGGTAAAAAAACTTTTTTTTACCATTTTTTAACTGGCTGTATTTTCCTTGAAAGGTTATACTCGAATTAAAAAAAGGTATTTCAGAGCATAAGGTTTCTGGTTTTAAGGTTTTACAATTAACCTATTGTTCAAGCCAAATGTTTTGCTCAAACCTTATGAAATTTGTTTTTCGGATATTTTTCGGATCTTTTTTATTTGATCTACGAACTTTGGATTTTTTTACTCGCAAAGTATATTAAAAAAAATACAAAAACTGAAAAAATATTTTTATTGCCTTTTTTCAAGATTATGATCAATAGAAGTAAAAAAAGTGCATATTTTTTTTCACATTTATGGTTCAATACTTATTACAAAACTAGGACTATTTTTAAGAAAAATACACCGTGACTTTTTAGTGGTTGTTTTCCCGCAGTAAAATCATTATATCTGAGTAGTACAATAGATTTGTGCAGGTTTTTTTTATGCAGATCAAAAAATAGCAATTTTATGATAGTGATAAACTAAACTCGAAAGCAACCTCGAACAAATAGTAGGAGCCGCGCCGCAGCTGATCGCCGGCCGGCCGGGTCATTGCCTCTCGCGCTTATCAATACGCTGAAAACTCACTATTCACTAACAAGTGATTTCTATTTTCCCTTCATACTTTAACGGGCTTAGGACCGTCGTAAATACTTTTATCCATACTTAACTAAACACGACATATTTTTTTTATTTTGTAATCAAGATTATTGCCTGAAAATAATAATTGATTACTGAATTAGGCAATAAAGTATTTAAGGCGTATTTAAAAAATAGAAATCAACCTATTTACAATGATTTTAATTACCTAACCTAATATCCCTATTTACAAATGTACAAACAAATACTTACACTTTCCGGTAACGGAGTAATTGTTCAAAGTGTAAACCACTGCGTTATACACACAATCGTGCACGTTTTAATTGATTTGCTTTCAATTTCAATAATGTGTCTCTATCACGTCTAACCACATCAAAAGCGTCCACTATCGCACTTTTTAAGGCGTCCCGAGTTTGGTACTCTTCCCGATACACAATCCGCTTAACCTCAGACCACAAATAAAAGTCCAACGGAGTAAGATCCGGGCTTCGTGGTGGCCACGGCACTGGCCCGCCGCGACGGTTATGATGTATTCGTCAAGCTCCAAAGAATGAATGGCCGGGTGACCTCTGCCTTGGGCATGAGCTGGCGTCTGGAACTGTCCGTGATCGAGTAATCGCTGGGTTGCGGCTACGATCGTCCGAGCCTGTGGTACTTGCGGGTTCAGAACACCGCGAAGACAAAGGGACTCCATGTGCTGCGGCTCTGCGTAAAGCCGACGAGCGGCATGCGAATCATAATTCGCTCTCGCGTACAATTGCACCATAGCGACGTAGGTACTCCACGACGTAGGTAGGTTGAAAAAACGTAATGGCGATCCATTTTGGCGGCAACAATTATAGCGCACTGGGGTTGAGTAGTTGCGCGGGCGGCGTTCGCGGTGCACTGGAGTAGAAATGAGTGAGTGAGACAGTCGCACGAGCGCTGCGAGCGGTGCCTTTGTTCTGTGTCGTTTGTCACGAGGCGGTTCGTTTCGCGGAGCGCGTGCGTTGCAGTTTATGCTGTATTGCTTAGAACTTAAGAGTTTTTTTTGTTTAAAGAAGGTTTTCGTGCAGAAAGAAGTACCTTCGTACGTCAGAATCTCGGAATATAACTATTCGTTTCTCACGCTTTCGAGTTGATGATTATTTTTTTGATTAATTGAAAACTAAAATATTATTAATTAAAAAAAAAATTGCACTATTCGATAGTGCTACTAAAGGTTAATCGTTCTGCTGCGGGAAAACAACCACTAAAATGTCACGGTGTATAGGCAGTTAAAAAAGAAAAAAAATTTTTTTCTTGTGCATGGTTTTACATTTATGTTTGTATCTAAGTAAATATGGCAAAAAAAAATGGAGTTTGAACGAACAATTAAAATAACACACATTGGCTGCCTTTTTACATACATACATACATACTTTACATTTAGCTATGTAGAAATTTGCTTAAATACTAAAATTAATGTTTGTACGTTTATCCGTTTCACCGTACTACATGTAACTTATTTAATTAGTTACACAACAAATTAAAAAAAATAAAAATAACACGATTTAATTATTAAAACGTTGGTTGTTTTATGAGGCTACAAATAAAAAAATATAGGAATGATGTCTACAAAAATAACTAAGCTTAATCTAACTTAATAATAAAATTAATCGGTTTAATTATTCATAGAATTAGATAGAAATTTCGGCATAAATTGTGACATCCACTTGCTACAAGCATTGCGAGACTTGCCAGGATTTTAAAATTAAGATATTTTTAGTCATCACCAGTACATAACCGTCACAATCTTTTAAGCCTATTAACCTTAATATTTAATATCAGAGGTCAAAAGATAAAGACTTTAAAAAAAATCGGAAAACAAAATACTTTTGTACGCATCTCAATCACTTAAGAGTCAAACGACGAGCATAATGTGTAGTAATAGGGTGTTAATAAGAGTCAAGTAGGTACTTGAGTCGACTTGGATAAGAGATCGCCTCTTATCCTTTAAATAAAATATTCTGTTTACTACATCAGTTGTTAAATGAGTAGTATTGAATAATAGTAACGCAGATCACACGCATCCAAAAGTAGCAGTTGCACTAATCTACTATACCTTTTTATTTACTTATGTAGGTATTTCTTTAAAAGGCAAAAATTATATGCGATACAATTAATCGCCCCCTACTATTTTATGATTTAAAGTTTTCAAAAGGTTTTAATTGATTGTTTTTGACTTGTTTGAAATGGAAAGAATTTATAGTCAATCTTAAATAAAGACTAACTGTTAGTTAGTCCCTTTGGTTATGTGTATTTACGGGCACTCTATTTCAGTTTCAGTTTTTTGTGTGTAAGAATGTTTGATACTAAGACAATATTCTGCTTTTGCTTAGTTACTTGTACAGCCTAATTAGAGCGAAGTAGGATCCTCTTCTAAAGCTTGAACAATAGACAGGTGGACACTTGTCTACTTAATGTAGGTAAAACCACAGAATATTTGGCTGCTGAAATACAAGTACACTTTTTTACTGGACAAAATATTATAATTTAAATCAAAAACGATACTGATCTTTTATTTTATACCTAAATTGGCATCTGTATGTAATCATCTGCTATATATGTATGTGCGCATCTGAAGAAGTTGTATAAGATATTATTTTTCTATTGCCTCCTTTTTTGAGAACCTATCGTAGACGATAAGACAATCACACAATATTATACAGCCTTTGTACAGACAACCCTGCCCTATGAGAGCAATGGAGAGCGAAAAATGTATGAACACGCTTATATTTTTCCAACTGAATTGTTTTAACTATGAAGAGGAAGATAAATAGTTCTTATATTTTTTACCGACGGTGAAGATTTTAGTCATATAAAAAAATAGTTTACGGCAATGTAATGCAAGAATTTTGTTTTGAATGCAGGTATAATTTTACTTCTGGAAACTGTTATGAAACTAAAACCTAAATTATTTTATTTTTGTTACAGTCACAGTTTCACTGAACATAACTCTTCTGGCCTGCAGCACTCTGGGCCTACTCGCCTGTGTATTGCTGATATTCGGAGTTTACAAGGTATTTACTAAAATAAGAAAGAATCATCTGAACTGAAAACTTTGTTTTGTAATCGCTCTGAATCACATCAAAGATACAATCTGCATATATCCTAGTAATTCCTTTTGCTGTAAACCGCGGGGTTTGAGAGAGAAATGAACACAAGAACTCAGGCACTTTTAATTTACTAATTAATTAGAAAGATTTTTAATTATTAGGCACCTGCTTAAAATTTTAAAAATCTTTCTAATTATGGTCGTATAGTGAATAATAACAAATGAGGTGAATTGAAGTTCTAAGTTTTTTTTAAAGCATAGCATATTGGCTCATCCCAGCCAGATGGTAAGCAAGAGAGAAAGCCAAATCGTAATGACAACGGATTTGATACCGTAATATCCTATCCGTTTGCATCGCCATACTGGCCCACAAGATGTTTCTTTACACTCCTTTTGAAGGAATCAATATCCAAGGAAGGAGGGGGGAACACATGAGCCAATGCAATCAGTGCAATGTTCCAGAACAAATAAAAAAAAACGTAGTCATCTTCAGTTTAAAATATATATTTTTTACTTCATCTACTATAAATGTTTTATAAAAAAAATAATCAGCTCCATTAAAAAAAACGCTTTACAACTTTGAACTATAGATGTACCCAATTTTTGTATTTGTTTATTAATATGTAAATAATGCTATTTTTCGACTGGGAAAAACTTCAAATCATCATGTAATTGTCGATTTACTAATAGCACTTATCCAGAAGATAACAGGAAATTTATCACATGGCAACATTTGGGTCTTGAAGGCTAGATGAGCATTACTGCATCAGCGAAGTAATGTAAATTGGTGTTGGACTAAATGCCACTCAATAAAATATCACACATTTTATAAGATATTTTATTGTCGACAGCACTGATATTGTTATCTCATATACGTTATTGAAAACTTTTTGATTCACATGCCACGAGTTTCTGAGCTTGATATTTTGTCCAATCAATGGGCCAATCAAGGTCGTTTTTCGATGATTTGTTGAAAAGATTTAAATAAACTTAGCGATTTCTTAAACCTTTTGAGTTTATGAACAAGGATTTAAGAAAAATCAAGTCATTTTTTTAAGTAAATTTAAAATAAAAGATTTCTTTAATCCTACAAAGCAAATATGATCATCTACCGGAAAATGTATTCCGATGATTTCTCTAAAAGATTCAAAAAAACTTAACGATTTCCAAACCCTTTTGGTTTATGAAAAATGTTTTAAGAAGAATAAGTTTTCTTAAATTTTTTGAGTAAATTAAATAAAAAGATTTCTTCAATCTTACAAAGCAAATATAATCATCTACCGGAAGATGTTTTCCGATAATTTCTTTAAAAGATTCAAAGAAATTTAACGATTTCTGAACCCTTTTGGTTAATGAAAAAGGTTTTAAGAAGAACAAGTTTTCTTATATTTTTTGAGTAAATTCAAAATAAAAGATTTCTTCAATCCTACATAGCAAATATGATCATCTACCGGAAGATGTTTTCCGATGATTTCTTTAAAAGCTTCAAAGAAACTTAACGATTTCTGAACCCTTTTGGTTTATGAAAAAGGTTTTAAGAAGAACAAGTTTTCTTATATTTTTTGAGTAAATTCAAAATAAAAGATTTCTTCAATCCTCCAAAGCAAATATGATCATCTACCGGAAGATGTTTGCCGATGATTTCTTTAAAAGATTCAAAGAAACTTAACGATTTCTTAACCCTTTTGGTTTATGAAAAAGGTTTTAAGAAGAACAAGTTTTCTTATATTTTTTGAGTAAATTCAAAATAAAAGATTTCTTCAATCCTACATAGCAAATATGATCATCTACCGGAAGATGTTTTCCGATGATTTCTTTAAAAGATTCAAAGAAACTTAACGATTTCTTAACCCTTTTGGTTTATGAAAAAGGTTTTAAGAAGAACAAGTTTTCTTATATTTTTTGAGTAAATTCAAAATAAAAGATTTCTTCAATCCTACATAGCAAATATGATCATCTACCGGAAAATGTTTGCCGATGATTTCTTTAAAAGATTCAAATAAACTTAACGATTTCTGTACCCTTTTGGTTTATGAAAAAGGTTTTAAGAAGAACAAGTTTTCTTATATTTTTTGAGTAAATTCAAAATAAAGGTTTCTTCAATTCTACATAGCAAATATGATCCTCTACCGGAAGATGTTTTTCGATGATTTCTTTAAAAGATTCAAAGAAACTTAACGATTTC
The DNA here is from genome assembly GCA_037074685.1 of Glyphodes pyloalis. Lineage (NCBI taxonomy): Eukaryota > Metazoa > Arthropoda > Insecta > Lepidoptera > Crambidae > Glyphodes > Glyphodes pyloalis. The sequence continues at coordinate 19,641,674 of JAYKKO010000001.1, forward strand.
TGAACCCTTTTGGTTTATGAAAAAGGTTTTAAGAAGAACAAGTTTTCTTATATTTTTTGAGTAAATTCAAAATAAAAGATTTCTTCAATCCTACATAGCAAATATGATCATCTACCGGAAGATGTTTTCCGATGATTTCTTTAAAAGATTCAAAGAAACTTAACGATTTCTTAACCCTTTTGGTTTATGAAAAAGGTTTTAAGAAGAACAAGTTTTCTTATATTTTTTGAGTAAATTCAAAATAAAAGATTTCTTCAATCCTACATAGCAAATATGATCATCTACCGGAAGATGCTTTCTACCTGTTAGGACCGATTAAGGAGTTGAAACCAAGTATTTTTGGGCCACTTATTTGTTTTCCTGAAAAAAAATTTCCGATATCTGTTTGGTTCTATGATGAAGAGATATTTATTCGTAACAAAATATTAGTTCGAAAGAGAACAGTTTTTATATGATATCTTTTTTATTGCATTTGTTCTAATTCACTTGTGTAATTTTTTTTATTAATATTATTAATATTATTTTTTTATATTTTGGAGAAAATACTGTTTTTCTCCAGATTAAAATATGTCTGATAAAAATAACCGTCAACGTACCAATTACAATTCAATGTGCAAATATTGATCAATTTTTTAACACCAGCTAAACTATATGCAATTGTCAATTAAATCAGTGTTTGCCCGTGGTCCCAGTGGGTCGACCCATTAACGGGTCCACGGGTAATTTTGATTCCCCGTTAGGAATTAGGGATTTTTTCCTGGTCTAACGATTTCATCGATAGAAAATGATAACCATTAGTTACACACAAAGTTTACTCATTCAAATAAAATTATTTATACACCCATTAACCCACTTAAGAGTAAATGACATATCGTCGAATAACAGGTACTTCAAAAGAGATTGCATATTACAAATAGAGAAACCTTTTCCTTGTATGAGTTATGATGTCATGACGAGTAAGCTTTTTATTCATTTGTTCTCATTCGTCATTTTGACATTATTATGCAAGAAAAAAGGAGCACGCATTAAATTAATTATTTTTTGCGGATACTATATTCCATTAATTCGCTTAACATCAAAAATAAAGTAAAAATAATTAAAAGAAAGAAAGGTAATGTTTTATTATTTAAAAACCATCAGTTTTACAAACATACTGTCTATAAAAATGAGTTATCTCTTTGGAACTGTTCTTTTAAACGAAAAAATCAGTGCAAAGGATTTGTAACAATCATTTAAATAAGTATTGTTTATTTTCTGAAATTTAAATACTTGCTGTCGTAAAATTCATATACCTATTATAATTTAATATTTATCATGTACTATTATATGTGTACTCCTATTTTACATATCTCATATATGTCTGGATATTATATCAAATGAACTGACTGAATCTGTAGACAATTTAAAATCGGAAGTGCAAACATCTGGCCGACCTATTACACAATTATATGACGAGGCCAAAGAGAGCTGGTTGGATAAAGGGAACAATCTATTGACTCCCTTGCCGAAAAACAAAAGTGTCAGGCATTGTCTTTATACCGCGCGAAATGATTATGCCGGAGTTATTAAAATGAATTTTAAAACATTTCATGAAGTACAAGTTCCATTCCTAAAACATCGAAATTTGGTTTTGGCGGAATATTATTATGAAGGAGGCACAACGATTTTCGTGTTCTGTGTGGAAGCAGATGGAGCTGAAATTGAGCAAACAAAAGAAATATTTGGTGACGCAACGTTCAATTGTAGCCCCCCTCAATTTCTTCAATTGTTTACTATACACGCTGAATTAGGCAGTACTGCTCGTACAACAGATACAAAACCAATAATATACGCTTTAATCTATTTAACTGGGACCACGGGTAAGCACTAATTTAAAATAAAAGAACTAACTTTTTTAAATTACAATGTGTTGCCGACGTTATTAACCCTAGGCCTTGTATTAAACCTTCTTACAAGGTGGCCTTTAAGTAGGGTTTAAACTATGTATTTTCATATTTAGAATATGACATTTGTTTGCTAGCATTTTTCCTTGTTTTTTCATTTTGTCTGAAAATATATGAAAGTGAGGGTGTTAGAGTCCATTGTATTTTTTATTTCGCAAATATTCCTAAGTTATTTTTACACTATGTTCAAAATTGATCTTTTTTTTAACACTACAATAACAAACACTTTTTTGATACAAATATTAATACTTAATAATAATACTTAAGTATGCAATTATATTTTTGATTTACAAATCTTCAAATGAGGAAACATAATTATAATTGGTATAATTTATAAAAAATACTTGAAAAACTTTGTGTAGATATTTTTTCATAAGCACGATAGTCGAATGGTTATATTTAAATAAAAGAAAGGGGAAAGGTAAAACGTTATTAATAATGCATACAATAATGGAAATAAATATTAGTAAACAATTTTATTTGAGCCAATAAATTCCTAGATACCACTGTGGAATCCAACTAAATCCAACCACTCAGTACAGTAGAACAAGCAAAAATAAGATTTTTGCCTTTGCTATAATTAAGCTTTATTTCCGCACAAAAATTTTAAACGCAAGATAATTCCTAGTATTTTTCCCCAAGTACTTTCACATATTTTAGGTTAAAGCAGACCTATAAAAATATCATGCTTTTTTTCTCTGCAACAAAAGATGAACATTGAACATGACAAAAATGTCACTGAGAAATTTTTGGTAACTGCATTAGCCTGAGAAAAATACGGTTGTTATACATACAACGTACACAATGATGCAACCTTAATGAAGTGAAAAAACTCACAAATCTTTAAAAAACGTGCAAAACAAAAAAAACTATCTTCAAGACTTCGAGGCCGCAGACCTTACAACCTTCTAAGTCTAAGTAACGCAAGCAGCAATAGTATGTTTTTATGTATTGTGCAATAATGCTTCATATTTTTATTAGAAAATTGAAATAAGCAGTTTTCATACACATTTTATGTATGTGTTCAAGCACTTGATTACGTTACTAATCTAGATATAAACTAAATAACGACCACAAACATAACATAACATTCAGTAGTTTTCGAAAAAAGGTATCCTTCTTAATGTTTATCTGCCACAAATAGTTTTATTAAGAGCCAAAGTTTAACCAAAATTATTACTGAAAAACGGACTCTGACTTACGCCAGGCGCACTCTCGCGCGTCGGACTTCCGCCATCGCCGTCCGTGCGCGATCGCTTACCGTTACAACAACTGTGCTTTCGCCCAAGAGTCTTACTTGAACACGACGTGCGGACTTATATACGTGCCCCATTTGTTATTGTTTCTTTTAAAAGTTCACAAATCATTATTTAAGCAAATTATATCAGTAATATTTTTGAATCGTCTAAATAAACCAAATGAAGCTACCTCCTTTTTACCTAAGTGAAAATATTGAAATAACGGTGTTTGATTTTTTTATACGAAACTATTATACCCCTATTATAGTAAATTTTGGTGTTCTTTCTAAAGTCATTCATACATACATCATTTTCACGACTTATCATTCGAATTTATACTGCTGATTGCCTAAATACAAGAAATAAATAAATAAATAAAGCGATTTACACCAACTCTCAACACAAAATCATAATGGCAAATCATTTGACTAATACACATTTGCGTAATTTCTCCAGTGACAATACGACTCGATATTTTTTTTTTATTTTAACATGTGATACTACATATTTAAATGAAAATTTTTAGTATTTATTCGGTAATAAAAATGATTTCGCATACATCTTCATATTAAAAGGTTAATGTAATTTTCGGCGGAGTTCTCAAGCCAACGCCATACATTAAAATAAATATTTGAAATTAAGTTTTCATTGATCAGTATTATATTTAAAAAAAATATGTTATAATTTAGTTGTCGGTGATTTTTAAATGATGATTCTCACTTTATAAATGGAACACTCTCTTTTTTTTTATATTGCACTTCAAGATTTACCTCATCCCACCTGATGTTAAGTGGTAATGAGGTCCTAGCTTAAGGGTGACAAGTACAGCATAATAAAGCTGTAACTGGACTTGTCGCCCTTACTCACACGCAGGAACACAACAGCACAGCACCCTTTTCATTTAAATTTTAAACGATTGTCAGCACAAAGACGTAAAAACGTACCGTATCAAATTGTATCCTTTTGAAAAATTAATTAAATTATGTTTTTTGAGTTTATTCGGTTTTATCAGTTTTACCAAATATAATTTCACTTTGATATCAAGCAATTACTGATAGTATTATTGTATTTGACAATGACATTGGTGTCACACATTTATTTTTAATTGAAACAAGTAGGTCATGTTTCTACCAAAAATAATATTTGAGCTTACTCCTAATGCATATAGAATTAAGTTTGCTTATCAAAGTAAATTAATAAAAATTTATTATCTATCTATACAAAAAAAATAATCATCGCAATATCTGTACGCGTATAAATAAAACAACTTTGGATTAAATTGGATAATTATTTAGAAATTGCGAGAAAAAATATTATAAAAAAGTTTGAAATCTACCGGTATCACGCGCGAAAAGCTGCGGCTAGCCGCTGGTTATAATATACAACATTACTCTTATAATACAATTTTAGATTTAAGGAAAGTAAATACATTTATAAAATTAAGTTAAGTTTTAAGTTTATTTATTTGGGTTTAATACTTAGTTTTGATTCTCTCCTATTTGGTTTTTGTTTACTATAACTATTTTCATCTCTGATATAAAAGTGTTCCTCTCTTATTGTAACAAGTGAAGAAAAATAGCAAGAAGTTATGCGTGTGAAATAAAGTTTTTGATATTTATATTCTAAAAACTATTTAAAAAAGTTTACTGGAAAAATGGTCTAGTAACGCAATCTGCTAACAGATAAATTGCTAGACAGATAACAAGGGATGACATTTTAAAATATTTTTTTAGAACATGTGCATAAAAAAAGTTGAAAATGAATTTATTATTTTCGTAAATGGTCCATTATATTGATATTCTCTTTCAAAGTAGCCTAGGAGGAAACTTTAACAAATTAACGATGATGGTAGGCAACAATTAAAAGAAATACGGAACCCTAAAAACGTGTCACATACAAGTCGCTTGCATTCATACTGACAGCTAGAGATGGACAAAAGGCTTGAAAATAAAAAAAGTTTGGATAATGTTCCTGTTTATAGAAGTGTGCAAAACGTGCTCATAAAAACGTTTAAACTTATTATTATTGTAAAGAATATTCACTCTTGTATGAGTGAGAATAATATATTTTTTTATATCATACATATTGCGGTCGACGAGTTTATAGTCCAGATTTTTTTGAATTACTCCAAATATTGCATTTCTTCGCGTCATGATTATGTATTTACACCAATACAAGTTGCTAATAGGAGCAGCAATATGAATTCTGTAATAGCCATACCCCGGTGACTTTTAAATCTCTACAAAAATCTAGTTATAATGTTGAATAACAAATGTTGAGTACCTATTTTGTTTCTAACGACAGACAAAGGAAATTATTTTGTTCTTTTTAGGGTTGTTGTTTAAACCATAAGTATTATTTACTTATTTTTATTGTTTGAAACTGATCTAACCCAGGTTTGAGCATTACAATAAATATAGAAACCAAAGTCGTATTAAAAGATCATTATCTGCAAGAAATTTGCTCATTAAAATAAAAAAAGAAACACGGAAACATTTGCTGTAACTGTTTTAGAAAATATGTTTTATGGGGACCATCTCGGTTGAAGGAAAGGGTCAACCTATTGAAGGTACCTACTCATTAAAACTAGTCTACTAACCACAAAAATACAAAAATAATTGACGACCTCTGTAGCCGAGAGGCGTTGTTGTTGTGTTAGGTGTTGTTGTACCATCGTTATTTCTGATTTATATGCAATTCAAACTGTTTATCACAGAACTAACAATATTTATTTATTTATAAGTACTAGCACGATATGTCTGTAAGTTTTTTAATAGTTACGTTCTTTGTAGTATTGACATTGACCGTCAGTAATCAAACATTGCCGATAACTATGGCATAGAAAGAGGCTTTCAAATAAAAATGTATTTAAAAAAAACTAATTGAAATCGGTGCATTCGTTTCAGACGGTGACACCGTTCGCAGACAGTTACTCATACACACAAACGTCAAACTTATAACAACCTTCTTCTTGCGTAGGGGATTAAAGAAGATCGAAAGCGATGAACGCAAACGAAAATCACATGATTCTATGTACTAACTATCCGACTCTATAAGGCGTACTAATAAAATATGCTTTGGCTTTTAATCAACAAAAAAAAAGATTTCTTAGTCCGCATTGTTGTGATGGACAAGTAGGAAACCCATCTTTCCGCGTCGTCAGACATTTATCAAAAAAAAAAAGATTTTTTTGTTTTTTATCTCTTCCAAATTTCGTAATTGGCAGGTCTTTTTAAGAAATAATTTCAATTGGGTTTACGAATTTACTTCCCAAATTCGTAACACATTTTACTCTCATGTTTGATTACTACGTACTTTTGACTCTCATGTTTGATTTCAGGACATAAAATTCATGTTGCTGCCGTGGATTGTTGCGATGGGATTGGAGACATTAGTCGAGATAATTAATGTGATATATTTGTTCTACCTGCAAACAGTAAGTCCTAGTAATTATTAAGTTTCAGTTGCTTTTTGTTAAAGATATAGGATCTCCATACACTTTGAATTTATAGGTAGTTTAGTTTTAATTATAATGACAGATGTCGTATGTCATTAATTGTTCTTTGTTTGTTTATTTGTCACTCATCTCTATGTTTTTACTTTAATAAACTTTATCTCTTTTAATCTCCATACATGTTTATTATGTTCTCTAATCACCTATTTACAACAGTTTTGGTCCCACTGCAGGGCAAAGGCGTCCATTAAGCTTTATCATCACACACGTTGAATGTATATTGGTAGTCACAAATCCGATCCATGTTCAAATACACATTTTCATATTTTTGTCGACCCGGGAATCTAAGCCAAGACTATGTGATCATAATCTAGTACTTAAAACAGTAAGCCATCGTAAAGAATGCCTCCGCCCTTTGTTAGTCTAAACGGCCACGATAAATTTAAAAACTAGCGAACGAACAAAGCTAAGTGATTAATGAAAATGTAAAGGTATACTTTATCCTTTTTATATAACGATTCATGAATTTGCCAAAGTTTGCGATGGATGGTAATTTTGAGTTATCTCTTTTAGATTGTATTTTTACTCAATTATTATTTTTTAAAATAAATCACATTATTTAAAAATGTTGATAGACATTTTTGAGTAATGTGATTTTTTTTCATTAGCTGAATGATTTCACAACATACAAAACATAAAATACATACCAATAGTTACAGTGCCTTCATTTACGGAGAAAAACATACAGTAAATTTAAAGTGCCTAACGCTGATTTTTTTACTGAATAATATCAATTACGTATTCTGAATAAAATCGTTCTTTGTAATATACATATATGTGTTCGTTCTTGGATTACCAAGAACGAACAAAAGACGCAAAAAAAATATATTAATATTTTTTTTGCGTTTCGGACGTAACATATAAGGTAACTGTTTATATTTGTCGTGACTTGACGACTAAAATGAATGAATGAAATAATTCCCCTGACTCTATTTCTATTTGACTATTTTTATTTCAAATCAGGTATTGGTTTATTTTCTGTAAGATAATACCTACATATATCTCTTAAGACCACTATTGAATATTCTTGGTGCTGGATCCTTTCCTAAAGCTGCGTCTTCACAGCTGGTCTTTATTATTAAATCAATTTAATTTACATTTTCACGTTGAGAATGCCTTCAACGTGTCAATATTTCAGATTAGTCTTAGATAAAAAAAGACATTTAAATGGAAATGATACGTTTGTTTTTAAATAAGTTCAATTTGTATATGAAACTATTTTTGAGCGATGGCTTAATATGAATACCATAAAAGTTAAAGAATACAATGCTTTCACAAAAATATTTCAAGGCAAAAATTAGAATTAATCAATAGGTATATTAGAAATGAATTAAATAAATTTTTGTACATTTATAACGTTATTGGTACCTATTTGTATATAGAAATTTATCTCTTTCTTAGGCTAAGGTAGTGAAACGCACTTCTCTATGCGAAAGGTGGATCCGCGTCTCATTTCAATTGTGTCCCATTTGGTTATCAATACTCGTACCATAAATGACTAACGGCTTGCCGCGGCTTTCCCCGCGTACTATTCCAGTTTTTTCCATATTTTCTGCGTTCCTATTGGTCGCAGCGTGATATTTTAGCCTATGCCTACCTCGATAAATTTTACCAGGAGTCTAAGACAATAGCGTTCTAACAAACAAAGAAACAAAGTCTCCAGCTTTTAAATATTAGTACATATACATTTAAATAATATATTTATAATATCGACCCGTTTAGCGCAGTGATTATGAGCAAAACAAGATTCAGGTAATAAAATCCTGTCCCGCAATAAATATGAAATGAGTGCCTAATTAGAGTACTTATTGCGGTAATGGTTATGGATCCTGGACTTTTTTGATCACACCTTTTAGATTTCCCACTTTTATAAACTCGTTGACTATATGTTGATATCCTAAAGATGGCGAAACTTTCCCTCGGCCCTTAATAATTTTTAAGTGATAAGAAGGTACTTACCATTTTATCTGCTTTAAAATATTACTTCACGACAAGTTTAGCGTTACTCGGTCAGATTTACCAAACTAAAATTTGCCGAGGAAACAGTCATATTTTTAGAACTTTCATTCACGATATTAAATTACAAAAAACGATCTATGACATAAAAAAACTGATAGGTTTTTATACGGCCAGTAACTAAAGAGGTTCATGCTGTCATAGTCTATATCACTTTTTTATGAGCCTACCTTCACAACTGTTTGATAATTAACAATTTTGAAGTGCATGTACACGTATTGTAATTTATTGCACATTATACTTCTTCCGGTTGATAATACTTGATACTATCTTGATTTATTTCCTGTTTATTCACAATTATTGCCCTATATTTAACCTTCTACATCATTAAAATATTTTTTTGTGCTTAACACAAATGAAGTTAGTAACTAACTAAAGCTGATACCTAATATCAATGTTAAAAGTAATCATTATTTAAATAGAAATGCACGAACAAACAGCGTTGGGTTTTGCTTTAAATATGATATTTTTTAATGATTTCTTTTTTTTTCTTTGAAACTAATGTTTTATGTGTTTAATTGATACAGATTATATTGATTGATTAAACAGGGTACTACAGATAGTTCCTTAAAACAGCACTCTAACAGAAAATAATAATAAGAGTATTCTAATAAAAAAGAATAAAATATAAATATTTGAAAAAGGTATTCTGCTCATGCATTTAGGGTTTCCAGAATACGTTACCTCTTTTAATACCCAGACACGCGTTGGCCGATGTAATTGCTACTCAAAGAAATCGTTTCCGCATCGTACGCCCGAGTGAACATTATGTGGACTAAAAGTATCAGCGCAGGTATCATCTCAAACTAAATATATGCTCCATGAAGTGAGTGTCATCCCGTCAGGTCTCTTTCCATCATGCCGACTACCCAGAGGGTCAAAGACTACTAGAACTCTCTCTGCTAGCGGTTGGCCTTACCGCCAGATCTAGTGCGGTCGACTCAGACCAGCTCGGCCAACTAGCTTTACCCAAGGTTTCGGACCCCAATCAAGAGAGGTAGGGCATAGCGATTTATCGCTCGAACTGGAGCAGTCCGACTGGTGAAATACCTCCACCTTACAGAAGACCGCAGCCAAATAACAATCATTTCTGTGTTGTTGTATTCCTGCGTGTGAGTAGGGTTTCCAGAGCTACATTAGTAGCAGGGGTCAAGCCTTCAAGGTAAGGGCGACAAGTCCAGTAACAGATTTATTATGATGTACTTGTCACCCTTAAGCTAGGACCTCATTGCCACCTAACATCAGGTGGGATGAGGACAAACTTGAAGTGCAATATAAAAAAAAAGAACTCTAGTGAAGAAATATAAGCCCGCCGAAGATTATAATTAAGGCCAGGAACGCAACCCGCGCTCCTGACACAACATACGCTGTGATGACCAAGGGTCCCTACAAACACACCACAGTGGCAGCACACATGAGGTGTTGACCCACAAACGAAAAAGTGACACCGAAATGGATAAGGTAACATTGTCTAAAACAGTACCTACGCTAGGAGAGGGCAACGTATGTACACAGAGCCAAATTCCCTCTCTGTGACAGCAAAGAGACGAGCTCGCACTGTATCACCGGAAGAAGTGGACGATAGCTCGGCCATATGTGGTCTTGCAGAGAAGTTCGTTACATTGCCGCTGTGAATTAAATAGAGCTGAGGGCATCGGACTAAGCATTAATCGCTTCCGCCAGACTGACAAACGTAGCATCGCCAAGCGACAGATGGATATACAGTGGACCCCCGGTAATCCGGCCCCTGTCTAATCCGGCACCCCCTGTAATCCGACATGGTCTATTATTTATTATTGAATATTTTTTTGATAATATTCGCTAATGCATGATTTAACAAGTTACAACTTGTACGCACCACCACTATTGTGCTCGACGCGTAGGGTATTGTTTTGATTCTGATTGCTTAGTTTGAATTTGACTAGATGCGATGAGGATAGCGGTGCGGCCTAGCGTGTGTTCATTGTTCACTGTTTATTCATTGTGTATTACGTATACGTACCTAGTAATGTCGTCACAAGCTCAGAAGCGAAAGCACAAAACACTGACAATTAAAGAAAAATTTGATATTTTAGACCGCCTAAATCGTAATGAATCTTTCAGTAGTAGGAAAACAAGGTACCCTTTTGAAAAAAAATTCGCGCTATAGGGGGTCGTAGGCAGTACTCTATAATCCGACAAATTCGATAGTTCGACACTGCCCTGCAAAATGTTTGTCGGACTACCGGGGGCCCTCGTTAGTTCTAAGGAGGTTAAACCTCTTAATTATTTTTGTGTTTTATTAGTACCGTGTTCCTAGGCGACAGGCATTGTAAATAGTAAGTATAATGTATTTGAATATATCTTTCTTTAAGTAGAACAACATTGTTCTACTAATCAGGACCATACCGATAACGAACGTAGTAATAGTGAGATCAGAAACACCTATTACGTCGAGTAGTTCCACTAGAAATATCTGTGAGAATAAGTCTAAAAAAGAGCACAATATTTTCAATTATTCTAAGTTCTAACGTGAAAACAATTTTAATACCTCTACCGGAAAAAATCTAGTGTAGTAGAACAGGTGGAAAAAGTGGAGTAAAATCAGCGGTTTTTATTTTTTCCTGTGGATAGCCATTATGTACCAAAATATACGTACCATAAATAAAGAAAACACAAAAGACGTGCTTATTATTATGACAATAAGTCCCTTCAGTGTTTACCGTCGTTCATTCAAAGTTACAGACGCTAATAAGCCAAATCAATATAATGTAGTCCACGTTAACATATAAAAGTCACAGGCAACGTTAGCAAAACAATAAAGTTCAATACAGTAAAAAACTCGTTGACAGGTTTTGTTATGATGAGAAAACCAATGAGCGGAAAGCATTTCCGTTACGGGGTGACGGACGACCTCTTGTTGCCGGATCGCAACAGACCACTCTACCCTCATTTTATTTTGTTTGAATTTATTTTCTTTGTTTCCGAAAACATGTCAGTATTATGAAAATACATTTTTCGTAAATTAAGATAAGACAGATAAAAATCTATCCAACCAAAGTATATTCAGAAGGTAAGGGGTTCGCTACTAAATGGAAATTGTTTTACATTGTCATCTTGCTCTTTCTGAACAAAACCAGAGATAATTTGAATTCTGGTAAAAAGTTGATAATATATATATGTATAAAATAACTAAGATATTCTTAGCTCCGTAAGATTGTCTAAATGCATCTTACTAGCTAAGTTGCTATTAAAAAAACTGTTTAGCCTAAATTACTCCGAAACCGTTTCCATTAAAATTCAATTTTTCATGTTTGTCTCCATTTCATAAAAAAATCACCTTCATTCATGGTTCATAGTTTTAATGAAATGACGTTAAATAGCCTAACATTGCCTAACATTTTTTTATTGTGATATTCAAGTATCAATTAAAACCAATCTTAATAAGTATATGGAAATGGGACGATCCACGTGCAAATACTTATATTGTCTTGTGATGTTTTACAACATATTACGCTACAAATGTCGAGCAATCGTGTAATTTATTGAAGTGGCTCCCATTAGCATTATTTAAGTATCGTAGTACAATGGGAAATGAAAATGTAAAATACATTTTTGTATACATTTTTGTCGTAAGACATTTTCCACGGTTCCTCATTTATTTCGAAGTGGATTTTCCCGTCTTTTCTTTTCACTATTATATAGGAATAAATAGAGTATTCGAAACATAAAAACTTGGTTGGGGGAATACCGTACAACTTTATATTTGCATTTAGTATTTTTAATAATAATGTAGCGTAGCGTCATAGCGGCAAGATTTGGAAACATACCTACTGAAAGTTAAGGCACGGCGCGGTCCAGTATTGGAGATTGATCATCTGTCTTCATTTAGACAGATATATCTCGAGTATCCATATGCTTCGGAATGCCTGTTAAGCGGCTGATATCAATATATTCCGTTAAACCTAGTCGGAGACCATTTCACTGCTTGGGATCATCTGACAGTAAAGCTAGCCTGTGTGAGGACACACAAGGCCCGATCCATCCCATAGTTGAGATAAGGCCTGTGCTCAGCAATGCGAGGAAAATGGTTCAATGATAAATTGTTGAGTACAATTTATGAAAGTCTTTCCTAAAAATAGTGTCAAGCAGTATGTTTACTCATCACTTAACAATTACTCATTAAAGTTTAGCGTTGGCGTGTGTTAGCTCAAAGTGCCAGTTTCACAATCCAAGTTTTCTTCAATCGTAGCTCACTTACAAATTCAGTACGATCAATTTATACATACTGTTTTTAAGACTTTACCGTAATGTGCTTGCGAATGGCTTTCTAAACATTTTATGTTCGCGTAAAGCCTTTCTGCGCGTACATTAATGCTATTTCAACGCCGTAACTCCCGAGTTTTATCCACGTTATTAGGAATAGAAAGGTAATTTCAAGGCTCATGAAAGGATGTCGTTTTATTGTATTAATCTAATTATCACAAACACTTTAAACATAATAAAGGGGTCCTTCATTCGTTAACCTGAATCTTATTTCAACTTCTATACTTGTCTTAAATATTCGTCGTGTGTTTTTTTTTTCTTTTTTGTAAGAGTAATATTTTTATTGCGCTACATCTTAATTATGGCAAATATTTAAATATTTTTTTGTTGGCAATGCTTTCTGGAAATCACTACCAGTCGAGAGCAGTATCAAACTGACAAATGGTATCTGGATGTATAGGTATAGGATGAAACAGACTTTACTGAAATCAATTATTATTAAAACAACTATTGAATCGAATACTTTTTGAAATTCACTATTTCTTACAAAAGATTAATTGCTATTTGGTTTTTTATATGAAGACTCTGAAAACTGGTGTAACAATACTCGTACAAATGATACGATCAGATACTGAATAAGAGGTTGTTAGCATAAAAAATCAACCTCGTTTCAGTTAAACCACTTTGGGATTAAGATAACATTGTCAAATTGTTTATTTTATTTTACTAACCCATGTAAAGTAATAAGCCTAAAAGTAAAAACTTAACTTACCCCCAAATTTTAAAAGGTTTTATTTAAAACAATGAAAATTAATAACGGCCCCTCAAATTGTTTTTTACTTTAGACTCGGCCATTCAATATTGGTTTATGCAAAGCGATCTCGTTTGTTTGGCTTTCAAAATAGAAGCATACCTACGCAAGCGACGCGCGTGATGTGACGTAGCAATTATCAGAGACCGAGCTTCGTAACGCTACGAATATTTTTTAAATAATGTTGGTTTTTCTCGGAAACAAACAATCAAATTGCCTAAAAAAATATTTCTCTGAGTTTTTGCATTAAGAACGGAATGACAACGTTTAAGTATGTGCTTAAAAACCAGTTGTGCTTAAAAATTTATTAATTGTTAATTCTACCTACTATATCCGTACCCTACGATATACACTGTTCTTACAGAAGACGGTAGCTTGCTGTAAGGACAATCAAAAATTGAAACTAGGTGAGAGAAAATTGCGAAGAAATATTTATCAAAGCCACATCCTTAATTTATTTATTTATTTATTTATTTAAGGACAGTTTACAAGTCACACACAAAACACTTTAACATTCACAATGATTTAACAATAAATTAAAGTGTGTTCTTAGTTACAAACTGCCACGGCAAGCACTAAACACTAGGAAGCATTGTTATAAAATATTATTTAAACATAGATAAAAATTAGAAATAGTTACAGCGACGAGGAAAGACGCCTCGTTAGAAAAAAATCAAATCAAATCAGTCCATCAGCAAGACCACCAAAAAGAGATAAATGCGCAAGTATTCCCTGCTACAACCACATGTGGCCTCTGAAGGGATGATCCCTGTGACAATTTTGTGATCATGTAATGTATTTTTAGTAAATATTTCTTTTCACAGCAAAAAAAAAATACGCGCATCATATCCTCCGGTAAATCCAACCAACGGACCAAACACACATTATTATTTATTTATTTTTTGTTAACATTTAAACAAATTGATTTGATACGAGGTGATTAAAAGAAAAGAAAAAAATATATATTATGTAAAATGCATATAACTAGATTATTCGTGCTGATAGAATTGTTAATAACGCTCTCTTGAACTTTACGAACGTGTAGTTAATATCCAATGGAGAATTTTTAGAATAATTACCGAACTGTCTTTGCAATCTATCTAACGGAGAAAAGTGACCTAGATTGCTCTTGAACGATTTAGGGGAAAACAGTTTGAAGCGGGAGAACCTAGCGAGCTTACGAGGTGTAGAAAAATTAATTTGTTCTAAAAGTTGATTACAATCTATGACACCATTAACAACTTTGTGCAAAAACAATTGATCCAACAACAGCCGTCGTTTTTTTAGACTCAGCTTATTGAAATGAGACAAACGATCGTGGTAAGATGGCAGTACCTTAGCCAAATTGTGCTGAAAGGCTAAATGCCACATGAACCGCTTTTGTACAGATTCAATGCGCTTAATATGTACTTCGTAGCGTGGAGACCATATTACACTGCAGTATTCCAAAGAAGAGCGTATCAAGGCGTTATATATGAGTATTTTTGAAACGGGAAGGCGAAAGTGTTTTGTATTTCTTATTACGAAGCCAAGAATCTTGAAACATTTGTTAATTAGTTTATCAATATGAATATTGAAATTTAATTTTTTATTAAAATAAATACCCAAGTCGCGAATTTCAGAAACTTCATTCATATGGTATTCGTTAATTTTGTATTTAAAAGAAACATTTACTTTTTTTCTAGTAAAGCGGATAAAGTAACATTTTTTGATGTTTAAGTTCATACGATTGGCATTACACCAGGTTGTAAAGCTATTTACGTCCTCCTGTAGAAGTAGGCAATCCGAAATGTCTCTCACATGTTTAACAATTTTTAAGTCATCAGCGTACAAATAAAATTTACTGTGTTTAAAACACTGTACAACATCATTAATAAACAAATTGAAAAATAGAGGACCCAAGTGAGATCCCTGTGGGACTCCAGAGCACACATCGAACAACCCTGAAGAATGACCATTCACCACCACTCTCAACTTTCTGTTATCAAGATACGAAATGCACCATTTAAGAAAGCTTCCATGAAATGCGAACTGAGATGACAGCTTCGAGATTAGAATGCGGTGGTCAACTCTATCGAAAGCTTTGCTGAAATCCGTATAGATGACGTCAGCAGAGGCTCGAGCGTCAACAGCAGTCACCAGCTCGGCTACATAACAAGCGAGATTGGTATTTGTGGATCGAGAGTTGACAAAGCCATGTTGTTGTGGTATTAGAAATTGTTTTACGTGCCAGTTAATAATCTGATATAGAAGAGACTCCAAGACTTTACTAAACACTGAAAGGATTGAGATTGGTCTGTAATTTTTAACGTCTGATTTTGACCCGTCCTTGAATATAGGAACAATCATGGCCTCTTTCCAGATAAACGGGAAACGACCACTAGATAGGCTGAAATTGTATATGAAGGAAAGAGGCAATGCAAGCACGTCAGCACATTTTAATACAAAATATGCTGGAATTCCATCGGATCCTGCACCTTTTCTCCAATTAAGCTTATCTAGAGCACTCTTCACCTTCTCAACAGTAAAAGATATGTTGCTTAAAGTATAGGTTTTGTTTGACTCCGTAACGGAGTCGGAATCTTGAGCATTTTGTCTTTTATCGAAAGCTGAGGAAAAATATTCACCGAATAGTTTACATGCGTTGGCGCTGTTAGTTACTGTTGTGCCATTATAATACATTGTTGTTGGATAAGTGCTCTTGAGTTTTCTTTTATGTTTTATAAAAGACCAAAACGTTTTGGGGTTAGATTTTATAGCAGTTTCAATAAGTGAGATATACGACCGATAGCAGGACTTTGCCAGAGTTATAGATCTTTGTTTAAGTATTTGAAGAGAGATTTTGTCCATTGGGTTATTGTATTTATGATATAAAATCCTATATTTATTTTTTTCTTTCAATACGCGTTTCAGGTCTCTGTTAAACCATATGGGATACCTGAGACGGCCGTGTCTGCTTAAAGGGACATATCTAAGAATAGTTTCGTGTAATATTTTGTAAAATGTTTCTACAACTTTGTCTACATCGCTCAATTTCGAAAAAATATCACACCAATCTACTTTGCTAAGGTGATTAGTTATACTGGTATAGTCGGCTTTAAAAAAATTTAACTTATTTACTGTTTCGTTACGAGTTTCAAACAAATTATTATCACCAGAAATGTTGAAAAATATAGGTGGATGATGTGGGTCTATACTGCTAAGAGGTGTGGCACAGTGATTCAGACCAGTTATTACTGCATCGCTGAGTACTAAATCCAAAATTACATCATTAATCTTTACTGCACCTGTTATATTAAAACTAAATTATGCATTTATTCAATACGTCAGAGTATGTAGTAATTAAAAAAATAGGATACTGTTGCTGTACATTTATTCACAAAATTCATCAGTAAAATAAATATAATTGTTCAAAATATACCTGCATATACAATATAAATTGGCTTATTTTATCTCAATTTTCAAGATCCATTTATTAATAACGTAAATTTGATAGTTTTGAAATCTTTTATTCAGTCCGATGGGTACTTTTTAGTCCATTCAGAGAAGGAAAGGAATACCTGTCTTTACGAATTTTCTGTGTTCATTATTAATCTACTATAACAGAATTACTTTGAGTTAGTTTAATGAAATTGAATTACTTTCAGTAAATTACTGTAATCTTATTATCAAATACCTAACAGTGCTCTTATTATGGAGATGATTTATTCAATCTATTTACAGTAAAAGTCTGCATTTCAAAGATAGAAGAAGGATAGGTAAAACGATTTGAGGCAAAATATACCTACAAGTATAATACACGTCAAATCCGAAGTTGGCATGGATTGAAAGTTATCCCCTCTGTTATCTGTCGCTGAAGTCGAGATTCCAACTTGACCCTTAGGACTGCCTGGACTAATTAATACAACATTGTGATCGAGTACTACGTCTGATTAGTGGAGTCGAGCACATTTCAATGGAGGGCATGCATTTGCGTGATCGATCTGTTGCAGTGCATTTTAGTTGTTATTTCAATTGCCGTACGATACATTAAAAATAGTTATAAAACCAATTTTAAAAACCGAGTCAATTGTTAAGTAACAACTTGCTTTGGACACGAACGCTCCTTGTAACGTAACCACGTTACAAGGAGCGTATAACCATACTGAATTAATATAAAAGGTTTTATGTTGTTTATACTCCATTTGCCATTTTTACTCCCTTTGTATCCTGTAGAGAGGTGTCTAGAGGCGCGCTGCATTCGAGCATAATTATTGATTGAGGACCTAATATTATGGAATAATTAAATTCGTTTTGGAAATTATACCATTTGTTAATTCCGTTGCAAGAACAGTTTTGATGGCACTTGTTTGAATATATTCACTGATCTAAATACATTATTTAAGTTCGTCAACTTTCACTCGTAAACATGTCAAGCCGACCTTTTTCTCTTTGATTTCACAGCATACTAATACTGTTAATTCATTTCTGCCTGAGTTGTTCATTCAATTTATAAATGGGAAGGAAAAATGCACTTTAAAATTCTCATGGCCCTGACTGATCGTAAATTCATTATGAAAATTTCCCTCCACCTCATTCATATTTGAACGTAACTCTCTTACCACTATACCACTGAGTCAGTTGTAGCGTTATCAGTAAAACACAGCCTTAGACTCGTCTTTGTTA
Organism: Glyphodes pyloalis; assembly: GCA_037074685.1. NCBI lineage: Eukaryota > Metazoa > Arthropoda > Insecta > Lepidoptera > Crambidae > Glyphodes > Glyphodes pyloalis. Next base: position 19,660,106 of record JAYKKO010000001.1, read on the forward strand.
AAAAGTAATAAAAATATCATAAAAAAGAGTAATAGTCCGCCCTCTGGGCTGTGGGGGCCATTGCCCTTGTTTTATGACATGCGTAAAGAAGATAATGCAATCGAAATATCATTTATTATCAAAAATACGAGTCCTTATTCAGATGTCCTTTTGTAGTTGTTAAAAAAAACTGCTACCTATTCATTGCCAACCAGCACCTAATGATGACATGATGACACGACTCAGGTGTGACCTTAGAGAACCCATCCTTGATCACTACTAAAGTTTCGGAAGTAGAAGCAGAAGTTGGAGTCGAAGTTGGAGCCACAGTCGAGGAAAGGTTGGGTGCCTTTGTAGATAGTTGAGTTCCCTCTTTCCGCAGCCGAGGTCCAGTCTGTATTTTTGGCTTTATTTTCGGTTTAGTTTTCACATACATATTCTATTACATACTCTAGAACAAAATTGGGTATCCTGACATACTCGTACATCATTCCCTGTCCCTATGATACATTTAAAAATAACGTCAGATAGGTACTAGATATAAAACATATTTTATTTATTTGTTTCGTTTAATATTTTTTTGCAAAAAATAAGTACAACAGGTGGCGCTAATGCTAGGACCATTCTTTATCAGCCAACTTTTGGGTCATGCAAAGAGTTTGTATATGGGTGCGGTAACAATAAAAAAGTGAGTTTAGATTACAAAAAACATTAATAGTTACAATTCAATTTAAAATTAATAAACACATTAATAATCACAACAAACTAAAATACAAATGTATCCTGGCAATCTACCGTATTACATTCACTAGTTATTTATTTCGTCAGATCGTATCCATTCTACTTTCAACGTGTGTGTGATAAATAACATGTTAATTTGCCAGTTAGTATCCGTCGTCTGGTGCTCATAGTACAAGGGAAAACCTAGTTTGAGACGAGCTGATTGGTGTGATTGTCTGGCGCATTTATTTATTTTGGAACACGAACTTTTGTAAATCATTTGAATAAGCTGGGTTGAAGCTCCCAGTTAGGGCCAGTTACCACTTACTCTTATTACAATAGAATAACTAACTTTCACTTTAGTTTATTGGTATGATACCCTAATTTGTTTATTTATTTATAATGTAACAACATTTTTTCACACTGTGTTTTCTTTTCAGTTGAACTTCAATCCAATAACTTCATTCCTGTTTACTCTGGATTTCTTCATAATAATGCTGAATGTAAGTAGTAAGGAAAACCATTTTTTAAAGGTTTGTGTAAACTGAATTTTTCATGCAGAGATCTTGTTTTATACGTAACTAGTTCTATTGTGATACTTTTAAATTATTGGCTGGTAGAACTAGGAGCTACCTATAATTAATTAAAAACAAATAGCCTAATATTTTACAGGCATGCCGATATCGGAAAATGTATTTTACGCAATCAATTCAAAGGAACCCACTTAATGACCTCTCGCTTCATACGAAAAAAAATGTCATTACTTTACTTTAGGAAGCCATATCCTTAAAAAGCATTTCTTTTATGATAAAACTTTCAGGAAAACGAACGTGCGAAATTTATTATTCAATCTATCCTTGCGTCAAACTTAGAGCGTTTAAATTTATTATTACTCTACAAAAGCTTAAAAGCTATTTAGCGGCAAACAGTTTCTTAATAATTAATGTGTTATTCTACAACAGCAGCTTCGCTGAGTAACTGGAAAACAGCGAATTATGTAAATTCATCTCCATAATTTTGAAACATTAGCAGTAAACTATGAGATAAGACTTATAAAAAGAAATGGAGAACACCATTATAAGATTTTATTAATTTGGGTACCTCTAGCGGTTTGGAACATGTTTGGAACACAAATGATGATAGCTTGGCTTAGTTAAACTTGTTAATCTTTATATCTTGCTTATCAATTTTGTTAGTTTTATCTACGTTTAACCATTGCTAAAATATAAAATAATTTTAAACGATGTTCGAAATTCAGGCTTAAGGAAAAAAGTCGTCGTGTGAATCACAACAAAATGCTACTCGTATTTACCAAACCAATCTTTAAATTGACTGCGTGCGAAAGGGGGGGCATAAGGGATGGGTGAGGGTCTCAAGGGTTGAGGCGATAGGCCTTCAAATGATGCTTTGCTTCTTCAACAAGCCTTTCGTGAAATATAATGTAATAATCTGTGTCAGTAATGGATAAGATTTTTAATAATAAGTTAATATATTTATGGTATTGATTATTAAATCAATACCATAAATATATTTATAAATGAAAGTCGTTTAGACTTTAGCATTGTTTTACTGAAGTTAGACTCTTAAACAGACAGTAACCTTTTTTCGTGAAATCTACTAAAGAAACTTGTTCTAAAATAGTGTGATAAGATGTCAACAGTCGTTACACTACCGCATTGATTAAAGAAAATGCCTGTAAAACAGTGTTAGCGTTTGTAATAAATAAATAAATAAATAGATGTTATATGTGCAATTATGAATAAATTACAAATGCGTATGTTTTGACCCTTTTATGATGATTAATGGGTATAACTACAAATATAAGCACAGAACAGAAAAAACATTGAAACACTAAAGTTTATAAAGACCCAAAAAATCAAAGCGATTAAAATAAAATTTGAATATCTTTGCACAAAATAAAATAGCAGCATAAAATTGTGCTAAATGGGTCAGGCAGGTCAGGCATGTCGCAATTAAACTAGTAAGTTTTTTTAGTTGGCTTTTTGAAACGAGAAACGCCATCATTCTTTCTTTTAAAAAAAACCTGGAAAACTTGGTTTAACATGATGAGAATTATTCTTTTAGGAATTCGATATATAATTTAATATAAATGTTAGGTATAAACGATATTAAAAAGAACTATTGGTATGATTTCTAACAGTGTTTCTTAATAAAATATTTCCTGGTTTATATAAAATCAGAATACCTCAAAATGAATTGGGTCGTTTCGAAGTTGGGTTTAGAATTTATGTGTTTTCGCTTTAAATTTATTCATACCTGGCGAAGTAAACCCGATTACGCACCGAAAGTCCTCGAAATACAAGCGTCTTGGTTTCTCGTCAGTTTTAAACTAAATGGCGTCACAATACAAGCGTCTTGGTTTCTCGTCAGTTTTAAACTAAATGGCGTCACAATACAAGCGTCTTGGTTTCTCGTCAGTTTTAAACTAAATGGCGTCACAATACAAGCGTCTTGGTTTCTCGTCAGTTTTAAACTAAATGGCGTCACAATAAATGCGGCACCTTCAAAATCATAACCTAAAAAATATGTACCTATGTTTGATTTTTTGGATATCAAATTTTAAAAACACGCACTTAGTTTTCGCTTACATGCAAAATGTAAATGCAAATTGATGTTTCTGGTAGTATTTTGTATAATATATATATATATATATATATATATATATATATATATATATATATATATAACAGTTACAGCTACTAATAAATAAAAAGCCTATCTCATTTTTAATTAAATGAATTTCCATTGACCCACGTTTTCCTTTTACTGCACTTTTAACTTCGTTTCCTAACATTCATTTCATTTGTTAGCATTAGTTTCCCAACATTTTCCAGAGTACCTATCACACAAATGAAACTTTTATAGTAGTAATAAATATAATTTACGACATAACACGGCTATGTTCCTTCTTATAAAGTCAGAAAGAGGGATTGCAGGTAACCAAATTATTTTTATTGCTATTTTAATAACAAGTGTATTCTTAAAGGTATTGCTATTTTGTACCCGTGTCCCCGTGTCTCAATCGGAAACATTGAGAATTGACAACATAGTTTGAAATATCGATTTGTTTCTAAAACAATGCTCGAAATAGTAATTGATTATTCAATACTTCTGGAAATTCTTAATTAAAAGATTTTTTTATTATTAGTTTGTTATTTATTTTTAGGTACAGTTAGAGTTAGGAACTTTTTTAAAATATATGAAACTGTAACTGATTCAACGTATGTAAATTTAACATCGCAATATTGTATCACGTTCCTCCTTAGAAGTTGACGTTAATTACGAGTATAAACGTGTCAGACCTAATGACTAAAACAATGGAAGTAAACCAGTCCAAATAACAATAACCCACAGGTAAGATATGAATGTACCTACATTTGGAAATCTACTAAAAGTACCTATTAGATATATAAAATGAAGATCCTTGATTTTCATAAAGTCAGTTTGACTTGGATAAAAGGGGGGCTATTTAACAATAAATAAACTCATGAAAGAAAAATTCTTCGTTATAGAATCTAACTATGAATTTTATTGTAATATTGTGAAACGACTTACAACATACTACCAAAGGACTATGAAGCTTATACTACTCTATGCAATTGTAAACGCTAGCTGCTAAATAGTATTTAATTATTAAGAGGATTTAGGAGGAAAATAGGTTTAAAATCAATCAGAGAAACATTAATTATTAATATCTGAACATACTATTAATTGATTTTTAATTTCCGGTTTATATTCATAGAATATCAGTATTACTAGAGACTAGACTTAATTCTCCGAATTAGGGCACGTTTTCAATATCCGTGTAGCCAGCTTTTAATGAGAAATCGATACTAACGCTTAAATGATTTGCCCACAGATATATGCGTTGGTGTGTGTCATATCCCAGTTCCAGGAGTACATGGAGGGGCGGGGAACCGCAGCGTTCGACTACTCGGATCGAGTAAGCACTGCAAATTAATTTTTTCAGCTAACTTTCTGCAAATAACAAGGGGTAACACCTTAATGAGATTATACTCGTATCTTAATCGATGAGATTATATCTATTAAGATAATTGGGCAGATTATGATTTATTTTCGAGTTATAAATCGGATAAGATTTTCCTTGGAAAGTGTTTTAGAATTTCTTAAAGATTTTTTTTTCTCATTTACCTATAGATAACAAGGTATAATCTTATTCATTACCGTAATTGCTGATCATTAATGGAACATTCGAAGGAAGTTAAACCAGTTCGGTTTTTTTAAAAAGCTTCTTTAAATTACAACTCGTAAAATAAGGATTTTTTTCGATTACTAAACAGATGATTTGCTCTTTGACTTGTACATGAATATATTAATGTGTTATTCTTTTAAAAGTAGAAAAATAGATAAAATTCAACAATAAATCATGTATTCGTGCTCAGTGTTGCCGGATTTCTAAAAATAATGCGAACTCAATTACGTCGTTACCGACAGAGAACAAACGTTTCTATGACTTCTCGTCAAAGCAGTTGAACGAGCACTACTCGTATAGATAACACAGTTTAACAATGGTCGGGTCAGAGTATTGTTCAACTTCTGGAAGCTACACATAAAAGTTGCCTCTTTCAATTTCACTCAGACGGAATGGAAAATAGTAAACAGGCGACGCTAGGTAACAAGTGTACAACGACCACAATAGGGCTCCCATACGTAGGTCTACTCGATTTATTGAGCTCTTTGATCCCATTTGACATGTTAATCAATCACCGTTTATCATATGGCTTTATTCAAAGAGCTTATGTTACATATTACATTGAGTTGATCATCAATAACGGTTGTTGTATTCAACAACAAGCATATAGGGGTTGGGTTAGACTATGTTCAGAGAAAACAACCCACTCGTCAAGCATATTTGCATGAGCCGTTTCTGCCTACATGTCAGTTTATTTAGGGTCAAAATTAATCTCATTGCCACATCTACGCTCGCACGCTGCACGTGCGAAATCTAACGGTCGGAAAGTCACATGTTTCCATGCAATATTATAGTCTTGTTTTTTTCTTTTCACTATCTAGTTGAAGAGAACATCTAAAAATGTAATTTATTCTATAAATGGAACGTTGACACATCCTGCCATTGAAAGATTGTAATTTCATTTGTTTACGAAATATAATCTGGCAATTAAATCTAAAAATAATAAAAATCCGATAATTGCGTGTTTTTAATTTTGAACAATATTAATAAACAATATTAAAAACAAATTTTTTAAGAAAATTTAAGTAAATTTCATCATAAGGCATACAGTAGTTTTGCACGAAAGAGAGTATTTAACATCGATCCATCCATCCATCCATACGAACATTTACGTGTTTAGTAGGTAGGTCAATAAAATTAATGATGGCTGTCGAAAAAAGTTCATGCGCCCTGCGTGTAACATAACGTCATACTGACGACCTTAAGCGTTAAGTTTTTTATGAAATGTAGGTATTTAAGTAAAGTATAATTGTGACTTTAAAATATTTTCTTATCGAGAAGTTGAAGAGATTTTATAATCAATAATTTAAATGTTGCTTACCATTATCATCGTAACATATTAATTGAAGAAAAATTTAAATTGTTTTGTAATTTTATAGTTTTTTATTTTATAAGCATTTAACGATTACAAGCATAGAACAGGTATCATAGTAACATGATAATAGGTGTACACTTCGAATCAAATTACAAAACTAATATTTCCTGAACATTTAAGAATACAGAACATACAAAACGGGCGCAAATTTCAGTCTACATAAAAATTTAAAATGCTGTTTGTTAGGAGCTTGCTAAGAACTGTAAATATTTACCATTTCACGATGTGGAACTGCGAAGCTTATTCAGTAATCTGATTTAGCCATGATTGCGTCAAATCGGAAGGAAAAGCTTCTACGCATTCTGAATTTGCTTATAATAATTGACCGCGTTCAGGTAAAATGCGTTGAAGAAGTTCAACATATCTATACACTTCCACCTGTTACAAAATATAATTTAGTTACATATCAGGATAAAATGATCCTGATGAGTTTTTAATGTTCCTTTTAGTGACGAAATATTACATTATAACAAGAAGATATTTTCTTAAGTATTTTTGCTTTATTGAAACATGGATTAAACACAAAAATTATAATATTTACATAAATTATGTGGTGTAAATAATCATAAAGCTGAAATATTTGTTTAAGCTCGCTCATCTTAGGAAATGCTGGTCCGAATTGAAAAATATTTTTGTTTTGGATAGTCTATTTATCCAGGAAAGGTTTGGCTGCTGTCGCAAATAGAAGCGAAGAATCAGTGTCATATTGGCCTGACTGGGAATCGAGTTATTGAGCTAATTTCAATTTGAAATGCTTGAAAATTTTGTTTACTATTTGCATAAAAAAGTCAAACTGGCAAACTTCTTATGCCCGGTTCAAATATTTTACGATTCGGAATGTGTCTTATATGAATATCCGTTTTTCTCCATCCGACTACGAGTCATTAATTTTAATTTACTTTCCTTAGCAGCTGTCATCAGTCGTCTGTCGGTCGTTTTTAGCGTATGCCCCGTATAATTTATTACTATCCGTAACTAGAACGGATCGTTTTTCAAATATTGGAACCGGACATTAATATTTATTTTGTTAATAGTAAGTTCCTCTTTTAGCTAGCGGCCGTGCAGTACACCGCGACAGCACAGCACACGACTACGACGAGCTCAGCGCCTAGCGGCCGTCGCCGCTCAGCCGGCAAGCCCATGCCGAGCCGGCATGACCCTGAAGAGTTCTCTGAGGCACCCAGCAAGGCAATCAGTAAGTCTATATCGTATAACATTTTCTTGTTAATCCACCGTCCTATCCACTAGCAGTATTCCTAACTCACCATAATTCTAGCTTTCCACTATTATTAAACCTGCACAAAGTAATAAGCCGTTATAAAATATTTCGCTACTCGACGAGCTCGAGCTTGTGTTAAACTGGTTTATTAATATTATATGTTTTATAATTTAACACATTTTTTTAAATATAACTAAAAAATACTTTACAGTTCCCAAAAAAATGCGAATACTTTTTGCAATATTTTTGGAATGGTGATATAAATAATTACATTTTATTTGGTGTTGCTAATATAAATACATAACTTCACTACTAAATTTAACAAACTATTATAGAAGTCATTCGTAATACTAATGCCCACGCCCAACAATACTAAACCAGATATCGAAGCAATGTAAAAAAAACATTGAATTCGTCGTATCATATTCCGTTTTGTAGTAGGCGTCCAGCGATAAAGCTGAACAGTATTGGGTGCAATCAGAAATGAGTACTTTCACAGGAACTGAACTAGCATCGCCGGGGATTGTGTCCGGTAGAGGATGCTGAGAGCGTTTATCAGATGAAACTAGTACCTACGTTACTCTATTCTGTCCTATGTCGTGTAAAGGTTTTTAATTTCAAATGTTACGCTACGCTAACATAAGATTGGCATAAAGTCAATTTAATTTCATTCTAACAATATAAAGCCACAAATATTTTACGCATGCTGTGTTTATCTGTAAGGTTGTACTCTTAGATTTAGTTTTACTTCCTACTTGCATCTCTTACTCATGAAATATTATATCAACTGTTGATAAACCTTTATTAAATAAAAAAAAAGGTACTTAAATGTAAAAAAACTAAGCAATGCATATATTTGAAGTGATTAAGAAAATTATTTCTGGGAGATTTGAAATACTAAAAAATAAACCAAAACAACCAAAAAAAAACTAATTTTTGGCTAAGTATATATAGTACAGTAACATTACGCTGTGCAAAAATTAAAAAAAAAAAAGGTGATAGTCGACGTGCTAAACTGTGGTGGGCCGCTAGTGTCTCGTAAAACCCAGTGTTTGAAGCCTAAAGGTATCATTAAATATTGTTTGCATTTAAATTTTATATTCGGGCATGTTACTTTAATGTTTCACATTACACTACTCTTGGATGGTTCAAATCTTTAGTAGGTAGTTTTCTGTTGTAGATTACTATTTAATTTTCCAGGCGATCGTTTCATGGGTTAGCCTCCACTAATAATCGTATTTTCCTAAATTTATATTAAACCAAATAATCATAAACTAATAATCTAAAAATTAATAACAATTCATTATTCAACTGACTTACTTATACTATAACCTAATATAAAAATAATAAAATTAAGCATTTTTTTAACCTTTCTACCACACACACAAAGATCTCTCTTTCATTACATGCCACGCGCTAGTTATATTAGTATATATTTCTAGCTTTGTCTACATCACCTGTTTCCGTGTTCCAAATACTATTCTTTGTCTTGCTTAAATATACACACTTAATATGTTTTCGCTATAATTTTCCAGTACCTAATTAATATAATCAAAATTATTAGGAAACGTGTTTAACTTTATCGTAAAAAAAAGATATAATTCATGAATAATGAAGGAATAATATAGATAGAAAATGTTTACAGTTGTCTGATAAAAAAAATGCGTCAGACAATCACACCAATCAACTGGTCGCAAGTAATGTTTTCCATACTTCAAACTGAAACTTTAATTTTTATTTTCTTCAAACCAATACATGTGGGATATCTATGGATAGGTCTTCAAAAATAATATTGAAGATGATAAAACTAAAAAAAATATATGATATACAATACTGTGTAAACTTTCATTGAAAATCAGTTCGAACGAGATCTAGTACGTAGTTTTTTTTAATACGTCATATAAATCGTAAACCGAAATTTACGTTTAATTCAAACTCCAATAAATTTGTTTTTATATTATGTTACCTGCTGCTATGGAACTCTTCTGGCCTGATCAAAATTCTGGCCGTTTTATTTAAATTTATTCAGCTTAATTTATCCCAAGCGACCATGCATTAATATTTCAATCTCGCATTAAATTATCTCATTACTGATTTATAGTAATTTCAAAATTATTTCAATTTAAATCTAAAATACATAGTTTAAAATACCTCTGACACTTCAATATAAACATTTTAACGAATGACTTACCTCTATTAAATCCGTATACATTTGTCCGTCATTAAAGCCTTGGTATTATAACCTCACAGATGTTCAATATCGTTGCCCAAATAAAATAAATAGTATTATGTAAACACTTCCATCTTTTTACAATAGCAATGAAGTTATTTATTGAGTGATCATTTCTTTTACTAATAAAACAAATCAAAACATACATGTTTTCAAAACATTATGATTTATCTTAGATGATGATTATACATGCATATTTTATGAGATGTTCCTATATCAGTTCTTAGTGTTGTATAATGTGAATCTAAATGAATTAGCACTTATTACAATTTCAATTGAAACCTTAATTCAATAACGTATTATACCAGCAAAACTTGGATTCAATCCGCCAACAGTCGTCATCTAATTAGGGGTGACCCTAAACATACCTATTAAAGCTTTGTGGTTAAACCGTCAATTTTAATTTAAGAAGGGTTAGCTGAAATTATTCTGGTCTCACACATTAATTTAAATAATTTACCTAATTTGAATCGGTAGCGTTAACCCCTTTAGCTTCATTTTAATAGTCAAAATCAAATCTTTCATCTCTTACATGTAAAAGATATTTTTACAATGATTAATGAATTTCCATCTGCGCCAAAATTAATAGGTAATTGATGTGTCAAACAGTTTTCAAGTGCACTGTGAAATGATTTTTAATGATTCGGTGAAGGGTGATAGAGGGAAAGGAATGATCGATCCGATGATTCCGGTTGGTATTTGTTATTTTGTAAGCTTCAGTGTAAAAATGTGCTATTGATTTGTCCTTACTTGACGACCTCTATAGCCAAGCAGCGAGCGAGCCAGACTTTGGTGCCATCTCTAAAGTTTCTGGTTCGACCCCCGGTCGAGTCAATAAGGGAAACGAACTTTTCTATATTGTCTCGGGTCTGGGTGTTGTGGTACGGTCGTTGTTTGCTGATTTCTGTAACACAAGTGCTTGAGCTACTTACCACAGACACAGAGCAATAATAATAATAATAATAAAAAGCGTTTATTTCTCACCACAATCCAAATACATAGCAAGTACTATAAAAATATAAGAATACAGGTAAGAGCTAGTATCTACATATTTGGCTGTGGATCGCTGGTGCCCGTGGTAGGTAAGAAACCTGTGTCACCAGGTCTCCAACTCATGTAGACCGGTTACAATAATTTAGCTTGTAGCCTAAGACATAGTTTGATTTAGTGCCAAAACGAGTGATGTAGAAATTTTTAACTTAAAATTAGGTATATAAGTGTAAACAACAATTTTAATTTGGTAGGGTAAAGTTGTAGTACAATGATAAGAATATGTTTGAATATAATAATAGATAAAAAGTGTGCCACATACTTAGGTGTGATGTAATGTTTGTGATGTTGTCTCATATTTAATATTATATTTAGTGAATGACAAATAAAATAATCTATGAAGTAAATCGTTCAAACACATATTGTGTCTCAAGCCAAGTGGCTTGAACAACTTACTTGCTTCAGATTGTGCCGTGCTTAAGCTGGATATTGGCCTCCACGGAATAGAGCCGTGCATAGTGAAGTTGTATCAATTTTCGTATTACACTGATAGACTTCGTTGAGAAGTTAATTGCTATTAAACTTAAAAAGAACCAGAATCATAAAAAGTTTCTTACATAATGGTATCATCCCCTTGTAATTTTATAAGTAAAGTATGAATTTTAAAGACTTAGCAAAGACATCTTGTTTTTGAAGATTTGTCATCCTACACCGTATGGAGGTTATAGGCTTTAAGACTTCTAAGGTGTGTCTTTTTGCAGCGTCGGTGTTGTCTAAACCGAGTCGATCGGGCGTGAAGAAGCACGTTCAGTTCCCGGATGAGCAAAGCTGCATCGAGGAGGCGACCGAGGCTCCGCCTTTGACTGAGTCAGACGATAAGCCAGGTAAGATTATTAATTAACCTGATTTTTAATGTGCCCAGTGGTAAAGACCTAAACTTTACGAACTATTTTACTTAGCTGCCCATAAACAACCGAGACAATTTTAGAGGATAATTACTTAAGGTGGAGCTCTGAATTTCAACCATTTTACGTGGCAAAAGGGAGGTTTTGAATTTTCATGTAATATTGAAATTACTGCTAAATCCTGGTTAATAATTCAGAACTTGAAACACAACTGTCTAAGTTTATAAGGCTTATGTAGGTCTCTAAACAAGTCTTAATTAAAGTCAAAGTCAAATATTTTTTATTAATTAGGTAAATATACATACTCGTACATAGACAACACTAGTAATACTTATGAATAGTCTCTTTATAAAATAAATGAAGGTACCTATTAAAATGCGTCTTTTTAATTAATTAAATGCAATAAAGGAAATATCAACAAAGGTGTAGGTACTATAACACATAGCAGGAGGTGATTATGGAAGGAAAGGGGTTATTATGGAGGAGGGAGATAGAAAAATTACTAATATCGCCTCACGTAGTGAGGTGGTACATACTACAACTTATCGAAAAGTATTAAAGTTTTTTTTTTTTCAAATGGATTCGTAATGTCAATAATGACTCTACGTTTTTCTCCGACCGACTACGAGTCATTAATACCGTTCCATAATTTACTTTCCATATCAGCTGCTGCTGTCATCAGTCGTCTGTCAGTCATTTTTAGCTTACGCCTCGTATAATTTATAACTATTCGCAACTAGAACTGATCGCTTTTTGATTAGATTAAACACATTTAGCACTAAAATAATTGTGTTGAACTTATTTGTATCGGTGCTAGTAGCACTTTGAAATATTCATCTTATATTAAATGATGAAGACACGTGCATGGTGTAGTCGAAAGGGCTTCGGGTCGAGGCAGCCCCAAGAGAGTGATTCACTTTGATGTGTTTAGGCCCTTAAACTTACCAATATATCTGATAGGGGATGACGTATTATTTATTTACTTATTAAGGAAACCAACACCTTAGGTACCTACTGGGTATTGTATGACGATCATGAAGCTTTAGTAGACTAGCATACTAACGATTAATACGTTTCAATAAAAATAAAAATAACCATCTGCTTCAGTTACTCAACACAAATTTACTCTGCAATTTTTATCATTTCTGTGTGGTTACGAAGTAAAGAAATCACGTTCAAGTTGCACATGACTTTGCTATATATGTACATTTAGTTCTATCCTTTCTTCATCAACCTCACGGAAATTAAAATAATCTTATGGAAAATGTGCAAAGGATGAAGTCTTGTGAGATTTCCTGTGCTACTTAATATTTCTCAAACGATGTTACCATAACGTCTGAAAAACATTTCTGTTTCGTGAGTATTTTAAAATGTCAATTTAAAATTACATATAACTAGTTTTTTTTTCGAATTTTCGGCCGAGTTGATCTTTTTTATATAAATTAGTCAAGAACATAAAATACATAGAATGCTAAGCTGTTGCTATTGTTATTGTTATGACAATGGAGAAGATATTTTTGGAAAACAGTCCAGTATTTAAATTGTTTTATCTGTTTAGAAGGCCCCCCGTCACTAAATTTCAATGTTAGTAGCCTTTGTCCTGCTGTGAGAGATTAGTAATTTGATATTCATTTCGTTCGTTGCTATTTCATTCATGGGAAATTCCCCAGCAGCCTCTATTTTAGCCTTGTACTTGCTGATCACTGCATTGCGGTCAAGATATTCATGTTATCTTTTACTGGGCTGCGCTCTTGTGACTGACATTTCGTCAATAAGTCCAATCAATTCATGTCGGCAAACATGAGTCACCCAGTTTCTTTTAAGTATAGCTTTTATTTTGGATTACCACAGTAGCTATACCTACCTACTGGAATATGTGGAGTAGTCAACTAGGAACTAGGAAGCTCGTAATTTTGTGATGGATTGTAATAAAATACTACTGCCGTGGTTTGGTAAAGCCAGTGCAACCAAAATACATTTCATGTGGCTGGCTGTTATTGAATCAGAATCAGTATTTGTTGCTATCATTTTATTAATAACAACTACCAATTTTGCAATATATTTTTTTAATTTTATCCAATAGTTAGGAGCGGATGACCCAAAATACCGTAGGTACGGTCGTATCATAAAATAACTAGTTTGATTTTTTCTTGCAGCGATACTAGAAATTACCCTTACAGTTATTTGGGTTGCAAAGGACGCTTTATTAAAAATGATATAACAATTTTCTTTGCCGACCTCTACTAAATAAAAATCGTCAAGTGTATCTTCCGTAAATTGGTAGGATAAAATAGACTCTTGGTGGATTGTGTCCGATCCACACAGACATAAAGGAGTTGTTCAACGTAAGCTCTTTCTTTGATATGATTATGTATAGGTGAACCCTTCAACAAATCCATTACAAATTGTAAGAATAAATATGGCACTTATTGGTTCAATATTATTTGTGAAAATAAGAAATAAATAAAATTACATAAATGATGGAATAATCTAAAATTCTACTTTATTAGCAGCTTTAAAACTCAATAATTTGATATTGCACGAAGATATATCATATTATCAGTATTTTCGATTTAAATTGTCATACATTTTTTATTTTTTAAGGATTATTTCATGGATTTTTGACGGGCTCATGGAGTCAAGCTCATTAGAAAAAGTCTAAACCACCTCGAAAATTGTCACTAGTAAAACTCTGAGTCATCGCCGTTGTTTACTTATTCCATTATGTGTTAATTAGTAATTCCCTAATGGCTTATTTGTCAAGGGGCAAATTAAAATTAACGGACTGATAAAGGCGATTGAGTCAGGTCAAACAAAATATTATTTCGTACTAATTTAAGGACACCAATTTCCCGTATTATCTTTTTTTTACCCGTATTACCATATTTCTTTATCGAATTGTTATTGTTGAACCTACATAGTCACAGATATAACTGGTTTGCTAAAATATATTTTGGTCATTACAAGCAATTAATCGTTTACTCAACACCTTGCAGGCTAACAGGAATGACTAAATAACCCACCAAAGACATGACACCCTTTTTTCACAGACTCTTACTATTAGATGCTATTAGCGTCTTCTTTTCTTGAACTTAAACTTTATGACAAATGCCAATTCGACTGGCACGTGAATGACAAGCATTTATATATAGTTTGCTTACATATTCGCAAGCAAACTTATGTCGTTTAATAAAGTTATCACTGTCCACATCATTTTATATTTAACTTTTTCCATATTTTGCGCGTGTGGTAACATAAGCAAAGCTAATTATGGTTCTCGAACCTAACCGTAGCTATAATTATAGAACCTTAGGCTCAGTACTACCGAGTTAACTTTTACGGTTAAGTTTGATTGTTATTTTTCCCCGTTAAACTATGGATGGTCTTAAAATTAAGTTAACAAGGTTAGAAACGTTTATCTCGACGCAGGCTCTCTGGTAAATTACAATCTTAGTTCGTAACAAAGACTAGGCACCAATATTTAAAGGCCAGACTGACGCGCTCAAAAAATTTGCATAAACGACACTAGATGGTCGCTGCAAGCTAAGATTGGCTGTTTAATAATAATAGGCTGTTGTAATTGCCCTTCAGCTTGAAATTATTTTTTAAATAGATTTAGACTGCACTTGATTTCGAAGTTTGTGCCCACGTTTTCTACGTTACATAATATGAAAAAAAAAAATGTATTATGCACGTTTGCCAACTTTTTATTTAGCCAGCTTTACTGGTTTACGTTTTATTTTCAAACAATATCATATTATTCTGTACAATATTTTTGTGAGCACCATTTGAGTATTTTCTGATTTTGAGATAAGACAAAATACCTTTAAATTTTATTACTGCAACGGATTCCAGATTTCCATTACATAAATATACATACATAATTCATTAGATCAAATTAAAATTGAAACTTCTATAATGTTAATCACAGTTGCAAAAATATGAAAATAAATAAAAGATCATCTAAAGCTGTACAGGCAAACAACAAAATGGCTTCTCTACTTAAGAAAACGCATTTTTGTGTGTTTTTTATAGTATCATTAGTTAAGACAATCCTCAGACGTGATTTAAGTAAGGTCTTTAATGAAATTAATTTTAATGTAACATCTTTCTAGTATGAATCTGTTCTTTCTTTTGAACACAATCAATTCGATGTTTCTAATAGTCTGTGGAATTTTGTTTTACACACGAGTTGCGTTACATTAGATGCTTTGTCTATATGAGCTTTCTTTAATGAATAGCTTTTAGAAATAAGTTACGTAACTGAATGTCAATAGCAAAGCCATAGTTATGATAGGTCGTCGAAAAGCTGACACGATGAAATTTTAATTTATTTTCATTAACTTTCTTGACTTTAACAACTGATTTAACATGACTTTTCAATGCTGACAATCCATACAGATTTGTTTATTGTTAAGAATAATCTTTTATTGTGATTACAAAAAATCATTTTCTTTTGAAAGCTTGCGTGGGGATTTAACCTAAAATGGATAATCGACGCCTGCCATAATGTCTCGCAAATCGAAAAATGAACAAGCAGCGACTAACCTAACCCAATCGCCCCCTCCTCATCCCCTCCCACTAGTTGTACCCACAAAATTAGCCACCACTGGGCCACACCGGCGTGTTTGGCTGAGAGTTGAGAGGTGTGCTCCAATTTTTGACAACCCGTTATCCGTTCAACCATTGGCTGTTATTATGCACATTAAGCATTTCTACTCTTCCAAACGTATAAGCTTGGAAGAGTATGGATATCTAGCAATATAGTGAGCTCGTAAAAAATATATAATCAATTATCAGTTACTGCCTTCGCGCGGCTCCATTGATTTATCACGTGAATTTGGGCTCCTCGGTCCTTTTGTTCGGTGCGTCCATTACGCCTAGTTTCGTCTTTCCTCGTGCGGAACTTACCTACCATTGATACCCGTTCGTCCCATAAAGATGTATCTCACTACGCGCAATGGCGTGAAGAAACGGGAATTACGCTTCCTGGAACGTAACATTTCATTCTGTTAACTATATTCCTGTACGAGCGCAACCTATTTTATTTATAACCGCCAATGAATAAACCTACATAATTCATTTATTTACATACATTACATGTTTTCCTGTATACGAAACCAGTGCCTGTAGATAACAAATATTTTAATTCCTCGCTCCTTCTGAGGAGTCCCACACACATCCACGGTACGAAAAATATTTTCCCTCAAATAAAAAGTAACAGTTATAAGGAATTAATGCATCAAATGAATTATACGTATTGGCAAAGTGAAAATCAGGCTCGACTTATCTCCCACTTTAGGGCACATGCCTTTTTTGTTTCCTTGGGCGAAATACCACACCGCCCGAAAAGCTAAGTTTTGGCAGATTCTTACTGGTTCAATTAAATTTAGAAAGAGCAGTCCTTCATTGAAGTTGTATTTAGATTAAAACTATGTTAATTTTTGATAAAATTCCTAAAAATATACGTCTAGAAAAACATATTTGTACGATTAGGACTTTATTAAAAATAGCAAAATATATTAATATAAAAAAGATATTTATTTTTTGGCTATTACTGATAATCTGTTGATATTTCAGAAATTCTAATTTAAGAAAATTTCCAACCGTTAACCTTTTTGTGTTCTGATGCCCCATTTTTTTTATTTACAAGAAAATTTTAGCTAGCGGGACTTTATTTTTTGAAGTGTTCTAAAGACACCATATGATTTATTTAAATATTGATATTAAATCCTGTAAAATATATTACATACTAATAATAGCAGCGCGGTTATGCTGTATCGGCCGCGCGGAGTCTCATTTTCAGCATTAATTAAAGTGATAAATAATGGAGCTACAGTTTTGGGTGATCGTACTTTTTTCTTGGAAATTTCCTCCTCTTTATGAATATTTTTGCTAACCGAAATACCTTTTTTCAACTTATTTGTTAAAATTTTTCAATTTTTACCGTGTAGTAAATTCCTTTGAATACATTTTTATACACATCAATCCGAATATTTTTAGGACCTTTATCAAGAACAAACTCGGTTTTCAACTTGTTGCTTAAACTATTAACCACAAACCACGTTCTAACTGCTTTTACATTTTTTTATAAAAATATTTAAACGACTCTGTTGTTATTTAAATTAATTTACTTATTACCGAAGTCATAGGTTGTGCTCATTTTAATTTATCTTTTACTCTGACAACAGGCCGCGCCATCCCTATTTTGAATGTAAACTATTCTTGCATGAGGTCTAAATAATTTTACCGCAAGATGCGGGTATTGAGGGTCACACTAACAAAGTAATGAGGAGTTTGTACGTGATACATAAGCTCGATTAACGGGTTGTAAAAATGAGCAGTTACTTGTCGTATTAAATATGTATCGGGGGGCACGGCAGTGCCCCAGCCAAGTCTAGCGCGAAGCCGAATTCTACGCCCAAAGTAAAGCAGCATTATAAAATAGCGATTCCCGTCGTTGCGCTCGCCGCGTATTCCGCTGCGTAACATGCAGCTTCTCCAGCCATTTCACTCGTTGCGTCGACCGATGTTCCAGCCGTCATGCGCCGCACTACGATTTGAACAAGCTCGTGTTAAAACGCTTCCTCACTCACCCGTCAGTTTTCTAACAGAGAATAAGTAATACGACTAGCGTGTCATAAAATATATTAAAAAGTACTCTTAAAAATATGAAGTCTATCTTACATTTTATAGTTACGGTAGAACCGTACTAACATTTTCAAGCTCCTGCTAAACTTTTAATTTAATTATGTTTTAAGGATTATAATATACCCTTACAGTAGCGATATTTTTCGACATAGTTAGAACTGTGTCGAAAAATACTTTCCTTTTATGCATTGAAAAATACCTTCCTTTTATGCATTCTTTACCCCTTATTATTTTTATCTCTTCAATATTTTAATTGTTTACGTAATCTATTTTTAAGGACTAAAATTTTCTTTCATTTTATTTATAGAAAAATATTACACTTTCTACGAGTAGAAAAATATTATTTCTAGGAGACGCGTTTGATGGTTTAAAAAAGAAATGGCTGATTGTTTTCCTTTTATTATTTTTATTTAATTTAATGAAACTCTGCGGCTCGCTTCATGTTGTACCATTTGAATAATGATATCTGATTATTTCAATATGCTGTTCCATATAATTATTTTTGCATCTGGATTGCTCTTAAATCTTTATCGTGTCAATCGGTTCAAATGTTTTGGACTGAGTTATAGTATCTAAATGGGATATTATTATTGTAAAATAAACCACCGTGCTAAATTATCAAGGCTCATATATATTTTTGTAATAGTAATGAATGTATTCATATATACACACGTTTACGAAAACAACAAAATAGACAAATATAGAATTTGAGACTGATTTATTTTCTTTTCTTTAAGTAGGGGAGAGGGGGGCATTATGGGGACGTTAAGGAAAATACACAGTAAAATAATCAACGCAATGTATTTATTAATTAAAACTAACCACAACACTTTGATTACTTATTAAACTATCATTTAGCATAGAATTTGGCGATGTTAATAATCATATGGCGTTACAGTTTTAATTTTTAGAAATAATAATGAAAACCCCATCGTGCCCCAGGGTAGGGGCAGCATGGGGTACGTATTTATTTTGCGTCACAGTAAAGGCAGGTGCGGATTTCTTCTGTATTATCGTCGTTAGACGACCAGCACAAGCTATATGAGCCCACCGTCCACATAGTTGAGAAGCCACCCAATTTACCGAAGACTTTCTTTCTTGGAATCTGCTTCAAGAATAGGTGGCGGCGATTGTTGCTGGATTCCGACATTTAAAGGACCTGTTTGGGTCTCATTTTTTGCTAGCGGTACGTCTGTGGTTGATGCAGCAAAAAATCTAAATCTGTTAAGTTATTCTGATTGAAAGGCCATATGCCACATTTTTTAAGTACCCCATCGTACCCCGTAGCCATGTCCCCGTTATGCCCCAATTGTCACATCATTTAAAATATCAAACCAAATAAAATGAGTGACGATAAGAGTATTTTAATTACAAATATATCAAAAAGAAATGTATCTGCAAAAGTAAAATAAATACATGATAGTAGCAACACAAACACTTACCTTTTTATATGCAGATGCAGTGTCCTCAAAAAAACATCAAAATACGTTGAAAATATATTTTTGTATTAAAAATCAAACGCGCACAGTCTAGTCTCCGATCACTTTTGAACTAAAGTGAGATACAAAATGGCTACTTATTAGCGAAAACCAAATACATCTAGGGCGTATAGTTTTTTGTTAGTGTGGGTAGCCCCGTTGTGCCTCGCGTCCCCATTATGCCCCTCTCTCCCCTACAACACAAAATAAGTAAAAGTAGGACCTATTACATTTTTAACTTAGTTCAAAAGTATGTGCATACTTATGTATCAAACAACAAACAATCAAAATATGCAGATTGTTTTGACTGATTTAAGAACTTACTTTTTTAAAGTAACGTTCTTTCTTTCGTGGGAGTGGGAAATACACAAATCTAGTCACGTAAAAGACCTATGCTAATTGGAACTACAAGAAAATACTATCCAAAGAAAAAAGTATAAATTCCATCATAGTCAACGATAGGTAGGTACTCACAGGAGCATAACGTGAGTCTCGGCCAGCCGGGCGGAAAGTTGTCAGATTGACGAGGCAAAGGCCGCCCTAGGCGGATCGCTCTCGTCGCTACGCAACTACACATTAATCGGATGCGGTGCTGATTCATTCGACCCAATCACATCTAACACTCCGTACCATTCCAATAAATCCGATACGAATAGTCATTATTATTGAGATCGACTTTATGGAAAGACAAACTCGATATCCGATAAGAATAGGAATAAGAATATAGTAGTGTTTCCTCTCTCTTTGAACAATCCGAAATGGTATTTTTATGGGTATGACAAAATACATATATGCACGTTTTATTTAAAGACAATGAATCCATTAGCCGACATTTGACCGATTCAGAATATAAGTAATGGAGTTTACTTAACTGTTTATTGTAAAGAAACCTAAATTTAATCCATTTTATTTAGTTTGCTTCGAAATTAATTCTGTGTGTACGAACAGTTGTTTGTTTGGACAGTTCTCTGAATCTTGAGAGGTCCAGTTTCATTGAAACCTTTCGGCGCGGATAACTGAAAACTAAGAAGTTTGCCCGTATAGTTGTCTAATCATTGTTGCGTGACTCATGGGTCAGGGCATCTAATGAAGTACAGTATAAACTTGTGAGGTTTCATTCGTGCTTATTTTTTGTCGTAAACCGTAAGATTATGGTGGTAATAACTATCCAAATAGGATTAAATTAACTTTCAACCAAAGATATTGACTTCTCTTTGATTTTTCTTTGAAATGACACCCTTTTTCCGGGGGGAAAGATTATTTTATTAATCGTACCGCCACGCGAGGGACAGGGACGGAGCGTGTCAGCCTGTGAAGGCAAAGGCTTAAAAAAGACAAACACTAATTGGTGCATAAATTTATTATTTTATTATATTACGAGTTAGTGCGTTATTTATATTCGACCACACAACTTATTGTCACTAACCATTAAAGTTACACCAACAGACGGTCGTTTAAGGTCAGTTTAAGGTTTAAACCAGTTTCATTCACGAAATTAACTTTCTATTAAATTGCCCGATATTTTCAACGTAAAGATAAAAATAATTTTAATATCTACGTCATAAAACGCAAGGACGTTATTAAAATGTCGACTTGTTTTTTTTTTCTATTTTTGTCGTCCACTTGTATCTTGTAAAGCGCCCATAGTACAAACACATATATTTGCCAGATGGTGCATGTGCATAACTGCATAGTTATACGTTTTGTTGGGTCCTTTGTCAAAAGACCACCGTCTAAGCAAAAGGTTTGCAGATTATTTGTATGGTTCTACATCTCTAAACTATCGGCTTCTCATTCCAATAGGTCCACAAAATTGGAAACAACGTTATCTAGAAAACTGGCAACTGTTTCAGTATGATAGATATGCTTAGAGATATTGAAGTAGTTTCCTTTACTTAACTCGTCGATACATTTGTTCAAATCGCATTTGTCTACGTTGAAAATCTAATCTGGAGGCCTACTCCCGAAAAGAAAATATGTCGAATTCGATGACGGATTGCAATTTTTAATTCTATAAATCGTAACCAACTTCGAATGTTAGTTAAGCTTTAAAAAAAAAAAAAAATTATTGACGCAAATGAAAAAACACGTTTTTAATTCCCAAACTTTTCTTCAAAGACGAAACCTTTGTTCATTTTGTTATTGGGAGTAGACCCCCTGGAGTGCGTTCTAAGTTTGCTTAGGTATTGGCAAGTGCGACCCTATCGCGGTTACCAAACGGAATTATTTTATTACATGTTCAGTCCGCTGGTGACGAATCAATAGTTTTGCTTTTACCGTTCTACTTATGGTCTGATTCGTGAAGATCCCAAACCATTGCTCTGAACTGTTACTTCAAATGATCGTTGTCAACAGAGGCGCGCGTGATCAGCTCGCTGTGGATGGAGCTGGAGTCGGAGGCGCCTGCGCCGGAGCGCTGACGCCGGCGCAGCGAGCAGTACTACCGGCCGGTGTCGCGCGTGCGCAACGAGCGCCGCAAGATGTCTGCCGCCGGGGTGCCGCCCGCCGATGAAACTGAGACCAATGACTCGGTCTTGTAAGCCTGCCAAGACTCGCTATGTGTACTTCAATTTTTTTTTGTTTTGAACGATTTTAATGAAATTGTGGAAATTGATTATGTTATTACACCATGCACTCGAATAATGGTCGTTAATTGTGTATACCATGTTAATGTTACAGGCCAACTACATTACAGATGGCGCGTAAAAATACCAAGTGCGTATTGTGAGAGCATTTCGATAAATACATCTAATTACGCCTGTGGCAAATAGAGCACAGTAGCTTTTTTTAACAGGACCATGTGGTGGACCAGCAATAACCTTCGCTATTTTATTTTAATCTCGGTTAAAATGTTATTTGATACTATATTAGCTAGATACAACCAAAAATACTCGATCCAAATAAATGTTCTTCGCCTAGCCACACAGTGTTAGTAATCCACCTATTCTTGAATAGTTAAATAGTTCGAGACGGACTAAGCATACTTTTAGGTATACCTATCATATTAGACCTGATCCCTGTATTTTAAATACCTGATCCACGTACCATATTCACGTTAATTAGTGTTATTAAACCTCCTATTTCCTAGTTAAACTTGTTGCAACTACTCTTAACCACGCCAATCAAAAAAATACCTTCTTAATAGGTAGTGCTCAACGCGCAAATACCTACATCTGTGTTTCTTCTATAAATAGGTGTCCTAGTCATAGTTTAGAGGTAATATGTTTTCACATTTGTTAAGCAATTTTGTGAAGGATTTATACGTGGTATTTGCAAATAGTCGCAAATATCTCATGTTAAGATTTCAATAGCTGCTTCGTGAATACGATACGTATCTATGTACTTAATTTAGTATGAATACACGTTGTCTTAGGACGTGCAATGGGAGTAAAATAAATCGATCTCTTTCAAATAGGAGCAATATTAATAACATTCAGTTAGGTAGTCAACTGATGATTGGCTTAAAAAATACCCAGAAAGGTATGTTATTCCCCAATCTACTATTATACCTCTATTAATAACGTTTCATGTAACAAATAGGACGTATTACGCATGTAACCTTTGAAAGTTTATATGGGAAAATGATTATTTTTTAAGTTAGAGATATGAAAGTTGGCACAAATATAGCTCTATTTAAATATATATTACTTTTTGTTTCGAATATTAGGGAAGATAGGGGTAAAACCGACCATGTAAGCATGTAGTCCACGCGAACGAAGTCGGGGGCACAGCTAGTTGTCTAATAAGAAACAATCTATGGTATCAGCCAACACAGGCCCTTTCCTATAAAATTCAATTTGATAGTAAGTAAACTGCAATTTGATGTTGGTTATCATATCAGCTATCCACTTTACAACTAAATACTAGTGGAGTGGTTAACTTGTGCAATATATTTTCTTTTACTCCTTCTGACAACTACCTACTCCCTATGAAATGATTAACGTTTTTTCTGAAAACTCATTCAATATGAATCCAATAATTGGAGGGATATGTTAGTTATTTGAATTTTGATAAATTTGGTCAGCAATTTCCTGCGGATTTATAATTTTAATTTATCTATAGATGCCAACCATCTCATTATTAAATCTTTCTTACTTATATATATTACGCCTTTTCCTAAAATTTTGCGGGTAGCGGGACAGCGGCGGTTTGCGGCGCGTCGCCCGATTTTATATGCGTAAAATCAAATAAACCGGCGCGCAGCGACGTCAGAGCGAGCCGGAATTTGATTTACGGTTAAAAGATTTATTTATTTCTCAAAAAGAATATACAGAAAATTCGCTTACTGAGAAACATACATTCACAAATAATTAGATTACATTATTGCGACGGCGAGAACACTTAGATTTTTATTTGAGAGGGTAACTTGAAGTAAGCGGTCGGTGCCGGTTATGCACTGACCACAGCACACCAGCACACAGTACTTTTAACATGGATGTAATAAGCAGCTCCTGCGTGGATGCGGCATTGATGGCATGGTTGGTATCTTTGTATTTGTTCTTCAAAATATTTCTTCTGTCGTTTTGGTTTCTTTTTTTTCCATAGTCTTTTTATTACTTTTTTTTTTATTGTTTTTTTTTGTTTTAATTACACATTTATTTTGTAGGATTTGTTTATTTATAGATTTTAAATGCATAATACTTATTTACAAACGCTTTAGTTTACAATAAATGATTTAAGATGTTTTTTAAAACTATTTGTGGATTTCGCGTCTTTAATCAAATTAGGCAGTTTGTTATTATAATCGCACTCCCTCATATTGAATTGTTTTTTTACCATGTTTTTGTTCTATGTTGTCGGGAGACCAGGGGGTTAGCGTTTCTTAATTTCATTCTTTGTTGACTACTTTTTTTTGTGAAATTTAAGTTAATGTTTATTTCGTTACTTAATATTTTGTGTATTAGTAAACATGTGAAATACTCTATATATATTTTTCCACTTGAGTCAAATCATCATAACTGGTGAGTGGTAAATACTTAGAGTTTCTATTTAGCAGTCAGCAAACGTAATCATAATAGTATCAAGTAAGGTTTGGAGTTGTTTGTTTCCGAATAAGTTTTCTGTTTGGGTACAACTTCGGAAGATCGCACGCTGACTGAATTATGACTAGAGCTCGTTTTGATAGTAATTTAAATACCTGGAGCCAAAATCGCCTAAAATATGTCGTACTCCTTTTTGCTCTGTTACGCCTTTTCTAATTTTTAATTTCAACAAATATTTACATTACATATAGGTAAACATTTCGCTAATTATAATTTGCACAAGGGGTATCCTTTTAATGAATTCACTATCCTTTTAAATGGCTTTTATAAAATCGTGCCATGCATTAAGTAGGTATACTTTGTTAATGCAAATGATGAATTACCGCAATATAATAGAGTTTATATACCCCTTACTAAAGAGCAGGTAAAATAACAAATGACTTATTTAATGCATGTGCATAATCCTATCCCCGTTGTTCACATTTTCCACTAATCCTATCCCCGTTGTTCACATTTTCCACTAATCCTATCCCCGTTGTTCACATTTTCCACTAATCCTATCCCCGTTGTTCACATTTTCCACTAATCCTATCCCCGTTGTTTACATTTTCCACTAATCCTATCCCCGTTGTTCACATTTTCCACTAATCCTATCCCCGTTGTTCACATTTTCCACTAATCCTATCCCCGTTGTTCACATTTCCCACTAATTCTTCGCTGCAATTGGTCGTATCGTGATGTTACAGCCACAAAAACATTTTTTCAATTTGAATCAGTATTTCCTGAGATTAGCGCATTTAAACAAAGTAAACAAACACTTCAGCTATAATATAAGTACAGATGCATTTTATTTGGTACTGTACGCATAAGCAATTAAAAAGGATTACTTTTAAATAAAACCCGAATGTAAATCAAAAGGCCTGTATATATTGTTTTATACTACAATTTACATAAAAACACGAATCGCGCATACATCAAATAAAGATTATTTCATCACTTTTTTTACCAAAAATGTAAAATGTTAATATAAAAATTCTCTGCCCTGAAATGGGAAATGGAATTCGTAATATCTTTATACTTTTTCATCTATATTGGTTGGAATTGAAAACCCATATGATCAGAAATCCTATAAAGATATATAAATAGGTACTTCCTAAACTAATCCTTAAGTTACTATTCATTTAAGTTGTTCCAAGTCCATGTTTATTTTCCAAGTTAATGTTAACTTTAACGATAGAGGGGTGTATGTATAAAGCGATACTTCCTTTCCCTTAAATTTTAGGAATAATCAAGTCTTGTTTAGAAGGACTTTTTGAAGTAGATACATTGGGTAATCGTTTAACTGGATTTGGTACTTTTAACTGTGTTTTTAGCGTATGTATTAACATTTTTATGGCATTAATACTTCTCTCTTAATTTGTCCTCTATAATAGCTTTGAAAGATATGTGTTCCTATGATAATAGTTTCTTGATGAAATATTTTTTGGCTTTTCATTATGCATTGGCAGTACTTGGTTGTAATTTAGGTACCTACTTGATAAAGTAAACATGTTACGTACAATTTTGAATATACATACAAGAAGAATTATTTAGGTGTATTTCATTATGACTAATACATAATGACTCCTACATACGTACCTACAATACGTATTTCTAAGAAGTAATTATAACTATTTAACTACTATACCATGTGCTTAATTTCCTTTTTTTCCCTAAGTAGAACCTGTCCTTTTGGTATCCTGCATTTAATTAGTTTTCCTGCATTGAATTATGAATGAGCAGCCGGCCACAATTCACTTTCACGCTCACGAGAGACCCGATAAACTTGTTATATTTTCATTACAAAATAAAATACTTTTTCCATGACATAATCTAACTAAGCGCAATTTACCAGCGAAATCCAATTTGTAAGAGCGCAGTGGTTCTCAATTATAACAATGATTTCCGAGGGTAGGAAGTTTGCAAGACCGATCGTGCGTTAGATTAAGTATTGATTGACACATGTATGGAATGTTACACGAGTGCATTTGACCAAGTCCTCCTTAGTACGGGGTTACACGAGTTACCCTACCATTATCATCATCTCAGATGGGTATTTTGCAATTTGAGGAATTTGGGATAATCAGATACACGATACACGAATCCCCTGAAATTCGGGAGGAATCCCAACAGTTCACAGATGTAGCGTGTGAGGATAAGATAAGAGTATCGTAACTAAGTGATGGAAATCTTACCATCAAAAAATATTTAATTTACCTATTAAACATGATGTCTAAAAAAAGATTGCAAATGTAATAAATACCTACTCTGTAATTCAATCTAAAACTTCGCGTTTGTTTTGAGAAACTCAGGAAAGGAAAGCTCAGGACCTTATTTCCTTTTTGAGGTATAACTACTACACAGTGCGTTTGTTATTTTTACCGTGTCTCAACGTCAACAGATGTGTCATAAGTGTCATTCATCTAGACATGCGAAAAAAAAATCGAATCACCGGTCTATTTATGTTTCCAAGACATTTTAAGATGATTAACGAAGATGAATCACAATCATTTAAAAAGTTATATATTATAAATTTTACATAAATAAAGGTGCCGCAATCCTAATGATTGCATAACTAGGTACTAACCTAAAAACTAACGGCTAAAACTAGCCGAAATTAGGTTTTAATCATATGGAACTGCTCCCCCACTTCTCTATGGAAAAATAGTGATAGAAATCGACGATTATTTACTACGATAAACTAAAATCGATTTAGGCTTAAACATCTAAAATAAGAAATGTGAAACTCAATTTATATCTGGACTGACTGATGATCGTTAAATTTAATCCTACTCTTTTTTTTTGTGAAAATATTCGCTGCGAAGTTATCTATCAGAATGAAAGATGCCTTTAATTGAATTTTATTTATTAAACAAAATACGAAAACGAAATGCCTATTTCAAATTGCTAAAATATGGTCTTAGTTATATTCTCTTGGCACAGCCTGTCGAGAGAATAGTAGGTATGACACGTTTAATTAGATTTGACATAAAAATCGCAGTTTACTCCCACGGAATAATAAAAAAGTCAATTCTTTCTTCGTTTTTATTTGCTTAGTAAAGGGTGTATTAAGCCTTTTAATTTACAATCTATATATATAAAAGAAAGTCGTGTTAGTTACATTATTTATAGCTCAAGAACGGCTGAACAGATTTGGCTGAAAATTGGTAGGGAGGTAGTTTCAAACCAGGAGAAGGACATAGGATATTTTTTATTAATTTATTTTTGCTTGTTTTTAAGTAATTTTTTGCCTCTAAGGCGGAACAAAGTTCGCGGGGTCACCTATAATTGATATAATTTACTAAAAGAAAAATTAGAAGTTATAAATCAAACAAATAATATTTTCAAGCGCAAAAAAACTGATCATTTCTATTTTTAAATCTTTAATACTTATCCTACCATTTACTCTGTAGTTTGAGTTCATTCGTTCAGTAGTTTTAGTAATTTGTTATATTGGAAACGCACTCCAATTTAATTTTGTTGACTTTTGGTCCTTCTGAATGAGAAATGATTTTAAATTATGGGTGACAACATAAGAGATGGTAACTAAAACCCAACTTAAATGAAAACCCCGTTAGGTTAGTTAAGTTTTAGTTAACAGTGAAGTAAATAAAAAAATATATACGGTCGAATTGAGAACCCCCTCCTTTTTTTTGAAGTCAGTTAATAAATATCTTTTAAGAAAATGCGTCTACATAGTAAGGCACAGACGAAATACGATAACAGGAAACGAAGACGGAAAGAAATTTAATAAGCCTTGGAGTATACTGAAATAGAACTCAAATAATAAATACGTTTTCAATTTTCTTTTTTTAATGGCGTTTTTCTTCACGCCCACTGATCTAGATTTAATTTGAGTACCTGCTTATTTTTTTTCCTAAGTACTTGACGTTTTATTGGCTTGCAAGGCGGTGAGGTCGTTCTCCTCGCCTGCCAATCCAATGATGAAAAGGAAATAGTGGACCTATATTATTGTTGCAAAAGACCGCTCTAACTAAACTGTACCCACGAAAAAAATTCTGCGATGGTGGTTGTAAAATTTTATTTACGCAAAAAATATATTTTTGACCCATGTCAAACATCTTACTATTGTTATCTCAGTTCTTAAACGGGCATGAACTTCGACAGAAATAATAATTAGTTAGTAAATAGTTATTTTATTATACTAAAGTTTGGTTACATTACAAATTTACAAATTAATATCAAAATAAATTTGTGCGTTATTATAATGTCGCATGGTTAGCTACTTAATACAAGCTAACCATGCATGTATCTTCATAAACCTGCAGAACATTACTCGTTGATTAGTAAAACGTGTAATAAAGTGATGAATATCTCTAAAAGGTTAAGCATCCCTAAGGATTCTCACCGCCCAAATCGGAAGCAATTAACAAGTTTGGTCTCATCGAGACGGAACTCCCGCTGCCTTTGTTAAGGCATTCGGGCCATTTACGTGGCATTACTAATTAATAACTTTCAATCGTCCGTTCAACGTAAAAAGCATAGCTTTATTTCTGTTCGTAAAGTCAATCTATTTAATATCAAAGAATATAATTACCTACAAATAGGTACAACCAAAACAACCTAGTGAAATAAAAAAAAATGTATTTGTAGTAGTAACGTGATAAATAGTACGATTAGATATGTTGTGTTGATAGTACTATATTGACTATTTTACTTATTAAAATAAAAACAGTTTTGGGAACGATCAAAAGCGAGACTTCTTTGGACTTTGTACCTCCCTTATATCGAGTGCATAAGATATAATATTAAACCGCAAGTTTACCTTCACGTGCTGTTGACCGTACTACAGTCCTCAGTAAGGGTCTTGTTTTATTAGGGCATTGATTGAATCATTTTTAATGAGCTGCGAAGAAGTAAAACCCATCAACACATACGCAATTATTAATTGGAACTGGTAGTCTTGGTAGCCCAAACGACACTAAGTGTATCTTCTTATTTTGTTAGAGCTGACAACCGAAACACCCGCTGCTTGGCGCAACCATTAATTAATATGTAAATAGCATCTCACTTACTCCAGCGTTAGTTGCGCTACAAACGATGCTTCAAATTTCTTTTATGACATTTTAGAAACCGAGAGCCGTGGTACTTGATTTTTTGTTTCTAGACTGGTAGCTTGAGGGTACCAGTGTCGTAATCGGTGGCGCCACCTTAGGTGTCTGTAGTTTTGTCTGTCCGGCTTTCACGCTTAGACCACTGAACTGATTCTGATGACATTTGGTATAGGTAAACATTGAACGTCTAGAACGGACTTAGGCTACTTTTTGTTTTAAAAATAACTGGGGATGGGGGTATTAGAAAATGTATGAGAAAATGTTTATTTTCTCAGAGATATGAATTTGGCACAAATGTAGCTCGAAACTCAGTGTTTTGGATTAAAACACGAACTACTTTTTGTTATGAATATAGAGGTAAAACCGACCATCTATATTTCTTGCTAGAAAAGTCCGCGTGTAGTGGCGGAAAGGCACTAGTATCATAATAAAAAGAGAACTTAGAAAACATTTTAAACACGCTCATTAATACTGATTTCAATAAAATAGATACGAATGTTACATACCTATCCGGCAATAAACTTATTTTTTTTATCAAAGTAATGTAATGAAGTCGGAACCCCTGGCCACCACACGCTTAGTTGTTGAACACAACAAACGATCAATTCGATCAATAGAAACATCTGAATGCGAATTTAAATCGACCTGAACTTTAATTAATTTGTTAGGTAAAGTTCCACGAAGTTGCGCACAGTCGGTACAAGTACCTACGTCAGCACAGAATTAGCACATGTTATGATTAGTATACTATACTAACTTCTACCTCGCGCCATATGTTGCAACCAGCTACCAGCCCAAATGAGAATATTGTTTAGATTATTGTGGGTCGGTCTATAGCAGACATACCTCTAGTATAGTGTCGATCTATTTACGATATTTATTTCTCATTTACGTTTATCATTTATAAACTGACGTGAAACCTTAAAAAAAATTTTGGTTGAAATATCATTATTTCATAAGAAAAGCATTATAATTAATTAAATATACACCTGATAGTTTTAAATAGGATCACCTCCAAAATAAAAATCAACCTTATTCTTGTTATGTTATTACTTTTTACATTTCTGTAATTTTCTTCCTGATGTAGGTAATTGAAAACACGATCTACGCTTTCTTTTATGATTTTCCCATTTTGACCTTTTGTATTCAAAACACGTTCTTCTTTATTATTAAACATGTATTTCAATGTATACGAGAAGTAACTACTTACAAGGTAACGATAAGGAACCAAAAAATGTAAAGAAAACAATAGAAAATAAAGTAAGCATTAAGGTATGACATCGCGTTTAGTTTCCCTTTTAAAATTTGAAATATACCTACGTAATTGTAATAATTATCGTTGAGACTACATGTATTGTTTGTTGGTTTCATTTACAGATCACGATTTTCAAGCTCTATAATATAATAGCTAAAAGACTTATCATTTCACATTTAAATTAACGGAAAAGATTAAATAAATTCTTCAATTAGTAGATATACAGGAAATGTAGATCAAAGTTTGCGCGTCGTATCGTGATTTTTTCCTGAATGCTGATTTGATTGGTATGGTAAGAAAACGCTTTTGGGAGTCTTAATAAATATTTGAAGAAACGACTTAAATTAAAAATCTTCAATCTTTGACATCTTTTTGATATCATTTTCAAAGGATTCCTTTTTGCGTGATTGATGAATTAAAATATGGGAAGCATCAAACTAATTTTGTCTTCTGAGAATGACTCCGGGCAAAGCGCTATTCGGCGGGTTCTAAAACATAGTATTTTTTGTCTCCACTCTTTCAGGGCTCCATTCCACTCCACTTAATAGTGACAAAGTGGTTAACGATTTTAATATATATTTAAAAAATATTTATTTAAAGAGATACGTAATCGATATGCTGCCCACTATGGAAATTTTAGTGTATTTTTTTGACTTATTATGATTATGCTTATGCTATATTGATTTAATGAAATAAGATTACGAACTATATTATTTCGCTCTGCCATGCACCTAATTGAGGGATTTATGGTCAAGTGATATAGGTTATCCGACCAATGATTAACGATTTTAATACATCACAATAATCTAAACAAATAACATGATTAAAACTTAATAATATTATAATTTAAAAAATAATTAATGTCGTATTTAAAAATGTATTTTTTATACTTAGTTCAATTTGTCAAAATTACAATTACCTACCTCTTCGTCCTCTGTAGCCAAGTTCAATAGGGCTTACATTTAATTATTAAATTACCCGAATAATGTAGCTCACTCATTATTGTATTATTGTAGTCAAAGTCAAAGTCAAAGTCAATATTTTTTATTCATGTAGATTACATTTGTAATACTTATGAATCTTCTCTATACAATGCAAATGAAGCTACCTCCGGTTCGGAACCTATAACTACCGAGAAGATACCGGCAAGAAACTCAGTAGTTTTTTTACAATTAAAAAGCTATACTTATTACTAATTTTGCACCAAGACATACAGTTAGTTTGTCAGTTCGAAAAAAAAAACAAAAAGAGTATATAGTTATTGAAATAAATAAAATAAAAACATTTAAATAAAAACAAAAAGTATACATTACTATATGTTTTGAGTAACAATACATAGTTTATGTTCAAAATCGAGTACTTAGTAATGAGATGTAGGCAAGCAAAGAGCCTACTCAGAAATGGAACTCTGCATCAAAAGGCAACCATTTCAAACAGTACCAATGCCCACATACCAGGTGGAGCTATAAAAACCAGATAAAACGGGCAGAAACGATTTACGTCGGTAAAATTTTATTGCAGACGGTGAAAAATAGGTTACGAGAATGGCGTCTATGCCTTAAATAACGTGGATCTATTGTTTACCATTGAACTCTCGTGGAGTAGTACTACAGGTACTTATAGGTAGGTACAGGATTACCTTAGACAAACATAAAATTTCTAAAAACTTTTTTACTGGTGTACCTACATGTTAAACCTACGGATTAGGTATGGATTTTTCATTATTTGACTTTAATAATTGCCTGATCGATAAAAGGTTATTAAATAATCGTTTAGTTAGATCAACATTTACATTTCCTATCGGGATTTCTGTTTAGTAAAATTTTATATTCTCTTCTCCGAAAAAAAGTTTAAACGTGTCCGATCAAATATGAGAATAAATGTATGAGAGAAATTGTAGGTCCTTCGGGACACCGTGTGCTCTTATGGTTAAAATGAGATCAGATCTTGACTTGGGACGAACTCGGAAAAATACTGATCAAATAAAAAATGTATATAAACAGCTGGGTAAGTAAATAAATATGTCCCAGGGTTGCAAAGGATACGTGCGATGTGCCGAATTTGGTAAACTACCTGTAACTTATATTAATGTAACGTTATATGGACAAAATTACCAAAGTTACCTGAATAGCACGCGTAGCTTGATGTGTTTGGAAAAGTGTACCTACTTTGTTTTTAAATTAAGCAGGGATCTTACTTTGATCATACCTAAAAACGCGCTCATGACGAGAACAATAAACGGAGTTCTATGTCAGGTTTAAAGTGTTTCTACTTGAGTGCGATCGATTAATTTGCAGACGAATTGTAGTGACAATAACGAAGAACTCATGTTTTGGATCCCTCGTAAACATCGTTAATGGCATCTATGGAAAAGGGACCATTAATCTTAATAAGTAAAATCAATAATGATACTCATCAACCTGTAATTAATAATGTAGCCAGAGTTAATTATGAATCATATTCAATAATTAGGTATTTACATACATAATATTTCCCAGCATAGTTGTCAACTAGGCGGATTCCAAATTATCGCTTTAAATTACAGATTTTGTTTTGTAGGTTCCACAAACTGCTTATTAGTTTATAAGTGTTTAATAACAAATCTGTCATTGTATTCATAAGCATTAAAAGTTCTGAGTGTTCTAAGTCAAATCTATAGGTAAATATTGCATTAAAGTAGTTAGACTATGAATTTAATAATGCGTGACTAAATCTAATATTTTTAAATGTTTTAGAGAACACATACTAACTTCTTATCATATCGAAATAGGTAAGGAAATTTAATTGAAATTGTACCTACTTAGGAGCAATAGAAAACTTTTTGTCATGAAAATGTTAGCATACTCATATCTCTGTCGGGCATTTCAGCAATGTATAAAATAAAAATAAAATAAATTTATGAAGCATTTGTTGATTTTTATTTTTTACCTACTGTTTATGGCCAAAGGCAACAGTATCCTTCCATATCCTTCATGCATGCATCAATGGACTAACAATTAACATAGATTAATTAAGAAATGAAGAAGAGCAATATGATGATGATTTATCACTGCGATAATATCATACGTACCTACATAGATATACATATAATAAGGCACACTTTGTTTAATTACCTACATGTTTTGAGATAAGTAGAAGAAATCTTGGATCATATTTCTGTGGTAGAGACCATAGTCTGAGGTTTAAGAACATCTTTGAAGCGACCTAAAATTAAAATGTTTTTAATTAATTAATGCCCGGTTCCAATATTTTAAATTTGTCATGTGTTAAAAATTACTGTCCTTCATTTTTGACACATGACTTTCTTCAATCGACTACGAGTCGTTAACGACGTTACGGTATTAATACCTACCGTTCCATAATTTCATCAGTCGTCTGTCGGTCGTTTTTATAATTTATTACTATCCGTAACTATCGACGATAAACTTAACAAAACGATTCGTTGTTTTTTTAATATTGGACCCGAGCATTAGTCGCATCAAGGTTTTCATCAAATAGGTATTTATGTTTGTATAATACCCTACATATAAATCTTCTTTATGGATAACCCTACCTACTAAAAACACATTTAAACAGTGCCGTAAGTGATCTAAGCATACCTAACTACATAAGGACAAACTTAATTAAAAAAATTGTGAAAAGCGTTTCACCTATATCCACCCAAGACTAGCTTAAATAGTCAGTGTGATGATGAGTAAAATTTGTGATCAGATCAAGATTATCTACCTACACGGATAAAGTGTTCGTAGTTTTCTGATTTGTTTGGTTGCTTATACATATATTTAAAAAATAATGACTAGCATCTGATCAGAAATTAATGTTCTGATGTTAATGAAAAGTTTATTGACATTGAAACTGTTAAAAAGTAGCATAGATTTACTAACTTCTTTATTCTGACATCAGCATTAGAGCAAGAGCCAGCAGCCCCCAGGCCTTCGGTAAAGTATAAAAGCTGTAAGTTTTCCAATGTATGTCCCTAACACAGGTAAGAACGGTCCCAGTCTATGAAACTTGGGTCGCGGTGGCTTTCGCAGATATCAGGTAATTAACGTGTGTAAAATTGAGTGTTAAATTTGAGCAAGTATAAAACCCAGTTTTTACATATTTCAGCTACTTGTAATAGTCTCCTTGCCGAAAGCCAGACACTTCTTATGGTTGCAACTCTGCCTTTAATTAAACAGGCAATGGAAAATAGTTACCACTTCAATTTGAACCTTATGACCTTCACTTACCGGCGAAAACCAATGAACATTTTCGATACTCCTTGCCTGTTTAAGGGTTCAAGTTCCTATATTTAATTGTTTCTAGAAATACTTACGGTACAGTATAAAAGCTGCAATTTATATTTGCTGAAACTTACAGATTTATACTTTACCGAAGGCCTGGGGGCCGCTGGCTCTTATCAATCAATCAATCAATAATTTATTTGCAAGAATACAATTTTACAATTACATTTGGTCTTAAAATTAATGTAGTAAGTAAGTTGTTAGTATTCTGCCTGCAAGCAGACGTGCAAATATTTGTCATTGTCTAAAATATAAATAAAAAGAAGAAAAAAGTCAAATGTATTAAATTACAAAATAAATAATAATAGTCAATTAGAAACAATTTTTACTGAAGTCAACAAATTCCTTCACACTATAAAAACAATTGCTTAGAAGCCAGTCAGTTAACCTTGACTTAGACCTTAGTAACTTTGCATTGTTTTCAATGACGACTCGAAAGTGTTGTAATATGTAACCTACTACTTGATTGATTGATTTGGTTACTTCAGCAGTGATATATTTACTAGCCAATGTACATTCGAGATTTGGAGCAAAATCTAATACGAAAGTAATCAGTGTACAACATTTACACTGTATACATGATGTACTTAGGTGGTTATCAGGGAGCGACCATTGGAATTATAGCGTTAGCGGTATGCCCAAAAAAGGATTAACCCATTGACCGCCGGACTTCAAATAGAAAATATTGCTCCCGACGCCATGCGTATTATTAGCTAGAATTTTCGCCCAATACGATAGTGATGTGACATGCTGCACTAAGCGATAAGAATAAACGTTTGTTTCGGAACCTTATTACCTATTACTAAGGATAAAGAAATAAATGCTCATACATACTGAACGTAATAAGAAATAATAGATCAATAGTAATTTTATATGTCTTAATAATCAGAAAATTATCACAAGATTTTTTAAAGTATGCAAGGAATTTTGGCGCAACTAGTCGACGCCTTAAAGCGTCATCGGCGATCATAACTTAAATGTTTGACAAATTTTACCTACTCTTATAGTGTTGTTAAGGACTTTATCGATGTGATTGGAAAAAACGCCACTGTGATGGTCAAAAACAAAATAATATGAATTAATGTCGGTGATGAAATTATAATTAGTACACCTTTTGAACTTATTATGATTTAATTTTTTGTATAAGAAGAGCAACAAAACATTGTATATTTTTTTCTATACACAGAAACCAAAATATGTAATACGAAGGGGCGTTTTACAAATTTACACCAAAATCATGTTTCCCGGTTTTTACGGTGCATATACACTTAACGATAAACATTCATATTTTTTTATTTAATAAATCTAAAAATCACGGTGCAGTGTTTCGTTGAAATGTCGTATGACGTCACATCTAGATACATTTTAAAACTAGCAGCGACATAGTGAACTTCGAATTTTTATGAGCTTTATCATACATAGTTTTTTTCAGTTGATTGAGTAAACAATAAATATGGGTATTATAATCTTTATGGAATAACTCACGAAATAATTAGAATTTGTTGATCCGGTTGTCATGCTCATTAATTTAGTTTGATTATAATAAATAAGTGTCTCGAAAAGAAACACTTCTCCTACTTCACTATCAGCCGAAGATTTATTAAAAATATTATCATTATCAACTACTTCCAGAATATGTAAAAGTTTAACACAACCCATTATTATTTAAACTATTTTCGTAAATAATGTATTTGTGGGTTTTTACTCAAAAAGTCTACAATATAGAAACACGGGCAATAACTTCAGTAGCATTTAGCTTTTGTATGGTAATTGAAAAAAATATATATTTATCTATCTTCAACTCCCAACACTATCAATAGCAGCATACGCGCTTATGACGTCACAGGCGGACGACTTAAAGCGTCGTTGGCGTTGGCAGTACATTAAAGTGAACATGACATAGTGGAGTTAGGTGGGTATATCGATAACATAAAATTTTATGAAAAAAAATTAAGGTATATTTTAAGCAGATTAAATTCAATAATAAATAGTAAAAACATTAGTCATGAAATTAATTCACAATAGCATGTCATCTGTTTATTATTAGAAACTTTTTCGCAATATAAACAGACAAAAAATTCGTACGTTAACCATATGACGAGTGAGCATCATCAATCCATCTATCAAGTATGTGTATAGGCAGAAATAATGATAATAGTTATTTACTAATACACTTTTAATACACTAGCAGTAGAACAATAAAAAATAATCACATTTTATTGTTATCATCTAATACCTACATATTAACTAAAAATAAAAAATGTATTAAAAATGTCCACTTAGTCACATCACTACCTAACGCTTTAAGACGTCCACGGCGTCGTGCAGTGTGATTTTACGTTAATAATTTTAGTTGTTGATTTTTATCATTTTTTAACTCAATTCTATGCTGTAGGACGTTTTTAGACGTCAATAATAATAATCTATCGTATCCTGGTGCGCGGTGTGTATAAATATGTATACGAGATGGTGTTCATTACTTTTTATTTCAACGTCAAACATAAGGCAAATAATGACGCTTAAAGGCGTCGTCGGCGTCTGGATCAAAATTCTTGATGACGCTTTAAAGCGTCAATGGCGGTCAATGGGTTAATAGAAAAATATCGATTGATTTGATTGGGCCGTGTCAGTTAGGTCTTTGCTCACTCTAAGAGACTGCGCCCATTATCGTAACGGCACGGCAGGGGATCTTCAGGTGACGATGTAGCAACTTTATGATTTTATACTAAGATAAACTTTAATATTACAATTTAATAATTGAATAAAATTAAACCTTAAGTTACGTTGTAACGTTTATGTTTTGGTAGAGCTATTAATAATATTCAGAAGGAACTATTAACATTTCCATTTTGGAAAATTTGTTTAGCAAACCGCGCCTTAGTAAAAATGTTATAATAAAAATCCTTATTATGTTCGACAACATCACATCCATTGGTCTTTATGGTAAATAGCTAAATATCTTGTATAGAGAAATCAGAAACTACGGCGACGGTACCACAGTTCCCAGACTAGATAATATAAAAAAGTTATAGATCGGGAATAAAACCCGGGCCTTTGATATGGGGCGATGCCAAAGTCCGACCTACTCGCCTCTCCGCTACGGAGCTCAAAAACATTAATGTTGCAATTTTAACCTTAGAGTCAGTACAAACGACACATTACTGTTCGTCGCCTAAAAATCCCTTGCCGTGCCGTCCTGATAATGAGCGAATACCCTCAACGCCCTTCCCGTTGGGAATGAAGAACTCTTTTTTGGGATCACACACTTTTAATAAAACACTTCTTGACGTAAATAATGTGATTATATTCTTAAATTAAAATGGATATACAAGTTAAAGAAATTCGGTTTAACAAAGATGTCTTTACACTATTAAATTTTTTATGCTTTACATAACGAATAAAGGCTTGTTAATTACAATAACTTCAGCATAGAATATCTGTATATTAATGCACATTACATAAAATATATGTCGTAATTCATATTTTAAACACATTATTTATGAAGACATAGCACAAATGTAATAATTAATTTCGACTAAAATATTTCAAACACTACTTAATGTAAGCACTTGTTTGACAAGGATATCAATTGGATAAGCCACATTATGATTGTTGTTACATCTTTTAAAATTTAAGATTTTTTGTAGTTTGTGCAGTCCATTTATAATTTACATTGCATTACACTGATTCTTTACAACTATTTTTATTTTTACCATACACTTATTTCTTTTTTATTAACATTAGTAAATATTTACGAACTTGCTAGAAAGATATAAAAAAACAGCGTTGATATTATATAATAATTAGGTTTGCAATAAAATACCTTCAACTGATATAAGAGGCAGTTGATATTGAACAGCTATTTGCTTAATTAAAGTGTTCACACAATAGTGCGCACCCACGTATGACATTGATGACGATTATCAGTATTTAGTATTAGTATTTTTAAACAAAATAAAGGTAAGTTTCAAAGTTAATAATGATAAATTACAGCGTACATGGACTTCATGGACAGCAGTCTAAATCCTTCTATTCATGTCGACATGTTGAAAAACATTTCTAAGAATTAAAATCAATCAACAAACAAAACAATTAAGCCATGAACGCTCAAGAGCACTCACAAAAACTTCCAGTAGATATTCGTTTTAACGTTCAATATACATGTAAGTGCAGTACAAACTTCAAACATATTTTACATAACAAAATATGCTCTCACCATTTTTTTATATTTAATATTTTTTTATGCTTGTGTATTTATAACTCATCTGGATGTAAATTTAGCTTTAAATACTTAAGCTTTAAGACCAACTCTTAAGAACAAAAGTTAAAACATGGAAGTTTTGTTTGTTGTGACGGACCAACTGATAAGTTGTTCTCAACTACTTAACTCAACTACCTAATTTCCTTTAACTCATTTCATACTATTTATTCATTACATGAATGGTCTAATCTAATTGTGACATGGTTTCACCGGGGAAATATCCACCAATCAATACGTTTATACACTATCTCCATTATCTATTTCTAGTATTTTAATTGGAGACCACATTCATTTCCGCCCTAGGATCGTAAAAATGCTTCAAATTTGAATGCTGGTCTAAATACTGAGAAGTATCCACGTTTTCACTACCATTGAGTTGCACCATTTAAATAATAACCGATACTACACTAATTGTTAAGTTTAAGGATGACATTTTCACAGAACCGTGACAAAATCGTGGGTTTCTAAACCTCAAAATACAAAAAATATTTATAAAATCTGACTTTGATGAGTTAAAGATTACTCAGGTTAAAAACAAAGATTTAAGAATGTAAAAGATCTTGTTAATCGAGTTTAAAAATAGCTTCTTATTGAAATATTTTGTTGGCCGGTGTAACGTCTTATATTTGAAAAATATATTCGAAATTATTAACGCTGAAATATTTGTCAAAAGACAACTCACCAATCACCGTTCTGTGGTTTTAATTATTTAATATGTCTACATATAATTACGTGATGTTCCTTCAATTCAATCACACATTTAACAAAGTAAAATATTAATAAATAGAATAGAATCGCATTCATAACGTTTATATTTTAAAGCTCTTTTTCGAGTCTGCTCTGCTGTCAGTCGAAACGAAGGTTAAAACTAGTTACGGGCAATAAAAAAACAAAAGGTTACATCACTAATTATCAAACACAACCTATGTACTTCTTTTCTAGTGACAGTTAACTATTATGGGCTATTCTTTTTATACAGAAATCTTCATAAGCCACATATTCCGCTCATGCTTATGATTAACGCAAGTGTATCCTTACATTATGATGTAAGGATACATAAGTATATGAAAAGCAAACTTTATTTTATCAGCACCATAAAACTAAGGATTATCAAAATGACGAGTGGAAATGTTTCGTTGTTTTAAACCTGTATGTTTCAAAATGTTCTGGCTACATGTCCTCCTACGAAGGTATCTACTCGGACATCACTAACCTCCATATAAACAAAACCAATTGTCGTTTAGAGTCACGGTTTTAGAGATTGCACGAGTTAAGTGGCTAAGTCTTGTGCTTTGTTCGAACTCTTACGTTTGATAACATAACAAAATATCTCTACTACTACTTAGTAGCATGACTAATAACTGATTCTATTTAACTCCAGATTTATATTTATTTTCTCGTGGCGACTTTACGAATTACGCTTATATTTAAAACAGAGTTTATGATAATGATAAAAAAAGTAACTTAAAAGAATTGTTAAAAAAACTTTCTATAGAGAGATCTTTCATGTATGTCACATTTATTTACAATCAAAGGAATTAGAAAAATCAATTTAATGTTAATAATAACCCGTGCACGTTTTGTAGAGTAAAATGTACTTTGTGGTACGGTTAATGAATGAGCACTTTATACAATTGCATTTATCTTACTGATAAGGCTTTGATTTGCGATTATTCTAAATTTAGGTTTATTTAAAGATGATAAAAAAAAGTCACAGAGTCAAAATTGTCGTTTTTAATTGAATTAGAACATAAGACGTTCCACATCTTCATATTACCTAAGTTGAATGGAATACGTTTTAACTATTTCGATATTTTCGTTGTAAATGTGTACAAAGTTTCTATTAAGACTATGTTGTTTTTAACATGCGTCACTGCCGTTTTAGAATAGAATCATAATTACAATCCATATGTTAATATTAGTGAACATTAGATAAGTATTAAAACCGTAACATTATTAATTGGGAGCTTAGTATTGGCTGGTAGACAACATTATTTTGAATTATTTAAGTATATACGTCACACGTATCAAACGCTCAATAGATAAGAATTAACTCCAAAATTCTAGCGCTCTCGTATATTGAAATTATCACTCCGAATATTTTTTACTTACTACCTTTGGACGATGTGCCTTTGTATACAGCACACAAAATTGTTTTTTGCTGACATGCCAAGTGTAGCACAAGTTTATTAAAACTGTCCATCAGTTTCAACCAGGTGGCGGAATATTGAAACATCAAATATTTTTAGGCCGAATTTTTGCGTTGAAAATACAACGGTATCTATAATCAGTACGCGTTCTAAAACGTTTATGAGCTTCAATGTGTTAACACAGTCGCGTTAGTCAATATATGCTTTAAGAACTGAATCTGGTTCGAGGTGTCTAAACGGGAGGTATGGTCCAAAGAACA
Source organism: Glyphodes pyloalis (assembly GCA_037074685.1). Lineage (NCBI taxonomy): Eukaryota > Metazoa > Arthropoda > Insecta > Lepidoptera > Crambidae > Glyphodes > Glyphodes pyloalis. The sequence goes on from JAYKKO010000001.1 coordinate 19,702,195, forward strand.
GCGGTCTTGTCTGCTGAGGTGGATAAGAAGGAGAAATCGTCAGGATGCCACCTGGCTGATATCACTTTGTCGGGGTGCCGCGCCACTGGAACGCTCGGCAAGGCGCAGGTGAGATCGCCTGTTGAAAAAAAAATGATTGTAAGTATAACTGAAAAACTGAATACGCCCCACTTAGTGGAAGCTAGCGCGCATGGATGTACGTAGAGGTAAGATCTACTGCTTCCTGATTGTTTCATTTGGTTCATGTTGAAAAACCTTTTAACTTGTTTACGCGTCCAGCCGTAATTCCAATTTCACAGCTGAACTATATATGAACTTTACGTCTAAGTTTTGCCTGTGGATATTAAGTGAGTGAAAGACCTAATTATTGTGTTTCATTCCCTATAAATAGATTTACAGTTCAACAACTGTGTTATGAATAGGTAGCTCACTATCATACAAAAGAAAATGCTGCGAAGAGTAGATAAGAAAAAACGATTACTTTAGATATTTAGTCCCTAATGTATACCTAAACCGGTAGAGCCGTCGGGCTATAAAAAGTCATTGACGCAGCGTAGGGGCGCGTGTGATATATATAATCGCGTGAATCTTGCTTATAGATAGTTCATTTTCCAAGTGCCCCTGTCTACAATACGATTTAGTTTCAAACCGCAAACAGTTCCGATTGCCCGGAAATAGCATGTCCCCTACGTTGCAACGTGTATGAATATGTACAGCCACTATTAAGTTGTTTGTAGTGGTTAATACCAATAGGGAAGATGACCCAAAGTAAAATTATTGTCAACATCATTGCCGTGAAGGAAGGATGAATGATATGTTCGAACAATGGATTTTTTGTTAAATGTGATTTTAACAATCTATCTTAACCAACACTCAGGTGCCCCAGATTACGATCATATAGAAAAAAAAACTGTCTTAATTTAATCATGTCTTTAAAAAAATCCATTAAAAAAACACCGACGTCAGAGGCCCGGCCACTATGGCGACACAGTGACTACGATGTGAATTCATAATGTCTTAAAACATTAAAATCAGTAGATTACCAAAGGTTGGCAAGTTCGCGCTACTCACACACATTATGCTTTATAATTTTTATATCTCGAAGGAAGTAATCAAGCATACGACACCTGCTGGTACACACGCTTATACAGAAAATTATGTTTTAAAATAACAATATAGTCTAATCGTCACTTTAATGCGTTGCAAATGAAATGGACCCCTTACGTTTCAACTCAAAACTAAATAAATTCAGGGAGAAAGATTCTACCCACGGGTTTTAGTATTTCACTTGAATACGGAATTCTAGTAGATTTTATAGACGAAAATTTGAGGTTAGATTCATGATCAAGATTTGTAAAGGTGTAAAATACATTAATATTGGATTACTGCCTAACTTCTCTAATTGTAAGGTAATTCAAGGAAGTAACCTACAGCTTTTAATAAAAATAATTAACCCACGATTTCCGGGGCAATAAAAGTACTATTCCAAGAATTATTTTTTAATAAATTACCTGTTTTCCTCATAAATGGCTGTTAAACCGAAATCCTTATAGATCGTGAAGACAATAATGACCAAAACCGCTTATTTGAAAGTATTTCGAGAAAGTTAGCCATTTAAAGCACGTTTTAGATCCATAGACGCAGGTTCGACTCTACCTCGGTTTTATCATAGGAGGCTAAGGTCCCGACATAAGCATATTGCGTCGCGAGCCGTAAGAGCTAGCTCAAGCATGGTCGAGCGGCTTAGATGACCGTGTTTTTCCCGGAAGAACTAAACTACAAAGAGTCCAATAGGTAGCTCACCGCTACCCGGCACTGTGGTATTGATGGTGGATTTCCCTCGGAAAAAAATATAATAGGAAGAGACTCTACGTAGATTACCATTTATTTTACTCGCACCAACCTTTCTTTAAGATAAAGTAATTAATGTAAAGTCTACTGCAGATCAAGGTAAATATTAGCAGATCGATATTAGCTCTTATACGCACGATATACCTAATGGCAAAAACGAACGTACGTATTTTTATCCGTACAATCAATGAAACGTTTACACCTCTACGAGGCGTTTTTAGATTGATATATATGATAATGATATATCGTTGCTTTAAAGATACAATTTTACCCCTTTTTTCGGAGAAATGCATTGACGCACCGTACCGTCTATACAGGGGAGGTGACGCCGTGTGTAGGACTCTCTGCCCTTATGAAGGCAGGAATAACCACTAAAACCCCAAGGTGGACCTCATCGCATTGATGGTGATGCCATAGCAATCCTACCACAGCATCACCGGAAAACAGTTTTACCCTTACGAGTAGCTCGAACAATATATTCTAGCGTCAAATCACGTCGTAGGTACGTAATCTTTCAGACTCTAAATAATGTAAGCATATTCTCTCAATGAGTAGTCATAGTCATGTCAAATTTCAATAAAGACTTATACCACTATTAAATCCCAAATTGTGATAATGAGAATGAATACTGCTTTGAGTTGGTACTCAGCTGTAGTTTGTCGTTATTTTTTTTTTATATTACACTTCAAGATTGACCTCATCCCACCGGATGTTAAGTGGTAATGAGGTCCTAGCTTAAGGGTGAAAAGTACAGCATAATAAAGCTGTTACTGGACTTGTCGCCCTTACCTTGAAGGCTTGACCCCTGCTACTAATGTAGCACCTCCCAAGAGCCCTGGAAACCTTACTCACACACAGGAACACCACAACACAGAAGCGATTATGATTTAGCTGCAGTCTTCTGTAAGGTATAAGGAGGTATTTCACCAGTCGGGCTGCTCCAGTTCGAGCGACAAATCACTATGCCCTACCTCTCTTAACCTACGTTATCTTTGGCCTACTCTAATTAAACAGTCATTGGTGAACTATGTGAAGAATAACGGCTTACCAAAACAACATTTAGGCATGTATGTTGTATATGAACTTGATGACGCATTAGTAAAAGTAATCAGACGGAGCCGAGTTAGATGGTGACCTAATATGTACACACGTATCTTCACGATGTTTGTAGAGTCAACTTGTAGAATATCACGTCCTCTTGTTATTTAAAATAGACATCATCCTAATACCATATTATGTAGAAATTTATTCCGGAAATACATTTCGATTTGGCAATAATTTACGTAATAAACTATTTCTTAACAACATTAATTGCCTTTAATTTGAGATCTAAATATAAGTATAGGTACGACGATGCAGACGAGATATAGAGTAAAAATACAACTCTGAATGATTATGACATATTATAAAAAAATCTATATTTATAATAAATTACCTACGATTTAATTTAAAAGCAATCTAGGGTAAAAACACTAGTCAATAAATGAAAAAATATAAAAGTGATATATTAAAATGTTATACATTTAGTCTAACTAATACAACATACTTGAGTAGACATAGTACAATGATTCGGCCGTCTATCGTTTCGTAATAGAAGATATCGAATTATTTAACTGACAGATGCCATACTTGGATGGATGCCTTCAACGATTTATAAATCGCGCAATTCTTATGAATCGACACAATTTGTCAAGACCCTTTAAATATTTTGCATATCTTTTGAATTCAACAACGCAACGGTCAAACGTATTATCATAATCGCAGATATTGTCATCTTTCACTGCGTACAAAGAAGAGACTGTCTTATAAAAGGGACCGAGAAAAGGTACAAACTCAAAATGTTTAGACCCGGACCCGGTAAGATATAATCACTCGATAACTGTGGTTTTTAAACACCTAATTAAGGCTAAATGTGATAGCGTAAGTTATTGAACAGTAGTTTCAAAGACCAATAAATCTAAGCGGTACTCTAATCGATAAATTCCTCGGACGCAAGTCTTTTCTTTCTCTAGTACAGTTTCTCTAGAAATAATCGTTGTTTTATGTAAGTAGTACCTCTTTACAACAAACGAGTATTATACTTTAGACATAAAATTCTGAATTTGATTAAAATGAAAGAAATGATATTTAATTAAATAAAGTTTGTTAAAATGGTATCTTACAGTATTAATATCTAACTGAATCTATATATATAAAAGGAGAAACTGACTGACTGACTGACTGACTGACTGACTGACATATCAACGCACAGCCCAAACGGCTAAACGTAGGCACTTGAAATTTGGAAGGGACGTAGCTTAGGTACCGTAGGGGTGCACTAAGAAAGGAATTCCCGAAATTCCCACGGGAACGGGAATTAGCGGGAAAATCCTTTTGTATGAAAAATCTAAATCGCTTAAGTTAGACGCTTGAAATTTGGCATGCAGGTACCTTAGTAAATATAAAGTTTAGTTATGGCTGTATTTTGAGAAATTCCCACGGGAACGGGAGTTAGCGGGAAAAAACTTTTGTATGAAAAAATCTAAACCGCGTAAGTTAGATGATTGAAATTTGACATGCATATACCTTAGTGAATGCAAAGTTAAGTCATGATTGGATTTTCCAAAATTCCCATGGGAACGGGAATAGCGGGAAAAACTTTTGTACCGCGAGTTAGAGGCTTGAAATTTTTTAGTATATGGGTATCTTAGCAAATGTACAGCTTCATGGGAATGGGAAACATCTTTTTCATGAAAAAATACTGCACTAGCGCCAGATTCAGAATAATTGTTATGTTGTTTTTTAATGTATTTTCTCAAAAAAAAAAAAATTTTTGAATGCAACATTCATTATTATTTACATTCGACACACACCGAGAAAAATACTGAAATGACACAATAACACGCCACGCGGACGAAGTCGCGGGCAAAAGCTAGTATTGTATATATGCCGTCTCGCCATTTTAATAAGCATTAATCGTCTATCATTCCACGCCAAGAAAGTTATCCTGAAGATAGCGATACGCCTATAAAAGAAGCTGCAATTGTTATGGTAACGCAATGTAGCAAATAGAACCCTAACATAGACCAGTATTTCTTTACCATTGGTCAGTGGAGTTCGGGATCCGCGTAAGCAATCATTTTTACCAGCTCATAGTCTTTGAACTGACACTATAACGCGAATATGTAGAGACAGGAATCTGTTAGCGTTTTTTAAGATGTAATCGGGATTTGAAAGGAGACATTTCAAAATTTATTTTAGACGTTTTTCAAAGGACAACAAAATTATTTGAAATGTTAAAAAACAATAGGTACCTATTGTCGTTAATTTAGAATTCAAATCAACTTCCTTACAGAGTGTTCTAATTTAGGCAACAAATACTAATCAGATTGCTCATTGTACTTTGAAACAACCGAATAAGAAACAATAATCGAGTTAATTGAGTCTCGGTGGGTAGCTCGTTGGTAATTCATTAATCGAAACCGACAATACGCCTCGCTCTATTGTATGAAACCAATGCATAGTACAAACAACAACACAATAGCAATCAACTGAATTTCGGGGATTAAGTTCAAAAAATATTATGAAAGTGTAATAGAAATATCTTGCGTGAAATTGATACAGAATGACGCTTTGTATAACACAACTAGCTGTGACCCGACAGACGTTGTCTTACGCTTTGTATAACACAACTAGCTGTGACCCGACAGACGTTGTCTTACGCTTTGTATAACACAACTAACTGTGACCCGACAGACGTTGTCTTACGCTTTGTATAACACAACTAGCTGTGACCCGACAGACGTTGTCTTACGCTTTGTATAACACAACTAGCTGTGACCCGACAGACGTTGTCTTACGCTTTGTATAACACAACTAGCTGTGACCCGACAGACGTTGTCTTACGCTTTGTATAACACAACTAGCTGTGACCCGACAGACGTTGTCTTACTCTTTGTATAACACAACTAGCTGTGACCCGACAGACGTTGTCTTACGCTTTGTATAACACAACTAGCTGTGACCCGACAGACGTTGTCTTACGCTTTGTATAACACAACTAGCTGTGACCCGACAGACGTTGTCTTACGCTTTGTATAACACAACTAGCTGTGACCCGACAGACGTTGTCTTACGCTTTGTATAACACAACTAGCTGTGACCCGACAGACGTTGTCTTACGCTTTGATGAATCACAAATGTGGGTATGTTAAAGATTAATTGCAAGCAGACCATTTATTTAAGTATATAATAATTTGAATAATTTTTACTATTCTTTCCTCTGATGTGACGTGACGATTGTCCTAAAATTTAAGTCCTAGTCCTTTTTTAACATTTTTTACTATTTTTGTATTTGACTTGTTGTTGTAACTTGTTATAAATATTTTCTTAAAAAGGTATAAAATTAATTTAGAAATATAAATTGAAATGTTGCGTAACAAAAAATACGCACGAATTACTTCATAAATCATTATGTTTGTAGAAAGTAAATACGAGGGAGTATTTGCTGAACGTCAGCGAATCCTTCTCGTTACACAAACACACTGTCGGGGACGATGATCGAGTTAATATGACGGTCCCATTTTCATCAAATAAATGACACAAGGGAGGAAATTAATCCATTACAGCTCAGCAAACAAATCGTGTTGCTCTATGATGTTACAGTTCGGCGTAGAGAAGTAGTGGCTGTTACAATTTATAAATAATAATTGGTCTGTCCATCAGAGTGATAAGTTTATTCACAATAACATATTTTTACGGTATGCTTGTATTATAATTTATAATAGATACCATCTTTAGATTTCTGTAACACATACTTAAGTCAGTACCTATTTACCTTCGGAGCAGTCCTCTTATTTAAAACATCGGAAATGGAACGCATCTGAAAACTATGCTTTATATTTCTTATTATTTTGAAGAGACAAGACATAGATTTTTCAAATCACAAACGTTTTTTAGGTTTGAATTAAAGGGAGCTAACCTGCTCCATATATTATGTGATTCTGCTTAATTATAAATAAATACAAATTGGACACCACATATATTGCTCTGATTTTGTGGTAAATAGCTAAAGGACTTATGCTAAAGACAACAGGAAAAAAAATTCGTATTCCATATTCGACCCGACCGGGAATTGAACCCGGGACATCAGAGATGGCGCGACGTTTAAGTCCGGTCTGCTTGCCTCTCGGCTATGGTGGTTTCAATATAGATCGAGACAAAACGACTCCATTCGTTCAAATCAGCATATTTATCTTAATTTTCTACCCTGATCTTTTCGGTCATATTCCATATGTTAGCTGCCCATTCCATTGCAGGGAGAGACAGTTGCATTTACTCGGATAATAATGTTTGACAGATGTAATTTTACAAACCATGTTTGATTTGACAAATGCTTCAAGCTTCGATTGTCAGTAATAGTTTTATTGGAGTTGGTACAACTGTAATGAGTGCCACACCACACTGCTCTTTTGCTCCGCACTGAGTTTTCGTCCGAAGCAAAAGCTCAAATTGCCAATTTGCGATGTCCAATTGATAGGGCAGTTTTATAACAGTTTTTCGTTCTTACCCCGTGGCGGTACTAGGGGCGATCAACTAGTTTGTAATCGGATCAATCATCAAGGTTAAAGTCACATGATTCTTGATTTTAGTATAATCATGATTATTAATGTTCAATAACCAGTTGGTAGTAATAGTTTGATCGTACCTATATTTAATAAACAAAACATGATTATTTTTAATCGATTTCATATCTATAAAAGAAAGTCGTGTTAGTTACACTATTTATAACTCAAGAATTGCTGAACCGATTTGGCTGAAAATTAGTGGGGAGGTAGTTTAGAATCAGGAGGAGGACATAGGATACTTTTTTATAATTTTTTCTTTTTTTTTTTTGAAGTCTGCTCATTTATTGCCTCTAAGGCGAAACGAAGTTTGCCGGGACCGCTAGTAAATAAATAGGTAAATATCCTACAACATCACACCAAATCGACCTTACCCTAAAGTAATTAGCATAAGATTTTGTCTTATGGAAAACAGATCAAACGATGTGATACTGTAACATTTTATAAACACCTAGACGCTATGTTTTTCACTCGAAAGGTGACCTTGAACAGGAATGTGTATTACGATTCTTGATTAAGCTTGATTCAGCCAAACATAATATTAATAATAACCAAGAACACAGTAATGAATCGGAGGACTGTATGATACAATCGGTAAAAGTAATAAAGATAAATACTAGGTATTTTTTTTTATATTGCACTTCAAGATTGACCTCATCGCACCTGATGTTAAGTGGTAATGAGGTCCTAGCTTAAGGGCGACATGTACAGCATAATACATCTGTTACTGGACTTGTCGCCCTTACCTTGAAGGCTACCCCTGCTACTAATGTAGCACCCCCCAGGAGCTCTGGAAACCTTACTCACACGCAGGAACACAACAACACAGAAATGATTGTTATTTGGCTGCGGTCTTCTGTAAGGTGGAGGTATTTCACCAGTCGGGCTGCTCCAGTTCGAGCGATAAATCGCTATGCCCTACCTCTCTTAAAATTTGCCACAAATTATGTTTATTACTTACCAACTTGTTTATATTTTGTAATTTGAAACGATGATTTAAGAGTATGCATCTTCATATTTATCTGATAGCACATGGTTTAAGTGTATTCACTTGTTATATGCATGTATAACTTGGGGCGCTGTCCTCTAGAGCACTACACAAAACTCTAAACGAAAATAAGTTAACGGGTTAAAACGCAACACAATTTTTATTTAGTACGGTTGGTGCAACCTAACCGAAACGTCGGGCAGTAAGTAGTTCGTATTAACTACTAAATAAAATTGGTGTCGCGTTTTGACCCGTTAACTTATTTTAAATGTTTAAAATGGAACGCGAAGGTCTTAAAGTTTATATTCTAAACGAAAAGTCCAGCTACACCAATAGATGCCCACCCATAGAAGAGAAGCCCTGACGAGTTCACATATAAAGAAATTATGTCAAATGCTTATGTTGTTAGACTTTACCTCTCTATAGTTAACTCAATCGAGCAAAGTTAAAGAGAGCACAAGTTTCTCCTTAAAAAGTTTTGTCAAACTCTTGCTTTCTCAAGCTTTACAGACATTAACAAGTTTAAATCACGTACGGACAACAGCTGGTCAGACAAAACACTATGTACTTTGCCCTTATTTCGTTCGCATAAGAACTAATATCGAACTGCATTGTATACTCTAGTAGATGCCACAAACACTGTATTTTATGCACAAACAAAACTAAGTTAACTGATAAAGAATTATAAACAAACGGTTACCTGGTTAGGAATTAATAAATACTTCAACCAATCCGAACAGACTACGTCATTGTCAGTCACAGCCATCAGGAATTATAATAATATTATAAAAAAATGAAGTATAATAAAACTGGTTACTTGTTGATTATAGGCACCAGTGTCAAAACAATATTCGTTTTAAGTTCGCGATTAGTGATTAATTTTACAATGATCATTATCCTTTCCCAGTATCGGGATATTTAGTGGCCGATGATTTTGTGACACAAATCATTTATCTATGTACAGTCACTTTATCGTGATTAAGTTTCACTATCAACGTAAAAATCTGAGCGTGTCCAGATGACGAAATAATAAGGTGTATTAATTTTGGGTTTCACCAACTCGACACGAAATCGTGTCCATAGCACCTACCAATAATAATTTGTTTAGTCCTGGATGAGATGTAAAAGACATGGTAAAATATTATTCTAGTTAATAAGTAGGAAAATTCTCGTGTCTCTGCCCAATGTCCAGAAAATTATTTTTCTAAAGGAACTTTTTAATGTAATCTGAAACCTTTGACACGTCGGGAATCTTCAAATGTACTTTAAATAGCATTAAATTCACTGAGTTAGAATAAGAATGAATTTGAATGGAAGAAACCTCAAATAGAAATAAAATGCTACATTACACACTCATTTTTTTAAATAAAATTTGCCTAAAAGTAGATTTTCTTTTGAGTCATTTAGTTCAATAAGCGGATGGTTGGAATTGGGAGAATCTCGGCATTGTTTAGTTGTGTTCTAAAACTCTCCTGGCCTCTTAATTTTATGTAAAAAAAAGAGCCACGACGCTACTTTAAAAAAAACTCTTCTTCAATTAAGAAAATAAAAAATATCGAATTTGGGTCAATATATCTGTCGAGTTATGCGCTTATATAGCTAGATTTCAATTATTTGTTTTTGTTTATATAATTATATAAGTTATATATTATTTCTCAATTTTCAATAACTTCGTTGAAAGAAAAGAAACCATAGTCTTCATGCTGAATAATAATAATATAATATATACCCTAAAAAGTTAACAATGTTCAGAAGAATTAATAGTTTTGTTGAATTCGTATACCTACGCCGCAAATTACTATTATAAAATTAATCACAAATTTTAAGTCAAAAATAGTGATAAAAACTCTGATTGAAACTGCGATAAACAAATACGAGATATTCTGACTCTTTATATTGTTTAAAGAAAAGAACAATGAAGTTATTTGTAAATGAAACCGCTATCGGTTTATGAGTGAGGATTGTTAACGAAGCTATTTCGAGGGGTGTTGAAGCGATTCATATTACAGTTGTTTGGAGACGTAATTTGATGTCATAGATCGTTTGGAGTTCCTTCTCCAAATTTAATATCTAGCAATACATTTTCGAAGCGCAGCTTGCCTATCGTAATTTTTTATTTGACAAACAAATATACTTATGACACTAATGTTTGATTTGGGCGGGGTGCGAACCAACCATTCACGACATGCCACAGGCGACCGCAGACTTGCTACGTTACCATTTTGAACATCATTTCCGGCCCTCGTTGTAAAGAGAGTAGTTTATAAATGTTTGAAGATGTTGGATCGAGTTCACGCGAACGGTCCGATGGCGTAAAATCGTACCCAGATCAAAGAGTTCTCTACTGTGGATAGGGTTGGAGAGTGGCCTTTTTGATGTCTAACGGGTTCTATTTTGATCGATCGTGACTTGGGGTAGATTTATCTCTCTGTTGAGTGATTATGTAGAACCGACATAAACCGAATCAGAATTCTTATTTTCTTATCCCCCAAATATGTATTCGCTGTATTCGCTCTTTTATATTAATCAGGGTTGGCAATTTCGTAAATTATTAATTTACTTAATGATCGTCCACTTCTTCATTGTTCTGAGACTCTAAAGCAAAAGGCTAAACGACGCACATTTGGAAATCGCGTAACGCCGTTCGTGTAAGGTCAACTCGCGTAAGTCTTTTTTTTGTGACAGGAGCGCATTTTTCACACTTTGCCATGAAGCGTGAACCGGTTTAGCAGAGACGGCGTAAGAAGGTTTCGGACAGTTGACATTGATCATTACACGGTCGTCATTCCCGGCCGGAATCAGGTGGTAGGTATACGCCGGGCGAGAGCCGAACATATCGCACGTTCATCCAGGTGCAGCGTGCGGCGTCTATCTATTTAGAAGCAACAGCATTAACAATAAATGACACTCACCCTGAAGGTCAGTGAGCACAACTCGCCCGTCGTACCCGGCTGTGAGCAGGTAGTACGCGCCTGGCGAGAAGCGCACACTTCGCACGTCGCCCGCATGCGGTGTGAACCGCTGCAAAGACCTCGAGCCGCGCACGTCGTATAGAGCGCAGGAGCCGTCGTCGTGCCCGCACACCAGCAACCGACCACTCGGGTCTACGGCCAAAGACGCCACTGCTGAACTCTGCTGACAAATACATAATACAATTTATAACATCCTCGTAAATCTTATTCTGGTAACCTAACCTAACCGTCAGGCAGTCAGTCAACCATTTGATTAATATCTATTACTGACTCATTGGTTAAGGACCTAGGTTAGAATATTGTTATTGAGGATTAGACAGACAAAAAAAACCCTTGTCGTAAATTCGTCTCTTCGATCTGATTTCATTTTGAGTCTTGACTTAATTGAAATAAAATTATGTCAGAAAAATTCTCGTTATTAGAGGGCGGCATGTCTCAATAAAAGAGCATTACCTGACCATACAGAACATACAGCTAATATCAACGATTACTAACAGCTCAGATTTTATGCAAAGATGACAATACGAACAATTTTTATTTTTTATTTTGTCACAAAAACGATTTAATATTTACTGATTACATCGTAACAAAAGTTTTCAACTAGGAAGATTTCAGTGACCATTTCATCCACCATGACCATCAAGTTTGACCATTTCAATAAGGTCCATAGTGAAATCCGATCGACTAACATATCCTATCGACATAGGTGTCTTTTATCAACACAAGCATTGCAAAAAATAGAAAATAGTCATACAGTGTAATCTAATTTAAATCTTATGTAAATGAGGTAAGTATAAAAATAAATCATTAATAATTCCTATAAATTTACTTGTCTTGTCCAATATCCTATACCGGTTGTAACGGTGAATACTGGGCTGGTTGTGGTCGGCCGGTTGCGGCTAGCCGACCGTCTTATCCCATCTTAAAGCGTGTCCCACCTTAAAAAAATGAGCGCTTGGTGTGCCGGTTCTATCGGATTAGGGATTGTGTCCTGGCTGGGTGCGGTGCGTCACTCAATAAATCAATCAATTGAAGTAATGTCACGCGCGCGGCCACCAACCGAATGGAAGTGAAGGAAGGATTACTGTTTGAAGTCTCGTGTTTCGTCGGTGCCAATATTTAAATCACAACTGTGCTACTATACAATCTTAGATCGATGGCCATACGAATCATTTATGGTGAACGAGACGTATGTCGTACCTATATATATATTACTCTTACCTTATTGGAATGGCCGGCGGGAGGCGATATGATGTTGGCGCAGCTGCCCGAGCGCAGATCCCAGAAGCGCACCGACTTGTCCTGGCTGCCCGAGACGAACATTGCGCCGCCCCAGTTGTAGAGCGACAGCACGTGCCCAGAGTGCCCGCTTAGAGCCTGCCATTATACAATACTAAGTTAATTAAACCTCCGGCGCAACTTTTCACCCATTGTTTGTTCCAGTTATTGATCACTGTTACACGTGATCCGTGGTCTTTCAGGATATCTAGGTATCTCATCTAATATCCTATAACATTTCACCCAAATCCATTCAGTAGTTTTTGTGTGAAATAGTAACAAGCCAACTTACATCAATATATTCTTCAAAACATTCGCGTTTATAATAATAGGTACTCGTAGTAGGTAGGATTGGCTACACATTTATTTTACCTTATCTGTATGATCGTAATACCGAGAAAACCAGATCCACCTAGGATAAAATCTATATACCTACTCACGAGATGGAATTCTGTTATTCATGTGTATCTATTTATTTATTAAACAAAACAAATAAGTTTATAAAATAGGCAGAGTCCCATAAAACACACAGTTTGTCTGCGGGATCTAACATAAATATTAACAAATTTGTGCACTTACTTAATCTTGATTTTGTACTTCATGTTACCTCAGATGATTCTGGTGTTAATAAAGATTAAATTATTTAAAAAGGCAAACGTCCGAGAGAGACGTCCTCTATAATCAAATGTTTGCTTTAAACAGTGTAAACCAAAGGGTACAAGTCTTGAGGGTTCTAAGAAGATTAACTGCCAAAGTCCTAAATACCCACGAACTTATTAAACACGTCCACGACCATGCATACAGTCAATTCGTCTTGTGGAATCTTCAAAATTTGAATACAGGCAAGTTTGTGCCAACATCACTCGGATTATCGGTAATTGAGATTAAAATTATTTTTCATATTTTCCATGCGTCTACTTCCAAAACTCGACAACTCCCATTTTTAGTCATGGCACACAAAATTTTTAGTAGATAGATTCATGACAGCGGTTACAAACAAACTAACAATAAAACCAGAGCGAACATAAATCATTTTTATTCTAAACACACGTGTAACATGTTAATGACATCTCGGCGTGTTCAGGCTAGATATTTTATCTAAAACTCTTTTGTAAAATGAAACTTGTTTTTATTAAATGTTTACCAGCCAGACAAATTAAAAAACCTGCGGCATGTTTCCACGGAAAGTTCAGGAGTACTAGCGTTGCGAGATACATTTGAGGTCCATATAAAATTATTGACGGAATAGGTAGTAAAAAACCACTGTCTATGTTATGAAGTGATTCTAGAACAAGCGGCAGTGTTAATGTCTTGCTGATGTAGTTCTAAAGCATACCTGGAATGTTTTGCCAGTAGCGCAGTCCGTGACGTAAATTTTGCAGTCTCCGGCGCCACCACTGACCAGCAGACTAGTTTTATTTGACGTATCCTCGATGAAACACACATCGCGGACCGTACCATCGTGCATTGTCAGTTCCACCTATTAAAAAAAACTGTTCGATGGATTTAATATGCCAAGGTTCAAATTACGATTTATTAAGTAGCTTTATCATTATAATAATATTCTAATATGTTGTTACTGTGATACAGTAACTAGTACAGTCATTAGCACGTCCGACTACACACAAATTAACATCGAACTGTAGGGGTATACCGTGATGTTGACCGTATCAATTCTACACATAAGGTACAAAAAAAATTGAAGAATATTTTCAATCCAATCTCATTCGTAGTAATGCTATAAAACCACAAAAATAAGTTTCGAATATCAAAATCATAATGTAAGAAGGTCTTAAAATAAAACATTAAAATAAAACCAACCAGCGGAACTACCATGATTTTCCTACAACAAGATAATAAGAATTTGCTAACTAAATCAAAATATATAAAATTTGCTTAGGTATATAATAAAATTCATTTAGCAATCCAGGTTAAAAAACTTTCTAATTAATGAAAATTACGTGGTCTAATTAATTTTAACGAATATTAATACCAATGTAGAAGATAGATAAGCATCCTTTGTGTGTTGGTATATGATATCTATGATTATAATATCATACAAGATTTTGCTTGCCACTTTGTTAAAATTATTTCGGAAAAATTATCGTACGTCCTATCTTATCCGCATAACAATTGAATTTCATCAAAATTCATTCAGTAGTTTTGCATTTAAGAGTAACAAATGTCCATGCAAATAAACTTTCACGTTTATAATATAAACCAAAAAATGACGGTCGTAAATAGTAGATTACATAGAAGAATTTTGTATAAATAATTTTAATTAATCATAATCAATTCCAAATAATTAATTCGAGAGAACATGAAAATTTTGCTGTTACGGACAACGCAAAACGCTGACCGACTCGAGCCCGCCAATCCCGCCAGTAATCCTGCCGCTTGAAAACATTCCCAACTTTTATTACAGTGCGGTAAAGTTTTAAATTATGCGATTAAATCAACGCATCGTCCCGTTTCTTAATTACCAACCGACTGCCTTCCTAGCCATACTTGATTAAAGGCCAATACTTATACGAATATATATTATTATTACTAAGTACCTACATGCTATGAATATACTATGGTTTTAACTTTATAAATAGTTCGAACACAATTATAACCAAATTCTAATATTTATTCCCCAATCAATATAATCTTATCGCTTAGAATTTACGCAATTTGTGGCTTAATTGTAAATTTTTGCATTCACGATTGTATTTATTTACCTAGATATAAAAAATTGTTATCATAGAACCAGATAAGAAAATATGTGTTTTATTTACATTACTAGCGGCCTGCCGCAGCTTCGTCCGCGTACTATGCCTGTTTTTAACACGCTTTTATTAGCTCGGGTTGTATGTATCTATGTATGTAACGGAATCTTTGAATCTTAATTTGACCCACTTCCCGGTCTTTGATTAAGATGAAATTTTGCACACGCTCTGAGTTCTGATGACAATACATGACTAGCTAAGAAACGTCATTACAAATCCAATATGGCGGCCTCCCCAAGATGGCGAACTGACTGTTTGAAATGCACTTCCATGATATGGGTATCAAAAGAAAGGGTTTGCTGTGAGGAATACGAAAAAAATAGTCACGTGATTCAAATCCAATATGGCGGGCGTCCAAGATAACGGACAGGCTATTTGAAATGCACCCCTATGATATGGGTATTAAATGAAAGGGTTTGCTGAATGGGATACGAAAAAGAATTATATAATTATTGATACATGAGAAAACTAAAAAGTAGAAAATAAAAATAATAGTTTAAAAAACTAAAAAACACGCTTTTAGCTCGCACTAAAAATTACAAAATAATTCAGACATTTAAGAAAGAAAGCGTGGAGCGTTTTGTCCAAAAAGAGTAAAGATAACATAAACGCTCCACGCTTTCGTTCTTAAATGTCTGAATTATTTTGTAATTTTTAGTGCGAGCTAAAAGCGTGTTTTTTAGTTTTTTAAACTATTATTTTTTTTCAACAATAATTTCCTTCTAATTTTTGTTCCTATTGGTCGTAGCATATTTATATGTTATATAGCCTATATAGCCTTCTCCGATAAATAGACTATTTAACAAAAATAAAAATTTCAATTTTAATCAGTAGTTCCTGAGATTAGCGCGCTCAAACAGACTTCAGCTTTATAATATTAGTAAATATATATACTATCAAGGAACTGGTTTCAGCTTATCATCTATCTTTACAATAAAACTATAGTACCTAAAGATAGATGATAATTTGAAATCATCATCAATAATAAAGAGACTGACATCATTTTACAATAGGTGTTAAACTAATTAATCAATACTTGTTTAGTCCACAATATCATGAACGCTAGAGTTTTATCCCGAAATAACGAAACGAATTCGAGAGCAACTAACTCTTATGTAGTAACTTATGGTTTGAGGGTTATCAAATTTGTCAAACATTCCAACCAAGTAAGAGTTTACGCTAAATTGTTTCAGTCAATATTGTCATGTTTGTCATTAACAGGCGATTTAATCAAGATCGCTAACTTTAATCTACCAACGATGCAGTTATATGAGATTAATTAGATAGCAGTGCATGGTCCCCTTTGATGTCAACGTTAGATAATTACATAACGACGATACGTATTAAGCCGTAAACGATCTTACGGAGAAGGTACAGCCACACCATGAGCGGGGCGGAACATCGAATAGGCGTGTGCGTGTCGCCTAGTGCTTGCATATAAATATGGAACTCTATGAGAGATGACACACGGCGCCAGCACTTTCTGTCAGGCGTACCTAAAATACGAGAGCCTTTCGCGGCTGTTGAGGGTGATGGAACGACGGTGGGTATTTGTATCACATAAAAAATATAGTGCATTGATAATGATAGCTTAAAATAAGCAGTTTGTGAATAGAAAGGAAGGTAAATTGCTCAATATTTAAACAATTAAAGCTGCTGTGTGCACGGGTCACTGATACCCCGCCATCGTCCCGTCGTCACCAACTGTGTGATCTTATGTTCAGTATGAGTGCATATTTCTCACCTGTGACTAAAAACCGACCTGTTCATATAGTAAATGAGTTGCACTCATGGTTGGTTCCCTCGAACAATTCGACATCGATGCGTGATTACCGGATCAGTTTGGACATTGACATATTGCAACGAGGGTGTTGATTGACGTGGAACGTCCAATACACTTAATTGTTTTTTCGCGATTAACGAGTTTTGTGCGTCCGTTGTGTGGGTGACAAGACCACATATATAAGACAAATAATGAAAGTTTACCATTACGATCGATTACTAAATGTCGAAAGCTGGTTAGCACGTTCACAGAATAACACACCAATGTAATGTTGAAAATAAATTATAAATAAATCTGGTAGAATTTTGCACGTCAGCTGACAGACGAGTAACAAACGTGCTTTAATTTGTAATAGTTGAATAAACAAAACATTAACCACCTGTTTCACACTTATCACCTAGACCTCGAGCGAGAGAAATAGATCTGAGTCACACAGTATATATTAATGTATTCAGACCCTACACAAACGTAATATCACATACAAGTTTTCAGTAGGTATTGGTGCTACACACTTTAGAAAATAAATAGAATTAAACCGATTTATTATCAAATCTTCAAGCAGTTAGAAAGTGTTCGTTTTTTGCCATCATAACATTCTAGATTTTATTCTATCCAAAAAACAAGTATAATGTCGAGCGCATACGTTATAATTTCATATTATGCAGCGACTTACGCGCTGCGTAAATTGATTCTTTGCGGATTCAATATAGACGTTATTGATTTAAAGCAATTCAATCATCGAAATCGAGAGCCACTCAACCGTTGAGCAAACGTACAGTATGTTCCTATAGCGCTGTGGCCGCATTCACACAAAACTTATTGTTGACCACTAAAGAAGCCGAAAAAGCTAAAGCTTAAGCTTAGGCCGCACTACGGCTAAACCACCGCGGATTTTAACCGCCTGATTTTGTGGCGCACTTGCGGACGAAAGCCTTAGTGCGGCCTTAGCTTTAGGGCGGCTTAAAAATACTTGGTCAAAAACATAAGGCCACGACACGAGGTGGGGCTACGGAAATAATGAAATAGGTTTGTATTTGCAAATAATGTTTCAATTTAAAACGTTTTGTTTTCAATTATTAGGGAAATGTCAGTATTTTACTGTATAGTACCATCAGGTGTCATTAATGCAATTTTAATTTTCGCACTGAAAAAGTTTCTGTTGTATCGTAACTACAGCCAATGTGGTAAGGTGATTACGGCGGGCAATACGTTAGGTGTGAACGCGACCTAAGTTACGACGCAGGCTCCGCGGCGCGGGTGTGTTTAATGAGGTTTATGGGAGGGGACACTTAAAGGAAGCGTGAAGGTCGTAACCATAAACGATACTCGTGGACTCATTTTAATTAACCTGCGACGTCCAAAGCGATAACATGAAAGTAGGTATCGAATGAAACTAAAAAAAAATATAAAAGGCAAAATCTTGTCGTTCCGATGGCTTACCCGGAAACATAGCTTACACGGAAACATGCCTTTTAGTATTTATATTCTTGTTTAGTTAAATTGTACCTACTATAATATAGACGCTGTTAAGCATTTATGTGTTAACCCACAAAAAAGAAATTGAGTTATGACTGCAGTCTTATTAATTAAAACACGAGGATTACGATAGTGTAATCCATTTTAATGAAAAAAATATCAAAAAAGCAGTAAAGTAGAAAAATGGTTATTGCTTATTTCCCAAATTCAGGTTTGTATTTAGCATTTATGTTCTAAGTGCCTTACACTATTAATGCAAAAATGTAATAAGACTAAAACAAAAAGCATTAATGTGTTAATGCTTTTTGTTTTAGTCTTCAAATGCGGCGATTAACATAGAAATGCGTATTTTGAGTGAGCTCGTTGATCACACCAAACGTAATTAATAGTAATTTTTAGGGTTCCGTAGCCGAACGGCAAAAAACGGAATCCTTATGGATTCGTCATGTCTGTCCATCCGTCTGTCCGTTCGTATGTCACGTCGCGAGAGATGCTCTTGGTAGCATGTAGTGGAAAAATGTTGATTTAAAAGTTACAGGGGGGGAGGGGGTCCTACTTTTAAAATAAGATAATGAGAAAATAAAAAATATATATATATGATGTACATTTCCATGCAATGCGTGCGTAATATAAAATTTTGAGTTATGACAGTATGCATGAAATTGTGTTCCAACAAATAGTAGACATAGGTATGTCAATGGTCGTAATTAGCGCAGTTATGCCCAATATGACACCAGATTTAAGGAATAAATGTGTTGAACATGCGATTTAATTGGAAAATAAATCTTATCGAATAGACTAAAACAAAGTTTTCAACACGCAATGTGACTCTGATGACTAACTTACATTTTTACTATTGTTTTCTGAAAAAAAAATATAAATATTTGAAATTTTAGTAAATATTTTTATTTTAATTCGTCGGCTGCGTGCGGGTTATACTGCAAACCATTTTAACGGACAGACTGTGTGTTTGTACATATTGCTAATCTTTCGTTAAATTAATTAAAGTCCGAATTGGATCTTAAATAAAATATTATTCATGTTTAACTGTAGAAAATTACATATTTTTGATAAAATTAGCATCAAGGAACTATGTTATTGTTGGCAATTTAATTTCTAAATTTTAAATGAAACACACGTTTAAGTGTTGCTAAATGCAGGTGCAGTGTGGTCATTTTATAATAAACTTTAATACAAGCTGTGCGTGTGACTTCCTTCGCGTGGACTACATACCTACTTTCAGGGTCGATTTTACCCCTATCTCCCCTAATATTCGAAAAAAAAAGTAGTCCATACTTTAATATAAGTTTTTAGCATATTTGTGCCAAATTGTATACCTCTTACTTAAAAAATATTTTTTTTTATATAAACTTTCAAGGGAGATATTACCCCCATCCCCCTTTATTTTTAAAAACAACAATCAGCCTCAGTCCGTTCTAGAGGATCAACCTATACTTATACCAAATTTTATCATAATCGGTTCAGTGTATTTAGGCGTGAAAGCTGGACAGGCAAACAGACAGGCAAAAAAACAGACAGAGATACTTTCGCATTTATAATATTAGTATGGATTCTATGAGTTGCCTTGCTTGAGCCGTATGTAATATGGGTAGTCCCATATCTATTGATCGCCATTTACTAACCCAGGTAAAGATACTAAAGAGTTTATAAAAGTTAGCAATAGAATAAGAGATTATAACTGACAGGTCCTGATTTGGACCATAAGTTTAAAAAATATAGTTTAGTTTATTTAATGTGATTCGAAATAAGTAATAATACATTTTTATAATAATAGAAAATAAGTTTTAAAGGTTTGGTTACGATTTTTTAATAATTGAAGTATTTTCAGTGTTAACCTGCTGCATTCCTCGTTATAAACAGAACGTTTATTGTCATTCAAAACATGGTATAACAATTAAAACGTTAAATATGTTAACACTTAACATTAATATATTATATTGTATATTTCATATTTTTTTCTAAATTCAAGAACAGATTTGCTTTTTAAAACAACAAATCAGAATTTTACATTTGTGTTATGTGGCTTAACACATAAATGCAAAATGTAATATACCGTTTAGTAATTTAAGTATCAACCATTTTTATGCTATTTCTATTTGAAAATTAATTTAATTTCAATAAATACATTAATTTTACTAATTTATGCATTTCAACAAAACGAATGACACCGCATAACAATATTTTTTTGGCTTATAATAAACAGAAAAGGAAGATTGTTCTCAAATAAATTAAACAGCAGATTACTCGAAACTAGCTCGGTGTGGGTTAACACACGAATGCTTAACAGCGTCCATATATGTTTATTTGCTACTTTTTATTGTGCACGAGGGAACTTGATGATAAATCAATATTATAAAACCAAAACACTTTCAGAATCCGTTAGTTTCTACTCGTGTTTGTAACTGTTTAAATTATGGCAAGTAAAAATACATATACTAAGACTATATGTCGCTTTGTCAAGTAATGATTAATATGAACAGAAAGCAGTAAATTTACTCACCAATTGCGAAAAACTAGAAAAAAGTTCAATTTAAGTCACGAAAATCTAGTTTCAAAATGTTCAATAAGATTTCAAGCGATACTAGCAGATTTTATATTGAAGTATAAATTGTAAGATTTAGCTTTTTGCGCATTACTCAGCGTCGTTGGCTTTCCAAAATGTCATCCTTATGAATCTTTCGTATGTTATATTTTTGTTAAATAAAAAAGCATATCACACATACATCATAGTTCGGCCGCATCTTAAAGGCACTTTTTGTGAGGGTTGTGTCGATTTGATTATGTTTAAGTTACGTTAGTTATACCGTAATGTTGCGCTACATAACATCAGTGTCAAAGTAGTTTATAAAAGTACCGCAGAAGCGTGATGCACATACAATATCTAGAAGCCTGGAAAGCACTACCTACTACTGTCTGACATTGAAATTCAGACAATGCTTTAAATAAGTTAAACTATTTATATTGTCGGAAGTTCGTGATTAAAATGTGTTTTATCTGTTCTGATAAAATATATTTTAATAACAAATGACAAATGAAAATGTTAGTATTGGAAAATCGATGTGCATTCAACACATTGGAAGAAAATAAATCGCTTTTGTCACATATAGGTACGGCGTGACGCAGCTGTGCATACGCATCATGAAATATCAATCAGTTACTTACGCACGAGACGTATGTACCTGATACCGACAGTTATTGTCTTGTTTTAGTATTACAAATTAAAGCGTGCCGTTTCATTCGAATTCAATTCAGTTGGCATACAACATTGTACCAGCCGTAGTCAGAAGTAAACATATAACGGGTTGTAAAAATGTCACTGGTGTGATTAATGTGAACCTGCCAATTTTTGGTGTTCGATAACCCTCCCTACTATCCTCAAAACTATTTGAACTTTTCCAACATACTGTTCCACCACGCAACTGTAACCTACATTATAATACAGTAGTCGTTTCTAATTTGAAAATGTCTTATGTGACGTTTTGTAGCAAAAACGGCAAAACGATACGAGTAAATTAGCAGCGTTTGTTGACATTTAGCACCATAAAGGGGACAACAACAACAAACAAACACAAACCTATGTATTTCACACTTTAACGACATACACGGAAGTGTGATAATAAATTGTTGTGGATTAACACATTTACCATCAAAACCATGGCAAAATAATGACTTAACCACAACGCTTCAAAGATCCAAACTTTACGAATTTACGCGAAATCGAATGAGTACACAACAAAGTATCATATCTTTGGTTAGGTCTTTAAATTACGAAATGTACTGTTATTTTTTTTCATATACGTATAGAGTGACTCGAGAGGAAAGTTTATTTATGCCCGGTATATTTGAAAAACGATCCGTTTAGGTTACGGATAGCAATCAATTTTACGAGGCGTAAGCTAAAACCGTTCCAGACTCGTAGACAGATGGAGAAAAACCTCGATTGTCATTTTTGACATATTACTAATTTATTAATCTATACATATATTTGAAATCAGAATCCATCATATTACAAGGATCCAAAAAAATAATTTCGATCTATATTGTGCACACGTACGAAGCTAAGGCAGGTAGTGACCTGCCTTACTAGTGTATTACTAAATACCTGTAATACCTACTAGTGAGTAATTCATAAAATGGAAGAGAAAAGAGAAATCCAAAAAAATGGGACTCTATGTTGTTGATAAGTTGATATAAGATTACGGTCATAGTATGGTTATAGTGGGCCTGGTGCTAAATGGGTGCATTACCTCTTGTCCCTCGAGATTACACGTGTGGCTGTTAAACCGCATCAATTTGACAGTTTTGTCATTAGAGCCTGTGGCGAGGAGGTCGCCGGCCGGGCTCCACGCCAGGCAGTAGATACTTCCTTTGTGGTGCTTCGTTCGCTTCAGTAGCACCGTCGGGGCTGTTGGGTTGTTGTAGTCTCTGTATAAAAAAAAACATTTTCACTTTAACACATAGAGACATTAGCGCAACCTCGCTAAGCAACGCTTGTATCATGGCTAGGCTACGGATCGATATTTAGGCTCACTATTAAACACAAAGTCTAGGCAATCATAGATCTATATGAAAATCATGACCATTTATGAATTACATAATATGTGGAATCAAATCCGTTAGTGAATGCAAAGTCAATCTTGCCAGACCTTCAACTAAATAATCGAGCCATGTCGTCAAAATTAAAAACGGTTCATTGGCCATTAAAAAAATAATTAAAAAAGATGCTTTCAGAAATGGAACAGAAACTGCTGAGCAGTTGCTAATTTTCGTGCATAATATGAAAGGTAAAGATGTATAGTAAAGCGAAAAAAGTAGTTGCATCTGCGTTGTATTCGTAAATATTCTAAGTAAAAATTTAGTTAGTAAAAATTTTTTATCCTAAGGAAATAGAAGACAATCATCCGTAAGGTCAAGTACGGGATAAAGTTATTATATAAGCAATATTTCGAATTCCAAATTTTCTAGCCTAATTGACATTTCGTTAGTTATTTATAAATGTGACTGGCCGTGCTGTTTTAAGAAACATGTATATTGATTAAGTCTAGCCACTCTAGTTGCTTCAATTTAGATATTTAAATAAAAACGTTTTACGTCACACATAATTTGCAAAATTACGTAAAATTGTTATTGGCTACTTTCCCCAGAAATTTTAGAATTTAATTTATTCACAGATCATCTTGTTATTGCTTACCGGTGTTATCGCTTTTTGATTGCGTAATGATTATGAATTAGCGTTTAATTATTAGCTTTTGAAACTCATAACTAACCACATATGATGATATATATAATTAGTTTTGAATTGTATTGCACCGAGACCTGTTCTGGTTTTTAACTAATATCATTCGTAAATTATTGATGTGGAACGTAGTTTACGTTTTATTAACACGCTTTTATTAGCTCGGGTTGTATGTATCTATGTATGTAACGGAATCTTTGAATCTTAATTTGACCCACTTCCCGGTATTTGATTAAGATGAAATTTTGCACACGCTCTGAGTTCTGATGACAATACATGACTAGCTAAGAAACGTCATTACAAATCCAATATGGCGGCCTCCCCAAGATGGCGAACTGACTGTTTGAAATGCACTTCCATGATATGGGTATCAAAAGAAAGGGTTTGCTGTCAGGAATACGAAAAAAATAGTCACGTGATTCAAATCCAATATGGCGGGCGTCCAAGATAACGGACAGGCTATTTGAAATGCACCCCTATGATATGGGTATTAAATGAAAGGGTTTGCTGAATGGGATACGAAAAAGAATTATATAATTATTGATACATGAGAAAACTAAAAAGTAGAAAATAAAAATAATAGTTTAAAAAACTAAAAAACACGCTTTTAGCTCGCACTAAAAATTACAAAATAATTCAGACATTTAAGAAAGAAAGCGTGGAGCGTTTTGTCCAAAAAGAGTAAAGATAACATAAACACTCCACGCTTTCGTTCTTAAATGTCTGAATTATTTTGTAATTTTTAGTGCGAGCTAAAAGTGTGTTTTTTAGTTTTTTAATTGTTCTATAAAGCTAATAGGTACTCAAATAGATCTAGACCAGAGCTGTCCAAACCCCGGACTGTCGCGACCCTTTATCAATCTTGGTGCGGCCCGAGTTGTGTTATTAATTATTTTTAGAACGGTTTTTTTTATTATTTTGATATAAAATAAATAAATAATAAAAATATATATTATTATTATTATGAATAATATAACTGTTTATTTGTGTGTTCACACTCGTGTTTAGCGTCTTATACACGGCCAAGGGCGGTTGTGTGTGTATTAAACGCTTAAATTTTCTCCTTCAAAAAAATTTTTTGTGGTCCTCCAATCTATTTAATAATTTGAACTGACTCGGGATCATACCTTTTCTGGACAGCTTTGATCTAGATAACTGTTTGCATCTTCATTAAAAAATCAACATCACATACGTTGCTCTGATTCTGCGGTAAGTAGTTAAACTGGTGTTACAAAAGTTAGAAACAACGATTGTACCACAAGATCAGATGAGATAATAAAAAGAAAATCGTTTTCCATATATTGACCGACCAAGAGTAGAAACCGGGGCCTTAGAGAAACGCTTCGTCCAAATACAGTCCGCTCTTCTTTCGGCTACGGAGGTTGTCCAACTAATTTTTAGAAGCAACTGGAGAACTAGCAAGGTAGAATTAACTATTATTTATGGCCATAATATAAATTTTACCTACACTGTATCATAGCCAAAATTGTCTGCATACATAGGAGTTTTTTTCATTAGACTTTATCAAGAGTTTGAAGAATGCGGGCACCAATTAATGTCCAATTTATTTGTCTGCTGAACTGATAAAGCAGACGTTCACTATAAATTGTTTCTGTTTAACGGTATAAATAAATGGTGTGAACTGTTGAATAAGTTGAAAAAAATATCATTAAAAAATACGAAACAAAAACATGGGAGTATCATGATTTTCTTTTGACTTAAGTTGTTTAAATATGTATTAGAAATGGAATAAGAGAATGAATATTGGTTTCGGATCGAATTATTTCGGTTAATGCTTTCTATGGACACAAATCCAATCCAGACAGCAGATTAATAACTCTTTGTCCACACGCATATGGCCGAGACACATTGCTAGCTAATCAAGGCGACATGCGTTAGGTAATTTTCCTTTCTACTTAATTAAATTAACATTGTGCATAATTGAATCAATTAATAATAATAATATTAATATTGATATCAATTATAAATCATCATTACAAAAACCTCATAAGTCACCAAATTATAATTTTTCAGGACTCAATTAAAACTGTTTCGCACTCAAACAAGTAAATTTTAAATCACTTTTTTATACCCAATTTATTATTTGGGTCGTATAAAAATGAAATAGCGAATACTATTTGTAATTTATCACTGAAAACAATGAAAAAAACTTGAAAAACTATTCTTGACTTACGTTGTTTTAGCAGGAAATGGGGTTAGTGGTAGTATTGTTTAATCAAAATTATAGTTAAAATCATATTTTATTGCTTATTATTGAAAATTGCACTGAAATTATAACTTATTAGCATTTGAGATGTATTAATTTGTCATGTTTAAATATATTTAATGAAATTAATCATATTATCTATCATTTTTATCTGGATTTTATTAAGCATTTGCGGTTGGTCAGCTTTAAATGTTGTTATTAAATGGCATGTGCTCTTCAAAAATGCTATTCCCAATTTGCGTTAAATCGTCTAATGTCAATATAGCATTTATACTGTCCCATTTGAAGAGAAAATAATGCATTGACTTGCATGGTAAATACACAGAATACGCATCTCTTTGTAGGGAACCATTTTCTCCAAAAAAGCATGTTAGGAAAAAAAAGGTGACTTATGAGGTTTTTGAAATGACCGATTCAATTATAACACATGTAAATTATTTAATCATTATTGTGTTAATATTTTTGCATGAAAATTTGCAACAAAACATTAAATTGCTTTGAAGTTAGTAGCGTTTGGATTGAGAGAAAACATTGATAGACGACGAGTTCCTTTGTCAGCTGCTTGTTTTATAAAGTAATCAGTGTACCGCTTTGTGCGAATGACTGGAATATTAACAAAGCTAGAATGAAAGGCTAATCTAAGATTTACCATTCCTAGGGAGAATCGTGATTCTATCTGTCCGTATTGTAATGGAAACAGTACAATACTTTGTTGGAACCCTTAGAATATCAACAAAGTGAAATGGAACACAAACTAATTTAATATTTACATTTTCAATTAATCTACGCTCCAAGCAATTTTGGGAATAGGTACCAGCCTTTTATACGTTTGTTATAAATTTGAACAGAATAACTGCTTCACAAGTTCTTAACATAGGGTAAATAAAGCAAAACGGAATCACAAACACTCAATCAGCAAGTACATAAAAAATTATATTTAATCGAGAATCAAAAAATATTAAGCTAACCTAACCTAAATAATAGGTTGGACAATTTAATAAGTGAGCCACTTAGGCTTGACCGTCTTGTGACTCGGTCAGTATTCCTGTCGACCAATTTAATAAAAAGGTGCCCGCCCGTAAAATTTGTCGATAAAAAAATATTTATAGGTTTTTTAATACGTGAAAAATACGCATTTTCTGACCATTCTTTTATGCCAGTTAATTACTTAAACGAAGTACGTACTTCACCTTAAGTCTAAAAATGGTTCGCTATAGATTAGGTCGTTTGCCCTGATATCATAATTAGTCATCGCTTTCGCAATAAGTACCAAAGCTTCCACCAGTACAGCTACAACGGACAGTAGGCTGGGAATTTTAAATAAGCCTTGTTATTAAATTTCTTGATGAGAGAAAACGTTCTGTTATGCTAAAAATATAATCTTCTCTTCTTATATATAAAAATGAATCGCTGTTCGTTTGTCTCGCTAAAACTCGACAACCGCTAGACCGATTTGGCAAATTTTGGTTTTGAAATATTAGTGGGGGCCCAGATAAGGTTTAAAAGGTTAGCAAAATTTTGAAAAAAATTAGGCGTTACAACGTTCGCCGGGACAGCTAGTACAAAATAAAAATCTAGGCTAGACATACTCTCGTGGTACAATAGAGGCAGCGATTCGAAACTGGTATTAAAAACATCTATCTCATTAACGGCAGCTAGAAAATATCTGACTGTAAGTTTGGTCTTTTCGTATATATTTAACTGTTTTTGTTGAGATTAGTCTTTGTATGTATTAAGAATAATAATTAGTACAAATGTAATGTAACCATTGTAAGCAATTTCAAGAAAACCGAATTACTGCATTTTGGTACACATTACAGCAGAAAACTATTAAATGAACAACGCATAGAAATCAAGACATGAATTCCAATGAGACACATAAATGACACCATCGAGTGGTGATTAAGTACTTCTCTGACATAAAATTTACTTCTATTTTAAGGCGGAGACGTGGTAGTAACAACGTATACAAAACATTTCAAACAAGCATTTATGAAAATTTTCCCAATTTAATTCGAGTAAAAAATACTTGCCAATTAATATTCTATAAACAGCACACTTTCGACATCTCAAAAGTATCTTATAATAAGATTTATAACGAAATGATCTCTCTTTAAGAGAAAATAAAAACGAGAGTACCTACATAAGTCCGTTGGATTATTTTTACTGCTTCATCAAAAAAATATGTTTTTTTGAAGTAATGCTTCTTTCACATCATAACAAAGATTTATTACGTACAATTTAAACAAATCATGTTCTAATTTGCCCACGTATTTTCTTAATATACTTTGTAGAACACCACCCAGCCATTATATGTATTATCGTTCAAATAAGTTTATTTTTTACCGTTAGGCCAGTTTGGTTTCGGCTGTATAAATATTTTATACATGCAATAGTTCGGTCAGTATATTCCTATTAACTTCTAGTTGGGCCGTGCAGCTATATATCAGAGGACGGTGTGCCCATCTAGCCAAACTCTCCGAGGTACCCTTACAGCATAACGAATCAAGCCCTACATTTTGGGATCCACAAGGAAAGCAGACATGTTGCCAGTCGGCTACATGCCTCAAAAGCAGAGGCCTTAAGAAAGGCGTGAAAAGAAATGAAGCATGAAATAACTGGTATTTTTTAAATACCGTTTAATTAATGTTTACACCTTACATTTGATTCTCTGGTCTATTTTTCTTTTTAATTTGTTTGCAATGTTAAATTGCTTAGAATGTAATATCGCCTTATTAGGCATAAAAATATACTTTTTTAAATTTAAAATTAACTAACTTTAATAAAATCTAATTTACAGCCACAAGCAACATCATTTTAACGAAACTTATGTCCATTAAATATTTTATAGTCATTTAATATCGTCTTCTTGTCGCTAAATTACGAATAATCCGAAATGAGCAAGACAAGGAAGTTGATTTTAAACATACGTATATATATATATATATATATATATATATACAAGTGTGTATATTTCGAGACGAATATATATGCGAATCAGTTATATAGAAGTAGGTATGTACCCAATTGGTGACGTTTACAAGTAAGCCTATATCACCATTATAAGATATATTATATAATCATACATAATGTACAGTCAAAAATGCGTTACACTATAGATAAACCTTGGGCTTGGACCGTCATTAGCTCTTATGTCAACGACACAACATCGAACATAATATCGAAATGCAAGTGTTTACCTTGACGTGCGGTTGATGGTACATCTATACACCCCAGTGGATGGAGATGGGATCCAATGAGTCGATGAAAATATAAGACCAAAATGAAGTTCAGAGATATAGTCAGTTAAGAAGACATTAAACATATGCACGAAAAAAGTTGATACTCTGATGAGGACTGATAGATCGGAATTAAAAAATACAATACGTCAAACCCAAAAAAACGCTCTTTTCGGGTTCGCCACAAAAGTAAATAGTGCCTAATTAAAAATTCATCATATAATTCCTATAAACACTATAATTAAAGAAGCAACAAAACAACAAAGTTTAGTTTGGATAGAACCTCCGCTTACATTCCAAATATATTAGCCAGCAGCATTTACCAGAGTAAGTTACCACGGCATCATAACCTCGACTACGAAGAAAAGCAGGTTATAACATTATAAATTCAACGTGAAACAACCCCTGATCGATCCTTTAAACACAAAACTTTTGTACACATAAGAAAGCTGACGAACCGCCAGTTATAGCTTAGTCTTACATAGCAAATAACACTGGAAAATTATTACGAAACAGCCAGTAAAAGCCTTGCAAGGCCGCAGCACATCATTAATTGTCCCATTGTAGTTCGAGAGGCATGATAATGGCTTATCTTTTTTGGTTCCAATAGCAAATTTTACTCATTCGATTGGTCTAAATATAAAGAATTATTTTAACGAATTATCAAAGCGCCACATTATTTTTAGAATTTAAAAAAGAGCTGGCTAAGGTAATTTACTAATGGATTGGGTATCAGGTGCAAGGACTAAGCAACGGAGTTTAATAGTAAATGCAGATAAGGGTTTTCATAATAATTATAATATGTTACCAGTACATAAAAACATTTCGCGGTTATTTTTAGATATGTTATTGAAATTTTTCACAATTACCAATCCCCAATTGATCCAGCCATATACAAAAATGCCATAAGCTATCGGGGGCATATAAACTTATTATAAAATATAAGTGGGGAAATGCTGTTCATGACCGATTCAAGTTGAATTTATAACAAAGTAAGTAGTGGAGCGTTACCCACTCAAAAGGCTATTTTGAGCGGGTCACCCTAATGTAAGAGGTATGGCGTTCAATTTGGCTCACGTCAAATAAAACACTTATTTTATAGATACCTAGCCTAATTTTAGGGGCAGGGTTCTCGGCGTCTCAGGGGATGATATGTAAAGACTTTTGTGGCGAACAGTAATCTCACTAAAGGCACGACCGGAAGCTAGCACCATTACAATACATTATTTATTCCGTGATGAAGGTAAACGAGCAAGGAAAATAATTTAAAAGTAAAGTGAAGGCACTTACTTAATTTCCTCAATTTTCGGGTAGGTACATATCCTGAGAGTTTTCGTATTTGATCCGACGGCGTAAAGTTTTCCGTTGGGGTGGAACTCGGCGCAGCGGACAGCCTGAAGGTCCTCAAGTACCGTGACCGGCTTGAACGTGGGCCTGGAGCCGTTCACCTCGGCCCCTCCGATGCCGCTGGTGGCTGACAAGGGTACGCTTTGGTGACTACCATTTCTGATCTGTGCCTGCAAACAAAAAGATCGGTAAAACAGAACTCTACAAAGGATTTTATAGCGAGTTACTTCAAATATTAAAGGGAGATCTAATTTTAAATGATAATTTAGGATTTATTTAATTAGGATTCGTAGACGCCGAGAAAACCTTTAAAGCTAAAGCTCGCGGTTGTTTTGTGCGATGTCTGAAGAAAATAACAGCAGAGGTATTCACTTGAAATTCACATAAAATACTTTTGACTGGGCTCCCTTGAAGCCGTAAAACAATCAACGCTTTAAACTAGCTTTTTGCCAAAACACACAACGTGTATAAAATATAGAAAGATAAACTGAAAGTTACTTTTGATCTTTGAAAATAACCGTATAATAAGATTGTATTTCCTTGATTGATTGGTTTTATTAACCTAATAACCGCCAACTACTTCTATACAAGTTCAGGATTTTCGTGCCGTCAACGCCACTACTTCTATAGAAGTTACTCATTGTACCTACTTTAATTAAATACCTTTACGGTGCATTAAACATTTGTTTCTCTTGTAATTTTGTAAGATGGACAGGATTGAAGCCCATTTTTGTTATTTCGCCAGAAGAAACAGGCTTTATAGTGTTTTAAAACAGATAAAAAGAAAAACGCCTGAAATATTTTGATGTCCCATACGCCAACGACTTCATATCAAGTAGGCTAGTGATGTGACGCGATAGTTGCATTCATTACAATCCAACATGTTTACTTTGTTTTGTTCTATACAAATATTCATAGAATTTATGATTGACAATTAATTCCGGTCTGAAAATAACGTATTACATAATAAATATTAAAATTAATTTATTTCACGAAGATCCTTACTAATATTATATATCAGAAAGTGAGTTTGTTTCCTTGTTCCGCTTTCACGACATAACTACTGAACCGATTGCTTTTAAATTTTGCAGACGTATAGTTAGAAGTCCGGATTAAATAATAGGTTACTTTTTATCCCGAAAAAAACTGATATTCCCGAGGGAAAACAAAATATTGTTTGCTTGGAGATGGCGCTGTGTGGCGTTTTAATCAAGGTAAAATATTGTAAACGAATATAAACATGTAAATGTAGAAGCTAAATGATACGATAATGAATCCCCGAAAATGAGGAATTCCCGAGGGATGACGTACAATTTGTTTTATCGTCTAAACTGATTTTTACATCTACTTAGCTATATAATATAGTGTACCATTCAGTTTTTGTTTAACAACTAATCGTATCCAGCGTTACATCGCGCTTCTTCGATTTTTCCGTGGAAATGAAAAGTTTTCTTATAGTTGTGATTTATACCGCAATATAACCGAATTACACGCGGGCTAAACCGCGGGCGGAAGCCAGTTAATTTATAATTTATTTAGGATTTTCGATATTGCAACACCCATCTCTACGCAATGACAAGATTTCAGTGCTACGAGCGCCACCAACTTCAATGCAAGTAAACCTGTGACGTCGTAAGCGTACAGGTGTCAAGGTCATTGTGTCATAGTGCCGGCCATTACAAACGCGCGCTCGATTGTTTTTTATTTCGTACAATAATCATTAAATATAATTATCGAAAATATAAAAAGTAAAATATCGAAAGGTAAACTTACACAAACTATAAAAAGTTATAAAATATACGAATAATAACTGACCATTCATTCTTTTGTCTTACTTTTCACCGTAACATACTTGTTATGATTTATGACTACCGTACAAGAGCCGTCTTTTCTTTATTCAAATCGTCTAGAGAGATAGAGAGATTCACTCAAGGTGAAGAAAGAAAAGCATAGACAACACTTCTATTTGAGATATTTATCTTGCCACGAGCGCCAACGACTTGATATGAAGTCAACGGACTACGTTATAAAATGAATAGTGAAGTGCCTTTTATAATAAATGTGTTCCAAGATTATGCATGTATTTTTGTCTATGATAATAGATACTTGTTTTTCTTACTAAAAATGTTCATAAAATAAAACAAATTACTATTATAATGTATCAGGGTTTATTTATATTTGCAAAATTTAAAAATAAATCTTGATTTAGACATCAATTTTTTTTATCGATATGACGTTATGCCACATCCTTGCTTTCGTACTATAGATACTGTTATACATTTATACGTTGGCGTACAGCGGGCCACTACGTTTAAGATAGCTGGGCTGGGTAAAGGTTAAGGGTTATTTTTAACATCGCTCTGATGTGCCGTATTCTTAAGCAATGGTATGAACACGTTACTAAACACTGTGAAAAATAATAATACTTTAGATAACTAACTTTCCGATTAGTTAATTTTTTTTATCGAGTAAACAATAATTTACCAAGACATATTGCGTAGAAATTTAGCACGTTAACACCAATTCGCAGTTATTATTATGAATTTGTGACGTAAACAACTTTGATACGCTATCATCAATCTATACTTATAATAAATCTGTAGAGAGGTCAATTCTGTACATTAAAAATATTTCCGATATAACTATCAGGGGGTAATTAGTAATCCATACTCATGCCAAAAATGCATTTAAAAAAATTTATGTCTGTCTGTCTGTCTGTCTGTTTGTTCTTTATAGAAACAAAAACTACTCGGACGGATTTTGACGAATTTTGGAATTTTGGTTCTTCATACTCCTGGGCAGGTTATTGTATACTTTTCATCCCGCTACAATTAAAAGGAGCAGAGCAGTGTAGGGAAATGTTGGGAAAACGGGAGAAATTATTCCATTCTTAGGTATATCCGTTAGTATTCGCTGTATGTCCGTCCGTTCGTGCGTCCGTTCGTCCGTCTGTCTGTCTGTCGGTCACCAGGCTGTATCTCAAGAACCGTGATAGCTAGAGAGTTGATATTTTCACGGATTGTGTATTTCTGTTGTCGCTATAACGATCAATACTTAAAACAAAATAATATCATTATTTAAGTGGGGCTCCCGTACAACAAACGTGATTTTTTTAAATATTTTGCTCGATATTAATTGAAACTGTTGCTGGACGTTTGAAATATTTACAGAATATTTGAATGTATATTTTATTCAAAAATAAATAATTAAATTGAAATAAAATAAATATTTAAGGGGGGCTCCCATACAAAAAACGTTCTTTTTAGACGTTTTATGCTAGGTGTTCGATATAGACGGACTTCGAGTCAGGGAGAACTAATTCCTAAAATGGCTGGACCGATATTGATGGAGCTTTTATTGGCAGGTAGCTGATGAAATAGGGAATAATTTAGGCAACTTTTATTAAATAAAAAATACATTCGAGGGATTTTTTTAAAATTTCAAGTGAAAATGGCAAATGGAATATTTCACACAAATTTATTTACATGTGGGCATAATGTTAATACATAAATCGTCAAGTTGCTTCACTGATCCTATGGTAAACGTATCTGATGTAAGACTCTTCAATAGCGAGTTCGTGCATCGCGATTAAAGTATGATCTTAGAAAGTATATGCAATTAGTGTAACAATCACTGTGTTTGGCCATATCATGAAGTTTTTATTTTAATTTTTAATTGTTGATGATTATTTGTATTTGACACATTTTTAAAAATTGTTTCGGGGTTCTCACGGGATTTTGACAATACGATGTACATGTTTTTTTTCGCTTTATTGTAATTACACGTAAATATATTTCCACAAAGGATTTTAATTTACCAAGTGTTCGCATAAACACACTGACAAACGTAAAATTATAATTATAAATATCTTTTGACGGTTCTTTATATTGAAAGAAAAAATATAATTTTCTAAGCAGGTATTTATTCCTTAATATCTAATTTTATTAACTAACAATACTCACCTGTAAATAACGTATTTTTAAGGCATGACTAATCGTAGATTTAAATAGATTTTTTTTGTATGTGTCATTATAAATATTTTGGTGTAAGGTGAACGAAGTAACGGATCATAACAATTGTGTCTAGCATATTTTGAAAAAATGGATTACGAGCGTGTACGAATGCAGTAGTTACAATTTAGAATATTATTTTATATAATACTCTCTTGCACGGGTATCACAATAGCTTCCATTCATAAAAAAATATTGATCAACAAATTACACGACCAAATACAAGTCACCACCACGGAGGATTGAAAATAGTTGAGTACCAACTTTTTTTTGACATTCTAATTAATCGGCCCATTGCCAAACGTTGGAAACAGATCGCAGGGCCTGTTGTAGAAGAGAGACGTTTCAATAATTATTAAAATTGTAATTTCAATATTTATGTCACCAGTATCAATTAATATTTAAGCTTGATTAAGACGGCTACAAAGTTACATTCATTAACGAAATGTAACACTTTTTAAAATTTCATTTTATAAATACAACATTAGCTAATTCCAACATTATAGAAAAAACATAATTTTATATGTATTTTAATTTTAATATTGTCAACTTGTATCATACGAGCATCAGCGAAAGGCACTGATGGTAACAATGTTTTACGATTTAAATAAGATTCATAATACGTGGTAGCAAAATGTTACACACTATTATAAAACGTCTCAATGATCGCCAATGAAAATCATATTATGAAAATGATTTAAGAGTAAGAGGAGGTATGTTCAATTAGTTGTTATATAACGAAAACAAGATACAACCACATTTGAAGGGTTTCAATCAGAAGTCGTACAAATTTACACATCATTAGCGTTCTTGGTTGAAAGGAAGATCAATAAATCCAGTGAACGTCGAATGATGTTTTCGTAAACGGAAAGACTTCAGTTGAGAGGTATGGACATAAATGGTGTTACTAAAAAAGCGAGTGCCTTAAAATGACATCATGAAAGATGAATCGATTATAAAATCAGCAACACCATATTAAATAGCTCATTTCGGAAGATTCTCGAAAATAAAGTTATGTCACGTCATACAATCATAGCGAAAACAAAATAAATATCAGTACTTGTCATTATACTCGATGCAGTAAATGAAGTAATAGATAAAACAGGTTCCAGGTCGACCTAATAAAACCAGTTCTAAATTAAATAGACGGCTGACCCGCTGACCGATAAGAACAAGCATACGTTACACAAACTTTCATACGTCGGTGAACCAAAACAGCACAAATTTCACGCCTTGAATGAGCTCAGGAATGCGTTATAAAAGTGCCTTGGTTGCAAAATGGGTGATTGAAATTATGAATAAAAAAGTCGAAAAGGTAAATGGTAATACGCTTTCGAGTAATGAAGAAACAAACGAAGAGGTTTGTAATCAGTACCAGGCTTGGATACATTCTTTTTGTAGTTGCATCAAGCGTGTGCTCGAAACCCGCAAGTTGTAATAGAAAGTGTACTTTACCGCTTTTTATTCTCCCACAGTTTGTTTACCTCTACGGCGACAGTTCCGTCAAAACATACCAAACTGGCCTCCAGAGTTCTTTTTAAGCAAGTTTTTATAATGCATATATACAAATGTTCACGTCATCTTCTTTTTTAGCAACTGTGACTAACAAAAGCGATGTCGTCAGCATGGAAATCATAAGTTTATACAAACATTAAATCGAACAATTTGTTGGCAAAACCACTTATAACAACGACGATATTCGCAACTATGAAACTAAGTAGGAGAGAAACTATGCGTTCTACTTGATTTATGTCTACAAACAATGTTCAACTTAATTGTCGACATAGGTATATTTGCTCACAATTTTAACTAGTCATGGCAGACAATCATATCGTGTATATTACGTATAGCCGTTTAGCCGAAGTCGAGTCTTAGGAAAAAGAAAAGTTCGTATCGAGGTTCCGAAATATCGAATGGGTTCTAAATCAGTTACGCAACGTTTTAAGCGTTCGTGATGTCGTAAACCGTAATATCTGTGTTACAAAAGATATGAGAATCGACGCGTCTAAAAGTATTAGCAAGTAAAATGTGGAGAAAATCTTGGTTATCGATCTCTTTCGACCAGTACATTATTATGCAAAGGTTACGCAAAATGATAGCTTAAGAAAGTCGCCAGAAATGATATTTGTTTATGGTAATATCCATTAAAGACATTTTGTTCTTGCCAAACTTTTGAGTTGTTTAAAAACGAAATATATAAGTAGACTTTAATGCAAAATTATGACACACTGTTTTTATAGGTGGGCAATTAATTAACGTTCAAAACACAAAGACTATTCTTTGCTTATGCTCTGAAATGTATTTACCATTACAGGTTAAAAACAGCTTTATAGATAGGTAAAATCTGCCTTTGACTTTATACCTATCATTTGGTTTTTAATAATTTTAGTAAATTATGAACACATACATTATGTAAAACAAAACACAGTTTAATAAACTGTTAGAAACATTTCAAATTCGCGATGTAATTAAAAAAATAAACAAAAAGCGTCCGAATTACCTAAAACCCAAATTCCCTTTTAAACTAAAGGCTCATCAGATAAATCAAATGACGAATGAATTACGTGCATGGTGGTATGGTGTGAAAAAAAAACAAGTATTGAACATCCGTTACACGCGCAGGACACCTCGTTGCGGTTCACCGGAGCTGAACGGATGCTCTGTAGATGACTATACTCGCGCTTCCCATGCCCATAACACTCCACCGACCAGCAACGCAATACATCACACATGATCAAAAATATTCGCTGACAGCCAGAAATACCAGAACACACTTCGCTCAGCATCAATAAGGTGATCAAGTAAATAAAGAGACGAGAAAGTCCGCATAAATACATCTTAAACTAAACACTATTAAAGAAAACAAGTAAATGTATAAGCTTGTGATGCCATACATGACCAAACAATCACTATAGAAAGTAATCAATTACCTGAAAGGCGGATATGCGTTTTGGCGGCAACACTTGAGGAGGTCTGTCAACCAGATTTTCCATGGAATGGCGGGTGAGAAATCCTTGCTTTTGGAAAGTAGTATTGGTCTTGTATGAGGTACGATTAAACTTTGTTGCTGGCGCAACGATTCGATTTCCATTCTCATCGTCGTCTTCCCATTCCGTGACGACTTCGGTACGGACATCTTCCAAGGATCGGGACCGACTACACGGGCAAGCTGTAGATGGCGCCGGGTTAGGATGTCGAATATGTCGAGGTTTCTCTCGTCCGTGATAAAAATCCGAATGACTACTCGGCGTCGGCGCACCCGCCGACCTGTAACTCGGCGACAAGAAGTAGTAATCTCGCGACTTGTTACTATATGCACTCATTCCAGAGAAATCCGAGTAAGTAGAACCCTTAGACGAGGAAGTCTTAAAATTTCTCAAATCCATCGGATCTGGTGGTCGAAAATAGAAATTGGGTTGGGCCTGGCGCGATAGCGGGGGCCAGGGTCTGAACGGTGCGTCTACGTAATGCGGCGGTTTGGACTTCATATCCGACCACAATTGAGGACCGGAGCGCGGCTAGTCGGTTCCGTGCGGATGTAGTCGAGGGAACTGCGGCACTGTCGTCACGGCCCGCGAGCGGCGTGCGCCGGCCCACCACCTGCGTTGCACCACCATCACCGTGCGTTAGACAGAGATGAGAATATGGAGAAAGGCGCACTCGCGTTCCGCTCGATCCGTTGAATGCGAATATAAGTGAAAGGGGTAAGCCCGTGCGCGGTCAATGCGTTGAACACGCTCAGATATTACTCGTAACCGACGCAGCGCACGACCAGATATCTCTTCGTGTATTCTGTTGCAAACTGACGTAAACTTTAAGACGCGGGCTTTGCTATTGATGGAACATTATACACTGTGAGCAACACGCTTTTTAACATTCATCAAACTGCACATCCAATTACTAAACACATATTATAGCTAGACCACTTCGGTGGTAAAAAAAGTTGTTTTTAAACTTTTATT
Source organism: Glyphodes pyloalis (assembly GCA_037074685.1). NCBI lineage: Eukaryota > Metazoa > Arthropoda > Insecta > Lepidoptera > Crambidae > Glyphodes > Glyphodes pyloalis. The sequence goes on from JAYKKO010000001.1 coordinate 19,740,959, forward strand.
AAATTATATCTTTATATCGTGACTTGAGTTCAACGATCTTACATATGCACTATAATTATGCAATAAATGAAATCCATGTCAGTTATTTGGCATATATTATGAAGCCATTAAAAAATACAATTTGAGACATTTTGTCACGCTTGTACGCTAACTTTCGCTCCTACCCCACGCATGACTAGTCACTTATGAACGTGCCGTAACGGAAAAACTATAATACTTAGTTTTGTCGCTTCGTAACAAACTTAACTACGCAAAATACGTAAAACAATACATCATACAGATTATTGCGCACGTAGGCACCCACGCCACTCTAGAAATAAAGCTGGAAAACTCAAGACATTTAATTAGTCACCTTATTCGTAACGAAGGAACTCAAGGTTATGCCATATACAGATCATATAATAAACAACTTTGTGACTGAAGAAACTCATCATAATCTTAATTTCAGCCTACGCCAAGAAAATGAATATTAATTAAAACGTGGCTAACAATAATAACACTCCGAAGCGGCCATAAATCATAAGCAAACAGATACGACAAAAAATATTGTTTGTTTATACGGTTTCTATAAACGAGAAGATTGTTTGGAACTTAGAATAAGCAATATTTGTTGTTGGTTATTACTTTTAAGTTGAATAGATTTATAATAAATTTATATTGCTAACAATGGTGAACAAAAGATTGAATTGTTAACATGAAATTACGTTATTTCTATGCAGGTACAAAATTAATACCAAAACGATGAAATTAGCTAGCATGCATACTTATTTTTATATTAGATGTAAGAGTATGCTTAATGCAAAACCCTCTACAATATGCACTTTAAGGCGCTCACTTGTTAAGCGGCGATACGAATGTAAAACTCTTAAGTAAATTAGAAAATTATTCCTTTGCTTGATATGATTTAACAATAGACATTTGTTAAAAATAACTTAAGTATATTAAAATTAAATAATTCAATATTAACATTCCATTTCCTTCATAAATAAGAATACAATAGTGCGTAGTCCGTCCCATTTCTACACTTATTCAGCACAAATATATTTTTATAACACTACGAAATAAAATGATAGCACCGTAAAAACAGCTCCAGTATATTTAGTGGGTTTTGGGCGCCTCAATGGTAAGGAATTACCAATGAAAGCGTGACCGTTACCGATATTATGAGATTCGCGACTGATTGCCTATTTTTATACAAGATGAGTGTTCATTGATTGGTAATAAAATGGTTTTGCTCATTTGCCTCAATGTAACTCCCTATTGTTTATGCGAGTAAATTATGTATAACTATTGTTTCCCCGAATTATGTGATCTTAGTCGAATACAATATTGCTTATGAAAAAATTATTTTCTATAGCATAAGATTGACCAAATACGTTATTTTAAAATGTCTATAGTATAATGATGCAGCAATTTGGGCTGAATTAGCTGAATCTGAGTAAAACACTTTGAAACATATACTGCGTCCTTTACACAAAACATTAAAAAAGAAATCTAGTTTTTATATAGAATTGAATGTAACGAGCGCAAAGTTAATTAAATTTTAAGATAATTACTATGGCTTAGGTTATTTCTATCTTATTATTGAATCATGATTAAATTGGTAACTATACGGGTTAAAGTTTATCAGGAAAAATGTTATTGTGAGAGGAAAATGTTTATTCCGATAAATAAATAAATTTAGATAAAAGAGACATGGGTATTCTGTCGATGTGTTTATTTGCAATAGGTACTCTTGTTAGTCTATTGGGAAAGTTGCACATAGATTATAGTTATCACAACTGGACGAAAAAATCGTATATTTTTAATCATAATGATCAACTATGAGATCTAATCTGAAGAAGAAAATAACAACAATCTATTAGCAATTTGCTCCAATATAAACAGTTATTGGCCTTCGTTCGCCACTAAGCGTGCGTGAACTTAAAAACCGGCCAAGTGCGAGTCGGACTCGCCCATTAATGTAATAGCTGCAAGTAACATAAACTAAAAAGCTTCTGGAGTTGGTTGAATGAAAGGTAAATTGAATAGGTTTACGATTTTTGACGTACTTAAAAACTACTTACATAATCTTAAAACCAATTTTCAATGGAAGATTGCATGGTAATGTTATGTACATCATATTGTTTTAATTTTATCATTTCCTTATTTTAAAAGTTACAGGAGGAGGAGGGACGTTTTACCACTTTAGAAGTGTCTCTCGCGCGAAGTATACAATAAGAAAAAAAAAGATATTGAAACCTCGATATCATTTTTCAAGACGAAGATATACGGATAGGCCGTAAAATAAGTAATATTTGTCAAATCACAGTTAAAAAAGTATTGTTTAAAGAAAAAAATATGATTGGATTGTGTGGCACAACATTGTTGACCCGTGTAATGTTTGACCAAAAAAGTAGTCTACCATAAATAAAGTAATCTCTGAGTAGGTTAATGACTATGCAAATGTAATTTGATATTGTGAAGAAAATTATTTTCTCATAACTTGAGTTGACGAAATGGTGTAAAAATTACTGTGTAAATTTTATCCTATTCTCGCAGAGTACAACGAATGACGCGATCTAGGAAACAATAACCAGCGATAACAATTTATACAATAGAATCTTATAATACGTTGCGTAAAGTTTGTTCATGAACAGACCATGACTTCATTGTGACTCAGACAGAATGAGCCGAAAACCCTTATACCAAAGCAAACATTGACATAGTTACAAAATCCAACAGAAATGTAAACTAAATCAGACGGTATGAATCCCTTCATAACTCCAAACACGTTTTAATATTGTTTGATCCTCAAGCCTTTTGAGCATAACAACAACATTGAGTGAGTATGTACGTGTTGTCACATAAGCAATTATGGGACAAAGATTCTTACGTAGGAATCGTACCATATGATGCACAACATAATACCATGTATCATTGTATACTATGTTGTTATTAAAGTACAAATTGACATCATAGGCAATATAATAATTTCTCCTGCAAACGAATGAAAGACACACTACAAGATAAGTTGATGGTTTATTTACCTAAAGGGTAAATGCCGCAAAAAAACAAATAAATGTGGAAAAATAGGTTAGAGCTGTTACCGCATCTTTGTCTCGGAATCAATTGAGACTTATTGACTTATTAGTCACAAGTCAAAGCCGGGTCAAACTGTATATTTACGAGGGTCGGGTTTCTCGATAAATTGGAGCTCATCAACTGTAGTACAAGCTTGTTTGTTATACGCTACTGAATCATAAATCAGTGTCTTTTGTCGTGTAAACATTTATTGGTTGCCTCGTTCGGTCGCCGCGTGCATTTCGAGAGTTGCTCTTCAATTCACTTATTTTAGTATTCTAGTTAGTAAAATGTTGATGAGCTGGCTCTTTATAAAGTACACAAAATATTTGCAATATACACGTAATAATTTCAGCATGTAACTTCAAGGTTTTTTAATTCTATCATTAATTTATTTACTGGGTAATTAAAAACTATGTTACTCTTCTCAGTCAAATTTACATCGACATTGAATAAATGAGGTAGACAGTCTACCAAACTGTTTTTAAATATTTCACATCCAGTTTAGCATAGATCATCGTGACATTATTAATTTTTCATTTAATTGTATTATTATAAAAATCTATTTTGAGTACATTAATTCAAAAAAACACTTTGATTACATATTCAATATAAATTAATCTTCATAACATGTATGAGGTATGTTTATTATAACATGATTGTTATTAATTTAGTTTTACGATTTAATTTATTGAGTTTGCCTAGAGTAAACAAATGCACCAAGTAAATCGTTTCTAAGATTACTAGAAGATATTAACGTATCGATATATCTTTGCCATAATGTAATTAGGTTGTCATGTTAAGAGGAATTTTTTTTAATTCCTACACAGTTCCAAAAATCCTTGAATCAATCAATAACTATATTACACTCTGAATTGATGAGACACGAGTGGGAGTCCTACTGTTATAGTACCTTTTCCAAATAACGTGAAACATATTGAATAATAAGGTGATCAAGCATCAAACAACAGTACCTGGTACAATGTGAATAATATGTGATTTAGTCGTGACGGGTGCTACTTCGTCGGCGTCATTACCATTTATGGGTGTACGGGTCGTGGCGAACGACGCGCGAACTGGACTCCCAACGTGCGAGCCTTGTAGAGCGAACTAGCGGAGAATCTCTAATTCACACACAATCTTCACGACATTCAAATAAAGTGCCAGCACCATTATCAATTAATTTCAAGGTAGAAGTCGATTTACATTTTATTTAGTGTAGCAACATCGTCCGAAAGTTAGTTAGATTTATATTGCATATTTAAGTTGATGTGACCCAGTTTAGTGTACTGGAACTGTGAATGAAGTAAAAGCCTTAAAAGCGTATGTGCTCATCCAAGAGAAGACCTAATAATCGAAACAATTTATTTTCAAGAGTGTTTCTTTAAATTTCTAATTAGTTGGGTGCAGTGTCTATCGTAATGGTTAATACAGGTAAAATAGACGCATGCTATGCAGAAAGAAGATAAAATGTTTAGTATGAAGTACGTTTGAACATGTAGAAATATCAATTAGTGGCATGCAGGGACTACCAACATGACCAATCTAAATGGCATAAAGTTAAAAGTTAAAAGATCTAAGTGGAATAAAGTTAAAAGTTAAAAGACTGAGAATAAGTTTCAGAAAGGAGGAGGTTTAAAATTGTAAACCGGCCTCAAAATACATATTTTTTTAACGTAAAACAATAAATAAGGGAGACGTAATTAATATAAAATTATAATAAAGAATTATCATCAAACTCTGTAAAATAATCAAAAGACATTTCAAACAACAAAAGCTAAGGTAAGAAATAATAAATAAGACAATTCAATATTAATGAAGGATCATCCGATCCCTTTAAACAATCTAAATGAATTCAGCCATTCTAAACAACAAAGATAAGATGGTTTACAAAACAGAAGACCCTCCTTTCACGAATAGAGTCGGTAAATTAAACGAAATGATTCACTGATCAAACGATTAGTTGTTGTAACTACTAATGGTAGTAGGAAACCTTTGACGTAAATAACTTTCGCAATAAATCAGTTGCGTTTATACGTAACACACTCGTAATGTACTAGTTATAGCGATAGCGTGATGGTATTGTTCGAATCGTTCCATGGTGCAATCAAGGAGATCTGTACGTAAGCTTTCTTTAACGTAACATACTTCACGGTTATTGGCAAAAAAGCGGAAACACAACAATTAAAATCTTTCGTAATTATTTGTTCAACACGAGGCATGTAAACTGTGTAAATCAACCCATAATATTAGCGTAACAAATAAATAAAAATATATTTACATAATACAGAGGCTATGTAGGTACTTTGTTATTCACTGTTGACACTCATTTTTTGCGAAGTCCCTGACAAGAATACAATACAACTTTTTCCTTAACAGAAGACGTTACAAAGTAGTAATTCGCATTATATATTATATTCGGTCGCATACTTGAGATAAATAAGACAAGACTTATTGTTGTGGCAAATAAATACCTTATTTAGTCCAAATGAGAACCGTTCGTCATGCCCAAGAGACGACACTGAATTGTTCCTTTCAGAGTCCCACGTTGAATGCCACATGTCTAAGGAGTCTGTTGAGGACTTCTTAGTGTCTATAGAACTCTTCCTTGACAGAGAATTCATCGAACCGACATAATCACGTTTCATGTCTCTGATTCCATTACTAGAGACGGAATCACGCCTGTTATAATTGACGATGTTACTTCTTGTAAGATTGGGAAAGGAGCCCATAGAGTGCCTCTTGTTGTAGTGCCTGTGTGTAGGGCTGGGTGTGTCCCGCCGCGGTGGCGTCTGCGAGGGACTGTGCCGGTCGCGCCGCAGGATGCTCGGGAATGTGGAGGGATGCTCCAACTCGCGCGCCGGAGACCCGGACATACCCAGCGAATCGCGACGCCTGCGTTTCACATCCAGCATTAAAAACAAACCTCAAAAATATGAATACTACTTCGACACAAGGAAATATACGGACCTGATTATGAGACCATTTGTAGGTGATATAGACTCCCTGTGATATCCCGGCGTGGACTCTCGACTGTGAAGGTAAAGTGAAGACCGGTATGGCGTGCTGCAACGACCATGTACGTCACAGTGAGGGTCGTGTTCAATGATGGAGCTGACGAGCGGCGAATGTCGACCCTCCCCCTCCAGGGTCATGTTCCCAAACATTGAATCCAGTTGCCGCATTGCTATAATCTTCTTCACAGTAGTCATCTTCACAGATCAACACAACAACCCGGGTAACAATTTTAATTCACAACTCAGAACAATAGTTAAGTTCAGTCGATCGTAAAAGTACAAGGTGCGTGAATTTAAGTGACATGTATGTCCTCCAAGTATGCCGCGACGCGACTGGACTGTTCGGACGGCATTGTGCGCAGAACGCTTACCGATGACTCACGACGGCATGCGCGCGAGCAACGAGACTACGATTATTATTATCGACTTGTCCTACTATAACTTAGTATGAATATAGGTGACAAGGAGGTAAATAATTGTCCAGCACCGCTGAGAGCACCATCAATAATAAACAAGGACGGACTCGGGTGTGGGCGTATCCGTCACTCAAGTATAAACGAAGGTCGTCAATCATCTTCATCCTATTACTATATTGAAAAAAGGTGACACATTTCAATATTTCATTAGATTAAAAGTCAATTAATACAGCATAAAATCGTCAAATAAAGCCAACCCACGCCATACCACCTCCCGTCGTATAATGGATGTTTGTTAACTTAATTTGTAAAATCATAAACTGGGCAACAATTTTACGCTTGTATCTGCAAATGTAATTAACTAGATTAACTGATGTGGCTAATCGAGTTATGTCACAGATTACACGGTTCCTTAAGTGGCAGTGGCCTTCAATAAATTAAACGGTAGAGATGTGGTTATTTTGGAAATTGAGTATAACAATTATAAGAACACACTCTGTAAGAGTACCTCTGAATTTAGTATCACGATAAAATCCAACAAAATAATACGTACGTAGATATTATAAATCTTCACGTAGTATTCTTCATTATTTTTTGTAAAGACTCATTATTTTATAATTTATTATACAATATATATTTTTTAAATAAAATGAATTAGGAGGTAAGGGAACCTAATCAGTATCCATATATACGATAAGATTTAAAATAAATAATTAAACTAAATTTTTTTTTCAATATATTTGCTCTTAAATCTAACACGTTTAATGGATCTATCAATTAACTTATTTATGCCATCGAAAATAAATGTTTTCTCCTTATACACGAAATTGTGCTCTTCACCTCTTCATCGCTGGATTTTTTTGTCTTGAAGGTCGAGGGTGTTTTGGTACGGTGCGTCCATATATTTCTCCCGCAAAAAAGGGATTGAAACCTTGATATTTTTTTTAGGATAAAATACTAATTTTCTTTCAGGTAATTATCGTATTTCTCGTGAATTCACCAAATAACTATATGACAAGTCTGAATACTGTTCTTAATGAAAGTAAGAGCCTCAACCCTGGATTCCATGTACGAACGCAAATAAACGGAAAGAATCTAATAAGAATAAAAACAACACGCCATACATTTATTCAATTTTGTTATTAAAATCGTAATAATAAAAATATTAACTAAACACAGCACAAAGAAAACAACAAGGCTTTATAATCTTGATTTTTATTCCCAAGATTTTATAAATATGACCGGCATTTAATACACATGTGGGCGTTAAAGTCCAGTTTAATTGAAGGCCAATCTCATTGTGAAGCAATAAATAAGATCGTTTTCTTGGTTCGCAACAATAAATCAATCAAGCCAACACAACAAAGCGACGTGTAAACCTAACAGGACAAATTCAAAAGTAATCAATTAATTCCTTGACCAATTACACGCAGAACCACATTGAAAAATTGGCCAAGTACCATATCGAAACATATCATTGTAGGATTTGGACGTAATCCTCAAACGTAGTTAACCTAGTTTCGGAAAAAAGTGGCTGTTAAATACGGACGCACAGATAGACAGACTTGACGAATCTATACCTAAGGGTTACGTTTTTCGCCATTTGTCTAAGGAGCACTAAAAACCTAGTTTTAATAAAAATGTTATTCATCAACGTGATTAATATGTCTTATGCCCACAAATGCCCACTTACTAGTACAACAAATGTTTGCTATTCTAATATTGTCTATTATATAATATTTATATGTTAACAATGTTCCTACATTCCTTGTCCAAAACGCTTCATAGCGAAAATCAATTGATTCGATTATGCTGCAATGGTAATATTCATACATTCTTATAAACGCGTTTACAATATAAGTATAAAATAGGATAAACAAACTACTAACTCTTTCAAATAAACAGTTATAATAAGAACATAAGTTTTACTCATAAGTAGATGCCAACCTTGGCATAATGGCAATTAAAAAATAACGATCACCGAAAAAGGGACCAACGAAAACCGTGTTTTATTCAAGAATGCAATAGGCGGACCCAAGCTTTAAAAGGTAATCTAAGTGGCGACAGAACTTTATTAAAACTTAGTGTTTCTGGTTGACCCCGCTCCGTAAATTTCTATGCATAAGACGTTTAAATTATTACTAAATATTCATGACAAAGTATGCTAGGCGCAGTATTGTTCACTTTGATTTATAAAGTACAAAAAAGTCAACTTATTTATATAGTTCCGAAAATTTACAGTCAAATAGAGTATTAACCGTAATTTTAACCGTTAGCAAACGCGTAAGGAAATTTACTTAATAGGTACATTTAAATAGATACGATATATATTTTTTTATTTTTGTCTCGTCGCATTTGTATTTGCTAATCTCTGCAACGGCTGGACTGATTTGGTCCGGAGTGTATTTGGGTCATGTTTAGTAATTTAAATCATAAAGGCTACTACCAAACACGAAACTAATAAACGAGTGGTTATTTTTTTTTTTAATAATTAAATATTCTTGAATTTAAACGTGGTTTTGAATTTGCAAAAAATAATAATTTTGTAGTTACAAAACGCTTTATTCGCAATCGAAGTGTGAATTAGTCAAAGTCAAAGTCAAAGTCAATATTTTTTATTCACATAGATTACATTAGTAATACTTATGAATAGTCTCTATATAAAGCAAATGAAGCTACCTTTTTTACCAATTAAAAACTGCTATTCGATATTGGATCCAACATATTGCGATTTTGACAATCACTCAGAAATTACGGATTAATAAGAAATTTCGTATGCACCTTTAGTTCTGCCGATATTATAATTGTAAAATGTGGCGACTGCTTTCTAAAGAACCAATTTCAAACACCTAATTTAAAAGCATATCAAATGAGTTGATAGAATTTACGTTCAATGTTTCAGTAAACATAATATAATATATTCAATTACAGCACAATATAACTTTGTCCGATTGACCCCTACCAATTTCCATTACTTTACCTAATAATATTATATATTAAGTTATTATATAATACTAGCTGTGCCCGCGACATCGTTTAAGTACACGGATAGGGCCAGAAAATTTAAGTATCTCAGGTTTCCCTTGAGATACCTTAAATTACGTGAAATATTTAAACACAATTTGAGCATCAAACACATTGCTCTGATTCTGTGATAAATAGCTACTATAGAAGCACTCAAATTACAAAAACAAAGTGCCAAAACACACACACAGACAATATAGATTCGTTGACCCGACCGGGAACCTGAGACTTTAAGACGCGAAATTCTTGCCTACTCGCCTCTCGGTTATGGAGGTCGTAATGAAATCAATGTGGCATAATTACTTTCCTAGTTCTTTTACTATTGAAACATGTACTTAAATTAAATATTTAATGAGATTGGCATATAGAGAGTAAATGAAATGTCACATCGCGGAATCGAAATACAATCTGCAAAACACATAGAACACAGAGCGTAAAATTTAGTCAGAAAATTATAACTGAATAGAAACCATGCGCATTCTTAACGTACGGATACAATTGCGTTCCTGTTGCTGATTACAACTTGTTATTAATTGTTTTGAACACGAAAAGTCACATGAGGAACCGATATCCGCCTACTGTGAACGCTTCGCATGACCACACTTGACCATGATGTCAGGTGTAGAATTAACGCCTTTTTTACTGTACCTACTCATTTTTTTCCTGATAACAGAAGATTTTTTTTGTTGATTTTTTAAAAATCATTAGTCTAGTTTTGTGTTGTTTGTATTTGCAGTAGTCATGGTATTAAAAATAAAAAATAATAAGTGGAAAATATCGCGTTTGTATGTGGTCCTAACTCCAAGAACTCCTGACTATCTATGAAATACTTTTAAAACATTTCTTTCAAACAAATAATACAATATGTGCTAAATGTCATTCAGTTTTATATTTTAGCGTTATTAAATATATCCCTAGAAATAGACATAGCAATTTTTCTTCTTTATTGTTATGATGAGAGAGAAAAAGTGAAAAAGCTGTAAATGATTTATGAACACACTCATATGTCAACGCATAAAAATAACGTGTGAAACTACATTTCCAAATATAAATCATTGAATTCTTGAATGCAAGTTGTAGTAAAATTACTATTGTATTAGTTATACTTGGATTGATAATATAGAAAAATGGTAGTTTAATGATACAATCGTGAAAGTAGGAACTTATGGAGCTATTTAGATCAATATGTGTTGCCCGGATCTTAAAGAGAGATTGCTTTATTTTATTCAATGTCATTTTACTATTTTATATACACAATATGCTATTATAATGTCTTTTCTAACGGCGCGAAGTGATACCGAAGTGCATTGCATGATTTTATCTGAACGTATTCTCAAACAAAAATTTATTATTATTATAATACAATTATATAGACGCTGTTAAGCATTTATGTGTCAACCCACAGAAATTGAGTTATGAATGCAGTCTTATTAATTAAAACACGAGGATTACGATAGTGTAATTCATTTTAATGAAATGAAAACAAAAAATCAGTAGAGTAAAAAAATTGTTATTGCTTATTTCCCAAATTCAGGTTTGTATTAAGCATTTATGTTCTAAGTGCCTTACACTATGGATGCAAAAATCTAATGAGACTACTACAAAAAGCATTAATGTGTTATACTGCGGTTAACATAGTAAGAAGTAAAAATAAAGTAGATAGTAAATGTAACAAAACTCACTATGCCTCGGATATTTATTTGTTATTATTTGGGCATGGTGCAGTATTGACAAGTTTCGTATCTCCTAATGCTCACGTCAGCTGTAGAAAATTGTTGTCTAATATTTCCAAACTCATTTCCACCATTAAACTCGACCGTTATGAGGGCCGTAACTAATATCAATTAGTTTTCTGCCGTTTAATCTTGGACATCGTCATGCTCATTAAATTATTGCGATAGCGGGCGTGATGCAATAACTCTTCGAGCAGTCGCTATTATTCAACAATCCTAATTCATAAAATGTATTAAGCATGGCATCATTCCTTGTTATACCTTTAGAAAACCAATTTAAATTCACTTGTTTGAATAGATGAGGAAATAACTTAAAGTTATAGTGAAGCTTTTATATCATCACACTGCTCTATCACAAAAAGGAAGCGGACTAAAAAATAAAAATAAAATAAATTCTTCTGTCAAGTTATTTAAAAATATGGGACATGTATTTTCCACCTAATCAAAAAATAACGGCAACACATTTATTACCCACCAGTAACGTAACGAACTGAACCCCAACAACAACACCGTATGATCAAAGATTTTTTATTAATTTGGAAAATTAAAAAAATACATATCTAATATTTGTTTAATAACTATTTAACGACCTTAAAAACAATCCGATACTTTTGATCCAATCTGCTTGCCCTAATTATGTTTTAAGTCAGATTCTCTATATTTTTTAACGCCATGCATATCAGAACTCCTACTCGGCATATCGAAGTCAAAGTAACACATACATCATGACTCCTTATTATACATTAAATCACTACATAGTATAAAACAAAGTCGCTTTCTCTGTCCCTATATCCTTTTGTACGCTTAAATCTTTAAAACTACGCAACGGATTTTGATGCGTGTTTTTTTAATAGATAGATTGATTTTTAGGTAAGGTTTTTATTTGCAATAAATTAATGAAAAGCCAATATTTTGAAGTATTTACATAACATCCGTGCGAAGCCGGGGCGGGTCGCTAGTTAATTATAAAATATACTAGCATATTAAGAGCTCCATAATAATACGGCTTTTACGCCAAAACTAGTGAATCACTCTCAATTAAATTAAGTACAAAAATAGTCTAGAACCTGAGAAGCAACTTAAACTAGTACTACTAAAAATAGATTTACTCCATTAATAAGCAAGATTTTAAGTTGTTTATCATCATCATATTCCTGATAGAATGTTATTACGATGCAAATGTTTATCCGTAAAATAAAAAGATTCTTTAGGGAAACCGAATGTGGAAGTAAGCCGATGAAAAACAACGCTTTATATTTATATGATAATATAATCAACGAAAAAGGCTAGAATAATTACGTTTTGAAATGTGATTTCTCAAAATATGAGAGACCTTCCCACCCTTTATGACACGACGTCATATTTGGTTGATCCCCTTGCCCCTCTTAATGTACCTATGACGCAATTAACAGATGACACCTAATTGCACTAGGACTTCCTGCAAGAATATTTGCCTAACCAACCACAACGCTATTGAGCTATTCCGAGAGAGTATTCTAAGATTAATTGTTTATGTTCACTGCATTACTTACGTAGGGTTTCAATGTGATATTCCTTTTATTGCTGACAACTAAACGCTTGATTAAGAAAAAATAATATTGTTTTTGTACATTTTGTATGATGAATTTCTTACCTTTTCGAACGAACGATCAACGAAGATGGAAAGAGATTAGTTGGCGTCATAAATAACATTAATCCTGTCAGTTCGCTGCGTTGGTGTAAAAGCCAAGAAATCTGATATGCTATTGAATCATTGATATTACAAACAAGCAGCTTCCAAAAAACAAACTTTTTATGGTTTTACAGTCAAAATAAATACATATAGAACATACCTATATGTCTTTATGCAAATCGCCATTTTCCAGGATTAGGTGCACTATTATTATTATGCATAAAAGGAATGTAGTACTTTAAGCATGATTTTTTATATCCTTTTAATACGCAAAAATTAGGTTGACACAATAATGTATTGACAAGCATTAATACACTTGAAATTGTTGACGAATATGTATGTACCTACCTGGTATCACTTTACTGGTCCGGACAATTTAGAGAAAGAGGTTGACTGCCGATTCTAACTCGGATGAGCAGCGTTTGGGAAATTGCGAGCTATTTTCTCATCCTCAATACCCCAGTGCTCACAGACGAAAGTCTTTAACCAGTGTGTGTTGATGACTTACGGAACTGAAACGTGGCCGTTAAATGTGGGCTTCAGCTCATGGTCACTCAGCTTGGGATGAAAAGAGCAATGCTCGGAGTTACCCTGCCTGTTCGAATCGGAAATGAGGAGATTCGCAAGAGAACTGAAGTAGGCGACATAGCTCATCAAATTGCAAAGCTGAAGTGGCAGTGGGCAGGGCACATAGTTCGACGAACCGATGGCCAACACCGACCGAAATGTAAACCAACACAACATGTATTACGCAGCTTTATTGTGAAGTAGAAATTACATAAAATGATCGACGCGATCAAATCATGCAACTTTTACCTTCCCTACTGATTTCCAATGTATAAACCAACAAACCATGGATGATGATGGAAGGACCGAAATGTAAACCTATTTAAGAGTGCAACACAACAGGTGTTACGCAGCTTTATTGTGAAGTAAAAATTACATAAAATGATCGACGCGATCAAATGATGTAACTTTTACCTTCCCTACTGATTTCCAATGTATAAACGAACTAACCATGGATAATGATGGAAGGACCGAAATGTAAACCTATTTAAGAGTGCAACACAACATGTATTACGCAGCTTTATTGTGAAGTAAAAATTACATAAAATGATCGACGCGATCAAATGATGTAACTTTTACCTTCCCTACTGATTTCCAATGTATAAACGAACTAACCATGGATAATGGTGGAAGGACCGAAATGTAAACCTATTTAAGAGTGCAACACAACATGTATTACGCAGCTTTATTGTGAAGTAAAAATTACATAAAATGATCGACGCGATCAAATGATGTAACTTTTACCTTCCCTACTGATTTCCAATGTATAAACGAACTAACCATGGATAATGATGGAAGGACCGAAATGTAAACCTATTTAAGAGTGCAACACAACATGTATTACGCAGCTTTATTGTGAAGTAAAAATTACATAAAATGATCGACGCGATCAAATGATGTAACTTTTACCTTCCCTACTGATTTTTTCCATGTATAAACGAACAAACCAAGGATGATGATGGAAGGACCGAAATGTAAACCTATTTAAGAGTGCAACACAACATGTATTTCGCAGCTTTATTTTGGAGTAAAAATATCATAAAATTATCGACGCGATCAAATGATGTAACTTTTACCTTCCCTTCTGATTTTTTCCAATGTATAAACGAACAAACCATGGATGATGATGGAAGGACCGAAATGTAAACATATTTAAAAGTGCAACACAACAGGTGTTACGCAGCTTTATTGTGAAGTAAAAATTACATAAAATGATCGACGCGATCAAATGATGTAACTTTTACCTTCCCTACTGATTTCCAATGTATAAACGAACAAACCATGGATGATGATGGAAAGACCGAAATGTAAACCTATTTAAGAGTGCAACACAACATGTATTTCGCAGCTTTATTGTGGAGTAAAAATAACATAAAATTATCGACGCGATCAAATCATGTCACTTTTACCTTCCCTACTGATTTCCAATGTATAAACGAACTAACCATGGATGATGATGGAAGGACCGAAATCTAAACCTATTAGAGAGTGCAACACAACAGGTGTTACGCAGCTTTATTGTGAAGTAAAAATTACATAAAATGATCGACGCGATCAAATGATGTAACTTTTACCTTCCCTGCTGATTTTTTCCATTTATAAACGAACAAACCATGGATGATGATGGAAGGACCGAAATGTAAACCTATTTAAGAGTGCAACACAACATGTATTATGCAGCTTTATTGTGAAGTAAAAATTACATAAAATGATCGACGCGATCAAATGATGTAACTTTTACCTTCCCTACTGATTTCCAATGTATAAACGAACTAACCATGGATGATAATGGAAGGACCGAAATGTAAACCTATTTAAGAGCGCAACACAACATGTATTACGCAGCTTTATTGTGAAGTAAAAATTACATAAAATGATCGACGCCATCAAATGATGCAACTTTTACCTTCCCTACTGATTTTTTCCATGTATAAACGAACAAACCAAGGATGATGATGGAAGGACCGAAATCTAAACCTATTAGAGAGTGCAACACAACAGGTGTTACGCAGCTTTATTGTGAAGTAAAAATTACATAAAATGATCGACGCGATCAAATGATGTAACTTTTACCTTCCCTGCTGATTTTTTCCATTTATAAACGAACAAACCATGGATGATGATGGAAGGACCGAAATGTAAACCTATTTAAGAGTGCAACACAACATGTATTATGCAGCTTTATTGTGAAGTAAAAATTACATAAAATGATCGACGCGATCAAATGATGTAACTTTTACCTTCCCTACTGATTTCCAATGTATAAACGAACTAACCATGGATGATAATGGAAGGACCGAAATGTAAACCTATTTAAGAGCGCAACACAACATGTATTACGCAGCTTTATTGTGAAGTAAAAATTACATAAAATGATCGACGCCATCAAATGATGCAACTTTTACCTTCCCTACTGATTTTTTCCATGTATAAACGAACAAACCAAGGATGATGATGGAAGGATCGAAATGTAAACCTATTTAAGAGTGCAACACAACATGTATTACGCAGCTTTATTGTGAAGTAAAAATTACATAAAATGATCCGACGCGATCAAATGATGTAACTTTTACCTTCCCTACTGATTTCCAATGTATAAACCAACAAACCATGGATGATGATGGAAGGACCGAAATGTAAACCTATTTAAGAGTGCAACACAACATGTATTTCGCAGCTTTATTGTGGAGTAAAAATAACATAAAATTATCGACGCGATCAAATGATGTCACTTTTACCTTCCCTACTGATTTCAAATGTATAAACGAACAAACCATGGATGATGATGGAAGGACCGAAATGTAAACCTATTTAAGAGTGCAACACAACATGTATTTCGCAGCTTTATTGTGAAGTAAAAAATAAAAAAAATGATCGACGCGATCAAATGATGTAACTTTTACCTTCCCTTCTGATTTTTTCTAATGTATAAACGAACAAACCATGGATGATGATGGAAGGACCGAAATGTAAACCTATTTAAGAGTGCAACACAACATGTATTTCGCAGCTTTATTGTGGAGTAAAAATAACATAAAATTATCGACGCGATCAAATGATGTCACTTTTACCTTCCCTATTGATTTCCAATGTATAAACGAACAAACCATGGATGATGATGGAAGGACCGAAATGTAAACCTATTTAAGAGTGCAACACAACATGTATTTCGCAGCTTTATTGTGGCGTAAAAATAACATAAAATTATCGACGCGATCAAATGATGTCACTTTTACCTTCCCTACTGATTTCAAATGTATAAACGAACAAACCATGGATGATGATGGAAGGACCGAAATGTAAACCTATTTAAGAGTGCAACACAACATGTATTTCGCAGCTTTATTGTGAAGTAAAAAATAAAAAAAATGATCGACGCGATCAAATGATGTAACTTTTACCTTCCCTTCTGATTTTTTCTAATGTATAAACGAACAAACCATGGATGATGATGGAAGGACCGAAATGTAAACCTATTTAAGAGTGCAACACAACATGTATTTCGCAGCTTTATTGTGGAGTAAAAATAACATAAAATTATCGACGCGATCAAATGATGTCACTTTTACCTTCCCTACTGATTTCAAATGTACAGGAATGTTTTTTAATTACCAGAAAAAATTTAACCACAGTATCAGTATCAGTTACTTATTACATTTATGTATTTATAAATAAAAAAACGGACTAAGTAATTTATCTCTTTAAAACAAGTAAATAACAGGCAATCATCATTTTACTACGACTAGCGCGCATCAATACTACGTTTTCATTGAATAATCGCATCGTTTCCCTGTTTACGCACACACACTCATAACGCGGGTGTGTGGCGGGAGAGACGCAGCGGGCGGCGAGGCACGGCTCGGGCGCAACCCCTCAACCCCTGCGCCCGCGCAACCTACTAGTTTCGTCTTGACCGTTGACCGTGACCTACTTAACGTCACATGACACGCGCGCGCGAAATTAATCACTGGACTGAGAATTATTTCTTGTGGCCCAGGCCACACGGTTCGTTTTACGTGAGTAGACATGCTCAAGGACGAGGAAGACCGGCGCTCTCACAACACTTGTACGACGACGTGGTTGCGTACTTCGAAGAAGACCCGCGAGGAAGCACTTATGATGCCGCTCGTCAGTTTGGCATATGCTCAGTACTCCGCCTGGAAAATAAATCATTCGGACGGCTTGCATCCATACTATTACCAAAAAGTACAACAGCTGACGTCCGTGGACCGAGCGCCAAGGATTGCTTTGTGTAATTGATTGTTAAACAATCCTAACGCCAATGTATCGTTTTCGAATGAATGCCTGTTTACGCGGATTGGAGTAAATTTTTTTATTGAGATTAAGTCAAGTGTTTATGTTAGTGAACCAAACACAGTTGAAGTGTTAAAGCAGTGAATTTTAGACGCTTTTAACCAAGTGCGACAACAACAAAATGTCCTTATTTCTGTAAAAGGAAACTGACATAAAAGGGCGCGCATGTGCATTGATAATGAAGGTAAACATTTTGAACAATTATTAAAATCCGAGTAGGTAGATGTTGTGTAGATTTTAGGACAATACAAAAGTAATGCACACAATAAATAGCTCTTTAAATACGCCAAGATTCGTTTCAATTGTAGGTTAGGAGCTACCTGGTTTTGAAAACGTGATATTTTCGACAAATAAGTAGATACCTAATAACTAAAACGTAACGTAACGTGTTGCAAAACGTAACGTGTCTTTCCTAAGCAAGAAAAAGTATTAAGGGAGAGTTAGATTACAAAATGAAAGTGTTTTGACTAATTTGATTATTATTACGCTTACGCGCGGAAGCGCCCTTTTGGGGAACTCAGCTGAGTGGGCGTTGTCAGTGCACTCTCAACCTTATTCCGATTCTATGTTAATTTGTTTTTCTTTGAGAAAGGTAGTAAGGTAGTAGGAAGTAACCTGCGATAGTGAAACAAGATGTGCGTATTTCATTGATATTGTTACGCGCCACAGTCGATGGTGTTCTAGTAAACAGCGCCATCTAGTTTGGAAAGGCGGGACTTCAGAGAGTCGAGACACGTACGCCAGAACTTACTAGAACTATGGCCGTACGCTCGGTCAAGGCCGGACTGCGCGCGAAAGTTCCGGATGTTTCTGTGTTGGAAGGTTCGGGAACGGCCGCGGCAATATAAAAGGCCGGGATACACCGCGACCGGGACAGTATTGAATTAGCGATACAAGTGATTACTTCGAAAGCGATTTTGAAGTGCGACTTGGGAGCGATTGTTGTTTTAATTAGTGCGTTTTAAGGTTGTAATTAGTGGCGTTCAATTAAAGTGTGACTTTTGGTAATTTTTATCGGCTGTTTTTATTGTCACGAACCCGAAGCTCGTAACAATATGTTGCGTGCATTGGCACGCAACATATTATAAACTATTGAGTTTCATTGAGTAAAAAGACGGAAGTCCACACATTTTTTGTCAATTTCAGTAAAAAACAAAGCGTAATAACTCTGTCATTTTTAATCGAAAAAAAATCGGTTTGCCCTTTTACAATTAAGACCTTTGTCTTCATACGTGATAAAAAAATTTATGGTAAATAAAAAATAACGGTGTATAAACGAACAAACCATGGATGATGATGGAAGGACCGAAATGTAAACCTATTTAAGAGTGCAACACAACATGTATTTCACAGCTTTATAGTGAAGTAAAAATTACATAAAATGATCGACGCGATCAAATGATGTCACTTTTACCTTCCCTACTGATTTCAAATGTATAAACCAACAAACCATGGATGATGATGAAAGGACCGAAATGTAAACCTATTTAAGAGTGCAACACAACATGTATTACGCAGCTTTATTGTGAAGTAAAAATTACATAAAATGATCGACGCGATCAAATGATGTAACTTTTACCTTCCCTACTGATTTCCAATGTATGAACGAATAGACCATGGATGACGGAAGGAAGCAATTGTGTGCTTATTTCAAAGATCAATATGAGAAAGATTAGGTAGGCTTATCGTAAATTACCGACATCAATCTATCGACATAACTATGATATGTGAAAGACACAAACCATGCTTGATGAAAGTACGCATATATATGTACGTGTTACGGACTCCATGATGAGAGGCTTCATAGAAACCTAATTATTTTTTAAAACCCGTCACTTCACCCTCTTTTTACTATATCTGACTTTATATCTTTTCTTTTATCAGTGACCTTATTCCATAGAGCCATACAAAATGTATAATGCAGCTTCATCGTGAAGTCAATTAACATTAAATGATCGACGGAAACCAAATGATAAAACTTTTAGCTTCGCTACCGATTTTCAATGTATGAACGAACAGACAATGAAAGGATACAAATGTGGGCTTATTTCATAGAGCAACATAAGCAACATAAATTTTTCTTATCCCCCAAATCATCCTTAGTGTTGCTAGCACGACAAGGGACACTTAGCTTTGTTCCTTTTTTAATTCATTAAACATTCCTGTAAATGCAGCAATGCGATAGTTTTTGCTCACCCACGCTGTAATCACCCAAATTCAAACAGTAAGATCCTTGCCACATCCTCGTTGCGAGGATCAAAGATTTTTCGATTGTGATTTTAATTAATGTATGGTAAGTCAAGAGTCGAATACGAAAGCATATTTTCTGATCCTATTTCAAATGATGCTATTTTAGCTTCTCGGGTTTGAGTGCTATTATCCAATGAAACATGTTTCATTCACCGTGAAACGAGCGTGTGTGTTACTCGGTAAAAAACAGTTCTCATAATTGTAGTCCTCCTTCGGCCGTGTATGATACTAAAGTTTGGTGACCAGTATCATACAAAGAAAAAAATATCGTCGTAGGATACTGGTATCCAAGAGATAGGGATTTTTAGCTCTGGAAAATATCAAATAATTACAAGTGAGTACTTAATATTTCCTCGTATGTAACTGATAAGCATGTCATATTCCCGATTCAAGCATTGGCTACCAGAAACCATTCCTATTGGCTCCAATTAAAGCTGTTCGAAAAGTTTTCCCCAACATTGATGTTAAGAGGGGGTATGGTGCCGGAGTAATGTCGAATTTCACCCGCGCACCTCACACGCTCCGCACTCGTCCCACGTATCGAAATCATCGCCGCGTCATGTTTTGTACTGGCACAGTATATGCAAAAATTTTAGATAAATCTGGTAAGGATTGGCTAAGTGCGAGTCGGATTAACCAAAGTTTGCACACAAAATAAATATATTAATCATAATAATTTTGGTAGTGCTAAATAATTCGAAAAGGTAAGAAAGTTTATAATGCTATCGCGTGACTCCAATCATTTATTCTACCATTAGTTATTTTTAATACTTACTAATAATAAAATATGACTGAGATAATTTGGCAAGACCAATCAAGATAGCGGACTTTATTACAAAAATAATAATAATAATCATTTAACTTTTCATGTGTATCCATGTTAGGTATATTGCATTTATATTTAAGAAATATAGTGGATACAAATAATACTTATGCATTGTTAAAATAAATACAATCCAAAATGAAGTTATCACCAGTTTCTTATTGGTAAGTAGTTATCCCATTATTTACAATTTAAAACTATAAAAATCTTATGAATATAGTGTGTGAGTAGACTATATATATATCAGTCATGTCTATATATTTTAAAATTCAGTTATCAGTTTGTAGTCACCTAGTTCTAAATAACCATAATTTATTTTTATACTTAACCTAACATACATAAATATTTTTTTCTGAAATCTGTTTAAAAACGTAATAACATATTATGAATTCAAAGATGAATGATGAAGTTACGAATAAAAAGTCGACTTTAAAACTTAAATAATTATTTCAGTGAATTACACGGTCTAAGGTCACCACGAGATTTAAGGCCATAATATGTATAGCTCTTCTGTAATACAAAACTATTTTGTATTTAATCTAATTTCATTATTTTTCCTACTGCAAATACAGCCAAACTTAGTCTTGCTTGAGGCGCACTGATATGAGGTCCCATTGTTAGTTTTTACTTTAAAGTGATTCCTAAAAAAATGTATATATAAATGAGTTAAATCTGTTTATATTAATTACAATATTATCATCTTTACACTAATGCATAATTTGTGAGAAATAATTATTTACATCATCATACAATTGTTATTAATAATCAGAGAATTGCAAGCAAGTAATATAGTCTCACATGGACTTTCGGTGAAGTAAGGTATATTATTAATAAGATCAAGGTTCTAATGCAGAGCCGTGGTATGCTCCCATGACTAGTGCTGCGCCAGAAGAATTGGCTCCCTTAACATACATTTTTGTAGTCTGCCAGTTGAATTTTTAATTGAATTGAATTTTGCCAACTTGTGAGTATTTGTCAATTTAAAGAAATGTGTACAAACAGAAATATGTAATAATTTAATGTGAGGTCGAACATACCTACTCTTTAGTGATCCACACAACTTTGTCATTAATATAGTCTTCAACTTTGTAGTATATTTTTTTCAAAGGACAACTTTTAACAAGTATCTTAAATTTGTGCACAGTTAAATTAACAATAATTTGAGGCCATTCATTTAAAAAAGTTATACTTAAACCAACAAATAAATTATCAATATTAAAAAGTCTACGTTCAGACTACAAGCTTGTGTTTATTTCTAGTGTTAATGCTAGGAGAGTCCGATTTTTTTAGGGAAAATATGCATTTTTTTTGTATACGTACATTAAACAGTTGAATAAGAATAAGAAGTTATTTATTAGCACACACAATCAATATATACAGTACACGAATATTAAAGCGACACGAACAAAAGATAAAGTAAAATAACAAAAAAAATATATATATAATAATAAACAGAAAATATTAAGATTGCGCGGCTAATTAGGTCCCAGCCTCAGCATGAGCTGCCACGAAATTGGATACAATGCCGCAGCTGCGCTGGTATTCTGGCGGAACCTTACGAGAGTGGCGCGGAGCCTTACGGAGTTGAAAACGTATTGAGATAAAAAAGTTAGGATTTCGAATTCCTTAAATAATTCTCTCAACGAGTCACGTGGTCTTAGCTTGTAAATGGCTCAGATGGCCCTCTTTTGTAACACAAGGATACTACTGTATGTCGGCCGCAGATCCCCATAAAATCAGACTATACGACATGACGCTGTGAAAATAAGCAAAATGTACCAATCTTGCCGTCTACAAATCAGTCAGTTACTGCATATTCCGCCAACTCAGCGTAACAAATAGTCAGATAATCTGATAATGAAAGCTATCATACTTTGTAAGACTAGAAATTTATTTTTTTATCTAGAAAAATAAAGACATAGCTCTGTATACTTCAATTCGTTCACGCTTAAAATCCAAAATAAAAAAAAGACACAAACTTACAAAGTTCTTGTTGAAAGGTGTTTCTTAAGTACTTTAACCGCATGGCTTAACTTTTGTGATATTAAAAGCTAAAAGATATAAACTATAAATATGTAAAAAAGGTTTTCACGAAAAATTCAACAAAAATAAATTCTTCACATTTTATTTTCCTATAAAATAAACAAATACATAATAGAAACTCATACCGACATCATCACGTGGTGTCATGTGGTTGAAGTATCGATTTATTTTGCATGTACTGCATGCACCGCCATTACTTCAACGCTTTTTGACAACACAAACATAAACAAATGTAATAAATAATTAAAAACCTTCAAAAATAGGCCATAAGTTGAAGTTTTAACTTCTTCTGTTCGCCTCTAAAGCGTTTTCTTTTATCATTTTTGTTTTCCATAATTTTGTCGTAATATTTTTGGGCCGGAGCATGGTGACATAGACCTCTCGTCTCAACAGAGCAACCACGACTGATTAATGAAACAAAACATGCTGACATGCATGTGTCAGGTGAAATAGAAAGAAAATTTCTACGCGGAATAAAAACGTAGTAAGCGCCGACCTAGTTTTTTTTTAATATCTCGCAAAATAAATAATATTTTCAAAAATCGCTAGTACAGTCCCTCGAAAATATATTTTTCTATTATGTATCAAAATATGAATTCAGTTGTATGAATAGTTTTGAAAACAAATCGAATCTAGTTAAAAATTAGACCTAACTTTGTGATATTTTTCTATCGAGAAAATATTACAATTTCATGTTTCTGCTCAGACCAGTCCCTGCTAAATATAGTCTAATATTCATATTAAAAAACTGAAATGATTTAAAGCTTGTTTTCAAGTAAAAAATCGAATCTAAAATCGACAATTTGGCATGGTACCCCCTCTTAAGGGATATTATCATCTGAATAGGTGTTTATATAGAAAAGCTAAATCGTTAAAATTAAACCACAAGGGTAAAAAAGGCATGCAACAAGGTGTGCTGGCCTTGCACGTTTATCCAAAGCCTATTTTCGAAAGGGGTATGAATATGTTATGTCAAAGAGTCCGTCTGAAGAAGACATAACAAATTTTAACGAATATAAATTAATAACAAATGGATGGCAAATACTGAGATCGATACAAAACTTCTGTTGTTCACCATCTAAAATACGTACTACCAATAATATAGAAGGTTGGCGCAGTCGCCTTAACAGATATATTGGACGTAAAAGACCGACATTGGCTCAACTCTTAGATATTGTAAGAAAATAAACCACCGTAATGGATATATACAAAGGAAAATCGAAACTAAGCCGAGAGTTCAAAGAAATTGATGATGAACTAAATGACGCCATATCTCAGCTAAATGAAAACGAAATTAGTGTTGGACTGTGTATCGAAATATAATAATAATAATAATAATTCATTCATTTATTTCCATCACAAAAAACAGATACAATTGGATTTGTACATGAGATGAACCTAAAAACACAGTAGATTATCCGTATTGTGACAGACTGACGCCTAAAAAAGGTATGAGATACCTGAACTATAGGTCGCCAGGCCACCACCCACAGGTTAGGCGCAACTGTAAAAGTATAGGTACATTTAAGGCACAGAGATCATCAGACAATGTGACGGGTTGAATGAACAGCGATTACTTAACACTCGTATCTACATCTAAGCTTATTCAGAAACCGAATTGCGCTATCCCACCTCAACTGGAGTAATGTATAAATTCATAAGTTAACCAAGGAAAAGAGCTGTATTACAACCAGGGATCAGTTAAAGCTAATCAGCGCAATTCAGATTCAATATATACCTACATTTAGTGAGTTTAACAAATTTAGAAGAAAATAAATTTTCACTTAACAGAAAGTAAGAAATTTTCAGTTGACAAATATGTTAAGGATTTCAGCCAGTTAGTAATTACAATTTTACATTTAGATGTCGGTAAATGGTATATAGCCAGTAGAGTATTAGTTTTGTTATAAATAAAGTCACCTAGGTAATAGTAATGTTTTCGCGCTAAGGAAGTGTTTATTGGAGTAGTTCGACAGACTGTGCCCTTTCTTCTTTTGTTACAATTTAGCTTAGGGTCGTATTCTAATTCAGAGTGTTTTTTTATCAAAGTTTGTAGTATAAACAATTGTCTTACAGTTAACACATCCCATTTTTTGTATAAGTCAGTGGTTGCATATCTATAGGGAAGAGAGGCCGCAGTCTTAAGGACAGCACGTTGCGCTCGCTCTACCTCAATCATTGTAGTTTTGGAGGTACCACCCCAGGAAGTAATACAGTAGCTGATAATCGACTGACACAGGGCGAAATAAATGGATTTGATGATGTTAAAGTCAGCGATATTTCTGAGCGATTTGAATATATAGATCAATTTTCTAATTCGACCTACAAGAGTAAGAATATGAGATTTAAAGCTGAGCGAGCAATCAAGCGTGATCCCCAAGTATTTAATACTGTCCACCATTTCCAAAGATGGACATGTACAGTACGAGTCATCTGGGTTATTGCAGTAATGAGCGAAAATGGATCCTTCAGACGGTAAGCCTCTCTTGCTACTAGAGAAAGCGAGGTATTTCGTTTTAGTGACATTCAGGGTTAGGATATTAATACGAAGCCAATGGCAGACCATGTTGAAGCCATTTTGGGCATAAGTGAATGCCTCGTCCCACGTGTTTCCAGAAAACAGCAGTGCCGTGTCATCTGCAAAAGTAACGATTTTTCCTTGTGGTAGTTTCAATAGGCATAGATCGTTTATGTAAATGAGAAACAGCGTGGGACCTAGTATACTTCCCTGAGGAACACCGAAGTTTATGGGAAGTTCATCACTAATAGTTTGGCCCAGTTTAACTCTCTGTCTGCGATCGCTGAGATAGTCCGTGAAAAGTTGAAGGGGTACACCTCTCACTCCTATTGACTCAAGTTTCCTCAGTAATAACGGGACGGAAACTGTGTCAAAGGCCTTAGCTAAATCAAGGAATATTGTCAGGCATTTTTTCTTATTGTCTAGACCAGATATAATTGTATTGGTTAATTCAATAACAGCATCATTGGTAGATTTACCAGCACGGAAGCCATATTGAGAGGAAGCTAGTATTTTGTTAGATTCCAAGAACGTGATAAGTCGCTTATTAATTAGCTTCTCCAATATTTTTGAAAGTGCCGGCAAGATGGATATTGGCCTGTAGTTGTTGACACAGCTGCTGTCCCCCCCTTTATGAATCGGTTTAATGAGTGAGATTTTGAGGAGGTTTGGGAAGGTACCGGAGGTAAGGGCTAAGTTACAAATGTAATTGATGGGAGGAGTCAGAACATTCCTATTTTGCTTAATAAGCCAGGCTGGTATGTTGTCAACACCCACTGCACAGTCCTCTCTCAGGGACATTATTAGCCTTTCAACTTCATCCAAGTCAGTGGGCAGAAGAGTGAGAGAGTCGCTTGGTGTAGCGGAAGTGCACTCCAAGGGGTTAGTTGCCTCACTATAGCTAATTAGTTCCTCAGCAAGTTTTTGCCCGATTCCTGTGAAAAACAGGTTTATCTTGTTTGCACTTGATTGGAGGTCTTCTCCAGTATTCAAACCCAATGATTCATCTTCCTTCCTATTTGTGTACACTACATCCTTGACCACCTTCCACATCTTTTTCTTATTGGCTCCCACTCCCTCAAAAAGGGATTTTTCGTATGCCCTTTTTAAGTTCCTTAGTTGGGCATTGCAATAATTACGATACCGTTTGTATGTGCATAGAAGAACCTCGTTATTTGGGT
Organism: Glyphodes pyloalis; assembly: GCA_037074685.1. Taxonomy (NCBI): domain Eukaryota; kingdom Metazoa; phylum Arthropoda; class Insecta; order Lepidoptera; family Crambidae; genus Glyphodes; species Glyphodes pyloalis. Next base: position 19,767,580 of record JAYKKO010000001.1, read on the forward strand.
CTATCTTGGTTTTTTTGTGTAAATTATCGCGGTTTCTCATGCAGCGCAACAGACCGGGTGTGACCCAAGGTTTGGTAATACGTTTGCGTTTAGGAATTACTACATCTTTGGAATTATTAGAATAAGAGTTTCTCAATGCACGGACAAAGAACTCAGTCGCTAAATTAACATCAGTCATATGATAAATAGGACCAAAGTCAAACGTTTTAAGGTTATCATATAAACCTTCACGATCAACACGATTCCGCGTCCCGAGAGTATGGTCATAGTTTTGAGATTTCAAATTAATGTTTATTGCTACACAGTTGTGGTCTGTAATTGATGTGTCAATAACAAGGCAGAAAGATTTCTGCTTTGTTTTAAGCATTACATGGTCCAGGCATGTACGTCCGTGCGTAATCATGGTGTGAGCCGGAAGCAACGCATGACCAGCGAGTAGATTTAGGTATTCACCTTGTCTGTTATCAGTAGATGCTGGAGAGATATCTATATTTATGTCACCCATAATAATTATGTTTTTATAGTGAGATAGCTGTCTAAGTAGTACGTCCAAAGAGTTCAGGAAGTTACAAATATTTCTATGGCTTGGGGGGCGATAAATTCCTATAATGCATGTAAGAGGATTAATTTTTAAAAGTAGGCAATTTGCATCATTTAGAAGTGGTTCCTCGATTTGAGGATTTAGGTAACTTTTATAGTAAGTGATGACGCCTTCATTTTGAGTGAGATTTCTGCTAGTTTGGGAGAAGCTATAGCCAGGTAAAGTAGGAACAGGTTTGGGACTTTTCAACCAACATTCAGATAGAACAATTACATCCCAGTTTATACTAGATCTACAAAGAAGTGTGTAAAAATTATCAAAGTTACGCGCAATACTCCTAATGTTTTGGGAAATGATACGCAGATTTTTATCAAACGATGGGAGTATATTCTCAACCTCCTCAACACCACAACTGGCAGATGCAGAAATCTCAAAACAGTCCAGGTCGGCATTGACCTCATCATTAATCATGTTATTTGGGTTAGCCATTTCTACGAGAAAGATTCATAAATGCACTACCGAGGTGTTTGATACACGAGAAGGAGTTAATTGGGTAAGATCGAGGGGACACTATTACAGATTTAATGATTTGGATCCTTGCAGAATTTTCAGAATACGGACTACGTAAATAATTTATAGATGACTTTACATTAACTGGCATTTGTAAGGAGTTGTGTTTATTTGAGGAAATCGATTTGTGAAAAAATAACTGGCAAAAATCATCAGAAGAGAAATACAATTGACCAAGAGACGTACTGCGCACTTTACGCAGTACTAAATAACTAAAAATAATATAAAAAATACATAAATTTGAGTATGTGAAAAGTACATAAAAGGACATTATAAAAAAAGCTTATCAAAGTCACTTTCTTCATTTATACGATTTGAAGGTAAACCTTCGGCTTTCCTGATATATATTTTACCATATGATGTCCAAGCAGCAGCTATCTTGCGGTTTTTGACCATTTCTCTCGCCACATAATAAATGCGGCGGGCCTTAGACGTGAGAGCCTCCGATATACAGTGTGTAACAAAAAGGTGAAATAAAATTTTAAGGGCGTGTAGGGTAGGTAGTGTGTAGTTCCAATGCGAAACCACAACCTCGTACAGCTATTAATTAGGGAGTAAATCGATGTCAAAGTTTTGACTAAAACTTATCGTTGATAACCCTATTAGATGTAAACAAATCATAAATCAAAATGAAGCAAAAGATTAAGTAGAATACAGATGTGCAACTTTGATAAATTTCAGTTGAGTGTGCAGTGATCGTGATCGTTAAGTACTTATTTAACACTACTTTTTAGGGTTCCGTAGCCAAATGTTCTGTACGTTCTGTCTGTATGTCACAGGCACTTTTTTCCGAAACTATGAGACCTATTGCTGTTAAAACTTGGTATGTAGATGTATTCTGTGAACCTTTAAGCATTAAGATTTTCACTAAAATAGAAAAAAACAATTAACTTTAGGGGCTCTCCATACTTAAAACTGAAAGTCAACATTTTTTTTCTTCAAACCTATACCTACGTGTGGTGTTTAAAGTAGAAAAATGTATGCAAACTTCTACAGAATGTAGTAGTTTGAACAAGATCTAGTAAGTAATTTTTTAATACGTCATAAATCGTAAACCACAATTTACCTTTAGTAATACAAATATTATCACACTTGCTTCTATGGAACCCGTCATGGGCGAGTCCGACTCCCACTCGGCCGGTTTTTAAATATGAGATGTTTGGTACATAACATAACCTAACAGAAATAGTCAATATCAGAAAGCACAGTTTTGTAATCGAAAACATGATATTTACATTTATTATTTGTACTATCCATTCATACTTTTAAATATTACCTAAGGAATATTATTAGATCACAAAAGCAGTAAATTTATTAAATACTCCTACCTACCAATCATTTCAACTTGGTGACCTTCTGCGCTTATTTTATCAATGACTAATCACGCACACAAAAATCACGACAACGGGAGTCCACGTGGACTGCGGCACCTTTACGTCAAATGTCTAAGCGCCCGCACCAATCAGCGATCATTTCGCAAACATTGCAACAATGCGCTTAGCCAATAATATTATCCTGTCGCCTGTGTGACTGTCACCTTCGGACCGTTTTCCGGGTAGGGATCTAGGGATGCTAATCGATTGTGAAATAATCGATATTTTGGTAATTGATTATTTGCGTAGCACCGATATTAATTAATCGATTAATCTTAGAAATGCCGTTACATTAGAACGGTTTCTTCTAAACTTTTTCGTTGAGATCCTGCTAAACATGTTAAAAATGAAACACAGAATTCTCGGTAAAATGAAAAAATCTACAAATAAAAATAATTATTAAGTATAAAAAAGTGAAAGTTTGAGATTACTAATTAAGTAATATCTTTACATTTTTATTTTTTTATTTTAAAGTATTTTATTTCTAAAAATTAAATTTTACTTTTTTTGTCTGTGGAACAAAAGAACCGAAACAGAAAGCACCTTTTGTGTGACGTCATTAAACACTACAATTCGCAAATGACAGCTGTCGGCGGATTTTATTTATTTTAATGTGACGAAACGATGATTTTACCGAGTAAATTGAATTATTGTGTCGCTAACCATATTAAGGATTTATTTGAACAATTTCGATTCATTTAAAATTTGATATTTGCATAGAATTAAGGCGTTCCGACCAGTATCGTTTTGGTGTAAAGTGACGTGACTTAACGTTTACGCGCGCGTTTATAATCTGTTACACAAAATCTTACTATCACTGGTAATTTTTTTTTTTCGAAAATCATAAATCGCGTTGCTTGGGATACAAAACACACATTTTACCATACTTTTTCAAAGACTGTCATTATCCAATTGTTGTTATCAGAAACAAAACCTCAACATTTTTTTTATCACTGCGTGTGACTGTCGGGCCAACATTTTAAATTGTTGTAAATATTGACTTTAAACATAAACTTAAGATTGACTTTCTCGATTTTTTCCATTTTCGATTAATCGATTAAGTTACAAAAATCTCTATTGCGATCGATCGATTAATCAAATCGAAATCGAGCATCCCTACGTACCTACGAGAATAGTGTTTTTAGTTGCTCGTATTCGTTGTCGTTGGGCAGTCGCTATCTAAACTTTCAAAATCTCATTCTTCGTCACTATGTCTCGCCAAGATCATTCTTTGTATTCAAATAGTGAATAGTATGAAACGATTTTATGTCGGGGTGCTTCATCCGGGAGCATCAATGGTGCTCGTGAACTGTATCGCCAGCGATTCATCGATGGCAAACCCTTTGCGGAGCAGCGGCTTTTGAGGTCGTACACCTGCTTCAGGAACCTGTGTCTCCGACTGCAGAGCACTGGCTCTTTCTGACCGCCCACAAGTGAAGGTCGTCCTAGCACACGGGAGCATCCAGAGCTCGAGACCCCGATCCAGATCAGTTTACGCGAGTTCAAGTACGCGAGTTCAAGAATTGATTCCTACGGACTTTGGTCCAAGGGTCACCTTTTGTGAGTGGTATCGAAGCCGAATGAAAGAAGAAAACAGTGTCAGTGAAAATGTTCTTTGGTTTTTAGTGTATCCTTGTGCGCATAAGTGTTGGTGATAAGAAACTTAACAGGTAGCACATACATAAATTAACATTTTCCAAGAAACTAATTTGTTTATTACACAAAAAATAGTAATTGGCAAATCGCGTCAGTTAAGCATATCAAAAAAATAAGGTTAGTAAATGACTGTCATTTCCGATAATTATTTGATACCTACATGTTGATTACATTGTAAGTTGTCCCTATTATGTCTTTATTATTTACTGACTCAAATTACGGGGTGCTGACAATTAATGAGAGATTTTTTCAATTGTAAAGTCATGTAGTTCAGTAGGTAAAGTCATATTTGGGGTATTGTCCTAAAAACTAGACATTAACTTTTACGTGTACCTACATATGTAGTTATAAAAAGAAATGTACCTAACAGATTATTTCTATGTACTGTTTCTAAATAGTATTTTAATAAATGCATTTCGGTAATTATGGTTTGATTATTCAGTCCTATTCCAAGTAAAATTAAGTAATAGTAGTTTCTAGTAGGCGGGCGGGCTGCGCGGGCGCGTAACGGGGCGGCCGCGCATCAGCTGATCGCGCGGCGCGTCTGTGGTTGAGCGCGAATGACCTCAATCAGGGTTGTCAACATTTTCAGTAAAAAAACAATTTATTTAGTTAGTATGGAAGAAAAAACTTGTTTGTAATTAGCTGATATTAATACAACTGAATGTACACCTGCTATAGATACATACCCTAAAATATTATTTCGCCTTTTTGTTACACCCTGTATATACTGGTCTTGTGGTACCAGGGATCATGAGGTCCTGTGTATTAAGTTGGGGCTGGTTGGATTGCCGTTTCAACTTGTTATGCTCTTTATATCTTTGGACAAGGTTTTCCTTCCTGGTGGTCGTCGTGAAGTCTACGATGACGGTATTAGATTTGGTCCTATAGATATCACGCACTTCTGAGGTCTGGAGTGGGGGCTCGGAACCGACTGATGATACGAGGTTACGGACCGTTGTACACAATGATAATTTATTTTCGTTTTCGATTCTCGGAATATTTCTTAGTTCGACGGCCGCGGCCCTGTTATCCCTCTCCAGTAACTCGAGTTTTGTTTCTAGCGTCTTGATCTGAGATTTGTGTTGTTGATTATCCTTCTCCAAAGTGCCAATTTTATTTACAAAGGCATCGTATTGCGACGACATGAAGTCCACGGATTTTTGAAGTTCGGTATTTTGATCGAGTAGGGTGCCGATTGCGGTGTTAAGAGCCGAAAATTTATAGTCTTGATGAGATTGCATCTTGTCGAACATAGCTTTTAACTGGCTCATGAAAGTGTCCGAGCTCCCCGCTACGTCGCCAAAGCCGCGCTTCAAACTTTTTGCGGAATTCGTGAAGATATCTTGGTAGGTTGTGTCTAGAGATGTCATGATTTTTGGTGTGCCGTCAGAAGTCAAATGGAGGTTTGAGTCAGACCCGTAGCCAACTTTAGGAATGCTAGGTAATAAATTGGTCATCGTATCACTACCTCCTTGCGGCGGCGTTCGCTCAACTTTTGGCATTGTTTATTTAGAGTGCGCGATGTAGGCCTAAATGAGTTGATAGCCGACGGCAAATAGATCCTGGCGGGAGGCGGAGCCTTGCGCGGGCGCAACCCCACCGTCGTGTAGGGAGGTGTTAGTGTGAAAGGGAACACTGAGATCGTATATCGATCCCGTTTCCACAGGTGTATGTCTCACTCACTCAGCTTTTGTTATCTTCACAGTGCGCTGCGCTCCTGGTAATGTCTTCGAATAAACGTAGATTTTCGTGTTTAATAAATTATTTGTTAAAATGGATAAATATTTTGCTTAGAACACGTCTGATCTCCTCAGAGGTCCGGAGGGAAGGGGGATCATTTCGCGATTTTATTCGAATAGGTTGTAGGTAATAAACGATTCACAGTTGAACTATTTCCTTATTTCCTTGTATGTTTTCAATAAAGACAGGGTTTTACAATAAGCATAGGTACAGAATGCGATCCGATAGCTTTTACTAGGATGAAAGAGGACAATAATATAACCAGAAGTGGATAATGACATAACCAGTTAGGGTTCTCACCTCAGTGTTGAGTTGGGACCCTACCTTGTTACCCTCAGTTTGGCTGAGTTGGTTTCATAGGCAGAATGTTATATTCCTTACTGGATACTGGTTACCAAACGTGATGAAGAGTATCAGAACCAGACCACATCATGTTGGGTATTATTTTTCTAATACCCTTCGTCATGTTTACTTGGACACCAGTATCGTACAACGATATTTTTTTCTTCGTATGATACTGGTTACCAAAGTCTGGTATCATACACTGCCGAAGGGTGTAGTCCATAGCGTCGTTTTTTCTTAGACACTTTCATAAACGTAATAAACATAGGTACTCTATACTTGTATTTCTATGTTAGACTGTTACAGTTTTATAGTTCCTAAAGTATAAACATCGATACTATCGAAACGGGAAGTATTTAATCACATTATAGATAGTAGTTATAATTGTATCGAATCCTTTGACGCGATACTATCAATATAATATCGATAATATCGTACTTCGATAGTATTGATACTATCACCAATGTTCAATAGTACCGCCATGTGTTCAATATCGATACTAGATTTGTCGGAAAATAACACTTATTTTTTCCCAGTCTTTTGGATGAACTCGCTTAGACAAATCCAAACAAGTCATTTAAACCTGTTGACAGACTCATTTATACCGTAAGACGCGTAAATTAGCTAACAAATATGTTAAAGTATCTTTACTATTTTCTACTATTTGCTTTATCACCCATGTCTGTAAATGGTAGGTAATTATTGTAAAATTAAAAAAAAAATGAGTACATAATTAAAAAAATCTGCATAAAGCAAGAAACAGCAACACTATATTAACTTGCCATTTATAAAGTATTTTGTATGAAGCAATAATTTTGTTTAGTTAATTTTTAATTTGTTCAACTAAGTTTTCATGCAAAAATAACTTGGGATTCTTTAACATGATTGCTTGAAATATGTTAAATGATATGAAAGCTATAATAATCAAAAAAAAGATCATCTCGTCTTAGAAAAAGGCTTTTTGTGCAAATGATAGGTTTAATATCGAGGCATTTAAAATTTACGATTAAAACAAGTTTCGCTTAGCTATTAAAAATGGTTTAGTAAGAAAAATAGAGAAGCAAACGTAATCAAAAGTAGATAAGAGAAAACAATCAAAATTAGAAAAATAAAAAACAGAAAAAAAAGGCTAGTATCCATATCGACTCATATTCAACATTGCTACTTTGGTTGGTTATTTTGGTATCAAAATGTACTGCGGCCAAAGTATCACCTTTATGACGTTACTTACTTTTATATTATTATACGTTACTTTCTCGTATAACTATTATGGCAAAAAATAATTACAGCATACAACTTCTGACAGAACAAATGTTATTTACGAAATAAATCTATTATATAAAAATGAATCGCAAAATGTGTTGGTAAACTAAGTGCATAACTCGACAACGGTTGAACCAATTTTGACAATTCTTTTTTTAAATGTTCGTTGAAGTCCAAGGATAGTTTTTACGGCGAGAAAAATTCGAATAATTGCCGGGAAAACTCTAAAGACAGCTCTTTTCTTTTTCCAGTACAAACGTTCTCTCACTAAAATTTAGAGTCAAGCCACATTCCAAATCTTTTTGACAAGACGAGGTCTGTCGGGTCTGCTAGTTATTAATAAAACGCACAGCTTAGCCGATTATTTCAGTAATAAACACATTTTCAAAAGGTGTCAATGTACTCAGTAGATAGTTTGTACGATCATAAAAATAAATGTAAAAACACTTATGACACACTTTGATCCAGTTTTAAAATACTGTGTGTGACACACACTTCTGTTGCATCGATACAACAAGTGAATTAATAGCAATAAATTAATAAAAACGCAGAAGCAAATACAGCTAGGGTAGGTTAGGTATGATAGATACTAAGGCCATCTTCACCCATCTATTATCTAGACAAGATTTGGACTTCATTAATTCATTTTTAAAAAATAAATAACAAATAAGTGTGCTACCTATCATGGTTACATGTCATTTTAAGATACTGCATACCTCGTGTTTAATACCAATCATACAAAATCAAAACACAAAAATTTGCAGTGGGAATGGTAATAATAAAATCACGTATTATACAAACAGCACCTAAACTACTGATACCTGTACGCTGTACTATCACCGCGATTATGTTTGATTTTCTTAACACTTTTTATATACAAAATAGGCTCATGTGTGATCTCAATCTCGTTTTATGAAAGGCGTAGATGCAGCCCAAGTCGGTACATGTTTATTATAAAGACCGAGAAAAACTGACCTCGGCATCTCTGCCTCTGGAACTCTCGTTCCACTCCATAGCCGTTCGCATAAAAAAGAGGCAAACCGCTTAATGTATTTAAGAACTGAATCTAAAAAATTGTAAACTTTTCAATTCTTAGTGTTTAGTCAAACACTGGGCGTTGAAAAGTTCATTACCATGAGCCAGTAGGTGTCCAGTTTGTTTGAATTCATCTAAGCGTGACTTTTTAATGATGCTGTTAAAACGAAAGTACATGGTGATTACAATTAGTTCGATCACCTCAGTCAAGATCATTCAGACGTAGTTTGTTATCGTTGTTTATTTATTTATTAAAACCTATAACACGTATATGAAAAAGTACACAGGCGGTCTTTGTGGCATTTTCTACTAGTCGTAGTTTGGTAGAGATTTACTCTACGTTCCTGTGTTTTATACATATTAGGAAAAATGTTACTCTTAAAGTTACTCTCCGATTTTACATAAAGGAAATGAATTTTGTAAATATGAATATGTAATGAATAAATTAGAAAAAAAAATCTTACATTGGATGCCTCCCCAATCTCCGATATCTCGTTCATGTCGTTGCTTCTGAAATTTAACAAGTTTTAAATTATATAAACGTTATTAACGCGTACCAACATTTAATCTGTGATTTATTAATTTAGAAAATATACATAGACAAGTATTATACGCCGTATGCACTGAGCGTCTGCTAAAAAATAAACAGTATGTACGCTCTTATTCCGGAACATAATACAAACTTACCTACATACATTAAACAATGTTATTTATCGGATCGTTAGAGAAAACTGCACAAGAGCAGTTGTTGGCGACCAAACATTCATAGCAAATTGCTTGCTCGCTCTACCGATGAAAGTGCACCGTAAGAAAATTACTGCAGTTTGTGCATCGAACATTACGATGTGCAACGACTGAATAGAAGAAGCCATCGTATTAACCGGACGACATTTGTCTCGTACGACTATTTATTTTATATGACGCACGGCAAACAGTGAGACTATTCAAAATGAATCATAAACCCAAATTAAACTTACCTCATATTATACGGAGTCTGATCTTGCCGCATTTTATCAACTGCAGTCGGCTGTGAAGAATATTTCACGGATGACGGAAAAGCTGATGTCGCATCTCCAACTTCCTCCATACTGAAATCGAATGAAAATAACATTTGAATTACAAAGCTAATGAAAAGTCCCACAAATAAAAGAAAGATAATACCACATATACTTACGTTTTCTGTTGACGTAAATCTGATGAATGTAAATTGCGGAGGTAATCATCGCATTCTCGTTGCTTCTGAATCTGGTATTCTTTCAACAGCTCTCTTCTAAAGTCTCCGTCTGCGCCAGGCAACGTCACCGCTTCGATTTGCTGCGGCGGTCGTTCTGCGAGTGACGAATTGGACGCTGCCGTAGTTGAAATTGACGTAGACGCCGAATAATCCTGCCCCCGGTGTTCCGGTGTAGTGGCATTTGATGCACCGGTACTATTTGCTTCGTTAGTTTTATTCGAAGCCGTAAACTCACCAATCGGCTTTAATTTCTCATTGATCGGCTTCAGTGACTCACTCAATCCGTTAAAAATGCTCTCACTGTTCTTATTATCGAATAACCTATCAACTGAAGTGTTCATAACTTTACTTCCTTTTATACCAGTAAGATGAAACCCGGCAAAACATGACGTAGATGGGCCATAATCTATTGCTGATAATGCCATCACGGCAGGGTGCCTCGGAGCACCGTCTGGCAGCGGTCGAAGAGATCTTGTCATGGCGTCGGCTGCCGATCGTGGCCTTCGGAACGGCATAGCCAAGTGGGGGAATGTGCGTGGTTTTATAGGAGTCACTAGCATGTGCTCCGTCCAAGAAGTATGTAATGAAGGACGTTCCAGCTTTTCAACATCCACGTTAAGCATTCGCTGCTCGAATGGAACACTAAACGTTTCCGCAGGAATAGATTGTAACCAAGATAGTAAACTTAAATCAGATTCATCAAAACCTGATCCATCTAAAAGTCTTGAGAAATTAACTTCGTTTGACTGTGTCTCCGATCCTGTAGCTTTAGCTTGGCAATAGTTGACACATGATTCGTACAAGATGCCTTTGATTAACAACTGCATTAGTCTATCATTTTTAGCGCATTTTGATACAGTGCCACTGGACTTCTTGTCACAAGGCAAGAATTGTTCTACAAGCGGGTACACCTCACGGAAGCATTGTACTCGAGCATTGCTAGGATTCCATTTTTTAAATTGTGCATGATCTGTAATACTGGGTAAAGTTAAAAGTAAGCATAAATTCGAGTATTCTTCTTTAGAAGGGGCTAGTTTTTCGAGATCACTAAGTACTTTGACGACTTCGTCGACAATATTTTCAACATTATTATAAGCTTTAATTTCAGATCTTATGCATAATAGTTCAATATATTTATGACTCAAAATCGCGTAATTGAATTTATCCGCTTCGAACGCTTTGAGTGCACTGAGCGGTTGAATAAACTCTAGGACATCGTCCCATTGGCCGTCCAGTATAAGTTGGCGTAGAAAGAGTACGTCGTCGGCGTAATTTCCATTGATGACACCAGTTTCACGCTCCAGTGACAACTGCGTTATGTGCAGGTCGCGATTGTGGAGAAACTCGAGTGCCAGGCGCACAACATCATCCTCGCGAAGATTCAGATGCGTCGAAGGCATCCTCAATTCAAAATTCTTCTAGCCTACAAAGAATAATTTAATAAAATTAATTTAATTAAACGGCACCAATTCTGCATTATTAAAAAGACTAAATTAGAAGGAGCAATTTAATTTGAAAAGTAAATTTAGGTAATCAGTAATAATTAGATAACATTTTGCTTATGCTCCGTAATAATTCAAATAAAACAAAATTTACATCATGAATTAACAAACAATTATTAATACTAAATCAGAATTGTTAAAGCTAGATCACTATTAAAAAAACACAATATTGTATGATTCCCCTAAGCTACGCTTATTGAAAATGCTTGCAAATGAGTATTTTGAAAATCTTTAACTTAAATACATTTGAAAACACAAGTATTTTGAGTAAGGAATAAGAATAATTTATTTTAACACTTCTTCTTGTACCTTAATAGTTTCAAATAGGTAAGTACTCCTTTTAGTGTTTATAAGACTGATGAAACTTTATCTAAAAAATAATATTGTAATATATATTTTTTCATGATAAATATGCAGTTAATTTGAAAAATGTAGTACACCTCAAATTTTGAATAAAATTTCATTTAATTCAGGGTTCGAAGGATACATATGATTTAATATATACCTATATCATGATATATATCCGACATATATCCGATATACGAGAGTGGATTGAAAAGTTCGCGGCCTCAGCAAGAAAACAAAATAAAATATAAACAAAAGTAATTTTATTTTTCCACGTAATCTCCACTTAGCTCTATGCAATTATTCCATCTGGTTTCGAACGCCTGTATGCTGGTCATAAAATTTTCTTCAAGCCCTTAAAAAAAGTCACCCACCGCAGCTTCGACCTCCCCATTTGATTAAAATTGTTCGACCTCCAAGGTGTTTTTAGATTTGGGAATAAATTAAAGTCTGAAGGTGCCAAATCAGGGGAATAGGCGGGATGGGGCAGTAATTCAGAGCCACAATCAAGTATTTGAGCCATAGATTCAACAGACGTGTGAACGCGTGCATTATCCTGATGGAACAACACTTTTTTGCTCAGTAAGCCTGGCCTTTTCTCTTTGATTGTTTCACATAAACGATGTAAAAGGGTGCAGTAATAAGCCGAGTTTATAGTTTCACCTCTTGCAAGGTAGTCCACCATGATGACACCCTTAGCATCCCAAAAAACTGACGCCATCACCTTGCCTGCTAACCAAAATTGTTTTGGCATTTTTTGGAGTCGGTTCATCAGGTTTTTCCACTGCTTGGATTGCTGTTTTGACTCTGGGGTGTAGTGGTGTCCCAGGTTTCATCCATTGTCACAGATCTAGCCAAAAAATCTTGTGGATAAGCCTCAAACATTTCCATACAGTCGCGAGAAATCGTGAGCCTTATTTGTTTATGTTCAACTGAAGGCAATCTGGGTACCCACCGCGCAGAGACCTTAGAAAATCCAGGTTCATTGACTATGATGTTTTGTGTTCGATCATACGAGATGCCAATAGTGTCTACAATCTCCCTGATAGTCAATCTCCGATCTGCCAATATCAGATCACAGATTTTCCCGGTGTTTTCTTCAGTCGTAGACGTCGTAGGCCGGCCGGAGCGAGGGTCATCTTCAATACTCTCTCGTCCACATTTAAATTTTGCAACCCACTTTTTCACAGTCGTAAAAGACGGAGCAGATTCCCCCAATGATCTTCGTGAATATCTTATGGAGATTGATTTTTTTAAACAGGTATTTGATGAACGCATGTTGCTTGATTTTTTCCATTTTTTAAAGACGCTGTACATGGGCTCACAAACTTCAGTCTAATTAAAAACCAATGATGCTATTGCAATGGAATTTTACAATGTGACAACCAGAGAGTAAACAAATCAAATGAGGTTAGTTACATTAAAATAGTTCAAGTATTTATGTGTTAGGCCGCGAATATTTCGATCCACCCTCGTATATCAAACGATTTTTTGTGATATTTCAGCATGTAATATATGCGGTGTTTGAAGTGATCGATCATTTGGTCACGCGGAGTTTATTGATTTAATTATGTATGCAAAGGTAGTGTTAATAAAAAAAAAATGATTTTTACTATAGGTATTGCATTTAAGTACTTTTGCCGACGCGCTGCTGGCATAACCGCCGTTTTCTGTCTTCAGACTGTCATAATTCGAATTTACCAAGTGCATAGGTACTGTGATCAATAATAATAGTGCAACTTAAAAGAGCCCAAATATTCTTAAGGTTGATATTGCAAACTTTTTACAGTGATTAGTTTATTCCTAATTATTAATGGAATTGTTTGGTCAAATTGAAATAATGGGATAATTTAATATTCAAAACATCATATACTATAGAATTTTAGGTTTGATATTTTCACATGCTTTATATTCGTTTGTTTGAAATGTTTTCTTTCTAGTGCGGAAAAAATTAAGTACACTAAACAATTTCGAAATATATTCCAAATAAACATACTTTTTTTTAATCTCATTATGATTAGGATAGCGTAGTACTAGTAGGAATCTTATTATGGATTCCTATCGATTAACATTCAAGACAATAACCTCAATCAATTTTTCTGATGGAAAGTAGGACAGTCTGTCCTTAAATGGCTCACAAGAATGATGACCTCAAAGCTCATTTTCAGACCAAGGACTGTTGAAGTTAGTTAAATACAAATTCCAAGGGCTTATGTCACCCATACTGATGGGTGTTACGATGGATAATAACTCTTCAGAAAATTGTAATTGCAAACAAAATAGAAAATCAATTGTTGCTTTAAGTACCAATGGGATTATGGTTGATATAATATTGGTAATCAAAAGAACCTTTGATAAATCAAAGTCTGTCTGAATGCTTCATGTACCTTATTAATATAAAAATTAACTTAGTTTTTGTAATCATAATTTTTATTACTTTTAATTAAGTCATATTTCTTATTTTGTTTTCTAAGCTTAATAAGGTTTAATTTATAAAACAACAAAATAGAATTAACATTTGATGGATGGAAATTTAAGAAAGAAATCAAATTAACAAGAATGTTTTAACTAATTGGTAGGATTACTACAATAATCAGGAAATTCAATGACAGTTTGCCTTATTTTGAACAGAAACTTTCACAGAAGAAATGTTTAGAGTGCATAATTTATGCTCCTGGCAGGGGAAAGCCAGTTGATAGGTACTTAGTGAAATTATTGGTGCATCTCTAACGCATCTCGCATGCCGCAGAGTGAAAATCGCACCAATATTTTTTAATTAGCAACAGTCATGAATTTCTTAAGCATGAAAGCTTCGAAAATATGAATTGTGTACTACAAAACAAACAGCCATTTTACTGCCCTAAGACCACTTCCACCTACACAATTATTTCGCATGCCTTTTATAGCTTCTTTGCGTGCGGGGCGCCACGGACAGAATTCGATTTTAAAACTCGCAAGAAAAAAAACCGTATAATTAATATTATAAACTTTGATGTTTAAACTGTTTTAAAAATCAAACAGTGTTAAAGTGTAAATATTGTAGATTTTTACCTCGATACAGCAGCTATGTTAGTAATCCCGTGGATTTACGGACGAACAAGTTTGTAATTTGTTGTTTAAACAAATTTAAGAGTACAAATTTGGCGAAAGTTATTCATTTTTCAAGCACATAATTTTTAGCAATAAAATTTATAGAGCTCCTGCGACACAGATTAAAATTAATAAATGATTGTCTATGCTGCGTCACTGACGTACGGCTGGCATTGAGAAACTAACTGGATGGAAGAAGTTAGGTAGGTACTAGTGGAAGGCAGCAGGCATTTGGTGAAAATGAAATTCATTGTTTTGCACTGTCTTCGTAATGGAATAGAATAAACTCTTCCTTGACGCGACACGATATTAAAATATACTTTGAATACACTATTACAAACCCTTGAAAAAAAAAAAATCAGTTTTAAGTATGTACCCCATTGAAGGCAATTATCACATATTTTAGTATTTCGATATTTGTGTAATTTTCTTTGTTTTTTACATACCTTGTGCCTTTAAAATTGCAAGCTCCTTGACCTCACGTGTTTTATTTTGTTGCACTTCAAGATTGACCTCACCCCATCTACATTATATGTGTGATTATATGGTAATGAGGTCCATAAGGGCGACAAGCACAGTATAATAAATCTGTTACTGGATTTGTCGCCCTTACCTTGAAGGCTTGACCCGTGCTCCTATTGTAGCACCCCCCCAGGAGCTATGAAAACCTTACTAACACGCATCACATCTCAAACTGACCGACGTATCATCTTTCAGGGATTATTATTATGAGACATCCAGGCATAGCATGCGCCACGCGAGTAAATTTATCGCGCTCTTAAGAAATGTTAAAATCAATGCGACATTTGCTGATTGGCTGAAACGAATACAGTGTACTATCACACAATAAACGAGATAGAAGCGTTTGTCGTCTCAAGCGAGAAATTTGACGTATTGCACATGCTAGGCCTCATAAAATTGGAACATTGGTTTTAAAAGCAATCTTTCAAAAGCAGTCTTAATCCTTCCAATATTTCGGCAGTATTAAGACTGCTTTTGAAAGATATATATTTAAATTGTTTTAAATAGTATTGCTAGTTTTAAGTGAATAACGTATTATATGGCTAACTTTACATATTTTATCGAAATTCTGTAGATGTACTGGTGGGTGTACATACGTTTTTGGGTAAATAAGGGCAATTGAAACACGGGACTTCTTCTCTTATTAAATCCATGTCTCTTGCTTCTTCCACAGAGATAATGAAGGTAGCATATTCACATGGACATAAATAATACCATAATACTAAGTCCATGTTCTTTCCACAGACGTTTAATTAGATGACTGTGATTTTTTTAATTCCTAAAACTGGTGTTAATTTTGAGCAATAGATAAAATACTGGCAAGCTGAGAGCCTTTCGTAAAGAAATAATACAGTAAAATCTTTTATTATCTATGCTCGCAGTGCGATACCAGCGACCTCATGTTCCAGTGACCGTTAAAAGAAACTACTTTACGTCTTCCGTCTGTCTGTCGCCTTTTCTGAAGATCTTTGTATTGTTGTTTTTATAGAAAGTAGTTAAATATAACAATAATGGATGAAGAGAACGAAAATTTATTGCTAGAAGATAACTATTACCAGCTCTTAAATGTATCGAAGACGGTAAATATCACGTCACATGCTTTTTACTATGCGCCTATTTTGCATTTATCAATATTATATAACGTTTATAATGTCTTTCTAAGATTTATATGAATTTAAGTTAAAATATTTAAGACATATTTGCGATAAATTTAACAAGTTTACATTCATTGTTTCATACCAAGCAATCGGTGTTACGTTTGGCGGTTTAGGTTAGAATTTATACTCTTGCCTTTCCCATAGTCGATGATACATTAACGATTCTGATATGGAATTTCATAAATTATTTACACGCCAATTGGTCGAAAAGGATTTCTTACGCTTTAAAACACATATATTAATTTTTTTTCGAGATTGATTTTAGCTTTAATTTTAAAATCAGTAGGTATGTCTGATTTTAAAATTAAAGCTAAAATCAATCTGGAATATTTTTTATTTACCAGAAAAATTTAACCACAGTATCAGTATCTTTTATACAATACATTGACTTATGTATCTATATATAAAAAAAGGAGTAAGTAATTTATCTCTTTAAAAAGGCAAATAATAGGCAATCTATCATTTTACTACGACTAGCGCGCATTAATACTACGTTTTCATTGAATAATCGCATCGTTTCCCTGTTTACGCACACACACTCAAATGGCGGGTGTGGGGCGGGGGCGAGGCAAGGCTCTGGCGCAAACAACCCCTGCGCCCACGTAATCCACTAGGTTCGTCTCGACCGTTGACCGTGACATATGTTACGTCACATTACACGCGCGCGCGAAAGAAATCACTGGACTGAGAATTCTTGTGGATCAGGTCACACGGTTCTTTTTTGTGTGAGTAGACATGCACAAGGCGAGAAAGACCGGCGCTCTTACAACACTTGTACGACGACGTGGTTGCGTACTTTGAAGAAGACCCGCGAGGTAGCACTAATGATGCCGCTTGTCAGTTTGGCACATGCTCAGTACTCCACCTGGAAAATAAGTCATTCGGCCGGCATGCATCCATACTATTACCAAAAAGTACAAGACCTGACTGTGCAATAGGAACTTGTTTTTCTTTGAGAAAGGGAAGTAGCCTGTGATAGTGAGACAAGATGTTGTTCGTATTTCATTGACATGTTGTGTGCTGATAGTTGATTGAGTAATGAATTGGGTGTCCACACATTTTTTGCTAATTTCAGCAAAAAACAAAACATAATACTCTGACATTTTTAATCGAAAAAAAAATTGGTTGCGCATTTACAATGAAGACCTTTTCCTACATACGTGGTTAAAAATTTTATGGTAAATAAAAAATATAGACAAAATTTAATCTAAATCATCTACATTACTACTCATAAAGGCAACTGTGGAAGAAATAAACAGTGCATACCGAAGATTTTCACGCATGTTTCATCCTGACAAACATAGTACTGATCCAAAGAAGCAGAAATGGGCTGAACAGATTTTTAACAAAGTGAAAGAAGCATATGAAGTGCTTTCTGACTCACACAAGAGAGCCATTTATGATACTTTAGGTAAGCCAAACTTTGCAGTTGTAGAGTTTAATTATACCTATATTTTTTTTTGTCTAAGAATAATTTCCTGTACCTAAAATAAAGATTTTTCATAAATTTGCAATTATAATTTTTTCTTGGTAGATAGTGAGGTAGGTGCCTATGTGATTAAATTAATTTTCAAAAAAATTTCAGGGAAGAGTGGCTTGGAAGTTGATGGTTGGGAAGTAATCTTTCGGACTCGCACACCTAGAGAAATCAGAGATGAATATGAAAGGTATATTCAATTTGGTTCTTCTTGTGTTAAACGCTGCTTAAATAGATCAGTTTGAACTTAGGTCATGGCTAATGAATGCTAAATAAAAATTTTACATACAGGCTAAAGCGTGAAAGAGAAGAGCGAAGATTACAGCAAAGTGCAAACCCACGAGGCACCATCACATTGTCTGTTAATGCAACTGATATGTTTATGAAATATTACGATGAATATGAAATTCTGTGAGTATAGTTTAGTTAGGTCTGTATATAATAGAAATTTAATTTTAATTTCTAAGTTATTGTGATCTCTCAAATAAATTACAGGGAAGATTCAACCTTTATACCCACAATTGAAGTTTCGGGAATGAGTATACAACAATCAATTGATGCACCTTTGACTGTGAGGAATACTGTGACTTTATCGGGAAACATATCTACACAAAATGGAATAGGTAATTTTTTTATTAAAATTCTTAGTGTTTTGGGGATTACCTTAAAGTTGTTGTTTCGTCATTTTTGGCTTGCAAAATCATCAAACTTGAAACTTTATTTCGTGGTTGTTGATATTGTAAAAGAGTCAACATAAAAATTTGGAATAAGCTACTTGACAGTGTTAACAAAAAAATATGAAATGTGTTTGATATGTTAGCTCATTGGTTAGCTTATTGATATGGAAGTTCTTTTTGTATGCATTTATGTCAGAAAATATTTCTATTTATTTAATAATCGAGTGTAAATAAAAAAACATAGGTGTAATAAACCTATGTCTGAACAATCAGTGCAAGCAACAATTCATGTACTATCCATTTTCCTTCATCTTTTGGTTAAAGACATTAATGTGGATTTTTAAATAATGACATTTTTTTGAACGCACTTTATAAAATGCAGTGCTGATTTTATATAATCAAGAACAAAATGAGAATAAAAGTTTGATGTAGTTAATATGTTATGAATAATACTTTGTCACAACGATCGGTGGTCCCGCCATCTTGATTTCAAATTGACGGGACCACTAATAAATATGTGTTTTTAACTGGATTAATCCACTGGAGCACAAAATTCGGAATGAGAGCACAAAATAGAACGAAATGAACACTTAATATTGAGCACAGTTTGATAATACAAGCCGGGGTCCCTCCATCTTGACATTCACAATATATAGGTGACGTCACAAACGTCAACAGTCACGAGACCTTGCGTTTTCGCGTGATTTTTAAATGAAAAATAATACAAAATCTTATTTCTGGTAATTTACATTTTTAAGACATATAATGAGAGGAGGCAGATAAGTCGACATTTGATTGCTTGGGACATATAATGATTGCATTTAAATTGTTATTTTTGAAGATAAAACTATTTTCTAAAGTTATCTGTTAGTTACAATTAGAAAAATCGTTTAATGTTTGTTAATGTTGTGAAAATAACAATCGACATACCAAACATAAAGCAGTAGACTATGATCCCATAAACTAAATCATAGACACTAAAGCTGGTTGCTCACGATCTTCGCTTTATCAACACCTCCCCTCGAAGTTGTGAGCAAACCTCTCACATAAATAAACATATAGGTACCTCAAACATTTATCATACCTAAGTTATGTAAGCACTCATGATGTTTCAGCCCACTCAAACCTTTGGTTAAAACATCAGCTGGCATTTTGTCTGTAGACAAGTATTTCAAATCAATAATGCCTTGCTCACATGCATCCCTAATAAAATGATGCCTAACATCTATATGTTTCGTCTTTGAACGATAATTCTTACTCTGAGCAAGCTTAATTGCTCCTTGATTATCGTTGTATAAAGTTATACTGTCACACTTTACTCCAACATTATTTAAAATACCACGCAAATACATAGCTTCTTTAGTAGCTTCTGAGAGCGCCATGTATTCGGCCTCTGTACTCGATAATGCAACAGTTCGTTGCTTACGTGCCTCCCAAGTTATAGGACAACCTGCTAACATAAATGCAAATCCAGAATAAGACCTACGACAGTCTGCTGTATTTGCTCCCCAGTCGGCATCTACCAAACCAAATAACGGCAAACCTGTCTTTTCATACATTAAACCATAGTCAGATGTGCCTTTTAAATATCTTAATACGCGTTTAGCGGCTTTCCAATGCTCTATATCATAATTAGTATTGAATTGGCTTAAATAATTAACTGCAAATGCTATATCTGGTCTTGTAGACACAGCCAAATACATAAGAGCACCAATTAAACTTTGATAAGGGTAAGTACTCATCACATCATTCTTCACATATTCAGGCTTCTCTAATTTCACATTTACATCCATCGGAGTCGTTGTAGATTTACAGTCACTCATACCAAACCTATCTAACACTTTTTCTAAGTACAGACTCTGATTTAAGTAAACTCTATTTTGTTCGTCTCTACTAAACTGAATGCCTAAACAATTACCTATTCTACCCATATCTTTCATCTCAAATGAACTTGATAATTGCTTTTTCACCTCACCTAACCATTGATTATCATTAGTAGCTAAAACAATATCATCTACATAAATAGCAATTAACATGATTCGGTCACGTTTTTGTGCCGTAAACAAACATGGATCTTGAGGCATCGCTTTGAAGCCAATACTATTTAACTTTCTTACCAACTCCTTATGCCACTGCAAACCTGATTGACGTAAACCATATAGCGATTTCTTCAACAAACAAGTAGCATTCTCACGTTCATTCATTGCTTTAGCCCAACGTTTAGCTGTCTGTATAATATTCTTATCCTTAATTACAACTCTTTGTAAACCAATCTTTTGTTTAGTAAGTATCTTATCTAAAACTTCTTCTAGCTGATCTGGTATTTCCATGTACACCTCCTCTTCGAGTGTTCCATTTAGATAAGCAGTTACTACATCCATCTGATGTATATCTAATCCAAGTTCTGCTGATAATGCCGCAACGACTCTTATTGATGATGATCTTACAACTGGAGAAGACGTTTCATGGAAATCCTCCCCTGGCCGTTGTGCACATCCTTTTGCGACAAGTCTTACTTTTTTACCAGTAGTTTTGGTAGTAAACACGAATCTACTTCCAATAACCTTTCGATTCGGTGGTCTTGACACTACTTCCCAAGTGCCATTCTTAATTTGAGCTAAGTACTCGTTCTCTAAAGCTTGTCTCCATCCTTCGACATCACTTTTATTTTCCATTTCAGACCACGTTGACGACGGTTCTATGATTGCTATTCCAGCAGTCTCAGCAGTTCCTTCATTTACTTCTTCAGTATCTGAATCATCTGTATTATTACTTACTGTTCTGTATTCTTTACGAGGTCGACCAACTGAACCAGTTCGAATTAACCTTGGTCTTCCTCTACCTCTTCTTGGATTCAACAACTTTCCTTTAGGTATTGAAGAATTCATCTCTATCTGTTTCATTTCTTCCTCATAATTTTCATTTGGTACTTTTTCAGTTTGGTTTTCTTCTTCATCGCTTATTTCATCATATGTAGGATTAATTAACTCAACTGAAGTTCCTTCTTCAATTTCATCTTCGTCAAGTATCTCATTGTACTCTTTTCTGAATGATGTTTCATTCATAAACTTGACATCACGAGTTATCACAATTTTTCTTGTGTTAGGATTTTGAATCCTGTAAGCTTTGGAATGGGTATCATAACCCACAAAAATTCCTTGTTCAGTAGTTGATTCAAATTTTCCTCTCTGTATACTTTTATATTTGTAGTATACTTTAGCTCCAAACTCGTGCATGTATATCACTGTAGGTTTCTTACCTTTCCATACAGTAAATGGTATCTCACCATGCAAAGCAGTAGTCGGACATCGGTTTCTTATATAATTCGCAGTATTTACTGCTTCAGCCCAAAAAATAGGAGGGCATCCGGCCTGACGCATCATACAGCGTGCCATCTCAACAAGCGTTCTGTTCTTTCTCTCCGATATGCCATTTTGCTGAGGCGTATAAGGCGCTGTCAGCCTTCTTCTAATTCCTTCTTTCTTCAAGAAATCATCAAATTCAGTATTTACATATTCACGCCCATTATCCGACTGTAAATTCTTTATTTTCTTACCAGTAAGCTTTTCAGCATAAGCTTTATATTCTTTGAAAACTTTTAGTACATCTCCTTTATTTGAAATGAAATAGACTTCACACCATCTCGATTTATCGTCTATGAATGTGACGAAATATTTCTTCCTTGCAAATGATTCTTGTCTCATCGGACCACAAACATCTGTGTGTACTATCTCTAATAATTCGCTTGTACGATTTATAGTACCTTTAGGGAATGGCTTACATGTCAGTTTTTCACTAATGCAAACTTCACATTCTGATAATTTTTCATTTTCTTTGAATGTTAGCCCATGTACTAGGCCATTCTTTGCCATTGCCTTTAAATCTTTCTCGTTAAGGTGTCCTAAACGCCTGTGCCAAATGTCAATAGGGTTCTTCACCATTTCAACATTCTGTGAACTGTTTTCACTCATTCGTACGTGATACAAATTTCCAATACGATCTGCTCGCAAATGAATTTTATTTTTGTTATCAATTACGATTGCACCACTTTTTCTAAATCGTACTTCAAAACCATAATCTGTCACTTTTGCCACTGACAATAAATTGGTTCTCAAATCTGGCACATAGAATACTTTTTCTAAATTGATTTGACGTTCTTCACGGCCTGTATCAACTGACATAGAAACTTTTCCTGTTCCAATAATTTTCACGCTTTCACTATTTGCTAAATTCAATTCCGAGTTTAACTGTGAGAAACCTTTTATCATTTTTATGTCATTGCACATATGACCCGTGCAACCACTATCAAAACACCATGTTTTGTTCGTATTCTCACCTAACATCACCTCTTCGGTGGTACTCATCATACTTGTACTTTCCTTCGAAGTAGTAGTACGTTGCTCTATCTGTTGTGCGCTCTGTCTCGTTTTATTGACGATCTTAGTCTTACATTGTTTTGCAAAATGTCCAAAACGACCACAGCGATAACATTCAATTTTACCTTTTGGCTGATTTTGATAATCGTCTCTCTTCTGGTGAACATTTTTATTGGTTCGTTTGACAAACATAGCTCCTTGATCGACTACCTTGGAGTTTCGGCCTTCATAATCCTCAATGATCTTTACCTT
Source organism: Glyphodes pyloalis (assembly GCA_037074685.1). Classification (NCBI taxonomy): domain Eukaryota; kingdom Metazoa; phylum Arthropoda; class Insecta; order Lepidoptera; family Crambidae; genus Glyphodes; species Glyphodes pyloalis. Next base: position 19,790,735 of record JAYKKO010000001.1, read on the forward strand.
CAAGATTTCTGTCCCTGGTAAATCATCACGCGACTCCATCGCTGTTCTAAACATAGCAAATGAGTCTGGCAAACTATAGAGTAGAAGAATAGCTAGTAGTTCATCAATCACAACTAAACCAATCTCTCTAAGCTTTTTCACAGCATCAAAAAAATCTGTGATATGCTTCCGCAGGTCATCTTCTTCCTGCATGCGCGTCAACACTAGCTTTTTCAGCAGCGAGGCTTTTCGGGCAGGGCCACTTGACTGGTACATTGACTGCAACTTGTCCCATATTTCTTTAGAACTTTGCAAACCATCTAATGCAATTAACTCGCTAGGGCTTACTGCTAGCAGTATGTCTGATTCGGCTTTTCCATCCATTTTTGACCATTCTGCATATTTTGGGTCATCTCGTGACGGCGACGGCAATGCGCCCGAAACGTATTCCCACAAATCATTTTTCTTCAAAATTGCTCTCATGTGAATTTTCCACGTATCATAATTATTTCCGGTAAGCTGATCTATTTTTATAGATGCTGCCATTTTCAAGCTTTTTCAACTTCGAAAACCGTTACCAAATTTAATTCAAAAAACTTTTTATGCTTTTCACATAACGATCACATGAACTAAATATCTAAATGTTTTTCACATTTTATAAACCGAAATCTTATAATTTATTTCACTATGCAGCCCATAACCTGTTGTGAAAATAACAATCGACATACCAAACATAAAGCAGTAGACTATGATCCCATAAACTAAATCATAGACACTAAAGCTGGTTGCTCACGATCTTCGCTTTATCAACAGTTAACCTAAAAAGTGTAGACAAACAGGCAATAGGAAAACAATTTTTTATGGAAATTTATAAGATTTGTATGTTTTAATAACTTTTCAAGAAGAGACAAAATATTTGAGTTATTGTATAGGCCCCAAGACACTTTTCCTCACAGACTTAGTTGCAGGCACAGTTACAATAAACCAATTTCGCCATTCTTATAACAGTCAAAGACATTATACTTGCGATTGTATTATTTACCGTAAATGTTAAATCCATTGCAACAAAAAACATTCGAGGAAGCCTTGTGTTGTTTTAATTATGTAGGTACTCCAATAAATTCATTGTTTATTTTATAGACTGAGTTTTGAAAACTGTACATAATTGGTATTATTGGCGTTCAGAAATAGATAATTAAAGAAAAAGGTTTTTTAAAGCATATCTTTGGAAAATCACTAAATAACATATTTATGAAAATTCCTTTTTTTTTTCTTTCATTGACACTTTACATCAGTAGTGGATTTGCTCTTAACAAATTCAAATGGCCCATGGCATTATTGCAACCATGTGTATTTGCCCCAAAATTTATAATAGTTTTAAATACTATTCTCAGAAAATTTATTGTGTTATCATATAATTTTAGGCACTGGATCTGTAAATCTCTGTGATCGCTACTTAAGTTCAGAAAAGGGTTGGACAGAGGTGGAATTTGGTATTGGGAATGGACCTGTTGTGGGATTTAAGATATTCCGCACCTTATCACGTTTGATGTTTTTGAACTGTGGTACTGTGCTACAATTCACCCCTAGAGGAATATCACCAAGTCTCATTTCAAGTAAGTGAAAAGATATTTTTTTTAAAGATATGATTTCTATAATTTTATAGGGGCATGAATGTAAAAAACAGTTACTGTCCTTTTCTGTCGCTCACCACTTTTATGGTCTTTTAACAAATGATTTTATTTCATAGCTATGGCTCTCCAGTTGGACGCCCATTCTGTGGGATATCTTACATACCGCGCCGGAGGGCAGGGTGGTTCTTCGATGACGTCTATTTACGTTCGTGATTCTGAGAAATACCACTCTAATACAGCTATACAGATTGGAAATCCACACTCATTCATATCTTTCAACTTGATGAGAAAATTGCCTCAGCATGATATGAAACTAAGACTGGCATTGAAGTAAGTATTGTATGACTTTCAGTTAAAAATTGTGTCTGTTAATTTGTAATTACAACTTGAATTTTTTTGTTTGTTTTTCCCGTTTTACAAAGCTACATATTTTTACTTGCAAAGCTTTTAGCGCGTAATACAATAATAAAATGCATTGTGAAAGCATGCAAGCAGCTCAATTTTGTGTACTAGAACTAGATGTGTAGATGATTTTCTTGATGAAAATATTTATTGAATAAAAATAGTTTACAATAATACTGTGTATGTGGCAAACCACTAATTTATATTATTACAATACATTTGTTAATTGAATTTGATTATTTTTTGAGGAAGTTTTGTTAATATTTTTTTTATGCTGTGCGTTTTATTGGATAGAAATCGGTAGTCACCGTACATAATATGGATGGCCCGTATAGATTACGAACTTCTTAAAAACGTTAACAACTCCGCTACTGAATTTTGTTTTAGATTTCTTTTATATTATCATGATAGGTTTGAGTTTGTACAGGTGGATGAAAGCATGATTTTGCACCCTTTCATGTAAAAATTACTGAATAGATTTAGATGAAATTTCGTTAATAAATATTAGTCTAACAAAAGCTTCTTTGTATCTTAAATAATGTTATTTTCTTTGCTATAAACCTTACGGAGCCCGTGTCCTTTCCAACGAATGCAAAACCGTGGAAATCGGTTCGTGCGTTGTGGATCTATAGCGTCAGGAAGGAAAACCCGACTTATTTTTATATACTAGCTTTTAGCAGACACGTGCAAAGCGCGTGCTGCAAAAGCTAGTTTTTATATACAACCTGTAACGGAAAGGGGGTAACAATGTAAAGTAGGTGGATACTATACCTTGTATAGATTCTATATACGAAATCCCGAGTTAAAATAAACACTTTATTGTTTTTATGAAATAAAAAATGATTAACTATAATGACTGACTAAAACGTAAACAAACGCATCACAACACTATTGAGGTCAGCGACCCCAAATCACGTTATCACTTCACGACAATCACTGCGATCCTGAATTTCTCCTCCTCCTTCCTCGACATGCGCGCCTAGTACTTTCTTAGAAGATGCGCGAACATTATGCAACATTTGTGGTGTCACTGTACAGAACGCGGCCTTGATGCTTTCTATCATCTCTTCCCTTGACGAGCATGCTACAGCGTACACCTTCCTTTTAAATTAGTCCCACAAGAAGAAGTCCAACGGAGTGAGGTCTGGTGACCGAGCTGGCCATGTGATACGACTTCCTCGCCCAATCCACAGATGGAAACGAGCGTTTTGATGGTTTCGTAAATCTCTTTCTCTAGCTCTCGGTCGGCCATCACGCTGCCGTCGGTTGCTCCGACACAGAGAATCATCTCGAATATTCTTGATTGCTCAAAGACATCACGAAATATCACTAGGCTATCCGTAGTAAGTAGGTAATCCAGAAAGGCAAAAACACAAGATGTTGTCACGGCGACGACAACTCAATGACTTAACTGAATTGTCAAAATGAGAAACGCTAAACCAACAAATTTCAGATGTGATTCAGTAAACACTAAAAGATGAACCACCATTGTGATATTTAAATTAATAGCATAATAGGTAGGTACATCCAAGTCTTTCGACGATTTCAACAATACTGTGATAGTGTTGTGCAAGCGTGACTTAGTCAAAATTTTGACTTGTATTTGACTGATATTTCAAAAAAAAATATTGAATCAATAAATGCGTGTGCACAGCTACAAATGGTCCCATACAGTTTGTAACCGTTAACTGCTTTGGTATTTTTGATATTGTTATACCCTTTCCGTTACACGTTGTATAGTAGATAATATCTCAAAACAGGGCTTGGAATACCGTTAAAAATATTATTATTATTTATTTATTATTATACTTAAAAAGATATACCGTTACAGCTCTTTTATTAACGTTATATTTAACGTTACGTGTATTTTGTAACGGTAAATATATAGCTATCTAATTTATCATTACTAAAAGGGGTAGTATTGGTATATCATTCGCGCGCGATTTTGTCGGCAAATTACATTTAGTTTGGTTGGTTTTCGTGGCACAAAGTGACATGCGCCTTACGTAATTTATTTTATTAATATCGTTACCTTTTAACGTTATATTACAGTTTTTTTAATTAAGAGATAACGTTTAAGTTTTTGTTACATTTTACCGTTATAAATTAACGTTAAAATATATATTTGCTACCGACTTATCGTTAACTGTTTTACCGTTATAAAAAGTATCATTATAAAATAACGTTATTTAACGTTACTTATAATGTGAATTTGGTAACGTTACCAAGCCCTACCTCAAAATTTAAAATAAAACACATCTTTGTTTACAATTTTACTGAAGGGGTTGTTGATACATATCTACATGATATTGACATTAAAAACTGATTTAATTATGATTCTGACATAAGCGAATTGCAAAAGCGAAGCAAGGGCTTAGCGATTTTTAGCAGACGTCATTGCGAAACTAATATTAAACATAATTATACATTATAATTGAAAGCATAAGTTCTGTATTGAGAATTTCTTATCGCGATATTTAGGTTCCTACAAATGATTATTTTGGTTTATTAATTTGTGACTGAGCGACAATAACTTAGGAAGCGTTTAAGTATTACGCAATGCATTTTTTGTAGATTATTTATCCTGACCTTATCCTTCCTTGAATTCCTTGATCTGACCTTGAATCTTGACTTAGATATCAATACATCACATAAATAATGACAATTCGTTTTATTTTTTCAGATTTGGTACGTTTGGTGCAATAGCAGAATATGGTGCCGAGAAAAAAGTGTCCCAAAACAGTAGTGTCTCTGCTGCAGTCATGCTTGGCGTACCTAGTGGAGTCATGCTAAAATTGAAGTAAGCATTGATATGAACTGGGGACATTATTCTCATATTTACAACAACCAAAGTGTAAAAAACATGTGGAACAGGGAAAGGAAAAGTTACATATGTACAGTCGCCGTCAGATATATCGGAGCAGACAAAGCGACCAAATACTTCTTAGATATTATTGAAGTAATGAATGTTAAGATATTAATGGTAACTTGTGGTGTATGGAACTTTTTGGCATTTTAACTGTTCAGAAGTATTTGGTCACTTTGTCTGCTCCGATATATCTGACGGCGACTGAACATGTAAATAAATGACCGTTTACAATGAGTTTTGTTTCTCCTATGAAACGAGTTTTGTGTGACAACTAATTAATTTAATACTTGAGCATAATACAAGTAATGTAAACATTTGTTAGATATGTTGTTTAAGGAATGCAACATATAGCTTGAAAAATTTAGAACTTAGCAATAAATAGTTATAATAATACCTGTCCATAAGGACTAAATTCTAGCGATTTTGCAGAAATGTAGATAAACCTTTTTCATTAATACAGAACATTTTTGCTAAAACGGAGATGACGTTTTTAAGATTTATGGGCCAAAAATCAGAGAGGTGAGAATCATGCTTCTGACAAAGATTTTCTTAATAAAATAACGTGATATGGCTAAAATACTTGTTTCCAAATGAAGTTTCTGCGCATAATTACAAGGCACTTATCATATTTATTTTGTACGATAATATTTTATTAGATTTTAAACTAAAAAGGCCTAAATAGTCATTCCGGGAACGCGTCCTTATACCACGTTTCATAGTTGAGACGAGTCAAAAATTTTTACAATTAAGACTTATGTTGATAAAGCGAAGATCGTGAGCAACCAGCTTTAGTGTCTATGATTTAGTTTATGGGATCATAGTCTACTGCTTTATGTTTGGTATGTCGATTGTTATTTTCACAACAGGTTATGGGCTGCATAGTGAAATAAATTATAAGATTTCGGTTTATAAAATGTGAAAAACATTTAGATATTTAGTTCATGTGATCGTTATGTGAAAAGCATAAAAAGTTTTTTGAATTAAATTTGGTAACGGTTTTCGAAGTTGAAAAAGCTTGAAAATGGCAGCATCTATAAAAATAGATCAGCTTACCGGAAATAATTATGATACGTGGAAAATTCACATGAGAGCAATTTTGAAGAAAAATGATTTGTGGGAATACGTTTCGGGCGCATTGCCGTCGCCGTCACGAGAAGACCCAAAATATGCAGAATGGTCAAAAATGGATGGAAAAGCCGAATCAGACATACTGCTAGCAGTAAGCCCTAGCGAGTTAATTGCATTAGATGGTTTGCAAAGTTCTAAAGAAATATGGGACAAGTTGCAGTCAATGTACCAGTCAAGTGGCCCTGCCCGAAAAGCCTCGCTGCTGAAAAAGCTAGTGTTGACGCGCATGCAGGAAGAAGATGACCTGCGGAAGCATATCACAGATTTTTTTGATCCTGTGAAAAAGCTTAGAGAGATTGGTTTAGTTGTGATTGATGAACTACTAGCTATTCTTCTACTCTATAGTTTGCCAGACTCATTTGCTATGTTTAGAACAGCGATGGAGTCGCGTGATGATTTACCAGGGACAGAAATCTTGAAGGTAAAGATCATTGAGGATTATGAAGGCCGAAACTCCAAGGTAGTCGATCAAGGAGCTATGTTTGTCAAACGAACCAATAAAAATGTTCACCAGAAGAGAGACGATTATCAAAATCAGCCAAAAGGTAAAATTGAATGTTATCGCTGTGGTCGTTTTGGACATTTTGCAAAACAATGTAAGACTAAGATCGTCAATAAAACGAGACAGAGCGCACAACAGATAGAGCAACGTACTACTACTTCGAAGGAAAGTACAAGTATGATGAGTACCACCGAAGAGGTGATGTTAGGTGAGAATACGAACAAAACATGGTGTTTTGATAGTGGTTGCACGGGTCATATGTGCAATGACATAAAAATGATAAAAGGTTTCTCACAGTTAAACTAAGAATTGAATTTAGCAAATAGTGAAAGCGTGAAAATTATTGGAACAGGAAAAGTTTCTATGTCAGTTGATACAGGCCGTGAAGAACGTCAAATCAATTTAGAAAAAGTATTCTATGTGCCAGATTTGAGAACCAATTTATTGTCAGTGGCAAAAGTGACAGATTATGGTTTTGAAGTACGATTTAGAAAAAGTGGTGCAATCGTAATTGATAACAAAAATAAAATTCATTTGCGAGCAGATCGTATTGGAAATTTGTATCACGTACGAATGAGTGAAAACAGTTCACAGAATGTTGAAATGGTGAAGAACCCTATTGACATTTGGCACAGGCGTTTAGGACACCTTAACGAGAAAGATTTAAAGGCAATGGCAAAGAATGGCCTAGTACATGGGCTAACATTCAAAGAAAATGAAAAATTATCAGAATGTGAAGTTTGCATTAGTGAAAAACTGACATGTAAGCCATTCCCTAAAGGTACTATAAATCGTACAAGCGAATTATTAGAGATAGTACACACAGATGTTTGTGGTCCGATGAGACAAGAATCATTTGCAAGGAAGAAATATTTCGTCACATTCATAGACGATAAATCGAGATGGTGTGAAGTCTATTTCATTTCAAATAAAGGAGATGTACTAAAAGTTTTCAAAGAATATAAAGCTTATGCTGAAAAGCTTACTGGTAAGAAAATAAAGAATTTACAGTCGGATAATGGGCGTGAATATGTAAATACTGAATTTGATGATTTCTTGAAGAAAGAAGGAATTAGAAGAAGGCTGACAGCGCCTTATACGCCTCAGCAAAATGGCATATCGGAGAGAAAGAACAGAACGCTTGTTGAGATGGCACGCTGTATGATGCGTCAGGCCGGAAGCCCTCCTATTTTTTGGGCTGAAGCAGTAAATACTGCGAATTATATAAGAAACCGATGTCCGACTACTGCTTTGCATGGTGAGATACCATTTACTGTATGGAAAGGTAAGAAACCTACAGTGATATACATGCACGAGTTTGGAGCTAAAGTATACTACAAATATAAAAGTATACAGAGAGGAAAATTTGAATCAACTACTGAACAAGGAATTTTTGTGGGTTATGATACCCATTCCAAAGCTTACAGGATTCAAAATCCTAACACAAGAAAAATTGTGATAACTCGTGATGTCAAGTTTATGAATGAAACATCATTCAGAAAAGAGTACAATGAGATACTTGACGAAGATGAAATTGAAGAAGGAACTTCAGTTGAGTTAATTAATCCTACATATGATGAAATAAGCGATGAAGAAGAAAACCAAACTGAAAAAGTACCAAATGAAAATTATGAGGAAGAAATGAAACAGATAGAGATGAATTCTACAATACCTAAAGGAAAGTTGTTGAATCCAAGAAGAGGTAGAGGAAGACCAAGGTTAATTCGAACTGGTTCAGTTGGTCGACCTCGTAAAGAATACAGAACAGTAATTAATAATACAGATGATTCAGATACTGAAGAAGTAAAAGAAGGAACTGCTGAGACTGCTGGAATAGCAATCATAGAACCGTCGTCAACGTGGTCTGAAATGGAAAATAAAAGTGATGTCGAAGGATGGAGACAAGCTTTAGAGAACGAGTACTTAGCTCAAATTAAGAATGGCACCTGGGAAGTAGTGTCGAGACCACCGAATCGAAAGGTTATTGGAAGTAGATTCGTGTTTACTACCAAAACTACTGGTAAAAAAGTAAGACTTGTCGCAAAAGGATGTGCACAACGGCCAGGGGAGGATTTCCATGAAACGTCTTCTCCAGTTGTAAGATCATCATCAATAAGAGTTGTTGCGGCATTATCAGCAGAACTTGGATTAGATATACATCAGATGGATGTAGTAACTGCTTATCTAAATGGAACACTCGAAGAGGAGGTGTACATGGAAATACCAGATCAGCTAGAAGAAGTTTTAGATAAGATACTTACTAAACAAAAGATTGGTTTACAAAGAGTTGTAATTAAGGATAAGAATATTATACAGACAGCTAAACGTTGGGCTAAAGCAATGAATGAACGTGAGAATGCTACTTGTTTGTTGAAGAAATCGCTATATGGTTTACGTCAATCAGGTTTGCAGTGGCATAAGGAGTTGGTAAGAAAGTTAAATAGTATTGGCTTCAAAGCGATGCCTCAAGATCCATGTTTGTTTATGGCACAAAAACGTGATCGAATCATGTTAATTGCTATTTATGTAGATGATATTGTTTTAGCTACTAATGACAATCAATGGTTAGGTGAGGTGAAAAAGCAATTATCAAGTTCATTTGAGATGAAAGATATGGGTAGAATAGGTAATTGTTTAGGCATTCAGTTTAGTAGATACGAACAAAATAGAGTTTACTTAAATCAGAGTCTGTACTTAGAAAAAGTGTTAGATAGGTTTGGTATGAGTGACTGTAAACCTACAACGACTCCGATGGATGTAAATGTGAAATTAGAGAAGCCTGAATATGTGAAGAATGATGTAATGAGTACTTACCCTTATCAAAGTTTAATCGGTGCTCTTATGTATTTGGCTGTGTCTACAAGACCAGATATAGCATTTGCAGTTAATTATTTAAGCCAATTCAATACTAATTATGATATAGAGCATTGGAAAGCCGCTAAACGCGTATTAAGATATTTAAAAGGCACATCTGACTATGGTTTAATGTATGAAAAGACAGGTTTGCCGTTATTTGGTTTGGTAGATGCCGACTGGGGAGCAAATACAGCAGACTGTCGTAGGTCTTATTCTGGATTTGCATTAATGTTAGCAGGTTGTCCTATAACTTGGGAGGCACGTAAGCAACGAACTGTTGCATTATCGAGTACAGAGGCCGAATACATGGCGCTCTCAGAAGCTACTAAAGAAGCTATGTATTTGCGTGGTATTTTAAATAATGTTGGAGTAAAGTGTGACAGTATAACTTTATACAACGATAATCAAGGAGCAATTAAGCTTGCTCAGAGTAAGAATTATCGTTCAAAGACGAAACATATAGATGTTAGGCATCATTTTATTAGGGATGCATGTGAGCAAGGCATTATTGATTTGAAATACTTGTCTACAGACAAAATGCCAGCTGATGTTTTAACCAAAGGTTTGAGTGGGCTGAAACATCATGAGTGCTTACATAACTTAGGTATGATAAATGTTTGAGGTACCTATATGTTTATTTATGTGAGAGGTTTGCTCACAACTTCGAGGGGAGGTGTTGATAAAGCGAAGATCGTGAGCAACCAGCTTTAGTGTCTATGATTTAGTTTATGGGATCATAGTCTACTGCTTTATGTTTGGTATGTCGATTGTTATTTTCACAACAACTTAAAATTGTATTTTTTATATATTAGCTTCGAAAATTATTTAATTACGAATATACGTACAAATTAAATAGCTAAAATATTTATTTTTCATATTTTGACTATTCAAATGCTGTCTGACGTTTATTAAATCATTCAGTGAACGCGATGGATATCGGTCGATATAATTCAAACAAAACGCGCTAGGTAGCGTTAGCGAGCAACAGTGTGAAGTTCAGTAGTCAAGGGACAAGACGCGTGTCGAGTTTTTGGTAAAAAATAATTGATTTTATTGGTAAGTACGTTTTAATTTCGTATGTGGGTAGCGTACTTTAATTCCCTATCACAACGGGAACGCTGTTTGGTGATTAGTTTTCCGATAATTTTCATACTTTTTGCTAAATTCTTTTAAATATTACAGTTCACGTGTTCCTAACCTCAAAAAAACAATATCTAACATAGCGGCATGTAGCGTGATATGAAAATATTCATCGGATAGTCATTCAGGGAACGGTCATTTCGGGAACGTTCGGTATACGATATGACGGGCGTTCTCGAAATGACGATTAACGGGCAAAATGACGCTTTCTTGCTTTTAAATACATATAACAATGCATTTTTTTTTGTTTTAGCTAACCACTTAGTAATAGTAACATGGAAAATAAAAATGAAGAAGCTTACAAAAAACATCGCAAAAAGGCTAATGCAAGTAAACGCAAGTTTTTAGATAAAATGATACCTGAACAAAGGGAGATGAAGAGACTGAAAGATACGGAATATTACCAAAGGAAGAAGGTTGAAAATAAAGTTAAGACTGTTAGTGATATGACTGAAAGACTGAAGAGGAAACAAAGAAAGTCGTGGAGAAAAAATTCTCAAAAGTATAGACAGAAAAAAAAGATGTTGGCAAATATTTTAAGTAATAGCCCACCAGATTCTGAAAATGAGATAGGAAGCGATAATCGCTTGTCAAGAAAGAGATCAGGAAGAAAACAGGTTAAAAAAGATAAAGCACAGGCTTACAGGACTGTTAAAAACAGATATATAAAATACAGAAAATGCAAAGAATTATAGATAAGTTGCGAAAAAAAGTACAGAGAAACAGAAGACGCGAAGAAAGAGTATCCCAAAAGAATGCTGATACGCCTACTCGCAAAGTTAATAAATTAACAAGATAATGTTCTGTTACCCCTGAAATTCGTAAACGTCTATTATTTGGCGAAGTTTTGACAACTCAACTAAAAGACTCCGTTAAAAAACTACCAAAAAATTCTAAACAGCCAGAGGCTTTTCAAAAAAGTGTCAGTGGCTACTGTATCAAAAAACATCGTTTAAATTATATGACCAAACAATTTCTACGTAAAAATAAAAATAATGACAACATTTTAATATCAAATCGAAAAGGCATCCAACATTTTTAATCACTAATGAGATTCGTGGAGAAATTCATAAGTTTTTTGAGCGGGATAATATCAGCAGAATTTGCCCTGGTAAGAAAGACTGCCTCAAGGGATATAAACAAAAGCAGTTGCTTTTAGACTCTGTAAAAAAATTGCATCCTCAATTTTGTACTGAGACTGGAATTCGAGTATCTTATTCGACATTTTTGAAAGAGAAGCCTAAGTGGGTAGTACAACCTACAAAAAGGGATCGAGATACTTGTCTTTGTGTAAGGCACAAACATTTTGAATATAAACTGGGCAAATTTAACCGACTAGGAGAGCTGCCGCACAAATCCACATCCGAATCTATAAAAGCGTACAGCTGTGACATTACTTCTTATGATTGTATGTTTGGTTTGTGCGACGAATGCAAGGAGATTAAAATTGAATCAGGAAGTAATGAAGATACCATTGAATATTCCCAGTGGCAAGCAACAAAAGAAGAGCGAATCATAAAAGGAGAGAAGAAACTCGTCAAACTTACTAAAAAAGTTACCGTTTCAAGCAAAGTCAAAGATTTGAAAATATCTATAGCTGATGATATTTCTTCAATGAAAAAACATCTTTATGGAATCAGCGAAAACTTGAAGGCCAAAAGAGAACTAAAAGATAAATTAAAAGAAACAGAGTTAATGATTCAAATTGATTTTGCTGAAAATTATATGACAAAATATGCGAAAGAGATTCAATCGATTAGATTCGGAGCATCAAAAGGTCAATTATCAATTCATACGGGGGTTTTTTATGCCAGAAATAATACCTCTCTAGAAACTATTTCGTTCGCCACTGTGAGTAATAATCTAGACCATCAAGCTCATGCTGTATGGGGTCACATGAAATCAGCGCTGCAGAAAATATTGAGTGTCAGGCCACACGTAACTACCCTTCACGTGTTTTCAGATGGACCCACGTCCCAGTATCGAAACCGGACTAACATTTACTTATGGATTAAAACCTGAATAGAACAATTTCCGCAAATAACTGCTTCAACGTGGACATTCAGTGAACCAGGTCAAGGGTTAAGGTCCAATGGATGGTGGAGGAGTGCTAAAGAAAACTGCGGATGATCAAGTATCAGGAGGAAACGATGTAAATACAGCTGCAGATTTTGTCCGTTTACTAAACAATACATCTGTTTTACTCCATGAAGTCACTAACGATGATATAGTTGCAATCAAAACCATATTACCTGAAAAGATAGATGCAATCCCAGGAATCATGAATGTAACTAAGATTGTCTGGCAGAAAACTTCTGATGTCATCATACTACTGTATCAGTTCTCAAAATTGTTGCGAGAAATTAAACTACAGGCATTTACAGTCGAAGATAGAGATAAAGAAAGTCCAGTGCCAGAAATGTTAGATTTATACATAGAAAAGAATGATAAGTTTCTGAATTATCTTCACATGAGTAGGAAGAGTATTTACGACGCTGTATACGGATCAGACAGTTCAGATGATGAAAATTTTCAAAAGGTTTCGGATCGACTTCATGGAAAGAGTGACGACAATTGTGCTGGTACATCGTACGGAAATGATAAGGAGAACTTCCACCCCGACATGATACATCCAAAGACATTTTTGCTAGTAAATGTACCCACTGAAAATAAAAGAAAGAAAAAAATACGGATACGTCGCAGTTGCTGACACCTCAGTTGATGAAGATGGCGAAATAAAGGTCGCCTTTCTTCGTTGTCAGCGGAACTCAGCAAAGATGTTAAAACTTGAACAAAATAATGTTGCATATGTCCCCTGTGAACAAGTTATTAAATTTTTTCCCACCCCGAAATTGCAGAAAATAGGTAGTCGTGGCTATTATTGTTTTGATGAGAATATGGATATTTTTGAAAAGTAAGTTATTGCTAGACTTTAATTTCAAACTTTGATACTCAAATTTTTTTTTGATTAATATGAATAAGCTTGAATAATATTTGGAATTCATAAGACTGTTTGTTTTAAAACTACATTTGATTTATTTAATTTTAAGCATTGATGCAAGAAATCTTAATGATACTTGTAGAGTGCAATTACTATTTCTTCCTAATATATTTGTTAACTGAAACTAAAAGTTTATTATTAAATTAAGTTTAAATTTCGATACTCATGTTGTTCATTCTTTAAGTACAAATAAAGGTTTAATACTTAAAGGTATTTATTATTTTCATCTACAACATAATGCAAAAACCAAACGTTGCAGACATTTAGGGAACGTCAACGTCATTTAGGGAACTTCATTGTCATTTTGGGAACACTCCCATCATTTTCGGGAACATCGCAAAAATGGCAGATTTTTCAGTAATGAGTAGGGTTATAGTTAAATCTTGCATACATATCCTAAAATGACCTTTCAACATTTGTATTTATATCATTAATTGATAACGTATTGCACAAATGTATACAATTAATTAAAATTTTGAAACGAAATTTACACTAATTGAAAATCTATGGAGAGTAATATAAAAAACAAGTCTTTTTAAGTAATTATTATAAAAATATACAAAATGGCAGCATTTACTGGTAGAGGGACAGGTTAATTATAATTTCATGACGGTGACTATTAAAAACGTTGGTTATATTATTGTTTAAAAAATATTTTAAAGTGTTCCCGAAATGATTTAAGGCCCTGTCGTTTTTATTATTATCAGGTATAATTCCTAAAATATATATTTGTGTGCGTGCCTCTTTACAGGAAAGGTTCATGACATATGACACAACATATTCCACATGTAAATTTTCTTAGAAAGAAAACTTTATTTCTCAGTTATTCAAAACCAAACCAAAATGCCGACCTCTCTGATTTTGACCCTTATATCCTGACTTGTTATTTTAATGAAAATAAATTAATATTATGATCAGAAAGGTATAGTGGATAGTATGACACTTTGGATTTGTACCGCAATTATAACGTGGGTATAAATACGAATATCGAACTGAAAATATAAGAAAGATGCTATGCAATAGAATACGTAGTTATTAGGATTTTTTTGTAGATGGACCTGTGCGACTCAGACAGTAGTGGTTCCCATACACTTGTGCGAAGAGGTGTTGCCGTCTCCTGTGTTCTACGCAACAGTCGTTCCAATAGTCTCCTGGCTGGTTCTCAAGAAACTCATCTTGGATCCGATGAATCGAGACCGGCAGGAACGTGAACGACAACGTTCTATGGAGGCGAATAAAGAAAGGTATTTAAAAAAAATACATGTTAGATATCTCAAAGAAACTGTTAGTCTAAATAAAAAGTCGTATTAAATAGTATTAATATTTTTAACCGACTTCAAAAAAAAGGAGGAGGTTCTCAATTCGACCGTATATATTTTGGTAAACACTATCTCACAGTGGAGGTTAATTAATTTTGTAGTATGTAGGTATTTTAAAAAGTTTTCTAATATATCATATCACTCAATTTCGGCATAACTTGTTTCATAAAAAACAAATCCCATAAAGAAATTATGACTTTCGCGTTCCATTTAGACTTTTAAAATAAGACCACCATGGTTAGAAATTTACTCGAGTGTTTGGTGCAAGCAAAACCGAAACTCTGGGCAGTAAGTAGATTGCATTTACGTATAAAACGTTACTGCGTTCTGACTATATATAATTGGTTGACCAAACTGAAGATAGGTCGCCCGACGTCCTTAAGACCTACACTTTTTTTTTCTAGACCTTCTGATACGAATTACATTTAATTGAATTTACAGATTACTGGAGATGCAACATCAAGCTAGAGCAACTATTGAACTGATGCGAGAAACATACTCCAGAATTAGAAGCGACGAAGAAAAAAAGAAGGGATTAGTTATCATTAAAGCGGTGTATGGAAAACTACCAGCAGGTAAAGGAATGGTCTTAGTATGATAAGTACATGAGATAATAATAAACACCTAAAGATTGAATCCACAGATTCAAATAAATGTGAATAAGCGTCATCGTGATAGGTGCTGAGCTGAGATTATAGTTTCATTGTGATTAACGTGGTCAGATGGTTTTTTCGTTACTTTTAAGATAGTAAAGCTTAGTGTATCATTTTTTTAATCTATGATCAACTGTTCAGCATAGGTAGACATGTGAAATAAATCCCAGCAGCTTTGTATACCGTACAATTTTTACGCGTAGACTATTTAAGATAAAGACGAGTCGTTCGGAATTATGTAGCCTGTAACGTAATTCCGATCGACAGTTGTCTGTTATGATGTCACGTAAAAAAGCAAATGCAACAAGAGTAATTAGATCTTTCAGTAGTCTCTTTGGAAACTTTAGAAGGACCAGGCTATCGGAATGGTAGAACAAGGGTTGTCGGGTCGAGATGCTCTTATTTTTGGCTAGATAAATTAGGACTATTGAAGTCACGAATTTAGACGACCCGTCTGTTTGAATCGGTTGAATTTTTTGAGAAAAATGTTCCCGTTGACGAATACGACGTGCCCCTCCGGCAACATGGTCGGCAGATACTCTGGCACCCGTTGATATTGCAAAACTTCGATTATAATGAAGTGGGTGATTGTGATGTTAAATAATTACGCAATATTAAACTGTAAGGCCAACACCACCTCCCCTCTCTTCACTGACTCCATGTAAAGCTTTAGAATGTCATGCCAGGAAGCCAAACTGTACGTAAGGCTACAGTTCTTTTAATCGTACTCTGAACAAATATCAAAATCTATGCGTCAGTTGCTGATTGGCTAAATCAAGAGTGCAGTGTGCTATCAGCCAATCAACAGTATCGAAACTTTTGTTGTTTCATGTGAGAAATTTGATAGATTGTGCATTTTAGTATGGAGGGTATACAGAGGTATGGCAGCAAATAGAATTATCTAAATAATATGTAAATCAATTTTGTTAAAATTGTTTAGGAGCATTGTGGCCTTAGAATTTACTTGTAAATGTGTTAATTTAAAAGATTTGTCGTGCTGCTGCGTTTAGTTTAAAGTTAAGTCTTAGTACTTCTAAAGAAAATTTTAAAATGATTCTGTGTTTATTGAATCAGATGCATCGAGCCACGAGATCTCGCCTGAGCAAATGGGCGATGCAGGATCGCCCGATACACCAATCCTGTACAGCGATGTGATTGACGTCACCATACCTATTCAATGCCTTGTAAAGGACTCTCGCCTAGAACTGTTGGAAGCTAGCAAGGTAGTTGTCTTAAATATTGCTCGTTTGAAGTTATAACTGGGAAGCAAAGCCGCCGCCGGTGGGTCTCGGGACTCCATCTGGCTCTCGGAGGGAGAGCTGGATTGAGAGTCACGGGTGACCGCAGAGGCGGTAGGCAGCGAAACCGCACAGCAGATCCGCTGCAGGGACCGGAGAGGGGGTGGGGCGTGTCAGGTGGCCTGACACGCTCCAGCTGCGTATTTGCCGGTGAGGTGGGCCGCTTGGCGGTAGGCGCTGTGGGGAAGCTTGTGTAGAATCCTCAAGGAATCTCGACTCCCCCACAACTGCGCAGCGTTGGCCACCGAGGGGGTTTTAGTCGGTGCGAGCCCGACACACCACTCTCTGTTCCCCACTGAGAGTGACGGTGCGGTAGGCATTTCCCCCTCGACAAAAAATAGGGAAGCGACCTAAAAAGTGTTTTTTTTTAAACAGCCAGATATATGTAATATTACGCATAAAGTGTGGAGGATGTTAGTAGCATCCTTCACACGCCATTATGTCATTAGGGGAGTGTTTCGCAAAGTGTGTACCGAGGGTTTAAACTGCGGGTGGCAGGAACACTCAACGACGATCCAAATTTAGATTGTCTATGTTTTTACCTTGGTTTGTTCAATAATAATTAGTGTTGGTTTACCAACATTTCTTTTACCTAGACGACCGTGAATACAAGAAACTTTGCGGAACACTGTCATAGCGCATACATGGAGCTAACGCGAACTTCAGTCAATTTCTGGATAAATTCACAGTTTACATGTATTTCGGTGGTTTCCAGTCTGAGTTGCCGGGATTCTACGATCCGTGCGTAGGGGAAGACAAGCATCTGACGGTGCAGTACATGTTCCACAACAACTTACACAGCTGTACCGTGTCCGAAATGCAGGCGGTCGTCATTCCCCGAAACAGTGAGTAGTTTGTAGTGTCTACCTTAGCCAACAGCAACGCGGACTATCTTCGTGCCTTACTTATTTAGAGGTGGTTTTAAAAACACCAAAATGTTCGATTTAACGCCCGCCTAGTCAACTTCTTACAGTTCTTAAATGGTCTCGTATTTTCATTTTAACGTACATTTTTAATTTTGTGAATAGTATTTTATTTACTTTTCTCTTAATATAATTTCATTAGCTTTCGACTAATGTCAACATCTGGTGTGACCTATAAGTAACATAAAAAAAGCTTTTGTCACAAATGTTACAAGTCTCAACTGTTTCTTTTGTCGATCACAATAAAATTATATAAATAGGAACTTAAACCTGCATCATTTATTTTTTCAGATCATAGGATAAAGAATAGATCCTGAAATAAAAGTTCAAAGCGGTATTTGGCTTCAGGACGAGAGAACCGTCACCACTTTTACTACAAGAAGTGAAAAATGCATCTCGACGCAAGCTTTCTCAGCGGCCCTCCACTTATCGGAATCCAGAAAACAGTTGTAACTCTAAAGGCAGTAGGCAGCTAGGACATTCCTTCAAACCGCTGCCTTACAGCTGGCTATTATATTATATTGTACACAACTTGTAGGGTAATAACGTCAAAATAAAAAGTGTTGTGGGTTTTGTGCGTATCCCACGCGGTTGTGAGACAACGCTCTAATACTTGTGAGAGATAAATTTAATACCAGTTTTAACCCGGTCATAAAATAAAGTACCAAAAATGTTATGGCTTTGGTAATTCTTCGTTTGGGGTAGTGTGACTTCCTGTTAGCATATTTTTAGTCGAGTTGAATGGATGCAATCACATGTTGATTACATGTTGTTATTTTATATTGGTTTAATGAATAATTTTAGGGCGTATTTGCATTTTCTTCAAGCTGAGAGAGTAAATTATAATTAAGTTTAATAATAGCATTCAGACATTCTTAATAAACATATAAAATGAATCCCTATTTCCCTTGGTCACGCAATCACGCCTGTGTGGCTGGACCAACTTCACTTCTTTTTATTGTCAGGAGAAAGTTCTTATGAAAGAAAAACTTGAAAAATTGCGCGGAAAATTAGAAATGAGAAAATAATACTTAATTGTCGTCGTGGGTGAAAAACAATTCAAATTAAATAATTGTCGTTAAGACAAGACAACGTACGTCTGGTCAGCTAGTATAAAGATAAAACATAGATGACACATAACTGGCAATAAAATAAATAGGCCGAAAATAATTTACGCAATGGTTTTCCAATTGTGCAAGACTTTATGTGATCAAGTTTATGTGAGAACAAACTAATTATGTAAATATTGGGTACATTTCGTACCCAATATTTACATAATTTGTTTGTTAATTTTCATAATTGTTCTAATGTGGCTCAAAGCATACTAGTTTTTTAACATCATGATGTAGCGAAGCAATATGACAATGTTGTAATATAAATTGCATAGAGAGATCAACAATATTTCGATATTATTGTACGGTCAAAAGCACATCAGGGTATGCCCTTATATAATATTAGTTCATATTACGTACGACATACGAGTGATCCTTTGACTATATTTAAAAGAAAACTTCGTGTCATTTCTGTATAATTACTCGAGAAAAATTTGACAAAAAAAAATCATATCTATCAAACAAAATCACCCTTTATGATAACAGTATAATTTGTTTTTGAAATCTTTAGCGTCTAATTACTAGGTTTCTGCGTCTAAGAACCCAATTATTACTAAAAATACCATACAATTAATCTTCCATTACTTAAGGTAACAAAGAAAGAATGTGAAGCTATGAGTAATTATTTTAATATGTCATTATTGTACATAACTACCGTTCTGACCAAAGAATTAGTATGTTTAGTAGATAAAATATCGAGACTAAATATGCAGAATAATCTGTTTCAATGACTTGCTAACGTGACCGGGCGGCATGCTGCTTATCAGGAAAATATTGTTATATAGCCTTCGAATGAGCGGGGAACGCAACTAACGTAGCTACTGTAAAATGTTATAAATAATACGGTCTCCAAAGAATGATTATTGGCAAATGTTTTAACTTCCTTTTCCATTTATCATTCGGAACCACTTTTGTTACTTAATACGACATTCGTAAACGAAAATTAAATATGCGATTCCAATAGTAATTCTGAAAACATATTACAAGTTCTTGTCTCGCGATGGACAAACTTATTTCCAGACTAGGGTGTAAATTAAGATAGCGAAATATTATAGTTAATGAATAATAATCGTCATATTACCTTGCGGTATCACAAATTACATTCGTCCTATAAGTCATTGTAAATTTCAGAAATAAGTGTTCACAGTTTTATAAGTTTATGTACAGTCAACAGCACAACGCGTTAAACACTTGCTGTTTGACACAGTTCTTACACCCATCAAATAAAGGCGTGTATTCGACTGTACATAGTTACGCGAAAATGTTAACCTTACGACAATGTTTTTCTGGGTTCCTAGTGAGTAGTTGTAAAAATGATATTGACGATTTATAAATATAAATGAAATACTTTAACGATAATGCTTCGTCAAACATTTATTACATTTTGAATTCTTTAGTAAAGTACCTTTTAGTATTTTTATTTTGATGAAGTTGTAATGTGCATTTGTTTCGTTATTTATAATCGAATACTAGGTTTATTTAATACCGGTAGAAAATTACGTCTAAAACTATGTTACTGCGCAATTCGTTATTCTTCGTGGCATCAATGTGTCCTGAGATCCATACAAAATAAAGCAGGATGTTGTTATTTCTTTTTTTTTATTTATTAAATCCTCATGTCATTTCGGGGTTAACAGCGAATAAAATACTAATTTGAACGTAGGGGTATGCATACTGTGGAAGCAAAGTCGCTGGTCTGTGCAGACTTTTATTTATGCCCGGTTCCATTATTTAACGATTCGTAATGTGTCAAAAAGACTATCGGGTTTTTCCAACCAACTACGAGTCGTTAAAACACAGTTCCGTACAGCTGTCATCAGTCGTCCATCGGTCGTTTTAGCTTACTCCTCGTATATTTTATTTCAATCCGTAACTAGAACGGATCGATTTTAAAATATTGGAACCGGACATTAAACAGTGGTCGGTACCAGCCCTAATAATTTATATGTACTAGCTATTGTCCACACCGTCCCTCGTGTGTATTTTATTACTTAGCTCAGAAATTCAACTTTATCCATTGGTAACAAAGTTTCACCACGATCCAATTTGTAAAGTAACGCGTAGAGGAGAAACATACATATAGAATGTTTTACAAAGCTTTTATTTATTTATTTATTTTCATAGATGGGTTCTTAATAGGGTTGTAACGGAGGCTTTGTTAGCGGAAGTGGGTGCGGATGCGGAGGCTACGAGGTTCACCTCCGCGGATGCGGATGTTAACGGAGGCGGAGGCGGAAGTACAAGTGAATGTAGAATAAAAGGTATTTTACGGTTCATTAAAACTATTAAAAGTACCAAATCTTTATTTTAAATACGTACAGTCACATGTTTTAGTATGTATGGACGTAGAGTATTCATAATCGAATTATTCTCGAAAAACATTTTAGCAAAGTTTTCATAATTATGCTTGAAACGTGTTTAGAAAAGCTTATTATTTTTGAAAATACTTTATTATTTTAATGAATATTTTCTACTTAAGGCCCAATACGAAGCAATTGACATTACCCGTTTCGCGGCGAACCGCGCGCCATCTATTGAACGCATTTGGCATTAGCTCGTGCTAGCGCAGCACGAGTGTGCGGTGCTAGTACGAGCGAATGCCATGTAGTACTAATACATACATGTCGTTCAGTGCAGAGTAATTTTGATTTAAGAGACAGCATTGCGTACGTATTAATTTATTAAATCTTACTACTTTGTAATATTAGTAAGTACCAATAGATTAACAATTTTGTACTTTATTCGTTACATACATACAAACATATCGATGGCTCCAACGAATAAACGTGCAAACGAAAAACTACAACTTTTTCAGGAAACCATAAAAACGTTTGAAATCACATTACTTTAATGACGTAATGAATAGATATTTTTAATGTATAAATTATATTAAAGGTTAAACATATTTCAGCTCATATATTTTTTAAGAAAATAAATCTATCGATTTTCTCAGTATTCAAGAAAAAACATATAATTTTATTATTCTAGTGAAAAATTTGTGACTTGTTAACAGAAATGTATCACTGCACGTTTATTCGTGTCATAAATGAAGCATAAACAAGTGTAGTAAAACGGTGCACGGTTATTCTACAGATTAGTAAAAGATAATAATTCTATATTAGGATAGCTGTATTAAAATTTTTGCGGTCTGCAATGAAGCATAACTAATAAAAGTAGCTTCCATTTTTACACGAATAATCGTGTTTTTTTTTAAAGGAGTTATTACCCAGAGGAAAGGTTAGACACAAGCGGCAGATTGATTAAACACGTTTATTTTGGTGTACTCAAAGAAACAATTATATTCAATAGACGCGTGTTTTGTTATTCATGTGATATGAAGGTATTTAATTTACCTACAATAAACGAATTTTGTGCTATAAAAGTCTTATTTTAAGTCCAAAATTTACAAAAAAATGTGTAGGCGTATCATAGGCCATTAAAACGATAAAAAAACGAAAAAAAATTTTTTGGGCAAGAGCTCTTGCACGTTTATTCGTTGGGGCCATCGATATATGGGGTGTAATTGAGCGTTTGCAGCGTGTATGCTAACCGACCTTTCAAAAGGTTGTGTACATGAAGTGCAGAACTGCAGACGGTACACGCATCCTCATCGGTGGCTCCAAGTAGCTGTGGTATACACAACGATCACACCCCGGCTTACTACGTCGGCTCGTGAGCTAAACCCGATGAGGAATCCAACAAACTTCGGTTGGCAGGGTTTGCGGTGGAACCTCCTGCTTTGTGTACAAAGTCTAACTCGGCGGTAAAGGCAGTCCACGCTGATAAGCATAGGGCGAGCTGATAGAGCAGAGGTCCAGTTTCATACAGACTGAGCTTTGTCCGAGGCTTGCACTTGGACGGCTCTGGGGTTGTAGTTGGTACATCGTGGTCGCTTTCACTCTACACCGGGGAGATAGAGAGGATTCGGCAGCACCTTAGTGACAAAGGTGGCCTGTTTAGAGAGGCACTGCTTTGCCTGCTTAGCCGGAGAGGGGGCTAGAAAAGATGCCCTAAAGAAATGTTCACCCTAACCCACACGGATGGTAGTAACTGCGGCTGCCTCCGCATCGTTTCACTCGTAGTCGACGATACAATAAAATACGGTTTTTAAAATCACCTTATATGGCTTCAGGCGCGTAGAACGTGCGAACCCTACTTGATCACAACTCCAACACCTATCCAGAACGGAAAACCGCAATTGTTGCCCGGAAACTTAGCTATTCTCCGACGAATTAGCGCGCAGTATCGAGAGTGTACGTCCGATCGAGCTGGTACTCTTGTTGGGCGCCAAAATGGCTCAAGAGTATGAAGGCTGGTCTGAAATCTTGGGCAGAAACGGAGTGGGTAACATGAACTAGAATGGTCAGCTACTGCTCAATTTATGTGCACAAATTCTTGCGATTACAAACACTTTGTTCAGCCTCCCCGCGAAGCATAAAACTACATGGAACACCCAAGGCCCAAAAATTAGTATCTAATAGACTATGCGAAAGTACGGCAAAGAGACGTTTACCAAGTGTTAATCACCCGCGGGATGCGTGGTGGTCACTGCTAGACTGACCACAGACTTGACATTATAAAACTACGTCTTTGTTTCCGGCGCCCTCGCAGATCCGGTCCATCCAAGTCTGCATGTTTAAACGGTAATAGACTTATGAATCATGAGACAATGAAGACATATGCTGAAGCGCTAACAATCAGTTTACCGTCTGTAAGCCCTGAGAGCAGTGATGTCGAAAAGAGCTGGTTGGCTATATCTACTCATATCTTAGACACGGCTAAAGTCACTCAAGGGCTAAAAACCAAAAACATGAAAATTGGTGTGATGAGAACGATAAAGTCATAGTTAGCGCAATGGACACAGCAGAGCAATTCACCCTGAAAGTGTTGTGGAAATACGACAAGAGCAACCTGAAGCTTCGTCGACTATCTCGGGAAAGGATCGGTGGTGGCAAGACAAAGCTCACTACATGCAGTGGTTTCCTGACACAAACCAGCTTGGGGAGTTTTACAGTGAGGTTCGAAAGTTGATTAGCACGATCCCTTTTTCAAAAGCTCCTTTGAAACCATCGAATGGTGAAGGACTTCTCAAAACAAAGGAGAAAGTGCTCGAGTAATGGATGAGACACTTCAACGCTCTACTCAACGTGCGCTGGTCTCTTGACTTTGAATATGTTCTGTTGATATCTAAAGCTATGATGCACGGAGCAGTTCTGTCAACGACGAATAGTCTGACTTTTTTCCCCGTCACCTATGGTATGAAGCAAGGGTATGTACTAGCGCCCACACTATCCGCGCTGTATTTTGCATTGGATGTTAGAGATGTCTCACGGACTTCTTCGAAAGGTTTTCGCATCCGGTTCCGCACTCAGGGCTTGCACGAACGTGTTACACTCGCTATGATTAATGAGATCTTGTACGTAGATGACCTTTGTTTCGTGGCAGAATCACCAAAACCCTGCAGCAACTCATGTCGGAGTTTCATCGTCTTGCCAAAAAATTGGTCTAAAAATAAGTATCGAAAAGATGAATGGCTGTCGATGAACGTTAAGGTACGCGAGACATTGAACTGAAGACTTGGTGAGGACTAGTTGAAGCGGGTTGACAAATTCCGCTACCTGGGAGTACAATAACACCCAAGTGCACCCTCGATGCTGAAATAATAAGCAGAATTAGTGCTGCAGTCGCGGCATTCAGTAAGCTAAATTCGGAGGTCTTCTGCTCTCAAGACATCAAACTTGCTACCAAGGTATACATGGCGATCATGCTGCCAACATTTTGTATTCTGTCGAAAATTAAACCCTGTATCGACAACTCATCAAAATAATCGACCAATTCCATCTCAGATACCTACTAAAGATAATGATTGGCTTTTAGACACATGCGACCACATTTTCTTAATTGGTGCATCGTACGAAAAATAACTTTACGTGTCGTTGTAAAAATTGCAAAAATAAAAAATTAAAAACTTCATTCTGTTTTCTCCATAGTGGGGGTTAGGTCCTGAGTGTGTTAATTCTTACTGCCGTCTCTGTGTTTGCACTTACTCTGTTCATTATTTTCCGACTCGGTTGTGATATTTCGTCGACTCGCGTGCAATACCGTGTAATGACATTTACCCGTAAGTTCTAATTTGGATTGAAATAATATGAAATAACAGACAAATTTAATCTTTATGGCAAATGCTACATACGCGGTATTGCACGCGCGTCGACGATTTGCATTTTTGAGTTTCTCACTTGCCTAGAAACGTATAAATGATCAGTTTGGCTAATGTAAATAAGTAAAAATGCAGCCTGAGCAGCCTCTCAACAAAAAAATATTATTGTATTGTAAAATACTACAAAAAATATAATTTCAAAATGGAATTTTCACAATTCGAGCTGCGTTCTTGTACTAAACTCTTTTTATTTTAGCTCTTAGGTAATATTTATTTCTTTTCCTAACATTATTTCACTGTTATAGTCAATACAGACACAATTAACTAAAATCCCCTTACACTAGGTACACATCGGAGCGCCTGATATATTTATAACGGCAAATTTTTACATTTGAAAATAAACGGCGTTTGTGTTTTAAATGAATTATTTTAATAACTAATAGATTGTATCGAAAATGAAGAAGGCGGCGACCTCCGGAATCACAATCCTAACATGTTTTAGTAAAAATATTGCTTTCTAAATTTATATTTACAGAGTTTTGGAAGAAAAATAATTTTACGATTTCAATTTTTATCATTTTTTTAAACTGGTATATTTTTTATATATTCATTTATTTTAAAAATTTCAAGAAGGCGGCGACCTTGTAAAATATCTGAATAAACGTACAAAAAGTGATTTAATGCTTAGAATTACTTTAGGTCATAGTTCTAGTGATCAGAAATACATGAAGTTTCGCAAATTCTCTTCGTATTGGGCCTTAAATCCATATTTGTATGGCTCTATCTGTATACATACTTGGTAATGTAGGTGACTGTACATTCATACTCCACTTATGTGGATAAAAATATAAATAAACACCACCTTCTAGTAATCAAAATTAAGGAGAGGCAAATTCTATTTGACAAACAATAGTCTTTGTCACCTTCCAGACGATTTCTGGAATCGAACGTCGACTGTCGCTGCTTACTCGTAAATAAACCTCCGTTACAACTCCGCTAAAAATTTTACGGAGGCGGAGGCGATACAATTTTTTGCGGAACTTCCGCAGTAACGGAGGCGGAGGCGAAGATCCGTTACAACCCTAGTTCTTAACGATACATAACGTCCAGTACATTTTTGAATATGATGAAAACCAATCAGACGTGATCAATACGAACCGTATGAGTTGAAATGGGAATTTGGATACAATTTTTTTCTAGATAAACTCTCATTTTTAATCAGGTGTACTAAAGTGACATTAGAAATGATACCACTTTACGGAAATTAGTGTTCCACCCTTACGTAATGATTGTTCAATTAAGCCCATTCGTAATTGTAAATGAAAAACACTAGAACTGTGTTGTCTAAATAGAAATCAACTTTATTAAGAAACATAAATAAAACTCAGCTACTTTCGAAATCTGATTTGGTTCAAATCATTTTGTTTGTGCTGAATCGGATTTTTTTGAGTTTCTTGTCATATTACTAGTAATCGAGAATCACTTATTTATTACTGATACTCATATAATAAAATATTGGACAGCATCACATAATAGTAGTTTGATAAAAAGCTTAATCACTTGTGCTACAGAAATCAGAAACAATGATGTTCCTATGGCTCTGCTTCCTTAGCAACAGTTCTCAAATTTGTATTCGGCACATCTTCGCGCAATTTTCTTTTCGGTTGGAATAGTTTTAACTGACTCGCTTCGAGAAAACGCGTTTTGTCTTGCAGACACTAGTTTTAACTGAAATTCGATTCAGTCATAATAATTATAATCATAATTAATTCATTTATTCATGTTGGTTACAAGTAACACTTACGCATCGTCAAAATGAATATAAACCAAAATTTAAGCTACAGCCGGTTCGGAACCTAATCCTACCGAGAAGAACCCGGCAAGAAACTCAGTAGTACCTAATCCTAATCTTTACAATATTTTGGGCTAGAGAACTTAAAAATATGGTGTGCGAGCGAGCAAATAATTATGTCTATATATGTTTATCATTAAAATATTCATCAAGTTTGTAGTACCCTTTTTTCATTAAACATGATTTAACATAGACCTTAAATTTATGCATGGGTAAGTCAATAATACCTTGCGGTAACTTGTTGAATATTTTTATACTTAATCCAACGAATGTTTTACTGGTTTTGCGGAGCCTATGGTTAGAAATAGCTAGCTTTTGTTTATTCCTTGTGTTAAAACTATGTTTATCAGATTCCTTATAGAATAAATTAAAATGTTTACGAATATACATAATGCAGTCAAAGATGTATTGAGACGCTACAGTTAAAATATCAATTTCTTTAAATAATTCTTTGAGTGAATCACGCAATCTTAGGCCGTATATATTAGATCGAATAGCTCTCTTCTGCAATACAAAAATAGTTTGTATGTCAGAAGCAGAGCCCCAAAGCAGTAGACCATGACATTAAACTATGAAAATTGCTGGAATAAACTAGTCTCGCCGTTTCAACATCAGTAAGATGCTTAATTTTTCTGACTGCATATGCAGCTGAACTAAGTATTTCTGCCAGAGCGCCTATATGAGGACCCCATTGTAGTTTAGAATCTACAGTGATTCCTAAAAAAGTTGTTGAATTAACGAGTTCAATATTTTCATTATTCATAATAATATCAGTATTAATTTGCCTTACATTAGGCATTGTAAATTTAATACATTTCGTCTTCTTTGCATTGAGGACTAGATTATTAGTAGAAAACCAATGCAAAACTTGTGAGAGAGTATTATTTACAACGTCATATGATTGCTTATGCCTGTCAACTTTAAAAATCAAAGATGTATCATCTGCGAACAATACAATCTCACATAGATTTTCGGTAAAGTGAGGAAGATCATTTATAAAGATTAAGAAGAGAAGAGGTCCTAATATAGAGCCCTGGGGCACGCCCATAACAAGTGGTGCGGAAGAATTGGCTTCGTCAACATTAACTTTTTGTATTCTACCAGTTAAGTATGATTGACATAAAGATATTGCAGGGCCTGAGACACCATAGTGTTCCAATTTTAAAAGAAAAGTTTCATGATTGACACAATCAAAAGCCTTTGACAGATCACAAAAAATACCAATGGCATCTTGCTTTCTCTCCCACGCATCTAATATATTTATTTATTTATTTATTGGTTTGCCAACAATTGCACAATCATACATTTAATGGTAGCCAACCATTTTACTTAAATTCTAAATGTACATTATTTTAAAGGTAAACACTACATGCATTAACTATGAACAAAAGTAAGGCATAACAAAGATAATTGAATTATTATTATTAGGTTGTGGTTATTCTGATGACAAATAGTGGATAAAACGGCGATATTTCAAAAAGCTGGTACTAAACACATCAATATTAGTACTATATATGTTATAAATCTATACTAATATTATAAAGAGGAAAGATTTGTATTTTTGTATGTTTGTAATGGATAGGCTCAAAAAGTACTGGGCCGATTTAAAAAAATCTTTCATCAATAGAATGCTACATTCTTCCAATTTGACATAGGCTACAAAATTAGGAATCCTTGGTAAAATTTGAAAAAAATCAACAGAAAAGCGGGAAAAATTCTCTAAGGCGAAACGAAGTTCGCCGGGACCGCTAGTCTTACATAATCTAGAGATTGGGGAATTAAAACCTGAAGCAGTTTTACGGCGGGGAGGACATAGGAGATTAATGAGATATCTTGGGCATCTATAAGGAATTTTAAATTTAATCTTAGATAGAAGATCTGGGCTATCCACCATATTATTGAGTACTTTATATAAAAACAAGAGATCATGTTTATTTCTGCGTTTTTCGAGAGACTCTAATTTAAAATGTTGAAGGTGCTTTTTGTAACTGGAGATTTTTTAACCACGTTTGTTGAAAAGGCTAGATGATTTAAAAACCGCTTTTGAAGACGTTCCAGTCGCAAGCTATGTGTCACATAGTGTGGACGCCAGACAACCGCACAGTACTCCAGAATACTTCGGACTAGGCAGTTGTACAAAATAATTTTTGTTTTAGAGTTCCGAAAGGATTTTGCGTTACGCATTAGAAAACCAAGAGCCCGGTACGATTTATTTTTATCATGATCTATATATTATTATTATTTTTTTTATATTGCACTTCAAGAATGACCTCAACCCACCTGATGTTAAGTGGTAATGAGGTCCTAGCTTAAGGGTGACAAGTACAGCATAATAAATCTGTTACTGGACTTGTCACCCTTACCTTGAAGGCTTGACCCCTGCTACTAATGTAGCACCCCCCAGGAGCTCTGGAAACCTTACTCACACGCAGGAACACAACAACACAGAAGTGATTGTTATTTGGCTGTGGTAAGGTGTAGGTATTTCACCAGTCGGGCTGCTCCAGTTCGAGCGATAAATCAATATGCCCTACCTCTCTTAAAATTTAAATTATGGGGGATGAATGTTAGTTTTTGATCAATAAAAATGCCCAAATCTTTAATTATTTTGACCCTTTCAAGTTTTTTACGATCCATAAGGTAGATATGACATATCGGATTTAATTTACGAGAGAAGGTTATCTGGGAGCATTTTTTTATGTTCAGATGCATATTATTACAATCACACCAGTCTACAAGCCTATCAATATCTTTCTGAAGGAGAAATGCATCTATTTGACTTCTTACAACTCTGGCTATTTTTAGGTCATCCGCGAACATGTACGGTGTCAAGTGTGTAAAACAAAATGGCAGGTCATTGACGAAAATGGTTCTAGGTGTGAACCCTGAGGGACGCCCGAACATATTCCAATATGTGTTTGATAAGTGCCACTCCCGCGCCAGTGGTGGATCTACCTTTGGTGAAGCCAAACTGTTTATTATGTAGCAGATCGTTTTCATGAAAATGTGTTATGTATAATCGAATATAATTTTTTCAAAGCGTTGGCAGTACAGAAATAGGTCGAAAGTCATTAGTCAATTCTAGTATTAACAAAGGCATTTAGTAAAAACTAGTTCTAACTAGGAAAAACGCGTTCTATCTACGAACTAGTTTTAACTATAAAGAATTTTAAAACCATGAACATGAAAAAAACTGAGGATTTATGGGGAATTTCTGTAGATATTCTCAAAAATATAATTCACGAAATTGCACCCCATTTAGCTTACATATTTAACAAATGTATTGATGCTGGTCAGTTTCCTAATTTGATGAAATCAAGTAAAATCATTCCTTTATTTAAGTCAGGTGATAATAAGGACCCCTCGAATTTTAGGCCAATTTCTATACTACCAGCACTTAGCAAAATTTACGAAAAAATTATATTCACTCAGTTATTATTCTGTTTTTCTCGGTGTGCTATTAGCCAAACAACAGTATCGAAACTTTTGTCGTCTCATGCGATAAATTTGACATATTGCGTATGCTAGGCCTGCATGATCTTATATATATAAGCTTTATAAAAGGAAGAGGCTAGGGCAGTAATTCAAAGCCACAATCACGAATTTGAGCCATAGATTCAACAGACGTGTGAACGCGTGCATTATCCTGATGGAACAACACTTTTTTGCTCAGTAAGCCTGGCCTTTTCTCTTTGATTGTTTCACACAAACGACGTAAAAGGGTGCAGTAATAAGCCGAGTTTATAGTTTCACCTTTTGCAAGGTAGTCCACCATGATGACACCCTTAGCATCCCAAAAAACTGACGCCATCACCTTGCCTGCTGACAAAATTGTTTTGGCTTTTTTTGGAGTCGGTTCATCAGGTTTTTTTCACTGCTTGGATGCTGTTATGATTCTGGGGTGTAGTGGTGTACCCAGGTTTCATCCATAGTCACAAATCTAGCCAAAAAATCTTGTGCATCAGCCTCAAACATTTCCAAACAGTCGCGAGAAACCGTGAGCCTTATTCGTTTTTGTTCAGCTGAAAGCAATCTGGGTACCCACCACGCATATACTTTGGAAAATCCAATTTCATTGACTATGATGTTTTGTGTTCGTTCATACGAGATGCCAATAGTGTCTGCAATCTCCCTGATGGTCAGTCGTAGACGTCGTAGGCCGGCCGGAGCGAGGGTCATCTTCAATACTCTCTCGTCCGCGTTTAAATTCTGCAACCCACTTTTTAACAGTCGTATACGACGGAGCAGCTTCCCCCAATGTTGTTGACATATCTTCGTGAATCATTCATTTCAATTCATTTTTTAACAGGATGACCGCACGTTGCTCAATTTTCTCCATTCTTTGAAAACGCTTGGGCTCACAAAATTCAGTCTTATTTAAAAACCGATGATGCTATTGCATTGGAATTTTACAATGTGACAACCAGAGAGTAAACAAATCGAATGAGGCTAGTGCAATCAATGAGTAAAGAGTGCAATGATGTTTAAAATATCATTGGGCTAGTGACATTAAAATAGTTCAAGTACCTATTTATGTGTCAGGCCGCGATCTTTTCAATCTACTCTCGTATCATTTACAATGCAGATCGTTCGTTCGTTCGTTTCTATGTTTATTTGCGACCTCAGAGATCCTGAAAGTCCAGCCCGCTCGCGGTCGGCTACGGAGGTCGTCAAAGGATTAGGATACGGATCCCACGGAGGCCAATGATCCAGTTCAAGATCGTTTCAAGACACTTATGGGGTTAACAAAGTTGAAAAAAACAAACCACCCCTGAAAGTAGTTTGTCAGTCCATGCGCGTCTGAAAATAGGTACTCGCACATACTTGCTACTTTTCAGTAGTGAGTAAATTCAATTCAGTGATTCATTATTAGTGAACATACTGAACAAATCGATACATAATTTACGCACTAATATTCAGCGTACCGATCTACTTATAATGTGAGTAAAAAAGGATGGAATAACTTATTATTCCATTTATAAGTAGGTAAATCATTTGACTAAGACAATATGCACTAGCAGCTTTAAGATGCTCGTGTCTGGCATCAACAAGGCTAGATTATAGTGAACTTCCCAGTATCTAATAGGTACCTACTGGGACTGTAAATAAAAACTTTCAAAATACCTCCATCACTATTATGTCTGTTATTAATGCATGATGCCTCTGAATCTGCCATCCATATTTTAAAAATTCCAAAAAACATCCTGGTAAGTTAAAGTCACCGCACCCTTGCATTTGCTTAAAGTGCTTCTTTAGAGCCGCGCAAAGCTAATTTCTCTTACATTAAGCGACGGAGGTTCATTTTGCGAGATAGTTTATCCTTTTTTGCATTGATACTATGCTTTTGTATTAGAGAACAATAGCCAATAACTCCTGCAACGGTGTGAAGCGACCATAAGTATGCGATTGGACACGCGCGGCTGGGTTTCCAGTCAGTTGGCACTAAAGAAACAATATTCGATTGAATTTATTTAAGGAATATTTATACCCTATTCGGATCAGCCGATGATTAAAGGCTATGGATGAGGTGGCCTTTGCTATTAATAAATAATAGTGGTAAGTTAGTATTTTATCTTAACTCTAACCAAGACGCTTCATGCGCTGAATGGCCTATATAAAATTACTTCATTTTTGTGTAGGGTAGGTACAGTCGCCGTCAGATATATCGGAGCAGAAAAAGTGACCAAATACTTCTGAACAGTTAAAATGTCAAAAAGTTCCATACTTCACAAGTTACCATTAATAAATGAACATTCATTACTTCAATAATATCTGAGCAGATGCCAATAACATCTAAACACTCATAAAGTCAATATGTGTCACGCACGTCATGTGTCTCATTTGTATAGATGAGTGTTCAGATATTATTGGTAAGTTGTGTGTTCAGATATTATTGAAGTTATGAATGTTCATTTTTTTGACATTTGAACTGTTCAGAAGTATTTGGTCACTTTGTCTGCTCCGATATATCTGACGGCGACTGTACTCTGAGGATATTGATGGTTGTAAAGTAGCTAAAAGATTGGCTGGGAAAAGAACGTATTTCTACATGCGGTAGCAGTGACTCTTTCAGACATTTTTAGAGTATCACAACGTATATAATATTGTATTCAAATTGTGACGAAAACAAAACATATTTTTTTAATGCAGGCAAATACAACGTCTTGGAAAAGGCATTTATGTAACTTTACACGAACTAGCTTGTACCTATTATATTTAATTTCAGTCAGGATACAATCAGCTCGACATATAGTCGCCGTGGAATGGCCTACCTGATCATACGGTATGTAGATAATCACAAATATATCAGCGAAGTCTTACGTTAAGTAAAATGTGAATATCGACATCAAATTATGATGTTCATCAGCAGCAGGAGGAAATATATGAAAACAATTACCTACATAGTCTAAGTGCAAATTAAAAATAACGGCGTGAATCTTATATTAAACACCATTCAAGTGGAACTAAGTAGATTCTCTATGGCAACCAATCACTGCGATCAACTAGCGAATGAAATTCAAATCGCCAGGAAGTCTTTCAATAAGCACTGCATTTAGCTACGTATTAGTTATAGTTTGCTAGGCGACATTTCCTGTTTAATCCGAGGCAATTAGTATGTGGAAGCATCCGACTAAACAAAGTGCACTCTAACGATAGTTGACCCTGCTTTACTGATGGGCAAGGTACCATCATACTAATAATTATTTTTTATTTAAATTGTAGTAGATGCCCTTTATAAAACTATTTTTTTTACATTACACTTCAAGATTGACCTCATCCCACCTGATTTAAGAAATGAGGTCCTAGCTTAAGGGCGACAAGTACAGCATAATCAATCTGTTACTGGACTCGTAGCCCTTACCTTGAATGCTTGATCCCTGCTACTAATATAGCACCCCCAGGAGCTCTGGAAACCATACTCACACGTAGAAACACATCAACACCGAAGTGATTGTTATTTGGTTGCGGTCTTCTGTAAGGGGGAGGTATTTCACCAGACGGGCTGCTCCAGTTCGAGCAATAAATCGCTATGCCCTACCTCTCTTAAACTAAAAGTTGGTGTCCGCATCCTAAAGATCGGCCTCTCTCAAGGCTCGGGCAATCCTAAAGCTCGGGTCACTAGGGGCGCCAAAATGGTCCAAAAAGGGTGACTAATTACGGGATAGGGGGCCACGATTTTGATTAGATATTTTAACTTCACTTGCAAGGGGTCTGGGGCTGGTGCTATGCCACGTGATGTCGTGGCATCCCATCCCCTTCTCCCACCCTCCCTTGTTATTATATGCCACTGGTAGTCTGTCGTTGTTAGAAATCAATTGATTTAATTGTTTTTTTACTGGTGACCTTAATTAACCCCCGTCGATTCCTTTAAGAAACCATCATCAGAGGATGGATGCCTATCCAGTGACTGTACATAACTGACGTTAATTTTATAAGCTTACTAGCGGACCCGACAGACTTCGTTCTGACAAAAATATTTGGAATGTGGTTTGACTCTATAAATTTTAGTTAGAAAACGTTTATACTAGAAAAAGAAGAGGGCTGTTTAACAGTATTCCTGGCAAATTTTTAAATTTTTCTCGCCGTAAAAACCATCCTTGGAAAAAACAATTGTCAAAATTGGTACCGGCGTTGTCAAGGTATGCGCTTACCAACACATTTTTCGATTCATTTTTATATAATAGATAAAGTATCTAGAAAATTAATACATTGGAAGATACTTGTAGTTTTCAAAGAGACTATGTAATACCGACTTCACTTCATCTGTGACAAAATTATTAAGTTACGTTAGTTAACTAACTAACAAGAAAACATGAACTAGAAGCCAACAAGAAAATAATGTTCATGCTATTTCATACGTAGTAGGTGTACAAAAATTGAGGATTTTTTGTAACTAAACAAAAATGTCTACAAGCTTCCCACGATCAGTTTATTATTCTTAAAGGAATGCAGCTTTTGCAGTATTAATGTTTTATTTCGTACTAATGAAGTGCTGAATCATCAGAGTTATTTGTTTTTATTAATCAATCTGTTTTTATTAATCAATCATACGGTATAATCTAATCAATGTAATAAAACCAACGTTAATGAGCCTTCAGGACTTAGGTATCACACCGATTAATTACTTTGTAATCCTAATTATTACGTTGCCACCGTAACAATTTGATGGATACTAGCGGAAAACAGTACAAAGAACAATCTAGCACATTTATAGGCTCTGTGTTGAGTGAAATAATACGTATGTGTATTCGTTATATGAATTGTAAATATTTTACATAGTTGGTATGTTGCCCAATTCTGTTTCTCTGGGCACGATAGTATGTTTTATATATAACAAGCTTTGAAAGAGTTATGCAAAGACCGCATAAATTGTAAAATTTGTACATATTTCTTTGCAATCTAAGTAGTTTATGGACTCTGGTCTACCAACTAAAAACACTGATTTAGCACATAATATTGGAAAAAAACAAAACAAGAGTGTTTGTTTGTTTCAAACCAATAAACTCTGCATGACCAAGGGTTGCCTGGTAAAGAATGCTCCTATAGATAAGTCCACATATTATACCTACTTTATTTATGTGCAATAAAGTTTTCAATATAAAAATGAAAAATTCAAACGAGTTGAGGCATATATTATCGTTCAGTACCTACCCTTCTAACGTTTAACGGTTGTTCATAAAAAATAATGGTGAGAATCAAAATTTCTTGTAAAAAACACAAGAACAGCGGGGTCGAGGGCATTATTTAGTATCTTATACATAGGTAATTCGCTTAGCCTTCTACGCTGATTATCAGGTCTCTACCATGTGTTTACCCATTTCCTAGTAAGATTATTTTTATTTCACATGCCTATTAAACTTAAGCTAGATGTACGTAGATTACCTCAATAAATATAGGGTTCTATGTGTACATATGAATCAATCATGTTATACCAATTTAATTGAAATGAAGATGTCATTATTAGGTACGTATTAGGGATTGTACGTAAGAGGATACCTTCTGCTAGCAATTCTCTGTCCGGTGGTTTGTTAATGGTATACAGATAAGCGACCTCGGAGGAGTAGACGGCGTGACTTGGAGAGCCTAGCCGTAATCGAGACTCATTGCTCTGGGACCGGGTGAAACGGGTACGAGTTACTTAGTACCTACATAATGAATATTTTACTTTCTTTACATGGTTGGAGATGAGTGAGATACAAATGCACAATAATGTGATATTTGGTGAAGATTGAGGAAGAAAAAAAAATATAAACAAACTTAACTCAAGTTAAGTCTTATTAATTATGCAACGCATGTACTCGTATGTACATTTAGTGTTGCAAATGCGTCAGTGGGCTAGGGCGGGAGATGGGCGGAGTTGTTTCTTCGGGCTGGCGGGATCGTAGGGCGGCACTTTGCAGTCTTGGGAGGGTCAATGCCTTATTTTTTTATTGAAATTTGGTCCTTAATTAAGTTCATAATCTTATTATATAATTGTAACGAGAATCAAATGCCGAATAATCTCTTTTAGTGTTTTAAGTATCAACTGTCGGCCTTTATAGGATCTAATCTATGTAAAATATGCGGCCACCTGACCAAGCTTAACGATCAACGTTTACAGTTAGGACTAATGGCTCCTTCCGAACATGAAAATGTCCTCAGTCAAGTGCCTTACAGTAAAGCTTAATAAGCACTGACTTAGAAGCGGTTTTTCATAGCTTCAACAGACCGTATTTAATGTTATATTACCTAAACTTAGGTTTTGTCTAGTTGTGGAAAGTCAGACGGACTAATGATCCTATTTGTTAGAGTCTCTTTTTTCGTTTAGTAAGTAGTACGGATATATAAAAACATTGATTGACCATAAAATGTTTGTAGATGTTTCAATTTGTATTTAATATTTTAGCGTTGAGCTAGCAGTGTAAGTCCGTCACTGTTTTGTAACTAATTTTATGAATTTAATCGGTCCTACCTACTTAATATTTGCTTATTTATCATGTCGTTACAGTCCGGATGCCATCAGTCTTCTGTCCCGTACAATCTCGGTAAAACTAAGTTCGTCCTCGTATCAAGTATGAAAATCCCAATTAGTGTCATTTTGTTTTATGAACCTAAAAAGTGTGCAGTGTGATTATGGTCTATACATCATTTGGAGTTAATGCAAATAAATACACCCCATGATGGTAAATTAAGGTAACCATTTGTTAAGCTATCCGGAAATTTCCCACACTACGCCACACCGTAATTCGCATCTTTGTCATACACTGGTCATTACTATCAGCAAATTAGTTTGCAAGTCCTTTATTGCTGAATGAATGTATCTACTACACGTGCTGATCACGTTTTTGCTCAGTACGAGCAAACGTAACAAAATTATAGCGATATTTTTAACTCATTAAATCATGGACGATCATCCTCATAGTAGTACTCCCATGGGCGGAGTAGTATTGCTTCTGTATTTCACGAGTTTTGTTATTTAGATGACCTATGAACATTGTTACCTAAACTAAGTAACATCGGTATGAATTTGAGGCTTTACTGTTATATTTATCTACTAACTGTGCCGGCGACTTCGTTCGTGTTCATTCTACATGAGTTTGAATGTATTTTTTCTTTAATAAAAGTAGCCTAAATGATTCCCTATTTCATCAGCTACCTGCCAATAAAAGCTCCATCAAAATCAGTCCAGCCATTTTAGAAATTAGTTTTCCCTGACTCAAAGTCGGTCTATAACGAACATCTAGCAAAAACGGATAAAAATAACGTTTTTTATATTGAAGCCCCATGAATATTTATTTTATTTCAATTTAATTATTTATTTTTGAAAAAAATATACATTCAAATATTATGTAAATATTTCAAGCGTCTAGCAACAGTTTCAATTAGCATCGAGCAAAAAATTTTAAAAATATCACGTTTGTTGTACGGGAGCCCCACTTAAAATGATTTTATTCTGTTTTTAGTATTGATCGTTATAGCGACAATAGAAATTGCAAATTTCAACTCTCTAGATATCACGGTTCTTGAGATACAGCCTGGAGACAGACAGACAGACAGACGGACGGATGGACGCACGAACGGGCGGACACACAAACGGACGGACATACAGCAAAGTCTTAGTTATAGGGTCCCCTTTTTACCCTTTGGGCACGGATACCTAAGAATTAAGTAATTTCTCCCGTTTTCCCAATAATTCCCTTCACTGCTCTGCTCCTATTAATTGAAGCGTGATGAAAATTATGCAATAACCTGCCCAGGAGTATTAAGAATAATTGTACAAAAATTTCGTCAAAATCCGTCGAGTAGTTTTTATTTCTATAATGCACAAACAGACAAACAGACAGACATAAACTTCAGACATCAGTATTTACCCCCTAATTACCCCCTGGTAGTTATTTAGGAAATATATTTAATGTACAGAATTGACCCCTCTACAGATTTATTATAAGTATAGATATATTAGATATAATATAATGCCCTAGATTGATAAATCGAACGGCGGAGCTTCAAACCTCTTTAAATTCTCAAACTTCTAAGTAAACTTAATTTTAAAAATTATTTACCTACTGCCGATGTAAAGGCTGTCCGTTTTCCTACCACTTGTTAGCCGTTGAGATTTTAATACAAAGCCTATATATTATTGGGCAACTTATGAGTATATTAAATAGTAGGTAATAGTATAGTGGGATAGATACTTAAATTTTAAAATTTAATTTAAAACAAAATAAAGACCAAAGTTTAGCAGGAAATTTATAAATCTATACCTATGTCACTTTTATTAAATACATGACCTAATATTAATTAATAAAATAAGAAAATTAGCTTATACCTACTTAATGACAGAGACAAGTAACAATTTGTTTCTTTCAAGTATAACAGAAAACAAAATTAGTCTTTGCCTTACTCTTGAAATGCCTTTCGTAGAGAGATGGTAAGAGAGACCGCTTATTTATTGGGAATATAACATCTGATTTAGGTATTTCTAAGACTACATACTAAGCAAAAGATGTATTTTTAAATTATAAGGTCTCTTTGTTGTTCAGCCATCTCCTCTTACTTTAAGTAGTACCCTATTTCTTAGGTACGCGTAGGGGTATTTAGGTATTCAAAAGAAATAATTAATACGGGATTTTGATCGCTGCGATCCTTAGAATTGTACTAAATTAAGTTTCAAAGCCAACGTATGAAAAGGAAGTAAGAAGTAAGAAGTAATTCATTCACGACTAAACTAAAAAATATCAAAATATAAGTTTTTAAATGAACACAATCCAAAGACAGCCATTTAAATTTATTTTCTAAAATTATCAGAACCTAGATAATATTCATGAGGAAATTATACATACTTTTAAAACTAATCGTGGCACACGAGCAATCCTATTTGGTATAAGAAACGAGAAATATATCTTCTCCGCTCATCGGTGGGGTAATTCCCATAGACCCTATCCAATTGTGAATTTGTTAGGACTCAGGCCAAGGTGCAAGTAAAGGAAAAAAATATTTAGATAAATTGTGTGTGGAACTTGCATTCTCTCAGTTTTTGTACAATGACTTTTTTTTTTGTTAACATCTTATCGTGAAAATGAATTTGAGTTTTTGTGGAAATTAAAGACATGCCAAGGATCAATATCTTAACCTGCCTTAACGAATTATATCTCCCTGAATTTTTTCTAGTTGATTATATGCAAATTTGAAATTTCCAATTACAAATACGCACGTGAACACCTGTACGTAAGTAATATTTAAATAAATGATTAGGTATCATTTTCATTTCTCAAAACAGAAACAATTCGTTTTTTGTTGTTTAGCTGGAAAAATGAAAAATGACAATAAGGAAACTTTTTACATTCAATAGTTATATGATTAGATATTTTCTATAAAAAATTAACTGAAAAATGGTATGCTACCAACATCGATACAAAAATTAAATAATTTTTAACATGATTGACCACCCAAAAATACCCAAACTCCATACAACTAGGTGGTGATTCAATTTCAGAACCAATGATTTCCAAAAAGAAAATATGTATCCCTAAATTTTGTGTTAATAACCCCTAAAGTCGCCTTAATTATTTAATTGCATTTACAATTAAAAAACAACATATGGTAATGTACACCGCACTTTGTTTTTTAAGCATTACTGAAAATACCCCTAAAAAGCCAAAGAAAATACTTCATGATTCTAGCATCAAATATGACGAATCCATACAAACTAACATCCGATCAATTATTTTACCGCTTTAATGGTAATAAATGATCACACTTTAAATGTCGAATTTTTATATATCTAATCAAAAGTCTAAAATATGTTTTAAGATTCAAGGTCTAAAAAGTTGGAATTTCTTTAAAACCTATCATACCTCCTCGGAGGGGGAAATCCCTTACGCACCGTCACTTTCAGTAGGGGACAGAGTTTGGTGTTGCATTGAGCTCGCACCGACTATAACCCCCTCGATGTCCAACGCTGCGCAGTTGTGGGGGTCTCGGGATCCCTTGCGAATTCTACACAAGCTCCCCAACCGCACTTACCGCCAAGCAGCTCACTGCGCCGCGCAAAACGCAGCTGGAACGTGCTAGACCACGTGGCACGCCCCACTCCCTCCTGGACCGAGTTAACGGACGCCAGGTTTACCTCACTGCGTCCCCAGTCCCAGCAGTGGATCTGCTGTGCGGCTCTGCTGCTAACCAGTCCTGCCCAGCATAGGATCCACCCTGTGTCTGAGCCTCAATGCCCCCCTCCCACCCCTATGGCGTCATGATGCGGAACCCAGCGGTGGGAGGTCATTCCCCGTTTCAACCCGATACAGCTGTTATATTATTTTAAAAGTAGCTTTTCTCAGGGTCTACCTGTATGCCAAATTAAATTCAAGTCGGTTCAGTAGAATAAAATCGAAACACACAGCCAGAATGACTTTCGTATTTATAATATAAGTAAGGCCCGGCCTATTGTACTGATCGGTCTGATGATGATCATCACTAAAATAAAAAAAAGAATGGTTGAGTCATTGAATAGGCTTATTTGTAAGGGTTGGTAACTTATAATTTACTTAGGATAATGGATATGTATGCCGATGGGCGGGCCACGCCTACTTACGGCCTTTTTTTGTTTTTTTTTTTCTGACTAGTGGAAATGCTTTGACGCACCGTACCGTCACCTGAGGAAGGTAACGGCGTGTGTGGGACTCCCTGCCCTTATAACGGCAGGACTACCCATTAAAACCCCCCGGTTGGACCTCATCGCCTAAGTGGTGGTGCTGTGGGAAATCGGATCAACCTAACCAACTACAACACCACCGGCGGAATTGCCGCTTATGCAGCTCCGTCCCTTCCCCCCACGGTGGTTTGGGGGAGAGAGGAAATTGGCGATCCAACTCGACCATCCCCACCTAGCAGTGGAAACCGGTGCAATGTCGGCTGAAGTGCCCTCACACCATCATCCGGCCGACCTCCATGCGCTAGCTGGGCGTGGTCATAACGACGCCGCGCCCTAAGTCGGCTTCTTCTGCGCCAAGCGGGAGCGGAAGGGTCATTTTCCCGCTCCCTCTCAGCGGCCTCCTTCTGCGACATGACGTCTTCGCAAAAGGAGGCTACCACATTCCATGACCTCTCACTCCCAAGCATAGCTTCCACTATGCTTGGGAGTGAGAGATTTGGCCCCACTACAGCAGCAAGAGCTGCGCGCTGAGCCGACCAAGCAGGACACACCAGGAGTGTATGCTCCGCCGTATGCTCCGCCGCGCCACAGCTGACGCACGACGGAGACACTTCGCGGCCTATTCGGTGCAGGTACTTCCTGAAGCAGCCATGGTTGG
The DNA here is from genome assembly GCA_037074685.1 of Glyphodes pyloalis. Taxonomy (NCBI): domain Eukaryota; kingdom Metazoa; phylum Arthropoda; class Insecta; order Lepidoptera; family Crambidae; genus Glyphodes; species Glyphodes pyloalis. The sequence continues at coordinate 19,832,352 of JAYKKO010000001.1, forward strand.
ACAGTACCTGCACCAGACGAAACGACACAAAGTCAAGTTTGCGCTCGAGCCAGCGAAGAATAACTGGCCCGAGCGCATCAAGGGTCCAACGTCCTTCCGGACACTCCCGGAGACTTTGGGACCACGCCTGGACCATCGTCTCTGGCCTCCCGCCGGACTCCCCGAAGGCCTTCCTGGTGGCCTGCCAGTAGTAAGCCGCTGCGATCACCTGTGCTTCAAGCTTCCAGGGCGGCATCCCGGCTATCGCACACGCGGTGGAAAAACTAACAGTGCGATATATAAATCGGTTTAAGGCTGCCACAGACTCATGCGATATTGCATCGCAAGGAAATCGCGCGATATTATTCTTAATACATTTTGTTCTAAATCGCCTATCGCAGCAGTGCGTGGGGTGACATGCGATTTAGAACAAAATGAACTAAAAATAATTACCGTGCGATGTTCCTACGTTGCGATAGCGCATGAGTTTGTGGGAGCCTTTATACGTTTCATTCCGGCACTCCAGGGTTTCATCTGCCACATCCTATTTCTAGCATCAGGTCCTCGTCAGTTAGAAACATGAAGAGATCCAGTCAAGACAAATTCAACGAGCGTTTACTAAAAGGCAGTCCAGGGTTACATCTCCTATCTTCGTGCCCTAACAGGAGACCAGCTCAGTGGTTCCAGAAGACATTAGTGTTACAAATGTCAGATCTCACATATGCTTGCAAGCAAACTGTGCGTGAAACCTTCCTATCACACCTAACAAACGACCTGATGACCTTGAAGACCTGAACCGATTTCCACCAAACATAGCTAAGAATAGTCTCGACGGATATTCCTTTCAAACAAAAAAACCGCATTAAAATCGGATCATCCTTTTGGGAGCTACGTTGCCTCAGACAGACACATACACACACTGACTCACACACACACAGCCACGTCAAACTTATAACACCCCTACGTTTTTGCGTCGGGGGTTAACAAAACGGCGAGCACGCTCGATGTTCGGTTTATGATGGATGATAAACTAGAAAAGTTCATAAAGCGGCTCCTTGCTCTAGTCTATACCTACCTTGCCTTAGGTTGTGGATTTGATTGCCATCTTGGATTTTGGCGGCCATATTGGATTTGAAATTTGCCGTAGAGTGCAGTATTCTGCTACTAAATCTCTTTCATTTGATACCTATATTGAGGCAGTTGGGCCAAAAAACAAATGGGTTATTCGTCATTTTCTGACGGCGGCCATCTTGGATTTGAAATTTGTCACAATAAATGTATTTTGCTACTCAAGCCCATTTATATGATACCCATATTGTGGGAGTTGTGTTAAAACATACAATCCATATCTTTGTGACGGCGGCCATCTTGGATCGATTTTTATCCAACATAGCTAAGAACACTCTCCGCTTATTCACCTTTCAATCAAAAAAAACTAAATCAAAATCGGTTCATTTGTTCGGGAGCTACGATGCCATAGACAGACACACACACACAGACACGTCAAACTTATAACACCTCGTCGTTTTTGCGTCGGGGGTTAAAAATGGTTTTTAATGTAAATATTGATAATTAAATTAAAAGGGAATCTACCACAGATAATATTATAAAAACCGCTTTATTTCGAAGCGGATTCTCAGACGATTAGAATGCGTTGTAATCCTGTCGGTTTTAACCGCATTCTGACAACAACAACAACATATACATTTTGAATTCAAAAATTATTGATGTCAGTCGTAGTTTCCCTTGATTTGAACTGAACATATTACAAAACTATTTGAACTGAATATATTATTACAAAAATAATCCCGAAAAGTGTTGCAAAAATCTAGTAACGGAAATTTAATGTATTTTTCTCTTTTCGTACGTGATGGAAAAAAATGTATTATTGTAACGAACACAATAATACATTTTTTTCCTAACCGACTTTAGATGATGACCGCAGATGGCGAAGTTTCGTCTTAAGTTCCTAACCGAGCTTGCGGCGAGGGGCGGGCTCTCCGACACCCCTAAGCAGAGAGCTCACAACTAGTGTTGAAAGGATTAGTTTGTTCTTAAATCGGTACATGAGGTCAAAAAAATCGGGATTAAAAGTTGCATAGACAGTTAACAAAAAAAAAACAAGAGGTTCTTAAGTCTGGGTTTAATTAATTGCGTTTTTAACTAGCAGTGTAAGTATAATTATATTTATTACCTAAATTAAATATGTATTTTTTATGAACAAAAATTTATATTATTGATTAGTTGTGAAATTTAGTGTTCCGATAGGATAAAAATCGTGGCGCGTCCTCTAATCCCTGAAAGTCGGGATATCCCGCGCAAATCGAGACAACTGGCAACACTATTCATAACCCTTTATCGATCGTCCTTATTTTCTGGATCGATATGACAACATTTTGTGCGTGCATTTACAAGTAAGTAAGTCTGTAAATAGTTTGCAAATATAATTGCACTCGGTAGAGGGCGCTATGATTATGTTTTTAAATAAAAATAAAATAAATATTGGACAACATCACCTACATTGCCCAGATTGTGTTCCTGATTTCAGAAACAACAATGGCACCACAACACCCAGACTCGTTCGTTTCTCATATTCAACCGACCGAGAATCGAACCTAGGACCTCAGAGATGGCGCGACGCTAAAGTCTGGCCCGCTCGCCTCTCGGCCACGGAAGTCGTCAATAAATGATAGTATGAGTATAAATAATAGGATAGTTCAGTGTTTTTCGGGTACGCTATGTTTTATTAAAACAACACTTGATGAGCTTTTTTAATTTCTTCTGTAAAGCTAATTGAATCAGTAAATACAATAGTCATTATGTTTGAGGAAAAAAAGAAACAGTAACGTTAAATTATTTAGTTTACCTACTTGGAAACCAGATTGTTTATTATTCATGATTGAGGAAAAATAAACATAAAAAAATCTTGCACCCAAATTGAAGTAAAATACCTTATACAGATCAGTATTTATTTAATTATTATATTAAAGACCAAATGTTCATCACATGATTAAAAAGTTTTGACTGAGTTGGGATCGAACCCACGATCATTGTTCAACCACTATCACCACCATATGCGCCATATTCACCATATGCATTAAAATAAATAATCGAATGTTCTTGATCGAGTTAAGCTTTGCTGGCTCAATCGATCATTAGAGTTAAGTCTTATTACGTTGTTATTATTAAATTTCGGTACAATATTCAAATCAACTTACGGGTAGACCAAACAAATACATTAAAATAAATTTAGAACATCACTACGGTACAATGAATAAAGAGACACAGAAAATATTTTTTTAACATATCGCACCTGTGTTCATATTTACAGCCGTCACGAACCATCTGACCCCAGTCGCTAAATCAAAATGAAAGGTGGACATTTTGAAGTGTTCGTCGTAATGGCTCAAGTGTGTATTTGTTGATAATACACCCAGAAAAGTTTCATTGATCCAAGTCGTACATGGATCATTGAAATGCCATTCGACTATCTGTTGAAAGAAAACCTATTTATCTAATAAGTCTTCTTTTTACATTCTGTTTGTATTTTTAAATGTTTCATTTTTAATAGGTAAGTACTCTGCGTGGTGAGTATAAAGTTAAGAAGTCATCTAGATTTTGATACCGAAAACTGAAAATACTTACACATTTTATTTTTGTAGGCGTTAATTATTTAAAGTAACTAACATATGGATATTTGAGTATTCTGGTATATAACATGTTGTTGTAAGATATTAGAGATTCATGGTGATGGTAATATTGTTATTCAAGCATTTCAATCATTCTGGTGTTGGTTTCGTACTCTGTAATTGTAATTAAAATGTTCACTGAGAAATACGCATTGAGTATTGGTGAAATAACTTAAAAATATAGTTGAACTAGCGACCCGCCTCGGCTTCGCACGGATGTAATGTAAATACTTAGAAACATTGGCTTTTCTATTCCTTATTACAAATAAAAACCTTCCTCTTGAATCACTCTATCTATTAAAAAAAACACGCATCAAAATCCGTTGCGTAGTTTTAAAGATTTAAGCGTACATAGGGATATAGGGACAGAGAAAGCGACTTTGTTTTATACTATGTAGTGATAGTGAAGTGTAAGGTAAAATATCGCTTGAATTATAAAACAAAATATTGTGTGAAGTTTGCAGTTGGTCAAGAAAGTATTAACTTATTTATTTATATATTTTAGCTTATTTATATTATACCACATGAAGAACTAACGCAGGAAAGTCGGTAAGGATGTTGGAAATAACAGTAATATCTAACAGCTTTACTTATTATTATATTATGAAAACGCAGAAAAACTTTTGGAATGTGGAATAAACATTATAAAAAATAGTGGCTCATGAACGTGAAAAAAGGTGTTTACATTTAATTTTAAGCATGAAAATTATTTTGATGCTAATTGTATTTTTCATTAGACACGGGTTTAATATACAATATAAAGAGCATAGGTAAGTCATTAACTTTTTATGCCAATTAATTGAATATTTTAACTTCTGTTCTTTGTACTGAGCCTTTGTTTAAGAACGGTAAATTCACATTTATAACTTGTGTTAATGATATGAAAATAACATTTTGTGAACTGTTATATCCTAGGAAGAAATTTATTTATGGGAGGGAAACCCAAATATTATTAGATGCTTAGAAGATTAAAAGGACAAAATATAAATTATCGTTCAGAAATTAATTTCAGGGTGTTAGAAAGTATTCTGTATTGATGTCAGGTACCAATGTTCTGAAGGAAATGTCTTTTATAGTAGCTACCATCCTGGGGGTTGTGATAAGATCGATGTTATAAAATACATCAATTTTGTGAGAGTTTTCAAAACAGGGATGCACTTAGGCTATTAAATACATATATCGCTGAAATGTATGAGTTTGTACGCTTATAACTTCAGAAATACTGGACAAAATTTGTATTTTATTTGTGGTTCAAAACAAGGTTCGTAAAAATAAAATAATTTATAACGTGATCGTACCTGTGACAAGCAGTGGTGTAGAAACTAGTTCTCATAAAAAACTGTTTTTTCTCCAAAATTAATAACAATTATTACATATTACTTAACCATTTACTAGTATCTATTAATGCTTAAAAGAAACCTTATTAAATAAAGCAATGCTGAATGCGTTTGAATTGCCTACTTTTCGAATAGTAGGTATCCCAATGGTTTCCAATCGATTGCGGGATTGGATTGTCCACTGTTCGCTCCGAATTACTTAAAAATTCTGTTAATTAGTATGAACGTACGTTTTAGTCGACATACTTATATTAAACTGAACACGAATTTTCATTTTGGAATAAGTATTTTTTGGCGTTTCAGAGTGACGAGGACGGCGGTTTCAGGTGTCCGAGGTGGTGCCTCCGGAGGGCGCAGGCTCTGCGCGGACGCAGCCTGCCGGCGGGGTGCACTGCGCTACCATAAAGTGGCCCCCGCGCCTCGCGGCCTTCAGTCCAACCTGAGAACCGCGACCGCCAACACGCTTTCGCGACGCCCACTCTCGCTACGAACCGCCGAGGCACAACACGCGACAGTATCCACTTGTAAGCGAGTTGCGCGCCCTTTCTCTCACGCAGTGTGATCGTGCTTCGGTACGTGAATGCAAAACCGGACTACTCTCTTGACACGAGATACCCACCAGGAATATCCGGCCGTCTGGACCTCTGAAATATTTCAACAGGTGAGTGCCGTTTTTTTTTGTCGTGCACGGCGAATGTTGTTGCATTTGCGAGTTCGATCGGCCGGGGGAGCCGATAAACCGATTTCGGTTTGACTTTCCAAAAGGTCCGCGCCTCCTTGAACGGAGTTAGGTGGTGGACTCGGTGCGCAGGCGCCGATCCGCGCGGGTCGCGCAAACTTTTCGCAGATATGCGTTGGCGTTCGGCGGATACTGGGCCGTTCCCTGACTCGGATTACCGATTACCTACACTTCGCGCACGACGTTGTACTGCTAAGGTTAACAGCTTTGAAGGTATTTGTAAATATTCAGCCTGCGCTCAGCTAATAAACATAGTCACGACGCTAGTGAATTTGTTTCGTCTCAACGTTAGAATTGTATTTTGGCTGTTGAGTATGCCATATTGATGTCACAGTGAAAAGTGGCGAGCGATTCGACGCGTATGTTTGCTTCTTTTGTTCGCTCATTATTCACCCGCGACTGGTGCGAAACACAAAAACCTATTTTAATAACACCTATAATGAGCCTCGAACTGGCTGAGTATTAATGAAAATAATTCAAATACCGGTGTATAGACAAATTGAAACGTACACTTTGCAGAAAATAAATTAGGTAATTAACTGATGATTTGATAAAATTTGGTAAAACATAAAATAATCTAGTCGTTATCAGTTAATTCGGAAACAATTTTAGGCCTTCTTGAGAAATTGTGACCTTACGGGTATTTGATTGGTTATTACGCAATATTTTTCTGATTAAAATATGACAAATAATTAAAGCGCACCTGCGCGTGTCTCGATTAACGCTGAAGGAACGTGCTCCGGAGTTCATTAACTAAATGCCTGCCGCGGTTACTTCAGCTATCGCTGAATGCACTTTGTTTATAAACCACCCGTAATACTTACCAGATTGAATACATGCTGATTTATGTATCAAACCCAAAGGCGTATCAGTAAGTATACTACCATTCGAGAAAAACAGAGTTAAAACAAAAAACATCAAAACGTTTATGAAATTCAGTCGGCAATTAAAATATGAAGTCATTTCCAATCTCGTATTTTTTAACCAACCCTGATAATAGGAAAACACAAAATAAATTACATTTCACAAAACTCAATATTTTATATCTACATCACTTCTTTGTATTTTTAAACTGGGTCATTTCAACTATTCATCAGTCACAGCCTTCGTAATATGAACAATAACTTAACAAATTATTCAATGAGCAGTATGTGTAAAACAATGTACCGGAGCAAAAGGCTTAAATGAAATATAAAAAGTAATCCTTCAGACAAATTGCTGGATGTAAACAAAATCCACCGATAAGTAAGGTTCCAAGACACTGAATTGCATTTATTAAATGTCCTTATAATGGTAAAATTGAAATAAACATCCGATTTATGCTCAGTTCCAATATTTGAAAAACGATCTCTTCTAGTTACGAATAGTAATAAATTATACGACGCGTAAGCTAAAAACGACTGACGGACGACTGATGACAGCTGGTATGTAAATTAAATTAAGGAACGGTATTAACGACACGTTGTCGGTGGAAGAAAAACGTATATTCATTTTTGACACATTACGAATCGTAAAATATGGAACCAGGCATAAATTAATCAAGATCATTTGTCCGTAAAAAAGTCATTTAGTTACAAGTAAAATCCGGCCCTCAGCGCAGCCGTTATAAAATATTTACACCAGTGGTAGACTGATTGTGGGTTAATTCGAATTCTCAAAATTTTAATTTGAAACGCTGTAACCAAGACCTTGTTAGCATATTTGCTTGAAATGGGAAGCGTATTTACCAAAAACCAGTTAAATATCCGACATAAATAAGAGCCACCGTTTTTTTGTTCTGACTTAGACGCATATTTTTTATAACCTCATGTCTGAAGCGAACTGGTTCTAGATTCTTGAGGGTATATTCGTAGATATTCGGTAGTAACACTCCTGCATACTTATTCACAATACGTCGTATTCTGGTGGTTTCGAATTCGAATACTCTGTTTAGTCTCTTTTAAACATAGACGATTGGATAAATCTGAAGTTTATAAATTAGGCCCCAATAGAAAGACATATAAATATAAATATAGAAATGAACTAAAACATATGGGACATAAAAGTACAACCAATATTTCGCGAACACGAGATATTAATCAATTATCTAATACGTATACAAGAAAAACAAAATGTACTGACTATTTATTCTGTCATAAATTGAGCACGAATATTTTCAAAAAAAGAAGACAACAATATAAAAAAATTACTTAAAATTTATTTTTAAATACTAATCTAACTAACGCAGACCTTTATAAAGTTTCTTTTTAGTTCACGGCCTTACAATAATGATATTTATGGCGGCATAGATATTTAAGTTATAAGGATGATGCCTCGGAACAAAAACTGAATATATTTAGTCCGTTAGTTAGTTAAGGTCATTTTACTGATGACCTAACACACATTTTTAGTCATCTACTCTATTGTGACGTCACGGCGGCCGTAAGAATCATAACCCTCCTTTTTTGTAGTGGGGTAATGAAGTGCGTGCTAAAAAGGTTTTACATAATATTTGCCTAATTGTGTTTGAAGGACAACGTAGCCCTTCCACAATGTTGTTTTACAGCTACTCCTTACTCGCAATATTTCGCAATGCGGTGCCTGAGGACACGCTTACGTTTCTGCCGGCGCGCGGTTACAAAATGCCTAAGAGGAGTTTTAAGCATCCTATATTTAGCTCGAACATCTATTTTTAACATGTCAAGCACAAATAATATTCTCATTCAAATAGTGTTTATGAACACAAAGATAAATTGCGACAATTTTATTATGAGGGTAGTTTGAAACCATAGGTTATAATGAAGTAAAATTTGTTAAGTAAAATAACATGATTTGTTGTTGATGTCCTGTGTTAGGTAGCAAACAAACTTTAGACTATTGCAAATATAGTTTGATTTTATTTATAAAAAATATTCTCATAAAAGAAATAGAATTTCAAGTTTTTTGGGATGCAAACAAAATTATGAACTGAGGTTTTGAAATGCACCAACATTAGTTCCATTAGGAAATTACTTATTAAAGTATGATGTCATGATTAAGTTTATTTCATTAATAAGTGCATCAAATAACAATAAGGCACTCTCTGGTATATCTATCTTAATTAGGTAGGTATAATATAATGCTAATTTGATCTTTAAAAAGAATACTTGGATTAAGGTAGTTAAGTCAGAGGAAGTAGTACACATGAATGTTTATAGGTGTAGTGTAGCAGCAATTTAATAAACAATTTGCAGCGTGTAAACTTAAACGAGTAAAAACTTATAATGAAGTTAAACCAGAAAGAAAAAATAAATAAAAACATGGAAATGAGTGCATGTCAAAATTTGTCCGCTATATGTTAGGTTAAATTAATGTGGTAATTACAAAATCTGAAAAAAAAATGTGACATACTATATTCATTCGCAGAGCAGGAACGTGTGAAAACACTTTTTCTGGAGATCATGACCTAATTATTACTTAAACAATTATACTACGTAATTTGTAATATATACTTAGTAATAACTGTATCTATCTCAGATTTCCTTTACGTCTGATTCTGATTCTTACCATATCAGACTGGTCATCAATGATTCCGTAATGATGAACTGCAAAAAGAACTGTTTCTGTATATTCAGTTTTACTTTAAATAATGTTTCTCTTTAGGTAGGTATCAGACTTAAATTGATAACAAATACGAAAAGTATATTCAATTAATTCTACTCGAATTTTCTTCAAAATTAGTTTCAGTAATAATGTCCAGACGCTGACCGATAACACAAACATTCAATTAAAAACAAAAATAAAAGGACTGCACAAAAAAAGTCTGAAGAAATTGAAGATAAGAAAATGGCTGACGTCCAAATAAATGAAAATATATTGCCAAAATGTATGTAAGTTTGTGTACTAATTCAGAATGACCGAATTGGACAATTATTTTTTTGTCAAGGTCCTAATTCAGTTTATTGAGGGCCTCTAATTTAATATTGATTAACATTGCCCGATTCCAATGCATCAGCTCAATTTGATAACTGTGAGCACCGTGACTATCAACCGCTGGCCAATAAAGATAAAACTATTATAGAGTGTTCTTATTGAAATGGTGGCCAGCATTTTTATATGCTGTCCAAAATAACGTCAACGATTTAAATGCGTCGTAGGAATTCGAATTGAACTGGATATAACTAGTACAATCCAGTTGAAGTCGGTGCTTGCTGTGAAGAAACTTAGCTTAGAAGGCATTGCATAACTCTGCTTGCGAGTTCAACTGCGCTCGGGTGATGCTACAAAATGTTTGTTTACTAATTGAATAAACGAAATTAATCTAAAAGATCTCCTATATTGCTGTCGCTAGAATCGCGGTGACTCATGCAAACAGCTATCAGAAAATGCAGAAAAAAATTAATCAAGATTTGAACTACAATGTGAAAAGATGTACTTAGTTGAAAATGAGTCAACTGTTTTTGATATCTTAGTAATTCAGTTAAAAAAGACTTGGCGAAAACAATCTAACATGAAAACAATAAATTTAGGCTTTCACCCAGACACGCCACAAACCCAAGTGTCGTAGTTTAGTTAGATCAGTTTGGTTAGGCCATTGAATCACCTGATGTTGCGTTAAGAATGAAAACTTCGCGGGTACTTCGGAAGTTATTAAGGTAGTTGGTTCAAGGCTATTGTCTAGTACGGTTCTTCTTTTAAGGGTTGAGGAGGTCAGGCGTCTATCGCTCCAATGTCACGATCAAACTCGTCCAATCTGGATCATTGTCCAAGCGGACACCTTGCTCCATAACGGGTGCACAATCAAATACATGCAAGTAAAAAGAAATCAGTAGTATATTTCATTCTTAAGCAATCTGTGTTACATTTTTATTCTTACGGTATTTGAAATCTATCAGAGTAAAATTAGTTTTTAATAAAGTTTCGCAAGTTAATTTAAAATTGTCGCAAGTTAAACAAAATGCAGGAAAAAAGGGCTTATTTGTTGTAAATGTTCCCCTTAGATTTGTAGTTTTCGATAAATTTCCGTTGACGATAAATAGTCACGTAATTATCATAAAATTATTGGTTGGCTGATATGCTTAAAGTCTATGTTCAATTAAGGTTTCCGATATGTTTAAAAGCATAAACACGATACTCTCTTAATTATAGTGAATAATTTAAGATCATAGCCTTATTTTATATTAGAAAGTAAAAAGTTGCCTAAATTTAACGCAGCATATAATTATTTTTGACACGTAACGCGAATATACTTACTATCTCTAATTAATGTTAGCAATAGAGAATTGAAAAATGACCTTGACCCCCATATAATCCAGTCTGCATTAACGGGATAACGGTCGATGCACATTTGTATAAATAAAAAGTTAGACGTCTAAATGCTTTATTTGCTCGGACACTCGGCATACTTATCTTAATCATTAGCTACATTCAAATAACTGACAACAGGTATTGAGAACAGATCGTATACATATTGTATGCCGTTTCTGTTCGTGTTTTTAGATGGACACCATTTTGAATAAGAACTCAAGCAAAACCAGTACTTAAGCAATGCCAAACTGATTTAATTTTCGACAATGTTATTTTATGATAACATTTCTAAACGTTGAACGTTTTGTTTGTTATTTCAGTTGATGTATATTGTTTTTTTTTTCTAAATGTATCTTTTAAAAACTCATTTAATCATATGAAAACAACATTTATAGTTAAAAAGTAGGTACATCATTAAATATTAAATGAGTCGGTAATATCGATTAATACCCAATACAGAATCCATTACAATTAATTAATATGATAATTGTATCTGTATAAAATTTTATTGCGTTGCTTGAGCACGTAAAATATTCATTGTTGTTCGCGTAGGACTATTTAATGGAATTGCAAAAGCTTCAAATAAATTTAGGAACAAGATTTATACAAAGTTACGTTTCGTCGTGTTAATCTTGTTTATCCAATAGGGAAATTTGGCAAAACTTTTTTTGACCGGTTATAGGTAGTACGATCGTTAGATAGTAAACTGAACAACAGGATTCATTTTAGAAAATTTCTTGTCGTTTACGCACTTGCATACAAGTTCACAGGTTAGTCAGGTTCCGGGCGTTAGTAGTCCAGGTCTAGAGTCGTTTCCAGGCTATTTTAGTCTCAAGCTCAGACTAAACGGTCAGGAACCGGTCCTGCTTGGAATCCAAGTTAAGCAAAGAAACTCGTTTGCTGAGTGCGTCGGCCGAGCGAATTTGGCAACGTATGTAGACAAATGCACTCATCGCAGTCAAGATGTTCGCTTCTCTTCAGCTTAATTTAATTTTTTAGATTATCAATACAAAATAATAATTTAAGCTTAAATATTATTGATTTATATTCAACAAGCGCTTTTTAAATATACGAATACCTACTTTTTACTTACGAATTACTACTAATACTCGCTTAAAATAAATACTTTTCTTTCTGGTATCCAAATGATTGATATATTTAAGTATATTTATGCCAAAAAACCGTGGTATACATAGGTATCCTCTGTTAATAACTTATAAATACCGATTGCGATATGCAAAACGTGATATGAGAATAAAATTTTACGGACTGTTTAAAATATTGATAAAAACACCAAATCATGCAAAAAGTATTCGAATTTTATTATTGTAGAATACAACAACAAATTTTTGCTTTGCGTATTTTTACCATAATTAGTTTTTAAAAATGTGCACATTTCATGTGATATTTATGTATGGACATACTTAAGTTTGACTTATAAGTATACATATTTAGTGTTCCAGGACCTGTGATCCAGGTATATAAACGGCTTATTGAAAAAACAAAAAATTCATGGCTACATACCTACAACCCTTACAGATCGAAATTGATCTACTGATTACTTGACTGCGAGTTATATTAACTACTGCATACAATAAAAGCAATTACAAGGCTTAATAGAGCGGTAAGGTTAACTAGTCGATCTTTTCATAAATACCAATTAAATGTAACTACATTTATAACTATTGTTTTAAATGCACTAATTATGTTTCCTTATCAATATTTCATAAAAATATGTTTTTTCTAAATGACATCGTACTGGAAAAACATATGCTTTTTCCAGCACGATGTCATTTAAATATACCAGAAGTTGGTAACAAACCAAAATCAAATCATTATTAAGTTATAATAGGCAAAAAAGTTTATTATCTACTCGTATTATTAGGTATGCATAAATATTATGGAGTCGTAATGTTTCTTCAGTCAGCTTGTAGGTAAGTATTTAATGTTCAGTATTGGAAAAATGTTCATATAGTTGTGATAGTTCAAAAGTAATTGCCTACTTCTATTTTTTTAATAAACTATTGGTTTAAGTTCGGGTTTTACTCCTCAAGCCTTTACCAGGGCGCAGGAATATAAACTGAAAGAAGTGCAATAAAATAATTAGTAACATTGGTTGAGATGTAAGGCGGTTGATTGTTTAGGTAATATGGCTCATTATTTCGTTGTCACACTAGTATTCATATGTAGGTATACATACGTTTCCATGCACAAATAACGGAGTATTTAAATAAAACACATGAATGGCTCGGGTTATTTCGTTTTGTTACAGAACATTGTGAGTAGAACGAGATTAAATTGTAGCTAATATATATATGGTCATAATCCGGTGGTCATGATATGTCAAATTTATATGAACAAATATGAACACAGCGTTTAAAGCTTTACTAATGTTAAGTGAGTTGAAACAGCATTTAAAATAGGTATCTCATTTAAACAACACTAACATAGTTTAAACAGCATTTAAAATAGGTATCTCATTTAAACAACACTAACATAGTTTAAACAGCTTTTAAAATAGGTTTCTCATTTAAACAACACTAACATATTTAAAACAGCATTTAAAATAGGTATCTCATTTAAACAACAACTACACTTACTTAACTTATTGAAATCGAATATCATGTTAGATATAAACTTTTTAAACAAAGGTTTTCATGGCGTTTTTTTATTTTATTTCATACGAATAGTTATGTGCCTAATATAAACGTGTTGCTATCCCGGAGGCTGGCACCAGTTAGTGATTGTAGGATACCATCCCCCCAAACTCTTAAACTGGACATTTCGCATTGTCAAGAGTTCTTGACTACTACTAGTGTAAATAGTTAGTTAGACACTTCATACTTTATGCATTCTTTATTTTGATGCTTGTGTAACTGTTTTTAAAATTATTTTCCATAGTACCAATAGGAGTCAGGATACTAAAAACAGTAAAAGACAGTAGTCTTTTACTGTTTTTAGTATCCAATATAAGGATATGCTGCCAAACATAGTAATGTTTGGCAGCATATCGAGAGAGTGAACACGAGCGAGGCAAGCATTATGCCGGTATAATTTATGTAATTGTATGAACGTTCCGCCAGAGTTCGGCGCTTTTAGTTCTAAAATCGTACGTTCAATAGGAACGTTATGCTTAGTTAGACCGTTGTTCTGCGCACTAGATCTTCACGACGAACCCGCTTCTGTCTCAAATAGATGACGGTGGCGTTCAATTTATGGCTTTATCATTATCGTCACATTATTAAGCACCATCAAGAACAAGAAGTAATTAATGTCATTTTGCCGCTAATCGCTGTAATTTATTTCAAATCCACCCTTCTAATATATTCACAGAACAATAAAACGAATGACAGTAGTTCACTAATTCTTAATCATGTATTCATAAAATCGAAATTTACCTGTACGTCTAGGGTTTGATTTATTACGAATGTTGAACACACACACAGTATGATTGTTCATCATCGTGATAGAGAAATGTTTTTTCGCATAGTACCTAATACCTAATTACCACAAAACAAAGCTAAGTCCTAACTATTCATAATTTACGACAGCGAGTATACTTATAAATACATACCTTCATCAGGGTGTACGCGCGAGAAGTGTTCGTTATAATTCTTCAACAACATACTTCACGATGCATTTAAAATGGAACATACATTCTTATCTACATTGCTAGGTAATTTTATTGCATGAATAAAACTCTTTTTTACCAAGGAGCCAACGTAGACCTCAAGCAAAAAAAAAGCTTCAATTGCAGTTAGGAATTTGCGACTGTACTTAAAAACAGTTCTTTGCAAAAATGAATAATTGCAGTTTTTGTATAAATTGGATTTCTGCTTGCCGATTTATATTTCTCGAGCAATCATAGTCTCCTTTCCCAATAAATTGCGGTTGAAGACAACGCATTTCTAAAAACAAAACAGTAAAGTACTATCGCATCGCTGCAAAAGCTATGCAAAATATTGCAGTAACTGCCCTTGACGTGGACCGGATAATCTCCGCTCGACTAACTTCTTGGTCGCCTCATTCCAGAGCTAGACAGAACGATTGTGGTCATGTCGAGCCCTCCACAGCACAGCTCTCCGCAGGATTCCCCATCATCTATTTCTGTTAACAAACTATCAGGCGTACTCAGACGGGTTGACATAGTAATGTATGTTATTTTGTGGCTGCGGTACCTATATGATTTCTTTATCAGTGTCACTCTGGGTCGTCCTTAACGATTTAGCTCATTAACAATCAATATTTTGCCACTGTCTGCCCATTCGAAGACATACGTTTTTACTGTTTTTACCTCTCTAAAATAGGAAATAAATTGATAAGGGATTTCTAAAAATATCTATCTGAAATTAAGGTTATGTGACAAGAGTATAAATAAGTATTTTGAATGTGTTGATGATTTTCATTCATTCAGAGTGAAATTGTTTTTATTACTTTTGAGTTATTGTCTAAGCCAATGTTTGAGCAGCTTTAAGAGTGTGGATTTACCACAAAAACTACGCATTAAGTCCGTACGCACTTACTCGTTCGCACACATTTTATTATGGCGGGGGGAGTGGAGGGCAAACGCAAAGCAAATCTAAATTAACATAGTGTTGAATCATTAATCTGAACAAAAGTGCCTTATATTTCAGTGCCAGTAAATGTAAATATTATGTATCAACACAATAAAGTAGTGGTTTCTAAATCTTCCATCTTTAAAAAGTGTTGAGTTGGGCGATAAAACTAATCTTTACTATTTCCGAGAGCTGTTCGCTTCTAATGATCCTTGTTTAGTCAATCATTAGTCGCGGGACATAACGCTGTACGGTACTTGGGGTAAGTGCTACGCTTACTGGTTTGTCACGTTCTATGTGTTCCACACACTGCCCATTCAGGCGCGTGTTATATTGAAAAGTCGTGCCCACTGAAACTTTACGATCACTTACGCTTGTTTGCGTTCAGCTAAATATACGTCATTCGTTACATATGGTATCTATTTATTAATTACCTTGTGGTTACGATGGTAAGAGTTATATTATTTCTGTGGTGAGAATATGCTTGAGTGATGTTGAAATTACGAGTTTAAAATAAACTACCGTTTCTTGCTGAATTATCATCGTTGTATGTATTTGAGTTTCGAAGTGAAATAAACTAAAAATCCTAAGTTAATGTTATAATCAACTTAAAAGCAATAATGAAAAAGTCCCTTTACCTACCACTTAGCATGCACCCCCAAATTCCCTGATCGAATTAATCGAAACTTTATTGGTTCGACCTCATTCCATAGTAGAACAGATTAGCCTGTTCCACTACGAGACTCTCTTGCTAAGGATGAAATAACTTTTAAATCTAATGGGTTAAAAAACCAATAAATCATAGTAAAACGGCAAGATAAGCGACAGTATATATTACCAATTTACATGAATATATCCTTAAAACCATCCTCTGAGGCCAACCGCTCCAGTATTAACATTCTAATTTAATCAGACGGTATTTCCTGCTGAATAAACAGTTCTGTCACAGTTTATCTAGAGTAAATGAGCATGTGTCATTTATACGTATAAACGTATTATAAATATTGCTACTTTATTGTTATTCAAAACGGAACACTGTCGAATTCATGGTAGTCACTAATGTGATGCAAAATATTTGACGAATTTTTTTTTCTCGGATAAACTTAAATGACTGAAGCTGTTGAAACGAGCTGTTAATGTTACTTACTTTAAATTTCATCAAATTGCTTGGGTATTATCTAAGAGATACTCGTGAAGGCCCTTAAAATGGGTTCATGTTTTTTTTAATGTACCCCGTAAAACATTAAAAATTTAAACTATCAAACGGGTGTGGGGGACAGTGACACCTTTCTGGTTGATACCGAGTGGCCTGACCTCTAAAAGCTGTCCTTGGAAACGGGACATCGCAGCTAATAAATAAATATCCTTCTTAAAAAGATCATGTGGTTATGTTACTTATTATTGATGTTTTTTCAAGCGAATGACTCATGCGTCTGTAGGCCAGATGCAGAGATAGGTATTTCCCGAAACCGCGATGATGCGTAAACTGAAAATATTCCACAAATTACGAATATTAATATAAACCAACATATTCAGTAACTTTTAAACCGTGACTTATTAATTGGCTGTGACGAAATTGAGTTTTCAGCTTAATGAAACTAAAACTGACAAACAACCTATTGTTGAAAGACAGCTTAGGAATATGTTATTGTACCAATGTTAGAGGGGGTGATAAACATACAATAAAGATAATGTGCTTTTATTTTTTACTATATAGTACATTTAAAAAGAATTCAAGATAATGCTAAACAATCTTTATATAACCAAATCAAATACCAGGCTAATAATAAAAGACGGCACCGCAACACCCAGAACCGAGACAATATAGAAATGTTATAGGTGTGTTTTTTTATAAATTACACATCAGTCTATATACAGTACAAAATATGTGACATATGACCGTATAAGATGGTTTATATTTAATTTATTTGTAATTTATTGAACTACGGCCTAAAAAAGAAATATATTTAATTAACTCGTGGTTTCATATAGCCCGACGACTAAACGTGCAGAGTAGGTACTGTAAAATCAGTTACTTTATTAATCTTACTAATTAAACAAAAGCAGTGCCATCCAATGAAATATAATAAATGCGTGTTAAATTAGCACTAAAAAGTAGGTTCTAGCTCGCTAACTACAGAACTCGAAAATACATACTCTATAACAATTCTTCGAAAAGTCACAATAGTGTATCATTTGTCAGTGCTTGTCGGGCTTAAATATAATAAAGCTTTCAAATAAACCAAAATTAACATTGAATACATACTCACCGGTGGTGCCATAAAGTGCATATACGTTTTTGTTGTGCACAATGCCAAAAAACAAACACGGCAAATACTGCCTGTTAAAACTAATGAGTTTGTAGATCTTTTCGGAGTGAGCAAAGTCAATAGCTAAGAAACAGGTGACCGTTAAGTTGGCATAGATAACTCTGCCTGACATCGTTTAGTTAGATGGACGGAACGGGACCTACTATTGAGACAAGATCCAGGATGGATACAGATGCCAGATTAGGGTGACGTAAATATAATAAATGCGCACCGTTACTTTATTATCGCGGTAACCATTATAAATTGTATTATTCAGTGTCAGTAAAGTAATGCATACTTGTTTGGTGTAGAAGTATCGTTCATGCACGTTTGACCCACAAATCATTTGTTTGCTCTCTTTTTAAATGTCATTCACGTTGAAGAACAGTTACTTAGGGCGTTCCACTTTTGGCATTTTGCTAATGTTTTGACATACCTGATCTACGTCATGTTTTTGCACGAAAACCTCAATGTATGTCTAGAATTCGCACTTGTTTCCAGTATACTGGATTCATCTTATTTGACGTAGTAAGTAGGTATATTGACTTCCATCTATAAAGAGAAGGCCTTTGCTCTTCAAGCGGTACGGGCAATAAAATATAATTTCTTGGACTCTTGTGGGGTTTTCATAGAAATAATTTTAAGGTGAGATGGTTTATAAATTAACGCACGTGACTAAAACTATCTGACAGAATTTGTTCAGAACAGAAAAAATACATAACAAAATACGAATCTTCTGTGTGCCTAACGCCACTATTAAATTCGGACGATATAAAACAAGTATCTGCAGGTCATGTATAATCCGTGTGGTTCGTTGGTATGTAAAGTCATAGAACTTATGACAGACTAGCTGTGACTCCTTATTTTTTATTATTTATATTGATTAAAAAATGATAGTAATTTCATTTTTCAAATGAAATGTGCTGCCAAAATGACGGCTAGACTAGGACAAACTTTAAATAGAAAACGATATGATCTGAAGCTATTAAAACGTCTTCGTATTCAGGGAAATGTTTGTCATAAATGTCACTTGGTATTATTCGTTTGATTGGAGTTGGTAATTCGCTGGTACCCTGGCCAGGTAGGTACGCATAGGATATGGCATTGATCACGTACCTACGTAACGCTGCCGCCACCACGCCAATACGACCTCACGCCTTATGAATCGCATGCTACACCTAAACAAATCTAAAAATAATAGCATTTACCTGATAAGCAAATGCCCGTATGTCTAATTATACTGCACATTACCAGTTTGAGTCGATGCTATGGTCCGGACATATCTGGCTCTAAACGTGTGCCAAATTGGACCTTACACGGTTCTCATAAGGATAACATTACGAACGCGTGGTACCTACTAAAAACACGTGACGTTATGTAAAATATGCATTCATTAATTTTTGAATGACACTCGTTAACAGTTAACAAGAATACAATATTACTTTCTTGATTGTTTGGTTGAGATGAATTCATGTAATTAAACTAATGTAGGTACTTAATATGTTGTGTCACAAATGTTTTCATTGTAATCCTTTATCCAAATAAATAAGATATATATATATATATATATATACTTTATGTATTGCGCATTACATAGACGAGCAAGTTAAATAATTTACCAGGATTTAATTTGGATATTTGCTAAGAAGAAAACGACTCAGACATATCATAGTTAAAATAATTTAACGGGTCAAAACGCGACACCATTTTTATTTAGGTGTTAATACGAACTACTTACTTTCCGACGTTTCGGTTAGGTTGCACCAACCGTGGTCACGAGCTGACTAAAATGGAACGCGAAAGTCTTAAAATTTATATCATAGTTATCTGGTAGAAAAGTTAAAATTTACCCATTTAAATAAAAATAATATTTTGAATAATCTCTTTGTACTGAATACCGGATGTTTGTTATTCAGTGTATTTCACACCACTCATATTTGTCAATGCCCACGTTACTTATATTAGATTACGTGTCCTATCTGTTGAAAGAAAAATTCTAGGAATGTAGTGAAATAACAAGAGTTAATATGTAGGCAACAATTACTTTGGTTACTCATACCTGAATGAAAAATATAAGTTCATTCACGAACAATCGTATTCACATGAATTTGTCATCTATGGAATAAAGAGAGATAGATACGAGTAGGTATTATTCATTCGCACGGGTTCACAATTTATAACTAATATTTTAACTGACATTAAAATAAGTTTTTTTACCTACTGGCCTATTGAACAGTTTGTTGATCGTATTTATAAACACTTTACCTGCGGCGATCTTTCGGAAATATACGATTCTAGTAGGTACCTACTCTTTCCTTTATTTACATCGTGCCATTAGATACATTAGTTTTTCGACTAACTGATTATAATTATCATAGAATATAATTCTAGTATCCAATTTCCATTCTATGAAAAGTTAACTTAGTAAAATTGGGTAGTTAGGTATACCTACTCCGTAGGTAAGTCAAACATTATTATATGGTCAACAATGAAGATGTTTTGTTTTCTCTAAATATTAGATTGAACTCTAAGTGACTACTTATTATCTCTCGTTTAGCACGACACATCTGATAGACTTAGCAAATATTGAATATGAACTTATTTACAACATCGCTAACAGTACATCGCCAATTCTTCAAATTGTGCCGTGTTTACCAAATAAAAATATATACCTTTGTGAGATGAGTCTCACAAAGGTATATATTTTTATTAGCCCTCAGGCTAGCTAACAAATTCGCTTGTAGTGATTACTTTTCTAAATAGGTTTAAACCCATGTTTTAGAAGCAGTAGTTAGTTTTATTTCATCGATGGATAGAATAATAGTTGTAGTATACGCTACCTACCGCGTTTTTCTACAAGATGGGTTTCTTCAAGTTAGGGTTAAGTAGATTTGGACCAAGCGAATTGGTGAGGCATCCATTTTTTACCTAATATCAGACAGCATAAACAGTGGTTACTGCAGTTTTACCAAAAAATGCTGTACTGTGGGTTCGCATTACAAATAATATTCAAAGCCGAATTAACGGTGTTAATGCGTAACCTTTCAGATAGAACATATTGACAAAATAAGAATGCATTATTTAAATTTTTAACGAAAAAAAAAGAATATACAACAGAATCAATGGTCTTTTTTATAATAGAAAATAATTTCTACGACCATTTCGTTTTATAATTTTTTACTAAGTGCTAATGTGTAAATAAATACATCAATGAATTGGTTCGCATGCGAACAAGTGTTGACATCGGTATATACGTCACACTATAATAATTCAAAGCGATATGACAACACCACTTTTAAAGCATTTAAATATTTGTCAACGTTTTATTTTTCACGGAACTATGTTCACGTCACAAAAGGAAACGAGTATTAAGAGCAAATACTCATGAATTGGAGACGAAGGCAGGTGTCATCTCTCCACCTGTTTAATCCTATAAATTATGAGAAGATCAGATATACACTAGCCAGTACCGATTTGAACACTGCAGTCTTTAGATAATAATACTCAACTCATTGGTCAGTGAAACCTCAATATAAAAGTTAAGTAGGTATCTACCTACATTACGGTTTTAACTAATGTACGTAATTTAAAGAGGTTAAGAAATGTTTGATATAAGTCAAAGTACGATGGATTATAAACTTTGTAGATTTTGTACAGCCTTATGCACTGGGTTTATAGAAACTATATCGTACTGCGTTCACCGTCATGTAGGTACCTACTTTTGATCGTAATAAAACATGTCGTAATTGGTTTGTTTATGGCGGATCAGAAAATTATAAAACGTTTGCTTTGATTTTCGTTTATCTTTACTTGAAAAGATATCTGGCGAACTTATAAAATGTTTGTTACAGAAAACAAAAATAAATATTTTATACCCAATGGGAAACTTTAATTTAGTTTTAGGTAAGTTAGTGTTCCGTTATAAAAAAACCACTGGAGAAAGACTCTGATTTGGCAAAAATAAAATTTTCTAAGAAATAAGTAGTTGGTTATAGTTCTATCAAGATCAATACGTAGGTACAAAAACCACGTCCCACTGTTCCTTTTTTTATACTCAAATATGCTCATCTTCTTGATTTATTGTAATAAAGTCCTTAAAACAGATTTAATAATTGTTTGTTTATGAATGTGAGGGTGGATGGATTTCACCAAATGTCTTACCCATTGAAAACAAGGTTTAACATTGTATTTTTTCGTTTGAAATGTTTTTTAATTTTATATTTAAAATTTAAACCAAATCAATTAAAGCCACGAGCAAAATGTTAACGTCTAATGAAAATTCTTACATATTATTATTTAAGAACAGTGTTTAGATAACTTTGGAGCACATTGGAATGAGTTTAAAATACATTTACCATTATTTACAGAATCACTCACCTATCTCCTGAATATTATTACTATGCGGTTTCTTCATACTTTATACGAAATAATTATAAGAAAGTCGATGTTATATTTCACTAATCACTGTTACGGTCGTTTAGCGTCAGCATTACCTAATAAAAAGGTTTGTTTAGAAAAAGATGAAATGTGTACTTTTTGTGTGAAGCGAGTCACAACTATGAGTACAACAGTTTGTTAGGCCTCCCTATTGTGTGCTCTTTCTACACCCATACGATTGTTTCACTGACTAAACGACTATACAACATTTGGTTGGGCACTTACTACCTTGATATTTAAAATCCTTAGTAATATCCTATTAACATCTAAATCCAGTAGTCAAACTGTCTCAAGTTTAATTTTTTTTTATATTGCACTTCAAGATTGACCTCATCCCACCTGATGTTAAGTGGTAATGAGGTCCTAGCTTAAGGGCGACAAGTACAGCATAATAAATCTGTTATTGGACTTGTCGCCCTTACCTTGAAGGCTTGACACGTGCTACTAATGTAGCACCCCCCAGGAGTTCTGGAAACCTTACTCACACGCAGGAACACAACAAAACAGAAGTGATTGTTATTTGGCTGCGATCTTCTGCAAGGTAGGTAGGTATTTCAAAAGTCGGGCTGCTCCAGTTCGAGCGATAAATCGTTATGCCCTATCTCGATTAAATTTATTTTCACTACGCGATATCTCATTTCTATAAAAGTATTCTAAAAAGCGTGGACGCTACCTCGCTCCTGTACATTCTATCACGGTGAATTACCAAAAAATACTTTTTCATCCAAACCAACTCCTTATAATATGATAGTATATACATAATCAAAATAATATTTCTCTAAAGTAGTTTGGTGCAGTTGTTCTGAAGTTATGTATGTACATATAATTTGCCGATTCATTTTATTTATATAGTAGGGAGATATATTAAAGTATTTCTAAAATAACTGCAAGAACTTTGTACCTCCGACGAATAACATATAATATACCGATACTCGTTATTCGTCTATATTAATGTGTATGCATCAGGCCCCAAAAAGTATATTTACAATATAACTAGTAGGCCCTCGCTCGCGATGTCGCACACGTACCTACTATCTCCATTTTTCCCACAATGTCCATCGGTTCATCTGTTCTATTATAAAGGCTTCTTCGATAAATTGACTTTTTCAATTTGAAGCAGTAGTTCTTGAGATTAGCGCGTTAGACAAACATTTCGGCTTTGTAAAATTAGTATACATTTGTTTTAAGGGTTCCGTTGATATGAATTCAATAGAAAATACCTCATACAGAATAGGGAACCGCTACTCAGCAGTCGTCAGCATTCAACATTTCCTCGAAAAGAAACTCTAAATATCGCTAGAATGCGCAGGGAAAAGTATCGTTTTTTGGCTTTCACGAAAAATGATTTCTATTATGTATATACACTTACATTTGTCTCATATATATTATTTATGTTAACAAGTGTTGGTAGTAGGTCATTAAACTCATGATATTAAGCCACATATTCACTAATTGCATTTATTTAACATAGCTAGCTAGTTTTATGCGGGTAATGGTACCTACTAATACGTCTCAAAACAGAAACATTCGTATCTCAATACATGAGAAGTAACGATATTAAAATGCTCTTGTGATGCAACAAACTTTTAAAGTATAAACGTTTTACCGATTTATTATAAACATTGTACATTGGTATTGTCTGCTGGTAGTGCAAGTGCTTCAATCCAACTTTAGTAAAGGTTTTGTGGATTTTAAGGGTAAACATGCTTAAGGGTGAAAAAAATGGAATGTAGTTCAAGCCGTGCATACGAATGTTGCAAACACAGTCAAATATAACCACAATTTGTAGTGCCTTAGAGACTAATGCAGATTGTAATTTTCAAACCACACTAAAATCAGTTTGAGCTACTAACACTGGAATCAGCTTCGTGATTTTGATGTAATCTCAATTATTTAATTAATTATTTTTTTAAATGTTTATTCGGTGGATGGTTGACGTAAATTAGACAACGCAACATGGCGCATAATTCTGTGGTAAATATTTAAATCTCCTTTGTAACACAAATATGTACTTGTCGCCCTTAAGCTAGGACCTCATTACCACTTAACATCAGGTGGGATTAGGTAAATTTTGAAGTGGATTATAAAATAAAATCACGAACAAGATCGCACGCAACACATCACTCACGCTTAAGACAACAAATATAAGTTTGTTTTCCAAAGGGACCAGACCGGGGATCGAACCTAAGAACTCAAAGATGATGCGATGCTAAAGTCTAACATAGTATGTTAGACTTTAGCATCTATAATGACGGGAAACAGCTCCAGCAGCAGAGCCTTTGTAGGTACTCGCTATTATAGTCTTCATAACAATAACCGTCAGCTTAATCGTGTTTACAGCTAACCCTGCAATCTGTTTGATTCGCTGTTTCCGGCTAAAACAGGTGGAACGACCTGGAATTTGGCGCTGGTATTATTACACTGTCATGTAATTTGCCAGTTAAGTATAAATTTAAAACGTCCTTAACATTGCGCGAAGTGATTGAAATGTTCGCGAGGAAACAAGACACCAACCTTGGCTACTCAAGAATCGTTACCGCAAATCTTTCACGATTTTTTCTATCAACAGGGTTAGCACGTGGTTCATTGTATGCGTGAAAAATGGCTCAAACAATCCTTTTAAAAAAGAACCAGGAAAGAAAGACATTTATTGGCTACATACCACTCCAGCTCTAATAATGAAAAATAAAAGACTAAAAGTAATACAAGGGAAGATAATAACATACAACTAAAAGTGTTGTGTCAGTGTGGTTCAGCATTTGTTTCTTCAGCATTTAAGAAAATGAATCATTAATTTTCTAACCGGTATAACTGAAGTACAAAGAAAACTAGCTTAAATATCCAGGTCTAATGTTATGAACCAGTGGCAAGTAGCTGCACGTATATTATACAAATCGGGAATCACGACAGTAACTCCACAACAAGACCCGAGAAAATTAAGACAACGTGGTTTTCCATATTGATCCGAAAGATCTTTAAACATTATATTCTACAAAAAGCTTATGATCTATTTGGGAGGCCAGTTTTATTGTAGGATTTAATTTCACATTTTTGAATCTATTTTGATTCGCCAAGTGTAAAAAATGTGTGTATCTAAAAGTTGTTAAGTTTGAGTGTGAACGATTTTAAAAAATTTTCATCGCAATAATTCGTCATCGTATTATTAGTTTTTTTTTAATGCAGCTTCGGAATATCTAATACGTTTCTAATACGACGTTTGTAATTCATGGGCATCTAACATTTCTTCGTGTCACAAAGGTTTTTAACTAAAAGTTATGGATTCATCGTAGTCTTGTTAAACATGCTTAAAATTAAACACAATTGAGCAATTGGGTACAAACCATAACCGCTGATTTAGATCCCAGAAAAAAAAACATAAAATTGAAATCAATTACGTTGTTAGCTTCTAGAAAAAAGTTTCCCGTGATTTGTTTGTGTCAAGTGTGCATGTTCATTACTAGATGTTTTTGCGATTGCATCGCCAAGAAAACAATAGCCTCAAGCCTCATTAAATAAGGTACTACAACTATAAAAAGTAAATTGATGGGCCCATGATGACTTACGAGAAATCTTTTTCACGGAGTCTTTTTCGTGGTACTAAATTTTCGGTATTTCGCCGGAAACCAGTGGAAGTTAATTTTTACGCTTACATTAACTTTTTTGTTTAACTGCGACTAAGCTATTTATGTAACAATGATTATCAATTTGGTAAGAGAAACAAAGATGAAATAGCCGATTACGTACGAAAACAAAGATGTTTTAAAGGCAGCACTTAGGTGGGCTTGTATGGTAAACGTTAGATAACATCAACTTTCTTTTTAAAACAATTATTTACACAAGGGACTAATTATGTTTGCGACTTGGTTTGGGTGGCCTGCAGGATTTATATTCTCTTCTTCTACCAAACATTTTGTAGATGCAAAACTGTGACCTAATGAAATGGCACCGGCAAAACAAGGCATAATTATGCTTTCTTTTGTTCTCTTTTGAATTTTGAATTAGTATAAACTGAATTTAACTTAGAACCTTTTTGCAACATATAAGTACGCAACGATGGGGACATAACATTTTATTTGTATTTTGCGTGACTTATTTCTTGAACTTATAAAATAGTATCTAATAATAATAAATATAGTATTCATCGTGAATAGGTGAAACAGAAATATACGGTTGTGCATAATATTCACTGGTCCAAGCCAATATGCCAAGTTACCGTTTTTCTGCTAAGGCGAGTGGAATTTTTTTTTCATGATGACAAATAACGCATTGTTTTCTTGAGTGCCAGATTGAATAAGCACGAAAACAAAATTACAAATATAAATAGGAGCTAGAAGCCAGTTTGATAATTCTAATCGTTTGTCACCTCTTCGGGCACACAACTTTAAATCAATATTTTTCTCCAGTTTTCGCTTAGGTATAGTGCCTCCTTTCGCATGGTCTAGAATAATTTGCTACTATCTACTGATCTATGGACACATGAGGTTAAGGAGCCCTTTCATTAAAAAATGTAGACCAAATGTTTACTTCAATGAAAGTATTGAATATATCTTAAATTCACGGTAAATTTGCCAGTATTTATAGCACATTAGGTGAAATGAATAGTAAGCTGCAAAAATCTATTTACGGAATGCTTGAGCTATCCTCAATCTGATTTGTGAAATAGTAAAAAGAAAAAACATTCAAGATGTTATAAAATTAGCCAACTTTCAAAGTAATTAAAAGTATTTCAACAACGGTACATAAAAGCCGAGCTTACTATACAGATTGATAGTTTAATCATCGTTCTATAATTGTATCGACACAAATTATCATAATATTATAAGATAATGATTTATTAAATCAAAGTCAAAATGATATCGTGGTTAGAAAATAATTTCAAATGAAATCCCTATTTCCAACCCAAACATACTTACATGATTTACCTAAGTACAAGCTATAAGCAAAAAATGTTTGCACTCATACGCAAGAATAATACCATCTGAACAGCAAGGGTTTTTTCGCAATATTTTATCGTGTTTCCGATCTTCAATTATTCAAGCGAGATTTTTTGTTGCCGCACGAGATGTTCACGGCACGAGATCAAAGCGCTGATGATTGATTGACGCATGACGATTCACGATACGAACTGAACTCGCGTGTTTGTACGTAGCCAATCTTGAATAGGTGAAAACGACGAATGCGCAACGATCGAACTTAATTGAACGCTCTAGACGTAGACGTCATGTGCGTCGTCAAATGATGTTAGTTTCATCCCCGTTCACTTAGGTACTCACTTTATGTGAGTACACCTGTATGTAACCATACAATTTTAATACTTATTTTCATATAATTGACGTTATCTTCATATAATTGATAGTAATCAAGTAGTAGAGTATAGGTACTCAACTATGGGTTGAGTATATCCATCCAGCGGATTGTACGCCTTCATTGGTAGGTTCAGCATCAACCTAAGAATCTTATGCTTTATCGCAAGTTTTCTGTCTGTAAACAGTAAAAAGTTCAACATTTATTCCTTGCCACATGTATATCACCTTTTTTGTCGGGAAATTCTATTAGGAACCGTACCTATACCCAAGGAAAAATCAAGGCTACTGTGGACTCCATAGGAACAGATAATCCGCTAAGCTCCCCCCCCCATTTTTTTGCGAGAGAAATATAATGTGCTTATTTTAAAATTAAATAAGATAATCCTGAGAAGTATAAGAGTACCTGATGGTGTACGCGTTAACACATATAATTAATGCGTCCTAAATAAATTAAGATTTATCTACGCCTCAATTTTAATTTATAGATTGAGGAAACTACTAGAGTTAACGGCCAAATTTCAGAGCTCAAACAGTACCTAGTCCTGTTTTATTTGATTAAAATATATTCTCACAAACTCTTGATTATAAGCAAATAACAAATCATCAATTCGATTAGTTCCTTGAAAAAGTGGTCGTTATGAGCCTTTTGAATAGTCGTGAGACGCCAATGGCTAGGCGCCGAGGCTAGATAGATGCGCCGACCGCGAGTTAATGACGCAGTGCAAACAAGATAACAGTGAAGCGACAACAAGCGCAAGAGGCGGTAAGTGTTGATGATCGTTCACGGAATCCATTTTACAAAACAATGAACGTTGTCACTTGACAGTGAAATAATATACGAGTTAACGCAAGGTTTATTTTTCGAAATATGTGACCTTAGTTGACTTTTTAAAATCATTGATTCATATTGGCATAAAATTCTCCAACACTAAATTTTAGATCTTTGTAAAACTCCACCAAAGTTGAATGTTTACATAATCAACTATTCATTAATTGCAAAATATTCATCTTTTATCTATAATCTATTATGTAAGTACATTTGTAGGACAATACCAACAAATGAGTTAAGCACCATTTTCAGATCACCGAGAATAAAATGGCTGAGAAAACAGTTTTTTTTCTTAGAAAATAAAAGGTTTTTAAAAGACCCTTGCATGTAAAGTTGCATAGATAACTGGCAACAATGCCCAGGAAGATTTAAATATCATGTGTGACACATTCACATTGCTTCAGCAAGTTGCATGGGGCGCATTGCAACGCGTATTGCTAGCTCCAAGGACAGAGTGGAGACGCTCCACTGTAATTTCTTCCTTTTGCAGGTGACGCGCTAGTGGATACGTCACGCAGCCTCATTAGTGTAGTCGGGTTATACCGAAAGAGCCTTGCAACAAGGTTGTTT
The DNA here is from genome assembly GCA_037074685.1 of Glyphodes pyloalis. Classification (NCBI taxonomy): domain Eukaryota; kingdom Metazoa; phylum Arthropoda; class Insecta; order Lepidoptera; family Crambidae; genus Glyphodes; species Glyphodes pyloalis. Next base: position 19,861,368 of record JAYKKO010000001.1, read on the forward strand.
CGGCCGCTGCCCGTGTGCGGAATCCATAATAGCCTTGCAGAATGTATGGCCGTCAGTGAGCGGTCAGGCACACATTGTCTTACCCCTGCAAACCGTGACGTATACTACAGGAGCTACATTGGAGCCATATATAATAGAACTTGTAGCGATACCAAAAGGTTAATAGCAAATAGGTATGAATACTTTACGAAAAAATTAAGATGTAGGTTAAATTACATTTTAAACACGAGTAGCTGTCACTTAGATTAAAGTCCGCATGTTATTCATTTTATCCGAATTCAAAAGACGTGTACCTACTCGAACTAATAAGATATATCTCAAATAGAAACGTCACATTATTATCTGTGAAGTATATATTGAGATATAAGAGTGACAGGGATGACAGCTTGTCATAAATGTTTCATAAATACTACAATCCTCTCCTCTAAATGGAAGGCACTCCTTAATTAACACAAAATATTACAGTAAATTTAATAATAAAAACACAACTAAAACTAGGTACTGAAATAAAAACTCAAAACTTATACTGCGGTGGGTTATCCAACCTGCACTTGCGTAATGGTCTGGACTGGTGGTGAGTTACCAGAAGAAACTGAGTTTGGGTTTTTGTTGACTATACCGACAGGAATGTTTTGAGTGGGAACAGAACTGGACTGCTCACTACTGCACGGCATCGGGTTGAGCCACTCCCGAAGACCCTCCTCTAGACGGTGGTGGCACAGCTAAGGCATTACGTGGTACCGCTACAATATTACTTGAATACCTTCGTCTTAACTGGTCAACATGTCTGTGCGCTTCTCTACCCATCGTGTCTAACGTCTTGTAATCCGTGATTCCTAATCTTTCCACTATTTTACCCGGAACCTACTTACCATTTCCCTGATACTGCCGTATCCACACCTCTTCTCCTACTTGAAAAGCTCTGCCTGTATTATATTCATTAGCCTGCGGTGGTCTACTACAATTCCTACTACGATCAGGTCTTAAAAGATCGAGTTTTGTTCTTAATTTCCTTCTCAGCATGAGAGTGGCCGGACTTTCGCCAGTTGTGCTATGTTCAGTGTTCCGATAATGCAATAAATATTTATTCAAGAACACTGAACTATCCTTTTTCTTCCGAATTGCTTTTCGGATTACTCGTTTAATAGTACGAACAGCATTTTCCGCGGCCCCATTAGACGCTGGGTGGTACAGAGCCGAAAATAAGTGTTCGATTCCATTCGTTTTGATGAATTTCAAAAATTCTGCGCTCGTAAAGGGTGACCCATTATCTGTTACTAATTGACGTGGTAAACCCAATATAAAGAAGGAATTAAAGTAAATTTTTTTTTCTATTACACATTATTTGAGAGAGCTAATCCACTTTAAAAATGTTTTAAATTCACAAAGAAAAGATGTCGAATAAATCAAATTTTGTTGTTGCGAGTACGGATAGAAGAATCGAGAAAGTTGACGGGCAATGACCTGATAAACTTCAATTCTAAAACACGTAAAAAGCGAGAAGGAACCCTCAAAAGACGTTGCTATAGCGATTAATTGACCGCGTGGATTTTGTTTAACCTACAACGATTTAGACAGTGCCATTTGTTATATTTTGAGGTCATATCAATTAATTTATATTGTATTTAACTCAACTTAGAGTTAAAGATTAATAGCAATGTATTTTAAACAAACCAATATTTGTCACCGTCTGTCACTATGGTATTACACGTGTACGTACATGCAGTCTTTGTATCGTTTGTTAGTAGGTCAGATATTTAGTAGGTGCCATATACAATTTTTGACATTTTCAAATTATATGTCCTAAATGGTTTAAACAGTTTTTAGCTAACGATTAGATGTGTAGAACAGTTTTTAGCTAACCAAACATAGTGTGCCTTGAAAGAGGACTCTCAGGGAGACTTCTTTCCCTGTTACAGTTATCAGGAGTAAATTGCTATTGTTGTGTGATAATTTAGTGAAGACATTTACCTACTTGTTTATCAAAATTGAGTGTCACATTGACCGATCGCAAACAAGGTGACAGGAAGAAAAACAAACTAGAGTAACGAAATACAATTAAGATATTAAAATCACCACAGATAAGCAAGCGCATCGTATACTCAGGCTAAATATAGGTACATAATTAGGTACATTCGTTTTGTTTCAAGTTGCGGAGTTCCAACGGCGATTGCTGCACTTTTTCAATAATGTTAACTAACTATAATTGATAAGTTTATAGCTCCAAATGAAGCTTTTATAAAAGATAAAGATAAATTATAGTTTGGAAAGCTTTGTCGTTTATTAACTGATTTCGATAATTTGTTTTGTTAGAAAGGAGATGCACTCTTCCAAGGTACCATAACAAGGAAGCCAGGAAATTATTTTTGTTGCTAAAAATTAATTATGTTACATTTCACCGGCCTTTGGTATTTGTTAAACGGGAAAGCGAATGTTGAAGAAGAACGATAGTAAGACGTCTACTTTGGGCTCGCGAAGTAGGTAGGTATGTCCCGTTCTATCTCACAGTTGTCGTTGAGGCCTGAGTCCAGCAGTGGAACATGAATAGTCAATTATTGAGGTATATACTCGTATGTACTGGTAATCAACAAAATGTTGATATTAGTGTTACCTAACAAAGCAACAATATAAATGTGTCAACTGTTGTTAGTTAATACAAATCTATAGGCAAGTAACAAGTTAGATATAAATAATAACAAACTTTCACGCAATTACAATAATTACCCGACGAGGAAAATTTGCTTCCAAATAAGTGGACGTCTGATTGGTAACCCTAATGTGGTTGAACCAACCACGGGCCAGGGTAGGGCTAGTTCATGGTTTAGTAGAACAACAGCTCTCTTGATCTTAAAAGTAATCAGAGACCATGGAAGTCACAGTTGCGATGCATTTTTAATCGATTAGAAAACTAGATTACATTAGTAGTGCTTGCACAAATATAAAGCACCACCAAAGGGTCTATCAAATAAGTTCTTCTTTGTAAACTGACCATTTGGCAGTGTTGGCTGCCTTATACGCCAATACGCGTTCGCGCCGCACGCTATGGCGTCGCTATATTCTACACACGGACTCCTCGCCAACCAGTCGTGCAATCGAAAGTCTAGATTTCTGATTCAACTCCACATGCGTGTTTCCCCAAACTGTCCGCTATGCTTCTAACGCTCGATTGGTCTGGAACAGTGGGGTTAACACGTACAATTGCAATTTAGTGACTTGCGGCAAGTAAATGGACCAAATTGATTGCTCGATTGTTAAAATTTGAGCCTCAGTTATCAAACACAATTCGCACTGATTCCTAGTTAGTTTTAAAATGCGTAAGCGTAATTAAACTTCGAACGGTATTATCACTGCACTCTGGCAAAGCAATCATTATAAATGCAGTCATTACGATTAAGTATACATAATCTAGATACTAAAGAGTCGCTGTGCATTTTTGTTGTGAAGCTGTTACATTTTCTAGCATGCGATATTTACTGTTTAAAACGTTTTATATGTAGAAGTAAAATGTTTGGACAGGAGTATTGTTTGGTGAACATCATCACCGAACTACAAAACAAAAAAAGTTGGCAGGAATTAATATGGCCGATTGTTCTTACTCGTAAATGATATGTCTATGGACTCGCTATCGTTGGTCTCGCTTCAAAAGTACCGGCGGTCCCAATCCAGGGCACTGATTTGTACCATGTGTAAACACAGATTACCAAAATTGAGGACGGCGAACAGGACAGATAACATACAATTTCTATAGTTTCGAAGAATTTAAATAGTGAGTGACAAGCTAATGGTAAGATATACTAAACTATAATAAATCCTGACCTCAGTCAGACAAGAGCACTCCGCAATCCTCTACTCCCGTTTTTCTGGGTCACTGGGACTGGCTTTATTTTTTAGTTACAACTGATTATAATCCGTAGCTAAGTACGTTAATTAAATAACGCAGTATCCTGGTAATTTGAATTTTAAATAAGTTTTGAAATATTTACAACTGATACGACGACGTAGCAGGAAATACTTCAGTATACTTTGTCCAATTTCACAAACGGTAGAAAATATTCTTTCTGTGACCAATTTTACTAAGAATTATAGTTACTATATTTCGGTATTTAGCACGTACACCATAAATCTTAAAAACTATAACATACATTTCATATACTCCACACTTAAGGGCACAAACAATATATTAATGAGATGTAATGGAACACTCCAAATCCTACATGACACGACCCATTTAAAATGTTTTAGGTATTTCCTAGCTACTGGCTTTTTAATACATAGTGTGGCATGCCAATTTACTAAAACTTATCAAAGTCATTTTGAATGTCAACGTTTATGTAACATGCGTATCGGAATTGTCGCTTAAATGCTGAAGTTTTATTTAGTTAATTAGCTCATACATTTTCTTTCCGAATTATTCACTATTTAATTTAATTCATAGATATTCTACGGCGGTTGTTCAAAAAAGTACAGAATTAGCACAAATGTTTTATTAGTTTGCACTGAATTTGCAAATTGAGATAATTCAAGAACACGTCCTAGTTTATTTAAAAAAAAATAGATGTAAATTTGTACGCGCGATACGTGATGTTCGTGGGTTCGAGCCCCGCACCACAATGAGAAATGAACATTTTCTGTTTCTTGAAAAAATATGTGAATTTGTAGTCTCTCGTTTACTTTGGCATTCGTGTCCTTTTCCGCTAGGTCAAGTCTGAGTAGCCAATATCGTTTAGTTTCATATTTGTAGTTTAAGCAGGTGAAGGTAAGGCTCATTTTCGAAAAATTGTGAGCGGCGACCCTAAATGAAGTGTAAACAGTGCGCGGGCGACAGGTCCCAACCACTTTCAGATGAACTCGATGGCGCCACTCGTAAGGCTGCAGCCGGCCTGCGGTCGCACTGCACGCCGACTGGAAGCGCATAACCGGCCTGGTTTGAGTTGCGCGCCTCGTTTGAGAGTATTCCATGCACGACACAAGGCTCAAGTGAAATCGCAATTCAATTTCCAACAAAACGATGATTAACAGATTGGAAGTTAAGTGATCGAAACAACGAGCTTAGTATGATGTGACTTAGTTCCAACTTACCTACGAGTATGTGCATCATAATGTTTTTTCCAGGCTTGAAATTAGAAAACAAAAAAAGGATAAAGAACATATTATCGAGAAGAACCTGAATCTAATGTTCATTAAAAAGATCCATTAAATCACCTAAACAAGTACTATGGGGCTAAAATTCTACTAGTAATAGGTATAAAAAAAGTAAACTACATACTTTTTTATAGACTAGACTTTTTTATCTGAATATGTAGCTCTGCATAAACATAGCAGTATTTTTTTGTGTCAACATTCTTAAGTGCAAGGTGACACCTATTTGAGAATTGACCAACCGTCAGTAACAGATACAAAGAAATTGGCGGACCTTAACCTGGTCAGTGTAACAAAAACCTTATCAGCGCAATAACTCACACACGCATCTCAAACTCAGGACATGAACGGTCTCGCAAACGAGTTTACGCTTTACGAGACGATCGCATTAAGAATGCACTTAGTGAACCTACTTTCCAACGCATCTATTTTTAACAAAGGTTAAATATAGTTCCAGTGAAACTTCAGCTTGAGCTTCAGTGCTGCTTATTTCCGTTTGATAGGTAAAATTTTCACCGGTTGACGTTTGACGTTGATTAACGACTACGAATCGGTCTTGGGTTCTATTCCCAAGTCGAGCAAGCTTTAAAAACAAATTTATGAACTTGTCTCGGGTTTTGCACATTAATCCTCATCTGGCAAGTTTGGTGATTGAGTACCTACCCTAAGCAAGCAGAATCTCCTGCAGTTATTATGTTGATACTTTTTTTCACAGTACAAAAAACCGATATGAAATATTTTTTAAGCTAGATACTTGTCGTGCAATGTGACGTCAACAAGCGTTTACACCTTCAGTCAAATTCCTTGAAAAAATGAGTTATCGTGAGCTGGACGGGTATATTTCCATTAAGTGGCAATACCTCGCCTAGCCTTTGCCCAATTTATTTCTGTATAATATACAACAATAAATGGTTTATTTTACTATTATATTCCTAAACGGCTGATGTGATTGCTCTTATTTGTTTTGATTTATAATTTGTGTATAGCACAATTTAGTTTTCAAAACTGCATGTGGCCTAGAAAACAGTATAAAAGGATACGTTTTTGATGTGAATTAGCTGTTCAAAGTACCACATACTTAGATAACTTAGCAAACTTAACAAATTCCAAAAATAGTCTGCTTTATGACAGTTATAATTCTGATTGTTCAGGAAAACTTGCAAAACACCTAAGTCGTAGTGATTATGGCTAATTTTATATGACACTAGCGGTCCCGGCGAACTTCGTTTCGCCTTAGAGGATTTTCCCGTTTTACTGTTGAAATTTTTCCTGAATTTTCTTCGCTATAAACCTCACGAAGCCCGAGACCTTTTCAACGAATGCAAAACCGTGGAAATCGGTTCGTGCGTTCTGGAGTTATAGCGTCAGGAAGGAAAACCCGACTTATTTTTATATAGTAGATGAGCAATGTAAACAAGTTGGCAGTTCGTAAGACGATCACATAAGAATGTATTTAGTGGACCCACTTTCCAGCGCATCTATCTGCAGCAAGGGATAAATATAGTATTAACTAGGCAAGCCTAGTATTGGTCGAATAGATTATGGATCATTGGCCTAAGACTGGTTTCTGCTGCCTTGGAATTGCGGGATTTTCTCTGACAACAGCAGTTTTGAGAGGATATTATTCTTAAGCATACTGTTCAAATTAATAGTTTGATTGATTGTTAAGGTTTTTTAATTTTATTCTTCTAATCAATGAACTTCGACGTATCAAAAGTATGCTAAGAGCCTCATACCTACATATAAGTGTTATTAATGCTTTTATCATTGGAAAGCAGCTCTACCGATATTTGTTTAAACATTTCTTGGTGTAAGTTTCGTAAATGATTTATTTCATATTAACTTATTTTGAGACTAATGGAATGCTTACAGTAGGCAAATAGAAATGCTTTATTCAATGAATCAATAATTATCATTTGCTACCACTTTCGAGCTAGGTTATAGTCGTAAGTCCATAAGTTAAAACGCAAAAACTACACCTTACCAATGAACACATTTAAACAAAATTTATAAATAATTGTGACACTCTTCCACGTAGGTAAAACTCTTGAGGTAAAATCACGGTTTCTGTGGTTACACTCGCAAATTTTGCAATAGAATATGGTTTTAATATCATACCACATGTTTTGAACATTCCTATGTCCCTATGTAAATGATTACAAACGGAATAACCAGGCTATCAATGTCTCGTGACTTCTGAACAGTATGTACTATGTACCTACACACATGTACCTAAACTAGTAATAGGTAACTAATATAGGTACTTCTAACGAATATATTTTTCACCCATACATATTTATATAGCCTTAAATGCATAGTTAGGACTGCATTGTCGAATAATGTTTTGCAATGTATATTTTAGTACATTTTAGTTATTGAAAATTGCTTTTATGGCTTTGTTATAGTGAACAAATATTCAGAAATACATATTACTAAATATCCGTACAATGATTCATAAAAATGTGAAAATATTATTTTATGGTTAATACTTGGAGAATACCTGTGGTTAGTGCGAATTTGAAATGTTTTTGTTTATTGGATGTCAATATTTATTTAAAAGCATTTTCAACAAATGATTATTATTATAATCTTAAAGAACAATTATTAAAACGTGTCCGAAAAATGGTTAAAACTAAGTTTGCGTGTGTGGTTTCCGATTCGTAGGTATGATATTTTTTTGTTCTTGAAGAAAAAAATCAAGCTTAAGTCAAACTTCATTTTTACTGTTTTTGATATTTCATTAATGCTATTAGTGAAAACTAGCGAGACTGCTTTGCTCTTCCAGCTTTAGCTGTCCTGGTTTTCTGGAGTCTGCAATCCAGACAGGACCTATGCTGATACACAGTCCACAATAGGTGCTGGAATATTGGGAAGGCTGCCAGTTTTCTTTGTGAATACGCCCCATCTGTTTAACTGCGCCATAAACCTTTCGTTATTGTGAATGCTCGCACGCATACATTAATAGCTGTAGATAAGGTAAAAATTCAATCCATATCTTTGAAAATATCCAACAGCTCACGAAATTAATATGTTTTGTTTTGGCTGTAGCTGGGTGTATTATTGTGTCCTTTGTAAGGCACATCTGGTTTCCCTACTAAGGGTAGCGAAGGTCAGAAGGCAAATGCTTCAATGTAACAATCGGGCGCGTCAAATTGGTACCATAGTCGTAGCGGGCCACCTCAGTAATCAGTGCCCAATCAGGCTGTAAGCAAGAAGAAATAAAGTGTTCACTGTATGGCGTTTTCGTGCTCAACAAAAACCTTGGCCTCTTGCTGAAAGCTCGTTTGATCAAAACCTAGCATACATCTCTCTTTTTTTATCTAAGTTAAGTCGGTAAGCAAGAACACTCGCGGTCACTTAGATTAACAAAAAACTAATATCATTGAATTAAAATGAAGACATGACTACAGATCTATTTTGGATACCTGCTTCTGCGGTCTTAAGGAGTATTTACTTGTTATATAACAGTACAGTTCATTTAAATATCGTTACGCATATCTGTTTTAAAATGTCTAAATGATGTGCAAATGAGCAATTAATTGATATCGCGTAATAATTTGTTAAAAAGAGACATGTTTTCTTTTTATAGAAGTATTTTCTAGAAAGTAGATAATGTGGTAGGTTTTTAGAACTTCAATCTTTTCTTTTATCTTTTAATTCTATGGCATATGAATATTTGTTAACTGTAGATACTTGGGTAAATTCAAAATTCAAATTCAAAATTACATTGTCAGTTGAAATTTTTTAGCTTAATTTAGAATATTTTTTATGATGAAGTAAAGTAACAGAAATCACCGGCAAAAGATAGTCTCAGCTATAGGACGGATTGAAACTTAGTAGTGTAAGTAATTGTGTATAAAACACCTTTAAGGGACCCAGACCAGTTCTCCAAAATTAATATTGCGACTTCTTCCCCCTTCCTTCCATCTAGTCTTGTTGTCAGTTTTATATACCTACGAAGATATTATTTTTCGTAATATCAAGCTGTACCATTGTTTAGATACATATAGACACCTAAGTTTTAATAAAATTTCTAAAGTATTTACTGAGAATGGTGTGTTATACCTAACATACTATTGACGACATCCGTAGCCTAGAAGCGAGCGGGCATGACTTTGGCGTCGCGCCATCTCTCATATCTCGGGTTCGACCCCAGGTCGGATCAAATTGGGTAACGAATTTTTCTCTATTGTTTCTGGTCCTGGTGTTGGCGTGCCGTCGTTGTTTCTGATTACTGTAACACAAGTGCTTAACACAGAATCAGCGCCATGTATGATTTATTTATTACGAGGGAAAAAGTAGCGAAATGTAGTAACAATATATTTTCAGTAGTGAGTGGTATTACCTCTGTTATTCAATATGCAGTAACAGTTACATGTGCGCAGCTAAATAAAATCGATAACGTAAAACCAGCTGAATACGATTTCAGTAAATATTGCGTGAGCCACTTTCTAGAATCGCTTAGGCGATTCTAATGAGACGATATAACAGGAGTTAATACATTTGGTTACGACATACACTGACGACCCTTCCCGTGCAGATCAGACTATGAAAAGCAAATTAATAACTTTTGATGGAATATCTTCTTACCTGAGTAAGTAGCGTTCACTGTAAGAACACAAGTAACTAGATTTTTCTTAAGAGTTTATGTGCTAGCTGGAACATCGGTAGTTAGACCTAAAAGACACGTTCACAAAAAATAATGACATACCTAAATAGAAACGAAGGAATTAATTTTCACGAGTGACACACAAAATTATATTTATGTGTAAATAGTTGTTCAATTTGCCGTAGAAAACTTATGTTTAATTAATTATTTCAAGGGTATTTCAGTAAATGTTTTGTTATCATTTAAGAGTGCAACCGATACAATTACATTCTTCTTGGGTTAGAAAATGCAAAAACTTTTTAGCGTATTTTAAATTACTTTCAAATTATGCAATGGGCAAACTGGTTTTCGACTCTGCCCGTCTATGCCACACCTATTCAAGTCTTGCATTTCAATATCTATACCTTCCTGACTACAAAAAAAGATGACCAAAATCAGGGACATTTTAATATAGCGTTGCTATAATGTCGTGAAAGCTAATTGTCCTAATACTTAATTTAGAAACATTGAACGATAGTCAATATTATTTTCAAGTAAATTGGTTTGCATGTCGTTAAAAAGAAGTGATAGATGACCTTGATCTAAAATGGATTCAAAAATACACAAACATACTTTTGCCTAAATGTTTTTCTTTGCAGCTATGGTTACATTAATTTAAAATTTATTATATGTTAAAATTATCGTGTACGCTCTTCGCATGATCTCCTTTAGTTTTATAAGGTTTTTTTTTTATATTGCACTTCAAGATTGACCTCATCCCACCTGATGTTAAGTGGTAATGAGGTCCTAGCTTAAGGGTGACAAGTACAGCATAATAAATCTTTACTGGACTTGTCGCCCTTACCTTGAAGGCTTGACCCCTGCTACTAATGTAGCACCCCCCAGGAGCTCTGGAAACCTTACTCACACGCAGGAACACAACAACACAGAAGTGATTGTTATTTGGCTGCGGTCTTCTGTAAGGTGGAGGTATTTCACCAGAGGTGTAAGGACTTTTAAATCTGCAGAAATTAGATGATTGTAAAACGCGAAAATACCGCCTAATCCAGCCATTCCTTTTCGACAGCAACTCAAGGCAACCAAACAAATGCACAAGGCGTTTCGTTTATCCGCGTCAGTGAGTATGCGTACACAAACCAAATCCTTCGACGCAAAGAAAACAAATACAATCGAGAGCCACAAAATTTCACGTTTACTTTCTCCGGCCGTTTTTTTATTTGCCACTTACGAAGCAGTCGCGGCACCCATCCTTCGCAAACTTGTAGTAGCACGTGGATTATTTAGAAATTTGGTCGAAGGCCAATGTTTTGTGTCTCCGCCTCGCAGACTTTGGTAAAAAAATAATTTCAACCATTCTAATGCACTGTAAAGTACACTCGGCTAGATAGGACAATATTTCTTCTCAATAAATCTATACCAAATTTGAATACCATTTAACGTTCGTTATTTTATGTCACCTTCAAAGTCTAGACCTCTTTCTACATAATGCATTGATCAGGTTTTTAGTGAATCGTCATTATAAATATAAATAACTAGCGGACCAAACAGATTTCGTCCTGTTAAAAAGATTTTGGAATGTGGCTTGTTAGAAAACGTTTTTATTGGAAATAGACAGCCCATCTTTAGAGTTTTCCCGGCAATTATTCAAATTTTTCTTCCCGTTAGAACCATCCTTGGATATAAAAAACATTTAAAAAAAAATTCAAAATTGGTCCAAGAGTTGTCAAGTTATGCGCCAACACATTTTGCGAATCATTTTTATATATTAGATAAATATTGGACAACATCACATACATTGCTCTGATTCTGTGGTAAGTAGCTAAAGCACTTGTGTTACAGAAATCAAAACGAACGACGGTACCACAACACCCAGACCCGAGACAATACAGAAAAGTTCATTTCCCATATTGACCCGAACGGGAATCAAACCCGGAACCTAAGAGAAGGCGCGACGCCAAAGTCCGGCACGCTTGCCTCTCGGCTACGGAGGTCGTCATTCTGTTTGCTCTTATATTGGTGGCAATCACTAAAATAATAGCTTTTATAATATTGGATAGCATCATATACATTTGATACATTGCTTTCCGTGGTTATCAGCTAAAGTACTGGTGTTACAGTAGTCAAAAACGAAACCGGAACTACCGGGAATCGAACCTGGAACCTCAGAGATGTTGTGACGCCAAGGTCAAAATGAATTCTGTTAGGTTACGCAAAATGTAGTTTTTTGAATGAAGATAATAGGTCCATCAAAAAATGAATGTAATAGGTGTTGACTATCGTTTGACTGTACTTGAAATGACAGTCAGCATCAATTCTTCCAAGCGCAGCAAGAATGGCAAAAGGTTATCAGCACACGCTGATGTCACAAGATGCCCAAAGCATCTGCGTCAACTTTAATAGAATACCAGAGTGTGGGCAGACCAAACCAATACATGTTGTCAGTATTTCATGATCCAATAACATTATCAATGCAATGCCATGCATTCTGTGTTACTGGTATTATGATATACGTTATGATTTGACTACCTACAAAAACTGTTTTTTTGCATTTAAGTAGGACAAAGTCAATAAGAAAATCATTTAGTTTGATGAGCACGCCCACCCAAAAGATAAGTGTTGATTTAATAAGCAAACACGCAGTAAGTATGTACGTACCTGATGAATCGTTTGACTGCCATCATGAGTATCAGACGTGATGACAGCCGCTTGATTTAAGGAACTATTTGATAGTGGTTGCCCCCGACTTCATTCGCAAAAAAATATTATTATAAATCTAGACTCTCACCTATATTGTACCCAATTTTATCCGAATCCATTTAGTAGTTTCTGGATGAATGAGTAACAAATCCAGACATTTAAATAAATTTATTATTGTTTTCACAATCTTGCTTAATACCAAATAAACGTGTCCAAAAATAAACAAGTTTTTCATCTCGACTAATTATCAATGTCATTAAGATTTTATCGTACGAAATCTATTAATGACCGTTTATAATACCGTATAGTCAGAAGATAATATTCCATTCATAATAAAGGCCCTTGAGATATCTTCCGATAGATCAGCTGTTCTTGCGGAGAACGGTACATGTATCAAAATTGACACTATTGGTTTCCGATTATCGTTTTTGTTTTATTATGATCAAATGAATGTGTTCATACTCGTATTAAGTTTAAAATGTAGATATCATGGAAGAAACGTGAGTGTGGTATATTATGGTAAAGCGAAAACGTTAAATGACTTAAATTTTAGTACTGACAACATCTTATTATGTTATTAGAATCAATCCCTGACAATTACAACTAACTACTATAATTTGTCGAAATGAATATACGTAAGCGTGTGTTCATGATGAAGCAAAAACTCAAGACTCGGCTAAAGGTACATATTGATCATTGTCATTCAAAATAATATTTTATGAATGTTTATTAAAATTATCTATTATCCTTAATTGCAGTAGTTTACAGGCACGTGAGCTTCTACGTGACTAAATTAAGAAAGTAAAGTTCCGATATTTTAATCCGTTTCATTTATATTCGTGGAGTAGAGCAAGTTATATCTTAATAATTTAATCAAGTTTAACATCAGGAATCGGATGGTTAAAAAAGCTGAAATTATTTTTCCCAACTAATGTCAGAATTATTAACATAAATATGTACATACATACATGTATTACACGCAATGCAATAGAATGTTAACTAAAGAAAAGGCACTGCGATCTGCCCGTCTGAGTTTTGCGTACTCATCTACAGTAATTTGCAAATAATGACCCTAAAAAGGATCCAATTGGATTCTTCTTAGGGTATCGACCGTAAAATATTTAAGCTGAATGAGGAAGGTGAGCTTTTTATTTCACCATTATCTTGTTTTACAACTTTTTCGACATTCGTTAACCCGCTTTGAGCCGCATCTCACAAAACATTTTCACTTTGCTGTTCAGAGTCAATTTGTGCAATTGATTATTTTCGCTGTTATTTATGATTGATGGTAAAACAGTGCTGTTTTGTAACTATGTTACGTTATTATTTCTTTTATTTATCTATTTCTTATCAAATATCATTTATATATACTTATTGTTTCTTCGTTAAATGAATTCTTAGTCTCTTTTTTAATGTGAGTCAGATTAGAACCAATTCAATATTTATGGTCTTCAAATAATAGCAAGCAGCCAGCACCTTTAGCAAATAGTACATTTAGATACATGAAGATACTCAAATGACTTTTCATGCAGTACTTATTAAAAATTATAAGACCACACTCAAATAATTCGTAACGTACAGTATTTTTAATTTATCATATTTCTTCATTCAATAAAATATTTCTAAGTAACGTGATATTACAGGGAAACTAAGTTAAAAAAAGTTCATCCGTCAGTTTTTTAGTCATTGTTGATAAATTAATGGCTGACTTGATCTTAATTAGGATCGCGAGTACAATTTATTTAATGGCGTCACTAAGACTTTGGGATTGATGACTCAAAAAAGCCGACTTTGCGATGCTAGTTTTTGTCATGTGTTGTTCCTGCGATTAGCTGGATAAAATGGTTTGTAGATGTATTTTAAATATTTTAGAATTGGCGCAAGTGCCTTGAATCACTAGACACTATTACTGAATTTAATTATCACATATAAAAATGTTTACATTCGTGTTTTTAGATTAGTAGGCGTCATTTGTTAACCACGCAGAAATAAGCAGAAGCTCAAAATGTTTGCCTATTAAAGGGACACGAAATGTAAGTTACTCAACATGTTTCGAGAATAAACAAGGGGCGATAGGAATTTTGTAGATTGGATTGTCAATTAAACTTGTTTTACTGAACGGGTACGTACGTTTGGATAACGTCATATTGTGTGCCTATTCTTTATAAGGAATCGGTAATTTTAATGACAGGATTACAATTGATGTAAAAGTATGAAAATTTGTGTTAGAAATGAAGCTTCTTTTCCATTTACAAAATAGTTGCAATGCGTAAACCCACAAACCAACGACCGGTGATAACAATTTTCGTACGGCAAAGTGATTCCCGGTTTATCATTTCAACAAAGCAATGAATGCATTTTCACACCTTTAACTATATAAGGAATCCACGATTTACGAGTCCCGCACTAGGCTCGCACTGGCTGGGTTCTTAAATTCTAGCTTGTTCCATATTGACTCATTAATGCCACCGAATCAGGGTAGAATCATCTCGAAATTTCATCTTGGCTTAAGTATTAGGTTAATTACTTGAAGGTTTTCGGCAAGCGATATACCACTAATGAACTCAATTCTGATTACAAATCGGAGTTAGACAGCATTCTACATAACTTGATAAAAATATTTTTACCAAACAAGCATTTCATGGAGCGGTGGCGAACTATCACAGTTTGAAAGTTAAATTATACCTAATATGTGCTGTAAAGAAGAGGAATGTTATCTATATAAGTAGGTACGAATAAGCATGCTAACTAAATAATTGCAAGTAAAGTTTAAAACCATAAAAAAAAATCTAAAATTCTCGAACAGCGTAGCCAATAAAAATATGTATGTTGATAAAACTATTATTTTTATATAAATTTTAAGACTTTCGCGTTCCATTTTAAACATTTAAAATAAGTTAACGGGTCAAAACGCGACACCATTTTCATTTAGTAGTTAATACGAACGACTTACTGCCCGACGTTTCGGTTAGGTTGCACCAACCGTGGTCACGAGCTGACTGATTTTTATAGTTATCGGTCGTGAAATTTAGATACTTTTAAAATAATTACACTATTTATTTCTGAAAGCTAGCCGAAATATTTGTATCGTTTTATAAACCTAACTCAAAAGAATTCAGTCCCATCATTAATTTCAATAACGAGATTATAAAAAAACATATAAAATTTTGCACGTAGCACCCAATGCCACATGATTCATAATCAATCACAACCAGTTGTTTATCTTTCCTGTATAAACTCGTATATGCCTGCTGACAAATAAACAAGTGTTGCAATTATGTTGACCTATGTTTGGCAACGATAACGATCAAAATCATATATGTTAGGGACCTAACGCTCTTTGAATTAGAATGAGGGTTTTTGTGTTTGAAAAATCCACCAGATGGCGATACGTAGGCGTGGGGTCCACCTGGTAATTGATTGGTGATTTAAATGTCATAGTGACATGTCTGTCAATGTCATGTAAACCATAACCAATCACGTAGCAGTTGGACCCCACGCCTACGTATCGCCATCTGGTGGATTTTTCGAACGCGGATACCCTCATTGGAGACGTAGTGACAACTCTATGCTGCTATTTAATTGGAATCCTGTTGCTATTCATTAATATTCATTGATGTAAGTAAATATTTTAAAAATAAATATTGTGTTGAAAATTAAATTACTAGATTAGGTCATATTTTATTACGAATAGTTTTCTCCGCAAGGGTTGTTCAGAGCATAGTCCTTCATAGTAATTAACGTTTTGATAATTAATTTATTTCTGTATGTAATGGTTCTTTTGCATGTTTCAAATAATAACTATAATACAATGTTTAGATAATCTGAATAAATAAATAAGTTTTTCCTATGATTCACCTTTGCTCAAAAGATCGGTACCTAATTGATGGCTTATTTAAAATTCAATCAAACTAAGATAATCATAACCTAGTTTTTATGAATACTACGCTCTGTATTTTTATTCTTGAAAAAAAAATTGCAAGTGTGTAAATAATTTATCACAATAAATTCTGTTTTTGTATGTAGGTACTACACACGTTGATTTCAATGCCACTATTTGGCAACATTGTATTGGACAATATATTTTACTGCGGTAATAAATTTGCAATAAACATTGAAATAATAATATTGACATATATAGTTTTACTGTTTCATCTTTAATTTAAAATGCTGATCGAAAACAATGTAGGCTGATTACATAACATCTGTTGTGGTTAGCGAAGACATTGGAAGGACGATTAGATTGATCGATTTAAACTGGTTATATAATTTTATTATTATAAAAAACTTTAAATTATTATAAATTTTGGTTAAACTGTTTAGAATCTCTATCTGCCTGTACACATTTATTGTGCAGTATATACTTTTAGCCAGTTAATTCAGTCCTTAGTATCCCGTAGGTCAAAAGATCTTTACGACAAATAAACAAAATGATTTTAAAACTGAGCAGTACAAAATATGTTTGCTAAATAATAAAATACGCAATACTCAAACGCAAACGCATATAATAATTTGTTTTTTATTGGGTAATTATATTATTGTTCATCTCATAATAATTGTAACTGTAAAACAATTAAAATTATTTCCACGCTTTATAAAACAATTAACTAGTTAATTAAATCAAGTGCAGACATTTATAATTGACATTGTGGAGATTATTGACGTAGCGCGTATCAAATGATTTGGCCGAGGCATACATTTTATTACACGATCAGCGCGGCTCAAGTTCAGTAGCTCTGATCAATGTGTACGCCAATTATTATGATTATGAGATACTATAAATTTGTTTTTATTTTTTTAAGACTTTCGCGTTCCATTTTAAACATTTAAAATAATTTAACGGGTCAAAACGCGACACCATTTTTATTTAGTAGTTAATACGAACTACTTACTGCCCGACGTTTCGGTTAGGTTGCACCAACCGTGGTCACGAGCTGACTCAAAAAAATGTGAAGTCAGCTCGTGACCACGGTTGGTGCAACCTAACCGAAACGTCGGGCAGTAAGTAGTTCGTATTAACTACTAAATAAAAATGGTGTCGCGTTTTGACCCGTTAAATTATTTTAAATATATGAGATACTAGTGCTAAGAAACTGCAACACACATATTGGCATAACGCGGCACATACCTATATTTTAATATTCGGTGGTTGTGTACTTGTGTTGGACAAATAAACAGTCTAAACAATTATGGCAATCATTATTGCGGTAAGAGCATGGTCAAAAGTTGCCTGCTCTATAAGAACGCTGAAACGTCGTAAAGCTATTCCTTTGAAACTATTAAGCTAGTCCAAGGTCTCATTTGCGTCTTGTATAAGCGGATCTGTATATTGTCAGGGCGATGCTATCAGCTCTCCGGCAAGCATCTTCGCCGTGTTATTACAATGCGCCGGTTTCCGCGGTCACTCCATGCATACTCTTAAGTCCGAATCATTTGTTCCTCTTATCAGATGATGTTAATTGAGCTCGCTTATTAGTGAGGTGTTATCAGCAACAAGGAAATAATGAAATAAATTACTTAGATAGTCATCGCCCTTGATAGGAAATACAGAATTTATGCAAACTACAACCTTCTGCCTGCATGCGTCCTTTGCGGTCGCTGTATATTTAAACATGATTGCATATTTTCATTTTAGGCATTAATCTGTCTTGGTGCTTTTTGTTTAATCGAATTTATCAATATCACGTGTGCTGTACCCGAAACTCAATATTAGACACATTGTTTTTTTATTGTTTAATTCGCACCAGTAAGGATTTTCTTTTCGCCCCGTTACATTGGAGTTCAACCCAGTTTCAAGATTGTGTTCAGTAGTTTAATTCAGCAGATATTAATTATGAAAGCCTGCACAAGACCCTGGGCGCGCCCAGCAAATTCCTTTAGCAATCGTTCGCAAATTCGTATTGCTAGATATTTTTTATGCACATCGCCGGAGCTAAACCATGACGAGTTCGGTCCTCTGACACGCAGCTCATCAAGGTCTTATTAAAAGATTTTTAACTTTGAGAAACTAAACCGGATTCAAAGTGTTTTATTGAAGTTTTTTAATATGTGCGCATTACATCATCGATTCAGTAGCTGGCAGAGCGAACGAGAATTGCAAACGACTATTATTTTGTTTCAACGGATTTTTGAGGAATCAAAACAAGCGTGCATAACATCTGCGGGGTAATACGTCGGTAAAGAATAGTTTATTGCTATAATTAACAAACATTTAGGAATATTCCGCAATAAATGCATTTTGTGTTATGCAAAATATGCCTTACTGCGTACTTATAAACAGTGATATTCCAGTTTTTAATGAACTAGACATTTTTCAACCTATTTTGGTCTTGGTTACTGAATGAAAGTTGGTTTGAAAGACGTTCATCTGAATTATTTTATGGTAAGTTTAGCTAGAATTATAGGTGATAGTGATGGTGTGATAATTATTTTCTGCCATCCGACACCAAAAACCTGTTTATTTGTCTTTAAAATAAAACCACATAATTTGCATCGGCAATTTAAAAAGTTTGAAAGATTTACCTTAAGAGAGGTAGGTATCATGAATTCCCCTAAAAAAGACTAAAAGATTTATCAGTGTTTGGGATTATTGATGTTATAAAATTAGCACGTCAAAACAGATTTCTTAAGGTTAATCCCCTCGAAAAAGACGAGGTGAAAACGAGACAGGCGCTGACGCACGTGTTCAAGGAACCGGCTCCGGTGCGCGAACGCAGCTCGATCTTCAGCCAGAACGAGACCGCGCAGCGTTACTTCTAGCCTGTCCTCATTCAATGTTGCCTTTGCATAGACTTGTCGTGTTTCCATAGCGGACTTTATGTTACAAACTTTATCATTATCAGTTTTATGAAACTATAGTGAAGCTTGTTACTTTTTCATGGCTTTTTGTTAGGACGTATGTCTAATTAATATATTTCCGGTCTAACCATATTTGTTGATATAAGCTATCGATAATACAAATTTAAGATAAATACTGCCTATCTTCCCCAAAATTGGTTTCTCCTTTAACAAAAACATGTATGCTGATCAAACAGTATACCACCGCAATAAGTAATTGAAAGGAAAAAATCTCGCGAATTTCAAGCAAAACAAAAATTTATAAAGGTTGCAATAACACTTTTGACGGATTTTAATCAGCTAAAGATTTTATTAAAATATAAGCTTTTCTAATAATGACTTGTTAGATAATGAATCCTCATTCAATGAATGATCATCTGATAGGATTTTATGGTAAAATTTTATCCAGATACATTTTTGTCATTTCTGTGACTAAGGAATAAACATAACGTCCAAATTAAATTTAGACACGTCTTGCCATTCCTTATCTTCATGTTATTAAACACGAAATCCTTTAAACCTAGGCTGGTAGGTTTATAACATAGTACATCAAAACCAGCGTTCTGACATTTACATATTTTTTAAATAATCAGACTGTTTATTTCATTTTATCTGTAATAAATAGAAGTAATTACACTATAAAAGTGTTTTATGCAATCTCAACCTGCAAATCAGCTGACATTCTATGCCGACAGATCAAAGCGGTCTAAAAATATATATCATTAATTAGGGGTGGCACTAAATATGTTTGATCGAAAACAAAGATTGGGGAAAGCTGGTTACTTCTATTGTGTTGTGTAGCGTTAATTCAGGAAAAAGGTGGTATAAAACTCGTATAGACTTTTATAAGGGAGTAAGTAAGAAGTAAATTTTTGGTGAAATTTATAACTGCAAGTCAAATAAGACGCCGACACTGCGTAGAACGAGGTTTATACTGAGTTAAGTTTGCATATTATAACTGATTGATAAAGAATATTGTATGAATGAACGTTTTGCATATTATAACTGATTGATAAAGAATATTGTATGAATGAACGTTTTGCATATTATAACTGATTGATAAAGAATATTGTATGAATGAACGTTTTGCATATTATAACTGATTGATAAAGAATATTGTATGAATGAACGTTTTGCATATTATAACTGATTGATAAAGAATATTGTATGGATGAACGTTTTGCATATTATAACTGATTGATAAAGAATATTGTATGAATGAACGTTTTGCATATTATAACTGATTGATAAAGAATATTGTATGAATGAACGTTTTGCATATTATAACTGATTGATAAAGAATATTGTATGAATGAACGTTTTGCATATTATAACTGATTGATAAAGAATATTGTATGAATGAACGTTTTGGAAGACTGTTGTCTAATGTCCGGTTCTAATATTTGAAGAATGATCCGTTCTAGTTACGGTTAGTAATATATTATACGAGGCGTAAGCCAATACCGACCGACAGTCGACTGATGACAGCTTTAATGGAAAGTAAATTGAAATAATAATTAACGACTCGTAGAAGAACTGATAGTCATTTTTGACAAATTACGAATCGTAAAATATTGCAACCGGGCTTAAGTGTTTGAATTGTTGTTGTAAAAAGGTATGTAACATTTATATATGTACAGCTTGCTATATTCGATTTATTTATATATTGAAGTTCTTTCTGTTTGGTTTTTGTTTTTTTAAGTGCTGTTAATATTTTTTTAATGTGTATTAGTTATAAATAATATAACTGATCTCACCATTCTTCAGAAAGATTCCAGTACATGAAATCTATGATAAACATAATTAGTTATTTTCTTCTTAGTGCTAGGTGTCGTGCAGTTATCGAAGTTCCAATCACTTATTGCTTTTGTTTAACGCCTCATACCTACTAATATTATAAATGCGAAAGTAACTCTGTATGTCTGTCTGTCTGTCTGTCTGTCTGTTACGCTTTCCCGCTTAAACCTCTCATGTTTATTTTTTAAGTTAGAGATATGAAAGTTGGCACAAATATAGCTTTATTAAAATATAGACTACTTTTTGTTTCGAATATTTTTTTTTCATTTTATTTTTATTTATTAGGAACAGCAAACAGCTACAAAATACAGTGTTAACAAATAAACAGTACTTAAATTATTTTATAATAATGTAGCCCACGACGCTATCCACATGTTACTATAATCGAGTTGTCGCGAACTGCTCAAAATGTAACTAATATTATTTTTTACAAACAGATCAAAACACAATGAAAAGCAAAAATTGGGCTTTCAGGTGGACAAAACAAACAAACCAAAACAAAAAAAAAAAAATTGAAAAAAGGATCAAACACTGCAGGGAGGAACGAAATAGCGAAATAGGAACGAAATATTAGGGGAGATAGGGGTAAAACCGACCATGAAAGGATCTAGTCCACGCGAACGAAGTCGCGGGCACAGCTAGTAAGTAATAATGATGGTTGGTTATATTCCGTATTTTATGTTCAAGTAAAACGAATAATGCTTCGAATATTAGAACTGGGCATGAGGTCGTAAGCCCTATAAGTTGCGGTTAAAGTTCCTCATGGCTGTGCGGTTGGTTGCTTGGCGAGTTGCGCTAGCGTTGCTGTGCGATGCGGTCGCCCTACTAACCGCCTCCGTCTGGTTGTAGCCGCCGAGGGCTGGCCTGCCACTCGCCCGGACCCGCCCCACGCACGCGGGGCTGCAACTACACCACGATAACGAGAAACACGTAGTACGTATACACCAACTTACCCTCAACCAACTAACTTGTTTTAAATTACTCATTTACCAGAGCACCACAACGCAGGGAATCAGGGCCAGACGTTATTAATTTGCTAAGCTACTTTGATCTAACGGGGACTATAAGGATCTTAAATAAAGCAAACGGTCATTATTAAAAAATAATTTAAAAAATGTCACCTTGAATTGACTATTCCATCTTATATCTCAACGTCAAGTTGTGAATCTTTACTTTTAAAAGAAACTGTTTTATAAACGTGTTGTAACAATAAACTAAGCTAAAATTTCTGTTTACAATAACAGTCCATAAAAATGGAGACTTGCAAATAATTAAAAACAAATACAACTGTTAATGCCCTGTTCCAATATTAAAAAAGGTTCCGTTCTAGTTACGATCAGTAATAAATTATACAGGGCGTAAGGTACAGCTGATATGGAAAGTAAATTAATGAACGGTACTAACGACTCGTAGTCGGTTGGAGAAAAACGGATAGTCATTTTTGAGACATCACGAATCGTAAAATATTGGAACCGAGTAAGCCAATTTTCTGCTGAACCTTACAATAAAATATTTTAAAGCAACTGGTACGACTAGCATCAATTGTTTTTTGTGGTTTGTATACTACCGTTACCATCTTTTAAATACTTACATACAAGCTTACGCCATCTAGAGTCAAAACAAGCAGTGGCTTGTCTTGGGTACTTATTCAGTACCTATCCTGTACCAGGAGATATTATTTTCGAAAACAGATATTTGCGCATATAAATACATGTACCTATGTCTCGCACGGGTCCATAACCTGTAACACTTCGTTCTTCAAAACAAACACGCCCTTTTATGTTCCTGGAAACATGTAATAAATGCCTAAATTAATTTCATTACTCATCAATCAATAAATCAATATTTGTGTACAAAGTTTTCCTTATACAGATAACTTTAACTCATGCTTTACAACGCTTAGACAATTTATTAATTATATCCTGTCTTTTCACGCAGGTTTATGTGTTGATTGATTTTAACAATTTAATTTGTGTGTCGACTATTCATCTACTTTCGTATAAAGCGTCACCTAAATAAATCACTGTGACATTAAAAGGAAATGCTAATTACTTTGTTCTCAAAAAAGGCGAGTAAATAGAATCCGGTAACACAAGGCTTGTTTTGACACAGCTTGCAACGCCAAATGTCAACGTCTCTTGAGCTAGAGAAAGCATTTTGTGGTGGAGTGAATTTGATGTAAATCATATTCGATTTAATGTATTACCCCACCTTGTCACTTAGAATGTGCCTTGGTTAGTCTGACTATGTAAGAAATGTATGTTGAGGGGATTACAATTAGGTAGGACAATTACTTTCATATTTATAATATTAGGGACGAAGGAGTTGAGTTAATTTTAAATGGTAACCTAATATAAATGGACCACATTCAAACTTGTGTCCACTGTCAAACAACTTCGACGTCATTCATATTTGTTTTCGACCCAATTGAACCGTGGAATACTGGATTACTGTCTTTACATACCCTTTGGAGCCATAGAGCTCAAACCGCCCTTGTTCTAACATAAAATATCTCGGGTTACATTGAAAAAGACTAGCCCAGAACCAAAAACAAATGATTAATAATGTGACACCTATCACGGCCATAAAAACTATTTAATAAAAGGCCTTTTGGTAGAGTACAATATCTACCTTAACATATCCGCATTTTATTGAAGTCTACTCAACGTGGCAAGCCAATACCACACTAATTTGTTTCTAAGAGAAGTCTAATATGTTGGTGTTCTGCGCCTGTTCAAGAGCGCAGATAGTTTTTATTTATTTTTGTCCATCGTCATATTTGTTACTATTTACACGTCACCAGGGCAATAGTGACCCTAAATATAATACTTAAAAAACGTAAACGCAACAGAAATTTAATAGAGATAGGAACATATTATGTGTTTAACCTAGTTATTAATTTATTTAAAAAGTTTGTAGCACAAAACAAAAATGAATCTCGGGAATTGAAGGTGTCAAATGGAATATTTTTTTTCTATATTTGTAATTGTTAGAGTTAAAGGAAGGATCACCGACATAGTACGCGAGCGAAGTCGCAGTAAAAATTGATTATAGTATATGTACCTGTGTAAGGAAATGATTTCAGCAATTAACAAATTGTTAACTAAGATCTATGTATTAGAGAAAGAGGAGAAAAAGAGCTCTCATTTTGAATATTCCTTTATTCAGGGATTTAACTATGGCAGCTCTATTGTGACCGTGCGTACCGCAGACAGTTAAGATACGACAAAGTACTATCTAAATGGGCGTGGCTTAGCACGGAAATGTGAACATGGCAAAAAACATAATTCTCTTTTTTATTAAAGGAAAAGTCTTGTTGAGTGCCGATAGCCTTTTTCACCAATTAAAGGTAAGCTCCACTATAATAACCAAGTCTTGGTTATGACCTAGAAATTACTTTGTTTTATTTATATCTACAATATTTTCATTTAAAGTATACTAGTGACTCGACCGTGACTCGCATGGTAGCAATTTTTGTACTATAATATGTAATATACGTATGAATATTCCTACAATATCATTAAATCTATTGAAAAACTGCTTAAAATTCGTTGCGTAGTATCAAAGCTCTAAGCATACATAGAGACAGACAGACGGAAAGCGGTTTTGTTTTCAGTAATGAGCGCATTTCTGTTTTGGTTAAGTTCAGCCTATTTTACGTTCAACAAACTTGTGAACTGATCAAAGAGATTATTATAAATGAGCCAATTGAGTAGCAGACACACAATATTGCAGAATGATTATATGAAATTGCATGACGATTTATTATCATTACTTGTACGAGTGCATTTAGGTGTGCTCATGTAACGATCATTGAAGGCTGTATTGTTTTAAGTGCTTCACATTTCACTGTCAGGATGATTCCCTTCCTCAATCGATAATTATTTAGGTACCTACTTATTATAATAAGTAGATACCTAAATAATAGAGTCACGTTCATCCTATTACATTTTGTTGCGATTTTTAAGTTAATTAGGTTAATAAGGTAGCTTTGACATACTCGTATAGATGGTAATCAATTCTCTTGTATCCACTTGAAATACTTTTTTAATAATATTTTATTCCTAAAATGTATTGAGTTATTTTATAGTTGCCAATGAAATTTGATAAAGATCATGTGATTGAGGTCGCTTGGTTGTTATTGAAATGGGGTTTTATGTAGTTTAGAATCTGTATGTCATTATCAGACCTACCGAATCAGGGAAGACTGTTTACGGAAGCCAATAAAAATAATAACTGCATGCCATTTCTCTTATGGGTATCGCATATTTTGCCCTATACGACGCGTTACTAGAAAAAGGTAGGGCAGGAAGAGGTTGTCGACTAGTTATCCTCGACAAAAAATGTGATAAAAAGTACGCGGTGTGTATTCCGGTTATATTGTGTTAACATGGAGCAGCGGATTAGCAGCGAACCCTCACGGCCGTGCCATTTAAAATTTTGATTTGGCAATAGGACGGTAGAGACGATTATGTTACGTGGAAGTGTTTTGTATGAAGCACTGCCGTTACATCAATGTCCGTAAAAATCGCAAAATATCACATACATCGACCTTATAGCAATGTAAATAGATCTAGCACTTGTGATACCAAAATTATTGATGAACTACAATATCCTACTATTATTTTACATATACAATATGTAAGTAAGTAGTTTGTAAGGATTTTTGTATCATTGTTACTCTTCCACGTAATAACTGCTGAATGTATATGGATTATTATCTATACTGTTTATAAAGTAAAAAAGAAATATAATACTTTTTATGCCGAAACATCGTAAACGAAGTAGATATGAAATTATTAATTTTAACAGAACCAAATAACTTCGTTCATAATCTACTAAGAACTTTAGTAATTTTGCAGCTGAGCTAACCTAAACCTTTAAGTGAACTTTTTGTAACTGTATCTGCAACACAATTATGATTTGAGTACGAACGTTAATTAATGTTTTCAAGTACTTAATAGAATAATTTGTGACCTGGCTTCTTGCTAAAACCGTATCTACGGCAAGAATGTCTACGGCACGGTCCACCAGACATGTCTACGGCAACAAAATCTGGCCATTTTCGTATTTCACGAATGTCGGGTGACCCTAGTTGTTGTTTTGCTTGCTGTTTCACCCATTTATCTAATAGTTTTACGGATGGTGAACCCCACTTATAAAGTTTATGTGACGTCAAGATTACGATTCAATGACAATAATTATACCGTTTAATAGCATGTCCATAACTGTTAGCCAGTTGGAGTGTTAAAAAGGGTTAGCTTACAATATCCTATAATAAACTTCTAATGTTTTTTAGTGCAGCTACTTTAGGTTTACCGAATTGAAGTGAGATTGATAGAAGATGATAATTTTATTCAGTAAATTTTACTAATTTAATTAACCAAAATACTCGGTGAGAATCATCAATGGGTCGACTCAGGCCGACTTAGGTCGTTACTTTCGAAGATTTGAGCTATTTTCGCACTTCGTAATTCTAAGAAAAAAAAAATAAATACTAAAACGTCTTCGCCTTCTAAGAATCGTAGTTTGTTTATTATTTGACCTCAAATCAATAATGTGATATTCAAATGTAATATTTCGGAATCGTTTTATTTATTTGCGGAATCATTTAGAAATTTCACAATGCTCTTGGTGCCATTAACCGCATTTTTGAAACTGTAATAAAAAGTCCTTCGCTTCTCACCGCTTTAGCATATATAGCCTATAAACGAGCCAGGTAACTTAACTTTTTAAAGTTGTTTATTTTTAGTATCACTGAGTTTCAATTATGCTTGTAAAATGGTTATGAGACAAAATGCTGAAATAAGTGCGTGCGTAATGCCTTATATAATTCATTAGAAATGTTTTGTGAAGGTGAAGGTCAGTAGTGTTATGAATGTAACGCCCTTTAACGAATTAAATCATTTGAACTCATTCATAGCTGTAAAGTATAAGACGTCACCTTTATAGCAAAGCAGCTTATCAATATTGTTTTATTAAGTGAATCTATTTATGGTTGAGTTCGTACAAATTTACGATTAAATTAACATTTTTTAAGTTATTTTATCAAATCTTAAAAACAGTTTTCTCAGTAAGATTATATAAGTCCTTCCTTTAGGTTTGCCATAAAAATCTCAAACAAAAGGATTGTTATGGCTCGAAGTCAGTTATGAAAGTTGCTATTAGTACAAGCGATCAATGATAGCTGAATATGGTGCCATTTTATTTCAAATTGTCAAAGACGTGAACATGAATTCGTAATGAAAACAAACGCAGGGTGCGTTTTTTCTGATTTTCATGATTAAAATTGCAACTTGCACAGACGTAAACTTTTACATGTCTTTTACAACCCATTTGCTAGTGAATATACCCTCTGGCCAAAGGGGTTGTGGATTCGATATCCATCCGGGACAAACATAAATGCGATAAACATTCTTGTTTGTGCTGTGACTGGGTGTTAGTAAGTTAATACTAATAATTAAAAGGATTATATTACTAGCGGCCGCCCGCGACTTCGTACGCGTAAACTTAATGTTTCATAGCAATGAATATAGCCTATGTTACTCAGTGTAAATGTAGCTTCCCAACGGTAAAAGAATTTTTGAAATCGGTCCAGTAGTTTCGGAGCCTATTAATTACAAACAATCAAACAAACAAATCTTTCCTCTTTATAATATTAGTATAGATAAGCCTTTTAATATCCCAATGCAAGGCAAAGGCCTCCGTTATTGAAATCAAATCGACGTTATAACAATAGGTTAGGTACTGGTTTAATCACTACGATTGCCAAATGCGGGTTGGTGATATTGGTGAGTTTGAATTAATGCAGTAGCACATATTGTAGTATGCTTGTGTTATGGAAATCAGAACTGCTATAGCAAACATTTATAACAATCATTAATTACTTTGAGACCGGTCCAATTCGGTGTAGGTAAGCCATATGATTATTATTTATTTATTATGATTACATAATTTACACTGCAATTCGTGACCAGTAATAGCTGTTCTTGTTTTAAATCTTTCAAAAATTTATTGAGACAATATTTAAGATCGTCTATTTTCTTTCGATAAGTACCTAACTTCGTATTAAGAAGTTAAAGCTACTAAATTGGTGATCACCTACTATTAACGTTCCGTCAAAACCTTTTTCGCTGACAGTTATTAATTAGCTAAGTAACTCGCATTTATCCGCATGACAAACAAAAAAGCCTGAAAGTTTAAATATAGGAGTTGCGTGAGCGGTCCGGCGGTATGGCTGGGACTTCGCTTGGAAATTGCAGCAATTAAAAACAACAATGGCGGAGGCAGGGCCGGCAGCGTTTAATAGCTGATCAGGGCTGTGCAGCGCGATATCATCAGTGAGCAGGCCCCGTGCAAGGCTGCGAGGAGTGAGGAAAACCGTTGGAAAATAAATTTAGAGTTACATCGCGATTTTGAGATTACAAGTGCTTGCCTGATTACCCCCGCGGGGTCTGAAACCTGATTGGGGCAAATGTTTGGTTTAGCAACATGCTCATTGTGCTGCAGTTATAATTTTTAAAACGTTTTTTAAGATCTAATAGTAATCCTAGTATGTGTAAATTGTGGGCAAACCAAAGACTATCTTTGGACTTTTTATTTCGTTAATATTTACATAAAATTCAATTGGATTAACGATTTTATCATATAGGTACACTGCGCAAAATCTTTAGATATGTATCGTTACTTTTTTAGAAATGTCCATATTTGTTTACCATTTCAAGTAACTATGTAGAAGAAATGAGTGGATAGTTGTAAAAAGTAGTGGGAAAATAGTCCTATAAAATTTTCCTTTATCCTCAAACATTACAAAAACTTTGCCAGTACATAATCAATTTTGTACAGCTTTTATGGTTGAACTAATTAGAGTTTTTCTTTAAGGCGGTCATCATATTTTTCTTTATATAAATAGTACGGCTAAGTTGCCCACGTCAGGTACATATATGTAGAAACTAAGATAAATAATGCTGATTTTTATTTATTACCAGAGTGACAAACATTTAAGAAGATTAATTTATCAGATTATAAATTTAACCTTAAAAACTCTTATAATATATTTTAAATAATCCTATGTCACTATACATTTGACCCTAATATTATAATCAGAGGAAGATGTCTGTAAGAGGAAGTCCGCAAAACAAATCACTCTATATTATGTAAATGTGTTCTTGTGACATCGAATTAGTGTTTATAAATTTTGCATTAATGTAGGTAACACCTTGAGATATAAGAAAATGACAATAAAATTGTATCTATAAGGTTTCCTTGACTGACGACGTGTTAAATACTTACCTAGATATGTAAACAAAACAGAATCAGTGGAATTAAATTTCAATTTAAGCGTCATAATAATTTTTAGAATTCACATTTTAAAAGAACGAAGATCTGAGTCGCATTTACGTTTTAGAAAAATGTAGATCTCTTTTTATTAATTATTTTTTATTCAAACACTATTGGCTGAGGTTCCTATGTACAATTTATTTAAGACTACTTTTTAAAGACTATAACGCTAACAATACAGATGCTATGTTTTACCATTCGTTAAAACACTTATCCTACACCATTATTCAAACATTGTGAGAAACAAATAAAATAACAATTTGAGAATCATTGAGACTAACTTTTTTATAATAGCAACAGATATTGTATCGTAATGGTTCATTATGAAAATTCCCCCGTCACTAATAGGCTTTGACTTTAATAAAAATAACTCTGTAGCCGTGCTGAGCCCTCCAATTTATACAATAAGCGGAATTAAATTGTCACAAAGCATTAATTTTTTCTCGCTCACAAATTGTGAACATAATCACGTTTGATGTGATACGGAAACAGCTACGCGACCGCTCAGAGGAAACAATTGTTTATGTGTTGTTTGCTCATTAATCAGTCGTTAAGGTGAATCTTAGAATAGAAATGAATACACGTCCATTGTAACGTACTAACTGCATATCTAAGTAAGCAAAACTTTTCCTATGTTGTGGATACTTATTTAAAATTCTTTATTCATCCGGACAGGAAATGTTTACATTTTCCAATAAGTTATGATAACTTGATCATTAGATTATGCCTAAACATGAGGTACGTATGTTACGAAGGTATGTTATTTTACCTACTCTTCAATGTTTTGGAAGCAGTGAGCTGATTTATATATAATGTAGGTACTCGTATGTTTAGCAGAAAAAGAAATGTTTATAGTTTTTACTGTAACCTGGATAAATAAGGCATAGTGTTTTTTTCCACTGTGGCTTATATCTGCAAATCAAACAGTTCAATGATTAAAAAGTCAACCAACAATTCGTTGATCTTGACGTTTGGTCCCAGACTTGTGAATCCAAAACGATGACTAACTTATTATAATAATGCCGATGAACGCCTTTCTATGAATATTTGTTAATAAATGAGAAGACGTCATTGTGACGTTTATAGTGTCGTAACTTTGCTGTCATAACTTGCCATCAACATAGTGTTTCCGAACTTTATATCGTTCAAATAGAAACAAGGACGAGTCTATAACGATTGATATTTTGATACTGTGTCGCAGTAAGGTCGTATTGACTTATGAGTTTTCTTAACGCTTTTATTTGTAGTGGTTTCTCTTAATATTGTAATTGTACAAATTATTTGACCCTTATTATTTTGGAACGGTATAAATGTGTTGGATTATCATCATTGTTAATATAAATTTACAAATAACTGTGTTCTCGTAAGATAATCTAATAATGATCTTTGGAATTATGCGTCTAATTAGTTTCATATCTCAAAACGTTGTATGTACTGGCCTACAGTGCAAATTTTATGTATATCATAAAATTCACTTGAGTATTTTAATTGATAAAATATGTAATTTATTGAAATTAGTTGAACTTGTTTTTTAAGATTGTAGTCTAAGGACGCGTTACATTGAAGTCGTTACGAAGAAACAACAATAGGTAAATGTAAGTGTAAGATTACATAATTTCATTCTTAACCGAAGATTTTATTAGGTTAACGTTAATACGCTTAATTTTGTTGTTTGAAGGTTTATTGTTTTCATTCAAATTGATTGTAGCCGCTTTATATATTTAATACACATCCTTCTTACATACACATTATTAAGAAAATTAACAAAAAATGACACGCCACGTTTTGTCACATTGTTGCAAATGGGTTTAGAGGTCGTGTCGCCATTCAAATGTTTCGAAAGCTATGAGCTGTCATTATAATGTATGTATATTAACACCATCCATGAGATATTTTTTAAATAATGGATGCTATTTTAACGAAACATTTATTTTTAATGTAAGTAGTGAACTTGTGTTTATCGCATTATTATCTACATCTAAAACAGTTGCTTTTAAAACATAATGTTGATGAAAAAAAATTCGGCGTATTAACGGGTAATTTATCAATCGGGTAAACCCAAATATAAGGAAAATCGGTTGTGTTCTCCATAAATCTTAATTTTAATAAGTATATTATACTTCTTCGCGAATTCCACTGGACATTTGATCTTATCGCTAAATTGTAAATTGAGGTTGAAAGTTTTTAGCAACGTGTCTAGACAGAGAGTTATTAGAGTTTTATTAGGGCCTTACTGTATATTATTTGTAAACATATTAATTTTGTTCATTTTATGTTAACTAAAAAAAAAAGACCAATTAACGATATTCATCGATTGAACTCGATAAATGTAAACAAGAATCCGTTACTAAATTTGACGTTGCAAATATCTTAAAATAAATATAAGATTTTTAGCATGAATATATATTTTATTTAAATCTGATAAAATTAAAAATTAAACAAGCAGGTAATTTAAAAGGATTTCTAGGTAAGCAGGATTGCTTAGACTATAAAATAGAGTTGATTGTAATAAATAAATCAACGCAGCTTTAATAACAGTTATCTAAAATTTGTTATCTACTTTATTGCACAAAACATTTACAGAAAATGGTTTAGAAACGTCAGTATTAGATTATCTCTAGATAAAATTCGTTAATATAAAATTAGAGATGGATTGTAGGGAAAAAGTTTTATGCTCTACGTTATTGATGAGTTTATGGGCCAGTCGCAGCCGGCGACCGATCAGCTGTCTCATAACGAATTCCTAGCACGGCCAATTGGTAAAGGAAAACTGAAGTTCAACCTTGCCGAGTGCCAGTTCGTATTGTAAAACAAGTAGGCATTCAAAAGACAATTGTCACGTTCGTCCTATAATTTTGTGTTATAAAATATGTAGAAATTACACTAAAGTAAATAAGTACAATTTATTCGGCAGTTCTTATCAATTTTTTTAAGTGATGGAATATTGATTTGCAGGACAGCATAAATTTGCTGACAAGGTTTTCACAGCCTTGTGTGGGCATTCTAACACGAGCTCCTCGGTAGCCTTTGACTTATTCAAAATTAAAGAGTCACAGTAAGTTAAGAGATGAACACGGATTTAACCCTTTTGTATCTTGTTGATGTGACAATTAATTGGCTTATACGTAAAAGAACAATAATATAATCGAACATGGAAAAACGTAGCTTGTATTTATTTTTCTGAAATAGCTGTAGGTAGTTACTGAGTTTAAATTATCATACTGTCTTAATATTTTGCAATGAAACAGAATGACGTTTTAATTTTAATTTAAAATAAATTAATGTTTAAGGAAATGCTACCTCCTTCCTAATGCCTTAGGTACTTATGATAAGTATATTTCATTAATATATATATGTGCCGCCGTTTCTAACTAATCAACTACCGACCTACTTAAGGGATTTTCTTGCGGTTTTTATTAATGACACAAATAAACTTTAATGATTTATTCATTAGATAGATCACGTCATCAGTAGGTACCTCATATAACGAATCTGTAAGATAAGTCTTACAAAGTTATATGAGGTTAAAGTCAATTTACGTCAAATCATGATTTATTTGATCTAGTTCTACTTAGAAGTTTGCAATAGGTTATTTTTTTATTTCGTTTTAGTGGAATGGCATAAAGATTGGATTTGGTGTAGGTACTTGACATACCTACCAAGTCTGTACGCGAAAAATTTGGGTCCACGTTTCGGCCTCTTAGGTATAGTTAATTTTGGAAAATCCTTTATTACCTTCGGAGTAAGTATTAACTATCTTTATTTTTATAAGTTAATGTAACTCGTGTTGTATATCTGGTACCAGATATGTAACGAAAAACGCGGTTAAGTTGATAAATATGTAAGTTGACTTTGAAAATTTGTATAGAGCTGTGTTGAACTGCGGAGATCTCGTCAGATGGCGTGGCGTTTCGCCGAACCAAGTGGCCTTGCGTCCCCAGTAATTACAATCACTTATGAAAAGAGCTGCAAGTGTCCACTGGTGCCGATCGAAGGGCCTAAGCTTGACTTTACCGGTTCGGCCCGGTGTGCGGTAGTCGGGCGCTTTTTTATCGGTACGCGTCGAATCAAATCCATTTTAACCGGTTTTCATGCGTAGTTTAAGACTCGCATTGCATTCCGATCCAATGACAAATAGCTATGGGTTTCCTTAAAATACCCACGTAATAATGTATTATTGAGCGGTTCAGGCTTTCGTAAACTAAGACAGCCGGTCCGCGGTCACTTTCACTAAATTGTTGTTCGCGTAACAAAGTTTTTCTGTGTTGCTTTTCTTTGCAAATCTTCTTGAGCTCCAAATTTCTATTCTAAATACCTACCTATTTCATTTAATAATTAATTCAAGCCCATACGGTATATTAAATAAAACTGATCTTTAAACGCAATCATGGCAACGTAATACGCTCTCAGTCTTTCATCATGTGACATGTATTATAGTTCCGCTTTTGATTTACAATTATTTGAATATTTTTTATCTATTGTGACCTTAATATTAAATCAATCATCATGTCAATACGAGGGGCCAACTGCCACGCTAACTACACATTTGTGGTCGTGTAATTCTGTTTGGCCGGTCGCATGTTTACTTAAACCGAGTCGCATATATTAAAAGATATAGAAGATTGAATGTGTAGGTGGCATTTGAAAAAAGAACAGAAGATATTGGCATTCAGTAGCTACCGATATCATGAAATTTGCCGAATACAGTTTCCCGGGCGCATTTACCTGAAAAATGATTATTGCTATTTGGATAACTATGAAGATTGCGAAATTCGTTTTTGCATTAAGGTGCCTACTATTACGCACTTTCATTGCTAAGAGTAGGATTTTACATCTCCATGTAAAATTATGACATATTATTCAATTTATCAGTCAAAGCGCGTTAGTCAAGCGGCAACTTCAGTACGTTTTGTTCTAACATTACCGCATAATTTACCTACCTTGGTCTTGGACCGATCGGGTCACACGAGGTCGGCAAGTGCTGAAGATAGGACACGACCGGACCTAAATGCACTGGCGCTACAATGTTTGATGGCATCGGCCTTGCACTTCACTGAACACCTTCGCTTAGTAAATTATCTGAAGAGATCGCATTGAAATCGCAGTTATATCAACACACAAGTTTGTAATACCTATTTAAACATCCGTAACGAATGTTGTTTGTCAGTTTTGCTTAAACTTAAGAACAGCTAGACCGATTTGTCTAATCTATTTACCCTTTGTCTGAAAAATGAAGGATGTTGTATTCTACGCGTATTAAGTCGCAGGCGACCGCTAGGCTTGTAATAATTCTAGAAAATGTACAAATAAAATTTTAAATTCCTTTTCAAATGGTCTCCACCTGTCAAATATGATGTTTATCCTGTTTTTATGGTCAATGTTTTCTGATTGGTAAAATTAAACGTCATTAATGCAATGGATTCAAGGATCAATATGTAAGTATATTGGTTTTCTAACCAACGCTTCTTAATCTTTGTGCGATCAGACTTATTTTAAATACAGTTCTACGTAGGTGTTAGGTACTATGTTCTATTTACGAGTATTTAATTGTTAACTGAAAAATCAATCTTTACAATACTGGTTTGGGTCTGCTGGATAACTTACATGTACAGTATTATATTATTCGTTCAGAAATGAATTGTATAAAAAACATGCCTCTAATCAAGCTAGTATTTGTAAAAATCAGTTAACTGTTCGTTGCAAAGCTATTAAGGATGATTCATTGCGACCGCAGCACTTATTGTATATTTTATCTTTAAGAATATAATCGTGACCATTATTAACATACAATGCAGTGTAAAACAAGTCACACCGGAGGAAAACCAACGCAAGTAATAGGAAGAGGACTTATAACTTTTATAAATATTATTAAAAAAGTGAAACCCGGTAATCATAAAATGGACATTGATTGTTCTGATCTTACATCAGTCCATTTTCTTGATCATTGGCTTTCTATGGTAGTCAAAGTATCTAAATTATAATACATTCTAGTGTACGGTACTCGAATGCGGTCTGAATAGAAATGTTGACAAAAGTTCGGAAAATTACAGTTTACCTGGTTGCTTGCACATTTCATTGAATTTTTATCAAGTTGATCTTTTAGTTCACAACGAATCAAAACTTCTTTGTTTTAACTTTTGCTGGCGATTACTTTACATAATATTTATTTAACATGTGTAGACCCAAACATCTTAGTTTGTTTTCGTATCTATATGCGTGTCACACACTTGGCATAATAAAACAATACGACGTTGACATTTATACAAAATTCGTACGAAACGTACGCAAATTCCAATATTATGACTAAGCTACCCATAGTTGGTGAACCCAGGGATATGTTTATATAAGCTTTTAGGGACAATGCATTTAGGAACAACTAGGTCTGTTCATTGCAGCTCGTAAAATTGTTTTTTTTCTGCTCCATTTAATTGCTACCCCATTAAAAACATATCCCATTATCAACATTATATATTCAAGTTAATTTCTTTGAGTTTACAAATCCAACTTATAGTATAAACGTGTAAGTTTAATTGTATAAACTTGTTACTCTTTCACACAAAAACTTCTGAATGGATTTTGATGAAATTCGGTAGCTAGACAGATTTTGTTCTAGAATAACGTATAGGATAGTTTTTTCCTGAAATAATAAAGGAAACAATGAATGTATATGATTATATAGATTTCATAACCACATGCATACTTTCAAAAGTAAATCGCCACAATTAGGTAGCGACTACCTTTGATCGTTTGCAAACGTAATTTTATTGCGTGCAAAAATATACAAGTGGAAAGATACGTACCTATATAGCAATTGAACGAGATGAATGAATATTAAAGCATTTTTTATAAGCACTTTTGTAAGTTGCTTGTAACACTGTACACTGAGCTCTTCCTGGACCAGGTCGACTTCCGCAAAGTTTGTTGTCTGTTATTTTATAGCGTAGTTAGTTATTTTATCATACACTAGCGGACCCGACAGAATTCGTTCTGTCAAATAGATTTGAAATGTTAATAATATAAACTTTATCGAATAGCAATAAAGTTCAAATTAACTCTACATTTTACAAAACCGCTTGTATGGGAAAAGAAAAGGGTTGCCTTTAGGGTTTTCCCACAAATTATTCAATTTTTTCTCGCCATAAAAACCATCCCTTGACTTCAACAAACGTTAAAAAAGAAGAATTGGCAAAATTGGTCCAGGCGTTGTTGAGTTATGGGCTTACCACCATAATTTGCGAATTATTTTTATATTATAGATAGGATTACTGCTTGGGGTTTATTCATATCAAACAGATTAATCGTTTAGCTTTTAGGCAACGGGTGGGGAGAAGGGAAGCAATTGACTCTAGTAACAATGTGTTATCTATTTCGCCAACACATCCCGCAATCGCAAGATTTCATTTCGGATGATGAATGTTCATAACATTTTAATTGATATCTTACATTTTCCATAATATGCAATTACATTTTGTACCATCCAAGAAACTTGATTAACTTATAGATTTGTGTCCGATAAATGTATGTTACTAACATCTCCTGCTGCTATGTTATTAACAGCTGGCTTCAAACGGTTGGACGGATATAAATGATTTCCAAAATTAAATATTATTTTGATTACTTTAGTCACAAAAAACAGTTTTACCCTTGGTTTCTCGGTGATGCTATCATTAGACCTTGTTATGGTACCACCGTCGTGATGTCCTTTTTAACAAAAACTAACTGCAAAATCGATTCATAAATAACGACGGTATCCGCGAACACATTTTTATTATTAAATTAGATAAAAACCTCCGACTTTTCTGAAGTCAGCTTTAAATATAAAATGTATCATTATTTTCAACGTTAACCTTCTTGCCGTCAAAGCAATGTTTCAGCACTTGTCATAATAATTTGTCACTTCTTAAATACACGGTTGAAAAAACCCAACCATATGTAAATGAGTGAACTTTTTAATAATAATTGACTTGGATGATTGCCTAACAATTATTATTGAATACATAAACGACCAGTAAGGTGTTATTTGTTTACATTAATTAACATTTAGGTAAACATTTAAGTAATATTGATATTTTCAAACAATTACAAAATTATTATAATGTTTATCTACTCCTATTTTGTGTATAAAAATTCCACGACACAATCGTCACATTGTTAATAAGAAACGATTTTTTTAAATAACAAGAAACCAGTAATAGTTAAAGGTTTTTTGTGGGTGTTAATGTCATATAAGACCAGCTCTTCTCAATGAGCATTGGCTGAATCAAAGGTCAAGCGCGTTGCAAATGTAAAAAAGAACAGGATTATTTTACGATCGTGATACTGGAATGAATATCTGTAAAAAATGGATAGCCATTATGTTTATCCTCACACGATCATAAAAGTTGCAAACACAGGTAAGCTTTTAGATGTCATTCTTAAGGTATGACCACCAATCACCAATAAGAAACAAAATATCATCTTCAATATTTAAAAGACAGTTCAAACATTATTCTGGTAAACTGCGTGTGTACCTAAGTGGAAAATCCGAAACTTTAAGTATATAATTGAAATCCCACTCACTGACTGACTCATTAATCGAGACATCTCAGAAACACTCGCACAAAAACTTTCACATTAGGTTTCATATATGGGGTAGATGTCCGCCAAGAAAGAATTTTTTCGATAACCAACCCCTAAAGGACTAAAACTTGCGTTTGAAGTGAAGTAAATGACATGAAATTAAAAATATTTGCTCTACATTTACTAGATAGATAGTGTGAAGGTATACTAAAAATATATTAGAATTTTGGAATTTAAAGAAACTTACTCCAAACGAACAAAGTCGCCGGCGGCTGCTAGTTTATGATAAAATATCGTTAATTTGCCGGAAGTAAGAACCTTTTCTTTGAATGTGCGTTAGAATTAGTGTGAAGAAGAAACTTTTTATTTACGCACGTATGTAAGTAATTTGTTGGCATCCATAAATAGTTTCTTCTTCAAAGTTTATTTTCGTAAAATTACCAAAATAGTTAACCTCAACTTTACCCATTCCGTTATCGCGAAGAAGAGTCTATGAATAAGTGAACAATGTTAATATAAAAACTACATATGTACCCATGTCACATATTCGTTACTGAACGTGATAATACAATATTCATGCTTATTACCAAAATGCGGAACTATGTTCGTCTTTCACTACTACACCACAAATCTTAAGCTGTGAAATTTACTTTTTGTTCTTGGTTTTGATGCCTTAGAGTATTATCTTAACAAATTTAATAGAAAAAGTGCTCTTCTTTTCTTCATGATCTTTATATCCAACTTATCATTAATTTTCGGACGTTCCCGGTAGGTAAATTTGAAACGTGACAAACCTTGTCCTGACAATTACGTAATATCGAAAAAAAGGATTAGACAAATTGGTCTAATATTTCTAAAGCTATGGGCTTACATACATTTTGGCAATTCATTTGTATAGATTAATTTTAGTTCTTCCAAACATATCACACTCTAAATAGGTAGGTACAGTTGCTATAATTATATCGCAAATCGGTGCTTACGGTCGTTTTTCACACATCACATTCAAATTGAGTCTGCCACCAAATAGACATAATACGAGTTGTTTGTTGTCCTCACTTTGATTTACACCAAAAATAATTGGCCCATTATGTGTCTGGCCATGCGCAGGCGTGGGTTCCGTAGTTTATTTTGTATTCTACCGAATTTTATTTTTATTGTATGAGACGGTTAAATTTAATTTGACTCTGGCATGATTTACGTACGGGCAAGCTAATTAACTCTTTAGTTGAAACATCCTTTTTTCCGAGCAAAGTTTTGATCCTAATATTTTATTTACTACAATTTCCAAGGCAAAACTATTCTTCATACATATCATATTTTGAGGTAGACGAGTAAAAATATCCATGCCTCCAAAACCCCTTCCAAATTTCATCTTTAACATTTGACATAGTGAATGATGGTTTTAAGGTACACGATACTCTAAAAAGATATTTCACGGGTCGTGGAGTCACAAGATCATTCACATTGCGTTTCAGCTTCGGCCTTCGCAAATGGTAAAACCAACCTTCGTAAAAACCATAAACTTTGTTTTGATATGGCACAAACATCGCTAATTAATTAACGTGGTAGATTACGTAAATTGTTTTATTACACTTTTTGTGGATCCCCTTGTGAATTTTTATCCAAAAATTGTTTGCGCTGTTCTAGAATCCGCAGAGATCAGACTTTGCTTGGATTAAATTTAACGCAACTCAACTCAACGCTGATTTTAAATTTTAGTCTCTGCTCCAAACATCAATCAATATCTTACGGCCGTACCTGTATTTTGAATAACGGGATTTATTTCCCACCTTTTTAATTAAAATCTTTTAACACGATTCAAAACCAGTTCAATGTTGGCGAAGAAAATGTTTTGGGTGTAACCTGAATTCGTAGCAAATTTGTAAAAAAAAAATACGGGTACTTAAAATAACACTCCTAACTATTTGCATAGCATTTCGTGGTTTTTAAATATGACTAAATATGATTCACCGATCGTCTGTATATTTGGATTCGATATAAATCGGAGGACTTTCGCAATTGTTTTTAAAGTTCGAATTAGGTAAGATTATATCTTTTATTTTATTAATTTTTTCGTTGAGAAAAAAGTTAATTCTGAATTTCAAAATCTTAATCGCGATTATACCGACATCCATTTCATAAGACAAGTTTCCTTCTAAACTTGGGCTCTTTGCCATCCTATACGAGTAAAAGACCACACCATAACGTCCAAATGGACGTTCTGAATTCTTTGGTTATTGTCTACCACCATTTTCTCTGTTTTATACAGGCCTCACATATTAATCTCCAATCCAATATTTTGTCATTATAGCCATTTAATTGCTTAATGGGAGGGTTAAAATACAACCTAAATATTTATAATAAACCAAACGGGCAGGGATCAATGACTGTGCGCGGTCGTAGCCGGCCGCCGGTCGGTACCAACCGTACCCCGTCGGATCGAGTCGGCAGGAACCGGCTCCAGCCGCTGCTAATTGTCCAGAAGGATTAAACGATAACATGGCGTGATAAACTTATTTTAGATTCCGCGCGTTCAGCTGCGAGCAATAATCTTAACCAGGGCTTCTCAAAGTGTGGAGGAGTCTGTAGTGTCATAAAATGTAGCACCATCTGATTTACTTTTGGAATATTAGTGTACGCTACAAAATTAACAGAATTAGCCCCTATTATGGTGATAAGAGATGACGGGGAGGATAGGTTGAGCCAGTTATAGCCTATTCACCCTTTGCTAAGACACCATATTCATCCTTATTCGGAAAAGCGCTGAGATCGAGTTCCACTATTGAAATGTAGCATTACATTGTGTAGACAAATGGAATCTACTTTTTTTTCTGGGAATGAAAGTTTGAGAAACTCTGACCTGTACTTACTAGCAATGCATTGGATGACGAATGAATACAAGAGCGATTAAGATGCATTCAGTGGTTTGTTTTTCTTGGTATTATGGTGGTGACATAAAGGAAAATGGAACTTTTAAAACGTTTCTACTGAAAACGTTTGTTTTTTTATTCAAATACACTTTGAGGATCGGGGATATGCTATCCGTTTTGTAGGACAATAAAACCGTTTTAATTTTTTTAATTAGTGACTTGGCTATTCTCAGTATTTTCGCTAATTCTGATAATGGACATAAAGAGAAATTTTAACGTTTGAGCTTATCTTAATAGGTTGGATTTAATTCAACATAATTAATATACATATAGTATGTATGGAAATAGTAATAGCCACAATGATAAGAAATGTGTTACGGCTTAGTTTGTGGTTTCAACAAGCTTGGCTATTGATCTCCATTTATTTAAAGATATGCTGTGTAGTGTCAAACTTGTCGAAATTGATAGGACAGGATATCTGCTCTAACTCGTAGCTCAGTCATGACAATTTTTTTTATTACCAAGTCGTGATACCAAATACAAGATTTCCGAAGCTTGAGTTATGGCAGCCCGGTCCGTTGCACTAATACTTTTATTTTTTTCCCTCTTACACGCGAAGAGGAGCGATGAATGTTCAAGAGCGTAACCGTTATCCAAACAATGTAACGCAATGTTATATACCAAAATATCTGGACCCAAAAGAAAGCTTTAAGCATTTGATTTTTCTTTTTAATGCGCTTAGTTACTCATTGAATATTCAAACATTGATTTTTAATTTGAGTAGATATTTAAAGGTGCTTATATTAAAGCACTTCTATTGAATGTGATAGTCTAGAACCAGTAGAATAAAATTTAATGACCTCAGTTTAGATTCAGCGCATTCCAGCTATAGAGTCCGTTATTGCAGTAGTGATGTAAAGATACGAATATTGATGCGAGTTTTACGCGATAAATTGTAAATAAACATTTCTTTCTTTCTGTCGCTGTTATAGATATATTCAACAGATAAATTGTACAAATAGATACCAACCTACATTCCATTACTTGAAGCTAAGTAAAGGCAATGGTTTATTACTTGTAAATTCTTTATATAAGTACTAGCTGTGCCCGCGATTTCGTTCGCGTGGACTACATCCTTTCATTGTCGGTTTTACCCCTTTCTCGCCTAATATTCGAAACAAAAAGTAGTCTATATTTTAATCCAAGTTTCGTGCTATATTTGTGCCAAATTTCATATCTCTAACTTCAAAAATCCTCCCCTCCCTTATTTTCTAATAAAAAGTAGCCTATGTCCGTTCTTGAGATTCAACGTATACCTATACCAAATTTCATCAAAATCGGTTGAGAGGTTTAAGCAGGAAAGCGTAACAGGCAGACAGACAGACAGACAGACAGACACACAGACAGAGTTACTTTCGCATTTATAATATTAGTAGGGATAGGTCGCGCAAAATAGATGAGCATTACAAGAAAATGGCAATATATTAAAATTTGCCAGCATTTTTCATATGAAAAGCGTACTTTATTATCCAATATTACAAAACCTTAATATTAGAGCTATATGGTTAAAATAGTTATGCCTTGATATTTGTTCATCAAAATGTAATCTTGGATTTTTACGTTTATTTGTAGGCGATTCGATGAAAATTGGCACACATTACATCACTAGCGTCGGCTAATACGAGGAAGAAATGGAAATTGCGCACAACATAACGTATGCGGGCGGCACGCGAGTGCAGATTTGGAAATTGTACGAGCGCTGTACACTCGAGGCACAAAACTTACAACCCACTTTAGGTTCATGTTCGCATGCCTGTTTGATTTGTTGGCCCACGAGTTAGCCCGCCGTACATTGGCAAGAGTTGGCGCAGAACCATACATCGGAGACACGGGCACGAGAGAGCCGCCACATTAAATCTGCCTTTTTATTTAACGCGTTATAGTCTTATCGGATTACATAATAGTTTCAGTAAATAATAAGCATAATTTAAAAAGTTAAAACATGCCGTCTTCAATGTCATTTATTGTTGACCGACAATGTATCGCAATATTGACTCGAACTGACCTATGAAACCGTGACCAGAATACAAATTAATTGAAATAAATTTAGGGATGCAATCAGAAGTTCTCGTGTTGTAATGCATTTAAGGGTACAGCGCTATTAAACTACAGTTTAAAATTGTATGTTACACATTGAACTGTGATTTAAAAACATATTATCCTAACCGCAATTGTACCTATTGTTATAGACTGCAATGATTCATAGTACCGTTCATGTTTAACAGATAATCCTGATGGGACTTTTGTTACTTTTTACCGCTGTTGATACATAATGTCAAGACCATGTTCGGCCTTGAGTTAACCATTTTCGAATGTGGAACATAACATGCTTGAATGCTTTTTACCTACTCGAAAAAAAGTTACCTACTCCATAGAGTTGTTGTCCAATACAAATATTTGAGATTGGGTACCAGAATCAGTCACTCACAACTCTCCTATCTAGGCTTCTTTTAGTGGTCTTACAAATACCAAGGATCAAATTGTCTCATACACCAAGTACTTCCCTGTTTGTCAATCCTGCATAAAACTACTTCATGGTTGAAATTAATAGTAAATTGTCAAAATTTAAAATGAAACACACAGAAACATCAAAATTTCAAATTTGACGAAATCTCAAAATCAAAAGAACAATTATTAAATCCCGCATCACGGATGTAATCCGCCTGGCCCATTAATAATAGAACTGGGTATTGATGTCATTCGAATTGGAGAATATTCTTAAACGAAGCTCATATTCGGCGTAGTTGACAACAATGGAGATTGTCCATACGATTGTTGCAAATAATAATACAATGTCTAAACGGTGCTTTGCCTTACTTAGGATCCAGTTTGATGTTCTTACTTAACGGATATTCGAGTAACCATAACCGGTCGCCTATATTAGACACATACCTAATTAGTGTTTTATTTACTGAAGTTATTTCAGATAAGATCTTGTAATAAAATGCTTCCAGAACATGTTGATATTCAATCCGCCATAAAAATTAATAGCTTTTATTTCGTCAACTTTTAATAAGCCAGACATACGTTATGGATATTTATTAAAGGTAGATGGTACGAGCATAATGGTGGGAAAAACCTGCAAAGTAACCATACGTGTATACGTTAAATGTATGTAACTATGTATATAAGTTTTTCTATGTTCGCGTATGAAGTAAGCGACAAAGAAGTATTATAATAAATAACTCATTGGAGGTGCTGAAATATTAGTGAAGAATATGAAATAACGACGATGTTAAATTAGATTTTACATGTTCAATAACTCAACTTGCCAATAAATAAAACACACAACATGTTATATGAATTCTGATCACATGCTTTAAGCATTCCGATCGTTAAACAAACTCTTCCAATAAGCTGTCATAAAAGCAGACATTGTTAGTCGATTGCATTGTAGAAGCATCACATGCCTCCTGGGATCAA
Source organism: Glyphodes pyloalis (assembly GCA_037074685.1). Classification (NCBI taxonomy): domain Eukaryota; kingdom Metazoa; phylum Arthropoda; class Insecta; order Lepidoptera; family Crambidae; genus Glyphodes; species Glyphodes pyloalis. The sequence continues at coordinate 19,905,699 of JAYKKO010000001.1, forward strand.
ACTGCGCTTAAAGTATATTTTTTAATATAGGATTTTGTTAAAACATATGATAGTAAAGAAGTAATAATTAAGATAATTATAATAATAACCAAGACCACCAGGTCTTGGTTACGCATGTAAAACATAGTCGATTTTAGATACTGCGCAACTGCTGCTTCAATGAACTTGTTCCGCTTCATGCGACCACACCTGGATCCTATGTCACCAAAAGTTAAGATGAGTTTTAATCAATCCGAAATAGCTGTAAAGTAATTCTTTCATATCTACAAGTGGGAAATGCAACTTCGGAATACTATTTTCGGTTGACTCACATTCGTATTTCCACTATTTTAATGAAGGTGAGATATCTTCGTTACTTAATAACGCCAAGACGCTTAATAACGACATGTCACTATCTACTCAATGAATCAGCCACTGATTTTGTTACAAAATGTAATACAATATATACTGGGTACATACATTATAAATCGATTGTCTCGGAAATCGTAATGTTCCCAAACTTTGAATAAATAAAGTAGAAGACGATAAAACGTTTCAACGTATTGAAAACAAAATAGGTCCATATTTACCGGCCCAAGAAAAAGTTTTCTCTCTATTTAAGACACTGATATTAAGAAGAGTTTTGTTTTAGCGCTGCTACTATCTCTTTTTATTGATTTACAACTGAAAATATCAATGTTTTGTAAATAAATAGTAAATAAAATAGTTACACGCAATTCTTTTTAGGCCAAATCTACAAATAATTACCCTGCTAATTGTAGGGACGAATTAACTCGTCGCGTGATGAATCTCATTGACCACCACAAGATAAAGTGTTTTTTCTGTCATTCATAGATCTCGTGCCGAAACAGTAGCTTTTATTATCTTTATTTATTACGATTACAGTCCATGGCCCAGATGGTATCGTGTTCGCAGTCACGACTCGTGTCCAGATTTGTGTGGTTTAGGGACTGACCCAATGTCCAATTTGTCACATTGTGATGGGTCACAATACGTATGCAATCTAATGTGCAGCACTGTATTTTTAACATACAGCTAAGGCAGGGTAATTTATAATTATATTAAAAACTACGAATCTGTATAACTGTAACTGAAAGAAATTACTTTTCACAGATTTTAAGGGCAGAAAATCTTATTTCACGTACGAACGTATCTGGTAAAATTTAAAATATATATGCCTACGTACTCGAATGCATTTTCTTAGGAAAAATATAAGAGAAGACGGCACGTGACCGCAGACAGATAAAACTCAAGGTTCCTCTATGCGCAGTTATTGGCAAAAACTGGAATAATGTTACATACAGAACAGTACCTACATATAACAAATACGTACAAAATAGATAAGGAACTCAAAACCATTATCTTTTTCAATGTATGTTGGTTCAGCAAGTTCAAACAAGAAGTAGGTATAAGTAACGTAAATGAACACATAAGCACATTTATTTACAGTCAGCAATTGTGGTAATAAATATTGTTTGAATTAATTAATTCATGAATGTCTCTCGCATTAAATAGGTGTCCAGGTTAAATGTGAAACGTATACTAGTAGCCTCATTGATTTTTACGATTGGTAGATTAGACATATGCCTACATACATTTTACAACTTTTTAAATATAATAAACAAACAAGTAGCTTAATTTTGTATGGAAAATGTCTTTTAAAAGTCGTAGATCTAATGCCGTAAGATATGTAGAGGACGGGATTACAAAAAAGTATCAGCTTACTCGTAAAACACTGTAAAACAAAAACCTCTAAAATTGAAATCAGATAAATCGTTTTCGCTTCCCTATTAAATTGTCGACCGGGGAATCGAAGTAACTGCTTAAACCACTGGGCCATCGAGGCCAAACGAGGTCACTTAAAGGTTGTCAACAATTTTACATCGTACAAACAGCATTGCAAGTGCATCTGATATCTAGGCCGAACGTATACATTAAAAACATACCTTGATAAACATATTTTATAAGAAATCACAAAACGAGTTAAAATGCAAGGGGTCCTCCGTCAAAGCTCGGCCCAAAACAACAAACAATGCGGTGAATGGTTGCTTAAAGATAAAGGCCTGCGCTGATTGGATTAGCTCGGCAAATTGCTTGTATTTGTTTACGTAGATACTCATCTCAATTTTAGGAGTACCTTGACCGTATCCTGTTATTACGACTGTTATGCTTTATGTTTATTATAAATTTGGTAGGCAGCTAATTAACGTACCAAAAGGTGCGCGTATCTTGTCAGGAGCGGTTAGACATTGTAAGGTTATTTCAACATCGACTGATTTAAAGTAGTGACTGAATGTCTAATTTGAGGTCAGGAAACTGTAGATGATAAAGCTGACAAAAATTTAATAAAACTTATGCCGTATTCTGAATACACCCTAACACAGATTGAGGTTAAAAGGTCATGGCACGAGTCGAATCCTCGCTTAGATATTAATGCAGTTTGAGCACCGTCATTTACTTGTTCCGAATAATGCTTAAAGTTCAGAATTGCATGAACGTAAATTTTATATGCACAGAATGTAGAAATATTAAAAATGACTGCTAATTCGTGTCTTAATCGAGGATTCTGGCCGTGTTTAGAACATGGGGTTCTGTGCGCGCTGGTGCTGCCTCTTCTCAGAGATATGATATGTACGTAATTTTTGCCGAACTCTTTCAGGTTTAAAATTTACATAGAACTCATGCTTTATATTTCACAATAATCGTATTCTAATAATAATGTGAAGACAAAATATGATTTGTAAACGACGGCTAGAAATTGTAATGTAGATTTTCAACTAGTTACCTCGTTAGCGAAATGTACAAGTTATCAAATAGATACGGGTTTAGTGAGTTTCCCAGTATCACAATTTTTCATCTTGTAATAACGCTACCGTACCTGTGTTCGGTAGCGTTATTACAAGCATAGCGTAGCGTGTCATATGACTGTTCACATGACAGGCTTTTCAAGGAAGTAATTGATTTTTTCATTTTTGAGAAGCAAGATAGTGGATAAATCAATTGTTTTTACCTCTGGCTGACGATTGACCGGGTACCCTACGTAACAATTTTATCCTTTATGTAAAAAAACTGAAACCATTAAACCTCGAAGTCCCTGAATTCTAGGCTCAATTTAATTTCTACCGTTTTAAACGAACCATTGAGATGAGAGACTGGAATTTGAAAGGCTAATAATCATAAGCGCTGCTTTACTCGAATCAGCTGATTAATCAAATAATCATTATGTATACGTATCTATATTTATTTTTCTGTCTTATTTCCGAGAACGCCTCCACTCGAATGCTATTAATGCAATGAATATAAGGGTGTTATCTTCTTTCAATTAATTTTATTGTTTGTTGCATTGGGCTTATAATTCGGATACACGGAGTGTTTCTATGTTCCTTATCTTCACATAAAAAACCTTAACGGCTTTAAATGTTAAACGTGACAATCCGCGTTGTGGCTGCGATCGCCACGACTAAGCCATTGTACCGCGACCTTGCTTGCCAATTAACCTACCATCTGTGTAATGCGCTGATGGCCTGTACGCAGAAAATCAAATTGTCCTATTAAACACTCATTACATCCCGGTTCCGAGCATATTGCTCTTAAATAATATCCGTCTATTTACACCCGCATACCATTGCGTGTCATTTTGCTGTCCGTTGTAATTTTATGATCGAATAATACATTGCATAAGTAAAATTACATAGAAATGTTGTAAAATAAACTGACTACGAGTGTTGAAATAAAAAAATATAAGATACGGAAATACCTAATTGTGTTATGATCTTCCTGTGAAATATTTACAAAATGAGTAACAATACTTTGAAAAGTAAACGGTTTTGCCATTTAAAGCAGCCAGTAAACTTAGTAGTTTCGTTTCATTAAGAGAACACTAATTTGTCCAATGATTGTTTTGGTTCGAAACGAGTTCAATAGCAATGAAAAAATTGATCAAGAGTAGAGATGCGCGCACCGCCTTCGGAGCGGCTGTCCTTGCACCAAGCTCGCTCAACGGTCGAAACCGTTACTTACAGGGTTGTCAGTTATAAGTTGCAAGGATCCTAAAACAAGCAACATTTTGAACATGATCAGTATTAATTTTAATCTACAATCAAATATTATGTTCAAAGTTTTGAACTACTTCTTGTTTACTATATGTACTGTACGTAATAAAGTGGAAACGAATAATTTTTGTGTATTTTGTATGGAACGGTGAATCTGCAAAATACATGTAATACATAATTGTACCCTTCGTTACAAGTCAAAAAATCTTTGTTCAGCAGAATCCAGACTAAAGAACTGCTAGAACAAAATAAAATTTAATTCTTTTATATCGTTATTTGAAGCACACTTACTTTGTGCTGTTTGTGGTACAGAAAAAACGATTAAACAAACATAGAGCCAATACTTCTCAAAGCACAAACACTTATGAAATAGGATCATAAAAATATTTTGCCTTTGCCTTTTAAAACTAAATATATTACCACCCTCCAACTTGTTTAACAAACCCAACCCTAATTTTTAAACTACCACGTTTCGAATCGAAGTTTTACCAGTGTGGATTTTTATGTTGAGAATCTGAATCTGAATCTAAACATTCCCAAACTAAATTACCAAATAGGTACTAAAATACCAGTTCCAGTTCCGGGACAATTTATTTCAATTTTAGAACAAAAATGATAACGTTACTACTTAATGTGATATACGATGTTGTCACTCGATTCTATTCCAAGATGATCCACTATTACGATTGCCATTGAACATCAATTCCGCGTGTTTAGCTCTCGGACACACGTATTAATAAAAATTAAAGCTCACAATGGACACCAATGTGTTTCCGCTGTGCAACATGCACTTTGTTGAAGGCGTTGAGAAGAATCTAGCTATAACATTCTACATCATATCCGTATTACTTTAATGTTTAAAACGTAGAAGCAAGTGCAGTTTTCAAATGAAACAGCACCCGCCATTACTTTAATATTTTTAGTCACGAATCGTTATAAACAATCAATGACAAACGGCTACTTTAAACTTACAATTGCCTAATTAGCCATCCTTCATTGTTTGTTTACTGTGCAAAATAAGTTTGAGCAAAAAATAAACTTAAATCATCCCACTTTCAATGAAATAATTATGCAAATTTGTATTTACTCAGGTACTCACTAAAAGAGGTCACCGGTAGACAAAAGATCGTGAAGGTTGAATGAAGACATATAATAGTTTATTCCCATTCATTTGAACTACTCAACACTTATGTGTTAACAGGAAAACTAGAATTCAAAGTAATTATTTGCTGAGAGGATTCTTTGCAATCAAGACAAGACAACTTATGACTCGTCGTCATTCATACTGAATCTGTCGTCTGACATTAACTGAACCTAGTAGACACTAATGATGTAATCTTCCAAAGTTTATCCACTAATAAAATAAAATACTAAGAGCCCCTTCATACTAGCGTTTGTTCGTCATAGGCGATCGAACAAGTTATGCCCAACGTAGGCGCCGCGACAACTCAAAGCGTGCGATACGATGTCGCTCATTATTTTAATTTAAATTCAAAACTATTCAAAAGATAAAAACCCCTTTTTTACTTTTGACCGGTAATTACATTTTAGTATGATACTGAAATCGAACAACGATCACAGCCCAGTACGATTACTTCGGTATATTAGGTAAGTTAAAAATATTTTATCAAAGCGCAACGAGGAAACGGTTAATATTTATAGATAAATCATATAGGTGCACTCAATTTAGAGGAAACAATAAAATAATAATAAAATTGGGTAACAAAGAATAATAAAATTAAATGAAAACCATAATTGAAACGTCATCGTTAAAACAAAAGTGTACCACTATGTACGCCTGTAGATAACAAAGATGTTAGACGTTACATTTACTTGCCCCATTCGTGACGCAATACACTAACCAGCTTAGGATGACTGTGTCTTCGTAGTTTTACGAAAAAATCGCGTAGCACTCCATTCGTAGCGTTTCTGCTTGAACCTTCAAGGGATTATAATTTGAAAGGTGAGTAGACTACGAAGAGAGACACCACCTACAGCAGAATAAGTTACGAATGAACTTTTTTAATGCTGTATTTCCTTTCAATACCTCGATTTCGCCTGCTTCCAATATCCCTGTAATGCCGAGTGTCCTATTAAAAGCCACAATTGGTTTCTATTGTATCTGGTGTTCTGGGTCTTATGACCGTTTCTTAAACTTATTATTATTTTTTTTATTATTATTATATAATTTTGAATATTTGCTAACATTTATTGAAGAGAAAAAGAAAATTATGCAGCTACAGAAAAATCTAAAATTTCATGAATCAGAGTAGGTATTCATTTTTCTAGATACAGACACATGCTAATTATAAAATGACATCAATGAACGATTAAAAATACAAATTTCTTGACGGTTCTGTTTTATTTTGGAATTAGACGTTTAAAAAATCAATAAATATAGAAGGAAAATATCGACTCAGTACAGGTATGGTAATTAATGGAAGGTACGTCGAAACGAAAATGTTTTTAAGCTTAAACAAACTGAGAAAGGACGAAACAAGACATTTTGAAATTAAAATAAAACTGAAACGTACAATGTCGAGCTAAATCATAAAAGTGCTAAAGATAGTATTTATACATTTGCGAGAGTCCTGGGCGTGAAGTTCGGTATAGTTAACAAAAGTTCAGTAGTCAACACGCGAGCATTTGGTACCTAGCGTGTGGTGTGGACCAGACAAGGTCAGACTGCCCCATTATGTGGTGATGACAGGGAGAGAAATACAGGAAGTGAAAATATACGAATAATTTGCCGTACTTAATAGCGTGGGAGCACGCTTCGATTATAGTATTCATCCTGCATGAATACACTAGTATGCCTTCAATTACGTAAATGCAGTTATTTTTAAATATAAGTAATTCCATGGAATGCAACGAATTTGTTTTCTTTTCTTGCGACATTAAAGTCTACAAAGTGCCAAACCAAATTAAGTGAAGTATAATTGATAGCAAATGTTAATATTTTATAAAATATTAATACACTAAAAATAAACTATATTGTACTAATCCTAAAATTCAAGTCGTATAATGTCGTAGCTAGATCTTAATTGGCTACTTCATGATATTGTCGTATAATAGTTGAATTGTATGAAATGATTTTTTTACTGGATATCATGATATGATCTATCCAGGTCAAGTAGTCAATTGGCTACTTTCCACTAAGAACAACCCGGAAGGATAATAGTTTCTAATGATAAATTAAGATATTTAGATGAGGAAATACGAATTTCAAGAACATAAATATCAAAGATTATTAATATTTTTAGAAAAGAAAATCCAATAACAAAGGCATTAAGTCACGTGACTGAAAACGCCGAGCAGAAAGTCACAACGTCACAGCAGCCGATATGTCATATTTTAGGGGTGTCCACTCTGTACCACAGATTAATAATGAACGTACTATGGATGTTTTCGATTTGAAAAATCGGAACGCGAAGTCGATTATTTTTTAAACATCGTCTAAAAAATCGATATTTTTGAGTAGTGATTATTATTTATAATGTTATATTTCCATCGAGACGCTCAGTTCGCAACGGGCCGTGCAGCAGAAATCGTAATATTTTAATTTCGTCCACCACCACCACCACCATACTTAAACTGCACTTAGTGATGAAATACTTTATATTGATGAGGATAAATAGCATGAAAATAAATGCGATTTAATGTGGTCCAAAAAAAATCAATATTTTTTTTAATAACAAAATGGTTGTTGTGCCTCACTCGACTTATGTAGATAGGTATAGTGTGTCGCGAACTTTTTTGTAAATAGTTATAAGATCTACAATTAATTTGAACATTTTATTATTTTATCTTCATTAGTTTAGGCAGCGTACGCAAAATAAGTAACCTTTCTGGTTGATTTTAAACCTTGTGTCCGAAAAACCCAAATATTTTGCGGAACCCTATTTCTTTTCAAAATGAGTTTCGGATATTATCGATTATTTGTGTGTACTATTTAGGTTATTGACTAGCATATACTCATAAAAAGATGAAGTATTATTGAATGATCAGATATTAATAGTAACGTTTAGCGTATGTAACGTCAAATTCGTCGCATGAGATGACAAAAAATCCATATTGTTGATTAATTCGTATGATATTATATATATATATTCGTATATATTTAACGCATAATTCGTAATTTACGCTCGTAATTTCAAGTTTTCAGCCAATCGACAGGACGCTCTGAATATTAAAGATTTTAAATACATCAAAAAAGAATTGTCAAATAAAATTAATAATATCGAGAAAAAACATCATAAGGCATCCATCGAACAAACTCGATATGACAATCTATGATCAATGACAGCCCTAATCTTGCTAGGGTACTTTGACGTCATTTTAGGCGCCATGACAGCTTAGAGCGTTTTCGTGGGAAATTTAAAGATATTTTTAAAATGAAAAATACATGTAGTAAATATATATTTTTTTGTGAAATATACTTTTCATGCGATGAAATGAGTATCAAGGTTTACAATTAACAAGATTTAAAAATTTTGTCAAGTAGCCAATTATCATTTGACTATATACACAGGTATTACATCTGACCAAACAGAAGACAAGTGATGATAATGTCGCTGATAGTAGATGGTTTGGTTTTGTAAAATCTCGTCAAATGTAATTGTCAATTGAACTAATCATAAATTGATTCTTAAGACTACGAAACTTTAGTTAATTTTGTTCAAAATACGTTTACTCAAAGCATTAATAAAATAGATAAGAGCTAAATTTAAAACGAATATTGTTTTCGAAATTTTACATGTATCGCATAAAATTAATTATTTAGTTTAATTCACGTTTTTCATTTAAGTTAATTATTGTCATCTACTTGCATATTAAATAATAGGCACTGTTGATAAAGTGGCAGGTTAACGTTTACGTATTAAGTCGTTGATCTTATTTAATCCTACCTACTAATAACATACTTTGGAAAGTATGGATAAATTATTGTTTCACGAAGAAACTGCGGAATTTGAATGAATATTTTAGATAGATAGAAGATATTTATAATGAAAATTTTATCCCGAAATTTGATACTAAGGACAAATAGTCCCATACGTGATAACATACTTAAACTTAAAATTTAAACGATTTATTATTATTTATCACCAATGGCTTACTGTTTGAAATATATAATTAGAAGAGATTGAGGCAGAAACGCATAAGACTCTCATTTACTCGTAGGAAGTACTTACTTATACGTAATTCTACCAAGATACACAACACACATTTTGAACACCATTTACCTTATAAATGTTAAGGCATTCATTGTCATTTGCTGATCTTCTAGGGATATCATACTCTGACGTCTTTCATAACAGAGCTCTGGATACCCTTATAGATAATATACTCATTGAAATTGATATTCATCGCAATTAACTTAAGCAAAAATACAGAGTCATAGCTTATGACGTCACTTATTATCTAGATAGAAGTACGAGTATTCTAGGGCCTTCTGTGGGAATTGTAACTGAATAGAACAATATACTCTGCAAGATATCTCATTAAGCGATGAATACGTTGAAACAGGTTATCATACATATATCGTATGATATCGTAGTTAGTTCCAGTAATCATTTCAAGTAGATGGCATATTCCAGTTTCTGATTTTTGTTTAAAATTTACAGTCATCTTATTTCTTAACTTACTTAAAATCATAATAGATAAGTAGAATATGGAATATGGTGAGCGCTTCCTCTGACTCTCTCTTTTTATAGTTAGTTCGATAAATAATACGGATACGGCATTATTCAAAAAGAAATTGAAATTCTACATTATCAATAGTTTTTAATTTATACTTTATATAGAACACTATAGATACTATTGTTTGAAGCATTTATTCAACATTAAAAAAAAATACTATATTATAATAAATTAACCAATAATCAAATATAATTAAAATACAAATTTAATTAATGTGATACAAATATATTTAACGTCATAATGTATGATTACTATTACATAGTTAGATAACGAAGTTAAAAAGATTTTATAAAGTGCAGTCCAAATATATTTTATTTTATTTTAATGAATACACTCACTCCGGAGCCATTGCGACCAATAGATATGATAAGGCTACTGGCCATTCGATACGTAATGGGTGACACCTAGCATGGAAGAAAGAAATTCATTGTAAGCCTACCCACTATAATGTTTTGTTGAGTTAGTCTCGAAGTTTATGTACTATACAGTAGTTCTTAAGCCTACTAATAATTGGTTTCTGTTTTGAATTAATGTACTGATAAAGAAAAAAAAAACTAATTAAATATTAACTAAGTAACATACGCCGCGGCGCCCGTTCCGGCACCAACGATACTAACAAATATTCTTGTATTTCTCAAACAAATGAATTGTAAATTCTTTTGAGTAAATAAATATCTTAAACCGTAATAATCCATGGTCATAAACATGCATAAATCCATTATAAACGTTACGTAATTACGAATTTTTACTCGGCATGCACGCGAACGTAGTTTCTATAGTTCACAGCATTGATGTGTTAGACCTGCAACAATGGATCGATTAACTAAACAAAACATGCTAATGAACAGCTGAGTGCAGATATATTGAACTTGAAATTTCGTTTCAGCATTGTGCTCACTTGTTTGTTACAAAGATTTCAGAGTAAAGTCATAGATGATATCCACATGTAATAATAGTCAACCTGCTAAGACTTTAATTACTTCATCTAAAAACGAAATAATAAATGCAAATGGCTTAGCCGTCTATGGATGGACCTTTGTTTAGCTGTGATCAACTGCAAACTGATGATAATGATGCCATTTTTAAAACAAACTAATCAGCAGCCATCTTGTTTGACTTCTCGAATAAATGTGTCTGTGATGAACATAACATCCTAAGTGCATAAAACAGCCCTCAATGACAAAAGCAAGTTCGTGCCTTCTTACATATAAGTAAAATACTCTTTACCTAGAACTCGTACCCGAGACGCTGGACATCACATAAACATGATCGGCCCGGTGACAGGCAGGCCTACCGCCGCAAACTTCGGTTCGCGTTACAAATTTAACAACAAACAATCGTAGAACGTTGTCATTAAGTTGCACAATGGGACATTCAATCGCTATAGCCGATTTGGGTGGGTACACGATCAGAATACCAGTGCATTCGTTTCGACACGTCTCTGTTTCGACTCCGAGGCGGTCACTCGTAGGCATCAGACTGATTTTAATTATATTCTATCCTTTCTTGTACACAGTGAACCTCTTGGGCACGTACATACATTTATCACGTGCCGTCGCTTCAGAATAAATCTATTGTGGCTGGGTCCAATGAGGGCTTCCTTCAGAGTAATATCGAACCCAAATCTTTACAATCTAATGGCAACGAATTTACAAAAGAGTAGGTAGGTATGATATGAGATGATGGTAGAGGGAACGGTTGTTTTGAGCAGATAATTGTAATACTTCTAACTAATTCTCAAAAATGTGACTATACTTTACATAATTAAATCGACTATTTAAATACAAACTTCATTTTAAATTACGGATCCTCAATACTTAATATATTAATATATATAATATATATTAAGCATTAACTATAAATTAACTCACATTCGTTCTATGGCATTTCCTAATTGACTCCTTAGGAAACAATATTTACTTACGTCATAATGTGAATGTATGATGAAGAATAAACTGTTTATCAAGGTTTAAAAAAAAAAACAAATATAAAGAAAAGAAAAATATAGATACAAACGTCACAAAAGTACCTCAGTATATACAATAACCTACGATGATAAATATTTGAAATATAGTCTGTTTTAATAAATTAATTCAAGATATCTAAAAAAAACTGTACAAAAGTTATAATATAACATAAAATCAATTAAACAAAAAGCATTTCGAAAATCAGTATAAGAAGTATCTATTAAATTTCATGTGTAGGCCGGAAGAACAGGTTTTCATTTGATTGTATTTCTTTATAGAAATAAAGTACCTACCTAAGTATACCAAGAAACTCGCAGAACATCACGACCTTTATCAAATATTCAAAACATTGCAACAGCGAGCCATATGAATTATAAATAATACCGGGTAATAATAATTTGAATTCACGAGGAAGTATGGGGAGCTCTATGCTGATTTCCAATACCAGAGAGTTGTCTCTGGTATTGGAAATGCCAACATGCGATTAATCATGATCAAGTTACAGCTTGTTATCCAAAAAATCGTTCAGCCTTAACTCGTACCTTGCGTTGCTCTCGAACTTTCTAACACTTGAACGCTACTTTCCTCGATAATCGAATGCAGTGTCAGTTGCACGTCCATGTGTACTCGTAAAATGGCAGACAAGAAAACTGTTTGTAAACTAGTGTCAATGCAGTGGATTATTGGAAACAGATACCGCAACACATTTAACGCGTCGCGCTATGCACCTACAAATACATGCCACCGCCGTTAAATCATTAACATTTCCATAAGATAATGGCTAGCTAAAACGGGCATACCGAGTGCTAACGAATTGTCTATGCAAGGCCGTCTGCATAACTTTAAGCTAAGAAAATCCTAACACACATTGCTGGTCAGGATTCAACAAACAGCATATATCTGTAATTCGGGTTGATTTACATAACCGAAAAATATTGAAACATGCTATCAGTATATACAATAACGGCAATAAAATATTATTCATCATTTTAATATAGTTGTTGTGTGTGTATGATGCATATTAGCTTACGAGAAATTCTTTAAAATTTAAATTGATAGAATATTATACTGTGGCTCATTTTCTATATTTCGCTTCAATTTTGAGTGGACCGATGACATATTGACAAAAGAAGTTACAGTATTTTTTAAAATAAACTTGTCGAAATATTCATGGATATGCCCGACTATTTTCAGATGGGACGCTCAGGTTTTAAACATGATGATTATGTCATGACGAAACGATTTGTGAAACTGTGTGAACAATAGATCAATATGTACCCAGCCGATGGGTATCCATTGTGCAGCCCGATGCGAATCAAATTGTATTTGTTACAAAAACTTCCTCGGTAGAGCTGACACGCGGTGAACATCCTAGCAGCCTCTTTTGTAAAACCGAAAGTGTCAACTCTTCAATGGAAATAATTAAATACTACACAGGGAGACCACAATGCAAGTGGAAATAATATTTTTCTGTTTTTTACTTTTATTTTACTGTTATGGAACGAAGCTTGCAGATTTTTTTTATTTATTTTTTTTTAAAACCCGTTCTGCATAATAAGCTCTTTTACGTAAAATTTGTGAAAGTTAATATTTTTGTTTATTGTTCACAGGGCAAAAGGAGGTAACACGGCATGACTGCTACGCACGGTGGCGGACGAGAAGACGACCGTCCGGACAAAGATACAGTATACACGATAAAAACTGGCTTCAAGAATGATGGCTACCAACATGACAGGGATTCGAACGACGATATCGTCAAGCCACCTCCGCTACCGACGGAGGATGACAACTATCCATCAGGAAAAGTGAAACTGTCAGTGAATGAAAAATGGAGAATATTAAAGAACATTGCAGCGGTGAGCGCCGCCTTCATGGTGCAGTTCACCGCTTTTCAGGGAACGGCGAACTTACAGTCATCGATCAACGCAACTGACGGACTGGGGACAGTCTCGTTGAGTTCAATCTATGCGGCTTTGGTCGTGTCTTGTATATTTGTGCCCACATTTCTAATTAAGAGGCTAACGGTCAAATGGACCCTGTGCGTTTCAATGTTGTGCTACGCGCCTTACATAGGCGCGCAGTTCTTCCCAGCTTTCTACACTCTAGTCCCCGCTGGAGTAATAGCGGGGCTGGGCGCGGCTCCTATGTGGACGTCGAAGGCCACGTACCTGACGCAGGCTGGAAGTGTTTACGCGAAACTGACGGACCAGGCGGTGGACGGAATCATCGTGCGATTCTTCGGTTTCTTCTTCCTTGCTTGGCAGACGGCTGAGCTCTGGGGAAATTTGATCTCAAGTTTGGGTAAGAACTTATTTATTATAAAATTTTAAACATAATAATTTTAGTAATTCCATCAATCCAGACTTATTTTAAAATGCTTAGTATAGTTACCTACTATTTTAAACTATAATAGCATCAAACTATACCCTTACACTGCTTGCGCTTTAGCCACGAACCGAACAACGAAGTTAATCTTCCTTATAGCCGTGTTTGCCAGGTCCGCGAAGATTGGTGATCATCAAATAAAGTCCCATGCTATTTTTGTGCAGTGGCTTCTTTTCACATAAACTGCAGCATTTATTGATAATCTAAAGTGAAATTATTTTCTCCAGTATTTTCCTCCGGAGTGCACAGCAGCAACCACACGCTGAACGTCTCGACTCAGACGCTGATGAAGTGTGGTGCTAACTTCTGCATGATGGGCGGCATCGATCAGGATAAAAACCACAACCTCAACCGGCCGCCTAACGACGAGATCTACAAGATCAGCGCCATATACTTGGCTTGCGTCGTAGTCGCCGTGCTGATGGTGGCGCTGCTCGTCGACCCCCTATCTAGGTAAGCCACTATATCTGTTCTCTTCAACCTTTTTTAGTTTACCTGATATCTTGCCACCTAATTTTGTAAAGCCATTACGCCCCCGCCCCATGCAAAATTATACAAATAATATTTTACCATTATGTTGGATGACCACTGACATATCAATTTTCCGAAAAAAACTAGCAGTCACAGATATAAGTGTCTCTGATGTGGTATTTTAAAATAAATAAATAATTACTTTGTTTAAATGGAACAAACATTGAAATTATAACAATTTTAAATGAGTTTGTCCCCCCTGAAAGATTCTTTAAGACGCGTAAGGTGCGTCAGGGTGGTTAATCTTCTATTTAACGCTGTCCCCAACCATTTTCAATGTACTCTATTTTTTCCTTGTAGTAGTTTAACCGAAAATTTTCCAATTTAATTCCTCCTTCAATTCAAATCCTAAAAATTTTAATTTCATATCCTAAAAATGTATGACTTGAAATTAAGTCAAGACGTCTGTACCTAAAGCTATTTAACAATAGTCTAACGATGTTACCAATGACATCTGGTCAGTGTTTTATTTCCTAAAATTCTGATTGATACATAGCCACGCAACGAATCTGTTGGATAAATAAAAACGCTATCATATCCTAAAAAAGAATAGCCAAATAGACGATTCCTCGAAGTCAATTATTTTATTGTAAGGATATCTTAAATCTAACTAATTTAAAATGAGTATCATAATGCAAACAACAAGTGGAAGATTGCGTTGCCTATCACATAATAAATGTACTCATATTCACATAATTATTCCACAAGATTTATGTAGAAACCATCTCATTATGTAGTCTAATGTACATTGATAAGTACATACCCAACTGCAACTTTATTGCATTTGCAGTAATTTATTATACCAAGAAATTCTACAATGTAAGTTTGACAACTAACATAAAGGCTCGGAAGAACATAAATAAAATACTCTCTGAAACCATTTATTACTTATTTTTTCTTAATAACTTTGTAGGTACTCATACATAAAAATCTGTTAAGTGGCTATAGACTAACTATATTTTAGGCGCTACTTTCCAGTAACACTCCAATGGATATAAATAAGCAGTTATAAGTTTTGAAAGGCAGTAGGTTACATCCTTAAGCTTTATTATGTATCGTATATTTTGCACTAGTGTTTTGGTATTGTACGAGTAGGTTCCACAAAAATTTGTAATAAAGATTTTTTTGAAATCCGTGTTGTATTTTGTTTTTGAAGCTTGAATTACGTGATTTATAGTATTTTAATTATGTAACTCATTCATTTTAATAATGGGTACAAAGATAATATTACTGTCACTGCTTGTAATTATCAATATTGTATGATTACTAAGATCAATATAAATCAACTTCTTAAAATTATTTGAGGATCATAATGATTGTAATATCATTAGTTAACAAATATCGTGTCCCATTTTAAATAGTCTTGTAATTTGAATCACTGGGCTTGCTTTACTATTATTTGTGAGGATCTTATATTCATGCCCTAATAATAATTAGTTTGTTTTAGCTTTTCTGTCCACGGTTGCTTGATCACTTTTATCTTCTTCGTCTTGCTTCAAATCCAGGGGGGGTACTCTCAAAAACGAAACGAACAAACGAAAGGTTTCGTTTTTGAAGATTATTCAAAAGTTTAGGAACGAAGACGTGGTTTTTGATTTGCCTAAAATAATATTTTGTTTTTTGAAAACGCTTAATTTTCATTCGAAGTGATTTATTTATGATTATGAGGATTAAAAATTGCCATCCGTTGTCGGATCCGACATATTTCGTTTATGGGAGTAGGCCCCCTGGTAAATAATAACAACTAAGATAAATGGTTGTTTGTATTCGGCAAAAGTAGCTGGCATATTTTGCTTCGTGTCGAATACGTGTAATTGATGCTGGCACTAAATTACCGTCATGCGCCGCTTCTATCCAATTTGTACACAATGTACCGTGTGGTTTTTGCCGTGTTCCGACTAGGTACCATTTGTTACTGTGATTGATATTTTGCGGGCTCTGGCAAAGTTTTTGCGTTAACTCGTGAATATGATTCAAGTCATTGCCTTGTTGGTACTCGTCTTCTATGACGTACACAGTTCCGGTTGGCTGATTACGGATTAGCTCGATGGACCTATGTGCGCCGAAATAAACAAAGGCTAATTAAATAACATTGGCCGTTCCAGTTTCATTCCCATGTCTTGAATGTTCACGTATTGAAATATTATTTGTTTTAAGTGCTATTCTATTGTCACAGGTACGGTGAGAAACAGAGGAAGTCGGATCCATCAAAGGAGTTGACGGGTATTCAGCTACTTTCGGCCACCGCTTATCAACTGAAGAAGCCAAACCAGCAGCTTCTGATTCCTATTACTCTTTGGATTGGCATGGAACAGGCATTCATTGGTGCTGATTACACACAGGTACTAAACCATTATCTGTACTTTACTTACTACTTAACTTTGCAATGATGGACAGACATCCTTGTTAAGATGGATGGAAATGAGTAAGACCATGGAGTTAGCGTTCAACAGTGGAGGTCCTTCTATTGAAATGAAATTAATAAACCTCAAAAACTACTTGACCTGTTACAAAATTATTCTCGCCATTAAAATAATGCATTTCCTATTTCTATCGAAATGAGATGAAAAGAAAAATTAAATTAACAAATCTGCCTGAAAAAGTAAATACAATGAAATAATACAAATATCAATTAGTATCGGTGCCAAAATAAATACTGATAAATAAAATTTACCTACTTTCATCATAAATTATGACCTAATCACTTCCAAATCTACAACAGTTTATGTGTAAATCAAGATTGCAAAATCATAATAATGACATGCCATAAAGACTCAAAAATACGGAGGCTGTATATTTTTAATTTAATAATAATTGATTAATCATTATGTTACAATATTTTTTTTTGTGGAATTACAGCTTTCTTCCTCATATTTTGACCCTAAACGATTTCGCAAAAAGGAATAAATTAAACGAAATTGATTATGCACTTCAGGTCTTACTTTACAAACAGTTGTTTCTCATGAACATATTTTTTATTAGGCATACGGAACCGATACATTTTTTTCCAATCAAATGACCTCTACAATTGCATTACACTAACCGTTATGCCATTATATCATAGATAGGATATTAGCTAAACGAAAGATAAGTCAAGTGAAACGGAACTGTTAACAGTATAATAAAGGGTTCATTATATTTTTTCGCAATAGACATTCAATTTTTTTTGTATCTTATGCTAAGTTCAATACTGTGAATATGTAGTTTTCTAAAATATAGACAATAATATATATTTCAATTAAGACCATTTTATTTGAGAACACCTCTTATCACCAAAGTTATCGCAATGACAAACTATGTTTGATGTTTATGTATTCTTGTCAATGTCATAAAATTTAGTTACAGATAATTGTTTGTAAAAAAAGCACAGTTTTTTAGAGCTAATATTTATGTGACAAAATTAAAACGGTTAATATTATGATTTGTAATGAGGCTAACACTACGAGTTGGTAAATTCGTTACGTCGATAGTTAAAAAAGGTTAAAAATACCTAATAAATATAAATATAAAGTGAATTTGATGGTTCTTACTAAGAACCATCAAATTCACTTTATATTTTTTTCCAAACATTGTAAATTTGTCTTTTCGAAAACCCCATAGGTTTTAGTTAATTAAATTACTAAGGGGCGTAGAAGTCGTGGCCACTAGCGTTAAGTAAAAAAATACAATGTATCCTACAGACTGTTGTGCAAAGAAAAATGGCCAAACATTCTTGGAACCGTTCCGTACAAGTGTAAAGAGGCTCTAACGATCTTTTTTTTTCCAGGCGTATGTCTCGTGCGCTCTCGGCATCCACTCAATTGGTTACGTGATGATATGCTTCGGAGTGGTGAACGCGCTCTGCTCGCTGGTCTTCGGCTCCGCCATGAAGTACATTGGCAGGTTCCCGATCCTCTTGATGGGCGTGGCCCTCCACCTCGGCCTCATCGTCTGGCTCCTGATCTGGATGCCAAACCCCAACTCTCCGACAGTATTCTTCGTCATATCCGGCCTTTGGGGAGTCGGTGATGCTGTTTGGCAGACCCAAGTTAATGGTAAGTCATTTATAGTACATCATGAGATAACCGAAACTTTCAAGTATACCTAAGTGACTTAAGAGGAATTACAAAATCCTCACAAAGTCAACATAAACATTTTAAATTAACATGAAAAAAATATGTGACATACAGAAAATCTAAACTATGTATGTATTTAAATTCATCTTCAATATAGGAACCATTTAGTAAATATATTTTTATCTACCTTTTACTATTTCGATTATGACATTGCCTTACCTTGATATTTACGTACAAACACTTTATTTTAGGATTTAATTTAAGCTGACCGATCGAACGATACTTCGGTGGTTAGATTTTCTTTAATCGATTATTCATACAAAACGAACCTTACTTTCTTAATCAATTTATTTTCAGATAATACCTTTTGTACTTCGTACCGCACTTACGTCATAAACATAAGAAGTAATATCCCAGAGCAAGTTCGCATGTAATGTGTGTAAAAAGATGAAATCTCAAAAAATACTTAATTAACTTGTCGTAGATTAGGTATGTAAGCCTTCTACGGCAACTAACAGAATACCCAATGCAAACTTATTTGCCTAACCTTTGGCATGCTTCATTACCCAATTTTGTAACATTTTAATGGCCGTTTACGTAAGTTTAGTGAGTGCTTATCATTAGAGTTCATTTAAATATATTAAAATAGTCTAGCTATTTCACGTAGAACATTCAGATCACATTTAAATTATAATAACCGGAAGTAAACTACGAAAAGAAAGCAATAATTAATTTATTTTATAACTACTCTCTTTATGTATAATATACAAGTCTTTCGTAGAAGAATAATACTTGTGTGCAATCATTTACAACATACAAAACACAATATAAATTTCACTTACAGTTGAATAACGAGTAAGTTACTAGTTCAGATATAAAACATTTAGACTTTCAGTAGAAATAACCTTGTAATTGTTGTCTGGTACAGTAATAAATTATTATTTATTTATTCAAATACTCTTTAATTGTATAATATTGGCACGTTTATAATTTATATTAAACTTAATAGAATAACTACTCTGAATTGTCTGCAAGAGCAATGTCAGTAGCAAATCACCATCCGTTCCATTTCTTGGTCATGATTTCTACGGAAACTCTATAAATTAGACTACCTATAGGAAATCATATAGTTTCCAATTTCCTAAAACTTATTTAATTATCTGTGGGTGTGTTAATGTTGGTATTTATTTTAAGTACCTACATATATAATCAATTAAAATAATAAATATCTTAAAACATCACATACATTGCGTTACGAAATCAGAAACAAGAAATTTTTGATATTGACCAGGGAATCGAACCCAGAACCTTACAGATTGACACCAAAGTCCGGGTCACTCGCCTCGGCTACGGAGGTTGTCAATAGAGATATTTAACTGTCTATTATTCTTTACACATCCCTTATGTGAAGGTTAAAAGGTTTTTATTTGTTGATGATATGACAAGCCGAATCCAGAATTAGGTAAACTAATTGTAATACGAGGGTAATTTTTCAAAACCATACAAATTAATCTGCCGTTATTCGCTGTGTAGATACATTGTAAAATAGTGTTTTTGAAAGCGATAGTTTTTCATATTGATGTGTGTGAAACTGTTTTATTTGGTAGTCTTCGGAAAAACTTTGCCTCTTATCTGTCCGATGCATATGATCAGATGTCCGATAGGATTGTTCAGGGTAGGTAGGTACATGATGGGAACGTAAGCTTAGTAATTGCTTAAATCAACTGTGGAGGTTATTATTTATCAAGCAGCGCGTGTATGGCCTGAGGAACGAACATCTTTACAATTAAGCGTTTATTATAAGACCCACTGATGGTACGCAGCAGCCTGTACATCCGGTAGATGCTTACTCTAATCAATGATTTTTATCGCATCAAAGACTCGCCATAGTATAGGGTCGTCACGCTTTATACTTTGGTGGGACTTTGGTACTTAAAGGTCTTATTTGTACTTACAGCATAATAAGCTCAAAGCAAGAATCAACACTCACAATCTCTAAAAAATACGTAATCTCAAATTAAAAAACCGAGTTTTGTTGAAACTTTGTGTTCTCATGCCATCGTGCATAGATTTCACATGTTACTTGTTGTTTTTCCTTATTAACCACGCTGATTAGGCAAAAGTTTTTATTCTGGCATGTAAATAAGAATCATGACAATGGTAAAAGTTACCTACCGGTTTGCCGTCACCTGAAATCAAAAGAACGCTAAACAAATGATAGTGACAAGTAATAATTGTAAGCACGATTAAACCCTTACTAAATCTACTCTTTTCACTATTTGGTCATGAGGTGCAGTCAAATAGCGAGTCCGATTGCTTTACTCTAGGCCTGGCAACCCTACACGGGTGGGTCACGTGCGATCTCTGGATGCACGTTTTCCATCGCTTCTCTCTTAAGTAATTATCAATTATAGTTTACGCTTCATTCCATTCCGCAGCTTGCTATCAGGGATTATCGGTAGGTTCACATAATAATTTTAATTTCAAACAGAATCGAAACTACGAATATTTCGAATTATGTGAATGAATACGAACTTATTAAGAATGGTGTGTCCTGAAATGTTTTTTTCGTTACTCCTAATTCAAGTATTGGTGATTCATACTATGAAATAACTTTTTATCGTACACCAATCAAGAGTTTACACTGATACAGCGTTTAATTTTTATTATATTTTAAATATGAATATTACTATTGGAACTTGGTGATATTGACGACCTCGGTAATGCAGTGGCTAAGGTAGGCGGCCAAAGCGTTTAAATTCCTGGTCAGGTCAATTTGTGAATCGCAGTTTTCTAAATTGACTTGTGTCTGGATGTGCTGGGATGCCACCCCCAGTTAGTATCCGTCAGCTGGTGCTCAAGGTACAAGGGAAGTTAGTTTAAGACCAGGTGATTGGTGTGATTGTCTGGCGCATATATTTATATCACAATCGCCAATTCCAGGTCTCTACGGAGTGCTGTTCCGTCGGAACAAAGAGGCCGCCTTCTCTAACTTCAGGCTGTGGGAGAGCGCCGGCTTCGTGGTGGCGTACGCCTACTCCACGCATCTATGCGCGCGCATGAAGCTGTACGTCATGATGGTGGTGCTGCTCGTCGGCTTTGTCGGCTACATCATCGTCGAGATCCTGCATAAGAGAAAGGTCAGTTGCGCTCGTTTTATTAAGTCACCTCACGTGGGTTTTTAGCCACCTAGTACGCTATAACACATCCAATCATGTTCGGTGTATTTTACCAATTACTTAAGAGGCTACCGCGATAGCTTCCCAATCAATTAACTGTAGCTATTATGTCAAACTGTGGTAAAAAAATAAGTATTTCAATGTTGGCTCTGCAGGCTGTGAAAAAGGTAACCTTCGGATTAAACTTGATTTCTACCGAAAAACTTTGCTACTACTACTACTTTGTAATATACAATATATTACAGATTATAAAAGAATCGTGGGCAAAATAGTTAAGTTACCTATCACTGTATCGCCGAATTTTCTATGATTAGGAGAAACGTCGTTTAGTAAAACGTTGCATCGCTTAATTAAGTGATAGGTAACCAACAGAACATGTGCTAATAAATGCACTAAAAGACTTGTTTGTAGCAGTAGTACATTAGAAAATAAAACAATTTCAAATGATAAACAATTTTAAACGCCCCTTTGTCGCGCAAGCATTACAATTAGGCCATGAGGGAAGCCAGAGTTCCCGATGCATTGTGATGAAATGTATATATTAAAATTTAATTTTCACCATTTATTATTATGAAATAAGAAAGTACCAGTGACTGAAATCACTGTGGGGAATTCAAACAGCCTTTAATTGTGTTTCATTTCAAATAGAGCTTCTAAATCTTTTTCACTGATCATAGTTCATTTAGCTTTTATGTTCATAGCTGAATTATAAAAAGATTTTTTTTTTACTAGATGTAAGAATCGGGCAACATTTTTACATTTGTGGTTCATCCAATTGTGTTCGTATTCATTCATCTGTTTAAGTCACAAGCACTCTTTGCTAAATAAACAGTTTTGTTGAAACTGTGTATGACTTGAACAGACATAGGGGGCATTGTTCAAAACATATCGTAGGTATTTGTATTTCGTCACAAAGTACACATTTGGAATCATTTATTTGTCCAGTGATATTTCAATGAAAATTAAAAATATTTAACCGTGTAGTGCAGTTTTCTTGTATTAAATAATACTTGGCATGGCTTTGAATTCAATCAGGAATGATTATTCGATTGATTTTTGTTGAATTTGAATTGAACTTTATGAAAACGAAATACACGTATTCAATTTCAGAAAACAAAAAGTAGTTAAAATAAAATCTGTAAACAAATTAATCTCGTCCATCTGAAAAAAGATTCCAATTTTGATCCAATTTTTGTTTTTAAAGGCTCGCCGTCTCAAGGCCATCGCCGAGGACCCAGCTATCGCCGCCGAAGCTGCCAAGCAGCCCCCCGAAGAAGATGACGAGAAGGATGAAATTGATGACGAGATCGTGATCACACACTTGTAAGCAGACAACGCACCGCCGTATTTTAAGCAGCCCAGAAAATTTATTTAGTATCAGACCCGTTTTCTACTTTTGGAGGCTCATAACATATTTGGATAATGTTATTTAAATTCCCAGCATGTAATGCAGTGGCGTCATGTTGTTATCGTTCTATGCTCTCGCATGAACCGGGGTATACTGCACAAACTGCCCAGTGGCCCATGGGGAAAAAGAGGCTTCTCAAAGATCCTCACGCTTTTTTGTTAACAGCCTAAGATGGACTCGCAATGTTAAGGGCTCCTTAAAATACGGTTTTGCGATGTTCCAGCTTATACAGGTCTTAACAACCAAAAGGCCTTAACACTAACCGAGTGGAGTCTGCCTGGAAAAGGTTTCAATGCCTGATTAATACAAAGCCCAACGAATTTATTTACACGATAACCATTCAGATCTATAAGTGATTCATGATTTATGGCAAGACAAAAATATAGTTAAATAATACACGATATTTTTAAAAAAAAGTACCGATGTAATAAATTGTCTGATGTTTATGATGATGATGACCTTTCCAGGCAGGTTGAAAACCTCTCTTTGTTATATCCAAATCACAGTATTTATCAATCGTAGTAAAGTACAGCCTACACACATTCAGTGCGCGCCCGGTAGTGTGTATTACAAAGCCATAGTAGGTACATTTAGCCCATGAGGTACAAAGCAAAAGAACACGAAAATTATGTTTTACATCGCCGCTTTTACGTCTCGAATTCGTTAAGATCTATTTATATCCGATATTTAAGTAATAATTTATAGTCGATTTTTGGAAATATGAAAGACTAATAAGTACAAAACAAAAAAGTTGGAACGTCCGGTCCTAAATGGTGACACCAATTGTTATTAAGATAACTGATTGTATGCTTTTATTGTTAAACGTTGAGTTTTGGCCATATTAACTAAGTAAGTTCATAAATTATGGGAGGACTTAACTTTTTAAGTTAGTTTTCAAAAGACAGTTAGAGTATCTTAATCTGATAGACAATACAGAAGTAGTCTTTAAAATCATGGAATAGGAAAAAATAGTGTAAGTGCCATTTTAATATTCCTTTATAGACATACGTACGAGTTAAAACTCGTAACCACGCTCACTTAAATTTGCAATGTATAAACACTACAATCCGCTTAATATAATTATAGTAAGCTGATTAGAGTACACACCTACAAAATTAAATATCCATGGCATTTCCACTTATTTTCCCATTCTCTTGTTTAAACTTGGGTCATCACAACATGGAGTATGGAGGTGTCGACATTTGCCGTCGTAAATGCGCACACGCGTATTATTGATCACATTGAATAAAACATCTGGTTTATTGTTATTTTATTCGTAATTACGCGCTTTTGTCTTATATTTGACTGTAGTCTTTAATCATGTTACTCTTCCTTTATTGTCATGTCTAAGGCAACAATACGTTGTAGAAAATGGCACATTGGAATTGGTTTTATAAAAGACATTTCTCGTAATTTTACACCAGAGTGAATTTATTTTCGTAGAACACGATATTTATACTTAAAGGTCCCTTAAGTAATATAATTATATAATTTATTCATTCATAAATAAAATATGAGCGAATTTATTATTTTATTGTAAACTTTGATAAAGTGTTGTACTTATCTATTGTAATTTGTTGCAATTTATTGCTTGCAAATAATAAAATCCAAGAATCGTCTTAAGTTGAAATAATTTTACATAATTATAGATTCCTAAAAATAATTCAAGTTACGTACCATGATTTAGAAAAATTGAGGCCGCTGTTTCTTCGCTTCTCGTTTGAAACAGGAACTTCCACTTACCTACCTACATTGTATTGTGGAAGGAACAATGCATATCCACTCTGTATTATATTTATATTATTTATAAATAAATTACGATAGATATTAGACAAAATTTAATAGATTCAAGATAATTAGTCAAAAAGCAACCTTTTTTTGGAAAACAGACCTAAGCCCCATCGGCTTACGTCTCAATCAAGGTAGATTTACTAAAAACTGTTCGTCTTGACACAGCTACAAATTGATAAAAACGGCTTTACAGGGTTGCATTGCAAGTTGTTTGATCACATCGCTGAGCCGAATTATTTTAGAATATTCCAGTTTATACATGATTTTGCTGAAACAATAGAACTTACTTATAGGTGAACCTTAACTTGTTTATTTTCATGTTTAAGAGATGACCTATGTTGTAATTTAATAATGATTACGGATTGCTATTAAAGCAAAGGAGTTTACGAAAAAGTATCGTAATCTCCATAGTGAAACATTTCGTTAAGATACTTAGATCAAATAAATTAATGTTAATTAAGATACAGTAACAAGTTTACATTTTAAATATTTAGGTACATAAGATTGTGTATATTGATATTTACTTATTGTCGAGGCGATATACAAATCGTGTAGGTAGGTACTTTCACTTGGACACAATTTTTATTAATCGCCTTAGAATCATTAAAAGTATTTATGTGTGGTGCCTTGATATTTGTTTAATATTAGGTCGAAATAACAGACAATTCAATAAGCAATTTTATGCATACTTTTTAAGTTTCAAAGTGTTATTTACACAGTGTTGTTACAGGTAAAATTGTCAGGTATCGTACACGCACACGATATTGTATCGTAGTTACCTTAGGTAGATTAAAACATTACAGGTCATAAAAGTACTGCAAAAATTACAGAGAATTTAATTGGAAAGTCACTCATCTACGTAATGAAATAACTGCGTTACTTACGGAACGCTACATACGCAAAAAATCAGTAATAAGCCGAATCATGACTTGCAGAATAATGGCGTTTTAGTTAAAGGCGTTTTATTTTGGAACAAGTCATTAAAAGTTGATCACAATACAAGCATTTGTTAAGAAAAATCTTTGTTATTTAGTACTACGGAAGTGTATTTTGACACAAGGATTTTCTTAGAAATTTGTAATGTCGACAACATAATGAACAGATATGAATTACATCAGAAATCCTGGTCATTAGAAATGACCATCGTTTATGTAAGTAGCGTTCTGTGGCCAACCTGATATTTCATATCATTAATAATTATAATTATCATCATTGTGTAATCAACTGATTGATCGTTTTAATTACCTAACAGAACATTTAATTCAAATTCTTTAGCCCCAGTGCAACAATCTCCATAGTAGGTATTGCAGCAATTTTAATTTAAAATGTAAACAGGGGTGTTGCTTTATTTGGCCAATGTTTTAATTTACATCAGAAGATTGGTTTTATATTTTTTAAGAAATGAATTACGTAATGTATTAATTATTACACATGATGTTACCTACTTTTGGTGAACTTTTAGAGGATGCTTTGATTTTATTTAGTCGCAGGCGATGGCCTAAGATAAGGAGTGGGTCGAATGTGCGAGTCACACTTGTGGAAAAAGGCAGGTACCAATTGGTAGGGTAACAAACCACGTGATAATTAACAGTAAATATTATAATTATAAATTTAAGCATATTATAAAATGTAAATTAAATTCATTTAGTTATAGTAGAAAGGCTATTATAAAAATAAATTGCTCTATTTTCGAGATAACACATATTTTTGTTAGACTTATAAAAATTATTATGTTATTTTATTAATGATGTCATATGAGTTTGTGATGAAAATAAAGATAGAACTTGTTTGATCTATGATTGGTTTTATTTATAAGTAAAATATTGTAGGTATCTACATTAAATGGTTAATTAAAATTTGAAAACTTGAACTTGAAATAACGAACACTGATCCAAAGTACAAATAGCCTACTTTTCTTTAGTAATTTAAATTTAAATATATAGCATAATCGATTTATCACTTAATCGATGCGCCATGGCTGCCGGTTAGTTGATCGATCACTGACTCTACTTCACGTTTAATACAAGTGTTCGTTATTTCGCAATAAAACTTGAAAACAATCTATTCGATGCACAAATTGAATAAATAATGCTCAATAACAAATTTTGCTTTGGATCCTAAGTGTAGGTAGTGTTTTTAAAAAGTAAGCGCCTGAGTTATTATTAGGAGCAATTATTACTTGTAGAAATTATTGTGGATGGCCGTATCACTAACACACAACAGAACTAAAACCAATCCGTTCATAAAATTTTCCTCTCCCTTCTAATATAAAAGTTTCCCAATGGAACTAAAATCAAAATACTGTTACGAAATGACTGAAACGACGAGAAAAATAAAATTACGTCACAGAATGATTTATCTTCATGTGATCTAATATACCTACATTTGTAAGGTTACGTACCTCAAGTAAAAAAGGAACATTTTGTTATCCGCCTATCAAGATTTTAATAAAAGGCAAATTACTACTTGTCAGATACAAGTATGAACTCATATTCATCTACATATTACCTAGCTAAAAGGTAGGTATATCTACTTAAATAGTTACTTCAGGGAACCGAAGTTATAAAAATCTAAGATATTATGTTCTCCAACATTTCACAGGGAACTAAAAAAAGAACACTTCAAATAGGCCACGAGTCAATCCAATAATCGTTAATTTGTTGTTCCATCAAAAAAAAATCAAAATCTCGGTGCGCGAGCACGACTCGCATTTAATCGGTATTTTTGGAGTAATTGGTCTGCATCTAAAGTATAAATAGCTCGATAACTTTTTGCCAGTTTGATGGTAATCCCATAACTATCAAAATTATGAGGCTGAGGATTAAAAAAACAGCGCAAGTTGTTTTATCGTCCTTTAGTGATGTTAATCGGACCCTGACCAAATGGGCCTTAAGATCTCAGAAGAGACCGAAACCGGTGGAAATCTAAAATGGCAAGGTCAGAACTATACGGCAGATGCAAAACTTCTCCCAGACAAACCAAACCCTACCTAGACATAGCGATTTATCGCTTGAACTAGAGCAGCCTGACTGGTGAAATACCAATCACTTCGGCGTTGTTGTGTTTCTGCTAGTGAGTAAGGTTTTCTAGAGCTCCTGGGGCAAGGGGGTGCTACATTAGACATCTTGAAGGCTAGACTGCCTTCAAGGTTAGGTCGACCAGGTTTCTAGTAACCGCTATTATTATGCTGTACTTGCACGCCCTTAAGCTCATTACCACTTACATTCAGGTAAGATGAAGTCAATCTTGAAGTACAAAATAAAAGAAAACCTATTAATTTTTGTCGAGTGGCTTAAAATGTTTGCAGGACTTCTCACAACAGGAAAGGCATATAGGTACGGAAGACTAGCATCAGGGTGTCACTCCGATTCCTTGACAAATGGTGCGTAATTACCTTTTTAACCACTTCAAAAAAAAATGAGAACTCAATTCGACCGTATATATATTTTTTACTCATATAGCTTTATTTATAGGTTCTATAAATGTTCTATGTCATGTCACTAAATATGAGTAAATGTTATCTATTAATTAATTCCGACCGATTTCTATCAACTTCTTTCTTTTAATTAACACCTTTGTTAGCGTCTGCTGTGATCCGACCTCCACAGCCCTTTTGGCTATGCTTTTATATGACAATATGTGGTTGCTTCCTATTATATATTAAGAGCATAGAACGTGTTTGGTTGTAAATATAGTTCATTAATCCATTACAACCTTATTGCGGTTTGATCTTGATAAGTATTGAATTAATATGTATGATATGTTTATCACGAGACAACGAGAAAACAGTCGGGGTCAACAGCTACACAGCACCTATAACATTCAATTAACGAAGCAAATTGTGTTTTATCAAAATTATAGGTTTTAATACATGTTGTCTTAATTGACCAAATAGTATATTGTAAGATTAGCACGAACCTGTGTTTCTCTTTAAAATCTAATCTGATCAAATCAACCGATCTACTTACACATTTTTAAGGATGGTATGCCCAAAAACCGTACTTATCTGACAAATTAATCATTTGCGGTAACCGATAACGAATAATTTACTCGATCTAATCAGAAAGTAAACAGATATATAAATGAGGATACATATAAAAAATAGGTTAAATTTGCCATTTACCTAAACATTATTAATTTTCAATAAATAATATAATCTGTCTAAATTCTGAATTGATTAAGTTTATTAGCACACCATTAGGAGGCATTACGAACTGGCTATTTGATACGAGCCTTATTGAAATTCAGTTAGTAAATAACAAACCACTAGGTTCAAACTTAAGTTTTCCTCTCTTTGAGTTCCAGGCGACGGATTAACTGGGGGCGTCAACCAGTCGCTGTCACCCAGACCCAAGCCTTGATCTAATCGAAATTGGCGCATACTGTGAAAGTCGGAGTCATCTATAAAAAAAATTGCTAAAAATTGTACGGGTAAGTACCCGACTCACTCACTCACTTTAGTTCATTAATAACTCTGTGCCTTGTCACATTAAGTCACTATCTATCTGATTTGCTTAGTTAGGTGGAGATTTGGTGTGACAATGTACTGACGTGTATACGAACTAATGATGCTGGCTGTATTCTAGTGTGCTGCATCGTGGTGTTTTTTCTCAACTCTTCAGAAGTCAAGAGCCGCGTGCCGGATTTTGACGTCGCCTCATCTCTGACGGTCTGAGTATCGGATCAATATGCGAAACTGACTTTTCTATATTGTCCCGGGTCTGTGGTGTTGTAGTACCGTCGTTGTTTCTGATTTTTGTAAGACAAGTGCTTAAGCTACTTACCACAGAATAAGGGCAAAGTATGTGATGTTAACCAATATTTATTTATTTATTATTTAGTACGATGAAAAACACGTCAGACTTCTTAGGATGCTGCACCGCCTTTATGTCGTACGTATAAGAACTAATATCGAACTGCAAATGTTTACTTTGATGTGTTGTTGACGTTACGTTCTTGTCGTAAAATAAATAAGATATATTGAGCTATGACACCATAACTCACTGCATTACATGTCTAACCAGTCTAAAAGTACGACAGCGAAATGATTCTCGCGCTTCACAACAACACAAGAATGTACATCAAGTGTAGATTTGTCTGCTGACTTTACTTCGAGTTACGTATACGGTCATAGTGTATTTGCAAACTTGGTTATCACCACCATAACTCTGGTCGCTTCGTGAGTTAAAAGTGCTATTAAAACTTCTACTATTACGTATTTGGATTTTATATTTTTTTACATCATTCTTGAAACTGTAGTAAAGTGTTTCCACGCGTTACTCACTTAACATTTTTTAATCTTTTGTGCACACGACCTAATTTATTATTTTAGTTATTTAATAATAACCTGAATAAGCGATAAAAAATATCAGATAAATGTTATTCGCTTCTTCTTATTCTGTCGGCACCTTAATCGTGTTACTTTTTGTTATCTTAACGAAAGTGATTTATCGAACAAGGTTTCCAACTTAAAGTAATGATTCTAGAAAATCTTGTATCTTAATGGATTTCAGGGTTTTAATTTCCTCCTGTTGAGCTACGTGTTATCCCAGGTGGATGCTTCTTTTGTGAAAATTTACAGTCACATACGAGGTGGAGGTTATTTTTCCTTCTCACAGAATCTGCATTCATGACTCACTCAGTTTCAATGAAATTGCTGTCTTTTTAGTTTGCAGTGTCGTGAGTAGCCAGTAATAAGTAGACTGTCTTAAGCCTAGTTGGTTCATCTAGTATTTTTTCAACGCATCTAGTATTTTTTCAACGCATCTTTTAGTTTTTCTGGTAGTAGCTGCATAGCCTGGTTCTCTGAAATGCCGCAGAATGGCTCTGAACCAATCTGTAGGCTTTGCGCCCCAGCTTTGGCAAGTTGTCGTCGTGAGCTTTCTCAATTCCGGTGATTTCTGAATGTCCTCATATCAGAAGTACTTTGTTCTGTTGTCATAGTTCACACACTTTGTTAATACATTCTCTCATCAATTTAGATAATCATGCACAAGGCAATAATGATTTTGGTGCAACCAATTGCTGTTTTTAACTGAAACCGGCGTAAAGCCGAATCTGGTTATAAAATACGTCTATTGACATAATTTCTGAGATATTTCAGATCAAAAACAGAAAACTGCTGTTTTGGGTTTACTTTAAACAGGTTTAACTATTTAACTGATTATTTATGGCTATTTCAAATATATGTCAAAAAAAGCAAAGACCTTTGTCATGGAATCCATATTAGGTTTATTTATAAACCAGCTTTCCGCCCGCGGCTTAGCCCGCTTGGAATTCGGTTACCTATATTGCGGTATAAAACACAACTATAAGAAAACTTCTCCTTTCCACGGAAAAATCTAAGAAGCGTGATGTAACGCAGGATACGATTAGTTGTTAAACGAAAAATGAATGGTCCACTATATTATAATAGGTAGATGTAAAAAAACAGTTTAGACGATTAAACAAATTGTACGTCTTCCCTCGGGAATTTATTCATTTTCGGGGATTCATTGTCGTATTATTTAATAAATAAGCTTCTAAATTTACATGTTTATATTAATTTGCAATATTTTATCTTGTTTTTAACGACACACAGCGCCATCTCCAATCCATCCATCAAGCAAACTATATTTTGGTTTTCCCTCGGGAATATGAATTATTTTAGGATAAAAGAACCCTTTTATTTAATCTGGACTTCTAACTTTACGTCTGCAAAATTTCAAAGCAATTCGGTAGTTACCTACGGCGTGAAAGCAGAACAAACAAACAAACAAACTCACTTTCCGATTTATAATATGTTATATATATATAATAAGGATTTAGTTAAATTGAGAATATATTCAAGTTATTCTCAGCGGTGTTATTTTATATTCCATACAATAGATAGATAAGTATCAATCTACAATGGAACAAATCTTGCAGTTAGAATCTAAAATCTGCACAAATAATAATGCTAGACTGATAATTTAAATTATAATTTGAAATAAGACAAGTGTTAGTTTAATTTGTTCAATTGTCTACAGACCATGGTAAAATTCCTAAAATTAATGAATTTGGTTTTTTTTTTGATGAAAGATTAGGTACTATAAATTTGGAAGTGTTAAAAAAACTAGATTCAGGTAGGTACTGAAAACAAATAGCTACAATAACCGTCAACTTGACTTAAAACATCAAACGTCATACAAAACATACAATTTTGTTGCCTTGATAAAATCAATTCGAATTAGCTCTCATCCATCACCGAGCATTCTACATAATTATAACGTATCTCTCTAAACACTTGACATTGGCGGAATCATCGCGTTATCTTGAGACGCGAGATAGCCCATAAAAAAATCAATTCATTTATTTATGTTGGTCACAAGCAACAGTTAAGCATCCTCAAAATTAATGCAAAAAAAACTATAATTAAAGCTACAGGCGGTTCAGAAAGCTACAGGCGGTTCAGAAACGAATAAAACGAGAAGATTATGACAAGAAACTCAGTAGTTATCTAGTTATCCTAATCTTTACAATATTTAGGACTACTTAAATTAAAAATATGGTGCGTAAGAGAGCAGGTAATCATGTTAATCATTTCCATATAATTATGTTTATCGTTTAAATATTCATCAAGTTTGTAGTAGGGTAGGGAGGGGGAATGGCGCTCACCTCTTTAACTCTGTGAAATTGGAACATAGCAACACGCCACGTCGCTTGAATCTAGGGGGGAGGGGGGCTCGAACAGACAACGTTGCGAACGGTCAGTCGACTCGCCTCATGCGACGGTGATATGCGTTTTTTCGTATGCTGCCGCACTGATAGAATTCTGGGCTACGTGTTTTTGTCGGTAAGTCCAAAATGTTATTGTCTATTTATTAATTCCATTTTTCTACAACATGACCATTCTTTTTTTCGACAATGAAATAAACTTTCAACAATTGTGTATGACTTTTTAACATTTTTAAATTAATTACAGAACGACCCTTTAGGGCGGTATGAGCGGTATAAGCTCATGTGAGCGCCATTACCCCTTAGTAACTTATTTTTTATATTGTTGTAGATATGCCAAGAAATCATCAACGGAGCACCGCTAAAGCGGCTTGGTCTGAAGAAGACCTTCAGTCAGCTAAATTTGCGATTGATGGAGGTTTGTCCAAAAGAATTGCAGCAAACGAAACAACAAGTTATTACAAGAGACGAATTTTACAAAAACTGAAGTGAATCTTCAGAAAGTGAAGATGTAGAGCACCTTTGCGACTATGACAGTGATGACGAAATGAATGTGGATGATGACAATTATAACAAATGCATTTTTTATATTTATGCATTACCTATATGTGAAGAATTTGGTAAAAACAACGAGTTGTGGTATAGTTGCACCCTCTGCAGACAGTGGGCCCATGCTATATATTCGGAGAGGGATTCGCCAGATAGGTTTATATGTGACTTATGCGTCCGAAAATAAAATATAATTACCTAAGATTAATAATTTCATTTGAAATTATAATAATTGAAGTTGATTTAACGTCGAATATTTTTGTTACATTGTATAGTAAATGTATAGTAGGTACTCATTAATTACAAAAAACATGTTTGAGCTGACGCTCTACGTACGTAGTACTGACGTACTACGTACCTTGAACGGCATTTAACCCAAAGCCAGGGGTAGTGCCGCTCAAATACGTTTTTTTTTCTAATTTGTTCCTACTACTATTAGTTTAAAGATATATGCCTTTGTTGTCATTTGTTGGTTACTCTATAATAAAAGACTTTATTACTTTTCTTCATTTAGATTTATAATAAATAAATAAAAAGTTATATTATGTTTTCCTTAAGTGAACGCCAGTCCCCCTCCCTACCCTACCCTTTTTAATCTAACATGATTTAACATGGACCTTAAATCTATGCATATGTAAGTCAATAATACATTGCGGCAACTTGTTCAATATTTTTATACTTAACTCAATGAAGGTTTTACAGGTTTTGTAAGGCCTGTGAAATAGCGAGTTGTGTTTATTTCTCGTGTTAAAACTATTAGTTTCGGATTTCTTATGGAATAAGATTTTTACAAATATAGGTACGCCCGTCAAGAATTAATTGTGACGCTACGGTTAAAATATTTCTTTAAGTAATACTTTGAGTGAATCACACGATCTATATATAGGTCGGATAGCTCTCTTCTACAATACAAAAATGGTTTGTATGTCAGAAGCAGGGCCCCACAGCAGTACCGTATGACAAATAGCTGAAATAAACTAGTCTAGCCGTTTCAACCTAAGAAAAATGCCTAATTTTTCTATCTGTATATGCAGCCGAACTAAATGTTTCTGCCACAGCACCAACTTATATGAGGACCAGATTGTAGCGTAATCCACCAGTCCGTGTATCCGGCTTCCCGTAACATCGCTAAGCTTGATTCAATGCATAGATGGTAAGTAAAACAGTATGGTATTATCCTGAAATGGCTGATTAAAAACTTAGACAGAAATACATACGTATCAATAGGTAAGTCATAAAAAACAACTAATATAAAAAACAATTCATATTAAGGCCACACCTACTGATCTATTTTTGACAATTTACTGCGATAACCCTTACTAATATTATAAATCGGAAAGTGAGTTTGTTTGTTTGTTTGTTCCGCTTTCATGCCGTAACTACTGAACCGATTGCTTTGAAATTTTGCAGACGTAAAGTTAAAAGTCCGGATTCAATAACAGGGTTCTTTTTTTCACGGAAAAAAATGATATTCCATAGGGAAAACAAAAATATAGTTTGCTTGATGGATGGATTGGAGATTTTACTTTTTTTTTATCTATCCTGTTTGTTCACATGCATGGAATGAGCTAATAGGCTTGGAAAATGTATGTAATATAATTTGATTTCACTGTTTCTTTTTCTTTTTTTTCATTAGGTATTTCCTTCACTGTAATCACTTTACTACTGTAGCCACTCGCTTGCGTGGAGAAATAGCAAGAGCTCCTGCTTTAGTTATTTTTCCAAGTAGGTAGGTTCCACCAGAATACCAGCGCTGTTGCGGTGTTAGAAATAATGCCGTAGCAGCATTTGCTGAGGTGGAACCTAATTGACCACATTATGTTCTGTGTGTGTGTGTATTTCTGTATTTTTATTTTTTATTTTTGTGTGTCAATAAACACTTTTCTATTCTATTCTATTCTATAGCGCTGAGTCGTTTAAAACAAGGTAAAATATTGCAAACGAATATAAACATGTAAATTTAGAAGCTAAATGATACGATAATAAATCCCCGAAAATGAGGAATTCCCATGGGATGACGTACAATTTATTTTATCTTCTAAACTGTTTTTTTACATCTATTTATAAAATAAAGTGTACCATTTAGTTTTTGTTTAACAACTAACAACTTTCCGTGGAAATGAGAAGGTTTCTTATAGTTGTGCTTTATACCGCAATATAACCGAATTCCACGCGGACGAAGCCGCGGGCAGAAAGCTAGTTAAGTTATAAAACAGAATCACGAACACATTATTGGTGTTGCTTATCTAATATACATAACTAAAAGATTTAAAAAAATGATATCATTTGATATAATTTTTGTACTATAAGGGGAAGTCCCTGAAGAGATATGTTTGGTTTTATAATTGATTTATGGTGTCAAATAAATACTCAAAATTTGCGTATCAAAGATTAAGATAAGTTAATCCAGATGATAAGAATTAAAAATGTTATTCCCAACATTCTAGGAATAACGAAATCAAAAGAATACGTAATATTATTCCATTTGTTATCTTACCTATTGCCCCCTCTTTTTCAATTCCCACGTAATGTACGGTAAAAAGCACGGTAGGGTAACCACTTGCTTTGCTCAATATTAAAACTTAAGCCAGAGTTTTAAGGGCGGTATAAAAGCCGAGCTCTTATCGTCTAGGGTACTTTTGACTGTACTTAATTTGGATTTACCGATAACTGAATGCAGTTCCTTCATTCAAATGGTTTTCAGGCAGCTATAGAAATGAAATAAAAAAATGTATTAAATTAAAATATTTATAATATATGCAATCACAAAACAGTAATAAAAATGATTTAAAACTAATAAAAAAGTTTGATACTTTTAGATTAATTAATGAACTACATCCTTACAAACAACCATCCTCTGCTTTATTTTACACCCTTGAGAATATTTTTTTTTACAATATTTAAATTGAAATATCTAACAGCACTACGAATTTTCAAACTTTTAGCTCTAAACATGACGTAACTTCCATACAAAATTTCACCCCTACATTCAACGTCTTTCATCCATCCATTATTCTAGTATCATACTTTTTGAACATAACTATTTCAGATCTATACTGAAGTAAACGCAGTGTATTTATCTACGTTGAATAAATAATATGTACCTACAAACATTGTCTCGGTTTTACAAACAAATTTTTCCTCATGTGGAAAACTTGTTCTCGAACTAGTTTTTGCTCAGCTCGCTGAGTAGTGTGGTTGTTGCTTTTATGAAGCATGCCTTTGTGAAAAAATTTTGGTAAAACATAAATTAGACAACTGTGATGATATAAATTCACAATTCTCTTTGTGTTGTAATAAATTTCAGTGAAGTACCTACACCTGTTGATGTGACCAATTTTTATTAAACGTACACACGACACAATTCGCCGTCCTTGTCTGACATGAATTGGCGTCATTATACCTAACTGTTTATTAGCTAGTTACCTATTACGTAATTGGTACCCACACCTAACAACGAAGATATTCAAATCTTACATACAAACAAAGTTGAAAAAACACTTTGATATTGTTTATTACAGGGACACCAAAGTTAATTGTCGTTAATAAAAGAATATGAAACTCTGGTTCATTTTGATAATAAGATTGTAGTTGATCGAAGGTTTAATCGAAGTCAACATGACTTCATACTACGAGACAAACAAAAGCACGAATAAATAAGCAGGAAAAACCAAGTTTGTAAAATGTATTACTAATCGGCAACTGCACTGTAGGTACCCCACAGAGACAGTCTACCATTTTTAAAAAGCGTCAGAGTGCGGTCACTTGTGGTTATCTTGCATGCACTGGGGCCAATGAAAGAGATAGACGAATCAGCCGCGAATTCGCGGATTCGACTTTAAACGCTTATCTTACGGGTTATTTGTGTGGAGCGCTAATAGTTAGTTAGTCGTGCCACAGTCCACAGTGCGAGCTGTCGTGTCAATCGTTAAGTATCAAGGCCGCCAGTACCATCCGATAGCGCGAGTGTCGTATAAAGCATTGTGAACAAAATGGCGAGGCCGGGTCCGTGCTCCGAGATCGTGGTTCCCGACGAGAGGGTCCTAGCGGTCCAAGCCGCGCAGGCGGCCCAGCAAATGCCCATTATTGGCAATATGAACGTCACCAAATCTACCAAGGTTCATGTTGGACCGAAATTCGTCTCCGTTAATCAAACAGTTGAAAACAAAGAAATGATTAAAGGTGAGTCAGATAGAATTCGTTTATTCGTTTCATATTTCTATGTAACACGTATTGCTCTAGCTAATAAGTATGACCCAAGCGTCGTAAGGACCAACCAGGAAAAAATGCTCGTGCGATTTCCGCTTTGCGCAGATATTGCAAAGCTTACTATCATTAATTGAGTGACTTCTCCAAACAACTTGTTTCTTGCGATTTCATGCTTTGCATATTGTTTATTAAACAATTAGGTGTTTTTACAATTTACGTACATTTATATGTTAGTGAACACTTGATGCGTCATTTGGTTTTAATAATTAAAAACACAATCTAGACAGCTTCATAATTACAGTGTACGGTCGTCTGGACTTTGTAAATACTCAAATAAGCATCCAAATCCAGATATGTGTTACTACATTTATATTCTTTATTAGCAGAGTGAACCAAGCGCTATTTTTAACTTGCACATGAATAGTCGCAGATAATACGCTTAGCCCAATCGAAGTAAACCCAAATAAATCAAACGAGACAATTATAACAAATGCATGCAGAGTAGAGAATGAAGATGCCAATAACATCTGAACACTCGTAACGTCATTAAGTGTCACGCACGTCATGTGTCTCATTAAGCTACCTGTATAGATGAGTGTTCAGATATTATTGGTAAGTTGTGTGTATAGAAATTATTGACTAGCATCTGCTCAGATTTTATTGAAGTAATGAATGTTCAGATATTAATGGTAACTTGTGGTATATGGACATTTTAACTGTTCAGAAGTATTTGGTCACTTTGTCTGCTCCGATATATCTGACGGCGACTGTACATAACCTATTAACACTCATGCTATGACTTATAAGCGGGTACCAGTAGAGAGCTTCACCGGAAAATGACAGATTTTTTAATACACAACCACGCTTGGCCGTGAATATGACGAAGCACGAGTGTTAATACGAATAGGATTTAATATTTATTATTTTCTACCAACAAAGTAAAAAGAAATGAATAATTAATTCCCCTGTTAAAATATTAAAGCACATCGCGGGCCGCACAGATGGTCTGCTGGCCGCATGCGGCCCGCGTTCCATAACAGCGATGTCCATAACAACAGCTAAGAAGTAAGAACAGTAAGAAGAGGATAACACCTAGTAATCAATATATTTAACTATCAGTGCCCGCAACTTCGTTCGCGCGTGCGTTACAAACTTTCATAGTCGGTTTTACCGCTATCGCCTTTAATAATTAAAACAAAAAGAAGTCCATATTTTAATCCACGTTTCGAGCTGTATTTGCGCCAAATTTCATAAGTCTTACTTAAGAAATAAAAATTGTTCATACAAACTTTCAAGGGCGGTATTACCTCCATCCCCCGTTATTTTCAAAACAAAGGATCCGTTATGTAGGTTCAACGTATACCTATACCAAATTTCATCAAAATCGGTTCAGTAGTTTAGGCGTGAAAACTGGTCCGACAAACAGACAGACAAAGTTACTTTCACATTTATAATATTAGTATCTGTGGATACAATGTGGATAATTCGCGCGCAAAGTACCCACTCTTAGTTGGTGCAAAGATTCGTCTTTATTCTTTACTTCCTTCTCGTTATCTTTTACCGGTAACCGAGCATGACATTTAAGACTAGGTATTATAGTCTTGAAAGTCATGTTATATAGCGATTGTGATAATAAGTAGGCTACTCTGGTTTATACAGTTTGTGTGGCCGTGCTCTGAATAAATAAAATAAAAATAAAATAAAATAAAATAAAAATTGTTTATTTCAGACCATAAACTTTTTGATCCATAGATTGTTAGTAACAAAAGACTTATAACTATATTAGTATACATATTAGACAATAGAATTAAAATTAAAGAAAGAAAGAGGATGCTAAGAGTTACCAAAGAAACTAGTTTCGCTGGTCACTCTCCGCACCAGGCACTTCCACAGCGGTGAGGTGTATCTATCCGCGAGAGTCATCAGGATGGTGTTGCGGCTGTCCCTCACCCTGCAGACCAGAGACGCGGCCTTTTTGCGGATAATGGCCATAAAGCCATCAACCTGATATTCAGCGAACATCCCTGACGCGCTACAAAAACGAGGCAGCCCCAACATCATCCTGAAGATATTATTGTACTGGACTCTCAGTGCGTCTAGTGATCTTTTCGAATACGTGACCCATAGACTTCCCGTGTACATGTTCTGGCAATAGGCTTTAAAGAGCGTGACCTTAACCTGTTCGGTACAGCGGGAAAATCTACGGACCAGCATATTCCCTCGAACCGCAAGAGCCCTTCGCTCCCTTTCTACATCTGCGTCATCTTTAAGGTCATCAGTAACAATATGTCCTAGATATTTAAATTTTGTAACAACGTTAATATCTTTCCCATTCAGTGTAACATTGCAAGTGCTATCGGGATTTTTACCTTTGGCCTTAAAGATCAGATGCGTACCTCTCACAGACCCGTAGCATCTCTTCAAGACCTCTCACAGTGGGGCTGAGCAGCACCATGTCATCAGCATAACTTAAATTATTGACACTGACGCCGTCAATTTGACAACCGACACGCAGACTGCTCAGCTCCACTATGAGATCATTTACATATACATTGAAGAGGGTAGGAGACGTTAACCCCCCCTGCCTCACTCCACTCTCCAACAGATATGCATCGGATACAGCATTTGCCCACCTTACAACATTGGTTTGGTTAGAGTACCAGTACTTAAGTATACTCAGGATATCAGCCGGTACACCCCTGTCTCTCAGCTTTTTCCAGAGTACGTCGTAAGACACTAGATCGAACGCTTTAGAGAGGTCAAGGAAACAGGCGTATACCGGTGTCCCGCGGTTCGTGTAGTATTGCACAGTATGCTTTAAACTTGCTATCGCGGATTCAGTGGAAAGTCCGGGCCGGAACCCGAACTGTGCGTCATGTAGTTTGGAGTATTCCTCCATGCAAGAGTTAAGCACACCGTCCAACACCTTAGCAAGCGTAGTTGCCAACGATATGGGACGATAGTTCTCCTTGTCGGAGACATCACCCGTCATGTCCTTCACAATGGGCACTACCGTGGTTTTAAGTAAGTCATGCGGTGAATAAACTCGAAACTAAAATTTTGTTGTGTTTATATTGGTCTCAAAGACAATTATTACTACGTTTATTGTACATAATACGTTCGTAACATATGTACATGTTCAGTCAACGCTATCGTGTCGACAAGTGAAATGTGTGGCATTGCTACTCAATAGGCGATAACAAAACAGTTCCAATAAGTTTGCAATACAGTGTGCACAGAATAAACATGTTTACATAATGTTTAATGTTATTATTGTGTTTACGTGCTATACGGTAAATTCTTATAATTTACTCTGTTTCAAATATAAAAAATACAATCTTACAAAACGTTTCAAATTTTGTTATGTTAGAAACATTAAAATAGTCAATTTAAGATACAGAATTCATCTCTCTTGAACTTATTTCCCATATCTTCTTATATATAAAAATGAATCGCTGTTCGTTAGTCTCGCTAAAACTCGAGAACAGCTAGACCGATTTGGCTAATCTTGGTTCTGAAATAATTGTGGAGGTCCAGGGAAGGTTTAAAAGGTTAGAAACTAAAAAAATAGGCGTTACGAAGTTCGCCGGGACAGCTAGTCTACAATATTTCTGCCGTTGAAAACAGGCAGCTACATTTTTATATTTACCTCTATTTTACAAAAACAATAACTTTAAGTAGGTACAAATTGGCATTACTAGACTGGACGACTGGTTCTAAATTTATTGACATTTAGTATTTTGCAAAGATATCCTATATAGGGTACCTGCTAACTTGCCAAATTAGTTTTATATTATACTTCGTACGTGCGTACAGTAGTTAGCTATTAGAACTAGAAAATATTTTGTTCCTCTTAATTCGTTTCAATAGGTTACTGATACACTGAAAAGTTCAAACTAATACAATTAAATCCTCCATTATTTATCCCTAAGGGGGTTGAATTTATCAAAATCCTATTTAAGCGAATGTCTTTATCAAAGTAGCTCCAAACTTTAATTTCAGTTCAATCAGTCAAAAATCTAAGACAAAGTTTGATACAAACTTTCATCCCCTATTTTTTCCCTAGGGGGTTCCTAACCATTTCATAGCAGATGCCTACGTCCATATCATTTACCTGCATGCCAAATTTAGCCCGATCCGTCGAGTGGTTTGGGCTGTGTGCGTTGATAGATCACTATGTTAGTCAGTCACCTTTGAGTTATATATATTTAGATTAGCTTTATATAATATAATTACCTTAAAGTTTACATTATAAACATTTATCAGAAATATATAAATTGAATAAAATTAAGTCGCAGTTGAGGAGAATAATTAAACAACTTACAAATTTTTATTTCTCTATTTTACTGTATTTAGAAGCTATGTAGTACAATATTACGACATTACTTCCCGTAGGTAGATACCTAACATCACATGAAATTATAGAGATTAATATAAATAAATATTAAATAAAAATAGTTAAAAGCTCATAATATTTTACTGCTTTCAAAACTACAGAACAAAACAAAATAAAAAAAGAATAGGCAATGCCACTGTTTATGTGTACTTAGGGATATGTAGGTACTTAAAATAAATACAATCCGTGCCCAATTTCATCGGGTCCGTAATATTCTTATTCATTTGGAACTCAATAAAATCTATTATTCTTACAAAAACATTATGTTTTTATTGAGCTCCAAACTCCAATTATCGTCTTTTAACAAAGGTAGTTTCCTTACTTGTTCGTGTTTTTTGCATAATCACTGTAATTAGGCTTTGGCTGGAGAAGTTGGAGGTACCTACTTATTCACTGTAGCTACACATTGCTACATACTATTTAGAGATGCAGATGCGTAGGTATCGAAATTGGCAGGCATCTGCCAATTTGTTTGCAGTGTGCAGAGTCAATATTATTTTTTCAGAAAACAGCGCCAATATATATTTTGGAAATTAATCGCAATTCTTATGTTATGTCCTCCAAATTTTAATTAGACCATAATTAATCCTGTAACCCACAAAGAGAACTCCATAAAAATATGACAAGATTTATTTCAATAAAACAACAGTTTAAGTATATATACTGTTCAGAATCTGTATTCATATGTAAATTGTACCTGTATATTTTGGAACTGCATATATAAGAATCTTTCTGAATGAGGCATTAGGATTATTACAAAAATAGGGACTGATATTTGAGTAGGTTAATTTGCTAACTGTAAGTAAATACGCATTTACTTACAGTCAAAAGTAAAGGTGTAGGTTTGATTAAAAAATGGTTTGAAGTTATTTGTTTACGAGTACCTACCCACCTTTTTAAATTAGTGCAAATGATATAGACGGTTAACTTGTAGTTAGGAAATGGTTGATTTGCGCCTCGTTTGCCATTCTTTATAATAAGTGTTCTACCTAAAACAATAAATGAACAAATTTTCCCGACAATGATCATGAATCCATTAGTCTCAAAATCGAGTCTTCCCTTTTAATATGATTTCCAGAGTTACACACAAAAATACCTCTTATTAGGAGTCATCCTATAAATAGCCTATAAATAAGAGTACACAAACAATAAAGACTTTTTGATAAGGCTTTATACTTAACATAGTGTTACGCAAAGTGTTTTTATACGTACTTCGTAAAATCCTGGAAATGTTGGCGTCCTTGTGGTAGAATTGTTTGATTTAAGCCTCAGCGGTGTAGGATGTGCACGTTAACTACATTTTATTTTCAATTTATTGCCATACAAGAAACTTCGGCCGAGTACATAAATCCTGCGGAGCGTGCGCATTCGAGACGCATTGCTTCCGCGCCTATATAAATTCTAATATTTAAAGTAGGATGCCCAAGATCTAAAATAATATTTGAAGTAACACAAACAAATATAATGTGTAATGCAATATCTTAAACTGATTGAAAGTAAGACTGACGCTTAATAGCTGATAAAAATCGCACACACAATTGTGTCTACAAACACGATTGAAGTGCTATTGAATGATTTTAGACACGGCTGTATCTATATCACCTTATGCCGTAATCTTGTACGTATGTATGTACTAGCTAGTACCTAGCGATATTTTAAGAGTCTAAAATAGAACTTATGTAATATTTTACCAAAATAAGAAATCTACATTATCAGTAACAGTCTTTCAAAATCATCAAAAAATGTACGTAG
The DNA here is from genome assembly GCA_037074685.1 of Glyphodes pyloalis. NCBI lineage: Eukaryota > Metazoa > Arthropoda > Insecta > Lepidoptera > Crambidae > Glyphodes > Glyphodes pyloalis. Next base: position 19,949,368 of record JAYKKO010000001.1, read on the forward strand.
GTACACAGTCACAAACCCCACTGCATTGTGTGTAGATACAAGACCACACGTTTTGTGCTAAAGGGGCCATTCAAGTATTACGTAAGCACTATGGGGGGGTGGGGGGGTCTTTGTTTTGCTTATTTTGGATGACATGGGGGGTAGGGGAGTCTAGATGATGATTACGTCATCGGTAGTTATTTACTTTTTTACACAAATTGCAACTCTCACAATGTCTATGCATGAAAACGAAACGCATTTTTTAAAATTCCCGCAAATAATGCATACGTTTAGGCACTTGCTTTAGAACCGATTAGGGGAATTACCGCGCGCTATTCACTTGTCTGAAATTTCTCCGTTAGTGTATTGTTTTGTTTGGATACTATAGCGAGTAGACGTATTGTAAACATAGCAAAGCAAGTTAAAATTTGTGTTACCGTTGATTCCATTAGTCAAAGTTTAACGTTTAAATAAGATGTCGTTTCAAATAGACAAATCCAAGTTATACCAAAAATTATTTCAAAGTTTTAAAAAATCTCATGCAAGTACGAAAGTACAAAATGTGCAAAAGTTAGTTAACGAAGTGTGGCGAAATTATAAATTACAAGCAAAGTCCGACAAGGAACTAAATATATATAGATATAATTAAAAAAAATACATTTATAATTGAAAAATGTTTACGTAAGCATGGGAGGAGGGGGTAAGAGCTTTGCTTACTTTTGCTGACAAGGGGGATGGGGGGGTAAATGATTGTAATAAATCTGCTTACGTAATATTTGAACGGCCCCAAATGGGTTTATCGTCGGTCTTACACGGATTCCTTGACAAAAAGCACTTCTGAGTATGGTGGACTCGAAAGAATCAAATTATTATGTATCAATCCTGATCTGAGGACAAAATCTAACTGTAGATAATTGTTAAAGTCAAAGTCAAAGTCAATTCGTATGCACATTCTTACCTGAAGTTGTAAAATAATCGTCCTTAACTAATCGGGTAATTGTTTTGACCGTACGGTATATTTATTCGAATTAGTTATTTTTCTTTTGTATTGTCTCTGTGCAATGTGTGTGCTATTTTATTTATCTAAATTCTAAATGGTAGTTACAAAACACGGCGCATCTTCCATTTCAACTAATTATAATAATTAAATCTTAGTCATGCAAGATGATATTTTGCGGATGCATATACGTATATTTTGTAAATAACACTGTTCATAACGCACGACGCTTTACTTAAAAAGGGACTTAAAAATCATTTTTATACATATATTGTTAATTTCTAAGTATTGTATCATTACGTCCACTTAGTCCAGTCATTTGGTGAGAAAAATAGTGGTTACCTACCTGGAAGTTTTTCCGGGAGTTTTGAAAATTGGTAATTTTATATATTTTTGGGTGCACTTTCCGCATTTCGACTTTGACACCTCGTATTTATCCTTGTTGTCTATTTTTTAATACTGGACTTACGAAAAGCCTCCAAACCTTTTTCCTTTACTTCATTTTCTTCCAATGGATTTGTACAAATAAAACAGTTTACTGCATTAGAAACCATAGCTGTATAAATGTAAACGAATCTTTGACACGATAGACCTATGCTAATTACTCAGATTAAATATTTCTCTTGAGCTCTACCGGCAGATAGTTCGTTACGAGAGAGAAGGGAGCTCGACACAAAGAGGACGCATTCCCTTAGGTAGTTATACCTGCGTAGGACAGGCTATAGTGAGTTGCTATTTCAACGTCTAGTATAAAATCTATATGTATATATATTATAATATCTATAGTCAGTATAGTTTAGATCAGCATTGATTTTATAAATCACAAATCTATTGAGTTGAAATTAAATGGCACAGGTCGCATGAATAATGAGCAATGACCAAAGCGCGCGTAGGAGTACCTACACTTTGCTGCGCTCGTATTCTAAAACTATTCTAGTCTTTATGAAAAAATGGGAAATGCTTATGTTGTAGGCAATTGTCTCTAGTTTAATTTTGTATAACTGTCATTTCTCTAATATGGCGGCGCGAGCGGCAAAAATCTATAATATTACCAAGTTTCAGAACTCCCGAAAAACTTTCCAGGTAAAACTACCAAATGACAGTTCTAACTGTAAAACACTCAAAAATAAGTGTAGTAATCGTAGCTTGATATTCTTATATTTTAAACCAGTCGCAAACATCAGTGTTCGCATTTTCTATCAATTAAGATGTGATTAAAATAGTTTTAAAAATGTTTCAGGCCAAATTTTCGGCCTTGAGCTGGTGTCAGCCAAGACCTCCCGAAGACTGCGCTGTAGTGTGGCGGTCTTCCTGTGTTGGGCATTTATTGTATCGTCAGGTCTCGCCTTCTACTTCTTCTATCTGACCTTAAATAAGCAGGAAGTGCGTCTAGACATAGGTAAATTATTGTCCTTTTGGTGGCAGCAGCTTGGTCTTGTTACCTGTTAACTAACACTACTTCTGGGCGCTTGAAACTAATTCAACATCATCACTACATTAGTCCATTATTACAAATTATTTCCCCCTTTGTGCTGCCTTGCTTTTATTAGAGCTTATGTCAAAACATGATTTAAAAAACCGGCCAAAAGCGTGTCGGGCCACGCTCAGTGTAGGGTTCCGTAGTTTTCAGTGCATGACAATACTTAAGTATCCCCACTTAAAGTTACAAAAATGGCCTATATTATTTTTTTATTTGAAAGCAGATACCTACATTGAGAATACAAAAAATATGTAAAGTAAGAAAAAAAATGCTAGCGATAATATATAACGCTTAAAGTACAACTTTAGTTAAAAAAATATTATTTCAAAAATTTATAAACCTATTAAGCCCATCAGGTTTAAAATAATTTTCCTAGAAAGCCTTTATGCGGTTCTATATTATAGATTGTTTTCATACTTTTTGAACTTATGGTTCAAAAGTTACACAATTTTATTTTCTTTTGGAGCGATTATTTCCCAAAATATTAAAATTATCAAAAAATGATCTTTGTAAACCCCTGTTCATTTTTAAATACCTATCCAACGATATATCACACGTTAGGATTGAAATTAAAAAAAAACATTTTTTTTAATTTTTTTTTTGCACTTTGTTGACGTGATTAATATACATATTTGTACAAAATTTTAGCTTTCTAGTGTAAACGGTTTCTGATTATCCTCGGACGGACAGACAGACAGACATGGCGAAACTATAAGGGTTACGTGTTTGCCGTTTGGCTACGGAACCCTAAAAAGAGAATCGATATAATTACTCCCACGCCTGCGGTTCTATTTCTATTTCCGCATTTCTTCTTACAATAGGTCCGGGTAATACCGGGTACGTGATTATTACTTTATTAGTATAATCTTTGTTAAAAATTAAAACTCTTATTTTAAATCACTTTTTCAAACAATACCAAGTACCAACTTTTCCTCTTAAACTTCCTTTCTTGAGCATGACCTCTTTCAATATTAATTAAAAGATTAGTATGAGAGCATACCGATGAAAAATAAAAGTTCCGATTATTTACAAACCACGAGTTACTTCTTTAATATATGACATGAGTGTCTATACTTGCAGAGACAGAGATAGCGCTAACACCACCAATGATGATAAATCTAGATTAGTCACCACATATTTAGATAATCTAACAAATAGCTGACTTAATTGATAAAGATTTAAACTTTTACTTTATGTACCTATTCAACATACTATTCTAGGTTTGAACGAGACGTGGTATTTACGGCGTGAGGAATGGCAGGCATTGAAGAAGTATGATGAAACTTTTTTAAAACTACCAGTGAGGTACGTTGTTATAGGCCACAGTGCTGGAAACTATTGCACGGATAGATACGATTGTATCAGTACTATGCTTGGAATACAACAGATTCAGCTAAAGAAGGGTGACGATGATATTGCTCCCAACTTTCTTGTCGGTGGCGAAGGACTGGTGTTTGAGGGGAGAGGCGCCAACGAAGTCGGTGCTATGATAAAGACATGGAATCGGAAAAGTGTGACCGTTATGTTCATAGGTGACTACAGAAAAAATAAAACGGAGCCAGCCCAGATCGAACACGTTAACATTTTATTGGAGAAACTAGTCGAAAAAAACGTCCTTGTACCGAACTTCGTGTTACAAGGGTACTGTCAAATAATAAAACACACTATTAGCCCTGGTCCAAATGTTATGAAACAGATGAAATATTTAACAAACTGGAATAGCACTAACAGTGATGCATGCCTAAGAAGATGAGGTATTTAAAAACAAGGTTATATTTTTCAATTTGTATATCGAGTGATTTATCTGTGATTTAGTTATAAGTTTCTTAGTAACGTGAACTCTCTGAACAAAAATCTCCCTAAGGCAACATAGGAAGCCTTTGTCAAAATTTAATGTTTCGTTGTATAAATTAAAAGATCTTTACACAAAAACTTGCTGCAACTTACGAGATTTGTGAACTGTTATTGAATCTAAATTAATTCTCGAGTATCTGATATTTAATATCATAAATATTCGCTTGTGATTAATTAAGTACCACGTTACATGACAATGATGTCATGGGCACGGGATCCCTCAAATGTTTTGTTCAATATGTTTTTTCTCACACGCCCTGAACTTATTAAATATACGATACGGCACGAGTTTTATGACGTAACCCATTATTATTTTTTGTACCTATACGTAAGTATCTCTTTGGATATAAGATTGCATATGATTAATTGCAGATGGCTTCTAGTCTTGCGGTGTAAAGTGAAACTGTGAAATGTAATAATTTCATCATTATTATGATCAAAGGATAGATTTTATTTTTCTTTATCCTAGCTTGCATATTACGGAGCTCGACTATTTAGTATTTATTACCTATGTACACTACAGCGATTGTATTCTGACCTCTGCAACCCTTACTTACACATATTAATCCTTTTACATGTTATATTCGTTAAATATATTATAAATATCGAAGAAATGATTCACTTTTAAGATAGGTATGTCTTCATCTATTCGAAGTTTCACGAAAATATTATGTAACCATAGTAACCAAAATGTGCATTGAAAATTCCTCTATAAGGATACATTTTGCCTTGTTAAATATCACGTTAATAAGGTAAATATTTTAAAATTATGTTGTAACTTTATTGTATACCGAATGCAGTTGTTGACTTCGGAAAACGCCGTGTTCATGTCGTATTAATGTTATGCATAGTAGGTATCATATCATAAGTCAGTCCCTTTACTTTGCGTTTTAAGAGCAGATATGTACGTGGTAAAATAACGACTCAAAAATATTATTATTCTTGTTCAAAAGAGTTGTTAAGTATGCTATAAATTAAATGTAATTTATTTAGTTTCTTAAGGCGAACTAGTCATAACAAGAAATTGTCTAACTTTACGCATTGGCCAAAAATGTGCGTGCGTGTAGGTAAACTCATTTGTTTATTTAAGTCAAATTGTTAAATTGGTTTACTTCATTCAATATGTCAAAAGTAAAAAGTTGTAACTTAAATTACCGAAGTTATTTTTTAAACTCATCATGTTCTAAGCATTATTGTGAAAAATATTTTGGTCTTACTGTCTTTTCTTTCTAAAATTGATCATAATTTTGGTATTTTATCATCTTATGTAACTAAACTTTATTTCGCAAAGACCAAACCGGTTGTACCAAGACGAATTCAACTGTTACTAGAGGTTTAACACGTTAGTTGTTAAAAAAGTAAGCCTAATTTATGAGATTTACAACTTTCAATTCTAAGTCACAGTTAAAATTGCATTGGTTCAACTCACATTTACTAGGTTCCTTCTATATTTTTTTCTACATACCTGAGATGGAATTTCGGAAAATGAAGTACATACAGTTTATTGTACTCAAGAATTAAAATTTTAAAACATTGTACTCTTGCAGTATTTTCTCATAGCTGTTCAGGACTGTTATCATTACAAAAAAATAATCTCGAGTCAATCAGTTTCATTTGTCAAAATTGATTGAAGTAGAAAAAACTAGAAGGATATTCATTATAATATGTGTTCACTAATGCTAAAGTCAAGTGGAAACTAGATATTTACCTGGATATTACTGGATAGACTATTATTTATGACGCTATAAGGTTCGAGCTATTATTAACATCGGGTGCACTGAACAAATAATACATATATAAATAACTAGTAGTTAGAATTTTTTCTTTAAGATGACATTTGTCGGCGATATACGTGACCAATTTATAAAAATAAATATCAAATACCTACGAATGTTGTTTATTATTGATTGCAAACTTTACCACAAAAAAGAGTTCTAGTAAACATTAGGCTACATAGTGTTTGGGTAGAGAAAAAAACAAATCATGAGATCAGAAAAGGGATTCATATTACAATTTATTTGCAAAGTAAAGCATACAATTTCGATCTGGCTACACATCCTGCAGTAGACTCAAAGTGTACCTAACTGTAAACTAAGTCGTGCAAAATTAAACAGCACCATTAGGATTAGCATGCGCAGTATGTCAAATTTCTCGCATGAGACGAAAAAAGTTTCGATACTGTTGATTGGCTAATAGCACACCGCACTCGTATTTTCAGCCAATCAGCTGCGGACGCACTGACTTCAATCGATTTTGAAGAGCGCGATAAAATTTAGTCGCGTGGCGCATGCTAGCAGGCCATGTCTATATTGATAGACTGCATACGGATATAGCGGATTCTGATTCTTCCAGTTTATTGTTTATTGTGCTTGCTTGTTTATTTTGAAAAGCAGTTTTAAAACAGTATAATTAATTATTGACCACAGGCAGTTAGATAATTAGTGGTTAAGACAAGAGTTATGAACGCATTTAAGTACCAAACGAACAACAACGGCAACTTGAAAACAACACACTGTTTAGTAGAAGATACGTTTACCCAAAATCTAAATTATTAATTACTATTAAGAAGTCAAAAGGTATAATAATAATTATATCATTTTATTTCGGACTAGGAATCCATATGAACAAAATTATAGTGTTAGTAACATTTTGTGCTAGAACTATGTTATTTTACTAACCTAAACTTAAACTTATCTTAAAAATATTTTTTGGCACCTAGACCGGCAGGTGATACGTGCCTTGCCACCCAATGCCTTAGCAAGGGACGTCTGTCGTCCCTCATACCAATGGTGTTCAGTAAGCCACTGCAGCCGCTGCGGACCCGATGCATCAGAGAACTGACTCTCTTGGGCATTATCGCAGGAAAATTTAAAATAATTTAACGGGTCAAAACGCGACACCATTTTTATTTAGTAGTTAATACGAACTACTTACTGCCCGACGTTTCGGTTAGGTTGCACCAACCGTGGTCACGAGCTGACATGTCATGAGCTGGTTGGTGCAACCTAACCGAAACGTCGGGCAGTACCTAAGTAGTTCGTATTAACTACTAAATAAAAAAGGTGTCGCGTTTTGACCCGTTAAATTATTTTAAATGTTTAAAATGGAACGCGAAAGTCTTAAAATTTATATTATCGCAGGAAAGTCATCCACGCGTGCTTCCGCGAGCATTCCTGACGCACTACAGTGCCGCGGCAGCCCCATCAGCATCCTGAAACCATTGTTATACTGTATACGCAGGGCGTTATAGGCTCTCTGCGTATATAAAGACCACAGGCTGCAAGTATAAAACGACTGACAGTAGGCTCTAAAGAGGGTTACTTTTAGTGCAGTAGTACACCGCGCAAACCTGCGAGCCAACATATTACAGCGCACCGACAACGCCCTGCACTCCCTCTCAATCTCACAGTCATCTCTCATGTCTTCGGTAACCCAGTGGCCCAGGTATTTAAACTTACTCACCTTTGGTAAAACGGTGCCAGCAAGCGTGACAGATGGCATATTGTAAGTTTTGGTGCCAGCTTTGAAAATCATCACCTCACTTTTCTTTGTGTTATACCTGAGCCCATGTGCTTCCGCGTACCTCTCACAGACCGGTAATAATTTCCTCATCCCGCTGATTGAGGGACTCAGCAACACCATGTCATTGGCGTAACTAATATTATTGATGTTTTTCCCGTCTATTGAACACCCGACATTGGTATTGCTCAGTTAATGTTTAAATTGATGAAATGGAAATTTCCGCAGTCAGAAAATTCAACTACTGATTGTTCCAGATAGTAGTTTTGTAATATACCTGTATATCTGCAATGTATTCGATTGTTTATATTCTCTTAAAGGTGTTGGTCCAAACAGTAGATAAGTGCAAATAGGGCATTTCGATTGGGTAATGCGGGCTAGCAATATGCATGCTTGGGCAAGACCTGGGGTCCCTATAGACGTGGGAGGAGACTGATTCATTTAAAAGTAATACTTTAATAATATCAATACTAGCTACTTCATCCTGGGATGATGAGATACCTAGGCATCTGACGATCACTATCTACGCCTCTGTTAATTGATAACTTTGCTCTGAGTAAAGCAACATTATAATTTGACAGATTAGCAGTACCTACATATTTTATGTTCGTGAACTGCGATGGTATCAATGATAAAAATGATAAACGTTATAACAATCATACATTCCCCTCAATAGTAGGTACTCGTTGGAGTTAGAGGGTTGTCTTTAAATTTATTTTCCTTGTAAGTAGGTATTTGCTCTTTTTAAAAACTTTACAACATTGGTTTTCGACTTGTCATTCACTCAGTGCTGTGTTCAGTACACAACCGCTTTCTTGTAAAAATATCGTAGATAAAATGTTAATCTATAAAATAAATAAGTGAAAAAGATTGGACATCATTACAAATATATAGGTATTGGTCTGATTCTTTGGTAAGCAGTTTATGTAATAGTGTTACGTACTGAAATCAGAAACAACGTCGGTACCACTCGAAACAATAATATAGAAACATAGTTTTCCACATTGACCCGACCCCCTGGTCTACTCTCAAAAACGAAACGAACATACGAAAGGATTCGTTTTTGAAGATTTATCAAAAGTTCGGAAGTTAAAGCGTGGTTAATGATTTGCATAAATAATATTTTGTTTTTATTAAACGCTTTAGAGGCATTCGAAGTGAATTGGCTGCGACTATGAGAATTAAAAATTGCTATCCGTTGTCGGATCCGACATATTTCGTTTTCGAGGGTAGACCTCCTGGAATCGAATCCGGAGCCCCAGAGATGGCGCAAACACCGAAGAACGGCCCATAGAGATTGTTAGTAAAAATTAATAATTTGATAAGTTTATCGATATTTTCCATTTCATCATTTCATTGCTAACCGTGTAACACCTTGCGCTGTAGTCTTTTACCGCCAAAAACAACACAGTCTTTCTATTGATAATTACCAAGCTGTATGTAGCCAACAAAAAGCTGTACCTATTTAAAGAAGGTGTTCACTGAAGGTTTACATGCAGCTAGTAAGAGACTCGGGCAGAGGCCATGGATTTCTGACACCCGTAGTTATATTTAATGTCGTGCAAACAAATGGCAAATCGTTTAAAGGTTAATCTACTTAAGGACTTTACCCAAGGCAAAAGCAGCTCGGTCAAGCATCACTCCAGATCAAACTCAAACTCAAACTCAAATATTTCTTTATTCAAGTAGGTTACATATAACACTTTTGAATCGTCATTGAATACAATGCAAAGTGATTCTACTTCCGGTTCGGAACCTATATCTACCGAGAAGACACCGGTAAGAAACTCAGCAGATCATTTACAGTATCAGTAATAAAATAAATAATAAATATTGGACAACATCACATACATTGCTCTGATTCTGTGGTAAGTAGCTTAAGCACTTGTGTTACAGTATCTAACTTATTGCTATGTGTAGCTCACTTTGGACCAAGTCATATAGTTTTGGTTTTGATAGTGATAAGTGATGAAACAAATAAGTACTCAAGTAAGTTTTTACTTTCGAGAGGTAAGCTGGAGCAGACCAGTCCCCAAAGGTGGCACCTGTTCACAAGCATGACGTATGTGCCAGCCATCGCTTCACTCAACCATATTGTAGGGAATGTAACGACCCGCCACATAGCGCCACCACCCCAGTGACATTTTAGTGAGCATGACTACTCCATCTCCCCATAATTTTTAAGTATTTATTATCTAAATTAAATTCATCAAACAACTATAGGACCTGGTGCACGAAGTAGTAACCTACATTTTGATTTAGATTAAAAAAAAAGAAATAAATCTATTATACCTAGTTCATAATTATACATAATTCACAAATATACATTTTATGTCCATAATAGATATTTTTAACAATATCAATGTCATTATGTAGAATAAAAGATTGCATTATCATGATGTCAACGAAATTAAATTTTAAGAAAAGAAAAATAAATACATATTTAATAACATGTGCAGGCAAGTTAAATAGTGTTAGGCCATATATCTTTATCGTTAAGGAAATCATCTACTTTATAATAGCCCTTCTTTATAAGTAAATTTTTTATCTGTAACTTAAACTTGTGTATAGGTAAGTCAACAAGAATTTGCGGCAATTTATTAAACAATTTTATGCTTAATCCAATAAATGAATTACCAGTTTTGTGGAGTCTACGATTTGGAACAGCAAGCTTATGTTTATTCCTGGTATTAAAGCTATGTACATCAGATTTTTTAGGAAGGATGTTCAAATTTTTGTGAACATGCATTACACAGTCGAGAATATATTGTGATGCGACTGTTAAGATGTTTATCTCCTTAAATCGCATTCGCAGCGAGTCACGTGGTCCAAGCCTGTAGATAGATCTTATAGCCCTCTTCTGTAGGACAAAAATAGTCTCAATATCGGCTGCAGACCCCCATAGGAGCAGACCATAAGACATTACGCTGTGAAAATAGCTAAAATAAACCAATCTAGCTGTTTCCACATCAGTCAAATCCCTTATTTTCCTCACTGCATACGCGGCTGAGCTAAGTCTTGCCGCCAGAGTAACTATGTGAGGATACCATTGTAGCTTAGAGTCCAAAGTGATGCCAAGGAATACTGTCGAGTTGATAACCTCTATAGGCTCATCACTCATTTTAATCACAGCATTAACTTGTCTCACATTGGGCATTGAGAACTTTACACATTTGGTTTTCTTGGCATTAAGTGATAGATTGTTTGTTCCAAACCATTGTGTAACTTTAGAGAGGGCATTATTAACATCATCAAAATTTTGTTGCTGTCGATTAATTTTAAAAATTAACGATGTATCATCCGCAAATAAAACTGTATCACACAAGTTTTTCGTAAAAAAAGGGAGATCATTTACGTATATCAAAAAAAGCAAAGGTCCTAATATGGAGCCTTGGGGAACTCCCATGCTTAAGGGGGTACCGGATGAATTGACTCCATTTACATTGACTTTCTGTGTTCTGTCCGATAGATATGACAGAATCAAACTTAATGAATTTTTCGAAACACCATAATGCTGTAGCTTCATTATCAGCGTTTGATGATCAACGCAATCAAACGCCTTTGATAAATCGCAGAAAACCCCAACCGCATCTCGTCTGCTCTCCCACGCATCAAACACATGCTTAATGAGTGCTACTCCTGCATCAGTTGTGGATTTTCCTTTTGAAAATCCATATTGATTTTTATGCATTAAGTTGTTAATTGAAAAATGGGACAACAGCTGCTGGAACATAATTTTTTCAAAAATTTTACTGAATGCAGGTAAAATTGATATTGGTCTAAAATTTGATGGATTACTTTTATCGCCCGATTTGAATAATGGTATAATTTTGCTAAATTTCATTAAGTTTGGAAAAATACCATCATCAATGCATTTATTAAATATTAAGACTAAGTGTGGGGCAGTACAGTTTATTATATGTTTTAGTATATCTGTCGAGAGTCCCCACAAATCTTCAGTCTTTTTCATATTTAACTCCTTAAAAGCCTTGATAACATCCTGAAAGTTAATATACTCAAAGCGAAATGGAATTTTACACTCATCCACATGAGTTTTAAGGAGGGTATTTGCAAGATATGGGTTTGAGGGTAATCCACATGTTGTCGCAATCGGTACATTCGAAAAGAATGTTTCAAATGCCATTGCCACTTCCGTATCAGAATTAAGAGTGACGTCATTGACTTTAAGAGAAAACTTGTGATCTTGTGTTTTATTATTACAAGTCTCTTTATTAATTATTTGCCATGTAGCTTTGCTTTTATTTGTGGCTCTCAGTATTTTTGTCTTCAAAAAGTTGGACTTTGCAATAGCGCATATCTTTTTGAATAACTTTGAATAATTTCTAACATAATCTATAATTAATGGGTTATTAGAATGCGCTTTTATTTCGTACAGTTCGAAAAGTCTGCGTCTACTTTTCAGTATGCCTAGTGTGGCCCAATCACTGAATTTAGTTTTGGATGTGTTGATTTTTATGTTTTTTTTAGTAAAAACATCGTTGAATTCATTATTAACTACATAAAACAACTTTTCATATAAACAATCAACACTACTTGCAGAATCAAATTTAATTAGAGGTACTTTATTGGAAATGTTCATTTTAAACTTTTCGACACGTCTCGTGGTAATAGGTCTACAAACAACAAGTGAAGGTTTTGATACATTATGGTGTTCGAATGCAGCTATCTGACCACTATGATCCGAGTTAATAAAATGTATGATGGATTTTTCCATTGCACTACAGTTACTAAAAATATTGTCAATGCATGAGGCCGATGTGGGGGTAACTCGTGTAGGTTCATTAAAAAGATTATATAAATTAAATGATTGAAAAAGATTCTGAAACCTACTAGAGATTTGGGAGGTGTCTAATATATTAATGTTAAAATCTCCACATACAACAACTTTTTTATTCGAATCGCAAATTTTTCTCAAGGCTTCTTCCATTATAGACTCAAATAAAACGTAATTACTAGATGGAGGCCTATAAACACTTAATATTATGTACTGTTCCAGCTCTGCACATGCAAGTTCAATAGTACGTTCCAATGAGAGTGACACAATGTCTTTGCGTTCTTTGAATTTAATTGATTTATTTATTAAGATCAGTGAGCCACCTCTAATAGCAAGCTTTCTTGAAAAGGAACTACTAACTTTAAAATTTTCAATATTCAAAATCATTTCATGGTGTTTCAACCAATGTTCAGTGATACATAGCACATGGATATTTTTTTCATTTAAAAATAACTCTAATTCTAGTTCTTTGCCGGAAAGACCCTGAATATTTTGATGTACAATGTTAAGATAATAGGGCTTATCCTTTGTTAATTTATCAACAGTAATTAATCAGGGGTATGTTGCATGCTTACTTGATCGCAGTCAAAAGCTAGTGGACAATGCCATATCACGCCTTACTCGCAAATTGTGTTTGTTAGAAAATGTTACTATAAATTTGCTGTCCATGATGAGCACAGTCCATAAGTTCACCGCGTATTAAAGGGTTGTTTCCTCCTTTGTTGTCATCGAAAAATCTAAAGTGAAAGGGGAAAATATTGTTTGTGCTTTCAGTTCTATAAGTGCGTTTGAACCCTTGTACAAAAAGAGCAAATCATATCAGAAGCATGACGATAGGCGAAGAGACAGCTAATGGAATCATTAGAATCCAGAATTTACGTCTAAATGCTGTCACAAAACATAATGGAAAATATATCTTTCTGAGGACTTTGCACGAAGATTTATAAAGTACCTACTGAAGGCTTCCATGTGTTTAAAGTGACACATTATAAAACCCAAAACATTAATAGTAAGGTATGACAAAGTAACAAAGTCATGTCTTTGAGATTTGTGTTATATAAAACTAGCAACCCGCCCCGGCTTCTCACGGATGAAACGTTGCTACTTAGAAATATTGACTTTTCTATTCTATATTACATATAAATATAGCTGGGCATTAATTAACTCGTTAATCCGTTAATTAACGAAGTTAAAATTTTGAGTAACGGATTAACTTTTAAGTTAGGTAACTTTAAAAACCGTTAATGGACTCATTAGCTTCTGTTAACGATCCAGAAGTCCGTTAATCGTTAACCCAATGCCTACTATTCACCGCATGTCACCATAAAAAAACAGGTTCAGACAAACAAGTATGAATCGACAAGTGGCAAGCAGCGCGTGTCGCAAGTAAAACAAAAACACTATACAAAGCGCGTCCGAGTGAGAAAGCTGCGAAAAGATTCATTTTGTTCATTTGATTTCAACAAGTTTGTTTTAAAGAAGGGAGGGCGTTCAAGTATTACGTTGCAACGGGTTACCTCCGCCATATCGAATACCAAATGAACGAAAATCAAAATATCGAACAGTATTAATCGAACGGAACGTTCAAAATATATATCGAATATACATATGAAATTTGGTATAGATATACGTTGTACCTTAAGAACGGACATAGGCTACTTTTTCTTAGAAAATAAGTAAGGGTAATACCACATTTGAAAGTTTATATGGGAAAATATTTATTTTTTAAGACAGAGATATGCAATTGGCTACTTGACAGTTTTCGAAAAAGTATTATAAAATGAGCGCCCGTTCATTTTATATCCCAAGCAATTCGATTTATCTGGAAAAAATGTAAATAACCAGAGAAAAATAAGATTTTGTGTAACACATTTAAAAAACGCGCGAAAACGCCAAGTCACGTCACTGTTGCAATTATGACGTCAACGTCCTAGACAACGAACCGATACACATATGAACGATTTAATTTAGAGAAACGGAAAATGTTTCAATAAATTTTTAATACGATTAGAGACACAATAATTTTATTTAATCGGTCATTATTTCGCCACATTAAAATAAATAATTTTCGCCGACAGCTGTCATTTCCGAATTGCAATGGTGGTTTCCGTTTCGGCTCTTTTGTTCCACAGATAAAAAAGTAAAATTTATTTTGCAATAATAAAATACTAACTATGTTTTTAATTAAAAAATTAAAATGTTAAATTATTACTTTACTAATAAGCTAACATATCTAACGCTTTTCATATTTTATTGTTAACACTGTCAAGTAGCCAATTTGGCACAAATATAGCTCGAAACTTGGATTAAAATATAGACTACTTTTTGATTCGAATATTAAGGAAGATGGGGGTAAAACCGACCATGACAGGATGTAGTCCACGCGAACAAAGTCGCGGGCACAGCAAATATTCCATATTTTAAACGTTCGATTTTTGGAGCGTTTCATTTTTAGTTTTCGCTATGGCGTAGGTCCCCCTTACTGCCCAAATACAATATACTATCTAAGACGACCACACTAATACAATCGAGGGATTCTCCGGAAACCGTAGGGAAACCAAAAGGATTGCCAAATCGGAGTTTCTTCTCGAATATATCTTACTTTTTTATTGGAACGTAATAATATTAGGTAAATTGAAAAGTGTACTGTGCATTGCAGTAATCAAAATCCTATCATGGAAGATATGTAATCGGATTCCAGGTCCTGGTGAGAATCCGTTACCATTCACCTATCCATCTTGATATTTTAACGGATCAACGATTAATGTTAACTTGCGTTAATTCGACAGAAATGTTACGCTTTAACGTTTAATAAAGCTAACTTTTTTTAGTAACGGATTAACGATTAACGAAGTTAACTGTTTGATTAACGGTGCCCAGCTATGCATATAAAAGCCTTTCTCTTGAATCACACTATTTAATAAACAAAACGGCATAAAAATCCGTCGCGTAGTTTTAAAGATCTGAGCATATAGGTACAGTGACATACAAAAAAGTGACTTTGTTTTATACTATGTTAGTGATGTTCATATTTTAGTATAAGGTTGATTGTGTATCTGAAAGTCTACTTCTTTTGGGACAGATTTATGTATGTCTACACTTAATCTGTAACAGCAATAAAACTATCTTCTGTGTGTTCGTACATGAAAATCTTTTTCTTTCCAGATCTGCCATTACACAAGTACTTGTGGCATATCATTAAGAATACAACTAAAGCCGAAAGGTTGGCCGTTGCTGCCGGCGTTGTGGCTATGATAATCTTCATTCTCTTGATAGTCTACTACACCGTACTGACTAATAGCACCGTGGTCATTGAAGAAGATGTTGGTAAGTACATAAAAAATTAACGATGAAACAAGTCTCCAAACATTTTTAGCGGCTATACTTCCCTAGAAAATCCCTGTATAAAATACACGAATTACTTTTGCCCAGTAATCAACTATGGTAGGTACACTCCACATCTTAAAACCTTATTTTCCGCATTGCTAAACAGATGCGCGGTCTTCTTTGTAAAATAAGAAGAAGGAAAGTTATTGATAATAAACACCATTCCAATTTATTGATCATTGAAGTACATGTCCGTGATCATGATGAATAGTTTTCCTTATTGTTGCTTGCAATTACATAATCAGTTTTTTCTTGATGTTGTTTTGTGCATGGGCAATTCAAGTTTACCTGTGATTTTAGAAAATTCATTTTTCAAGAACTTATATCTTCGATTGTTGGAAAATTATATACACTGGATCTATTAATCTTATTTATCTTGTCTACATGATTAGTTAAAATGATTATTTAAAAAATTCTAACATAAGCCATACATTCTTAATTGGTATTCCAAGAGTGCAAGACCAATATACCTACATACTAAAAGTATATATTTTTATCAAAGAAAAAATGGTGTAACATTAGATATGGCTGATAATCTTTATGTCTTAGGTTGGAATGCCAATAAATATAATTGAGAATGTGACCAAGAAACTCCGTAGCTTTAACTGTATGGCTATCGAATGAGGATGTGAAATTATTTGTTTACACAGCCCCTCATGAATGGAACATCACCAGGAAGATGTGGTTAGCCAAAAATCACCACTGGGATGCGACCCAGGATGCTTTCCTCCCGTTGAAAATCGTCGTGATTGGGCACACTGCTGGCAACGAGTGCAACACGTTCAAAGCCTGCGCAGCTGAACTCCGAAATCTGCAGGCGTACCTTATGCAGGACTTAGATTGGGATATAATGTACGTTAGTCTGATAGGTACTAGCCCTAGGTCTACAGGCGGCCTGGGGCATATGCCCCTGGCCCAAATTTTGGGAGCGCCTAATTGTAACTAGGCGGACGAATTCACAAGTCTACATACTGTGAACTAGGTACATGTTGGCCATGGACACTGAAGTAGGTCTTCCCCTAAACGTATTAAGGGGCAGCAAATGGCACTTGACCGTTTGTAGTATCGTACTGCCGGGAGGGCCTCGTTCATCAATGATCGTCTGATGATTAGGTAGGTATTATGTTGGACTGAATATTAATATTTTCCCAACCTCGAAAAAATGTCTCGACACTTTAGATTGTCTAAACCACAAAAGAAAACTGCTGAATCTGACATCGACTCTAAATTGAAAATAATTTGAATACATACAACATACTTACAATTAGAAAAAAATGCAAATGCAGCATTACCTATTATGTCAGCAAAACATTGTTAGTTGTGCTTGCTCCCCTTGACAACCATTCCCATCCCTTTTTTTGATTTCGGGATATTCAAGGCTTCTTTAATATCATAGGTACCAACTTATCAATGTTAATTTTAATTTTTGTTGTACTGACAAAACCACGTCAGATTGAAAGAAAGAAAGAAACACTTATTACTTAAAGACATTATAACATTGTCATACAACTTCACAACAAAAAAATATATAATAATAAAATGTGAAAATGAGCGTTCTCTTCGTCAACCGGGCGGTGCAGACAATGACAAGTCATACATAATGTCTTAATAAAAGGTCTTAAAGTCACGTCCCTGGTTTTCAGTGGACCCTGACGAGTAATTTAAATAAAATTGCTCACTTTAGTCTTTGTTCCGCTCTTATATGGTGCGCATAAGAAGTAATTTCGAACTGCAACTGATTACCCTGCCGTGGTAGCTCGAAGGCGGGGGGCTTGAAATGTCATCAATGTCCTTTTTTTTTACGGGGAGAAATGCTTGACGCACCGTACCGCCACTCGAGGGAGAGGCGGCGTGTGTGGGACTCCTCCTACCTACCTACCTGGCCTACCCACTAAAACTCCCCGGTTGTACCTCATCGCCCTAGTAGCGATGTTGTGGGAGATTGGCTCAGCCTTAACATCCACAACAGCGCCGGCGGAATGACCGCCTAAGCGGCCCCATCTACTCCCCCCTCCCCCATGGTGGATGTCATCAATGTCCTTAACAACGTCGACAACTTGTACCTACGTTAAAACTGAAATACATATTTTGTTTTTGTTCAGGTATAACTTCTTAGTGGGCAATGACGGCCGTGTCTATGAGGGGTTGGGCTGGAACAGAGAAGGAGCTCACACCAGAAGCTACAACAATTGCACCCTCGGTGTCGCCTTTATGGGTAAGTGAAAATAACATTAACAAATCAATGTAAATAAAAATGTATATAAACGCTCACCACTTCAGCAATACTGGGCCAAATTGAATAATTATTAATTGCGAACCTGTGGCGATCGGCTAGTATTTTATAACAATTAAAACTAGTTGCTATCGACCGACATGATATAAACAGTTCGTTAACTACAGTCCAAAGCATATCTCAGTTAACAATTGCAATTCAATGTTAGTTCTTATGTCTACTACATAAAAGTAGTTCAAAGCTCAATGACATCGTTTACAGTCAAAAGAATTAACTAAATAAGTAGGGGAAAACCATGAGATTTACCAAGGTGGGAGAGTTTAGCCACTTTTTAAAATTGCCGTATTTATTGAGGTAGGTATTGTTTATTGCTATTAGTATATTGCCAGACAAATGTTGTCTGACGTGTGCAAAGAGTTTTTACTGAACGATTGGTGGGTATTTTTTGTCATAACATAAATGGAGCATTAGTGTGAGCGGGAGAGTTGCACCAGGGTGGTTGCGGGAGACTTGCTCAGTAATTCATGTCTCCCTGTACAGGGAAATTATTTGTTTAACTGCTTTTCTAAATATAATTTATTGTATTTGTAGTGCCAACTTGTATCATGCTTTTTCAAAACAAGACTCCTGAAAAAGCACGCAAATAAATAAAAGTACCGTTGCAAAATGCCATAAATGAAATTAAGTGTGGCGTTTCTATGAGACGAACTTCAAATAAATATGGCATCGTTAGAAGTACTTTGTACCGTTCAAAATATATGAAGATAAATTTCATAATTTTAAAGAAAAAAGCTGTCAATATAAAGCATCGCAGTTGTTTACAACAGCCGAAGCAAGCATGTCAACTATTTTTTTTAGAAAAGTGGCACGGAAGGTGGCGGTAACTGAAAAAAACTAAGAAAAAGAGGGAAAAACAAAAAAAAGTAAAACTATATAAATAGTTTTACTTTTTTTTTGTTTTTCTTGTAAAGGCTGGTAATAGACTCATAATAAAAAGTTAATGTCAAAAACAATGCTAAAGTTTAATCATGGTTAATTGATAAACAGTTCATATTGTGGTTTTGTTCTTTCTGGAAAACAATTACAAAATATTGTTTGTTAAATATTTTGATTTATGACAGTATTAAAAACAAGTTAATCATTGTTTAAGTTACGTAGTTAGACAAAAAAACCTATCGTTGAAGCTGAAAATGATTATTATTTCCCACCGAAATAATATGGTCAACTCTCCCCATACTCCCGGTTCAAGTGTCCCTGCAGTTGGGGAGACTTACTCATTTCTCATATTTTTGTAAAATGTCAATAAAATTTTATCTGCACATTTATTAGCAACACAATTAATCACAAATGTATCTATTAAAATAGGGTATCGCGTAAGTGTATAATCGATTCTCTAAACCCAATATGTAAGTAATTATGCTATTTTATATAAAAAGTGGTCCAACTCTCCCGGACTCCCCCTAAGTTTTATTGTAAAACTTTTCATATGATCTTATTATAATAAAAATATAGTAAGTCCTAAATAGCATAACCTAAGGTTATTTTTTTTATAGGATTTACAGGTACTTACTAATAGAGTCAAAAAGTGCTTCAAATCAATGATTGCAATAAGTGAAAAGAGGTTTCATATATAAGTATTTTTTTAACTTACATTTTAAATGATTTTTTTAATGAGTTATGAACTGTCTCATTTTTTAGTTGTCTCGTTTTCATTCAATAACCAATAAATTACTACTTATCGTATGACTTCGTTATAGGTCTATAAATAGCACAAGGTCTTTGAAGCCACTCATACTAGCAACTGGCGACTTACTTTCATAATGTTCCACTTCAAAATATATTATTATATAAAACTATATTATGGATTTTATCAAGTTATATTCCGACCTACAGTGCATTTCTAACTGAGGCTTCTAGCATGCGCAAGACATCTTATTACTGGCAGGAGATGACAAAAATGTTAAAAACTATCGATTAATATTACTTAAACCCCCCCTGCTGTTTTATGACAATCAGCACCTTTTTTAAAAGTCGGTTTAGAACTGTTCGCCAGGAAAGGCAAGACACGCCAATACCGGTTTGTAGAGCACCTTAACAACAAACAAGTGATTGTGGATTTTCAGAGAAATAATAGTAACGCGCCCATATCAGTATCATTACATTTTTATTGCTCCGTTATATTTGCTTAAACGATAATATTCTGTTATCAGGAAACTACCAAGAACAGACGCGCGTCACCGAAGCACAACTGAACGTCGCGCTCCGGCTGTTCGATGATGGAGTCACACTGGGCTATTTGGATCCTGACTTCTTAGTAGTCGGTGCGAGAGACATCGCCGCATCTCTACCACTAAGTCCGGGAGAAAATCTGTACAACGCAATCCGCAAGTGGCCTCACTTCGATCAAGAAAACCGGTTCAGGGGTAGAACTTGTAACCAGATCTATGGAATAAACGGCATTTAATTTTTTATACCTGTTTCGCATCTAATTGACAGGCTCTTATTTCATCTCTTATTCAATCAGCATCGAAATAAAGATAAACATATGTATTTACTAGGTAATTTAGTATCTATATATCTACTAGAATATACAGTAAACCGACTGATTTAAACACTCCTTACGCTAGTTACTCGTAGCTTTGAATTGATGCTGTAGGATCACTTTATTTTTATCATAGCACACCATGCGCAAGATTTACGTACTCATTTAAGTATCTCATGAATGATTGCTTCTGCGTATTAATCTCTTATTAAAGACTGAAAAGCTCGGTATCTATTTTCTATGTCATTTGAAAACCACGACATCTTCATATCTAAATAATAATACCACAACAAGGAACTCATAACATAAGTGAGTAGTTTAGTAAAGAGTGCCGATAAACTTAAAATCATAACTTTATTCAGGATAACAAATAGTAATAACAGACTATCATTTAGGTGCGAAATAAAACGTTAAAATTACCTTGCCGTATACATGGCTATACAGGGTTCTTCCTTTTAATTAATTAGGTTAATTTTTCCAACACCTATTTCTGATCAAACAAGTGCTAGTCATGGATCCCATTCCAATAATGGATCAGTTTCAAATTTGAAATTGCACCTTCAAATCATCACAATACATCATTTTGGGAGCTCGTGGTCTAATTACATTTTAAACCTATTGTTCAATTATGGAGTTTAATGATAAACTAAACGTAAGTTACATTACTAAACGTAGTTTAGTTTTTTCTAAGGGAGTATTTTTACTACTCTGAGTTTATTAGTGTAGATATATTTAGAATATAAAAATTCATAGTTGTACACGTAGGGAGATTTGAAGAAGGAGGGTATTGTGAGTAAAGTCACTTTAACGAGTTAGTAAGTCAACACTCACATTTGGATATATTCGATCCCCGACTACATATGTTCAAAAAGTCTGTCATGCGTCTCTATTAAAATATGAAAATGTTGTATCTAAGTACTCACTTTGCTTTTGTTTTTTAACTTAATTCTCAAAAGTTCATAATGATGTGTTAACAATATTATGATTATAATCTAGATGTAAAATCTACTTGTCCTTGTATCTAACATTTGTTTTGATTGTAATCTGTTTTGTTTTCCAAATAAATAAATAAATATAAATATAAAAGTCAATGGTACATCACAATAAACGCATCGTTTGCAATTCATGCCTAGGACTTAAAGGTGAATCAAAATCCAAAGAAGATAATTGAGTAGATAGTCCGACGTTCTTTTGACTATACTTGCATACGTCTTCCACACACCGTCCGTCTTCAATTAACATATACCAGTGAACGAAAAAACATAGAAGCATTTCTAACGTTTGAATGGCACCACGAAAGGTAAGACACGGTGAGCCTGGTTAAAAAAAGTGAGCTAGCGCCGGAACGAATACCGTTTCCACGGACACCGCGAGTCATAGGTGCGGACCAATTGGCTACTTGACAGTGTTAACAATAAAATATGAAAAGTGTTAGATATGTTAGCTTATTAGTTAAGTAATCATTTTACATTTTTACTTTTTAATTAAAAGCATAGGTAGTATTTTATTTTTGCAAAATAAATTTTAGTTTTTTTATCTGTGGAACAAAAGAACCGAAACGGAAACCACCATTGCAATACGGAAATGACAGCTGTCGGCGAAAATTATTTATTTTAATGTGGCGAAACAATGATTATTTTACCGATTAAATTAAATTATTGTGTCTCTAATCGTATAAAGAATTTATTGAAACATTTTCCGTTTATCTTAATTAAGTCGTTCCTATGCGTATCGGTTCGTTGTCAACGACGTTGACGTCATAATTGGAACAGCGACCCGACTAGGCGTTTTCGCGCGCTTTTTAAATGTGTTACACAAAATCTTATTTTTCTCTGGTTATTTAGATTATTTCCAGATAAATCGAATTGCTTGGGATATAAAATGAACGGGCGCACATTTTACAATACTTTTTCAAAAACTGTCAAGTAGCCAATTGGCTACTTGACAGTGTAAACAATAAAATATGAAAGTGTTAGATATGTTAGCTTATTAGTAAAGTAATAATTTTACATTTTTATTTTTTAAGTAAAAGCATAGTTAGTATTTTATTTTTGCAAAATAAATTTTACTTTTTTTATCTGTGGAACGAAAGAACCGAAACGGAAACCACCATTGCAATTCGGAAATGACAGCTGTCGGCGAAAATTATTTATTTTAATGTGGCGAAACAATGATTATTTTACCGATTAAATTGAATTATTGTCTCTGTAATCGTATTAAGAATTTATTTAAACATTTTCCATTTATCTAAATTAAGTCGTTCCTGTGCGTATCGGTTCGATGTCTAGGACGTTGACGTCATAATTGCAACAGTGACGTGACTTGGCGTTTGCGCGCGCTTTTTAAATGTGTTACACAAAATCTTATTTTTCTCTGGTTATTTAATTTTTTTCCAGATAAATCGAATTGCTTGGGATATAAAATGTACAGGCGCACATTTTACAATACTTTTTCAAAAACTGTCAAGTAGCCAATTGCAGCGCGTGTTCCACCCCATTCATTGAGATGACATAACAAACGACCTCTTTAACAAACATCTTTTTGTCGACCTAAACGCATAAGCCTTTAAGGTTTTTTTTTAAAGTGTCGATACTTTATTTACTATAGTGCGTATCTATTGATTATGCGCTTTCATTTGTGTGTATTTTGGTGCCAATATGCGATTGAAGTTAGTATGGCTTGAATGAATTCATGTTTTTCGTTCATTGTCACATATCCATTAGTTAAATAAGTACTTCAACTAGATATTTGCCTTAAGATAGAACATATTATATTATGTACCTACATAGGTAGCTTTAGAATCAAATAGAGTTTCAAAGGAACTTTTGGTTGTGCATTAACGTAACTAAATTTATAAAATGTAATGTAAACATTTTCTAATAAGTATCTATGTAGGTACCTATGTATCCATAGGTGTACATAATTTATAACAAATAGGATAAACGTGCTTAAATACAACAAAGTAATTTTTAAACAAAGAAGTTTTATGTTTCGTTTTATTTTTGGACATTTTAGTGACGTAATGTTGAAACAAAGTTTGTCAATAACTTGGCAGATTCGACATGTGGTAGACAATAAATAAATAAAAAATAATTAGGTAATATATAAAATAAATATGAACCTATTTTGAAATTGTTGTTAAAAAACTATGTAAATAATATTTTTTATTATATGAATTTATAGGTACATTAAAGCAGTACGTACATAAAATGTTTTATTTAGCAGCTGGATAAGCATGTACCTGTTAAATTTAAATGCCTTTATGGCAAATGAACTTTAAAAAAAAGTAGGTACCTACTTAACTATGAGCTTATAATCTGGTGTCAATAATTTTGTCCTCACTTCTGTAGATGGGCACCTACTACCTATAATGCCTTAAATTGAGTTACTTTTAATAAAAGAGTCAAATACAGATTAATTAATAGGTAGGTACCTATACAGATATATTTTCACGGTCATTGTATCCTTAAATTTTGAACATTATGTACGTAATAAATACCTACATAGGTATTTCGTATATAAATGTATCTTTTAAAAAAATATACCAAATTAATCCGAAGCAATTTATAAGTTTCAAAAAATGTATACCATTGTAGGTAATGGTAATATTTCATTTAACATTGCTTCTGTACCTGCTTCTTACTACTCCATCTTGCATCGCTTACACGCGTTGCGAGCAATGCCGTCTTAAATCAGCCTGGGGCCCTTGGGTACACCAGAATTTGGGTCCCCTGTGCACAAAAGAATTTGGAGACCCTGTGCACAACAGAGTTTGGGGCCCCTGGGTACACAAGAATTTTGAGCCCCTGTGCACAACAGAGTTTGGGGCCCCTGGCACACAAGAATTGGGAGTCCCTGTGCACAACAGAGTTTGGGGCCTCTGGGCACACAATAATTTGGAGCCCCTGTGCACAACAGAGTTTGGGGCCCCTAGGCAACAAGAATTGGGGGCCCTTTTGGAAAGTAAAAAAAGATAATAATAACTATAGTGTTTGATGTTAATAATATTATATCAAACAAATTAGCATTATTAATATCGTAAATTACATATTATTATATATTAGAATGCTGCTGGTTCTTTGGCTAGAGAAATGGTCGGTCCTTTGGGGACCGCAGAGAATGGGGGCCCTGGGCAAGGGCCCCGTGTGCCCTTATGATGAAGACGGTTATGGTTACGAGCAGATGATTTCACCCTACTGCGGAAGCAGGATTATGAATTTCTAACTTATGTACCGCAGGTAGTTTTCTACTTAGTCCCTGCTTCTTCTTGCAGGGTTTGACAACGTAGGTATGAATTATCTACGGAATCATCATTAAATTAGTTGTATTAAAAAAAACTGTCAACTTAGGAAAAAAGCGGATATTGCGGAAAATGATTAATTGTGAAGTTTAAAAGTAGATAAGTAATATCTTTTTCATACCCATCAATAAGGTTTTTTAAATAAGCAGAAATTTCAAAATAGATCTTATGTAGATTTATTCAAATGGAAATAAAACAATTTACGAAAATCTCTGACTTTCTAGTGTCTTCAGACTTCGTTCAAGCAAAGGCAATAATCAGGTATCACAGGTGTCACAAATGGTAAGAATCTGATTCAGATAGTAATAAAGATAGGTATGTACAGTTTATAGTACTCTGTGGTATGTACTTAATTAAAATTTTATTAAGGTGCTCCTCCACCCTCTTTTTTACCCATCAATTTTCTAATACAAAATAATGCTACAGATTCTTTACGTACTTAAATAAAGATCCGCTCCGGATTCGCCCGTGTTAATAGATTTTTTACATCTTGGACTACAATATTGGAGTTTTAGTAAGGAAAGATCTAAACATTTTTAACACTATCAGGCCTAGCATACGCCACGTGACTATATTTTGTCACGCTCTTAACAGACGTCAAAATCTATTAAAGTCAGTGCACCAGCTGCTGATGATGATGATGAGCTGAAAATATGAGTGCGGTGTGCTATTAGCCAATCGACAGTATCGAAAAATTTTAGTCGTGTCATGCGATAAATTTGACGTATTGCGATAGCTAGGCCTTTAAGTAAAAAATGAACTAGAAAGGTACAAATAGCTATCCAACGTTTAGTTTCGGAAACCTATTCAATGAAAACCAACACAAAAACCGATCAAATCTTTACTTGGTTGTAGGTAGGTATGTATGTAAGTAGGTATGTATGTACATACTTATGTAATATTAAATAAATAAATAAATAAATAAAAATAATATTTTTAAATTTAAGGCACCACCTGAAGATTTGCGCGGTTTTCGATTTTTTTAATGCTTGTCGTCTGGTGAGTCGAACAAAAAAACGAAACAGCCAAATCAAAATTCCCGCGTTCTTTATCATGTTGACATCTGTCTGGAAGACTTTTTTTTTTGTTTTAAATATAACAAATGTTTTATTTGCATATGATTATGCCCAATATAATAAAGGTATCCAAAATTCCACAGACAGACATTTAATAATATATCAGTGCAAAATGCACATTCTTCTAAATATCATAAACAGAAAAATATGGACGCATTGTTGCGGGCAACTGCTAGAGTTTCAATATATTTCCTAATTGTTTTAAAGGTCTGGTACCTTTTTAATCTTTGTAAAAACGACACTTCTCGTGTTTGAGATGTTTCGAACTTTTAAATATGTTTGCCAAGGCTATTTTCTTACTACTCATTACTTCGATAGCTAAAATAAAGATGTAAAATGTCATACAGGTGTCAAAAAGTCAAAACAAATGTATAACCAAATTTAGTCACTTTTTTTATTAATTAAGTGTAATTTTAAAGATAAAACGTACATTTAAAACGAACAAAACATTTTAACAAAGCCATGTAGTTAGTCATAATAGCAATAATTAAGTGATGTCTTTAGACGAATATAGAATTATTTTGTATACGAAACGGGTCAAATGTTAAGTGCTTGAAAATGAATAGTGTTAATTTGCCTGACGATTGTGCAAAACAATGGGAAATTCTATTGCTTTTACTGTCCTCCGAGGAGAAAAAAATCGACCGGACCAATGAAACTGAAATAGATACTATGAACTACTTCTACAGAAATGAAGGCGTTAGGTAAGCGTACTCCCAGCATTAGATAGTACTGACTTATTATCTAATGCATTATAAAACAACCACTTTAGTTCCCTATCTATCAGATTATATTTGTCTATAATATTACTCTTACAAAAGTCTACAAAATGACTTAGTGTTTCATATGTAATTTTTGTTGCACTCTAATGTTTTGCATAATGTCACAATTTCACTAGACTTGGGCTTAGCGACTACTCTGTTGGAGTTCATTGGTATTCAGAAAAAAAACAATAAACTATTTTTTTAAACATTTAAAAATATGTGCTGCAATTTTGTAATCTTTTATAGGGATGCATTTAATGTGCATGTAATGCTGGGTTTGGAGGTTTTTAGGTCTTGGGGCAGTAAAGGAGGCATAACATGCAATAAAGTGTTCCAAAATGTGTATTTTATCCATGTAAATTAATGAAAGTCGACAAACATTAATAATTTGGTTTAAATATAAAAGTATTTTGTGAAATAACTGTCAGTTTATAACCTTAGAGTGGACTTGCTGGCCTAAAAAAATTTAATAATAAAAATCTATTGTGTGGCTCATCTCTTGTTGAGGCCTCCGGGCTGAAGTCCCGCCTGCCCAACTCTCAACCTATCATGTTAACTAAATTTAAAATCAAGGTTCTTAAAATAGGTATCAAATTTCAGGAAAATTCTTTTGCATTGGTTGCAACAAATGCAAAATACTTATGCAAGAAAAGTAAGCGAAGCAGATACTGCATTAAAATGTGATGAGGTTTCTTTACTTTGGCGCCAGCGGGGCAATGACAAGTTTCGTACGAATAGAGTTGAAGAAAGCTACAAATGCTACTGTGAAAGTGTCTTATATGCACCTCAAGATGGGCCTATGTACCCACTGGCCCTAGCCAATCGTTCAGCTGCATTATTGAGATTAAAGAAATTTCAGGTAAGCAGAAATTAGGGATAATTTTCGTCATAAAATTTTTCTAATGTTATGGTCCATTTATAGGAATTTTGCGGGCTTCAAACCAGAGGGGCATATAGGCAAATT
This sequence comes from Glyphodes pyloalis, assembly GCA_037074685.1. Classification (NCBI taxonomy): domain Eukaryota; kingdom Metazoa; phylum Arthropoda; class Insecta; order Lepidoptera; family Crambidae; genus Glyphodes; species Glyphodes pyloalis. The sequence continues at coordinate 19,977,258 of JAYKKO010000001.1, forward strand.
CCTACTTTTCAGGAGACAAAAAAAACCTAATCACTTTATCCCTAGTGTATCTACATAATTATAAATTTGCAAGTGTCTTTGAATCGGTTTTTATGTTAATGTGAAAAAGGTGGTTTATCAATAAAATTAGAGATGATTGACCTAATAAAAAATATATGCTTTTTTTTATACGCCCCTCTGGCTTGAAGCCCACGATATAGTTTAATGAATTACTATATTTTAGAAGTACATAAGTGGTGGATTTGTATAGTTATCAACAATTCTTTTTTCTAACTGGATAAACACTTAACCATTGTCAATGTTAGGCGAAAGGATTTTGTAAAAGCATAACATCTGTAAAATATCATTCTTTCTAAAAGGAGGACCTACATAATAATGTGTTATCAAGTTCTTATGGAAAGGAATGTATTAAACTTAGGTTATTGATTGCAAAACAATCTGAAAAATCTTCAATAATGTGTGGTGCACCCTACACAAAGTTTTATTCCACATGCTTAATATACATTTATTGTGTGAAATAAAACAAACAAGAGACACATGCGTCTGCCATCAAATTCCAGAGGATTACTCGTTTATACATGACATGGTTTACATTTTTTCCTGATAATAATATCTTATGTTACTCTGGTATCTTATATCTTTCTACCAAATTTCATTCAAGTCCATTCAGTAGTGTTTTTAATGTGAAGAGTAATAAACATACAATTGATTGATTGATTGACGCACCACACCCAGCCAGGACGCAATGCCTGATCTGGCAGAACTGGCACACCAGGGGGCACAAATTTTTAGTAAAGAGGGACACGGGAGGATTCTAGGATGGGGTAGGACTCTAGGATACGATCGGCTAGCCGCAACCGGCCGACCTGAACCAGCCCAGTATTCACCGTTTCAACCAGTATAGGATATTGGGTAAGACGGGTAAATTTGTAGGACTGAGTGTTGATGAGGTGGGCTGTCTAGCCTTTGATGTTTTGTTTTCAACGTTTCGTAGGTTTTATTGGGTTTGGTCGTTTTTACTTGATATACTGCAATCCGTTTCGCTGTCAGTTTCTTCAAATTCGAATATTTTTTCTGCTTCATGTTTCAGTTTGGTTTTGTCCTTGGTTAGTTCCTTACATTGTGCTCGAGTTTTGTCATAATATTTTAAGTCTTGCAAAAATGAATTTTTCCATGTAAATATTGGTCTTCCTACTTTTCGTCGGCTAGCTGTAAACTTCATAGCTGCGTGAAGCAAGTGTGGGGGTTTTCGTCACAATATGTGACCATAATAGCAAATTCTGATCAGTTTTATTCTTTTAGTTATAGTTTTTCCTTGCAGTAGTTGTTTAATTTTATTTTCTTTCTAGGCAATTCTCTGGAGTGATTTAACATGTCTTTTAGGATAAGACGTTCGTATCTTCTCAGAGTCGATCTGTTGGCTTTCGTTATCGCTGCCGCTTTCAGCCCGTACGTCATGGTTGGTTCAATTACCATTTTGTACAGCACCCTTGCAGTTTGCTATTTCATTTTGGTTTTCTTTAGGAGAGACATCAATATTTTTGAGTTTTTAACGCCTTGTTTACATCGAGCTCTCACTGTATTTTTCCTGCTGTGGAATGCGGTAATGTATGTTCCGAGGTAACGAATCTTTCTAGCGGGTTGAGTATTTATTCTAGCTACATTGATAAACTGGCGCAGATTTAATTTGTTTACTGGATTTCGAATCAAGATTTTGGTTTTAGATTCTTTAATTTCTAGTCCAACTGTGTGCAAAAGTTCCTGAAGTTTTATAAATATCATGCTTAGCTCGTCCACTTTGTTACCGACTATTATCATGTCGTCTGCAAACGATAAAATCATCGGAAGAGAGATTTGGTTATCTTGGTCGAGTTTAAGCAATGTTATTTCTTCTTCCAGCGTTTTTAGGACATCGTCTATTACTAATGTAGAAAGTCTAGGTAACACTGGGCATCCTTGTTTTACTCCTTTACCTTTCTTAATAAGCTTGGGTTTTTGACCGCACCATCTTATTTGTGTAAATTCATTCACACAGGCCTTTAGTATTCTAATGTGAAGAGTAATAAACATACTTACATACATCAATACATGCTTGCTTCATTTGCTTTATATAGAGACTATTCATAAGTATTACTACTATATGAATAAAAAGATTAACTTTGTCTTTGAATAGGGCCTCATTGAATTGAATGAGGTTTATTTTATAATATATTCAGACACATTTAGATTTCTGCTGCTGAATGGCATGTGGTCAGCAATGGAATGGATAAGTTAAATTTGTTTTAGGAGTGCCTGGTCGACGTAGCGTTGGCCATCGACAACGGGTACCCGTTCGAGCAGCGACACAAGCTACTGCTGCGGCGTGCAGACTGCCACATCGAGATGGGTGCGGCGGAGGGCGCGCGCGCCGCCCTCGCCGCAGCCTCCGCGCACGCGTTGCAATTGCAGCTGACGCCGGCTCATGCTGGTATGTATTTCATGCCGTGAAACTGGTGCTAGTAAAATATTGAGGGTAAAACAATAGGGTAGCAGACATACAGACCTAAAAACAATTCAGTACGTAAAATAGTAATTAAATACTAGGTATCTTTGGTAAAAACTATTTTTACAAATACAAAATTTCCTCAAGATTAAAATGCTTAAATCCTTTCTTTTTAATTACAATTACACTCTCTTGTTAATAAGACTTTGTTAATTTATCTGTTTTTGTGTATTTCCAGCTGAATTTGATAAACATGTCAAGATCTTGGAAAGAAAGCTTGAGGCCATGGAGGAAGTTCCAAGAGAGGTGGAAATTCTACCACCAGAGTGTTTTAAAGGAGAAAATCCTGACTTTCATGCTGCTTCAAATGCTTTGGAACTAAGGTAAGCACTAAGCAATCAAAGTTTGTCACCATGCTCCGGCCCAAAAATATTTCAGCAAAATTATAGCAAACAAAAATGATAAAAGAAAACGCTTTAGAGGAGATCAGAATAAGTTAAAACTTCAACTTATGACCTATTTTCGAAGGTTTGTATTCATTTATTGTATTTGTTTATGTTTGTGTTGTCAAAAAGCGCTGAAGTAATGGCGGTGCGTGCAGTACATGCAAAATAAATCAATACTTCAACCACGTGATACCACGTGATGATGTCGGTATGAGTTTCTATTATGTATTTGCTTACATTATAATAGATACCACCATAGTACTAGTAGGAAAATAAAATGTGACAGAATCGATTAATGTTTAATTTTTCGTACAAACCAAATTTATAATTTAGAGCTTTTAGCTTGTAATATCACAAAAGCTAGCTAAGCCATGCAGGTAAAGCATTAAAAAAACAACTTTCAACAAGAACTTTGTAAGTTTATGTCTTTTATTTATTTTGGATTTCAAACTTGAACGAATAGAAGTAAACAAAGCTATGTCATTATGTTTCTAGAAAACTAGTCTTACAGAGTATGATGATGACTACATTTAAAAGTTACTCGTACAATAAAAAAATACCTTACCTAATTAATAGGCCCAAGCCAGCATTATCTGACTATTTGTTACGCTAAGTTAGGTGACATATGCTGTTAGGAAGATAAAGCAATTGACTGATGTGGAGACGGCAAGATTGGTATATTTTGGATGTTTTCACAGCGTCATGTCGTATGGTCTGCTTTTATGGGGGTCTGCAGCCGACCTACAGACTATTTTTGTGTTACAAAAGAGCAGAGATGTACAAAATATTTTTGAAAAAGTATTTAAATACAAAATGCAAATACTTTTTTAATATAGTATTCCAAATGTAAGATACAAAATACTTTTGCCTTTTGTATTTAAATACATAATATGTATTTTCAAAATACTTTATATAAATAAAATACTTTATGATTAAAGACATTTCGAGCGAACAAGACAGAAACAATGAAATAGCTGCCAACACTGCAAAACGTAACAGTGAAATTGTCAAGAGGGGTCCCTCATATACATGAACTTAGTATCTCATATATGTATATGGACTAATGTATCTCATATATTAAGGTCAGGTTTTATATGCGTTTGTTTCATCTGTCATTTTGCGCATAGAATTTCAAAGCTGCTGCGTCACTAGAGGCCATTTTTTGTTTTTACTGAATCGCGGAATGCTTTAGAAAAAAAAAAGTATTTTGTATTTTACAAATACAAAATACGTCTCGAATAGTATTTGAAATAAAATACTTTTTTTAAAAAGTACTTAAGTACAAAATCCAAAATACGTATTTTGTATTTGTATTTTTAATACAAGTATTTCAAATATGTCACAACTCTGCAAAATAATGGCCTTAGATCTCGTGATGACCTTAGACCGCGTAATTCACTGAAAAAACAATTAAAAGTTGACATTTTATTTGTAGCTTCATTATTCATCTTTGAATTGATAATATGTTATTACGTTTTTAAACAGATTTCAGAATAAATTAATTTACATATCAATAAATATAATCAAATTGACTTCGTAAACCTATCGAAATGTTTGTTGGTATAAATATAAAAAAAAATAATTGTTATTTAGACCTAGGTGACTACAAACTAATAAATGAACTTTATATTACATAGACTTGACTGATATATTGTCTACTCATACGCTATATTCATAAGATTTCTTTAGTCCTAAATTGTAAAGAATAGGATAACTATTTATTGTATTGCCAGATTGTTCTTGTGATATCTTACTAAGAAGAAACAGGTGGTAGTTTCATTTTAAATTGTTTTATGTTAACGATGCAGACTTGTAACCACTATATTTGTTAAATATAAATGTAATGTACCTGACATGGATATAATTAAAAAGTTACATGATTATTATTATTATTGTAATAAAAATCATATCCGCTATCTTGACATTGGTTTTGCCAAATTTTATATAAGTCATATTATATCACCAGTTTAAATTTTATTATTAGTAAGTAAAAATAATTGATTAAATGAATGATTTGAGTCACGCAATGAAGGAAATCATTAAAATAAATGATAAGTCTTTCTTACCTTTTCGAATTATTTTACCACTACGAAAATTATTATGATTAATATATTTATTTTGTGTGCAAATGGTTAATCCGACTCGCTCTTAGCCAATCTTTGTCAGATTTATCCATGGACCTAATATAATAAACAGGACTGATAACTCTGAAAAAGTTCATTATGAAAAATGAACACTATTACAATGCAATAAAGTATTAATTCCTGTGCGCTTTACACAGATACAATTCCGAGCCGACAGAGATAGCCAGGCCGGAGGCGTGTGTCTCGTTCTTTGATCTTTCTTAGATCTTGCCAGCATAAAATAATATTTCTGATCTAAATTTTGCCTGATCAAAAACTCAGTTTATGCACTTGTATTTAAATATTGTTTTTTCAACAAATGTAAAATAATAAATTATATTTTAATTTATTTCTTTGATTTTATACATAAACTATAAAGAATACCATTACTCCGGCACTATACCCCCTCTTAAGACGGTTAAATATAATGAATTAACTCTTTCCATTATTTGCTAGCAGTTACATAATTCTTTTTATCTTTGTAGAATGGAGAGCATTGATATTTTTATCACAAAAAAATTGTACGCACATAACTTCAGATATACTAGACTAAACAGGCCGATTCTGTAATAAATTGCCAGGATAATATTTCTAAAAAAAAGTCTAGGTTCAGAATGTTCAATTCCCAAAATGAAAACTCGCAGCCTCGATTTAAATCAGAGTGACGTATGTCACCTACGTATATAACCTATGTATATAGGTTATACAATTTACCGCGATGGGTCACTAGTAATTAGCAGTATCTCAACTGAATGATGGTCAGACATTAACCCTATTCTACTAAGGTCGTTATAATTCGACAGACGCAAGGAATCCTGCGGTCGGTATGTGGTGACACGCGAAGCGACTTGCCGCGGCGACGTCCTGTTCTCAGAGGAGCCCTACGCCTGGGTGACGCTGCCTGAAGGGGATCTCGCTAGGCGTACATGCGAGACATGCTGCCAGTCAGATGTCAACCCAGTGGCGTACGGAATAACTTCTAAAATACATTTTATTATAGTAAACAAAGAAAAAATGGGTAACAACCTTTTTCTTTTTTCACAATTACAACAAAGTACAATAAAATAAAGCTTTTGAGTTGAACGCCACTTTTAACTATTTGAATATATCAGTTTAAGATGTTTAACGATTATTTTTATGCTTCATTTATGTGATAATGTATGACGTTTGCTGTCATTGTGTCAAACTAATAAATTTTGCTACATGTTTGACACATCTCATTCTTTAGGTCTTTTATAATGCAAACTTTTATCAGTTTATTTCTAATTATTTATTAATTTTGTTGTTTTTATAGTATTGAATTAATAGTATTTTAAGATTAAAAAAATTAAAAATCTTCATTTGAGAATGAATTATTTAAAACTTAGAGTAAAAATGTTGTTTTGTTTGCCGTATTTAAAACTGTGTAATTATAACAAAAACTATGAAAGAAATATTTTTCTATCTAATGTGAAAAAACCGAAGTAAAGTCCCAAATTATCCGTATTGAATTTTAATTGACGATACTATAAAAACCTTTGTAATCTACGTGTACATATCATCTAGAGCAGTGGTTCTTAACATTTTAGTCATGAAGGACTATTTTACTAAATATTTGTCTTGCCGGGGACCACCTAGTAACTATAAGTGACGATCAGCAACACGCGCCGCTAAAACTAAGAACGAATGGAACTAAACCACCATCCTCACCCCCGTGCACCGCGTTTCGCCTTCGGACTCTTTTCTATTCGACTCATTACGTCACGTCACATATTATTAGGATGGTTTCTCGGACCACTTGGAGTGCCCTCAGGGACCACCAGTGGTCCGCGGACCACCGGTTAAGAACCATTGATCTAGAGGATTATTGTTTCTAGCGGAGTCTCCTTTGTTTGTTTTTTTACTGGCCATTTCCGTGTCAGGTGCATGACGTGCTCGCGCAGCGTCTACTGCGGCGTTGAGTGTCGCTCGCGCGGCGCGAGCTTGTTCCACCGCTGGGAGTGCGTGGGCGCCCAGGCTTCGCTTTTCCCCACCATCGGCATTGCGCATCTTGCGTTAAGGTAAACTCAACCTGATAATCATAATCTTTAAAGCTTGCTAACCCTAAACACAGACTTCATAAAATTTGGTAATTCATTTGTCGGTTTACCTTCTACATAAAATTTTTTCCTATTTCTGTATTGTTATGAAATAGGCAGGTACCTATTTATTTAGAATGACACATACACGCAAGTAGGTATTAATTATTGTTAAGCACATCAAACATTAGGATCTATTGGTCGTTTAATTATCTATACTAATATTATAAAGAGGAAAAATTTGTACCTATTCTTGTATATTTGTAATAAATAGGCTCAAAAAGTACTGGGCCGATTTAGAAATTCTTTCACCAATAGAATGTTACATTCTTCCAATTTGACTTAAGCTACAAAATTAGGGATCCTTGGTAAAATTTGAAAAATTTCAACAGGAAAGCGGGAAAAATTATCTAAGGCTAAACGAAGTTCGCCGTGACCGTTAGTCTTAGATATAATGTTAGTTTTCAACTTGTATCATTCCTTTGAATTAATTCATTTTTACAATTGACTCACCACACTCTAAGTCTCGGTTACAAAATTAATCGTAAGTAACTTTATTTGTAATGTAAAAACTACATAGTTTTTTCTTTAAGGGATCTTCTCTGTAAGGTTCCGAACCGGAGGTTGATTCATTTTGATTATATAGACGATTGACAAATAATGATTTAATTTACATGATTTTTTTTAACTTGAACTTGCTGTATCGATGGATCGGCTATGTTTTCCCTAAAGCAAACTTGGAGTACTTATATTCTGTTTTGGTTACAGAGTGCTGCTTATAACAGCGAGCGAGGGCTTCCCTCGCGTCCCGGACGCATCCGAACACCCGAGCACCGCCGCGGAGCTATTCGAAGCGTACGCGCGCGTGAACGACGTGCAGGTGTACCGCAAGGACACGCCGCCCTTCTACCGCATGTTCAACCTCGTCACTAACTTCGACAAGATGAACAACACAGACTACGTACAGTACGCTTTAGTGAGTGTCTTTTGTAGTTGTTCTACTTTCTTTCATACATATTTTACGAGGCCCATGGCAAAGTTGCTACATGAGATCTCGTAATTTCAAGCAATTGCACTCGCACGGGTACCTACAAGTGAAGAAGAAATATAAATTTAGTTTTCGGCTTTTCTGTACATTAATATGTATGGATTATACATATAAACCTTCCCCATACATCAATCTATCTACAGATGGTAGTTGGACGTGACAACGCTGAGCCGATCGCTCGGGCCGATCATGCCTCTCTCTCGTTCGTGCCGCTCTCTCGCTTGCGGAACGCGACAATGTGCGTAACGGGACAATAATGTCATCTTTTTCGTGTATGCAGCCCGTAGTAAGGATGTATTAGAGGTTGTCACGTCAAAATCTGTTGCGTACTTTTAAAGATGTAAGCATAAAGGGGCATACAGTAAAAGCGACTTTTTTTATACAATGTAGTGATGATGAGTTACTGTTTCTCGTAAACAGACAGCGACGATGCTGACCGTGTACCTCGAGCGGCAGACGTCGTTCTTCAGCTCGCTGCCGTCGCGCGTGCCGCACGCCGTGCCCGCGCCGCAGTTGCGCCTGTTCGCGGCCGCGCTGCTGCTGCGCGCGATGGGCCAGCTCGTCTGCAATGGGCACGCGGCACTCTCGCTCCAGCTGATGGGCGACAATGAAGAGGACGGTGAGATGGAATATATAAATATATTTAATTTATTCGATTATAATCGAGTTTATATACTTTTTATTTAATTCAATTTCTTATACAATAAATCGACATTTCCATAATTGATTAGATATTTATTCTTTTTTAAATCAAAGGTAACATGACTGAACTGATTTAGTTCGGTTTCATCAAAAATAGGTAAAAAATATAAAGTAGCAAAACCAATTTAGCAAACAACGCCGTCTTGAAACAGATACTGGTTTTGTATTTTAGTTTGTGACATTTTTTTAATATTTCTTTACCTACTTAAACTAAAAGTCAAAATTATGCTTCTACAGCCTGTGTTCCAGATTAACCCGAAAGATATACAGAGCTTATTAAGACAATGGCGATGGTTAATAATTTTTGGTAGGTCTAGGAGCGACCGTGTCGGAACGTGAAGTGCGCCGTGCTACCGCCATATACCCGTCGGCCGCCATGATGAACCACTCCTGCGAGCCCAACATCATCAATACGTGAGCATACTCAATAATAATTATCATTTGAACCTTAAAGCATTTTGAAAAAAATATTAGAGACATTATTGTAAATATTTTCATACACCTGTAGAAAAATAGAAAATCGGAATGAAACTCATTTTACTCGATAATGCTGCTGCAATTTGTTCCGAATAATATTACTCAGTCCTGCCCATGCCTACTTTCCAAACATGTTCGCAAGAAAAATTTTAATAAGGAGGTGGATTTTCTAGTCCGAGGACAATAAGTCCTTTTTACGTAACATATTTTTCTGTGGGATTTCATGTTAACAAAAACTCCATGAATGTTTTTTTATAAATCAATTCCATCAGATGGTGAGTACGTAACCAAAAGACGAACTAGGTAGGTACTATGTGGTTGATCTACTTCGACATACAATTTTGGCAGTTCTGCGCATCAAACCCGACAATCGCTGCAGTCATGCCATTGGTAGTTATTAGATGTCAGAATACATTTTGCGTAACTTTTTTATCTTAAATACTATGGTCAAAGATTTTGCTTTATGCTCACTTGCGATCTAAATAATTACACCAACAAAACAAGGCATCAAACAATGTTAAGCCTTTTTCACTTTCGTTCGCTTCGTGGCAGCGCGCGTGACGTTACGTCTAAATTTATTTATTAACTAATATCGAATTGCTAGTGTTCATCGTGTCGTGCTCTTCACTGTACGCGTCTGTATATCAACATAAGCAATGCATTAAAGGTCTAAAGTGTCATAATAGTATAACCTAATTTATCCATCAATGAGGCCTGCAGTATCAAAAATATTTATTGGTTTTCGCCGGTAAGCTAAGGTTCATAAAGTTCAATTTGAGGTGCCGTGTGCCAATTAAGGTTTAAGTTTCTGATGAAACAAATAATTTTAGATTTTACGCGCGCAATCAGAGTGGAGGAAGGTTTGAAGCCTTGTTTTGCCTGTACCATTTTTTGCGAAGCATGGAACTGTAAATCTACAAAATCTTTGATGAGAAGTTGGTATATATTTCCAGCTTCTACAAAGGCAGGCTCGTGGTGGTTTCCGGTCGCGAGATGGCCGCGAACGCGGAGGTCCTGAACTGCTACGGGCCGCACCGGTCGCGCGAGCCGGCCGCGCGCCGCCGCGCCGCCTTGCGCGCGCAGTACATGTTCACCTGCGACTGCAGCGCTTGCGCCGACGCCGACCGGCGCGACTTTGTCGTGAGTTCATGCACTGCCTTATCAGTTGCTCACACTATTCCACAAACTTTATAATATCGAAAACGTTATAAAAAAATAAAATGAGTAAGTTTTACAAACACCCAACCTAAATTTACGGGCATAAACTTGGTTGTCATCAGTCAAATTATATCCATCCAACGACGTGATGAACATTATTTATATTAACACTTTCAATGCTCATCAATTTTCATGTTTACATGACACGCCCAAAATTGAGCAACGAGTATGTATAGGACTCGGTAGCCGGGTGCACGGGCGCCGCGTGACGCACAGCATCGCGGAACATCGCGCCACGCCGAGAACTCGCCTCCCGGGTGCACTAGGGTTGTACATTTTCGCAAAGAAAATGTAGTCTTTTACAGTTATATTGAAACTTTATTTTGGCTGTGCATAAAACATGGAGGCGATTCGTAAGCGGATTGTAGTTTTTCTTATATTTATTTCTACTCATACTTCAAAGGCGTGGTGCATATTTACGCGATAAGGTTTTACAACAAGGTACGTTAAAGTATATTAAGATGCAACAAGCGGCACCACGCTTTCCCGAAAAAGTAGCAAAGATAGAATTAATTATACATTTTATGGTTACAATATTGAGATATACCTATAATCGCGGCAAATGAAAGTAAGACTCAAATTTTTGCAGGTGTAATTTTATACTTCAATCTTATGGACATTAGGATGAACTTTATATGAAATACTTTCAAAGCGCGCGCCTCGTGTTCTTATTTTCAAGGGTTAATTTTTTGTAAGGAGTTATATTAAAATATATTAATAAAGACTTGTTCTGACATTTGTTTAAAAACTTAGTTAAAAACAGAATGGACAGTGTTAAAAAAACACTTGACACGTAAAACAATAAAATAGTAAATTTTAAGACTACTTTCATGTTGTCTTAATCCCGCAGGTGCACTTTATAACAGTTGTAAAAACAATTGTATCAGTTGCACACCTGATCTTTGGTGACACTAATAAATGAATCATAAAATTATAATAAAGGATTATCCTCTTTGTCGGCTAGCTGCCGCGCGAACTACAATAACAAATTGCAAATAATAGATACTTGACCATAAAACTTGGAACCATAAAATAAACTCCATAATGATTCTATTTTTTTTTTCAATTAGTGTGTTTATAATAGGAACGCCGAAATTTAAAGCGCCTTTTTTTGACAATGAGGTAAGTTAAAAGAGCACCGCTCAGCACGTGCACAGCATCGACCGAATCTTTTGTTCTAATTGTTAACCGGGATTACTAGTGACAAACAATACAGGTTGTAATTCTACATTCATTTTTCAATCTCTGGTATGTCTGGACCAGGTAGATTACAAAGGTCATAAAATTTATTTGTTGAACAATGACAATGACTATTTTATGATGCTAAAATGCAGTCCGTTTATTTTTAGAAAAAAACATTGCAAAGGATTTAGAAGCACAATCTAACATTTTATTTATTTTAAACATCACCTTTAAATTATTTACTTCACGGATAATTGAAAAATTCATTAAAATAAAACAAATATAGTAAGTTCTTACATCTTTAAAAAACATTATTTGAACTGTGAATATTTTTGACAACCCTTGCTCTTGCTACTTTCGAGAGAACAATAGGACCCGGCTAGCGGGTGCTGGGCGTGCGCATAGGCGATGTATAGCTAGCTATAGGCCGACTCGGGAGCCGGGTTCTGGGCGTCTGGCGAAAATACAGTAGAACCCGGGAGCCGGGTTTTGGGCATTGAAAGTGTTAAGTTTCTTATCTCTATAGATACATAATTACAACATACATGTAGTTCAGTTAATGATTAGGAGTTTTAGTGATAAGTAATTTTACTGAAGTTACGGAAACCAGAACAAACGTTTGTAATATATTCCATACCTCCCACACATACAACTGTATAGGGATTGAATTGAATTGGTACAACAGCTAAGATCGCTAACCTTGTTCTTGCTGCACTGGACAAAGTTTAATAACAATTTTACATTTTCTTCAGTACCTCTTCAGCGCGTACGCGTGCCAGTCGTGCAAGGGTCCCGTCTCGTGCAGCAGTGGGGCTTGCACGCGCTGCCCGCAGTGTGGCGCCGATTTCCGTGTGGAACGTGCCTTGGACGCTTTGGAGAGGGCAAGGGAACTGTTCTCCGAAGCCAAGACGGCTGCCACGCCGGCCGAGCGGTGCGAGAAGGCGCACGCCGCGCTGAAGCTGCAGCAGATGGCGTGGCACCGGCACCACGCCGCGCTCAGGGACTCCGCAGACAAGCTCGCCAGGCTTTACGCTGACTATGGTAGGCTAGGGACCTTACCAAACATCTGATGGACCTTCTGATAAAAGATTTCTACAGGTTTCTGATTGTTACAGGTGAATTCAGTAAGAGCGTCGAACTGATAAAACAAAATATTCAAAGCTTGGAGTACCAGTTTGGATCTTTTAGTGCCGAGGTATGAATCTCATTTTTATATTGAACAAGCACTACTAAAACTGCTGTGACTTTGATCTTTATTCGCATCGATTCACTTGTTAGATTCTCTAGCATAATCCAAAAAAAATTATAAAACATCGCATGCAGGTAAAGACGTAAAGAAAGAAATAGCAAAATTCCAGGTGCTAGTTAAATAATTCTGAAAAAGATGGCTCACAAACCATCCTTCACAAACCATTATTTAAAAACAATATTAGAACATTTGTTCAATACACCACAATATTATTAACTTGACTTTACATTTTCCAGGTTGCGCACGAACTTAGGAAACTCTCAGATGTGATGTTAGAGAGGATTATTACCACATCGCATAACCCTGAATATAGGTAAATAGACTCATAGTACATTTTATTATTCTTTTTGTATTTAATGGCAACTCTGCCATAATCACGTAAGATGAGAATTATTAAAATTTCGCGACAATGCAAGGCGACCGGTGCGGCACGAAGCAGTTCAGGACCTCCGCGTTCGCGTTTTCCTCAATTATCTTCCACATAATTGTTATACCTACTTCTTATTACTTTGTATGGGTATACGGATACGGCCTATCGTTCAAACCGATTATTCCATAGGGACTGGTGCCTGGAGACACACAAGATACTAAAGAAAGCAGTGCAACTGACGGAATTGAACTACGGCTCCTGGGAGCCTCTGGTCAAACGGCTGAAGGATAACGAGGAGTTTGTGGCTTCTCTCGTTATGGACAGTAGAAGAGCCGACTTACCGGACAACATTCATCAGAACCTACACTACAATCTCAAGATTTAAACGGTAGCTACCTACCATTGAGAACGAGTCAGAAATAAGTACGCAAAAAAATACGTATTACTTACGTATGCGTGGGCAAATGTTGTACACAAATGATTGAATAGTTAAAAAGTAAAAATTAGTTTTATTCGCGTATGTTTATAATATTCATACTTTTGATTCGTTTTTTAATGAAACGTTTAATTTAATACAAACTGGCTCGCCAACCATTTTTGGTTAGCTTGAGCGGACTAGTTCTCAAAGGTGGTGGCAACCTGGCTGGTTGGGGCATGCTTAGACCACAGTTTCTCAAATATTTTCTTCCCATTACATAGACATGGTTAAATGACTTTTATACAGCTTTAACCACAACGCAAAAGGTCACTCAAGTCGCCCATGTATTATCAGGTCTCAGGTTGGAAAGCCAGATTCTAAATAAGTAAAAGCAAAAAGAATTAAAAAATGCGTCAAATGAGATGGGTACGCGAAATTCTAGCAATATTACTGGAACAAAGCTTAAAATAGATACGCTAGACTAAGCAATCTATTAACCTTTTATATATTGAAATAAAAGTGTATTTACAATATTTTACTATTCGCGTTTTACAATCTTTTTTTCAAGTTTGAAGCGTAAAAGTTTTCATAAATTACGCATAGTATATAATTAATTAGAAGAAACTTGTTCAGATAAATATTGTGTCTTCATAAGTTCACAGTTAATAAGTGCATTGGAAGCAATTATCTGTAGTGATCTTTAGTAATTATTTTTTTTGAAACCAGGGCTTGTAGGGCGAGGACACACAAATATTTAGTAAAGTAAAAAGCCGTGATCGCCCACATCTGCCTTAGATAGGATAATTAGTTTAGTAAGTAGTATGAGACACGTGCACGTTTTGATTGCAGGTATTTTTATGATTTCACTCGTAGTCTTAGTCTTAGTCGTAATAAGGTACAGGTAGGTATTCTATCTCACAAAGTACATTTGGTCCTGGTAGGTACCTGCTCATCGTATCGGTATGGCAAGTAGGTATCACCTAACGCAATTAGGGGGGAAGGGGTCTATTAAATTAAACGACGCGTTATAGTGGTGGGTTGGATAAGAATTATATTAAATAAAGTAAAATGTATGTCATACAAAAAATACGATCGAAACAAGTTTTTCTTCCGAGGCCGAAACCGCTACGGTATGAGTCTTGTTTTAAGAATGCAAAATTATAATTTTGCCGTTTTAATCCTATGTTTGAATACATATAGGTAATAGGGATTTATTATGAAAAACAATAAAGTATGCCGGGAAATATCTCATCGTGAACAGATATGATGATATGGTTTCTTTAACTTGTGTTTGGACTTTAATGTATTAAGAAATATTGAAATATTAACATTTAGTAGTCTACTGTATGACAAGTGAGATCAATTGTAGGTAATTTATTAATATGAAGACTTTGTTTGAACGCGGTTTGTTGGTCTCAGGAATTACTGATTCGAATTGAAAAAATATTTTTGTTTTGGATAGTTTATTTATCAAGTTGGCTATATTATACCATGCTGTGATTAATAGGGGCGAAGAATTAGTGGAAAATGAAAAAAAATGGGTAATATGCGTGCCAAGCCGCGGAGAGGAGTTAGTACCTACCTAAATATGAGTTCAGAATCTCTCACACATCGCAATGCATTTAAATCATGCCCATTCTGATATTTTATTGAATATTCAATTAACGTTAACTTTAAATAATATGATCAGTACAAATTGCTAAATTAATAAAGTGTTTAATGATTTAAGCAAAATGAAAAGTGAGATTTTTTGTATTTTAATAGTTTTGTGATAACTTTATCGATTTTAAATTAAAATTCAGGTGCTCAATCCAAGTAGATATTTGCGAATATAATGGCCTACCCTTGACAAGACAAGGCGAACAAGAACTTCGCCAAGACGACATCGGCCTACCTTGTGATAAAAAAAATATTAACTCACGTAAAAATACATAATAAAAATGTTTGTTTCCTAGTTTAATTTAATACCATAGTGATAAAGTTTGATTCAATTAAATCTCGTTTTAAAAAAATATAATTTTAAGGTTAATTATTATCTGTATAAACAATGATAGGATGAGCAACGTATTTTTTGGTATTATATGAAAATAGTCCATGTACTAAGGCAATACTCAAACGTGTAAGTGTAGTTGATCCTGTAGCAATAAAAAAATATGTATTTTGCTGATTTTATGCCTTGTATATTAATATTCATATAATATATAAATAATATCGGTCACATTCATAACCAATGTAATATTGTTAAACTAATTCAGCTAGCTAAATAATTATTTTATTTTCTATTAACATAATTGTGCATCAAAGTTTGTCAAGTATATTTAGATATTACGTTTAAAAATATACTTTTAAGATATACGTGTTTGAACACATTTTAAATGTTTATTTATACAATTTACAAAGTTTCATTTGGATCGAAGATAGATAGTAAAATATATATGTATATTTTTGATTAGTTTGGATTTATTGTCTAAAACAAACATTAAGTTTATAAAATCAAGCCATAAAAGTTTGATGTGAAAGCAAATTTATTAATATCATTTTATTTCTACGGGTTACCAAAATAGTATCCAATGCATATGTCGCAGTCATCTGGTTTAATCAGCTATTTGATTGGATCACTAGCGCGTTCATTAAATGACGACGTTTAATTGAATGACTAAAGGACAACTCGTCAAATTGTTTAGTATAAAGTTCAACGTCTTGACTGAACGTCATTTAGCATAGTCATTGAATGGTATATATGTAATGTTTGATTAAGGTGACCACAAGTTCGCAACTTAAAAGATAACTAACTTTAGATAATAAAAATGAGTACATGACATAACACACCTTAATAAGAATTTTTATTTTGTTTTAACAATTTTAAGTCTTAAGACACTTAGGCTAAAAAGATATATTTTTTCAAAAGTACTGTATTAAAAATTGTGGGAAGAGGAAAAGGTTGGAATCTCAATTTCACTCAAAAAATATCAACACAGTGCTATTCGATTAGATCTGTACCAGCTGTTTGACGCCATCTTTGTTTTGATGAGCACTAACGCCGCAGTGGAAAAAAAATAAATAAATTACAATCACCTGCCTGATTTTACGTCCGCTATGTTCAAAGGGCTATGTTACAATCCGCTAACTTGTTGGACGTTGAGTGATGCTCGTTCATTCAAGGTTCGGCCTAGTCATTCAATTAAACGTCGTCATTTAATAAACGCGCTAATGATGCAATCAAATAGCTGGTTCAACCAGATGACTGCGACACATATATTGTTACAATCGAATATAAGGTATTTAAGGTATAATATTGTGTTCAAATAGGCTTTTACAAAATTCTATTAGGCACTTACACTATACACATAAGTAAATTCACGTGGGCGTTAACTAAGGGACTATAATAATTAACTAATAACTTCAGAACTACCTACTGCACGAAATAGGATATTTTTTTATAGATAAGTTTGAAGCTGTCAGAAGACAAAAACATTTTTTAAACGCTAATTCTTTATAAAATTTATATTGACATTTGTACAAGTAAATAAAACGTGTTTATATAGTGTATGGCGACTCGTTTCTTACAATCATCTTCCTTTAAAATTAAAACGTTTTATGTTGGTTATGTACGATCGACAGCACGTCAAGGTAAACATTTTCAGTTCAATATTAGTTCCTATGCCATCGATTTAAGAGCGGTACAAACTCCATTGTGTCGGTCGTGATTTATACTGTACATAGATACTGTATTTTTTATTAAACAATTGCAAATAATTCAACAAAGAATGATATCAGTAATACAAAAGCTAATTTAATTCCTAATAAAAATATGGTCCCTCGGTTCACACACTATCAGGCCTAGCATACACACATACACAACGTGACTAAATTTTATCGCGCTCTTAACAAACGTCAAAATCGATTAAAGTCAAAGTGTCAGCTGCTGATTGGCCAAAAATACGAGTGCGGCGTGCTATTAACCAATCAACAGTATCGAAACTTTTGTCGTCTCATGTGATAAATTTGACGTATTGCGCATGCTAGGCCTATATGTATCTAAATATGTACCTAACTATATATTTTTTAATTAAGTACAGATTGAGTAGGATTCGTCTTATAGATATTTTTACAGGTCGAGGGCTATTATTAGATCATTTCCACCTAAATATAGGTTTTAGTGCACTTAATAAGTCCTTGTTATTATTTTGATACACATTTTAATTATGGTAATCTATACCTAACCATTAGCTTTTAAATTAAGTAAGAATTAAATATCTTATTAGTGAGATAACTTTAGACAGTGTTACACGAATCATTATGAAATAAACGCAAAAATTTACATTATTCTTTGCCGTTCTTTATTTTACTATAGGAACACATAACTATCCCATGGATGATATTTTGTACTGTCTGATTTTTTAATATGGTGTTAATAATTAAACTCAGTAAATTTGAAATATCCAAAAAATACTTGTCGCGTGCATAATAAGTATTATTGGCCGACTACACATATATTAACAAAATCGCGACCTTAATGGATACCATTGGCGGGAAAACTATAACCATATTTATGGCAGTTTGACTGTGCCGATTTATATGACATTTTTGGTGTGTCGACCTTTTGAGCGACAAAACTGTTGACAACAATAAGAAAACTTTGTGTGTACCGATATTATCGACTTTTTAGTTGCGTCTATTTATTATAGTACCCTGAGTATCACGAACTATATGATGCTGACTGTACTCTGGTTTATAATTAGGTGTACTAAACTGACATTAGAAATGATACCACTTTACAGAAAATAAAAAAGTGTTGGTCCCTTACGTATTCAGAATTCAATTAGTTGTTCAATTTCCCACATTCGTAATCGTTAATGAAAAACACTAGAACTGTGTTGTCTTTTTTAAAAATTCTCGGTAATTTAATTGCACATCAATAGCGACTAGGCTGCGCGCAGCTGCGTCAAGATTGCATTCTTGATACTCTTTCGGAACAAGATGAGAATGAATTTGAATTTACTTTGTTTTGATATTATTATTGGTATTGATTCAATACCAATATTCGTTTCGTATTACTTTTGAAAAGTGAACTTTACTTCAGAAGAGCTTAAATTATCCCTATAAATAAAAATGAATCACCGAAATGTACAGTCACGTTCATAAAGATATGAGGTGTGAAGGTAGTCAAAAATATTTGAGGAAAGGTGCAATAATATATTATCATTCAAAGTCACCTAAATATTGTACACATCCAACAAGTCATAAATATCTTCTCATCATGTCTTTAATAACATGTACACGATTAAAATCATCATTGATATGTACGCACCCAAACTGTTCATTGGTATCTAAGCGGTCAGAGTGCTCCATGGACTTAGTATAATTATATTAGGTCCATGGAGTGCTCATAAATATCTACACATTAGGCAGATTTTTAAATTTCGGGTGCGTCAAGTGTCGGCGTTCCAAGCAGCAAGGCTTCAATTGTTCCACCAATTTTGTTTTCTTCGTTCAATGTGCCCGCAACTTAGAAATCTCTTTGTAAGCTATTAACTTAAATTTTGTATGTACTACGTTATAGGTATGTATGTTTACAATTTTTAAAGTGAAGAATTGACCCAGTTCAGGTTGACCAATTGAGCTGAAATTTGGTATACCTACTCAGGTAACTGCGACAACAATAAACATGGTAACATGGATCTGGTCTGATAATGGAGTTAGAAGATATCCATAGGAACACCTGTTTCTGTGGACCAATTGAGCTGAAATTTGGTACACCTTCGTAAGGTTTAATAAACAATGAGTTTTATGTAAATCTTGGTTTTTGTTTGCTTTGTATGTTCATAATAAAAGCTTGTTTATAAAATATTTTCACCTACCAATGAATATTTTTCTAAAATAATCTCAATTAATATTTTCTATTCCTATTATAAAAGTGTAACAGGTCCGTGTAAATATTTAAGATATTTTGGAAAAAGATTAAGTTCAGGGGGTCTCGAAAAAAGCAATTGAGGCCAAAACCTGGTGTTTTAAGAATTTTTGTCTGTCTATGTGTTTGTGTCGACATCACGCAAGAACAACTGCACCTACTTTAATGCAGTTATATATATATATATATATATATATATATATATATATATTTGCAGATCTAACTTAAAAACGAGGCTACGACTTATCAGAGTTTTAATCCAGGAATTCCTAACGGGAGTGTTTTAATTAATCCCATGGCTATTACTTTTGATCAATATTCAGTCAAACAGTTGAATTTTTACATAATGTGTTATTACGAATTATGTAAAAATTCAATAAGAGAGGTAGGGCATAGCGATTTATAGCTCGAACTGGAGCAGCCCGCCTGTTGAAATACCTCCACCTTACAGAAGACCGCAGCCAAATAACAATCAGTTCGGTGTTGTTGGGTTCCTGCATGTGAGTAAGGTTTGCAGAGCTCCTGGGGGGTGCTATATAAGTAGCAGGGGTCATGAAGCTGACTGTACAGTCGCCGTCAGATATATTGGAGCAGACAAAGTGACCAAATACTTTTGAATAGTTAAAAATGTCAATAAGTTCCATACACTACAAGTTACCATTAATATCTGAACATTCACTACTCATACATATCTAAAGTTGGTTCCTATTTTTAAATACTATTTATGTATTTATTAATAGTCCTTATATATTTAGCAGTATTTACATAGAAGAATCATAATTGCATGCACTTCCTTCTGCAATTTTTCTCAACTACTCAGATTTTAAAACTATCTGCGTAGATACACTTTACGTTATCATAGTTTTAATAGACGAAAAAATTAGTACATATTTAATTTTGATTATATTATTCGCCGATCGAACACAAAAAAAAATTGGTTTGGCTCTTTCGATTTGTCGTCGATTCTCTTCTAAATTATTGGCTCTTCTTTTATAAAATCAACCTCTCCTTCTTTTATAATAAAATTTTAGAAAAGTATGAAAGTGTGCAGTGCGAGGACTGAGAGACCTTATATTTTAATTAGGTACAGTATGATTTTTTTACCATCAAGAGTTGTACACACTGTTTGGAACAAACATTGAATTTGCGAACCTAAGTTACGTAAGTTGATTGTGACCTAAAATAACACCCGGTTGTGTAACTGTTGTGTAACTAGTAACAAAATACAGAACAAGAAGTATGATTTAGAAAGATAATGAACTTTTATTGCAACGTTTAAAGAACCCTTGTGCTTTTATACAAATGATGAAAAGTTCCTTTTCTTTCTTATTTTGTAATGTCATCATCAATATTCTTTTAGCTAATCTAAGTAATCCTAAGTAAAAGCAATGTAACAAATATTCGCATTCGCAAAAAATATGCGAATATTTTGCGAATATGTACATCCGAAAAAAATGGATAAGATGTCAATAAATAACAAAAAGATCAATTAAAAGGGAATACAAATTTCTTATAATATTAATCACAAAACCTCAAGCCTTCTAATTTACACGGAATTGCAAATATAATTATTATGTAATTTTAATTATATTAATTGTAATCACTGTCAACGAAACTAAGCGGAAGGTCTTCCAACGCAATCATATCACAATTTTTTTTTTGTCGAGGGTAAAATGCCTACCGCACCTTCGCTCTCGGCGGGGAACATATAGTGGTGTGTTGGGCTCGCACCGACTAAAACCCCCTCAGTGGCCAACGCTGCGCAGTTGTGGGGGAGTCGGGATTCCATGCGGATTCTACACAGGCTCCCCACAGCGCCTACCGCCAAGCGGCCCACCTCGCCGCGCAATACGCAGCTGGAGGGTGTCAGGCCACCTGACACCCCCCCAACCCCTCGGGAGGTAACAGACGTCAGGCTTACCCCACGCCTGGCGTCTCCGGTCCCAGCAGCGGATTTGCTGTGCGGCTCCACTGCCTACCGCCCCTGCGGACGCCCGAGACTCTAAATCCAGCTGTCCCTCTGAAAGCCAGATGGAGTCCCCAGACCCACAGGCCGCAGAGGATACGGAGGCCGGCAAACGTAATACCGTATCCTCCTCTCTCGCGCCCCCACCACGACGCAATTTGCACTCCGCGTGACAGCGCGCCACTGCCGGGTCGCGGAGGACAGGAATGCCGGCAACGACACACCGAGGTCCTCCTCTTCCTCCGCGATCCACCTCTGCCCTTGAGGGCTTGCCGTAGAGCCACATGCTCTACCGGCTCAGCTCGGGATCCGTCTTCGTTTCACGCTATGCGGTATCGGAGGCTGGGAGACAAGGCCAGCCTTAGCGTCCCGGACCACCAATTTTACTGATCCTCCCGATCGCGACAAGATGCGGAACTCAGCGGAGGGAACGCAATCATCTCACCTATTGATTTATCAACTGCCAAGGACTTCAGAGATTTATTATCCCACTGTTTCGTTTTATAAACAACTCTTGAAGCGACATCTGTTTAACCCCTGATGTAGTACATTTCTGGGAAATGTTGTAATTCTATTGAATACTTAACTTTTTCTTTTTGGCATTTTTCTAATTAACTATACCCGAAATTCGGGTGCTATATTCAAAAGTGAATATTCACATTCGCATTCGCGAATATTAACGGCAGATATTCGCATCCGCATTCGCCCATGCCTAAAAATTGATATTCGTTACATCACTACTGCGTAATAAAGTGTTGGTAGCTCTTGTTCTATTCGACGCCACTTTTACATTGAACGAAGTGAATACACCCCTGTTTTTTTATTTCTTTAAAATATTCATAGTATGTAAAATATACCTATACACCACGGTTTAAATAGACTATTAGTACTTTACAAGTAAAACTAGTATGTAAGTGTTTCTTTTATCAATTGTCTATCTTCTCATCATTAAAAGAATGAGTATTTATATTGTATGCAAAATTATTACATTACAAGTCATAGATATGGATTAAAACACTTACCGCCAATCCAATTCATTTATTCAATTTAACTTAAAGGTAGGATGATTGTGATGTGGCAACATTTATTTATACCTAACTTATTTTTCTATACACTAAACAACTACACAACAATATCTATTAAAATTTGTATTTATACAATTAAAAAAATGATCTTTACAGCACTTTCTTATGCTCTACAATAATAAAAAATACTTATTATATAAAAATCATTACAGCGGAGCTTTTTTATCACATCGATAAATGTATGCAGCAAATTGGAGAAAACTCGTATAAGAACAATAATCACATTCTATTATTACCACAATTATTTAATATCAAATAAAAATAGATAAATGCAAATGCAAATTAACGTCCCCTAATTAAAAATACCTCTGTAGTTTGACAATCGCAAAACGCAACAGAAGTGCCTAGTAGACATTGAACTATTTTGAACATATAAAATACATTTTATACATTAATAATTATAGAAGATCGTAAAAACTGTATAAACAAAAAGCATCATTAGCATTCCATCAAGAGTTGTAAACATTGCAGTCAGGAAAAAACAACGAGAATAAACGTCCCGTAATTCTCAATAAACCACTATATTCATGTGTCGATTTTGATTTTAGACGTGTGACAGCTTCTCAAATCCAACGAGGTGCAAATACTGGAGCAGCAAAGCTGCAGTTTTCGACGATAGCGGGCCGTTGCTATGGCCTCTCAAACGCATAGTATTCAAACATTTTTTGCTGAGCGAATGTCGTGAAGGGGGTAACGGCAATTTGTTCATGTAATTGCTTTTGATCTGCAAGTTTTATTGTTGACAAAAAAAGTCGTGAAGAATTATTACTAAAATAAATTAAATTGTAATCAAGAAAAATGAATACATGATTGCACCCCAAACTGTTCCAAATTTTATCCGGCCCTCAAGTCTTATATTGAGATTAGAAATTCTATAGTCACATAACTCAAAATAATACTGTGCCTGTTTTACAAAAAGAAGGTAAACTACTAATCGTTTTGTTCCTAATTGATAATGACGACATGAGCATATTGATCGCAGTTATGCCTAATAATCTTAAAGAATATATTTATATGATTTAAAACATGCATCATGAAGATCTGACAACTTGCAGTGATTAATGTTAGCTGATTGTAATTATTTTTTCTTGTAAAATTGATATGCATTCTAAAATAGAGATAAGCATGGTGTGTCTATACCTGGCGATTGACCAAGTCGCGTGGGATAAAGAATGCGCTAGATAATAAGTTCTATATTTGTTCTATCGAAATAGAAGCGGTGTGTAATTTTGTTCCGTTATTGTTTTCTTAAAAAAGGCATGTACTTTAATTTCATTAGAAGGATGAAATTACTAATATATAAGTTTGAAAAGAATTATATATTTCGAATTTCATAGTATTACATGGAACATATATATTAGTAATTAACTTCATGCTTAAGAGGTCTTAAATTTACAAGATTTTTAATAAAGATGATCAAGGGCCTTGAGATGAGAGTATAGATGACTTAAAGGTTTATTTATTCGATATTTCAAGATTTTATAGAAAAAAAAACTATTTTACGACGTGTATGCTTTCGTAGCATTTTTTCTTCACAAGCAATAAAACTTGATCAAGTATCCACTAAAGAAATAGCTCTATTATCTAACTGAAGCCAGTGCTGTAAAGGCACATTTATAATCACTTAATAAAAACCGTACATAGATAAGAATATAATAAATTCACAATATACAATGTTGTTTAAGGCTATCATAATTAAAACTATTCTCACGGTCACAGACCTAAATTATGCATTACCTTCAATCTATACAAAGACATTAAGTAAACAACTATCATAATTTCTTTAAAGACTACTAACTAATAATAACAAAGTGCGCATGAGAAATTGAAAATATTATCTTAATAGAAATGTCAGATTCCATGTTTTTAATTCTTATCTAGTTCGATATGATATCGCAAAAAAAGTGTAATATTTTCAACAAATCAGCAATTAAAAGATTCACATTTCTGATTTTAAAAATTAAACAAAGCCTTAATGTTTTTTCATAATGATGATAGTTGCATACATCTGTCAATTTTTATGTGTATCGTTTTCTAATTTATAGAATATAAGTAAATAGAAAAATGTACTTGTAATATTGTTCTATATCAACAGAGGCAGCAATGGCATTTAGGGGCAGCCATTGAATATTGAATATACTATTGCCGCTGAATAATAAAATTTAAGCTTAAAATTTATCAATTTGAATTTTTAATGCAAATTTATACAATACAATTTAGTATAATGTGGTGTATCAATTTTTTTATTCCTGTTAAACGTCATTAGCTTTACAAACAGCTATCGATCTAACTGTTTATTACTCCCTGGATTTTAAACTTATATTACTTTATTTTATTAATTTATTGCAATATTTACAATTTTTTTAAACTCACAAATGAGCGTGCTTATAAAAGTTAATATTATTAATTTATAATACATCAACTTGGGCTACAAATTTTCAAACTGAATCTATAATAAAACTCATAAACAGAGTAATAAAACAGCAGCTCAAATTTGATAATGAAATCATCCTGCAAGCATTTCCTTGAGGATGATGCACTTTCCATCTTCTCGTTGATGTTGAGATTAGTAAGTTAAGGAGAATGTGAGACAGGAATGGGTGTTCAGTGTTCAGCATAACAACAATATTTGCATGATTTAAAATGAAAGTGAAATTCACCTTACAATGTAATTAATTAATCTGATCCCAAATTATTATTGAAGACCTAGCTAAAGGAACTGATAGTAAATAGAGCCGTAAGTACGCACGTCACACGGTTTAAACTAGACGCAGCACTACTTTTTCGCTGTAGGCTTCTTCTTCTTCTTGTTCCTCTTCCTCCTTAAAAAAAGAAAAAGCAGTATAATACATAAAACCAAATGAATATAATCAATTATGATGATCAATGTGAATTTTACAAATTGTATTCCAGAATTCTCTGAATTAAATTAAAATGATCTTGTAAGCTTTGATTTTGAAATTTAAATGTTAATCGTAATTGGTAAAATGATATTACCAATCAGGAGTTTCCTAGCTTACAATAAAATTTCATTTAGCAAAGAGCTGAACTAAAATACATTTTTATTATGTGTTCTGTGCATTCATCTATCGGAGGTCCATACAAATACTAATGAGGGTTGAAAATTATTATGTAAAATACAAGTATCTTTCAAACAACCTCTGTATCAAACCACCAACCCATGGACATTATAGTGAGTATTACCAGAGTATACAAAGAGAAGTATGTAATCCTCCAACAAACGCACGGAGCGTGGCTACTATGTGTGCGCGCCCCGCCCCGCCCTTTACCGACGCGCGTCGCACGCACACACTAACAAATATTCACAATCTTTCAGAGTCACCTCAGTCGGGCGTAGGGCACCGGAGCGAAATTATGGCACCGGAGAAAATCACCGGAGATTGTGCATAAATTTGTTCTTTTTTAAAATTATCTTCTAAATCATAAATTTACCATAATATTATAAAACATTACAAAAAGTGACAAAATTGTAATTTTAATATTTATTTAATAGAAAAACGTAAAATATATGTATGAAGTCTTAACATATGCTACTGTGACAAAAAAAATATAAACTATTTGTTGATTTTAAAGTTTTGATTTAAAAAGCATAATATCAGCGTCAGACTGCAGCAAACTTCTCCGATCATAAAGGATGTTGCCCATTGCTGAAAATACCCTCTCCGACTTCACAGAAGTTGCTGACATAGAAAGATATGTATATGCAATATCATTCAGTGGTTTTATATGCTGTTTATTAATATTCCAATATACCAAAACATGCAAATCATACTTGTTCTTAGAATAAAAATGAGTTTTTGTGTACCTCAGTCTGCCTCAGCAACTCATTAACTGAACTTGACAGTGTAATGTCACGTGGCGCGCTTATTCAGACACTACACAAGCGCTTTTTTTCAATGTGTTGAACGTTCTAGCTCTTGGCAACACGGCTGTACATTATTTTTTTTAAGTCACCAAACTGACATCATGACAATGTTAAATAAAAATTGTAGTCAGCCCCTGGTCTATTCACAAAAAAATATGTAAAGACACTTTGTTTTTTCTCATATCGTGATGTTGGCAATCAAATCGTTGGCATAGGTATGCTACCTACTATACAGTTACCGTAGCCTGGACGCTTGTAACACCAGGGGCATCACGCGCGCATTGCCGACCCCTAAAAACTTTTTTACAACCTTCTTGAAGATCCCTGGTGCTTTGCATACCATACGGGGAAATAAACATAACAATAGGTGTCGAAAGTTTTCACTGACAGCCCTAGGAATATAGGCAATTATCGTTCGGTCGGGGCGCTAGATGGCGCTAGTTTACCTACTTTTCTCTTTCTACTATGGTATTACTGAAGTATTATAAACCACAATGCAAAGATAGATCAATCTATATAAAAATATACTTTATACTTACATCAAAACCAAAGCAGTTCTTCACCTCTGCTTCAACCTTGATCCGCTTTGCAAGAGGATCAATTTGTCTTTTTTGTTTTATTCCCTTGTAAGCTTTCTTGTCGACTGTTGTTGTTTCCTCCGCCTCTTCTTCTTCTTCCTCTACTAGAATGAATGAATTATGACTTTAAAAAAAATTAAATTAAATGAATATAGATAAAATGGACATACTGATTTTTTATGCCTAATATTATCAGTTGGACAGCGCAGAGATATTTGCCTCAAATCAGCATTATTTTAGTAATTTCCTACAGAAAATTAAAATATGATTTGGTGAAATTTGGTAGATGTGGCTTCAATAAAGTCCTTTCCGAAGTTCAGACCAAATCACGAATTTGAACGGTGAACATTTAATCGAAAGCAAAAATAAATTTCTTTTAATAATATTGTCTTTTTATGCTGGAAATCATCATCTTCGGATGTCAAATGTAAATCAAAGGTTCTTTTTTATGATTCAAAAGCTGTTTCAAAATTGATATTGCACATTTTTTTGGATGTCTTGTTTTAACTGAGAAAGACGGTGTCTAATTTTGAGCATAATCAATGATCAGTTTATGCTAAAAATAAGAGGACACTTTTTAATGTGCTCTTAAATATTTTAACCAGTACCAGTGGATTTTAAATGATTCTATCACAAATAATTATTCACATATTATTTATTAGCCAGTGTGAAATACAGATGTGATTTGAGAGTGCAAAATAAATAGCTGTAACTTCGAAAAGGTTGCTGTTATACTAATATTTATAAGATTAGTGTCTTACTTTACAAAGAAACCAAATTTTTACCTAGCAAACATTGGAGATCACACGAAAATTGGTTGATTGGTTTGGAAAATGTTCGCTTCAATTGTGAGATTGTATTACATTTGGAGTTCGTCACCTTGTTGTTCCTCCTCGATATAGTCTGGCGCGACCACAGCGACCTGATGTTCAGTGCCATCTTCGAGTTGAATCACCTCGAGCACCACATACTGCTGGTGGTCGCCGTCGGTGACAGCTACCAGCTCGCCACGCCGCAGCTCGCGCACCATTCCCTCGCTCCCCTCCGCCTCTTGCTGCACCTCTTCTTCTTCTTCTTCTTCCTCCACCTCTTCCTCTTCAAGCACCTACGAATAAATAATAACATGGATGACACCTTCGTAAAGGTAATTTCATTTTCATATTGAACATTCATTTTGTAACCTTCTTGCAAGTACAATACATAATGAAGCACAAAGTATGTATGTAGTTATTTTAAACCTAATAATTATTGGAAAATATTACATGCATTGCTCTGATTCTGTAGTAAGTAGCTAAAGCACTTGTATAATAGAAATCTAATACAACAAGACGATACCAGACCTGAGACAATCTAGAAAATTTCTATATTGACCCGTATAAGAATCGAGGTTCTGGCATCAGAAAAGGCGTGACAAAAGCACATCATGGTAAACACCATGTGTTAATAATACTTCTTACGCATACCACAGTACGGGTCAATTTCCAAAGTGACATGATTTTAACTATGCAATATAATTTATATCGCAGATGCAAAATATAAAAATAGGTAAAAATTATGTAAAAAATATTCGCTTTGAATTTTATAATAACATGTTATTTTTTATTTTATGACAGTTTCATTCATATTCAAGTTTAGAACACTTTTTTTTTTAAATTCTGGAATTTTTATAATTCTTCCACATGAATTCATCCCAATATACCCTAAAATGTTAAATTGATTTGGATGAAAATTTGTGCGTGCGTTTAAGTAGGTAGTGTATATATATATGTAAATGTTTTTAAAATGCCAATCGTTCGGTACATTTACATTTATGTTTGAGAGGTATGTAGTGTTATTAATAAAGACAAAAGTAATTCAAAGAAATAATAAACATCAAATGTAAACAAAATCGCAAATTGCTCAAATTGCTGTGCATTGTGTTATCATCCATATTGCATCTATCAATTGGTTAATGTCAATGTATTTAGGTGGTTTACATTCTCACTTGGACTTTGGGTTTGTTATTAATTAATATTACGCAAAGCAAATATTTCACGCGAGAGCTTCATTTTTCATATTATATTTCAAAAGACTGTCAAGCAAAAATATCATTAATATATGTTCAATCTGAATATCATTTTGCATGTCCAATCCAAATCCGAATGAGAACAGATTCATTAAACTGGACGCGTTTTTCCAAGATACCTTATATGAAAATATGTGAATAAGCGCAAGCAGATTTTATTGGATTTAGAAACTTAATACAAGCTAATAAGTGGCTCTGAATGAGGTAGTCTGCTTTGATTTGATCAACCAGACAAAGGTATGTGAACACCAATCACACGAGGAGAGGAGAAGGCTTTTTTAACCAAATTATTTTCAGTATGTCCAATATCAAAATTCAAGATAACACTAACACAGAGTGAACCAAGCACTACCAAATAATCAATCGCAAAAGACATGGAAGTCAATAGAAACCAACTATTTGTTTTAAACAAATCGCTAGATTGTTTTAAAACAGACTTCAAAAGTAGTTCAAAAAGTAGAATGTTTCTCAATTTGACCATATATCTGTAATTGCCATTTAATGAGGGTTTGGGCCAATTTTTGTATTGTGTGTTCTACGACTATAGGGATCGAGCACAAACTATTGGTGGCAGCACTATTGCGACAGAAGAGACACTATGCTGACAATAAAAGAAACTTATCAGACCAGTCATCGTGCTGTCTTCAATGTAAACAAAAATCAAAATTACATATTTAGATGATTAAAATCATAAAATATGGGTTTAGACCAATTAATAATGATCAACAACGTGGTCAAAATACAGTAAAAGGTAAAAAGCTCTTCGAGGCTGTGTTAGATGTTGAAAAGAAAACTCATGAGAAAATGATACTGTGATAACTGGTAAAACTAAAGTCGTATTAACTACAAACCACAAAACTTAGTTATTTAAAGTAATTAATGACATCATTAGTAATTTCTAAATGCTTTTCAAACAAATACATACGTATGTTTTTTACTGCGTTTATCCACTTTTGCCGTTTTTCACATAACTATGGCATGTGAATACTATTCTTTAGAAAGTAATAAAAATTACGCCATTTGATTTACTATGGCGGTATAACCATACTCCTAATCAAGCAGTTGGTTAGAAGAGGCTACAGCGAGCCTTGGGAATCAAATACTCCCCAAAATGACTCAGGTACAAGATAGAAGATGATATATCATTATGGACGCAAGATTGAAAGAGAAACTACCCCAGGAGGGTACCAGCTTAGCTGGAGAATCCCTCCCTGAGTCATCCTCAGGCAGCCCCCATCGTATTCTGGGGGGGGGGGGGCACAATTTTGCTACGAAATGAAGACAAGAAAACCAGCGAAACAGAAAAAAAAGATGTGGATGTGAGTGATCAGATGTCTGTGGTTGCATTTTCCACATCAAATAAAAAATTAATACAACAATCCTTTCATCCAGGCCTATTTATCAATAGACCCAGAAGCAATTCTTTGGGCAATGTCGCAAAACACTTTAACTCGAAAGACACTACCACACTTCATAGAAAAGAAGAAACACCCCCACCTCCAGCTTGGCAACGAGTTCCTGAACCTAGAAATCCAAAACGGAAGAAGATGTGTACGTCTCCGCCACCTGAAAGTCTTAAAACTTCTAACAGGTTTAGTGAACTCCCAATCGACCTGACTGATGAAGAACCTGTAGAACCTCCTACAAAAAAAAATCCTAAACCACCTCCAATCATCCTGTATGGTGTGACTGATGTCAACAAATTAACCGAACTTTTAAAAACAACAGATCAGAATGAACAGTTCACTTACAAAATTGTTACTAAAAACCAACTAAGGATTACTTATACTAATATAGAGGTGTACAAGAAACTTATTGCTCTTGTTAGAGAAAACGGGCTTATAGGTCACACCTTCAATGCAAAGGATCAAAGGTTCTGTAGAATTATGATAAGGAATCTCCATCCAACAACTCCGCTTGAAGCTATTAAAGCCATAGAAAATACTGGTAACACGTATGGCCCACAAAAGAAAGCCACATCAACATTCTTTGTTAACATGCTTCCAGGTCCTAATAACAAAGCTGCAAAAGACATAAAATATATTGCCCATCAAGTAGTTGTGATTGAAGACCCCAAAAGAAAGACATCGGTAGTACAGTGTCAAAGATGCCAACAGTATGGACATTCAAAAAATTACTGTATGCGACCACACCGTTGTGTCAAGTGTGCCCACCCCCATAAGACCTCAGACTGTCCAAAAACTGACAGATCTACTCCTGCTGTTTGTGCACTTTGCCAAGGTCCTCATCCAGCGAACTATAAAGGATGTGAAGTCTATAAGGAAATAATGGCCAGAAGAAGTGCTAAAAGATCACAAACAGTCCCAAATATCACTGATAAATTTAAGAAAAATGGCAATATCTTTAAATATCCACATAATGCTAATGTGTCACGAGAAGCAACCTATGCAGAAGTAGTTAAAAACCATGCAGACACGCAGCCGACGCAACATCATTTAGAATCGATACTGCACAAACAGTGTGAAAAGTTTCATCTTATCTTACAACAAATGAGTTCGATGATGCAGCTCATAACTAAACTCCTTGAAAAATTAGTACCAAAATAGGAACTCTCAATATAGCTGCTTGGAACATTAATGACCTAGCACCTAATAAACATGAAGTACAAATCCTAATAAAGGAACATAACTTAGACATTGTCCTCATATCGGAATCACATTGTACAGCCTCTACTAATATTATCATCCCAGGATATAAAACATATTTAACTGGTCATCCTGATGGTACTGGACATGGTGGTACGGCAATAATTATTAAGGAGGCTATGAACCACCACCTGATGCCCGCATATCAAACTGAACACATACAGGCAACTACAGTAGAGTTATACCGGACATCAATTTGGCTAACATGGAACTAAAAATTCGGTATAAAGATTTACATTGGTTAGTGGGGCGAAACAGTAAGCTCTCAACTGACAATAAGCTCCTAATCTAGAACGCAATCCTCAAACCAGTATGGATGTATGGAATTCAGCTCTGGGGTAGCACCAGCAATAGCAACATCATGATATTGCAAAGAATGCAAAAAATTATACTCAGAACAATCTCTACAGCCCCATGGCTGGTCACTAATGTCGAGATACACAAACACCTCCAAATGAACACGGTAAAGGAAGAAATCCAAGCCATTGCCAAAAACTACCAAAACCGGCTCAAAAACCATACCAATGCACTTGCAGCCGAATTGACCCAACAAAGCTATGTCAAGCGTTTGAAAAGGAAGGACATACTCCAGCTACATAATATATAAATTAATAGAAAAAGAGAAGTAGAAGTCTTCGCTGGAAGACACACTTCACTCGACATAAATCACTCATCAAATCCGCTTATAGTGATTACCTGCTGATTGTGGATTAAACAAAAAACAAAAATTTGATTTACTGTATTTTTCTGATATGTTGATACATCCAGGAATGCAACAATGCATTATTATTAGGTATATAATATGTATTTTCGCTTATTAAATGATGTTTATTTACTTGTATTGTAAATGTCAAATATTAGACTAGGGTATAACATTCAAATTGCTGACACCAGTTGGCAGCACCATCGATGTGCACGTTCCCTATGGTATAGTTCCTAGTGCTATTTTCAGAAAAAATCTTGTTCTGACAGTGACTCAACATCCTTTATTATTACCTGCGAGCCACCATCGATGTACTTGACCCGCTTTTGGCGGCCGAGCTTGAGAGCAAGCGCGCGCGCCTCGTGACCAGAGTCCGGGTCGTGGACTGCGAGATGCCGGATCAGGTTGCCCTTGTGCGCGAACGTCCGCTTGCACTCGTGGCAGGTATGCGTTTTCTCCTTCGGAGGCTTGGGTACATAGTCTGGGTTATGGTAGAGGTTCTGGTGCCGTCTGAGCAGCTGCTTTTGCCTAGAAAGTTAAAATATTCAATAATTAAATTATTAATTTTTATTAAATACAAAGTTAATATTGAACCAAATAAGAACCCTTTTTCATAGTAATTTCTCAATGAACCGTCATAGATCTTGCACATTTTATTTGAGCGCACTATTATACAATGATTAGCTTTATGTACATTCTTTCTATAACGATGATAACAATTGTAAAAATTAAAGTTAAGTTAACTTATTTTACTTGTATACAAATATTTTTTTGGTAATGGTGAATGCCGAAAGAGGCTTTTACGAAGTACAGATTAAATTGTTGGTACTAACCTAAAGGATTGGTCGCATTCGTCACAGCCGAACGGCTTCTCGTCAGTGTGTTTCAGCATGTGCGATTTGAGGTGACGCATTGTCGTGGAAGCATATGGACACATCTCACACTTGAAACACTTCTCGCCATCATGTGTCTAGGCAGGATAGAAAAAAGAATTATTTTTTGGATTCTTGCATGATTGAATAGAGTCACTGTATGTTTAAATCAGCACAGCAAAAAAAAATATTTATGTAAGATGAGATAAATAGCTACCTTATTGTGTATCTTGCAGGAATAGCGGTCGGGAAAAGACTTGCCACAACGCTTGCATTTGAGCGGCTTGTCTGACGTATGCAACTTCTGGACGTGAATTCGCAGATCCGTTTTGCGGCCACATTTCGCCGGACATAGCTCGCATGCGTACACTGGCTTCTCGGACACTGCACAAAGACATTAAAATGGAATATAATGGCATCTGTGTTCTTATTTTCCTTCCTTTTTGCATCAAAAGTAAAAAAGTAGACATACCGTTATGTATGAGTTTGTGCGCCTTGAGGGAGTTGGACTGCGTGAAACACATGTTGCAGTGTTCGCACTTGTACGGTTTCTCGCCGGTGTGGGTGCGCAGGTGCCGTTTCAGTTTGAACGTGTCCGGCGAGGCGTATGTACAATTTGGACACTGAGGAACAAAATCTTTGATGACTAATAAGTTCAGAAATTATTACTTATTACATTTTAAATTTTTTTTTAACCTTTGAATTCATTAAAAGACAAAAACGATATGATACTAAAAATTACATCTCTACCAGACCATGCCTGGCAAATCCCCTAGGTAAAATGTGGTTTAAAACAAAAACGTAATTGAACATTCTAGAGCTATACACTACATGTATGTTTGTTTTTCAAGTAACCAAAAATTATGTTTCTTTAATACCTGATAGGGCCTTTCTCCAGTATGGCATCGCACATGGCGACGTAGCTTGGACAATTCAACAGAAGCGTAGTCGCATTCCGTACATTTGTGAGGCTTCTCGTGTGTATGCTTGTATCGAACATGACGTACCAGCTCACCTGGATCAAGAACAAATGAGTTTGCAACAGTGACCTAGGTTGTTTTTAGAAGATATTAGTAACATTTAGTAATAATGTTTGAAAATATACTCACCGGAGGTAGTAAATGGACTATTGCAGTACTTGCACACATGAGGTTTGACACCATTGTGCATATTGACATGATTCTGTAAAGACGCAATCGTTTTGAAGCCGCGCTCACACACCACGCACTTATGTGGCCGGTCCTCACAATGAGACTTCATGTGCCGTAGTAGCAAATACCTGTAGACAACAAGCCAAATATCATATCTGACCATTTTTTCCCTACAACTGCAACTAGCCAAGGCATATAATTACAACATATTTTCAATAGTAAGCCACGCAAAAATAACCAACAGAGTTCATTATAGTTGTTTTCCCACCTTCTATGGCTCGTGTACGAGCAAAAAGTACAAGTGAAGTGCGGGCGTAGATATTTTCGCTTGGCTGGAGCAGGTTTCTTTGAGTTACTGGCTTTACCAGTGTCCTCTTCTTCTTCAGACCCTTCACCCTCCCCACCTTCTTCATCTTCAAAGTTATACACATCTTCATTCTTTTCTCCCTCATTTAGTTTATCCTGCAATATAATGTAAAAAAACAACCATATACAAAATTCAATATATTAATAAAAAGATACAATCTGAATGTGATCTTACCTGGTCTACTTTTATATTAATTTCATTTTCCTCCTGGACAACAAGTA